>CM060941.1:251928547-253267824 GCA_030765085.1 Allium cepa
ATCCTTTTTTATTGAACCCAAAGATAGGTTCAAAGTTGACTCCAACTTCTCCTCTGGAATACCCAACTGATCGAAAGCATGCTTGAAGATGATGTTTACTACACTTCCAGTATCCATTAAGATCTTTGTTACCATAAAAAACCCAATTTGTGAAGTCATCATCAGCGGATCATTTTGCGAGTGATGAATTCCCTCAGCTCTTGTGGGGTTATTATTAAATCGGGCATTCGAAGTGGATATTTATGAATTTTGATTGGCAACTCTCCTAAATAGAAATTTCTCTATCTCTTGCTTCCCTTATATATCTTCTTTTGGCCCTTTTGCTGCTTTAAACAAGATGGGGACTTCCATGGATGACATCTATGAGGTTAATTGGAGGAATAAAGACCTGGTTAGAATCATTCTCTATGAAATTTGCAGTATTGCATGGAGGCCTTTGATTATTCCCTTCAGGATAAGAGGGTTTTTGATTCTTCTTGACAAAAATCCTTCAAAGATCCAGATCTAATTATGTTCTGGATTATTTTGCTCAAAACACAACATTCGTCGGTTTTATGTCCATTTGCCTTATGGTAAGTGCAATAATCTCCCCCTTCTATGATTCAAGATTATTACTTGCTTTGTAGAAATCAGGGAAGCTTCCTCCATCTTTAGCCATAGCAAAAATATAGGAAATAAGTTTATTCAAAGCCATATAATTGGATTTTGGGATCTTCTCCCATCTTCCTCTTCTATTTTCATCCTATCTTTGGCTTTTTGTTGGGGTGATCATAACCGAAATTTCCACTTCCTTCTTTGCCTGAGATTTCTTCTTAGCATAGTACTTTTCATCCGTACGAATAAACTTGTCAGCATGGAAATAAAAATCACGTAGATACCTAAAACCATAGACATAGAGTTCCTTCCAGTAGAGGGTTTGTTCAATTAATCTTGAGTGTACTGCCATCAGTTTTTCTTTATCAGTCATGTTTTCCACCTTTAGTGCCTTAATGTTGAATCTCTTAAGATATTCGCCCAACATCTTTGGTCTTGCTTGACATTTTCCAGTACAATGGAATCAGTGGTAGGATCTTTGCATATAAAGAATTATGCTGAAAGCTCGTAAGAAAATTATTTCTAGGAATAATTAATTCTCTCGGTAATGCCTATACCATTTGACAACTGCTCCTTGAAACTTGAAGGAAAGAGTTTGCAACATTCTTCTCTAGAAGCATTGTGCAAATCCATTTTGCACTCAAAATCTATAGATAGTCATTGGGATCAATGGTTCTGTTATACTTTAATGATGGGATTTAGATGTGCGACGGAATTCTACCAGACATTATTTCCTTTGTGAATAGAGCTTTACGATGGTTATTATTTACTCTTGGGTTAAGGGTTCTCTTCCCTTTAAGATCAAGCACGTATTTCAATACTTTATTAGCCATGTCCTTTAGGTATGCTTTTTCATCATGATAATCCCTTCTGTAGGGCTTGTATTCTTTGCATGAAATTGAGCTACCTAACTGCTTGTAAGATCTTCTTGTTCTTCTTTTTTGGTTTTCTTTTAGATGACTAATCTTAATTTTTTTTATCCTATGAGTTTGGGGAATGCACTGTTGGTCCTCCATTTTGAGTTTCTTTCTTTCCTTGCGGACCCATGATACTTTTACCCTTATCTTTGCTTTTAAGTAGCGAGGTGTCTAGATTCCGCCCTTGGAGATTCCACTTATTCTCCTCCTTCGGTAAGCTTTTGGTGTTTTAGAGGACTTCTGAGAAAGAACCTTCTTTAGAAGCTCTTGCATTGCTATAAGCTGTCATGTTAAATCTTGAATTTTAGCCTCACTATTTGTTGGTTTTGCTGGTGTTGATGGTTGTCCAGTTTTCGCATTCACCAAATTAAAGTTCGAAGTGATATTTTCCTCCAAGTTTGTTAGTTGCATAATATTTTCATTTGGAATATTGACTTTCTTAGCTCTCACCATTTTTCTGCAACAAAATTACACACAATTAGTTTCTAAGTAAGGGAATGATAAATCGGAGTTCAAGCCCTTCTTCTAGTGCCAAAATGTTAAATTAAAAATTGGCTCAATACCCGAGACGTTTGCATAAGATAATATTATTAAGAATGGCCTTATAACTCCCATGGACTTTTACTATTTTCATGAACTTGTTTGAAAGTTTGAGTCGTATGTCCAAAGGTAAAATAGGTAAGTCACATAAATGTGCAATAGTCCACAATTTGTTTGTTAATGGACAAAATAGGAAATTCACAAAAGTCATAGTCCTTTGTTCGTATGTCAATAGGTAGTCACTATGCAAAGTAATCTTTAATTTAGATAAGGGCTTAAATGGTCTTGTCTTATGTATAAGTCCAAGTCCCAGTAAAGATTAGTCATATGCATGTCCATAATTCGATAATAGTCAAATATGTACAATTCAGGGGAAATAGGCCGTGCAAAATTGTTCCAGTCCTTTTGTCCACTAAGTTTAAAAGATTACAGTCGATTCTTGATTTTCCTCAATTAAATTTAAGGTTTGTAATTCTTTAATTTAAGAGAGAGGGAAAGAAAAATTTGCCCATATCCAAATGGCCATGGGGTCTATTTATAGTGGTAGTAGTAATGCGAGATGGCTGCCACGTGTCCTTCGAGCTAGATACTCATAATCCTTTGTGCATTGTCAACATTTACAATCCTCTTCGCTTATCAATACTCGAATTCCCTTTTTTGTTATCAATGCTCGACATCCTATGTCTAGGTATTTACTCGACAGTCATCATAATGCTCTTTAATCAGTATGGATATAAACGCTCGATATCCTTTCTTAATATTGAATCCCATCATTCTTGTTGAAGCTTGACATTAATGACTGCTTAGAGATGCTTTACAACAGTCACTGTTGTAAAGGCTCGATAATAGTACCACATTTGAGGCTTGTTTTCCCAAAGAGACTGATATCCTCCACTTGTAGTTAAGTGCTCGATACTTCTTAACAATGCGACATCCTTTAGAGATTCGACATCTTTTGGTAATTAGATTTTCTATACCCTCCTTTAGATACTGGCTCAACATCTTTATGCTTGGCATACTCCTTTCTTACATGCTCATCATGCTTCCTCATTCATAAGTTCAACATCTCCTAGAAACTCGATGTCCTTTAATGTTAAATGTTCGATATTCCCGTATGGTGATGTTCTCCATTATCGTAACTCGACATCCTCTCTTTCATAAGCTTGAGATGTCTTCTATTTGCAAGTTTGACCACGTTATCATTTTATAGATTCGATATCACTTCTTTGAAACTACTTTTATATTTATTGGATCGATACCATTTCTTTAGGTTATAAAGTCTAGACATCCTTTTTCCTTTGAATTCGACATCCTCTGTGGCTTGATATCTTCATGTTACTATGTTATTGACTTGGAAACTTGATGTATAACTATAGATTTATAAACTTGCTATGCGTTTATAAGCTTGATATGCTTTCTTTAGATGCTCTATGTACATTTGTAGTGACATTATCTTCCATTGCTTCTATATCCTCTTGTTCATTTTCTTAACACAATAGTTAGAAAATATATTGATAAGACTCAAAAAATCCTATCTACATAATGATGTAAGTCCAATCATTAAATTCTATAGTTTATAAAATTATAATTTCACTCTTATTGATTAAGATGATCAAAGTACCCTTAAACAATATTTTACGGGGTATCATATTCCCCTCCTTTAAAGAATTTTGTCCTTGAAATTTCCAAAGGAACTGAAATGTAATTCACACTCTCTCGTATTATGCATCGCATGCACGAAAAGACATACACACAAACATGACATGTACAGTTAATCATCCATTATGCCATAACATACATATACATATTAAAGAATATATGGGACAACTAGGGCAATGTATACTTACTAGGTGAAACTTAAATGACAATGTAACACTACACACACATGGAGAAGGATTGGCTTACCTCATTTTTTCTACACATCGAATCCCGTTAATTTCAACCACATGTTCCAATTTAAATAATCATGCAAATGCTAGGAGAGAGAAAGTATGAATATTCAAATTGGAACTTGTGGTTCAAATTAATGGGAATTTGAGGTGTAGCAAAAATGAGGTGTAGTAAATCCTTCCTGAGGTGTAGCAAATCCTTCCCCTATATATATATATATATATATAAGCATGTATATTGAACATGGCATATGGCATTATACAAAATGTAAGAACCTATTTGTCTATCGGGCCCTCATATATGAATGAAATGACATCTCATATCAGGTATGTATGCGAGCACCCTATTGTGAGCATATAAGTTCCATATGTATGCAATAGTTATCCAATTCAACATATCATAAAGTAAATGCATAAATTAGCAGATTGCGTAAATTTAAACATATTAAACCCACCAAGACCAAGAAAACCTAATTTCTACCATACAAAAAAAAAAAATCAAATAATCACACATACACATATATATTAGTCATTTAGCCATACCAAAATACACTATTTATATTAACAATTAAACAACTGGAAAAAAACATTCTGAAAAAGAGTACATACGAAAAGCCTGGGTCTCTCTCTTTGGCTTCCCAAGTACTCTCGGTTAGATCTTGCTTTCCAACCTAACTAAATAAACTATACTACTAGTGTAAATACTTATCTTCAAATGCTAGCTTCAAATGTATGTGCACAACCACAACTTTTGCAATTATGTTACTAACTCAAATAAACTGATGCCAAAATGCACACAATCTTGGCATAAAAATTCCCAATCTAAAGCGTTATATAACACCTTAACAACGTACATAATGACTAGATCATTCCAGTAGCATGCTTATCACTTCATCTTCTGAGTTCTAGGGCAAGACAATACAAAAGTTGATCTTGTCCTAAATAAGCAAACCAAGCACTTAAATAACTAGATGATTCCTCATTTAACCTAATAACATCATAATCGGATGATGTCTTAACTTGTGAACATAGTGTAGCTTCTCTTTCAAACACTCAAGCATTAGAAACAACAATCTTGAACCATAAATTTAATCTTATCCTAAAATTGTTATAGTGTACAAATGATTGACTATGTAGTACATTGTTCAAATACTCTAGGTATGCAACATAAGCTATACACACTTAAGTCGCTTCTTCATAAAAGCTTCCTTGAATAGATAGTTCTTTTCGGTCCAAGGATGAATTAAAAAAAAATATTTAATTATTTTTTCCAAATCGTATCCAATCTCCGACTCTCATTTTCCACGAAAATCTCATCCATATTTTAATACATACAAACCAAGATATCTTTTTTCTTGATCCTTCAAAATCATGTTTATCTATATGACTCCAAATACTTCATTCTACAGCATCGGTAATACATACCTATATATATCCTTGGCATCAACTTAGATTGGGATATTTTCTTCACATAGTAATCTAATTGCAATAATTTGTTTCATACAAATGCACTAATGGCATTTTCCCAATCATAACTTCTCATCACCTTACATCTTAAGTAAAGCCATCTCCATTGGACCTTCATATGTAGCACCCGTAGGAATATGATTCAAACCTAAGCATTAAAGAAATTAGTTTATCCCCTTAGCAAACTTTAAAACCTTCTTATGCGGGGTTTCGATCAGTCTCATCCCAAATTTAGCTAGCTCATTGAATTGATTAGCATACTCTTTCACTGATAGGTCTTCTTGCTTCAAGTGAATAAATTTCTCTAACTTCATACTTCCTCTACCCTAGAAAGAAACTTCACCTTGGATCATCTTCGAAACTCTGCTTAAGTGATCTATTCTCCATTAGTCTCAGCCTCAACTACCTCACACCAAATAAGAACCTCATCCTGTAACCTCCATGCAGCTAATTGCCTCCTTACCCCATTAGTCAGACCTATCAAACCAAAAATCCTCTCACATGTACGTATCGATGTCCTCAAATCGATATATAACTCGGTCCGTACACATGGCTTTCCTCTAAGGTTAGCGAAATCCTTACATAGCTTTGCAAAATCTATGGCAACAAGTGGATGGATAGAAACTGCATCTATCACTCTCTCCATGGATCCTCTAGTAAAATCAAGCTCGACCTGTCCTCTTGCCTAAAGATACCAGTGGAACCTAATCGGAACATTCACCCTTGGAACCTCAGCTATATCGCTTAAGCTTGAACCTACGGGATCGCTCATCTTCTATCAGTGAATTTTAAGAGTTCTATCAGCAACTTTTCACACATAGTATAGGCATGAGTAAGAGCAATTACATAGGCACGAATCAAAGTTAGCATAGGTACAAATAGAAAGATTACGATATTTATAAAATCTTTTGAATGCTTTTGGAAACCTTTATTTATATGCATATGTAATTTCTCAAAACCCATTTTTGAAAATTTTGAAAAACATTTTTGAAAAATCCTTTGAGAATCTTTTTTTTGAAAAAGTTTCAAGTACATTCTCCCAATACGATCCTAGTCCCTAAGGAATCCTGAAATTATGCTCTGATATCATGTGTGACAACCCACACCTCCTGACACACCGATCCAAACCCTAGTGTGACTTTCTAACTCGCTTCATAGCAATAAATACGAGCCATATGGTTTTATAACATTACAAAGACCGGAATAACAGATATAATCTAAGGTATACTATACTTTTAGAACTCATAGCGGAAGGAACAAAATATATAGTATTAAAAAATATCCATCTCAGAAAATATCCTAAAATACAGTCTTATAAAATCAGTACATAGTCAAGTACAGAGTATATAGAAAATATCACCATAAGTCTGATAAATAAAATATAAAATATTGATAAGATGGATAAAAAGATACATGGAGAGTAAACATGATAACAAGCAACTCATGTGATGCATTCATATATCCAAGTATCAAGAATGGGTAATCACCAGCTGCCCTATCCCCTAGTGGAAGGAAAAAGAGAGGAAAAGGGTGGGTTGGATAAAAGTCTGGTAAATGAGTGTAAGTTTAATATACGGTGATCATGTGCAGTTAACTCTAATCTTGCTCTAGGTGATAGAGGATGTACTACAAGTGTCCATGTACTCCTAGGGTCCATTATTTATGGGTTTTTCTCCAACACATGCCTACATTATAACTTATGTTGGATACTACAAGGGACGAACTATAGATCGAACCTCAATGAATAATGGTCGGTCGTCCCTCCTAAAGCTACTTGTTATGGAAAACCAACATTAGGCTACTATGGAAGTAAACTTCCACTGCTATCACTGCCATTAGGCTACTGCGGAAGTAATCTCCCACTACTACCAAAGTTACTAGGCTACTGTGGAAATAACTTTTCAGTACTATCACCGCCACTAGGCTATTAAGGAATGAACTTTCCCCTAACTATGGCTACATGTAACCTAATTACACAGTGAAGTGGAAAACCCAAAATGCCAACTCGCCAAAGTGTCTCATCATTTGCATCCCATATTCATTTATCAACCATACTAGATGGCTCTTATTGCACGCGTCGAGATCCAAATCTGAAATTTACCACATCGCATTAGTATTCGTGCATACCGGGACTCTTGTTGTGTCGGGCCCACACACTTCATCAGGCATCAGTCAGTGCTGCATGTCCATTGTGAAACCTCCTATGAGTGCTAATCGCGATAAAATCATGCATAATCAAAAATCGACTCCCATTGGTTAAAGAGCATTTACCCAATACCACAACGTCCTAGCGTCACTACGGTTACTCATACACAACGTCCAAATTGCATGAAAAATAGGGTATTACTAACCGTTTGCTTTCTATTGAATCTTCTATGATAATTTAATTGGAGATGTTTATCCATTTTTTGTGCAAATAGTTAGTACTACCCTATTCAAAATAAAACTAGTTAAATAGTTTCTAAAATATTTAAATGACTTTGAAAAATGTGAAAAGTTCAGGAGTGACCTTTGTGGATAACAAATATATTCTATAATGATTTTTCGTAGATTATAAAAATACAAACTCTGTCTATAGCTCCATTGTCTATGCAGGTGTCTGTTGAAATTTCAATATATTAGTTAAACTCCATCTTTTTCTCTTGAGCCTTCACACATCACTCTATAGTATGTAGCTTATATCCTTCATATATGTACTAATCGCTATAATAATCTCAAATTATAAATATATTAATTTTGTTAAAATGTTGTGGTAATATTGTTTTTATGTTATTTTCATCAAAATCCAAAATCCCAGCTTCAAACACATTTTTCATGAAGCTCAAAATGTGAATCATTATTTTCTTTTAAAGTAATAGATGACGCTATATGTTTTGATGATGAATTTATTATCCCAACTGTACATATTTCACTTATACATTGCAAATTGGATGTAGAAAATTATTTGTACTTATCCCTTTTTGTTGTTGACAAAGGGTAGAAGATTATATGATATTAATACAAAATGTTTTAAGGGAATTGCTTAAGTTAGTGGGAGTTTATGTGTCTTATTTTGTCTACACTTGCATAGCCATCATCATAAAAAAGGGCGAGGTATTGTAAGAACCTTGAATTATGTGTTTTGATGATACCAATCATACAAGTTAGGATACTAACTGGTTATCGATTTTGTATAAGAACAAAAGTGACAAATATATGCTACAATGCAAAGGACACTTCAAACTCAAAGGGCACAAGTGTTATTGAAAGAAATATCTATATCAAGTGCATGAGTGAGTATTGTATCTTAAAATATTTGTTAAAAATCCTATAACAAAACAAATCACTCACAAAATATTTCATGTTTACTTTTTGAGATAAACTTTTCTAAGATAAAAAAGATCATTTGAAGTCTAAATTGCTGAAAGATACTTTAACTACTAAGTCATATTGCTTTATGTTGACAAATATATATCTCGCTTATTTCTCCACTTGATTTAAGTTTTCATTTTCTTTCATGATGGAATGTGTCTTCTTACACCTATAAATAGGTTAAAGATATTTTATATCTAATAAGGTCATTTTCTAATTCTTTAATTTGAACTCATTTTAAATTTCCCTTAAGCAAATTCTTTGAAATGCCACTCATTTTAGACTTAAAAATGAACATCACAGAGCTGGAGTTACTCTAATCTTATTTCCAATGACAATATGAGACTTATTATTTGACATATATGATAAATTCAATATTACTTTAAAAAATTTCATTTAGTATTTCATTTCAACATTAATAATCACCTATCAAACATAGAGAGAAACTATTATATCAACATAGCATTACTTGATCATGATATAAAGACATACCATCTTGAATAATCAGAGTATATTACTTCAAAAAAATTGCACAGTAGGTCTTACAAAACAAAGTCGAATGACTGAATGTTCTTTCTTCTACAGTCGTCTTTGTGGGCTATTTGACAAAATATCTGAATTTGAAATCTTGAACCCTCAACATATGGAAATGAGAACCCAAAATTTTAAGTGGAAAGTAAAAATTCTTGTTATACGTATGCCTAGTATAAGTAATATTAGCCACAATAATTCGATTTTACAATGAATAGTGATCCATGTCATAGATCTATATGGATTCTCCTCTTGCTAGTATCTTCATTTCATTTATGTGTCAAATTTTCATATTACAAAGTTTCAGTCTCGGGTGCAAATACCCTTACATGTCATATATCTATCTAGTTATAAAGTAAATGTGTTCTTGGTCCTTACCTGCACATTTTAATGAAAAGTTTTGGTAGTTAATTTCAAGAATTGACTGCACTATCTTGGTACAATGGTACATCTTGGCTTCCTCTACTTGAGGTGTAAACTATGGGTTACATATCATTTGCCTAAATTTTATAAATTTATAGTGGAGTTACATATCATCAATATAATACGCCATAAAACTAATCAGAAATTAACTAATTAAAAATGAGGCTAAAGATAGAATTTGGCCACAAAAGTTATGTCACTGCATTCGTAGTGATTTTCTAATCAATTTTCGTACATAAAATTTGGTAATCTAAGCTCAAACAGAAAAGTTATTGATGTTTGATGTTTTTAAAATTAAACTAGTTTAAATGTATTCAGAATTGAATTTAAATAATGTTAATGTAAAATGAATTAAATAGGGTAATAAATATTTTTAACGGTAAGGGGTACTTGACATTTAAGAAAACATTATTGTTAGTGTTAAAAAGGAATTAAACAAAAAGAAAATGGAAATAAATAAATTAATGTTCCCAAATAAGGGCCGGTCGACCCCCTCACCATGGTTGGTAGACCTCTAATGAATGGCCTCTTGATGGTGAGCGGTTGATCAGTGGTTGTGACGGTAGCTACGGTTTCGTTAGGTGCGAACGACTTAGATTTTATTATTTTAAACCAACTTAAATCCAATGGTTCTGATGCCTTCTAGCCTCTATAAATAAGAGACTTTCTCCCTAACCTTTATTCACAAATTATTTGGAAATGCCAGCAAAGCTCTATCAGTCTTATTCCTTGAAAAGATTTAAGAATTCAAGTTCAAGCGGAAAAGGTAATAGGTTGATAGATGTATATTCTTCTTCTAATTTTATTCTTCTCTAACCCTAAATTCTGAATCAAATTTATATACAATTCGATTGTTGTATATTTCAAAAGGAAGAAGTCTGAAGGAGGGATTTGGAGCGCACATGAAGCAAATCTAAAATGAAGTTAGAAACCATTTATGAGTGGAATTCTTAGTTTTTCACATTATATTATTTGTATGGTAGAATTTTGGATATTTTTATGCCTTCTAGAATTTTTTTATGAAAACCTTAAACTGAAACCCAAAAATTCCCTAAACGAAATTCAATTCTTCTTTTTATCGAAACCTCAATTGTTTTATGTTAAAATAGTAGAGTTTGATTTGTTATTGCAATTTGAATATTTTATATTCTATTCCACCTCCAACCTTTCTTGTGATAAAAGGGTTCTAAAAAGTAAATAAGTTAGGAAATGGAATGAAAAATAACAATTCTTTAATTTGTAGTTTGCACCACCTATTTTCACAATTGAATATTAACTCATTTTACATTGTATATGTAAAAGTTGAATAGAATATGAAGTATGGGTGAGAAATATTTGGTTAGAACCGAATTAACCAACCAAACCGATTCATTTCTGTAACGACGCCCTTTCAATCCATAGAAAGACGTATCATTATTAAGAAAGAAAGGGATAGAAAAGAGAAAGGATTGAAAAGAGAAAAGATATAAAAGAAAGAACTAAACAATATCAGAATCTCACAGCAAAACGAATAAAATATATTAATCACATAGTTATTACATAATATACAACATCTATTAGAGTTACACAGCTTTATAAATCACAACTAGACAGTTAAAAACCTGTTTATCATACATCTCAAAATACAACACAGAGATACAACAAGGCTGAAACTCTATATATCTACATACGCTGAAGCCTCCTGCTCCTTATCTCATCTACAAACTCGTCAAAGATAACATGAATCCCTTGGCTACTCGTAAAAATTTGAGTACCCAATAGTTTAAGAAAATAGAAAATAAACTCCGAGTCAGACATGGGTTTGGTGTGAGTAAACGGGTTAAAGTTGCTTAACTTTGGAAAAATCTTTGAAAACAAAAGGTATCTCGTAAGACATCCCGCACATAAACACGGAAAAGATTTTCACCTTACGATAACCAAAACATTTGATAGGAAATTCGGTTATATTATAATAGGGTCTAGGGTTTTCAAGTAAAATACAAAAATTGCTGGAATGCTTACATCTCATGTTCCAACATAGTTGGGCACAATCAAAACGTACGACACTTATTGGAGATTGAATTCTACAATGGCAGGGCCACCGGGTACCGCCCGTCACTGTACATGGTTCCACCCTCAATCCCCTGCAACACAAGTCCGAAACCATCCCTTACTGGATAGTCCCGAACAAGACAACCTCGCAGTTGTTTGCAACCAACTGCCCACACAGCCAAATAAAAAGGGACCTCTAGAGAGGGAAAATCTCGTCCTACTTGGTTGCTAGCCACTTAGCCTTGCTGCACCTCCCCTGTTTTAGCCATTCCCGTGTTGATGAGGCTTGAGGCTACGATTACCTTTTTCAGAACACATAACTTAGAATGCTCATCGTCCTCCAATGATGATGTTTTGAAAGCATTCAATCCATACAAGTTCATTCCGGGTTCGAACGAAACCGAAGGCACTATCTCGTTACACTCATTTTGGAATCACCCTCAGAGTCAATGACAATAGCCCTTGCACTCCGAATCTTCATCTCGATCATCACTTGAGATTCACGACATATTGTTTAATTTGGATCGATGTGGTTTTCAGATATCCAAATTTGGAAATCCGATCCCAGTCTCACCGAAATCCAAAACGTCGTCTTTTAAGGTCAAGTTGTTTTAAGTTAAAATAATTCAATTTATTATCTATATTCACACAGATATATAATTTACATTATCATAAATAGATAATCCATATCATCACAATTCAACCAAAGCATCTCATGTCACCAAGCAACACATATCACATATCAGAGATATCAAAAATTCAAGGCATTCAACACCATTCAATCATCCATAAGCAAGATTAATTAGTCACACCATTTCTAATTAATTAAAAATAAATTAAGTTAATTACATCCATTACCAAAAATCCTACTTACTTAACCATCGATTAATTTCAAACCAATTAATTAATCATCCTTTAATCATCCATCCTAATTAATTATCCTAGATTAATTATTCTTTAATTGCATTAAGTAATTAGCCCTTAATTAATTACACAAATTAATTATCCATAACCAGTTGTATTAATTAACCTTTGATTACTCCCATTATTTAATTAAGTATAATTAATTACATTGACCCTTAATTAATTACATTAATTACTTATTCTATAATCACTTATATTGATTAATTATCCTTTAATTAATTACTTAATTAACCTTTAATTACTTTCATTAATTTTATTAATTAATGATCCTCTAATTACTTTCATAACTTAATTACTCTTTTAAATTAATTACATTTAACAAGAAATCTTTAATTAATCACATTCGTTAATCAACCTAGATTAATCAAATTCAGTAATTAACTATCCATAATTACTTACATTACTTAATTAACTCCTTAATTAGTTATACTAATTAATTCTTTAGTTAATTACACTAAGTGATTAATGCTTAATTACTTCCACCAAGTAATTATCCCTTAAATACTTTCCATTAAGGAATTCCCCTTTAATTAATTACATCCAGTAATTACCCATAATTACTTACACTAAGTAATTACACTTATTAATTATATTAAGTAATCATACTTAATCAATCATCAAGTGATTATCTTTAATTAATTAAACTAATTAATTAACTTAAATTAATCACATTAATTAATTAATTTATTGAGTAATTAATCCCTTTAATTACTTCTATTAATTAATTACTCTTTAATTAATTACCTTTAATTACTTAGATTAATTAACTCTTAACAAATCAAGTAATTAACTATCCTTCCTTAATTAAACAAATTATCTTAAATTAATTACATTAAATAATTATCTATTAATCATTAGTTAATGATCCTTAAATTAATTACATTCATTAACTATCCATTAATTAATTCACTTAGTAATTATCCTTTAATTTAGACTTAGTAATTAACTTTAATTAATCCCACTAATTTATTATCCCTAATTAATTACAACCTTACTTAATTTAAGATAAATTCTTTTATCTTAATTGAATACTTCATTAGAAAAACATTTTGTTATCAATTATATAATTGAAAGAATATAATTTCTTTACAACAAAACTATTTAAACATTTAATTTTAATCATTAAAGTCTTTGAAAAGTTGTTCAAACTTGTTTAATAAATTAAATAAATAATTATTCTTTGAAAACTTAATTTTCATTCCTTTTAAAACTCATTCATTTTAAATATATTTTGAAGACTCGGTTTAAACATCTCTTTTTAAACATATTTACTTTAAATACACCTAAAAAACTTGGAACGTCCGTACATAAGAACTTGTTTTATTTTTATTTAGCTTTGAAAATTTGTTAAACATTTTCTTTCAAACTAGTATTCCTGTTAGTTTCTGAAACTATGATAAAATTTGGAAAAACTCATTAACCAAATTCATTGTTGCTTTAAATCTGGTTTCCGTTTCAATTTAAAACCTAAAACAAAAATGGCCCGAGCCAAACGCAGAAAAACCCGAGCAAGCACTCGAGGAACTCTTTCCCAACCAATGCTTTGAGACAAACCCGCGATGAAGTTGAACCAAACTTGAGCGAGCTGCTTCTTCCCAAACCTATCGAACATGTCAGGAACAATCGTGCACACTTGCATGTGCATAAACATTCCGGCCATCAACGATCAACGTCGCGGTCCCCCTCAAGTCGACCGCCACCACGCCGTCACACATGTCTACCCAGATTGTGACGACCTGGAATTTTTGAGCATTTAAAATCGGAATATTTAACAGACTTTAAATATTTAAAAGTAAATTTTTAACTTGAATTCAATTATTATTATTTAGCAATTCAATTATTGGATTTAATTAATTGAAATTGGGTAAATTATTGAATCTTCAGTTTTAAGTCTGTTAAAAATAATTTGAAGACTTGTAAAATTTATAGTGATAATACTCGAGATAGTAAAAGTTTTAAAATTGAAATTAAAGGTGATTTGTTCAGTTTTGAAAATATATCGTTTAAATTGATATTTAAAAATAAACCTTCTGAGGCACAGTCTCGAAATTCGACGAAACCAGTTCCATTGGATCCGTAATATTTTATTATTATCGGATTTCAATTTTCGTAGTGATTGGAGTTGTTGTGTGAGCTTTCGATATACAAACGCGCTTAATTCTATATCAAAACTCTAATATAGTGACTGAATCCAAAAAGCTATCTTCTCCATACGATCGAATTAGGACTCGAAATATTTTCCATTGCGTTCAGGATAGGGGTATAACATTCTAAACGCCTGGCGGCACGCCTCGATAGGAGTTTGAAATTTTAGGTTGCCTTTGAATTTAATTTAAAATATTTATATCCTAGTCATCCTCAGTTGAATTATTTCACATCATAACTTTTTCTTGTCATTTCGAAAATTATTGTTGCTTGTTGATCAGAGCACGCTACCTTTATCTTCCATCACACACTTCTCGTTTCTTTTATAATTGCCTGTTCCTCTCTCTTGTTATTCCATTCGAGAAAAAAATCCCATTCCATTCATTATCGAACGGACCAAGAAATGAACCCAGGCCAAAAATGAAATCGACCTCGTTCAATCGAAACCCAGATCATCTCGCTTTTTTTTAAAAAAAAGGGTGGCCAAGGCAATTCAAGCGATTTTGATCACGTGGGGTCGCGATAGCAGGAGGGGCCGACAACGTCGCGTGGAGTCTAGGGTAGGCGTTCGATTGGAGCTAGGGTTTTGGGAAGCAGCGACGTGGAGGACAAGATCCTAGGGAAGGTGGTATAGTTTTGCGTGAGGGTTCAGGTAGCTTGAACTCAAGTAAGGCCAGAGAGGAGCGACAGCGAGGTCGTTCGAACCCTAGTTCGACGAGCATCTCGACTCTGGGTTGAGAGCGCGCGCAAGGGGTGGAGTCACGACAGACTTTTGGGTCGTGGAGAGGATGATTTGATCGCCGATGGCTGGAGGCAGGGCATGGTATGAGTTGCGGTCTCGACAGATGATGGCGTGAGGTATTCTTGCTGTTCGATTTTATTATAAATTTGTTGCAAACTGAAATTTGTGTTTTTCTTTATTTTATTTCAACTATAAATAGACTTAAGTAAGTTTTACAGTAAAGATATAAAATTTGTTTTTTTTAATTTACAGGTAATAAGTATGTTATAACAGGAAAATTTTATATATATACTGTAGGACTTTGGGAAAAATATAGGAATTGCATAAAGATAGATTTTGATCTATATATGTTATTTCTTATAAAAAAATTAATAAAAATTAAAATTAAATTATTAGTTTAAAACAAAATTAATAAATGGAAATTTATTTTTGATAAGTTCAAATATTAATAAATCATCTAAAGTCTATACAAGGTCAAAAATTGAGAAGAAAGCAAGATGGATTGCAAATGGATGCTAATAAAATAAAAGGTGAGTTAATCTCACTCATCTAGTTGATATTTAAATTTAAATAACTGATTGAAGGATTGAATTGTTTGGATATGCTATATTATAGTATATAATATATCTTGGAATGATTGATTTCCCGCGTTATATAGCGGATGAGACCCTATGCGCCGCATAATAGGGGATGATATGTTATTTAAATCCCATATACCACGATATTCCACCTCGAAGTGGAATTGGTATTTTATATTGTGCTAACGTCTGTGGATGCAGGGAAACAGGTTGGAGGGATCCAACTGGATTCCTCAAAATTATTTATATTATTTCATATTCTCTGTTATGCATATTCGATATTTTGCGATGAATATTATTGATAATTGGAATATTGAATGCTATGGTTTACTTGAATATATTTCGGCACACTAAGTTATCAAAATATATAGAATTGGAGTTTTGAAAAGAAAATAAAGGAAAGAGAATTTGTAAGTGAAATAATTATAGAGAATTTAAATTAAGAATGAACTGGATAAGAATAAATGTGATTTTAAAATTCTAATAAATAAAGTCCGTATATAAAAAGGGGATTTTGAATAAACAGGAAGATAATGAATTTTAAACTTCAGTGTTATTATTTAAAAGAACAAAGCATTTATTTTAAATTTATATTTAAGATTCAAATTCTGAAAAGAATAAAGAAGAAATTGGAAAATCTGAAATTTGTCTGTTTCAGTTAAAAGATTTAAAATCAAACGGGAAATAATAATAATAATAAAGTATATAACTAATGGATTTTGAAATGAATTGAGTAAGTAAAGGAATTTATTTTAAATGAAGTAAATTGGAAATCAATTTGGAAATTGATTTAAATATTTGAAATCGGAAATTTAAAGGAGAATGTGACTATGAAGTTTATAAACTGTGTTTATAAAAGTAAAGCAATATATCAGTGGATATTTGAAAGAATAAATTCACGGTGAGAATTTACTAAAGGAATGAGAAAATTTGTTTAAAAATAAATAGTGATTTATTTTTAAAGATGGAAAGAGAAGAGTATTTCCTTGAATAGCCAAGTACGTTTCAAAGTAAATTTTTAAAGGTTTTAATGTCGTTTTAAAAAGTATGTTTTAGAAAATTTATTATTTCTAAACATTAAATTCTAAAGTAAGTATTTTCTTTTAATCTATTATAGTAGTAATTATTTAAAAGTGACTTGGTATTTGTTTTAAAGAGAAAATCTAGTTTATATTTTATAAAGTAGCCTCATTTTAAATATTCCTATAGTATATATTTTAATAAAGTATTAAAGTAGTTTTAATTTAAATGTTTTAAAGGATAATTTATAATAAAGAGTTTTAAATTATTTTTAAAAATCTAAAGTTTGTGCTTGGCTGTTTCCAGTGGAAATAAATATTTGGAAATTTATCTTTTGAGAAAAGTATGGTTTGAAATTGTTTCCAAAGGTTTGAAAAGTGGAAATATATCTTGCGAAGATATTTTGAGATTAATAAATGATTTGGTAAAATTATTTATGGTTGATGGTTGTTTATGAATGTTAATTGATAGTTAAATAACCGACTATCAATATTGGCCAAATACGCTGATCGTTTCGAAGAGTCCGGGATCAGGATTAATTTCCCGAAAACTACTTCGATCCGGTTTGTACATTTTCGTGGAAAACGAGTTCAGAGTCGAAGGTGGAGCATTGAAGTTCAAGGGCTAGTCGCTTCTAATCCTAAGGATATTTCCAAAATGAAGGTAGTAGGAATAGTGCCTTCGGTTCCGTTAGGACCCAGGATGGATTTGTATGGATGAATGCTTTCAAAACATCACCGGGTGGACGGTGAGCATTCTAAGTGAAATGATCTAAAAGGTAACGCTTAGCCTCAAGCCTCATTAACTGGGAATGGCTAAAAATCAGGGGTTATGCAGTAAGGCTTGGTGGGCAGCACCCATTTCCGGGTGTGGTCATCCCTGTCTAGATGTCCCTTTTATTCGGCTTAGTGGTGCGGTTGCTGATCACAACCGTGGGGTGATCTTACTCGGGATTATCCAGTAAAGGATAGTTCGGGTCTTTTGTTGCAGGGGGTCAGAAGTGATCCTTGGTATGCTGATCTAGACCAGGTACCGTGACAGGTGGTACCCCAGTGCCTAGTCATTAGTTGGAAATCCATTCTCCCTACGTGCCTTTTACGAGTTTTGTTTGTATTACCCACTTTGTGGCTAGTAGCTGCAATTTAATCATGTAACAATTTCGGCTATTTTAATAAGTATTTGTATATAGACCCTATTATAATATCAGAGGATTTTAATAAAAAGTGTTTTGGCTATCGCAAGGTAAAAACCCGACATGTTTATTTTTGGCATGGTCTTATGAGATGCTTTTGTTTTCCAAAGGATTTTGAAACTTTAATAATCAATTCGAGTGTGATTTCCCACGCTGGTATTCTAGACTGACTCGGATGTTATTTAACTATAATGCTCAGGTCAGACCGAGTATTATAGAATACAGGATATAATGCCGTGGAGCTCAGGAGACGAGCTATATGGCGATACGTACTTCCGTATTTGATCATTATTCCGCTGTGTATCCAGTTGTATGTTATTGATGTTGAACTCTGATGATGTACTCTGATGATGTACGTATAAACATATATAGTTTTCTTTTGTGTAAATATCATTGATTATCTATTATTTTATTCCGTTGCGATGGTTAGATTCTGATGTTGTTTTCTACTTTCTTCTTCTGCCTCTTCTTCTTTAACCCAAATGGTTCGTATTTCCGTTCATCTTGAGTTGATTGATGTAGAATAGTGTTGACTCAAGGGATACGGATTTGTGGGTTGTTACAGTTGGTATCAGTGCTTAGGTTGGTGATAACCTTGGCTTTGGTGGGGATTACTCCTTGAAAATAGAGTCTATAGTACTCTAGAATGAGTTTGAGCGTATTAATAGATATGAGCGTGTATTTGTTAGTGAATATAAATATTTTAATATTATGTTGGCTTATTGGTTGAGTGGAATATGAATTCTGATCGAGTAAGTTGGCTGCTATTCAAGAAGGGTTTATAAACACCTGACATGATAAATTGACACAGTATTGTTTTAAATGTGGGTGAATGAAATAATTTTACCCAAAGTATATTTTGATACAAAAGAAAAATTTTTGTAACTATTTTAGCTAATATAAGGCTGCTTGGATGTTAGGAATGATAATATTAAATTATTATCATTGTTGTGTAATAATTTAACTAAAAAAAAAATTCATTTATAAAATGAAATTTATAAATATGAATTATAAATGTGATTTATAAATTGAAATATTATCAAATGGGAATTTGTATGAGCATAAATTATACAAATGAATTATAGTTAAAATTGATTTAAGATAGAATTTGGAAATTTAAAACCCCAGAGATTTTGGAAGTATTTTGAAGACAAATAATAGCATTACTATTTTGGAAGTATTTCTGAAAGGAAATTGTTTCAAATAACTTTTGGAAAGGAAAATAGCATTTAGCTCACTTTAGTTGTTGGAAAATGACTTCGGTGATGACTGCAGCATCATCGATGTTCATTTTCGAGTTTCTAAGTGGCAGATTGTTGCCAAATTGATTTGTTCAGAAGAATTATTTTGATTTTGATATTTCAAGGAAATTTGTTGGGAATAAAAACCAGGATTGGTTTAAAATTTTGAGAAGTGTGATTTTGTGATAATGGTGATTTCAAATGATTTGAAACCAAAGGCCGGATGTTTAAAATCCTGATGAGATAGGTTATAAGCTTATAAATTGAGATGACTTTTAAATAAGGAAGGAAAATATGAGCTTTGAATGTTGTAATTTAAATTTAAAGTGGAAAGTTATAAATGAAATTAACTTGGATTGAGGAAGAAAATTGAATTGAATTGAATTAAATAAATCTGAGTTAAAATAGAATTGGATTGGAATAAATGGATTAGAATAACTTATAAAAGAATTAAAAATCCATGGAAAAAATACGCTTGGATTATAAATAAGTGTAAAACTCGAGTTAAAAATAAAAGATGAATATATTCAAGCCTAGGATGAATGGAAATGTGTGAAATAATAAGTTGTGACTTATAAAATTGAGAAGTGGAATAGAAAACCAAAATAAATATTGTTTGATGATTTGGGAAAATGAATCAAAAATCCAAACTTGAATTATAAAATAATTGAACTTAAGGAAATTAAATGAAGAGATTTTGAGATTAACAAACAAGTATTGAATTATAAATAGGGGGAGAACTAATTAGATAATAAATTAGTTAATGAAATATGTAAATGGAACCTAACGTAGTTAAGTAGAAGCTGAATTGTGAGTTAATGATGAAGTTTCGAAATAAAACTCAAGTTATAAATTAAATTCGACTTGAATTGCTAGTGAAGTAAATATAATTGAAAATGTTGCCAAATAAAAAGAAATTGGATTAAAGTAGGGATGATTTTAGTTGTAAATAAAAACCAGATGAATTTGTGAATAAATCGAAATGCCTTGTAATTAATTAAATGAATTGAGAATAAATTGAATCTGGAAATTTAAAATTTATACGAAACAGATGAACTAATCAAATAAATTTGTGATTTGAAATGATATTTGTTTGAAATAGAATCAAGTTAAATTGAAAAGAAAATTTTATTTGTAAAATGAAAATGAGCTTAAATATGAAATTTGAATAATTTGAAATAAATTAATTTAGTTTAAAATTAGTGGAAGCTTGGCTTCGAGTAAGGGTAAAAGTCCATTAAAAAAAAGCTTGGGTAAATTTGAATTGATTACAAAACTTAAGCAATTATTTATTCACGCGAATATCATCAAATTGCATAGAATGAATTGTCATTTGACGAAAACGAAGGTAATTAAAATTCTATGGATCATTGCAACTAAATAAAATTGATTTTGGAATCAACTGGGATAAAATTGAATAGAATGTGTCGAGCTAAATAAAATGGTTGTGAATGAATTAAGATAGAAGGAATTAAAAAAATAAATTGAGTTGGAATCAATTTAAAATGGTTATAAGCTTAAGTAATTGTTATTTGCATGAATAACATCAAATTTGCACAGAAAATTTGACATTTTGTCGTAAATGAAAGTAAATGTATTAACAAAGGTGAATAGAATTGATTTTTAAATCAATTGGAATAATATGGGTTTGTTTAAAATTAAAAATAAATGGAATATAAGCAAGTGAGTTGTAAACCATTCAAATTGAATGAAAATGGTATATGAATTAATTGAAAACGGCTGAATTAGTATTAAAACTACATAAATTGCTTACAGAAAGTGTTTAATGTGCATTGCTGTTAGAATTCATGTGTTTAACTATTGCAAATAAGTGAAATATTGTTAAACTTCATATATATGACACTTACATGTTTTAGTTGAGTAAGTACAGGTTCAGGGAAGTCATTGGGCTGGATTTGATTTCGCTGACTGCTAATTAAATAAGCCGCTTGCATAAAAATGCTAAATAAAGGTACGCCTACGCAATAAAAATAGAAAATATGAACTGTATTTGTTTTTCCGACCGTGTGGGTCGATGTATATATGTTTATATCTTTTGTCAAATTGCAAAAGCTCCTCCGTACAAAGGAGACTCTGCCAAAAAATTTCGAAAATTTTGGGAGTTGGAAAATTTTTGAAAATTTTTGTTAGCGACAAAACGACTTTAAATTGGAAATTGGAATAAATTAGTGGATGAAACTAATTTAAAATAATGATATGAATCAGTTATAAATGGAAGATAAAGAAAATTCAATATTCGGAGTTGAAGATAAATTGAATTCATATGGAAATGGAAAAACTAATTTGGATAGATGTAGATATGAAAACTTATGTAAGGAAATGTATAAAATGATTTTAAAAGCCATGATTGGATATTATTGCTAAGTAGGATATGCAAGTATTATAAAGGAAAAGGAAAATTGGTTTTGATTTCAGAAGATAAATTTGAATTGCTCGACAAAAAGGTACGTGTTTAAATTTCTATATGAAATTTGATTGGGTTTTTGATCTAGCCACTTGGCTTTTTGTTTTCTTTTGGAATTTGGGAGCCCGTAGAGGCACTTTGTAGTTGTACCGTGCTAGCCGCGAAAAGAAGGCGCTGGAGAAATTTTTCAAAAATTTAGGGGGTTAGAACGTTTTTGATAAAATTTGAAAATTTAAACTTGGTTTTGAATTATAATTTGAATGGTTGAATAATTAAAGTTATTTCGAAACTATGGATGGTTTTGGAAAGTTGGTTGAAGTAATAGTGGGTCTTTAATGAAAGATATGTTATGGCAAGTTGATAAAACTGTTTGGTTTTGGAAAATAGTAATGGGTATTGGATCATTCTTCCTAACTACTAATTTTGGGGACGAAATTCTTTTAAGGGGGAGGAATGTGACGACCCGGAATTTTTGAGCATTTAAAATCGGAATATTTAATTGATTTTAAATATTTAAAAGTAATTTTTTAACTTGAATTCAAATATCATTATTATTTAGCAATTCAGTTATTGGAATTAATAAACTGAAATTGGGTAAATTATTGAATCTTCAGTTTTAAGCCTGTTAAAAATAATTTGAAGACTTGTAAAATTTATAGTGATAATACTCGAGATAGTAAAAGTGTTAAAATTGAATTTAAAGGTGATTTTTTTAGTTTTGAAAATATATCGTTTAAATTGATATTTAAAAATAAACCTTCTGAGGCACAGTTTCGGAATTCGACGAAACCAGTTCCATTGGATCCGAAATATTTTATTATTATCGGATTTCAATTTTCGTAGTGATTGGAGTTGTAGTGTGTGCATTCAATATACAAACGCGCTTAAATCTATATCGGAACGCTAATATAGTGTCTGAATCCAAAAAGCAATCTTCTTCTTTTGATTGAATTAAGGCTCGAAACCTTTTCCATTGCGTTCGGGATAGGGGTATAACATTATAAACGCCTGACGGCACGCCTCGATAGGGGTTTGAAATTTTAGGTTGGTTTTGAATTTGAATTTGAATTTAATTTAAAATATTTATATCCTGGTCATCCTGACTTGAATTATTTCACATCGTAACTTTTTCTTGTCATTTCGAAAATTACTGTTGCTTGTTGATCAAAGCACGCTAACTTTATCTTCCATCACACACTTCTCGTTTCTTTTATAATTGCATGTTCCTCTCTCTCGTTATTCCATTCGATAAAAAAATCCAATTCCATTCATTATCGAACGAACCAAGAAATGAACCCAGGCCGAAAACGAAATCGATCTCGTTCAAACGAAACCCAGATCATCTCGCTTTAAAAAAACGGGGGGGTCAAGGCAATTCAAGCGATTTCGATCGCGTGGGGTCGCGATAGTAGGAGGGGCCAGCAACGTCGCGTGGAGTCTAGGGAAGGCGTTCGATTGGAGCTAGGGTTTTGGGAAGCACCGACGTGGAGGACGAGTGCCTAGGGAAGGTGGTATCGTTTTGCGTGAGGGTTTAGGTAGCTCAAACTCAAGTAAGGCCGGAGAGGAGCGACGGCGAGGTCGCTCGAACCCTAGTTCGACGAGCATCTCGACTCCGGGTTGAAAGCGCGTGCAAGGGGTGGAGTCACGACAGACTTTTGGGTCATGGAGAGGCTGATTTGATCGTCGATGGCTGGAGGCAGGGCATGGTATGAGTCGTGGTCTAGATAGACTATGGCGTGAGGTATTCTTGCTGTTCGATTTTATTGTAAATTTGTTGCAAATTGAAATTTGTGTTTTTCTTTATTTTATTTCAACTATAAATAGACTTAAGTAAGTTTTACAGTAAAGATATAAGATTTGGTTTTTTTTTTAATTTACAGGTAATAAGTATGTTATAGTAGGAAAATTTTATATATATACTGTAGGACTTTGGGAAGCATATAGGAATTGCATAAAGATAGATTTTGATCTATATGGTTATTTCTTATAAAAAATTAAAACAAAAAAATTAAAATTAAATTATTAGTTTAAAACAAAATTAATAAATGGAAATTTATTTTTTGATTAGTTCGAATATTAATAAATCATCTAATGTCTATGCAAGGTCAAAAATTAAGAATAAAGCAAGCTGGATTGCAAATGGATGCTAATAAAATAAAAGGTGAGTTAATCTCACTCATATGGTTGATATTTAAATTTAAACAGTTAAATTTAAATAACTGATTGAAAGATTGATTTGTTTGGATATGCTATATTATAGTATATAATATATCTTGGAATGACTGATTTCCTGCATTATATAGCGGATGAGACCCTATGCGCCGCATAATAGCGGATGATATTTTATTTATATCCCATATACCGCGATATTCCACCTCGAAGTGGAATTGGTATTTTATATTGTGCTAACGTCTGTGGATGCAGGGAAACAAGTTGGAGGGATCCAACTGGATTCCTCAAAATTATTTATATTGTTTAATATTCTCTGTTATGCATATTCGATATTTTATGATGAATATTATTGATAATTGGAATATTGAATGCTATGGTTTACTTGAATATATTTCGACACATTGAGTTATCAAAATATATAGAATTTGAGTTTTGAAAAGAAAATAAAGGAAAGAGAATTTGTAAGTGAAATAACTATGGAGAATTTAAATTAAGAATGAACTGGATAAGAATAAATATGATTTTAAAATTCTAATAAATAAATTCCGTATATAAAAAGAGGATTTTGAATAAATAGGAAGATAATGAATTTTAAACTTCAGTGTTATTATTTAAAAGAACAAAGCATTTATTTTTTAATTTAGATTTAAAATTTAAATTTTGAAAAGAATAAAGAAGAAATTGGAAAAATCTGAAATTTGTCTGTTTCAGTTAAAAGATTTAAAATCAAACGGGAAATAATAATAATAATAATAAAGTATATAACTAATGGATTTTGAAATGAATTGAGTAAGTAAAGGAATTTATTTTAAATGGAGTAAATTGAAAATCAATTCGGAAATTGATTTAAATATTTGAAATTGGAAATTTAAAGGAGAATGTGACTATGAAGTTTATAAACTATGTTTATAAAAGTAAAACAATATATCAGTGGATATTTGAAAGAATAAATTCATAGTGAGAATTTATTAAAGGAATGAGAAAATTTGTTTAAAAACAAATAGTGATTTATTTTTAAAGATGGAAAGAGAAGAGTATTTCCCTGAATAGTCGAGTACGTTTCAAAGTAAATTTTTTAAAGGTTTTAATGTCGTTTTAAAAAGCATGTTTTAGAAAATTTATTATTTCTAAACATTAAATTCCAAAGTAAGTATTTTCTTTTAATTTATTATTGTAGTAATTATTTAAAAGTGACTTGGTATTTGTTTTAAAGAGAAAATCTACTTTACATTTTATAAAGTAGCCTCATTTTAAATATTCCTGTAGTATATATTTTAATAAAGTATTAAAGTAATTTTAATTTAAATGTTTTATAGGATAATTTATAGTAAAGAGTTTTAAATTATTTTTAAAAATCTAAAGTTTGTGTTTGGTTGTTCCTAGTGGAAATAATATTTGGAAATTTATCTTTTGAGAAAAGTGTGGTTTGAAACTGTTTCCATAGGATTGAAAAGTGGAAATATATCTTGCGAAGATATTTTGAGATTAATAAATAATTTGGTAAAATTATTTATGGTTGATGGTTGTTTATGAATGTTAATTGATAATTAAATAACCGACTATCAATATTGGCCAAATGCGCTGATCGTTTCGAAGAGACCGAGATCGGGATTAATTTCTTGAAAACCACTTCGATCCAGTTTGTACATTTTCGTGGAAAACGAGTTCAGAGTCGAAGGTGGAGCAGTGAATGCAAGGCCTAGTCGCTACTAATCCTGAGGATATTTCCAAAATGGAAGTAGTAGGAATAGTGCCTTCGGTTCCGTTCGGACCCGGGACGGACTTGTATGGATGAATGCTTTCAAAACATCGTCAGGTGGACGGTGAGCATTCTAAGTGAAACGATCTAAAAGTTAGCGCTTAGCCTCAAGCCTCATCAACCGGGAATGACTGAAAATCAGGGGTTATGCAGCAAGGCTTGGTGGGCAGCACCCATTTCCGAGTGAGGTTATCCTTGTCTAGATGTCCCTTTTATTTCGGCTTAGTGGTGCGGTTGCTGATCACAACTGTAGGGTGATCTTACTCGGGATTATCCAGTAGGGGATAGTCCGGGTCTTGTGTTGCACGGGGTCGGGAGTGATCCTCGGTATGCTGATCTAGACCAGGTACCGTGACAAGTGGTGCCCCAGTGCCTAGTCATTAGTTGGAAATCCATTCTCCCTACGCGCCTTTTACGAGTTTTGTTTGTATTACCCACTTTGTGGCTAGTAGCTGGAATTTAATCATGTAACAATTTCGGCTATTTTAATAAGTATTTGTATATAGACCCTATTATAATATCAGAGGATTTAAATAAAAAGTTTTTTGGCTATCGTAAGGTAAAAACCCGACATGTTTATTTGTGGTGTGGTCTTACGAGATGATTTTGTTTTCAAAAGGATTTTGAAACTTTAATAATCAATTTGAGTGTGATTTCTCACGCTGGTATTCCAGACTGACTCGGGTGTTATGTAACTATAATGCTTGGGCTAGACCGAGTATTATAGAATATAGGATATGATGCTGTGGAGCTCAGAAGAGGAGCTGGATGGCGATACGTACTTCCGTATTTGATCAATTCCGCCGTGTATCCAGTTGTATGTTATTGATGTTGAACGCTGATGATGTACTCTGATGATGTATGTATAAACATGTACAGTTTTCTTTTGTGTAAAGATCATTGATTATTTATTATATTTTATTCCGCTGCGATGGTTAGATTCTGATGTTGTTTTCTACTTTCTTCTTCTACTTCTTCTTCTTTAACCCAAATGGTTTGTATTTCCGTTCATCTTGAGTTGATTGATGTAGAATAGTGTTGACTCAAGGGGTACAAATTTGCGCGTTGTTACATAGATCCTACAATCCTACCCCGAATCACCATAAAACTAGTCGATCGAGTCTGGAACCAGAACTTCGACCAACAACCTCTTCGCCAAAGACGAATCGACCACCGAAGCCCTCTTCCTTCTGACCACAACTTCGTCACGACCCTAGCAACGTTTCCCCCCCCCCCAAGCGAATGTCACCAGTCTTCCTACGGCTTCGTAAAAGCCTAGAATAAATCGACCATCAAGCCAACGTCGAAACCCTACTTCGCATCTGACTAGCCGCCACGTTTACCAGAAAAATGCACAACCGTTTTTCCCTGGACTATCCTCCTACAAGCTTCCTTCGACAACAATCTCGACGACATCCACTACACCGATCGCCGGAAAGTTGCGATAAACCAAAAATCATTCAACTCTGATTAACTCAGTAATTACTTAGCTAAAAATTAAGATTTTAGTGCCTAAATTCATCATTTAAAATTTCGAATCATATTATAGAATCAATTCAAGAATTCTTGTCAATTAGTTTTTGATTTATAATTGAACAGACCTGACATTTTCTCATTTTTAAACAAAAACTCCACATAATTATCTGAAACTATTTTTAAAATTTGACTAACATTCTTACAATCACTTTTCATCAAGAGATCTAAGTCGAAAATTGAATGTTTGGAGAGAAAATGAATTTAATTTGAATGGAATTGAGCCTGAAACATAGAACAGAGGTGTATACATTCATACATACAGACTCTAGCACAAACATAGCATATATACATACATACATTCGCATTTCACACATACCACATAAAGCATTACTTCAACATTTCGTCGCATACATCCAGTTATCCAACAGGATTAAAGTTTTGAAAATGTTTACTCACCATGAGCAGAGACTTTAAAACTGAGATGTTAGATTTTGAAAACTGGAAAGAAATGCTAAAAGAAAATGCTTGAATCTGGAAACTTGAATACTTTTTATCTGAAAATCTTTTGAAAACTGAAGCTTGAAGATGCTTGAAATCTGAAGCTTTGATTGTGATGCAGGTTGAAGAGTTGTTGAAAAGATTTAAGCTTAAAAACAGAGATGATCTTGTCTATAAAAACTGAATTGAAGTTGCAGTTTTCAATTTCTGGTTTGAGAAATTTTTACAGGGTATTGTTTCTTTTCTGGTTTGTAGATTGAACAGGCTTGATTTTCTTGAATTTGAAAAGAGAATAGGAAAAAAATTGAAGAGAAGAAATAGATGAATATATAGGCTAAATTATGATTAATTAAAATAAAGGAAAATTAAAATTAAAAAGCGACACTTGTAAAATTTCCTAACATTTGTCAATTGCATTTGTTAATTAACTTACACATGCAACTAATGTGACTTGGTTTATTAACACTTGTCATTATGTATTTTAAAAAATATTTTTTTAAAATGGTTTATAAGCTTTTATATTTAATTTCCTAATTAAATAAATACTTTTTCTAAATTTATATAAATAAATTACTTTAAAGAAAATAATTATAAAGCAAATCATATATTAATAAAAATCTTATACATATATATTTAAATCCAAAATAATTATCTTTTGAATTTCAAATTTAAATCCAAATTCAAATTCAAATTTAATTTAAAATTTAATTTAAAATCAACTCAAATATATATATATATATATATATATATATATACACACACACTTAAACAAACACAAATTCAATTTGAAAATAATTATTTAAATTTATTTATCTGTATTTAAAAACAGCACATTATTATTATTGTATAAAAGTAACAATCTTGCCAATTTTAAATAATTTATAAAGTGGATTATTACATTATTTATAAATTACTTGTTACTAAATGAATTAATGCATCATATGTTTTATATGTTTATGAATTTTATTTTAAACTTTTGTATATATTGACAAATCATATTTATCAAGCAATATTTAAAAAGAAAGTAAAACAAATCTTTTTGTTAATCTTATTTAAATTTAAGCTTAAGCTAAAATATATTTTAAACAAATAAACATTTACCTTAAGTATTTTGAAACTGTATGGTTAACTATTTAAATAACCTTTGAAAAGTTTTGTATTAAATTTAATCATAACTTCCAAATTATCAAAATATATATTAGAATTTGAAAACATGTTTTTATTTGTTAAATGCCAACCAAAGCTTTTCTATTTACAATATATACAAATATATATACACTATTTATTAGCTTTAAAAGATAAAATTCACCAATTAAATATTTTTAAAAGAAGATTATTAAACCAATTCAAATGCTTATCAAAAAAGATTATTGAATAAATATTGCCTGAAATTCCGGGACATCACATTACTCCCCCCTTAAAAGAATTTCGTCCCCGAAATTTAAAAGCAAGGATAATTTAATAATCTATCTAAGGTTTTTATATTCAATCAGCAAACATACATATCAACTAGATACTAATAACCATAGCAACCAATTTATTTTAACAAACTAATCTAACTATCCTGACATAATCAGGATAGATCTTCCTAACACTATCTAGAGTTTCCAGGTACAAACACTGGGATACTCGTTCTACTGAACCTAACAATCTACACTACTAGCGCCAGAGCTCCTTCTCATCTAGATCTATAATCTAAATAGAATATCAGACCATAGTCAAGCTTGCTCAACTACCAAATCCCCCTGAACTGTTGGTTCCATAACCAGTGATGGATCATATACGTACTGTCACGACCCGTCCTCCTTAGCCCAGAAAGACGCATCATGAATTAAGAAAAAAATGGATAGAAAGAAAAAAGAAAGAGAAGAAAGAAGAAACAACATCAGAATCTTAACTACGGAACAAATAAATTATATTAATAACAAAAGTATTACATAGTATACAACCATTATTAGAGTTACACAGATTATACATCACATACTAGACAGTTATAAACATCTGTCTAGTTATTACAATTCAATACAACACAAAGAAACTAATCAGAGGAACCAACAAAGCGGAATACCAGATAACTACAACGCAGAAGCCTCCTACTCCATTGCTCCTCTACAATTCGTCAAAGCTAACCTGAATCCCTTGGCTACTCATAAAAATTTGAGTACCCAAGAGTTTAAGAAAACAGAAGATAAACTCCGGGTCATACATGGGTTTGGTGTGAGTAACAGGTTAAAGTTGCTTAACTTTGAAAACCTTTGAAAACAAAGGGTATCATGTAAGACTTCCCACACATAAACATGGAAATTTTTTTACCTTACGCTAACCAAAACATTTGATAGGAAATCCGGTGATATTATAATAGGGTCTAGGGTTTTCAAGTAAAATACAGAAATAGCTGGAATGCTTACATCTCACGTTCCAACATAGTTGGGCATAACTAAAACGTACGACACTTATTGGAGTTTGGATTCCATACAATGGCAGGGCTACCGGGGTACCGCCCGTCACAGTACGGGGCCTAGATCACCGTATCGAGGATTACTCCCAATCCCCTGCAACATAAGGCCGGAACCACCCCTTACTGGATAGTCCCGAACAAGACAACCCCGCAGTTGGCTGCAACCCAACTGCCCACACAGCCGAATAAAAAGGGACTTCTAGATAGGGGTAAATCTTGTCCTACTTGGGCATGACCCACTTAGCCTTGCTGCACCTCCCATGTTTTAGCCACTCCCGGTCGATGAGGCTTGAGGCTATGATTAACTTTATAGAACACATCTATCTTAGAATGCTCATCGTCCTCCTGACGATGTTCTGAAAGCATTCAATCCATACAAGTTCGTTTCGGGTCCGAACGAAACCGAAGGCATTATCTCGTTACACTCATTTTGGAATCACCCTCAGAGTTAACGACGATAACCCTTGCACTCTGAATCTTCATCTTCACTTGAGATTCACGACCTATCGTTAATTTGGATCGATGTGATTTTCGAATATCCAAATCTGGAAACCCGATCCCGGTCTCACCGAATCCAAAACGTATCTTTTAGGTCCAAGTTGATTTAAGTTTAAAACAATTCAATTTAATTATCTATATACACACAGATAAATAATTCACATCATCACAATTGATAATCAACATTATCATCATCAACAGATAATCCATATTATCATCACAAATTGATAATCTATATTATCATCACCAATAGATAATTCATGCAACCAAAGCATCCATATCACACAACATTATTTATCTCATATCTGAGATTTAAACCATTCAAGGAAATCTATATCATCCATATATAAACTAGGATTAATAATCACACCATTTATAATTAATTTAAAATGAATTAAATTAATTATTTCATCTCTAATTAATTTAAAGTAAATTAAATTAATTACTTCATTCTATAAATCCTGCTTATATAACCATTAATTAATTACAAATCAATCAATTAATTAACTTCTAATTATCCACTTTAATTAATCATCCCTGATTAATTATCCTTTAATTGCATTTAAGTAATTATCCTTTAATAAATTTCACAAATTAATTATCCCCAACCACTTATAGTAATTAACCTTTAATTACTTCATTAATGTACTAATTATAATTAATTACATTAATCCTTACTTAATTACATTAATCCTTAATTAATTATATTAATTAATTACTTCATTAATCACTTATTATTGATTAATTAATCCTAATTAATTAACCTTAATTACATCATTAATTATATAAATTAGTGATCCCTATTTACATTTTTAAATTATCCTAATTTAAATTAATTACATTAAGTAATTAATCTTAAATTGAACTATAATTATTAATCACTTTTGATTAATCACCTTCAGTAATTAACTACTCTTAATTACTTCATTGAGTAAATTAATTACTCCAAAATTAATTACATTTAATAATTAATTATATTTATTAATCATCCTGATTAATCTCATTAGTAAGTAATTACCCTTATTTAATTACATCACTTAATTATTTTCAAATGAATTAATCAATCAATGCTTAAATTAATTACACTAAGTAATTAATTATTAATTACTTTCACTAAGTAATTATCCTTCATATTAATTACACAAAGCAATTAATCCGAAAACTTTTTCGTACATCAATTAATTGCCTCTAGTAAATTACTTATCTTAATTACTTCTCTAAGTTATTATTCATCATTAATTACTTATCAACCCATCCAATGATTAAATAAACTTAATTAATTAACTTAAACTAATTAAATTAATTAATTAATTACAATGAGTAATTAATACCTTTAATTACTTTCATAAAGTAATCATACTTAACCAAATTCCATAAATGATTATCTAAATTAATTATCAAAATTAATCACATTAATTAATTAATAAATAATCCCAAGTTAATGACCTTCATTTCTTATCCAAGACGTGTATCATTTGGTGATATCATGTGAATCACTAGAAACATGCGAAGTGTATGGCTAACACAATAACGAAACTTTCGTAAGGGGACTCGAGCAGGCTACCATGAGACAAAAGATCTTCTTTCTAAAAGAGATTCAATTCGGAACTATTATATGTCCAAGGTCCAATATTGAAATCATTTCAGATATTTTCCCTTACTTTGCCCGTGTCAACGTATCAACAATTCTTTAATTACCTTTCTTAAGTAATTAACTTGGATTAATCATTATTAATTACAAATTTATTAATCTTTAATAATCACTTAATTAATCACTAATTGTTTAATTAATTAAGTTTTTAATTAATCTTAATCTCTTGATAAATTAATTTCTAATCATTAATTAAAATCTTAACTTATCTAATTAATGATCTTATTTTCAAATTAATTAATCTTAATTAATTAACTTCAACCTTAATTAATTAATTAATCCAAATCATATAAATAATTAAATTAATTAATTATTCTTTAATTATCCTAAATAATTCAATTTATTCCAAATCACTAAGTCTTAATTAACTTTAAAATAACACATTTCTTATTAATGATTCAGTTATCATTTACAACACATTTGTAAACATTGTACTTTCAACTTTCAAATTTCATTTCAAATTTAAAATTTAAAATGAAAACAACTTTAACTTAACAAAGTTTAAAAACCATTTACAAACTTTTAAAATCATATGTTGAAGAAATACACAACTTATAAAAGAACTTAAAGAATTTAAACCAAATTTACTTTTAAGTTTTTAACCATTTAAAATATACATTGAACAATTGAAGTTATTAAAACAATTTAATTTATAAAATTTTCTTTAATTCAAAACTAAGATACAAATTAGATTTTGAATCCATATTTTTAAAACTTTGATTTAAACTTTGCCTTTAAAAATCCTGTTTCAAATTTAAAACCAGTTTAAAACTTTTAAAACAATCAGGTTTTTAAAGAAACCTGTAACACTCAAATAACCCGAGGCCAACCTATCCTGCTTCGAGTCCACACCCCTCCTACTTCGGGCCAACCACTCAAATTACTCGAGTAAAATCTCGAGTACAAACTCTGCTCAAACCCAAAAATCAAGATCGCCAGAAAATGTGCACATTGCACATGCACCAACCATCCACCCATCTCCGATCAACCATGATGACTTAAACAAGCCATCGATCACCATCACAACTTATCTCATTCACTAGAACCGCTGATTTCCCCTTGAAAACAGATTCAGGTCATTCAAACCCAAACTGGAACCACCATCCAAAACCAGAAACTCCTCGTCCTCACTCCTCTGGCCATCGGAGGCTTTGAAACTCCGTCCATCCCTTCTTCAACACCCAAGCTATCATCTCCTCAAATATTGTAGCACTCGATCATCTAAAGCAACAATGCCAATCAAAAACTGCTGCACTACCCAAAACTAGGTTTAAAAATTTAAAACAGTCGCCACCGCCACCACCGTTCCTGTGACGCCCCACCTCGATACCTACGCTAGCCAAGAACACTACGGTGTAGTGTTGTCAACTAGCACGGAGAATGAGGCTGTTGAGGAGCGACCATCCGTGTAATTGCTTTGTGCGAGCACCGATATGCCAGATAGTAAAAACGTGCATTTCATTTCGGGAGGGAATCCGACATGCCGATGCAAACTCAAAGCTACTACACAGTGGCTATAATAGTCTAGGACAAAATATAAAATAACAACACAGATAATATAAATGCGGAACACAGATGAAACAGAAAGTCTCATATATATATATATATATAATAACTGATGTCAGTTATAATACATTTGACACGGTACATATGATACAACTACAACAGTCGACTAAGGAAGTTACATATACAAGTACATTAACGTATTTAATATACATGAACACATATCTTCCTATACAATTTTACAGACTACTACAAATGACATGAAAGAACTTCATAGCTCTAGCAGCAACCCAAAGCAGAATATCTACAACTTGAAATACTCGGTCTGACCCGAGTATTAAATTCAAAAGAAAATAATACTCGGGTCAGTCTAATTCAAACTCAGTTATTAGTGCACAGAAGCAATAATAATAAAATAATGAATAGACGACAGTAATTAAACCAAATCAGAATGCAATTCAGAATATTGAATTGAAATAAACAAAACAGTTCAAAACATTTAAATATCAATTAAAATATTAAGTCGAGTAGGGCTGTAGTACACGCACGCGTGCACTGCCTCGCCACTACAGCATATGGAATATGCAAAAGATCAATTAATCAAAACAAGATAGATATCATAAAACCATACCGTGTGGCTGCAGTTCACGCTTGCGTGCACTGCCTTGCCACTACAGTGATGATGTACCCATTGAATACCGTGTGGCTGCAGTTTACGCTTGCGTGCACTGCCGTGCCACTACAGTGATGATGTACCCATTGAATACCGTGTGGCTGCAGTTCACGCTTGCGTGCACTGCCGTGCCACTACAGTGATGATGTACCCATTGAATACCGACAGCAATCAAAAACTGCAGAGGTCAAGTTTGGACGACGTAAATGCGAACCCAAATGTACACAATGGACATACACTACTGGTTGCACATGAATAAAATGAAACTGGGGTGCAACAAGGAACAGCACCAAGTAAATGGCACAAGACAATGAAAGAGGCAAACAATGATGTACAAATGAATGCATCAGTGGCTAATATGAATGCAAACTCACGTGCCACCAAATAGTAATGTAGCATGAAGGGAACATATAGAATAGTGTTCTACATGATGAATTTGTAAGCAGTAACCAGTGAATCACCAAATTTAATTGAACCAAGTGTTACTCAAATGCAAACCATATCATGCAGGTTACAGTGGCAATATGGAATTTATATGCAACATTAAAAAGTATGCGGTGGTAACAAAATGTAGGGACAGCATATAATAGTGACTGGGCAACAATGAAATGCAACTGGCAACCTGCAAACATAAAACTTGAAACTATAGTGCTACTGGCAATATACATCTACCACTATCAGTACTGAAGTAAAGAGAAAAGATATATTGCTTCAATGAAACCCAAAAATTGCAAGTACACTAAATGCTCAATGCAAACCACCAATGTGCAAGCTACAACTTCAAATGAAACTGTCCCAAAGCAACTAGCATGCAAGCCTCAGGTAGAGCCTTAAGGAATGCAACAGTCGAGCATCATGTCAATAATGCAACAGGTAAATGATGAAAGGCATATCTTATAGATAGGATCCCAGTTTCAAACTTAAGTATGGTGAAGCAACAACCACAACAACATGTGATAACAGGTAACTATATCAAGATCCAGGCGTATATACTTAGCCAGAAACAATACAAGTGCATTCTCAAGTGATGCAAGAAGCTAGTATGCAAAGACCAATGACTACAATTTCAAGTAACTCATGCAACATAACCAACAGACCACACTATGCAGTGTACAAGAACAAGTCGAGATGAACAATTGCAACTACAATGTAAACTGTGAATGGCAGGGCAAAGAGGAATCACATGAACCAGTTCGAACAACCAGACAACATCATATTCAACAATGCAATGTTCAAGTGGAGACCAGAGAAGATGGCCAAAGACGAGGGCTACAAGATGAACGAAGTTCAACAGTACAGAGAAATTCACAAAACAAATTTAAAGTCAAAGACAGTACAACCATACTACGAGACCATGGAAAAGTACTCGAAATCGAATCCAAGTTAAACAAGGAGTCGAACGAATCAAGCCTAATCAATTTAAACAGCCCCAAAAATCAACTCGAGGCAGTAATTGGATCAACCACGAACAAAAATCAAGTCGAAGTCGAAACCCGAAAACAAAATTACGCAAAACGAAATTGAACTAGGTCTAATTAGATGTGAGTACTATAAAGTACTCACCTTTGCCAAACCGAAGCAATCGAAGCTTTGAATCGTCGCTTCCCAAAAACCCTAGCCGCCGAAGAAGACGTGCGAAGGCTCCAACGAGGTTGAACTCGATCAAACTGAAGACGACGCCTTTGATTGTGAAAATGCCCTACTCTCGGTCGAAGAAGAACGAACGACACGAGCAGCCGCCATTTTTACTCTCGTTCGTTTTACTTAGGGTTACGAACGAAAAAAAATGAAAAATGGTAAAGGAACGGGTTATTACGGCCCAAATAAAAATGGACCACTAGTTAATTTCTCAAAGCCCGTAAATCTCACTAAAAATTTGTAAAGGAATTGGAATTCAAAATTTTAAAAAAAAAACTTCAATAGGAAATTAGTTAGGAAAAGTTATCGTCCAAAGACGATCATTAATCGATACGAAATATCGGGTTGTTACAGACTCCCCTCCTTAAAAAAATTGCGTCCTCGCAATCATAAGAGATAAATGGACAAAAGGTAACAACCATAAAAGCATATCATCATAAAAATGACGAAATTTGAAAATAAGAAGTTCACCATATAGAGCATGAAAGAGAAAGCCTGAACGTGTTTGTTCGATGAATTCTCCGGATTCCTAAGAGAAATCCTTATGATTTGAGAACCACTGAACTTCCACAAGAAGACATCTTCATTTCGAAGGTGCTGAACCCCCAAAGCATTGATGTGAATTAAAATGTTGCTCAAAGTCAAATCTGGTGAAACTTCAATTTCTTCAATAATACCGGGCTCAAGAATAAAAAATCGGAATCCCTAAGGCATTTCCGTAAAAGAAAGACGCGTGAATCACGTCATGAATAACAGAAAATTGAGCCGGTAATAAGAGGCAATAAGCCAAGAAACCAATACGTTCAGTGATAGGAAATGGCCCAATATATCGAGGCACTAACTTTCCCGACCGACTGAAACGTACAACACATTTCATAGGTGAAACACGAATAATTTGAAACAACAGCGTAGTACAATAACGATACACCAGATGAATCAAAGCTTCATTAATTCGGAACGCCGACGTAGTACAAAAACGGTACGTCCAATGAATTGATCAACATAAAAGAGACGTAAGTCCCTAAAAGGAATGAGACGAAGCTCAATAAAACGAAGTACATCGAAACGTCTGATGAACCTGGTTAAAAAAAGATGATTCCATTCGGACATCATCAAAGGACAACCACTTGTTTGCCTACGACAAGTGCATCGGTAACAAGATTCCCCATCCGGGAGTGGTAAAGAATATCAAGATCATAAAATGTAAGGAACTCGAGTCAACGTGGTTAACGTAAATTAAGTTCCTTATGAGAAAATAAATATTCCCAAAATTCATGATCAGGGTAGAGAACAAATTTCTCACCCAAAAATAATGATGCCAAAATTTTTAAGAGCGAAATCAATAGCCACGAGCACTAGATCAAGAGTGACATATCTAGTCTCAATAGGCATTAATGATTTAGAAACACAAGAGACAGCACGTTCTCTTTTGCAAGAGAATGGCATGCAAACTAACACGATTTGGTACAAACGATAGAGTCTTGGTTCCCACGGGAATCACCAGAATAGAAGTGTCGGAAAAGAGTTGTTTTAAATAATATTCTTTCCCGAAAAGCTAAAACTTTCGAAATTTACAATTTACTTTATGTAATTATCTTTTCAGAAAATTTTAAAATTCAATTTATTGTGTCTGATTGTCTCATCAAAGCATCTAGGAGATTTCTATCGATACCGTTGATCAAGCGCATCGACCAGAATTCTTAAAGCACTCAATGGGCAATACAATCACAAAATATTATCTTAATTTTATAAAAGGAATTTACAAATTTTCACCCTCAAACGGACAAGTCCGGAATTAAACGAATCAGTAAAAGAAAGGGGTCATAATCCTCGATTTTGCTGAAACGTTTAAATCGCTTCCTCATTCTTTTGAAAGCGTAAACTATAAAAATTTTGAAAACGATTTTTATTTTGAAACAATTTTTAAAACACGTGATTAAAACAGCGATACCAGTAGCAACTTCAATAAGTGGATTTTCATTCATCAAAAGTGTCACAAGAATCTTCTCAAAGATAGAAAGGGATATCATACCCTAAACTTGTACTCATAACAAGTCAATGACACACGAATTCACCAATGCACAAGAATTGATAAAACTTATCAATAGAAATCACGAAAATTGGTGAAGCACAAATTCTAGAAATTTACACAAGAAATCCAGAAATCACAAAATAAGAGTATGAAAACTCGGACGAGAGTATGAAAACTCGAACGGAGTATGAAAAATCAAACGGAGTATGAAAACTCGAACGGAGTATGAAAACTCGAACGGAGTATGAAAACTCGAACGGAGTATGAAAACTCGAACGGAGTATGAAAACTCGAACGGAGTATGAAAACTCGAACGGAGTATGAAAACTCGAACGGAGTATGAAAACTCGAACGGAGTATGAAAACTCACCTACACGCGAGCATGAAAATTCATAAACACATGTAACGCATAACGAGAACGGGAGCACGAAAACTCACCTACACGCGAGCATGAAAACTCATCAGCACATGTAACGCAAAGCGAGAACGGGAGTACGAAAACTCACCTACATGCGAGCATGAAAATTCATCAGCACGTGCAATGCATAACGAGAACGGGAGCACGAAAACTCACCTACATGCGAGCATGAAAACTCACCAACACGTGCAATGCAAAGCGAGAACGGGAGCATGGAATCTCACCTACACGCGAGCATGAAAAATCATCAACACGTGCAACGCAAAGCGAGAACGGGAGCACGGAATCTCACCTACACGCGAGCATGAAAAATCATCAACACGTGCAACGCAAAGTGAGAACGGGAGCACGGAATCTCACCTACACGCGAGCATGAAAAATCATCAACACGTGCAACGCATAACGAGACGCTATCTCATGGTTGCAAGCCACTAATTTTGACACACGAATGGCCCGAAGACCGTGGGGCGCTACCCCATATGTGTGAGTCGGAATCACACAGATTGAGGTCAAAACTAACCTCGCAATCAAAAGAAAAGTACGTGTGAATGAAATCACACAAGTGGTGTCTAGACAATCCTCAAAGCCCAAGAGATATGTGTGAGACGAAATCACACCGATGAGGCCTAGTCTAACCGAAAAGGTATGTGTGAACGAAATCACACAAATGGTGTCTAGACAATCCCCAAAGCCCAAGAGATATGTGTGAGACGAAATCACACCGATGAGGCCTAGTCTAACCGTAAAAATGATCGTCATGATCAACGAGAAGTGTCAATCACACTAAGTTAGTAAATATAAAAGTTTAGCTTCATGTCCCATAACAACTAGCTTAACTTAAATATTTACGAACAAATTGTAAATCTTCACTAGAAAATTATCACATGAGGTTCAATCGAACAAGTCCAAGAATTAACCGACGAAGCAAACGCAAGCGTTTCATACCACTTGTTTTACTAAGCCGTTTAATTAGATTTCTCATCCGAGTGAGGTAAAGGCTTGTATATACTAATAGATTGGAAAACGGTTTATGGAAAAAGTTTTGTAGTAAAATAGTTTTGAAATCGTTTGGAGAAAAGGGTTTTGATATTTACTACTAGTATATAAAACCTTTATATTTTTAAAGTGACGAATCACAAAAATGATTGTAGGAACAATCAATCACAAGAATTCACATACAAAGATGTGAATAGAATCCAAAGAAATCGATACCGAATTCATCAAAAGGTATGTTCGCAAAAATCCCGAAGAAAAGGTCATCAAAGTTGCTAATAAATGATAGCAACAAATCGAGAAATAATCAAGAATCGATTAAATTCGAAAACCAAATCAATTCACTAAGATTCACATTCGAAGACGTGAATAAAATCCAAAGAATTCGATTCCAAATCCATCAAAGTAGGAATACCCAAACATTCCTGAAATAGAAGTTATCAAAGTCGACAAAGGTGATAACAACTAATCGGAAAAGAAGAATCGATCAACAATTGGAAAAACGAAGCAAAATGAGAATAAATGCATGAAGGACTTTAACAAAAGTAAAAGTCAAGTCAACGTCGATATCGACAAGGCAAAGTCCAAGACAATTTCTTTTATACCAAAGAAATTTTAAAACTATCAGAGAGAGGCACATGAAAGCCAAAGAACCATGGATAAACAGACAGAGTCGACAATTGAAATGCAATATGTCGGATAAACAGACAGAGTCGACAAATGAAATGCAATTTGTCTCAAAGATTGATACTCACAACCCAATTGCATGGAGACTGCACTAAGTACACGAATCAGAGACAAGAATGCATCTATACAGCAGTTTGAATAAATAATGCTAGCTCAAGTCTAAGTGGGTAAGAGTTGCAGCAATGCTCATGAATAAGAGTTAGGAATTCATACCTAACAAATCAAAGGTGATCTTAAGCAAAGATGAGAGAGAAAACATCGACAAATAGTTGTAACACATGTACTATCTAAGTTATGTTTTATATTTGTTCTAAACCCCAGGCTCTGATACCAAGCTGTGACGCCCCACCTCGATACCCACGCTAGCCAAGAACACTACGGTGTAGTGCTGTCAACTAGCACGGAGAATGAGGCTGTTGAGGAGCGACCATCCGTATAATTGCTTTGTGCGAGCACCGATATTCCAGATAGTAAAAACGTGCATTTCATTTCGGGAGGGAATCCGACATGCCGATGCAAACTCAAAGCTACTACACAGTGGCTATAATAGTCTAGGACAAAATATAAAATAATAACACAGATAATATAAATGCGGAACACAGATGAAACAGAAAGTCTCATATATATATATATATATATATAATAACTGATGTCAGTTACAATACATTTGACACGGTACATATGATACAACTACAACAGTCGACTAAGGAAGTTACATATACAAGTACATTAACGTATTTAATATACATGAACACATATCTTCCTATACAATTTTACAGACTACTACAAATGACATGAAAGAACTTCATAGCTCTAGCAGCAACCCAAAGTAGAATATCTACAACCTGAAATACTCGGTCTGACCCGAGTATTAAATTCAAAAGAAAATAATACTCGGGTCAGTCTAATTCAAACTCAGTTATTAGTGCACAGAAGCAACAATAATAAAATAATGAATAGACGACAGTAATTAAACCAAATCAGAATGCAATTCAGAATATTGAATTGAAATAAACAAAACAGTTCAAAACATTTAAATATCAATTAAAATATTAAGTCGAGTAGGGCTGCAATACACGCACGCGTGCACTGCCTCGCCACTATAGCATATAGAATATGCAAAAGATCAATTAATCAAAACAAGATAGATATCATAAAACCATACCGTGTGGCTGCAGTTCACGCTTGCGTGCACTGCCGTGCCACTACAGTGATGATGTACCCATTGAATACCGTGTGGCTGCAGTTCACGCTTGCGTGCACTGCCGTGCCACTACAGTGATGATGTACCCATTGAATACCGACAACAATCAAAAACTGCAGAGGTCAAGTTTGGACGACATAAATGCGAACCCAAATGTACACAATGGACGTACACTACTGGTTGCACATGAATAAAATGAAACTGGGGTGCAACAAGGAACAGCACCAAGTAAATGGCACAAGACAATGAAAGAGGCAAACAATGATGTACAAATGAATGCATCAGTGGCTAATATGAATGCAAACTCACGTGCCACCAAATAGTAATGTAGCATGAAGGGAACATATAGAATAGTGTTCTACATGATGAATTTGTAAGCAGTAACCAGTGAATCACCAAATTTAATTGAACCAAGTGTTACTCAAATGTAAACCATATCATGCAGGTTACAGTGGCAATATGGAATTTATATGCAACATTAAAAAGTATGCGGTGGTAACAAAATGTAGGGACAGCATATAATAGTGACTGGGCAACAATGAAATGCAACTGGCAACCTGCAAACGTAAAATTTGAAACTATAGTGCTACTGGCAATATACATCTACAACTATCAGTACTGAAGTAAAGAGAAAAGATATATTGCTTCAATGAAACCCAAAAATTGCAAGTACACTAAATGCTCAATGCAAACCACCAATGTGCAAGCTACAACTTCAAATGAAACTGTCCCAAAGCAACTAGCATGCAAGCCTCAGGTAGAGCCTTAAGGAATGCAACAGTCGAGCATCATGTCAATAATGCAACACGTAAATGATGAAAGGCATATCTTATAGATAGGATCCCAGTTTCAAACTTAAGTATGGTGAAGCAACAACCACAACAACATGTGATAACATGTAACTATATCAAGATCCAGGCGTATATACTTAGCCAGAAACAATACAAGTGCATTCTCAAGTGATGCAAGAAGCTAGTATGCAAAGACCAATGACTACAATTTCAAGTAACTCATGCAACATAACCAACAGACCACACTATGCAGTGTACAAGAACAAGTCGAGATGAACAATTGCAACTACAATGTAAACTGTGAATGGCAGGGCAAAGAGGAATCACATGAACCAGTTCGAACAACCAGACAACATCATATTCAACAATACAATGTTCAAGTGGAGACCAGAGAAGATGGCCAAAGACGAGGGCTACAAGATGAACGAAGTTCAACGGTACAGAGAAATTCACAAAACAAATTTAAAGTCAAAGACAGTACAACCATACTACGAGACCATGGAAAAGTACTCGAAATCTAATCCAAGTTAAACAAGGAGTTGAACGAATCAAGCCTAATCAATTTAAACAGCCCCAAAAATCAACTCGAGGCAGTAATTGGATCAACCACGAACAAAAATCAAGTCGAAGTCGAAACCCGAAAACAAAATTACGCAAAACGAAATCGAACTAGGTCTAATTAGATGTGAGTACTATAAAGTACTCACCTTTGCCAAACCGAAGCAATCGAAGCTTTGAATCGCCGCTTCCCAAAAACCCTAGCTGCCGAAGAAGACGTGCGAAGGCTCCAACGAGGTTGAACTCGATCGAACTGAAGACGACGCCTTTGATTGTGAAAATGACCTACTCTCGGTCGAAGAAGAATGAACGACACGAGCAGCCGCCATTTTTACTCTCGTTCGTTTTACTTAGGGTTACGAATGAAAAAAAATGAAAAATGGTAAAGGAACGGGTTATTAGCTAAGGAGATTACCACGGCCCAAATAAAAATTGACCACTAGTTAATTTCTCAAAGCCCGTAAATCTCACTAAAAATTTGTAAAGGAATTGGAATTCAAAATTTAAAAAAAAAAAAACTTCAATAGGAAATTAGTTAGGAAAAGTTATCGTCCAAAGACGATCATTAATCGATATGAAATACCGGGTTGTTACAGTTCCTTGATCACCACCCTAACATTTTCCCATCATCACTGATCCTCCCACTATCACCAGAAGAAACCTCGACCTCCCCGACCTTCGAGAACATCACCAAACCCTCAAATACCAATTTTTAGTAAAACCAGAACTGCTCATTCAATTTACTATTAAAATTTATGATTTCATTTTTAAAAATCCTGATTTTGTATAGTATTCAGATTTTAATCCTGAATTAATGAATTCGAGAGTTTGAATTTTCCCCAAAACTTAAACCTCCCTGCTCATTTTGGTTTCCTGTGCAATATCCAATTTAATTTGAGTCAAATAAATTTTTAAACTTTGATTTAAGATAAAACATACAATTTATGTTTATAACACAAATCCTAACAGTGAGTAGATCCAGAGATAAGAATTTTAAATCAAAGCTTGAGTTTTCTTTTTTCTTCTTCTTAAAAACTGGGAACAGAGATGTTTACTGACATTCACAAACACGCAATATATCATATATCCAAAATGTACAAAAATTCATCAATATACATTCATACTTATTTCAGAGGGAAACATGCAACAAAATCATATACTCAATCTTTTAATTAGTGATGTTACTCGCCTGACAGAAATGAAAAGCAGAGCTTCCAGATTTATTTTGAAAAGTGTTGAAAACCTTTGAACTTTTAAAAAAACTGATTTACCCTTGAAAACTTTAAGACTGGAACGGTTCTTTGTTTTAAAACTTGAATGCCTTTGAAAACTTTAGTGCTTGAATTACAACTGCAGTTGCATGCAGGCTGGAGTTTTTGATTTGAAAAATGGCTTGCATGCAGGCTGGAGTTTTTGATTTGAAAAATGGCTTGCATGCAGGCTTGTTCTTGTTTGATTCCAGGTTATTGAAGAATAGTTATAGATTTACTTTTGGAAAATTTGTTTACAGGTTGATGAAAAGCTTTGCAAACATGATTTGAAAATGAACTACTGGTTTTGAGGAAGTGTTTGCATGCTCTTGATTTTTTTACAGTGGATTACAGGATTAAGACATGCAGGCTTTTGATTCATTTTTGGGTCGAGGAGAAATTTCCAGATTTTTGATTTGAACATGATTTTGGTTTTTGAGAGTTTGGTTACTGATTTGTTTTCAATTTTGGTTCAGCTGAAATTCTTTTTTTCAGCTTTTGAAAATAAAGATTAAAAAGAAAATGAGGGAATGAAGTATGTGTTTATATAAGATAAAATGATTTATTTAAAAATTAAAAGAAAAATCAAAAATTAAAAGGACACTTGTCCTATATTACTACATTTGTCAAATAGGTTAGATTATTAGTTCACATTTGTCTCAATAGTTACTTAAGATATTAACACTTGTTATATACATATTTTACTTATTTTTATTTAATTTAAAAGTAAATAAAACCCTTTTTCTTTATTTGTTGAATACTTATATATATAAATTATTTTCATATGTAAATGTATATGTGCATTCCCTTTTTAAAGAAAATGAAATAAACAAATTATATAAAAAATGAAAGCTTATCCAAATAATTTAAATTTTTTATTCCTTTGAATTCAAAATTAATTCAAATTCAATCATAAATTTAAAAATCCAATTTAAAGCTAATTTATATCAACATATTTAATTTAAAAATAACAATAATATTGTCTTTTAAGACCTCTCTATATTTATACAATTATTAATATTGTTTGAAAATAACACATTAATCATATTTAAATAATTTATAAAAGAGATTATAAATTACTTATCTTACTTAAATGAATTAATGTTTCATTTGAAAATTTGTATTTTAAACCTGTATATATTTCAAATCATATTTATCAAGCTATATTCAAAAAAAGAAATAAAACAAACTTTTGTTTATCTTATTTAAAATTTAAACTTATGCTTAAAATATATTTTAAACAATTTAAAGCATTTTTCCTTAAGTATCCTAAAACTATATAGTTACTTATTAAATAGTTTTGAATAGTTATATATTAAATAAAATAATAATTTCCAAATTATCAAAATGAATATTAGAATTTAAAAACAAGATTTTATTTGTTTATTAAACTTCAAATCAAAACTTATCTATTTACAATATATATATACACACATTATAAATAGAAAGCATTTTATTAGCTTTTAAAAGATAAAATTCACCAATTAAATATCTATTTAATTGAATTATTAAACCAAGTCAAATTTTATTAACAAAATTTATCAAATCAATTTAATTTTAAATACAGATTATTAAATTGATATTGCCAAAAATTTCGGGATATCACATTCCTCCCCCTTAAAAGAATTTGGGTCCTCGAAATTTAAAAGCAAAGGTAATTTAATAATCTCATTAAATATTTTAATTTAAAAACACAAGCATATATCAATCATATGCTAACAACCATAGCAATCAATTTATCCAATCAAACAAATTTAATTATCCAGACAAAATTCTAGATAAATTTTCTTCGAGTTTCCCAGGTATAAACACTGGAATACTCGCCCTGCAGAATCAAAACAATCAACACTACTAAGCTACAGAGCTACTACCCCTCTAGATCTATAAAAATAAGCAGGATATCAGACTACAGACGAGTCTGACTAAACTACCATTACCTCCTGAACTGCTGGTTCCACAACCAGAGATAGACGTACTCCCTCAGAGATACGTGAAACACATAGAATCTCAGTTATCCAAACTGGAAATTCAACCTTGCAGACCAAAACACTTATCCTACCAAAACACAGAAGAGATCCAAAACACCTTGGAGCTAGCTTCCCAGACTTACCCAATCTTATAGCTTCTTGGATCAGAGAAAACTTCTCAAAATCAAATCTCCGACTCCAGAATCCAATTCCTTCGTCTTTTTATTCTCAAAATCTTCTGACAATCCTGGGCTGCCTACATCCTTCCCGATCAGCTCAACCCTTGCTGATACCTCAAGAAACAAACTGGATCAAGACAACTCAACAAAATTATCCTCACACGATCAATCCAAATCTAGAACACAACCCCTATTCCACCAACATCAGAAGACCGATCTTACTTCTTCTATCCAGAAAAGACAAAACAGATGCACTCCCAAACTGCTTCCGCTACACAACTCTGATCTGGAATAGAAGAAAATGCTGATGAAGAATATGAGCACAGATTGGACAACATATTCTAGAAATATGGTTCAACGGATCCATAAAGAAAACTCAGAAATTCCACCAATCCTGAGCTACTTCACCAAAACCTATCTCAAGGAACCATCCTACAACTAGCTAAACCACCGAAATTACTCCTGGAATCCAGTCGATAAGAAAACACAATCTCCAAATATAGACAAACCTCTGTCTTCCCAGAAGACATCCAGAAAAATCTTCAATAACTCAAAAGAACACTCAAACTATTGCAAGTCTCTTTTGCGATCAATCCAAGCCTAATATCCAAAGAAAACTGTCCTCTCTTTACCAATCAGAATAGCTTATGCTTATCTATCCAATTCATCGAAGATACAGATCCACTCTGCTGCTTCTGAATTCCACCTTAGAAAAAACCGCTAAGCCAGAAAAATTCCTTGCCGGCATACAGAACACTTCGAGCTGCACTGCTGACACCAAAGCCAAAGACTTCCTAATCCAAAGCCCTTCGAGAAACTCGGACCTCAAAGCCAACCACCACATCCTGCTGAACCCAGCAGAATGCCGGAGCAGACACACTTCCTAAAACTCGCTTCAAAAGAAAACATCTTCGGAGACAATCCATAGTCACTGCATCTCACCACGCAGTTATTACTCCCCAATATATCAAGATACCATTACTCACATCAGCCAACTAACAAATCCAAACTTTACACATCCAACTTCAAAAATAGACTTCGAACCTTAACAGGTTTCCTTAAGAGATAAATGAAATCCTTCATCACAGCAAAGCTCACTCGAGACGGTATTAGGTCTATAGTCTCGACAGATACACTTCCAATCTCAAACATTCAAACTCCAACCAATGGTAGTAGTCGTGCTACACACACTACTACCTTATCTACCTTTATAAGCTATTTTGGAAAACCCGAACAGGTAACCCAACAAATAGGTAGAAATAAATAAATATATATATATATATATATATATATATATATATCAAAATTACAAATACGCTCTCTCAAGAAATAAAACACTCCAAAGCCTAGGTATTCACTCAACCTAGCGCTCTGATACCAACTGTCACGGCCCGTCCTCCTTAGCCCAGAAAGATGCATCATGAATTAAGAAAGAAAGGGATAGAAAGAGAAGAAAGAAGAAACAACATCAGAATCTTTACTGCGGAACGAATAAATTATATTATTAACAAAAGTGTTACATAGTATACAACCATTATCAGAGTTACATAGATTATACATCATATACTAGACAGTTATAAACATCTGTCTAGTTATTACAATTCAATACAAAACAGAGAAACTACTCAGAGAAACCAACGCAGCGGAATACTAGATAACTACAACGCAGAAGCCTCCTGCTCCATTTCTCCTTCACAATTCGTCAAAGCTAACCTGAATCCCTTGGCTACTCATAAAAATTTGAGTACCCAAGAGTTTAAGAAAAAGAAGACAAACTCCGGGTCAGACATGGGTCTGGTATGAGTAACAGGTTAAAGTAGCTTAACTTTGAAAACCTTTGAAAACAAAGGGTATCACGTAAGACTTCCCACACATAAACATGGAAAAGTTTTTACCTTACGCTAACTAAAACATTTGATAGGAAATCCGGTAATATTATAATAGGGTCTAGGGTTTTCGAGTAAAATATAGAAATAGCTGGAATGCTTACATCTCACGTTCCAACATAGTTGGGCACAACTAAAACGTACGACACTTATTGGAGTTTGGATTCTATACAATGGTAGGGCTACCGGGGTACCGCCCGTCACAGTACGGGGACTAGATCACCGTACCGAGGATTATTCCCAATCCTCTGCAACACAAGGCCGGAACAACCCCTTACTGGATAGTCCCGAACAAGACAACCCCACAGTTGGCCGCGATCCAACTGCCCACACAGCCGAATAAAAAGGGACTTCTAGATAGGGGAAAATCTCGTCCTACTTGGGCATGACCCACTTAGCCTTGCTACACCTCCCCTATTTTAGCCACTCCCGGTTGATGAGGCTTGAGGCTATGATTACCTTTATAGAACACATCTATCTTAGAATGCTCATCGTCCACCTGAGGATGTTCTGAAAGCATTCAATCCATACAAGTTCGTTTCAGGTTCGAACGAAACCGAACGCATTATCTCGTTACACTCATTTAGGAATCTCCCTCAGGGTTAACGACGATAACCCTTGCACTCTGAATCTTCAACTTCACTTGAGATTCACGACCTATCGTTAATTTGGATCGATGTGGTTTTCAGATATCCAAATCTGGAAATCCGATCCCGGTCTCACCGAATCCAAAATGTATCTTTTAGGTCCAAGTTGTTTTAAGTTTAAAACAATTCGATTTAATTATCTATATACACACAGATAAGTAATTCACATCATCACAATAGATAATCAACATTATCATCATAAACAGATAATCCATATTATCATCACAAATTGATAATCTATATTATCATCATCAATAGATAATTCATGCAACCAAAGCATCCATATCACACAACATTATTTATTTCATATCTGAGATTCAAACCATTCAAGGAAATCTATATCATCCATATATAAACAAGGATTAACAATCACACCATTTATAATTAATTTAAAGTTAATTAAATTGATTATTTCATCTCTAATTAATTTAAGGTAAATTAAATTAATTACTTCATTCTATAAATCCTGCTTATATAACCATTAATTAATACAAATCAATCAATTAATTAACTTCTAATTATCCACCTTAATTAATCATCCCTGATTAATTATCCTTTAATTACATTTAAGTAACTATCCTTTAATAAATTTCACAAATTAATTATCCCTAACCACTTATAGTAATCAACCTTTAATTACTTCATTAATTTACTAATTATAATTAATTACATTAATCCTTAATTAATTACATTAATCCTTAATTAATTACATTAATCCTTAATTAATTATATTAATTAATTACTTCATTGATCACTTATTATTGATTAATTAATCTTAATTAATCAACCTTAATTACATCACTAATTATATAAATTAATGATCCCTAATTACATTTTTAAATTATCCTAATTTAAATTAATTACATTAAGTAATTAATCTTAAATTGAACAACAATTATTAATCACTTTTGATTAATCACCTTCAGTAATTAACTACTCTTAATTACTTCACTGAGTAAATTAATTACTCCTAAATTAATTACATTTAATAATTAATTATATTTATTAATCATCCTTGATTAATCTCATTAGTAATTAATTACCCTTATTTAATTACATCACTTAATTATTTTCAAATGACTTAATTAATCAATGCTTAAATTAATTACACTAAGTAATTAATTATTACTTACTTTCACTAAGTAATTATCCTTCATATTAATTACACAAAGCAATTAATCCCAAAACTTTTCCATACTTTAATTAATTACCTCCAGTAAATTACTTATCTTAATTACTTCTCTAAGTAATTATTCATCATTAATTACTTATCAACCCATCCAATGATTAATTAAACTTAATTAATTAACTTAAACTAATCAAATTAATTAATTAATTACAATGAGTAATTAATACCTTTAATTGCTTTCATAAAGTAACAATACTTAACCAAATTCCATAAATGATTATCTAAATTAATTAATTCAATTAACTATCAAAATTAATCACATTAATTAATTAATAAATAATCCCAAGTTAATGACTTTCATTAACGTATCAACAATTCTTTAATTACCTTTCTTAAGTAATTAACTTGGATTAATCATTATTAATTACAAATTTATTAATCTTTAATAATCATTTAATTAATCACCAATTATTTAATTAATTAAGTTTTTAATTAATCTTAATCTCTTGATAAATTAATTTCTAATCATTAATTAAAATCTTAACTTATCTAATTAATGATCTTATTTTCAAATTAATTAATCTTCATTAATTAACTTCAACCTTAATTAATTAATTAATCCAAATCATATAAATAATTAAATTAATTAATTATTCTTTAATTATCCTAAATAATTCAATTTATTCCAAATCACTAAGTCTTAATTAACTTTAAAATAACACATTTCTTATTAATGATTCAATTATCATTTACAACACATTTGTAAACATTTTACTTTCAACTTTCAAATTTCATTTCAAATTTAAAATTTAAAATGAAAACAACTTTAACTTAACAAAGTTTAAAGACCATTTACAAACTTTTAAAATCATATGTTGAAGAAATACACAACTTATAAAAGAACTTATAGAATTTAAACCAAATTTACTATTAAGTTTTTAACCATTTAAAATATACATTGAACAATTAAAGTTATTAAAACAATTTAATTTATAAAATTTTCTTTAATTTAAAACTAAGATACAAATTAGATTTTGAATCCATATTTTTAAAACTTTGATTTAAACTTTGCCTTTAAAAATCCTATTTCAAATTTAAAACCAGTTTAAAATTTTTAAAACAATCAGGTTTTTAAAGAAACCTGTAACACTCAAATAACCCGAGGCCATCCTATCCTGCTTCGAGTCCACACCCCTCCTACTTTGGGCCAACCACTCAAATTACTCGAGTAAAATCTCGAGTACAAACGCTGCTCAAACCCAAAAATCAAGATCGCCAGAACATGTGCACAGTGCACATGCACCAGCCATCCACCCATCTCCGATCAACCATAATGACTTAAACAAGTCATCGATCACCATCATAACTTATCTCGTTCACCAGAACCGCTGATTTCCCCTTGAAAACAGATTCAGGTCATTCAAACCCAAACTGGAACCACCATCCAAAACCAGAAACTCCTCGTCCTCACTCCTCCGGCCATCGGAGGCTTTGAAACTCCGTCCATCCCTTCTTCAACACCCAAGCTACCATCTCCTCAAATATTGTAGCACTCGATCATCTAAAGCAACAATGCTAATCAAAAACTGCTGCACTACCCAAAACTAGGTTTAGAAATTTAAAACAGTCGCCACCGCCACCACCGTTCCTTGATCACCACCCTAACAATTTCCCATCATCACTGATCCTCCCACTATCACCAGAAGAAACCTCGACCTCCCTGACCTCGGGGTGGGCATTTAATCAAGTTAACCGACCGAACCGATGTAACCGACTTTAACCGAACTGATTTAACCGAAAAAATCGGTTAACCGAACTTTCGGTTAATCGACCAATGTCAACCGACCAAAATCGGTTCGGTTAATGATTAACCACGGTTCATGCATCTGTTAACCGTTAACCGATTCCTATTTTTTAAATTAAAAAAGAAGGCCCAAATCAAATGCTTTGCAACCCGGTCCACCAATTTTCCCTAACCCTAATCCAAATATAGGGATCCCTTCAGCAGCCGTTATTCAGTATTCATGTCACAATTTATTCCAAAACCCTCATTTGTTTTTGATCCAAAAAATACTAAAGCTTCCAATCCAAATAGAAATCAATCCCCTGCTACTTGAATCGTCTCTTGGTTCTTTGCTAGCAGAAGCAATTAGCAAAGAATAGCCTTTTTTGCCTTATTTCTTTGATGCTTAGACGTCGATTTTACCCATCTTAGCTATGATGAATGGCGCTACTGCTAGCAGGAAAAGGAAGAGTGTAAGTTTTATTAGTTTTATTTATGCGTATTTTTATTTTAATCTGCTTGTTTGTGTTGTATTCTGGTTTTGCGATTTAGTATAAAATATCTATGGGTTTTTCATACATTCGTTATATGTGTTCATATCTGTTCTCGTCTTGATTGCATGTTAGTAATCTTTCTGTAGAATATGCTTAGACATCTTCATTTAGTCCTAAAAGTGCATCTTACGTTTAGGATAAAAACAAAGAACTAAGATTTTTTTTCACTTTTCACTTGAATTTTGACTTCGTGTGCAAAAGTTTATTGAATGAAAAATTAAGAACTTGTTTAGTGCCATATTTTTACTGAACCAGGACAAAATGTGCAACATGTATGTACTAAACTTACTGCTCATGCATTACAATGCAGTCACTTTTCCTTTTGGAAATTATTCATAGATAATATCCTACAATGATTTCTAACATTTATTTTCATGTGCAACTAACTTACTTATTAAGGTGCACAATGTGATAATATGCTATAATACTTGTAAAACTCTAATTTTGTACATGTTGTCAATGGTTTTCTTAATATTGTAGGGGAATGGGACAAATAATTCTACCGGATCTCACTCCCTTATGAATTTGGAAATCTGAACAATTTGGAACAATTGTAAACTTTCATCCAATTTATAAGATTCTAATTTAAGTGTATAATTTGCAAATTTAACACTACTTTTATTATTTTCTTTTTAAATTATAGGTATATGGATAGTTCTGGACTGAGCGGTGAATTACCATGAACTCTATCTAAGATTACAAAAATGAAAACACTGCAAGTTTTCTACATTTCGTCGATATATTTTGTAGTTTTTTCAATTCAAAAAAATCTATGATTATGTTTTACATTAATAAGGTGGGCTTCGGACAATAACTTCACTGGAAAAATATCTAACTACCTTGGGAGTTGGCCGAACTTATTTTCTTTGTGAGTATGAGAATTTGCATTTCGATTTTATGTTCAAGTTAGCAATGACACTTTATGAAACAAGAAACAATCGTCGATGGCGATTTATGATTGAACTTAATGTTTGTTTTAAAAAGGCACTTAGATTGATTACTATTATTTTTATCCACCTGCAAATATGATTTACTTTGATAGTATATGATAATGTGTGTATTTCCTTAGGAGGTTCCAGGTGAATTCTTTCGTTGGCTCTATCCCAGCAAGCCTTTCCAAGCTTGTAGGGATGACTGATTTGTAAGTTTGCCGCTTTTATTTCCTCTTTCATTTTGGTAAGCTATGCCTCATATATTGTGTATTGCATACTCTAGGCATATAGGAGATATTATAAATCTTTTAAAAGCTTATATCTATCTTGAAGGGACTTGAGCTTCAACAATATTATAGCAAATTTCCTCGTCTCTATTCAATTTAAGTAGCCTGGTATACGTGTAAGCTATGCCTATGTTATATCATTGGTTCAAAATGAATGTTTTTCTATAAAAAAAATTAAAATATTATGTCCTTTGAAATAAATCACGTTCGGATTTTTTTCCCGCTCTTCCATGATAGATCATAGATCACAGAAGAGCAAGATAGAAAAAATAGTATGTATAGGATATTAATCTAGGAGTAAACTTTTTTTGTTTCAAGGCCATACAACTTAGAAACAACATGTATATAAAATGAAAGAAGCAAAATTATATTGATATATTGTTTTCATCTTACACCATCTCCCTCTAGAAATAATGGGGTTGTATTTAATTGGCTTACTTTTGTAATCCAGTATTTCCCCTACAAAAGCAATATTGTATTGCATAGGCGGGCATAGATAGATAGAAAAAAAATAATGAATTACAAATATTTATTGATATAAGGAAGAACTGTTTAGCTAAGCTAAATAAAGTAAATGGCTCATGTAAAGTTGATATTTCATGCAAAGTTGTAGTTTATACTATCCTAGAAACAATGATGATATTCATCTTAAATAAAGTAATTTCCTATATGTTTGTAATTATCGTAAATGCATATCTGGAAATAAAATAATTAATATTCATCATATTAATTATTTTTCAAAATTCATATTACTATTTTCCAAACTTAATTGGACAATAATGGCTCTACTGCTATTCTGCAATGCACAATAATGGCGCTACTGCTATGTACACTGTTGTCAGCACCATCTAATGAGTAATTTAAAATGATGTTAACTTAAATACCCTCATTCACAATGATCCAAAATGTTTATTACCACAAGATGTTGTTGAACCACCGCTTAATATGACCTCAACTGCAACTAAAATTCTAGAGAAGCGTCGGGGAAAATAATCCCAACATAATTCCGTCTCTATATCGTAAATGCATATCTATGATTTATCTTCAGGTTCAACCAATAACTGGACAAGTTAAGAGAATAAGAAAGTGCCAAAGTGGGGACTGAAGTGTATATCAGCTCAAGTATGGACATGGAGAGTGGAGAGTCTGAAGATTGAAGCGAGTTAAGTGACTATGAGTTTGACTCTGTAGGTTGTAGATTGACATGATGTATCAATGTAATGTAGTTTGAATTTGAGTTTCTATGAACTATCAATGTATGAAGTAAAAGCAAGTATGTAGGGGTGGACAGGTAGTGATTCAGTATTTCACTGCATTGTAACTGAATTTATCATGTATGTCAGTAGAATGTAATATTGTATAAGACCTGAACTGTATTTCACTGATACACTGAGTGTATGCAGTATTTCACCAATTGTATGTGACTATATGTAACCATCTCATCAGTATCTAAAACTTTAAACGAGGTGTCTTTTTTGGTGGGTTAACCGGTTTATTTACCGATTAACCGACTAACTTGAACGGTTAACCGGTCAACGGTAAACTGTTCAACTTAGTCGGTTAACTGGTTAACCGCGGTTAATTTTAACCGGTTCGGCCGGCAGACCAGACCAGGAATTAACCGAGATCGGTTAACCGAACCGAACCTACTTGAACGGTTAACCGCAAATTTTAACCGATTAAAGCAGTTAACCGACCGTGCCCACCCCTACCCTGACCTTCGAGAACATCAACAAACCCTCAAATACCAATTTTTAGTAAAACCAGAACTGCTCATTCAATTTACTATTAAAATTTTGATTTCATTTTTAAAAATCATGATTTTGTATAAGTATTCCGATTTTAATCCTGAATTAATGAATTTGAGAGTTTGAATTTTCCCCAAAACTTAAACCTCCCTGCTCATTTTGGTTTCCTGTGCAATACCCAATTTATTTTGACTCAAATTAATTTTTAAACTTTGATTTAAGATAAAACATACAATTTTTTTTTTATAACACAAATCCTAACAGTGACTAGATCCATAGATAAGAATTTTAAATCAAAGCTTGAGTTTTCTTTTTTTTTTTTTCTTAAAAACTGGGAACAGAGATGTTTACTGACATTCACAAACATGCAATATATCATATATCCAAAATGTACAGAAATTCATCAATATACATTCATACTTATTTCAGAGGGAAACATGCAACAGAATCATATACTTAATCTTTTAATTAGTGATGTTACTCACCTGACAGAAACGAAAAGCAGAGCTTCGAGATTTATTTTGAAAAGTCTTGAAAACCTTTAAACTTTTAAAAAAATGATTTGCCCTTGAAAACTTTTAGACTGGAATGCTTCTTTGTTTTAAAACTTGAATGCCTTTGAAAACTTTAGTGCTTGAATTACAACTGCAGTTGCATGCAGGCTGGAGTTTTTGATTTGAAAAATGGCTTGCATGCAGGCTTATTCTTGTTTGATTCCAGGCTATTGAAGAATGGTTATAGATTTACTTTTGGAAAATTTGTCTATAGGTTGATGAAAATCTTTGCAAACTTGATTTGAAAATGAACTATGGTTTTAAGGAAGTGTTTGCATGCTCTTGATTTTTTTACAGTGGATTACAGGATTAAAACATGCAGGCTTTTGATTTATATTTGGTTTGAGGGGAAATTACCAGATTTTTGATTTGAACATGATTTTGGTTTTTGAGAGTTCGGTTACTGATTTGTTTTCAGTTTTGGTCAGCTAAAATTCTTTTTTTCATCTTTTGAAAATGAAGATTAAAAAGAAAATGAGGGAAGTATGTGTTTATATAAGGTAAAATAATTTATTTAAAAATTAAAAGAAAAATCAAAAATTAAAAGGACACTTGTCCTATATTACTACATTTGTCAAATAGGTTAGATTATTAGTTCACATTTGTCTCAATAGTTACCTAAGATATTAACACTTGTTATATACATATTTTACTTATTTTTATTTAATTTAAAAGTAAATAAAACCCTTTTTCTTTATTTGTTGAATACTTATATATATAAATTATTTTCATATGTAAATGTATATGTGCATTCCCTTTTTAAAGAAAATGAAATAAACAAATTATATAAAAAATGAAAGCTTATCCAAATAATTTAAAATGTTTATTCCTTTGAATTCAAAATTAATTCGAATTCAAAATTAATCGTAAATTTAAAGATCCAATTTAACGCTAATTTATATCAACATATTTAATTTAAAAATAACAATAATATTGTCTTTTAAAACCTATCTATTTTTATACATTTATTAATATTGTTTGAAAATAACACATTAATCATATTTAAATAATTTATAAAAGAGATTATAAATTACTTATCTTACTTAAATGAATTAATGTTTCATTTGAAAATTTGTATTTTAAACTTGTATAGATTTCAAATCATATTTATCAAGCTATATTCAAAAAAAGAAATAAAACAAACTTTTGTTTATCTTATTTAAAATTTAAACTTATGCTTAAAATATATTTTAAACAATTTAAAGCATTTTTCCTTAAATATCTTAAAACCATATAGGTACTTATTAAATAGTTTTGAATAGTTATATATTAAATAAAATAATAATTTCCAAATTATCAAAATGAATATTAGAATTTGAAAACAAGATTTATTTGTTTGTTAAACTTCAAATCAAAACTTATCTATTTACAATATACACACACACACACACACACACACACACACACACACACACACACACACACACACATTATAAATAGAAAGCATTTTATTAGCTTTTAAAAGATAAAATTCACCAATTAAATATCTATTTTATTGGATTATTAAATCAAGTCAAATTTTATTAACAAAATTTATCAAATCAATTTAATTTTAAATACAGATTATTAAATTGATATTGCCAAAAATTTCAGGATATCACACGTACTCCCTCAGAGATATGTGAAATACATTGATTCCTAGTCTTCCAAACTGGCAATACAACCCAGTAAGCCAGAACACTAACCCTCACAAGAACATAGAAAGATCCAATATACCTTAGAGCTAGCTTCCCAATCTTACCAAATATTATAGCTCCTTTGATCGGAGAAAACTGATCCAAAATCAAATCTCTCATTCCAAATTCCAAATTCCTCCGTCTCTTATCCACAAACTCTTCTAGCGAACCTGGGCTTCCTTCATCCTTCCTTATCAGCCCAACCTTTGCCGATGCTTCTTGAAACAAACTGGACCAAAACTAACCAATCTCCAGATACTATCCAAGAAAATGATCCTCTCAAGATCTACCGAAATCAAGAACAAACTCTACTTCACAATCATTAGTAGACTGAACTCACTTCTCCCATCCGGAAAAGACAAAACAGGTGCACTAGCCAATCTCACCTTCAGATCCTGAAAAATTTCTTAAAGAAACCTTCTAATCCAAGAAAACTGTGAACTTTCAAGGAGTTCGAGGTCGCTTCCACTCTAGAACAGCTGCTACCTCGCTTCCGCTGCGCACTCTGATCTAGAGTAGATGAAAATGCTATCGATGAACACGAGCACAAACTTGATCAACACATCCCGGAAAGCACAGTTCATCAGATCCATAAAATCTTTGTGACCTATCTGATTCAGTCACAAATACCATAGAAAAAACCCAGCTAGAAAACTAGATCTAATAGAGAAAAAACAGAAGCTTCAAGAAATCCTGAGCGGCTTCACCAAATCCTTCTACTTAGGTGAACCACTGGTATAGCTTCTGGAACCAAGTCGATATAGAACTCAGTCTCCAATGCGGATAAACCTCTGACTTCCCTGAAGACATTCGAAAAATCTCTGATAACCCAAGAGAACGCTCAAACTATCACAAGTTACTTTTGCAATCTATCCTGATCAGTTCCCAAAAATACCGTTTCCTCTTCACAAAGCAAAATAGCTTATGCCTAACCAATCCATTCGAGATAAGGTCGAATCCCTCAAGAACACCTTGCCAAACAGAAAAAGCAGACGGTCCACTCCGCTGCTTCTGAATTCCACCTCTACTGCTAAGCCAAAAGATCTTCCTGCTGCACACAAAACACCCCCAAGCTGCACTGCTGCCACAGATGCCAAAGACTTCCTATCCATAAGCTCTTGAATCCTCAAAGCCATATCAACCAATCCCCAACAGAGCCTTGAGATGGGCTGACATCTTCTTAGGAAACTCGGCCTCAAACCAAGCACAATCACCTCGTTGAACTTAGTCTCATCTCTATTGCAGATAAACTCCCTTGCCTGAGATCCATAAAATCCTTATACAGCCAAGTCTTCTCTACGGTAGGTACAAATGCTTCTCAGAAACTTCCTCAAAATAAAACACCTTCTGGAACATCCACGGTCACTGCATCTCACCACGTAGTTGCTCCTTCCTGAAGTTGCCAAGATACCATCACTCGCTTCTGCTTAATCGACAGATCCAAACTCTTGAAAATTCACTTACACAAGTGCAACCAAGCTCTCACTTCAAAGATGGACTTTGAACCTTTAAAAAGTTTCCTTCAAAGATTGGTTAAATCCTTACACCACTGCAAAGCTCACTTGAGGTGGTATTGGGTCTACAGCCTCGGTAGATACTCTTCTAACCTCAACACTCAGGCTCCTTCTATTAGTAGTCGTGCTACACACACCATTACCCTTCCTACCTCTAGAACTCATGTTAGCAAACCTGAATAGGTAACCCAACAAATCAGGAAGTTACACACACACACACACAATTACACTCTCTCAAGAAAGAAATCACTCCAAAGCCTAGGTATTCTCTCAACCTAGCGCTCTGATACCACAATGTAACCACCCGCCCTTCATTCCATAGAAAGACGTATCATTATTAAGAAAGAAAGGGATAGAAAAGAGAGAAGATGGAAAAGAAAGAACTAAACAATATCAAAATCTCACAGCGGAACGAATAAAATATATTAATCACATAGTTATTACATAATATACAACATCTATCAGAGTTACACAGCTTTATAAATTACAATTAGACAGTTAAAAACCTATCTATCATACATCTTAAAATACAACACAGCAGAAACTCTATATATCTACATACGCTGAAGCCTCCTGCTCCATATCTCCTCCAGAAACTCATCAAAGCTAACCTGAATCCCTTGGCTACTCGTAAAAATTTGGGTACCCAAGAGTTTAAGAAAACAGAAAATAAACTTCGGGTCAGACATGGGTCTGGTGTGAGTAAACGGGTTAAGGTTGCTTAACTTTGAAAACCTTTGAAAACAAAGGTATCTCGTAAGACTTCCCGTACATAAACACGGAAATGTTTTTACCTTACGATAACCAAAACATTTGATAGGAAATCCAGTTATATTATAATAGGGTCTAGGGTTTTCAAGTAAAATACAGAAATAGCTAGAATGCTTACTTCTCACGTTCCAACATAGTTGGGCATAATCAAAACGTACGGCACTCATTACAAATTAGATTCCATACCATCCGTGATAGTACGTGACCTAGATCATCATACCAAGGATCCACCCTAAATCCCCTGCAACGCAAGACCGAAACCATCCCTTACTGGATAGTCCCGAACAAGACAACTCTGTAGTTGTTTGCAACCAACTGCGCACACAGCCAAATAAAAAGGGACCTATAGACAGGGGAAATCTCGTCCTACTTGGGTGATGCCCACTTAGCCTTGCTGCACCTCCCCTGTTTTAGCCATTCCCGGTTGATGAGGCTTGAGGCTACGATTACCTTTTCAGAACACATAACTTAGAATGCTCATCGTCCTCCAGTGGCGATGTTTTGAAAGCATTCAATCCATACAAATTCGTTTCGGATTCGAACGAAACCGAAGGCACTATCTCATTACACTCATTTTGGAATCACCCTCAGAGTTTACGACAATATCCCTTACACTCTGAATATTCATCTCGATCATCACTTGAGATTCACAGCCTATCGTTTAATTTGGATAGATGTGGTTTTTGGATTTCCAAATTTGAATATCTGATCCCGCTCTCAACGAAATCCAAAATGCCAAATTGTAAGGCCAAATTGTTTTATGTTAAAATAATTCAATTTATTATCTATATTCACACAGATAGATAATTCACATTATCCTAAGTAGATAATCCATATCATCACAATTCAACCAAAACATCTCATGTCACCAAGCAACACATATCACATATTAGAGATATCAAAAATTCAAGGCATTCAACACCATTCAATCATCCATAAGCAAGATTAATTAGTCACACCATTTCTAATTAATTAAACGTAAATTAAATTAAGTACATCCATTACTAAAAATCTTTCTTACTTAACCATTAATTAATTCCAAACCAATTAATTAATTATCTTATAATCATCCATCTTAATTAATTATCCCTGATTAATTATTCTTTAATTGCATTAAGTAATTAGCCCTTAATTAATTACACAAATTAATTATCCTTAACCAATAATATTAATTAACCTTTGACTACTCCCAGTATTTAATTAACTATAATTAATTACATTGACCCTTAATTAATTACATTAATTAATTATTCAATAATCACTTATATTGATTAATTATCCTTTAATTAATTACATTAATTAACCTTTAATTACTTTCATTAATTAATGATCCTCTAATTACTTTTATAACTTAATTACTCTTTTAAATTAATTACATTTAACAAGAAATCTTTAATTAATCACATTCATTAATCAATCTTGATTAATCACATTCAGTAATTAACTATCCATAGTTACTTACATTACTTAATTAACTCCTTAATTAATTATACTAATTAATTATACTAATTAGTTCTTTAATTTATTACACTAAATAATTAATCCTTAATTACTTCCACCAAATAATTATCCCTCAATTACTTTCCATTAAGTAATTCCCCTTTAATTAATTACATCAAGTAATTACCCATTAATTACTTACATTAAGTAATTACACTTATTAATTATAATAAGTAATCATACTTAATCAATCATCAAGTGATTATCTTTAATTAATTAAACTAATTATCTAACTTAAATTAATCACATTTATTAATTAATTTATTGAGTAATTAATCCCTTTAATTACTTCTATATATTAATTACTCTTTATTTAATTATCTTTAATTACTTAGATAAATTAGCCCTTAATAAATCATGTAACTAACTATCCTCGCTTAATTAAACCAATTATCTTAAATTAATTACATTAACTAATTATCTCTTAATCATTAGTTAATGATCCTTAAATTAATTACATTCATTACCTATCCATTAATTACTCCACTTAGTAATTATCCTTTAATTTACACTAAGTGATTAACTTTAATTAATCCCACTAATTAATTAAATTATCCCTAATTAATTACAACCTTACTTAATTTAAGATAATTTTTTTTTAATTAACTACTTCATTACATTTTGTAATCAATTATATAATTGAAAGAATATAGTTTTTTAAAACAAAACAATTTAAACATTTAATCTTAATCATTTAAAATCTTTGAAAACTTGTTCAAATTTGTTTAATAAATTAAATAAATAATTATTCTTTGAAAATTTAATTACCATTCCTTTTAAAACTCATTCATTTTAAATATATTTTGAAGACTCGGTTTAAACATCTCTTCTTAAACATATTTACTTTAAATACACCTAAAAAACTTGGAACATCCTTACATAAGAACTTGTTTTATTTTTATTTAGCTTTGAAAATTTGTTAAACATTTTCTTTCAAACTGTTATTCTTGTTAGTTTCTGAAATTATGATAAAATTTGGAAAAACTCATTAACCAAATTCATTATTGCTTTAAATCTGGTTTTTGGTTCAATTTAAAACCTGAAACAAAAATGGCCCGAGCCAAATGCAGAAAAACCCGAGCAAGCACACGAGGAATCTCTTCCAACCAACGCTTTGAGACAAACCAACGATGAACTCGAACCAAACTCGAGCGAGCCGCTTCTTTATAACAACCCGATATTTTCAACCATTTGCATTTGCACATAACGGACTTGAATTGCTCAAAATACTGCGTTGTAAATAAAATTTGGTAAATCTCAGAATATACAGTAAATAAATAATCACAGATCATAGACACAGAGTAAATAATAATGAAGTAGAAGTAAAAGAGATAGTAGTTCATGAAGCTACTATATAAATATAAGATACATCAGAGTTAAACAAGATACAACAGAAGTATAACAAGATACATCAGGTACAAATCAGAATACATCAGTCGAATCACTGGATATTGAAAGCAAAATAGATGGTTGGATCTTCAAGCAAAGCTCCAACCTCGAAGGAGAGTTTTGAATGCTGAATCACTCAGTCTGACTCGAGCGTAAAGCAAAACACAAAACACTCGAGTCAGGACATAAATACTTATGAACTATAAATCAACTCAAGTGAACAGTAACAAAATGCATCAGTAACTTAAAGGATGTTTGGGACCGCCCTTCCTTTAAGGATCCGTTAAACTATTCACTATGTAGCAATATTACGCTATTATAATAATGTCTACAGTGAAATAAATTTACTTTAAAATAGCGTTGAAGGGTTACCCATATAGCCCCCAATACATAATAGTCCCATTAGTCCATCCAGTATCAGCATACCTCCGGAGGCTACCCTAAATACTCCATGGGCTATGGGAGAAAAACAAACTCGTAGTAAGGCTCGATATGGTAGGTGAAACGACACAACTAGGCAATGCCAGGGTAGATATACCAATTCCGCTTCCGGACTGGTGGTAACGCATAACAGCCATTACTGCCCACCTTGGAACACACTCCCAAATCAAAATCAAAGGATGGCCATCAAATTAACACAAGTAAGAGTATAGTATCGAAGAAGTGCGTCCAATAGGACGAATGTAACGACCCGTAAAGTTCGACCATTTAAAATTGTTTGTTTAATAGGATTTTTATAATTTATTTTAGTTGAAAGAATAAAGGGGGTAAATAAATATTAAAATGAAGGCTAGAATAAGTTATATAGAAGTGACTTAGAAACCTATTTAAAGACATTTGAATAAAATTCAAATGAATTAAGTAGAGAAAGAAAGAAAAATTCTTACCTGGATATAAAATTTAATATGGGAATATTAAACCAATTTAATGCAATAAAAGATTGTGAACGATAAATTTGAATAGATTAAGAAATCCTGTTATTGCAAGTCAATAAATTTGTAAACTCTAATGAACATCTCAAAATTTATAAATTTATTGAAATTTAAGACATAGCATAAGCGTAGAACTATAGGTATGATGACAAACTTTTATAAATTGTCTAATTAAGGGTCAGCAAATTTATTTGGAAATCAAACTCAATTAAGGGTAAGTAATTAAGATGGGTTGATGGCATAAACGTTACTAATTATTATCATAGTAACGGAAGTGCAGATGGAATGCAACCGTAGAAATTTAAGTAAGTATTAACAATTGAAAGGGACTGTCGATTGAATGGAGTACTTTAGGTTGTCTTACTAAATTTAGAATTTAACATAAGGCAAATAGAAATAAATCAATAAACGTATAGATTTTAAGTTTATTATGATGAATTATTTTAGTGATATGACTAAGAATAAATGAAATAATTTTGGAATAGTTTGAAATAAATGTGAATTGAGTAAAACCAAGGTTATGAAAGTAACTACAATGTTGTGGGTGTAAATAATGAACCTCTAAAAGTATAATTAAGAGTAGTGATAATATTTACTGTACGTTACTTATTTTATTAGGTTATTAAGTAAATTTATAATCAATTTCAATTAATTCACTAGATTTTGGCAGTTAATGTAGTGAATTTTGGCAGTTAATGTGGAATAAATTGGTAAGTGAAATGTTAGGTTGATGAAATAAGAGGGCGTGAAACCAAGTGAACCAATTTTTTAGGATAATTAATCGTAATTAATAGATAAAATTTGCTAAGAAATAATAAATGGGAATAGGAAGGTTATTAATTAAGGGAGAATATGTAATAATTGCATTTAATTGTAAGTGGAAATAAAGCGTTAATGATAACAAGTATTCAAGATTTTTCATCTATTTAGTATATTAATTATAATTGATAATCAACTGTGATGAATAATAAATAATTATTACGTTAACGTTAGTTGAAGTGATATTTGAAATTTAATATTTAGGAATTATGTAAATATAAGTTCATATGAAATTGGAAATATTTACATATTGAAATATGAGTCCAATGATAAATTCTTCTATTTGACAATAATAATGGAAAGTAAATTTAATTAAAATTTTGGAAATTTAATTTATAATTTGGTGAAATTAATGAAATTTGGGGATTTCTAAAATTTTAATTTCGCCAAGTTAAATTTTGTTTAAATTAGTATAGGTGATTGAAAAATTTATAATAATAAGAATCGTCAATTATAAAAAAGAAATGGGAAATTTGATTTAATTGACTAATTTTTAATTTATTTAATTAATATAAAAATAGCCATTTTTGTCACGGACTCGGATTTCGACGAAACCAGTTTCATCGGATCCGTATCGGTGAATTATTGTAGGGTTTCAAGTTTCGTATCGATCGGACCTGTCGTTTGATCGTACGGATGCGAAACGCCTTGAAATTGATTTATTTAAAATCAATTTGAAATCAATTTGGAAATTTTGTTTTAGGCATAACTTCTTCATACGATCGAATTTGGACGTGAAACTTTTTCCATCGCGTTCATAATATTTTAAAATACCTATTTGGATATATGGGTTTAATAAATTTCGTTCCGGGGTCAGAACGGGTTTTTGGGCCAACTACCGTTTAGCACGTTCGTAATTCGTGCCCACCTAGCCTTCTTCTATTTGTCTATATATATGCTGTGATAAACCCTAGCCTCCATCTTCTATCATTTGTCTGTACGTTCATTTTCTTCATCTCTTTCTCTTCCTCAATGGTTGCAAAACCTAGATCTATCTACAATTCAAAATTTCAATGGAAATTCAAACTCTCCAGAAAAATTCCAAAAATATATATGCCATAGCTCTCGAGATACGTAATCTCCTGGTGTGAGTGGTTCCTCGATTTGGTCTGTAGTTTGACCAGAAATTGTGGTTTTGTTCCAGCCGTGTAAAGACCCGTAAATCCGTACTCCTTGAATAGACACTAATCTCCTTTGTTTAATTCAAGATGAACGAAAATACGAACCCTTAGGGGTTTTAAGAAAAAGAAAAGAAGAAAGAAGATAGGAAAGAAGGAAATAGAAAATAGAAATTAGAGAGAATAGAAAACAGAAAAGAAGATAGAAGATTTTAAAATAGAAGAAAAAGAGAATAGAGGAAAAAGAAAACAACAGAACAACATCAGAATCTCACAATTCGCAGCGGAACAACATATAATAATAAATGAATAATCTTTAAACAAAGAACTATATCAGTTATTACATTTTATACTTTACATCACATCATATCATCAGAGTGTACAACAACAACAACAAACAGTGCAGCGGAAAAAGAAATACTATATAAGTAATATGCCATGCCATCCATCTTGCCTCCAGCAACTCCAGAATATCCAGAATACCCTGATAAACCTTACTCTTGACTGCCCGTGTGGAAATTGGTGGGCACCCAGAGTTTAGGAAGGAAAACAATAAACTCCAAGTCAGTCATGTGACTGGTGTGAGAACTCAAAACAGTTTATTTATCTTTAAAATCAAAATAGAGGAATATTTTTATTTCAATTCGCGATGCTTTTAAAAATGAGACTACCATAAGACCTCCTGCCACACACACAATGCAAACGCAGACTTGGAGAAGATTTCTCCTTATGATAGTCAAACATGCTTGATACGCATTAAAAAAAAACATTTGATATTATTATTAGTGCATAGTGTATAAAATTCATTTCGAAAGCAGAATATAAATCTTAGCCAGCATAGGTACCATTATATTATGCCTACTATATCTACTTCCTGAGGAAGCAGGTTCTACAACTAAAACCGTACAAGTTTCGTATTGTTTCTTTGGATTTCCAACAAATGGTCAGGCCAAGGAACTTCCCATTGCCACATGAGAATGCCTCTGGAAAGACATCCCCGAGAACCAAACCGGAACTCTGCCAACACAAGGCCGGGTTACCCCTAACTGGGTAACTACTGACACGAGCACGTCATTCCCCGATCGTAAACGACCTTTCTCACGGGATCTCGATAACCAACAACCACAAAGTAATAAATTCGCAGTAACCATATAGGTTAAATATCTGGGCTCCATACCATGATACCACCTCTATCCAGAAGGAAATGTACATACCCTAAAGGGTGCTACCCCTCATAACCTTGCCGCATCTTTCCTGTTTTGACCATTTCCGGGGTGTGAGGTTCGACGAAGTCACGTCCACAAAAACATACTTTATACAAAAGCCATGCTTTGGGTCAACAAATGATCAACACAATGATCACCAAGATAGACGATCAAATAAACGATCCTATCACAATAATCAACACAATGATCATTTACAGCATCACTCAGCATATCACATTACCAAATTGGGAATATATCGCTGATAACTTCAACTATATAACCTCTGAGCTCGTACGTCTCAGAGAAGGGTGTTAAGCTAAAAGAATAAATTCTCCGCCACCAACAGAAATATATTTGAAAGAAATCTGCTTTATATCTCAACTTGTAATGTCAGACATACAATCCATACAAGTCTGTTCCGGGATCGAACAAAACCGAAGGCACTTACAAAGAAGTCCTTGCAATCCGGATATTCACAATCCTGATCGGATTTCCCATCACTTAGGGAGTCTCTATACCGCTGCAACTCAGTGCAGAGACAATCGACAGGTCATCTTATCGCTCTCGCAAATACCGGGTCTTCAACACCGATCTTCAAATGCAATTCATAACGACGTATCACATATTCAGAATGGGTTATACGACCCCATGGTCCTTTCCCGGTTAACCCGAATAGTGAGCGCTTATTTAAAAATAAGTGTGGCATTCAAATTCAATCAATTCACATCTATTACCCATTCAAAGGGAAATATTGATAGTCGGTTATTGAACTATCACTGGATATGCACACATCACCAGATTCCAAATAATTTTCCAAATTATTTATTTTCCAAAAATATCTTCACTAGATATATAATTTCAACACTTCAAAAATAAATCAATATTTACTTTTAAACAAGTTTCCCCCTTTCATTTATAAATCCTTAGTGAATTTATAATCCAAAATATCTATGAATATTCGATTTCGATCATTCATTTCAATTTATCTTCAAAAAGATAAATTCTTAAGATATTCACTTTATATTGGAAAACATTTCCATACTTACTTATTTATAAGTAATTCACAAATTTTATTTATTTTCAACACTTAGAAAATATTCTATATACTTGAATCGAAATTAAGTATATATTTCATTCTTTAAGGAAATCATTCTCTTTAACATATTTATTTGGGCCAAAACGAATGTTACGTAAAACATCATTACGACAACCCAAAATCACTAGTATAGGGATTCGAAATTTAAATAGATATATAAATCCCAATACTATACAAAACATTTCCTTTCGGAAATCATTTACTATAACAACAGTGTTATAGTCCATTATTTCCTTTTCATTTCTCGAAAACGTCTATTTTAACAATAAATGTTGAAATCTATGGTTTCGAATCTCAACACAATTAAAACTTCGTTAGATCGTTTTAATTCAGTTTAAAATATCACATTCAAAACAATTTCTTTAACGTGTTATTCACTATTCAAAACGTGAATATACTTCATTAACAATTTCATCCTTTTATTCATTTTAATTCAAAGGATTATTCACTATTCAAAAATGTGAATATAACCCCATTTATAGGTTTCAACAATTAACTTATCAAAATAAGTCATTTGCGAATTTATAAAACAACGTTTATAAATTCCATTTCTATTTATTTATAAAAACTTCCTTTTTATAAATTCTTTTATTAACCTATTCCAGTTTATAACTCAATTATAAACTAAAAGTTCCTATTATAAGTTAAATACTTATAAAACGATTATTTTACAAAATCGTTCTTTTTAACTTCCCAAATTATAAATCTTATAACTTATAAGATTCATTCATTTATCCAAAATCATTATTTTAATAACTTAATAAATTTTATAAACCTACTGCTTATAAAATTCCATTTATAACTTCACCGTATAAAATTCTATAAATTCCATTCAATTATGAAATTCATTTTCACTTCATTCGAACACTTATAAAAACTCGTTTTAAAATGTCCATATTTCAATTTATAAATATCCATTTATAAATCTCTTAATATAAATCAATTTATATTATTCTTTTTAAACGTCTTTAAATTCCTTTAAAAACTTCTTCCTTTTGATTCATAAAATAATTAAATTTTATAAATCCTATATTTCAACTTTTCACAATAATTTCTAAAATTCCGATTTAACTATTTTATAAAATCATTAGCATCATATTCTCAAAATTCAGTTTTTAACTGTATTTCACAAAAATCATAATTTTTATAACATTAAAGATTATAACGTTTATTTATTTAAAATGGATCAATTCCAAAATTATTTTATAAAACATATACTTTCTAAAATCACTTTAAAATCATTTTAAAATCCCAAAATCTGGGTCCAATGATGCTACACACCAAATAGTCAATCACGACAACAACGATATCATATATCAATATGAAAATCCATCAAATATCAAAATATCTGAAATCAAATAAAAACTGTGGAGGAATCCAGTTGGATCCCTCCAACCTGTTTTCCTGCATCCAAAAACATTAGCACAATACCAATTTCGCTCCAGTACGAAATTATCGCGGTATATGTTCTTATTAAATATTATCCGCTTAATAACGGCGCAATAGGGTCTCATCCGCTAAACAAAAAATGCGGGAAATCAATAACTCCAATATATACATATGCCAATATATATATATATTGCTATTATATATAATACCAATTTCACTGTTTATGAAATATTCGCGGTATATGTTTTTAATAAATAACATCCGCTTAATAACGGCGTATAATGTCTATTTTAACAATCAATATATATCAATCAACATTCAAACATGCATTCAAATATTTTAAATCTAACTATTTAAAATAAAATCGAAACTGATTCGATTGAGTGAGAAATTCTCACCTTGATTTTATTTCCGTTTTAGCGATTTATTTCGAATAAAATTAAACGGACGTTTAATTTTACCCAAAATTCTCACTAACTCCAAACGACTCCAATCCAATTTCATTGCGTAGTGCTCGTCCATACGATTCCAACGCAACTGGTTTCGCGCGTTTTCGACCTCGTATGAAAAAGTTATTAATTTTTGAAGTTACACGTGTTTTATATTACAATTACAACATAAAATAAAAAAAAATTTTAATACCCATTCAACATGGGCCGTAGGATCTGCTTCTGCATCATCAAGGCCGCATATACCATCTCCCCAAAATCACGTTCATGCTACAGGTATCAAGAATTCAGGCCGAACCCAACTTTTAGAATTAGGGTTAAATAATTCTTCTTCCTCGTCGCGTTCTAGCTCGATCAAGTACCACCATTTCGACCCCCTACGCAAGAGCCATGTTCGGCCCCAGGCACCTGAAGCTCGACCACCAGATTTTTCTTGAAACGCGTGCGCAAGTTGAAGCAAACCGGCCATTTATCTCCCAAAATATAACTCCAAACTCGATCATAACCGTTGGATCTCTAGTTCGTGTTGTGCTCTACAAGTTTCTAGTTGGAAGTTTCGGCTAATTGCTGATGGATTGGAAGAAATCGAGGGGGAAAGAGAAGAGTTTTTTGGTCGTTCATGGCATATGGGGGCGGCGGCTAGGGTTTATTATTTCTTTTTTTTTTTTATTTAGAGTGAGGGCTATTTATAGAGAAAACCGAAACACTATTCATTCCGGAAATTCCGAACTCCGATTTACGCGCCGTAACCAGCGTTTCTAGGGTTTACCCCGCGTTCCGGACACAATGGAACAGGTTTCGAAAGCTAATTCGGACATCTGTGCGAGTTATGGCTACAAACGCTCAATTTAAATTAAACCGATTTAAGCGATTTTCTAGGCGTTTTAATTTGTATCGGACAAACGGTAAATCCAATTGACTTGAAATTTGAAACCTTACAATAATATCATATTACGGATCCGATGAAACTGGTTTCGTCGAAATCCGAGACTTTTTGAAAATTGGCTATTTTAGCTCGCCAAATTTAAATTAAAAATAAATCGATGCGTTTCGAGCTGCCACGATCAAACGATAACTCCGATTGACACGAAATTTGAAATCTGGTAATAACTAACTATTACGGATCCAATGAAACTGGTTTCGTTCAATTCTGAGACTGTTCAAAAATTGACTATTTTCACTAGTCGATTTAAATATTAAAATATTCAATTTTCACAAATTAACTTTTAATTCGATTTTAAAAGTTCTAAAATATTGTTCTAACTTCTATATGATCAAATAAAATTTTACAAATCATTTTTAATCATATTTAACTCAATTTTTAATTATTTCCATAATTTAACGTATTAAATTATCGATTTAAAAATCCAATTAAATCCAATAATTCAAATAAAAATTTATTCGACTTATAAATTCACTTATTAATATTTAAAATTAATTAAATATTCAAATTTTAATTTCTAAAAATTCTGGGTCGTTACAGGCCGTTCATGGGTAATCAGCGAGAATCAACGGTGGATCTGCAACGAGAAGTCGATCGGGGGTTACTGCATCGTAGTGGGCTTCGCGAGATGTTGATCTAGTGGTTTCGTGTTCGCCAGAGGGGTTGCAATCGCCTTAATTTGGCCGTTTATCTCATGCGGCATCGCGTTTTGGAGGGGGCACCGGAGGTGGCCGTTTGGCCGTGGTAGGGGCGGCTCGTGGAGGGTTGTTCGGTGGTGGTGTCAGATCAAGCTGGAGATGGCTAGGGTAGCGGCGAAAATTGGGTTTAGGGTTTCGAGTGTGGCGGCTCGTGACCTTCGAACGCGAGTAGCTTTCTTCTGTAAACGAAGACGATGCGGCCACGTGAAAGGATTGTGAGCTATTTTTTTTCTTCTGATTTATTCTATTTTGATGTTTAACCCGATCAAATTGTTGTAACTTCGTCATACGAACTCCGTTTCACGTGAAATTTCTTTTGTTAGGATCGTATTTAAATTCCGGATCTGATGACGTTGGTTTGGACAGATTTGGAGACCGTCGGATTTTTGGGTTTAAATCGAATTCAAATTCGATTTAAATTCAAAAGGTGAGTGTTTTAACCCACTCACAACTTCTAAAAGTTTTTATGTTTGTTAAATTTATTTTAGATATGAGTATAAATTTAATTATGACTGTTTGGTATGTTTTATTCAGCATATCTGTTAATTTGCATTTAGGTAATTTAACTGTTAATTTATTTTATTTATTACATAAAATTTGACAGTTAGAATTTATTTTTGCACATAAACTGCTAGTTAACAGTCATTTAATTTATTATGGGATATAAACTGTTAGTTAAGATCTGGTATTGATTTCTGTATAAATTCATATGATATGTATCGATGATCGTTTAAAATTGGATGATGATTGCAATTGATGATTGATGATTGATATTTGGATGAATGAATGTTATAATTATATTGTATAAACTGCAAGTCATCATGCAATTTCATTTCATTCGGGGTTGTGGTTTGAAATGATATACAACCGCAAATTTATTTTTAAATTGCGGATTGAAATGATAAATATCCGTATCACTTGACCATAGGATAGAAAATTTTATACAGGCACCGTGGTCTATATATAAATAATTTTAAAGTGATTTCTATGGTTTGGATGGGATATGGTTTATAAAATTTTTTAATTTTGATATTTTACAAATGTTATTCTTCTATATATATACATATGAAGTTAAAAATTTTGAATTTAAGCTGTGTATAAATCTATTAAATAAAAAATGAAAAATTGAGAAAATGGAATTTGGAAATTTATCTTATATGTTAAGTTTGGAAATTTTAAGGTATGATATTACAACTGGATTTTCCAAGACGAATCAAAAATGAAAATTCTAGTATAAAGTAAATTTGAGCAAATATTTAATTGCTAGAAATAGGAGTTTTATTTATGGAATTTATATGAATATTCAAGACTAAATAATAGAATATTAATTGTTGAAAGAAAAAAATCCAACTTTAGTTTTGAAATATTAATACCCCAAATGGATATATATATACAAAATGAAGGGGTTTTTGGAACTTGAATTGATATTTAAATTATGGTTTAAACTTTAAATAAAGAAATATATTTGAAAAGACATGGAATTTATTTTCTTTACAAAGTAACTTTAAAGTTAAACCATTTATTTTACATTCGTTGAATATCCAAACCATTCAAGTTTTAGAAGTCATGGTTTTAAAATTTTGAATTTCGAAATATTATGCTTTGAAAGTATATTTCAAATATTTGGTTTCCAGATATTTTAAATTTTAAACCAGCATGATTTTGGAAAAGAATTATATTTGAGACAAAATGATATCATATTGTTTTGGGTTTAATTGATATCGTATTCATAGTTTTGAAATGGAAAATTTTATTCTGGTTTTAAAGTATGAACTATTTTTAAATGACCGCGGTGTTATAATAACGATGGGTTGGCAAAGAGACCGGGATCGGATATGGACATACTCTCTGTCGATACCGAAAACCACTTTGACTAACCGTGTACGCGGTGGAGATTCCAGAATGAAGTAGGTGGTGGCGACGTTTCCTGTAAGGTAAATACGTGGACCCAACTCCCGTGAGTTGGCATAAGGTGGCTAAAACAGGAGCGATTCTCGGGCCAATGAGGCCATTCCTCTGATCGAACGCACTCCTTCGATACTATACTCTGACTTTGGATTGATTCGGTGGCCACTATTGATTTCTTTGATTTTTGGGGGTGTTTGTTCGAGGTGGGCGGTAGCTGCGGCTATGCGTTACCATCATCCCGGATAGCAATTGGTATATCTACCCTGGCATTGCCTAGTTGTGCCGTGTCACCTACCATACCGAGCCTTTACTACGAGTTTTGTTTTGTACCATACCTATGGAGTGCCCTCTGACGACGCCCAGTACGGGGGAGATTACGGTACTGTATAGGCTATGGGAATATATTCTGTGTTAAGGGCTATATGGGTAACCCCTTAACGCTATTTAAAAGTAAATTTATTTTACAATTAGACACTATTATAATAGCGCAGTATACTACATAGTAAATAGTTTAACGGATCCTTAGGAGATGTAAATCCCGAGCATCTCTTGAGTTACTGTACTCATATTTATTTCAGTTAATTTAACTCACATAAGATCTTTTAGTTCTGACTCGAGTGTTTTTGTCTTTTCAAATTCGCTCGGGTCAGTCCGAGCGTTTCACGATTTAAGGTTTTATTCTAGAGGATGAAGACGAAGATTTGTAGTATTATTATCTACATATTAGTCACCACATTCAAACTGTTCCGCTGCATTTTATTGGTATGTGTACTCTAATATGTATTGTATAAATAAAATCAAAAGTTTTGTAAAACAGTTTCATGAACTGTATATTTGATTATTATATTTTATTCTTCCGCTGTGAGATTCTATTTTGTTTTATTTCTTTTTTTCTTCTTCTTTATCCCATAACAATCCGCCCTTCCGTATAGTTTGAATTGGCACGTGTGTCAGTTTAAAGTGTGCGAAAAGACGCGGATGTTACAGTTGGTATCATAGCTTTGGTTTAGCGATAAACCTTAGCTTTGTGGGGTTTGACTCTTTGGTAATAGGGTAGTAATACCCTATGGGAGTCGCTGAGTGTATATATATGAGAGAGCGTATTTGTTAGTGTTATAAAAAGATTTTAATATTGTGTTAATCTGTTCCGTTTTGTATTTATAAATTCTGGTTGGTGCATGGGACGCTATGACATCAATAAGGATTTCTAAACACTTAATAGGACAGACCGACATAATATTTGTTTTTAATATAGGTAAATGAAATAATTTTGCCTATTATATTTTTATGTATATAAAATAAATTTTCCAAAAGATATATATATATATTTGGGTGCAATAGATTGGTTGTTAGGAATAAAATTTATATATAATAGGTAAAATTAGATTGAAAATAAAATCAATGAAATTTGGAAATTTTAGGACTTAAGTCCGGGATTTTTTAAAATTTGCTTTCAAAGGATTTATGAAATATAATAAATTTGCTTATAAGTATTTTCTTATATAAATATTTCATTTTAAAATTCGGAAGAATTGTTTTAAGGAAGATTTTGGAGAAATAAATTTTGTACTTTCCTCTCTGTCGTTGGAAAATAATTTCGGTGATGGCGGCCGCATCATCGACTTTCGTTTTCGAGTTTCGAAGGGGAAAGACCACTGTAGTAAATTCTACTGCAGATTTATTTTGAAATTATCTAAATTTTTAATTTTTTTAAAATAAAATTGAGATATAAAAGTTGTAGGAAACTAATTATCTATTATTTTAAATTAAATTGAAATTTGACCCGGTACTTAATTCTTAAATTTTCCATTAATTAATTGTTTAAATTATTTTAGTGGAAAAAAAAGTAAGTAATTAATGAATTGAAACCTCTAATTTAGGTAAGAGTATTAATGCAAGGTTATAAAGAGAAATTTGACATTTTTAACATATGGAAAAAAAAGTAATATTGTTGAACATTAAATTTAACTAAAAGAAGAGATAAAACTTGTATAAGTTCTTTTGCATTTTCTTTAACATATATAACTTACCAAATATGAAAAGTTGAAATGTTAAGTAAGAAATTGAAATAGAATATTATACAAGTAGAAATTTTGGAAATAATGAGTTATTCAATGAATTGCTGTTATGAGAATTTAAGATTTTAAACTTAAGTTATAAATTGAAATTTTAAGGCAAGTATTATAAACAGGTGATTTTAAACTTAAGAAAATAAATTGAAATTCTTTAATAAATAAAGATTGATGTGTAGGGTTATTAACTTAAGTATGATTTAAAAGCTAATAGTTTAATATAATAAAAGTAGGTAATATAAATAAATGACTGTAAACCCAAGGTAATAAATTAATAAAATCCTTTATTTATAAGAATGGAGGTTATAAGGTTAATGATTAAGTGTAATTAAAAAGGGTTACTGTAATTAAATATAATAGAATATAAGCATTGAATAAATGATTGAATTTGAGAAGTGCATTAAATGTAATACAAGAAACTTACATAACCTGAATAAATAAAAAGGAATAATGGTAAGTAATAAGTAGAAATAAGGAAACAACCTTTGAATGAGAAATAAAATTTGAAGTTGTTGGATGAATAATAATCTATTTTGTTCCATTTAAGACTGTTGAGTAAATGATGCACTTGATAGTTATTTTTCATTCCGTACAATTTCAGATTTTGAACCCGAACAACTATTTGCTTGTTTGAATGAATGATTGTTTTGCATTTTGTGTATGCTGATTGTTGAAATTGCTGATTGTTGTATTGATTGGATATTAGGGATTGAAACCATTTAAATATTTCATTAAAGATAATTTGTTAAACCTGTGGTTTTTATAAGTGAAATGCAGGTTATGGAAGCAACTGCTACTGCTTTTGGTTCCATAATAATAAGCGTAAATTGGCCGACAAATAGGTATGTTTTCGGATTACGATTTATAGCGCTATTTTATATAATTTTCCCGGGTTGGGATATAATATTTTGGATAATATATGTAATAATTGTTATATTTTAATATTATACTTTCTCCAGAGCTTCTCCGTACAAAGGAGACTCTGCCAAAATTGTCCGTAAATTTTGGACTTAGAATTATGTTGAAAGGTTTTCCAACATTAACTATTTAAGTATAAAAGGATATAATGATTATAAAACGGGTATATTTCATTTAAGGAAATTAATTTAGTAAATTATTGTTTATAGTTTAATATTTGTAATAAGATGTACTGTTTTTAATTCTTCCTTCTCCCTTCTTTTTCCTTTTCGGGGACGAAAAGTTCTGAGTGGGGGAGAGTGTAACGACCCGTAAAGTTCGACCATTTAAAATTGTTTGTTTAAAAGGATTTTTGTAATTTATTTTAGTTGAAAGAATAAAGGGGGTAGATAAATATTAAAATGAAGGCTAGAATAAATTATATAGAAGTGACTTTGAAACCTATTTAAAGACATTTGAATAAAATTCAAATGAATTAAGTAGAGAAAGAAAGAAAAATTCTTACCTGGATATAAAATTTAATATGGGAATATTAAACCAATTTAATGCAATAAAAGATTGTGAACGATAAATTTGAATAGATTAAGAAATCCTGTTATTGCAAGTCAATAAATTTGTAAACTCTAATGAACATCTCAAAATTTATAAATTTATTGAAATTTAAGACATAGCATAAGCGTAGAACTATAGGTATGATGGCAAACTTTTATAAATTGTCTAATTAAGGGTCAGCAAATTTATTTAGAAATCAAACTCAATTAAGGGTAAGTAATTATGATGGGTTGATGGCATAAACGTTACTAATTATTATCATAGTAACGGAAGTGCAGATGGAATGCAACCGTAGAAATTTAAGTAAGTATTAACAATTGAAAGGGACTGTCGATTGAATGGAGTACTTTAGGTTGTCTTACTAAATTTAGAATTTAACATAAGGCAAATAGAAATAAATCAATAAACGTATAGATTTTAAGTTTATTATGATGAATTATTTTAGTGATATGACTAAGAATAAATGAAATAATTTTGGAATAGTTTGAAATAAATGTGAATTGAGTAAAACCAAGGTTATGAAAGTAACTGCAATGTTGTGGGTGTAAATAATGAACCTCTAAAAGTATAATTAAGAGTAGTGATAATATTTACGGTACGTTACTTATTTTATTAGGTTATTAAGTAAATTTATAATCAATTTCAATTAATTCACTAGATTTTGGCAGCTAATGTGGAATAAATTGGTAAGTGAAATGTTAGGTTGATGAAATAAGAGGGCGTGAAACCAAGTGAACCAATTTATTTAGGATAATTAATCGTAATTAATCGATAAAATTTGCGAAGAAATAATAAATGGGAATAGGAAGGTTATTAATTAAGGGAGAATATGTAATAATTGCATTTAATTGTAAGTGGAAATAAAGCGTTAATGATAACAAGTATTCAAGATTTTTCATCTATTTAGTATATTAATTATAATTGATAATCAACTGCGATGAATAATAAATAATTATTACGTTAACGTTAGTTGAAGTGATATTTGAAATTTAATATTTAGGAATTATGTAAATATAAGTTCAGATGAAATTGGAAATATTTATATATTGAAATATGAATCCAATGATAAATTCTTCTATTTGACAATAATAATGGAAAGTAAATTTAATTAAAATTTTGGAAATTTAATTTATAATTTGGTGAAATTAATGAAATTTGGCGATTTCTAAAATTTTAATTTTGCCAAGTTAAATTTTGTTTAAATTAGTATAGGTGATTGAAAAATTTATAATAATAAGAATCGTCAATTATCAAAAAGAAATGGGAAATTTGATTTAATTGACTAATTTTTAATTTATTTAATTAATATAAAAATAGCCATTTTTGTCACGGACTCGGATTTCGACGAAACCAGTTTCACCGGATCCGTATCGGTGAATTATTGTAGGGTTTCAAGTTTCGTATCAATCGGACCTGTCGTTTGATCGTACGGATGCGAAACGCCTTGAAATTGATTTAATTAAAATCAATTTGAAATCAATTTGGAAATTTTGTTTTAGGCATAACTTCTTCATACGATCGAATTTGGACGTGAAACTTTTTCCATCGCGTTCATAATATTTTAAAATACCTATTTGGATATATGGGTTTAATAAATTTCGTTCCGGGGTCAGAACGGGTTTTTGGGCCAACTACCGTTTAGCACGTTCGTAATTCGTGCCCACCTAGCCTTCTTCTATTTGTCTATATATATGCTGTGATAAACCCTAGCCTCCATCTTCTATCATTTGTCTGTACGTTCATTTTCGTCATCTCTTTCTCTTCCTCAATGGTTGCAAAACCTAGAACTATCTACAATTCAAAATTTCAATGGAAATTCAAACTCTCCAGAAAGATTCCAAAAAAATATATGCCATAGCTCTCGAGATACGTAATCTCCTGGTGTGAGTGGTTCCTCGATTTGGTCTGTAGTTTGACCAGAAATTGTGGTTTTGTTCCGGCCGTTCATGGGTAATCAACGAGAATCACCGGTGGATCTGCAACGAGAAGTCGATCGGGGGTTACTGCATCGTAGTGGGCATCGCGAGATGTTGATCTAGTGGTTTCGTGTTCGCCAGAGGGGTTGGGATCGCCTGAATTTGGCCGTTTATCTCATGCGGCATCGCATTTTGGAGGGGGCACCGGAGGTGGCCGTTTGGCCGTGGTAGGGGCGGCTCGCGGAGGGTTGTTCGGTGGTGGTGTCAGATCAAGCTGGAGATGGCTAGGGTAGCGGCGAAAATTGGGTTTAGGGTTTCGAGTGTGGCGGCTCGTGACATTCGAACGCGAGTAGATTTCTTCTGTAAACGAAGACGATGTGGCCACGTGAAAGGATTGTGAGCTTTTTTTTTTCTTCTGATTTATTCTATTTTGATGTTTAACTCGATCAAATTGCTGTAACTTTGTCATACTAACTCCGTTTCACGTGAAATTTCTTTTGTTAGGATCGTATTTAAATTCCGGATCTGATGACGTTGGTTTGGACAGATTTGGAGACCGTCGGATTTTTGGGTTTAAATCGAATTCAAATTCGATTTAAATTCAAAAGGTGAGTGTTTTAACCCACTCACAACTTCTAAAAGTTTTTATGTTTGTTAAATTTATTTTAGATATGAGTAGAAATTTAATTATGACTGTTTGGTATGTTTTATTCAGCATATCTGTTAATTTGCATTTAGGTAATTTAACTGTTAATTTATTTTATTTATTACATAAAATTTGACAGTTAGAATTTATTTTTGCACATAAACTACTAGTTAACAGTCATTTAATTTATTATGGGATATAAACTGTTAGTTAATATCTATTATTGATTTCTGTATAAATTCATATGCTATGTATCGATGATTGTTTAAAATTGGATGATGATTGCAATTGATGATTGATGATTGATATTTGGATGAATGAATGCTATAATTATATTATATAAACTGCAAGTAATCATGCATTTTCATTTCATTCGGGGTTGTGGTTTGAAATGATATACAACCGCAAATTTATTTTTAAATTGCGGATTGAAATGATAAATATCTGTATCACTTGACCATAGGATAGAAAATTTTATACAGGCACCGTGGTCTATATATAAATTATTTTAAAGTGATTTATATGGTTTGGATGGGATATGGTTTATAAAAAAATTTAATTTTGATATTTTACAAATGTTATTCTCCTATATATATACATATGAAGTTAAATTTTTTGAATTTAAGCTGTGTATAAATCTATTAAATAAAAAATGAAGAGAAAATGGAATTTGGAAATTTATCTTATATGTTAAGTTTGGAAATTTTAAGGTATGATATTATAACTAGATTTTCCAAGACGAATTAAAAATGAAAATTCTAGTATAAAGTAAATTTGAGAAAATATTTAATTGCTAGAAATTGGAGTTTTATTTATGGAATTTATATGAATATTCAAGACTAAATAATAGAATATTAATTGTTGAAAGAAAAAAATCCAACTTTAGTTTTGAAATATTAATACCCCAAATGGATATATATATACAAAATGAAGGGGTTTTTGGAACTTGAATTGATATTTAAATTATGGTTTAAACTTTAAGTAAAGAAATATATTTGAAAAGACATGGAATTTATTTTCTTTACAAAGTAACTTTAAAGTTAAACCATTTATTTTACATTCGTTGAATATCCAAACCATTCAAGTTTTAGAAGTTATGGTTTTAAAATTTTGAATTTCGAAATAATATGCTTTGAAAGTATATTTCAAATATTTGGTTTCCAGATATTTTAAATTTTAAACCAGCATGATTTTGGAAAAGAATTATATTTGAGATAAAATGATATCATATTGTTTTGGGTTTAATTGATATCGTATTCATAGTTTGAAATGGAAAATTTTATTCTGGTTTTAAAGTATGAACTATTTTTAAATGACCGCGGTGTTATAATAACGATGGGTTGGCAAAGAGACCGGGATCGGATATGGACATACTCTCTGTCGATACCGAAAACCACTTTGACTAACCGTGTACGCGGTGGAGATTCCAGAATGAAGTAGGTGGTGGCGACGTTTCCTGTAAGGTAAATACGTGGACCCAACTCCCGTGAGTTTGCATAAGGTGGATAAAACAGGAGCGATTCTCGGGCCAATGAGGTCATTCCTCTGATCGAACGCACTCCTTCGATACTATACTCTGACTTTGGATTGATTCGGTGGCCACTATTGATTTCTTTGATTTTTGGGGGTGTTTGTTCGAGGTGGGCGGTAGCTGCGGCTATGCGTTACCATCAGCCCGGATAGCAATTGGTATATCTACCCTGGCATTGCCTAGTTGTGCCGTGTCACCTACCATACCGAGCCTTTACTACGAGTTTTATTTTGTACCATACCTATGGAGTGCCCTCTGACGACGCCCAGTACGGGGGAGATTACGGTACTGTATAGACTATGGGAATATATTCTGTGTTAAGGGCTATATGGGTAACCCCTTAAAGCTATTTAAAAGTAAGTTTATTTTACAATTAGACACTATTATAATAGCGCAGTATACTACATAGTAAATAGTTTAACGGATCCTTAGGAGATGTAAATCCCGAGCATCTCTTGAGTTACTGTACTCATATTTATTTCAGTTAATTTAACTCACATAAGATCTTTTAGTTCTGACTCGAGTGTTTTTGTCTTTTCAAATTCGCTCGGGTCAGTCCGAGCGTTTCAGGATTTAAGGTTTTATTCTGGAGGATGAAGACGAAGATTTGTAGTATTATTATCTACTACATTAGTCACTACACTCAAACTGTTCCGCTGCATTTTTATTGGTATGTGTACTCTGATATGTATTGTATAAATAAAATCAAAAGTTTTGTAAAACAGTTTCATGAACTGTATATTTGATTATTATATTTTATCCTTCCGCTGTGAGATTCTATTTTCTTTTTTTTCTTTTTTTTTTCTTTGTCCCATAACAATCCGCCCTTCCGTATGGTTTGAATTGGCACGTGTGTCAGTTTAAAGTATGCGAAAAGACGCGGATGTTACAATTGGTATCAGAGCTTTGGTTTAGCGATAAACCTTAGCTTTGTGGGGTTTGACTCTTTGGTAATAGAGTAGTAATACCCTATGGGAGTCGCTGAGTGTATATATATGAGAGAGCGTATTTGTTAGTGTTATAAAAAGATTTTAATATTGTGTTAATCTGTTCCGTTTTGTATTTATAAATTCTGGTTGGTGCATGGGACGCTATGACATCAATAAGGATTTCTAAACACTTAATAGGACAGACCGACATAATTTTTTTTTAATATAGGTAAATGAAATAATTTTGCCCATTATATTTTTATGTATATAAAATAAATTTTCCAAAAGACATATATATATATATATATATATTTGGGTGCAATAGATTGGTTGTTAGGAATAAAATTTATATATAATAGGTAAAATAAGATTGAAAATAAAATCAATGAAATTTGGAAATTTTAGGACTTAAGTCCGGGATTTTTGAAAATTTGCTTTCAAAGGATTTATGAAATATAATAAATTTGCTTATAAGTATTTTCTTATATAAATATTTCATTTTAAAATTCGGAAGAATTGTTTTAAGGAAGATTTTGGAGAAATAAATTTTGTACTTTCCTCTCTGTCGTTGGAAAATAATTTCGGTGATGGCGGCCGCATCATCGACTTTCATTTTCGAGTTTCGAAGGGGAAAGGCCACTGTAGTAAATTCTACTGCAGATTTATTTTGAAATTATCTAAATTTTTAATTGTTTTAAAATAAAATTGAGATATAAAAGTTGTAGGAAACTAATTATCTATTATTTTAAAATAAATTGAAATTTGACCCAGTACTTAATTCTTAAATTTTCCATTAATTAATTGTTTAAATGATTTTAGTGGAAAAAAAAGTAAGTAATTAATGAATTGAAACCTCTAATTTAGGTAAGAGTATTAATGCAAGGTAATAAAGAGAAATTTGAAATTTTTAACATATGAAAAAAAAGTAATATTGTTGAACATTAAATTTAATTAAAAGAAGAGATGAAACTTGTATAAGTTCTTTTGCATTTTCTTTAACATATATAACTTACCAAATATGAAAAGTTGAAATGTTAAGTAAGAAATTGAAATAGAATATTATACAAGTAGAAATTTTGGAAATAATGAGTTATTCAATGAATTGCTGTTATGAGAATTTAAGATTTTAAACTTAAGTTATAAATTGAAATTTTAAGGCAAGTATTATAAACAGGTGATTTTAAACTTAAGAAAATAAATTGAAATTCTTTAATAAATAAAGATTGATGTGTAGGGTTATTAACTTAAGTATGATTTAAAAGCTAATAGTTTAATATAATAAAAGTAGGTAATATAAATAAATGACTGTAAACCCAAGGTAATAAATTAATAAAATCCTTTATTTATAAGAATGGAGGTTATAAGGTTAATGATTAAGTGTAATTAAAAAGGGTTACTGTAATTAAATATAATAGAATATAAGCATTGAATAAATGATTGAATTTGAGAAGTGCATTAAATGTAATACAAGAAACTTACATAACCTGAATAAATAAAAAGGAATAATGGTAAGTAATAAGTAGAAATAAGGAAACAACCTTTGAATGAGAAATAAAATTTGAAGTTGTTGGATGAATAATAATCTATTTTGTTCCATTTAAGACTGTTGAGTAAATGATGCACTTGATAGTTATTTTTCATTCCGTACAATTTCAGATTTTGAACCCGAACAACTATTTGCTTGTTTGAATGAATGATTGTTTTGCATTTTGTGTATGCTGATTGTTGAAATTGCTGATTGTTGTATTGATTGGATATTAGGGATTGAAACCATTTAAATATTTCATTAAAGATAATTTGTTAAACCTGTGGATTTTTATAAGTGAAATGCAGGTTATGGAAGCAACTGCTACTGCTTTTGGTTCCATAATAATAAGCGTAAATCGGCCGACAAATAGGTATGTTTTCGGATTACGATTTATAGCGCTATTTTATATAATTTTCCCGGGTTGGGATATAATATTTTGGATAATATATGTAATAATTGTTATATTTTAATATTATACTTTCTCCAGAGCTTCTCCGTACAAAGGAGACTCTGCCAAAATTTTCCGTAAATTTTGGACTTAGAATTATGTTGAAAGGTTTCCCAACTTTAACTATTTAAGTATAAAAGGATATAATGATTATAAAACGGGTATATTTCATTTAAGGAAATTAATTTAGTAAATTATTGTTTATAGTTTAATATTTGTAATAAGATGTACTGTTTTTAATTCTTCCTTCTCCCTTCTTTTTCCTTTTCGGGGACGAAAAGTTTTGAGTGGGGGAGAGTGTAATGACCCGTAAAGTTCGACCATTTAAAATTGTTTGTTTAAAAGGATTTTTGTAATTTATTTTAGTTGAAAGAATAAAGGGGGTAGATAAATATTAAAATGAAGGCTAGAATAAATTACATAGAAGTGACTTAGAAACCTATTTAAAGACATTTGAATAAAATTCAAATGAATTAAGTAGAGAAAGAAAGAAAAATTCTTACCTGGATATAAAATTTAATATGGGAATATTAAACCAATTTAATGCAATAAAAGATTGTGAACGATAAATTTGAATAGATTAAGAAATCCTGTTATTGCAAGTCAATAAATTTGTAAACTCTAATGAACATCTCAAAATTTATAAATTTATTGAAATTTAAGACATAGCATAAGCGTAGAACTATAGGTATGATGACAAACTTTTATAAATTGTCTAATTAAGGGTCAGCAAATTTATTTGGAAATCAAACTCAATTAAGGGTAAGTAATTATGATGGGTTGATGGCATAAACGTTAGTAATTATTATCATAGTAACGGAAGTGCAGATGGAATGCAACCGTAGAAATTTAAGTAAGTATTAACAATTGGAAGGGACTGTCGATTGAATGGAGTACTTTAGGTTGTCTTACTAAATTTAGAATTTAACATAAGGCAAATAGAAATAAATCAATAAACGTATAGATTTTAAGTTTATTATGATGAATTATTTTAGTGATATGACTAAGAATAAATTAAATAATTTTGGAATAGTTTGAAATAAATGTGAATTGAGTAAAACCAAGGTTATGAAAGTAACTACAATGTTGTGGGTGTAAATAATGAACCTCTAAAAGTATAATTAAGAGTAGTGATAATATTTACTGTACGTTACTTATTTTATTAGGTTATTAAGTAAATTTATAATCAATTTCAATTAATTCACTAGATTTTGGCAGTTAACGTGGAATAAATTGGTAAGTGAAATGTTAGGTTGATGAAATAAGAGGGCGTGAAACCAAGTGAACCAATTTATTTAGTATAATTAATCGTAATTAATAGATAAAATTTGCTAAGAAATAATAAATGGGAATAGGAAGGTTATTAATTAAGGGAGAATATGTAATAATTGCATTTAATTGTAAGTGGAAATAAAGCGTTAATGAAAACAAGTATTCAAGATTTTTCATCTATTTAGTATATTCATTATAATTGATAATCAACTGCGATGAATAATAAATAATTATTACGTTAACGTTAGTTGAAGTGATATTTGAAATTTAATATTTAGGAATTATGTAAATATAAGTTTAGATGAAATTGGAAATATTTACATATTGAAATATGAATCCAATGATAAATTCTTCTATTTGACAATAATAATGGAAAGTAAATTTAATTAAAATTTTGGAAATTTAATTTATAATTTGGTGAAATTAATGAAATTTGGGGATTTCTAAAATTTTAATTTTGCCAATTTGTTTAAATTAGTATAGGTGATTGAAAAATTTATAATAATAAGAATCGTCAATTATCAAAAAGAAATGGGAAATTTGATTTAATTGACTAATTTTTAATTTATTTAATTAATATAAAAATAGCCATTTTTGTCACGGACTCGGATTTCGACGAAACCAGTTTCATCGGATCCGTATCGGTGAATTATTGTAGGGTTTCAAGTTTCGTATCGATCGGACCTGTCGTTTGATCGTACGGATGCGAAACGCCTTGAAATTGATTTAATTAAAATCAATTTGAAATCAATTTGGAAATTTTGTTTTAGGCATAACTTCTTCATACGATCGAATTTGGACGTGAAACTTTTTCCATCGCGTTCATAATATTTTAAAATACCTATTTGGATATATGGGTTTAATAAATTTCGTTCCGGGGTCAGAACGGGCTTTTTGGGCCAACTACCGTTTAGCACGTTCGTAATTCGTGCCTACCTAGCCTTCTTCTATTTATCTATATATATGCTATGATAAACCCTAGCCTCCATCTTCTATCATTTGTCTGTACGTTCATTTTCTTCATCTCTTTCTCTTCCTCAATGGTTGCAAAACCTAGATCTATCTACAATTCAAAATTTCAATGGAAATTCAAACTCTCCAGAAAAATTCCAAAAAAATATATGCCATAGCTCTCGAGATACGTAATCTCCTGGTGTGAGTGGTTCCTCGATTTGGTCTGTAGTTTGACCAGAAATTGTGGTTTTGTTCCGGCCGTTCATGGGTAATCAGCGAGAATCAACGGTGGATCTGCAACGAGAAGTCGGTCGGGGGTTACTGCATCGTAGTGGGCTTCGCGAGATGTTGATCTAGTGGTTTCGTGTTCGCCAGAGGGGTTGGGATCGCCTGAATTTGGTCGTTTATCTCATGCGGCATCGCATTTTGGAGGGGGCACCTGAGGTGGCCGTTTGGCCGTTAGAATTTATTTTTACATAAAATTTGACAGTTAGAATTTATTTTTGCACATAAACTGCTAGTTAACAGTCATTTAATTTATTATGGGATATAAACTGTTATTTAATATCTGTTATTGATTTCTGTATAAATTCATATGCTATGTATTGATGATTGTTTAAAATTGGATGATGATTGCAATTGATGATTAATGATTGATATTTGGATGAATGAATGCTATAATTATATTGTATAAACTGCAAGTCATCATGCATTTTCATTTCATTCGGGGTTGTGGTTTGAAATGATATACAACCGCAAATTTATTTTTAAATTGCGGATTGAAATGATAAATATCCGTATCACTTGACCATAGGATAGAAAATTTTATACAGGCACCGTGGTCTATATATAAATTATTTTAAAGTGATCTATATGGTTTGGATGGGATATGGTTTATAAAATTTTTTAATTTTGATATTTTACAAATGTCATTCTCCTATATATATACATATGAAGTTAAAAATTTTGAATTTAAGCTGTGTATAAATCTATTAAATAAAAAATGAAAAATTGAGAAAATGGAATTTGGAAATTTATCTTATATGTTAAGTTTGGAAATTTTAAGGTATGATATTATAACTGGATTTTCCAAGACGAATTAAAAATGAAAATTCTAGTATAAAGTAAATTTGAGAAAATATTTAATTGCTAGAAATTGGAGTTTTATTTATGGAATTTATATGAATATTCAAGACTAAATAATAGTATATTAATTGTTGAAAGAAAAAAATCCAACTTTAGTTTTGAAATATTAATACCCCAAATGGATATATATATACAAAATGAAGGGGTTTTTGGAACTTGAATTGATATTTAAATTATGGTTTAAACTTTAAATAAAGAAATATATTTGAAAAGACATGGAATTTATTTTCTTTACAAAGTAACTTTAAAGTTAAACCATTTATTTTACATTCGTTGAATATCCAAACCATTCAAGTTTTAGAAGTTATGGTTTTAAAATTTTGAATTTCGAAATATTATGCTTTGAAAGTATATTTCAAATATTTGGTTTCCAGATATTTTAAATTTTAAACCAGCATGATTTTGGAAAAGAATTACATTTGAGATAAAATGATATCATATTGTTTTGGGTTTAATTGATATCGTATTCATAGTTTTGAAATGGAAAATTTTATTCTGGTTTTAAAGTATGAACTATTTTTAAATGACCGCGGTGTTATAATAACGATGGGTTGGCAAAGAGACCGGGATCGGATATGGACATACTCTCTGTCGATACCGAAAACCACTTTGACTAACCGTGTACGCGGTGGAGATTCCAGAATGAAGTAGGTGGTGGCGACGTTTCCTGTAAGGTAAATACGTGGACCCAACTCCCGTGAGTTGGCATAAGGTGGATAAAACAGGAGCGATTCTCGGGCCAATGAGGTCATTCCTCTGATCGAACGCACTCCTTCGATACTATACTCTGACTTTGGATTGATTCGGTGGCCACTATTGATTTCTTTGATTTTTGGGGGTGTTTGTTCGAGGTGGGCGGTAGCTGCGGCTATGCGTTACCATCAGCCCGGATAGCAATTGGTATATCTACCCTGGCATTGCCTAGTTGTGCCGTGTCACCTACCATACCGAGCCTTTACTATGAGTTTTGTTTTGTACCATACCTATGGAGTGCCCTCTGACGACGCCCAGTACGGGGGAGATTACGGTACTGTATAGACTATGGGAATATATTCTGTGTTAAGGGCTATATGGGTAACCCCTTAACGCTATTTAAAAGTAAGTATATTTTACAATTAGACACTATTATAATTGCGCAGTATACTACATAGTAAATAGTTTAACGGATCCTTAGGAGATGTAAATCCCGAGCATCTCTTGAGTTACTGTACTCATATTTATTTCAGTTAATTTAACTCACATAAGATCTTTTAGTTCTGACTCGAGTGTTTTTGTCTTTTCAAATTCGCTCGGGTCAGTCCGAGCGTTTCAGGATTTAAGGTTTTATTCTGGAGGATGAAGACGAAGATTTGTAGTATTATTATCAACTATATTAGTCACTACACTCAAACTGTTCCGCTGCATTTTTATTGGTATGTGTACTCTGATATGTATTGTATAAATAAAATCAAAAGTTTTGTAAAACAGTTTCATGAACTGTATATTTGATTATTATATTTTATCCTTCCGCTGTGAGATTCTATTTTGTTTTATTTCTTCTTTTTTTTCTTCTTTATCCCATAACAATCCGCCCTTCCGTATGGTTTGAATTGGCACGTGTGTCGGTTTAAAGTGTGCGAAAAGACGCGGATGTTACAACGAATGACCTCACTTGGCTCGTAGATCGCTCTTGTTTTAGCCACCTTAATCCAACTCATAGGAGTCGGGTCCACGTTCAGACCTCAATAGGATCCTCGCCAACATCCTACTTCATTCTGGAATCTCCACCGCATACACAGTTGTTAAAGTGGTTTTCGGAGTTGGCAGAGAGTATGACAACTTCCGATCTCGGTCTCTTTAACAACTAAATGTTATTATAACGCCGTGGTCATTTCAAAATAGTTTATACTTCAAAAATCAAATCATTTCATTTCAAAACTATATTCCTTTCAAAATAGTTTACACTTTCCATTTCAAATATATATCCACCTTCAAAAATTATTACTTTCAAAATTATAACTCTTTCGAAACAAAAATACTTGAAATCATTACAATTTGAAAATCATAACATTTCGAAAACAAATTTCCTATTAACCTCAATTCAAACCATCAGTACAATTCAATTCAGTTTTCCAACAAAACATTTCAAATATTATCAATTTCAAATACAGATTTGATCCACAAAATAAACTATTCAATCTTTAATATATTTCAAAGCTTAAATATCTCACATGTGACGCCCCACCTCTATACCCATGTTAGCCAAGGACACTACGGAGTAATGCTGTCGACTAGCCCGGAGAATAAGGCTGTTGAGGAGCGACCATCTGTATAATTGCTTTGTGCGAGTACCGGTATGCCAGATAAAAATATAACTTTTCATCTCTAAAGGAAATCCGACATACAGATACAAACTCAAAGCTATCACACAGTGGCTATATAAAATCTTCGGAAACAAATATAGAAATAAACATAACATAAATCATTCACAGATAATTCATATCACAAAGGCGGAAGAAGATATGAATATATAATTAACACATGGCAGTGTATATCAGAGTTGTGGTCTAAAAAGATCCACAATATCACAAAAGAATAGTTACATGAACTACACAAAAGAATAAGTATACATTATGGAGTCTATATCTCAAATGTATACAACAAAAACTACTAATCTAAGTAGTTAACCAAAAGCAAGAGAAATCAATCCCAAGAGAGAAGTCAAGCAGAAGCACCTGTAACATCTCGGTCTGACCCGAGTATTATTTAATAAGAAAATACTAAACGGATCAGTCTAACTATAAATATCAGATGAAACGATATAGAATCAGAGTTATGACTAAACACATAATAATCACAAGGCCAAGCTGTGATATATAAGTAGTTGATAATCAACAAGAGATTAATCAATATCACAAAATCTACACAAGAATCCAAGAAGTGTCATACTCTTTATTTCGTTCATCAAACCACAAATATTGACGATAATATCAATGTCAATCGCAAAAGTCAATGACGCACAAATTCCAGAAGACTACACAAGAAATCCAGAAATCACTAAAGTCAATGACACACAAATTCCAGAAGACTACACAAGAAATCCAGAAATCACTAAAGTCAATGACACACAAATTCCAGAAGACTACACAAGAAATCCAGAAATCACAAAATAAGGGGGGGAGTCCTATCACAAGAACGGGAGCATGAAAACTCACCAACAGCTGTAACACACGAACGAGAAGCTATCTCATGGTAGCTAGCCATTAATTTGACACACGAATGGTCCGAAGACCTGACACACGAATGGTCCGAAGACCGTGGGTTGCTACCCCACAAATATGACACACAAACGGGGTTTAGTCTCCCACGCAGACAAAGAGACATCGCACATTGCAAGTCTAAATCACAAAAATGATCGTCATGATCATAGAGAAGTGTCAATTACACTAAGCTAGTAAATATATGAGTTTAGCTTCATGTCCCATAACCACTTGCTTAACTTAAATATTTACGAACAAACTGTAAATCTCCACTAGAAGATTGTCACAAGAGGTTCAATCGAACAAGTCCAAGAATTAACCGACAAAGTAAACGCAAGCGTTTCATACCACTTGTTTTACTAAGCCGTTTAATTAGATTTCTCATACGAGTGAGGTAAAGGTTTGTTTATACTAATAGATTGGAAAATGGTTTTAAAAAAACGAATTTGGTATTAAAATAGTATTGAAATCGTTTTTGGAAAGAGTTTTGATATTTACTACTAGTATAGAAAATCTTTATATTTTTAAAGTGACAAATCACGAAGAAGATTGTAAGAACAATCAATCACAAAAATTCACATACGAAGACGTGAATAAAATCCAAAGAAATCGATAAAGGATCCATCGAAATGGATATTCAAAAATCCCTAAAAAGAGTCATCAAAGTCATAATAGACGATAACAACAAATAGGATTATCACGAATCGATTTAAATTGGAATTTCAATCCAAAAAGGCAAATTGGACTCAAACAGCAGGTTCAGTCGACTGAACAGAGTTTTCAGTCGACTGACCCTGTGCCTGGAAATTTTCCAGGTTCAGGAAACATCAGTTTCAGTCGACTGTGCAGAATTTTTCAGTCGACTGAATCATGCCTGGAAACTCTCGGGTTTCAGGTTCAGTCGACTGAACAGAGTTTTCAGTCGACTGAATCATGCCTGGGCTGTTTTTCAGCCTTAATCAAATGAAGAGCAAACTCTTCCAAAATGCAACCGGACGAACATTGGCTCTAAGGGTTTATGCCAATCGGCAACCCGGCCCTATATGCTCCTCGATGCATCACCAAAAGCATGATCAAACATCCATAAAAGGATTTTCACACAAATTTGACTTAAAAACCCAAAAATTGGAATATTCACAAAACCAATCCAAATCAAGAGCAAATTCTCATGAAGAAGTGTTAGGAATTCAAACCTAACAACCAAAGATAATTATAGTCATAGATGTGAGATAAAAAAATCTCACCTTTTCACAAAATCGAACAAGAAGAAGCTTGAAAGAAAATGGAGAATCAACCTCTCTTCAACACAACCCAATTGAGCTTGAATCTAAGCTCAAAAACAAGAACATTCCCAAAATTTAGGTTTAGTAATTTCTGAAATTGGTAAGAGAATAAGTTGGAGAAGAAGAAGAGAAGCTTACCAATGGGTTCTTCTTGAGTTTGGAGCTAGGAATTTGATAAGCAAGAGAAACTAGGGTTTTGGAGTTTTAATTTCCAATCTCCCCCACCATTAAAGCTAAGAAAACTGAAAAGAGAAAGAAGTGAGGGAGAATGGGGAGAGTGGTTCAGTTTTGGAGTATAAGTTAACATAGGGCTGAGCCCAAAAACCAAACCCAAAGTAAAAAGTAGCAAAAATCAACTTTCTCCAAACATATCGAAGCTTATACTCAAAAAGGTCGCAAACGGCATTTTAAAATCAATGGGAGTGGTCCTGAGTCCTAATTCGACCGTATGCAAAAAGTAGCTTTTCGGACTAAAAATTCGACTAACGATGAAATATTTAAATAAAATATTTAAATATAAAACCGATAAATATGCGGGTTGTTACAAACTCCCCTCTTTAAAGAAATTGCGTCCTCGCAATATTTTAAGAAGAAGATATATAGTAACAACCATAAAAGCATATTCAACACAAAAGAAGTTTGAAATAAGAAGTTCACCTCAAAGAGCACGAGAAAGTAAGTCCGGATGTGTACGCTCGACGTACTCTCTAGATTCCCAAGAACATTCCTTAGGATTTGAAGACCATTGAACTTTAACAAGCGGAACATCTTTATTTCAAATTCGTTTGACTTCCGAAGCAATGATACGAATAGTATGTTGCTCATAAGTTAAATTAGGCGAAACTTCAATCTCTTCCACAACACCGGGCTCAAGAATAGAATCGGAATCTCGAAGACATTTCCGAAGTTGAGAAACGTGAAACACGTCATGCATAGCAGAAAACTGAGCTGGTAATAAAAGGCGATAAGCCATGGAACCAATACGTTCGGTGATAGGAAATGGCCCAATATATCGAGGCGCTAGTTTTCCCGATCGACTGAAACGTACAACACCCTTCATAGGTGAAACACGAATGAACAAAAGATCTCCCACAGAAAATTCTAACTTCCTTCTCCGGTTATCGGCATAGGATTTTTGTCTACTCTGGGCTTCTTTCATCCTATGACGAATAAGTTCAATCTTCTCTGTGGAATCACGAATAAAATCTGGACCTAAAACCAGCTTCTCACCGGCCTCAAGCCAACAAGAAGGGGATTGGCATGGCCTTCCGTAGAGTGCCTCGAAAGGTGCCATACCAATACTAGATTGGAAGCTATTGTTATAGGAAAATTCAACAAGTGAAATATGATCTTCCCAACTTCCACCAAAATCAAGAACACAAGCACGAAGAAGATCTTCAAGAGTTTGATTCACACGCTCAGTTTGTCCATCGGACTGGGGGTGATAAGCGGTGCTAAAATTAAGCCTCGTTCCTAAAGCTTTTTGAAGACTCTTCCAAAATCCACTAGTAAACAATGGATCATGATCACTAACAATAGAAGTAGGAACACCATGCAATTTAACAATTTCTTTGATAAATATTTTGGCCAAAAGAGGAACGGTTCGATTAGACCGAATGGGAATAAAATGGGCAGATTTAGTAAGCCTATCAACAATCACCCATAAGCTATCATGACCCGAACGAGAACGGGGAAGGCCATCTATAAAATCCATGGAAATTTGGTCCCACTTCCAAACCGGAATTTCTAAAGGTTGCAATAACCCACCGGGCCTTTGATGTTCGGCCTTAACGAGTTGGCAAGTCATGCAACGTTTAACGAAGTTAGCGATGTCAAGTTTCATTCCCTCCCAATAATAAAGTCGCTTCATATCCGCGTACATTTTACTACTACCGGGATGAATGGTAAATTTAGAGTGATGAGAATCCTTTAAAATATCTTTACGAAGATCACCAATATTTGGCACGACAAGTTTACCAAATCTCCGAATGCCGCCACGAGAATCGATATCAAAGTCTTTCAAACCTTCAATATCAATTTTATCCTTAATATTTTGGCCAAGAAGAGCCAATTCGGGATCTAGCCTTTGAGCTTCAAGAATGCGGTCCAAAAGAGAAGGATGAGCCTCAAGGCTACATAAAACAAATGATGAGCATAAATCGGAAACACGGTTTCGAATTTCGCAAGTGGATAAGATCTCGAGATCGTTCCATTCGGATATCATCATAGAAACAACAGCTTGTTGTTTACGGCTAAGAGCATCGATGACACGATTACCCTTACCGGGAGTATAAAGAATATCAAGGTCATATGGTGCAAGAAATTCGAGCCAACGCTGTTGACGCAAATTAAGTTCCTTTTGAGAGAATAAATATTTCAAAGACTTATGATCTGTGTAAAGAACAAATTTCTCTCCTAAGAGATAATGACGCCAAATCGGAAGAGCAAAAACAATAGCCGCGAGCTCTAAATCATGAGTGGCATATCTAGTCTCAGCAGGCTTTAATTGCCTAGAAGCATAAGCAATAACACGTTCCTTTTGCATAAGAACGGCACCCAAACCAATGCGACTAGCATCGGTATAAACAACGAAATCTTGATTCCCATCGGGAATAACAAGAATAGGAGCATCAGAAAGAAGTTCTTTTAATTTTTGAAAAGAAGCTTCACATTTGTCCGACCAAATGTATTTAACACCTTTCTTCGTCAAGCTAGTGAGAGGCACGGCAATTTTAGAAAAGTCTTTAATAAAGCGACGGTAATAGCCCGTCAATCCAAGAAAACTACGAATCTCTGTCACACTCTCCGGTCTCTTCCAATCTTGAATCGCTTCAATCTTTGAAGGATCCACGGAAATTCCGGATTCGGAAATAATGTGACCGAGAAACTTCACACGAGATTGCCAAAAATGGCATTTAGAAAATTTTGCCTTTAATTGATTACTCCTAAGAGTTTCCAACACAATCCGAAGATGTTTTTCATGCTCCTCCTCGGTCTTAGAATACACAAGAATATCATCGATAAAGATGAGAACAAACCGGTCGAGAAAGTCTTTAAAAACTCGATTCATTAAGTCAATGAAATAAGCCGGGGCATTTGTTAACCCAAATGGCATAACAAGCCATTCATAAGATCCATACCGAGTACGGAACGATGTCAAAGGAATGCTATCCTCTGCAATACGAAGCTGATGAAAACCGGTAGCCAAGTCCAATTGTGAAAAGACTCTAGTACCACTAAGTTGATCGAATAGATCATCAATCCGAGGTAAAGGATATTTATTTTCGATAGTAAGATCATTAAGCTTGCGGTAGTCAACGCAAAGCCTAAGTGTACCATCGGATTTCTTCACAAAAATAGCTGAAGCTCCCCAAGGCGAGGAACTAGAGCGAATAAATTGCTTCGTTTCCAATTCAGATAATTGTTTACGCATCTCCTCGTTCTCTTTATTGGACGTACGATAAGGAGGACGAGTGATAGGTTGAGCTCCCGGAATAAGATTAATTCTGAACTCAATTGCTCGCTTAGGTGGTAATCCTAAAACGGGCTCGAATATGTCGGAAAATTCACAAACGACGTGAATAAGAGAAATAATATCACCCTCATCATCATCATCGTCATCACGAGGATTTAAAGAATATAAAGATGCAACCAAAGCAGAATCTGAATCTTTAAGAATAACAGAAACCTGATTAACAGATTGAAGGTGTCGAAGATGAATAGTCCGCTCAGGACACTGGATATGAGCTTCATAACGGTTAAGCCAATCCATCCCCAAAATCATTCCAAAGCCTAAATAACGCATGACATGCAAATCGGCTCGGAAAGAAAAATCACACAAAATAATCTCGACATCTTTACACAATAAACTGATTGTTGCGGATCCACCAACCGGATTTGCAATTCTCAAAGAAGTCATTAAGCACAAAACATCCAAAGAAAAAGTATCAACAAGGTCTTTTGATATAAAAGAATGGGACGCACCCGTATCAAAAAGAACTCGAGTAGGATGATTACGAAATAAAATAATTCCATCTAGAATAGAATGAGAAATACCTTGGCCACGAGATGTGTTGCCAGGGGCTTGAGCAACATTAAGCTTTCCCTCCCTGCTATTTTGAAGTTTGGGACACACATGCATAAAATGGTCCGGGCTCTTGCAATAGCGACAAGTACGAGGCTTTGAACACTTGTTCACAAAATGGTCTTTCGAACCGCAATTATAGCATTTCCCTTGAGTAGAGGAAAAGGTCTTTTCTGTAGGAGTTGCTTGCCTCCCTTTCTTATTGGGATAAGGGCCTTTAAATTTGTTTGGCCTCTTTTGGTTGTTGAAGTTTGGTTTGGAACCCACCACTTCAACATCATTCTCCCTATCCGCCTCTTCAAGACGAAGAGCGATATCAACGAGTTGGTCGAAAGAAACTTCTAATTTTAGAAGTAATGGCTTCTTGAGATTTTTGTTTAAGCCATAGACGAATCTCTGATTCTTCTTCAGAGGGGTGTTGATGTATTCAACCCCATATTTGGAAAGCGACTCGAAGGAGGCGACATAATCAGTCACGGATGACTCACCTTGAACAAGGTCTATAAATCGTCGAGCCAATGTCACTTTTTCTGCTTCTGGTACGAATTTTAACTCGAAGCGCTCTCGGAATTTCTCCCAGGTGAGATCCGCTTCATTAATCTCAGAAATAAGAATTTCGTACCAGTCCAATGCTCTTTCTCGGAGCATACTAGAGGCCACCTGAACTCGGTGAAGGTCAATAAGATTCATGCGAGAAAAGATTCGATCGCATGACCTTAGCCAGGCTTGTACTTCAATAACAGTTTCGGAACCTCTGAATGGCTCCCCACCCAAATTAGTGTAATCGCTACACAAGCGTGCAAATCCCGACTTTGGGTGAGTAGGTTCCGGGTTAGCTCCAGCTGCTTGAGCAGTCATAAAAACTCCATCCTGGGGCGGAGTGCTAGATGGCACGGCTCTGGGGCGGCCAGGTCTAGACATTTCTCTTCCTTTAGAAAGAAAGAAGAGGAATAAAAAGGTCATTCACCAAATTGAATATCAAGCAATCTTGATAGACAAAACAAGGAATCATAAAAGAAAATAGGATAGAACGGTACGTAGACCCGAATAAAAATCCTAAAGCACGACTCCTAAGATGAACTTAGGACGATGATCCTTGTTATAATATTCCATATTGTTCCAAAGTTTGGCTCTGATACCAAGCTGTGACGCCCCACCTTTATACCCACGCTAGCCAAGAACACTACGGAGTAACGCTGTCGAGTAGCCCGGAGAATAAGGCTGTTGAGGAGCGACCATCTGTATAATTGCTTTGTGCGAGTACCGGTATGCCAGATAAAAATATAACTTTTCATCTCTAGAGGAAATCCGACATACAGATACAAACTCAAAGCTATCACATAGCGGCTATATAAAATCTTCGGAAACAAATATAGAAATAAACATAACATAAATCAGTCACAGATAATTCATATCACAAAGGCGGAAGAAGATATGAATATATAATTAACACATGGCAGTGTATATCAGAGTTGTGGTCTAAAAAGATCCACAATATCACAAAAGAATAGTTACATGAACTACACAAAAGAATAAGTATACATTATGGAGTCTATATCTCAAATGTATACAACAAAAACTACTAATCTAAGTAGTTAACCAAAAGCAAGAGAAATCAATCCCAAGAGAGAAGTCAAGCAGAAGCACCTGTAACATCTCGGTCTGACCCGAGCATTATTTAATAAGAAAATAATAAACGGATCAGTCTAACTATAAATATCAGATGAAACGATATAGAATCAGAGTTATGACTAAACACATAATAATCACAAGGCCAAGCTGTGATATATAAGTAGTTGATAATCAACAAGAGATTAATCAATATCACAAAATCTACACAAGAATCCAAGAAGTGTCATACTCTTTATTTTGTTCATCAAACCAAAAATATTGACGATAATATCAATGTCAATCGCAAAAGTCAATGACGCACAAATTCCAGAAGACTACACAAGAAATCCAGAAATCACTAAAGTCTATGACACACAAATTCCAGAAGACTACACAAGAAATCCAGAAATCACTAAAGTCAATGACACACAAATTCCAGAAGACTACACAAGAAATCCAGAAATCACTAAAGTCAATGACACACAAATTCCAGAAGACTACACAAGAAATCCAGAAATCACAAAATAAGGGGGGGAGGCCTATCACAAGAACGGGAGCATGAAAACTCACCAACAGCTGTAACACACGAACGAGAAGCTATCTCATGGTAGCTAGCCATTAATTTGACACACGAATGGTCCGAAGACCTGACACACGAATGGTCCGAAGACCGTGGGTTGCTACCCCACAAATATGACACACGAACGGGGTTTAGTCTCCCACGCAGACAAAGAGACATCGCACATTGCTAGTCTAAATCACAAAAATGATCGTCATGATCATAGAGAAGTGTCAATTACACTAAGCTAGTAAATATATGAGTTTAGCTTCATGTCCCATAACCACTTGCTTAACTTAAATATTTACGAACAAACTGTAAATCTCCACTAGAAGATTGTCACAAGAGGTTCAATCGAACAAGTCCAAGAACTAACCGATAAAGTAAACGCAAGCGTTTCATACCACTTGTTTTACTAAGCCGTTTAATTAGATTTCTCATACGAGTGAGGTAAAGTTTTGTTTATACTAATAGATTGGAAAACGGTTTTAAAAAAAACGAATTTGGTATTAAAATAGTATCGAAATCGTTTGAGGAAAGAGTTTTGATATTTACTACTAGTATAGAAAACCTTTATATTTTTAAAGGGACAAATCACGAAGAAGATTGTAAGAACAATCAATCACAAAAATTCACATACGAAGACGTGAATAAAATCCAAAGAAATCGATAAAGGATCCATCGAAATGGATACTCAAAAATCCCTAAAAAGAGTCATCAAAGTCATAATAGATGATAACAACAAATAGGATTATCACGAATTGATTTAAATTGGAATTTCAATCCAAAAAGGCAAATTGGACACAAACAGCAGGTTCAGTCGACTGAACAGAGTTTTCAGTCGACTGACCCTGTGCCTGGAAATTTTCCAGGTTCAGGAAACTTTCTGTTTCCAGTTTCAGTCGACTGTGCAGAATTTTTCAGTCGACTGAATCATGCCTGCAAACTCTCGGGTTTCAGGTTCAGTCGACTGAACAGAGTTTTCAGTCGACTGAATCATGCCTGGGCTGTTTTTCAGCCTTAATCAAATGAAGAGCAAACTCTTCCAAAATGCAACCGGACGAACATTGGCTCTAAGGGTTTATGCCAATCGGCAACCCGGCCCTATATGCTCCTCAATGCATCACCAAAAGCATGATCAAACATCCATAAGGGGATTTTCACACAAATTTGACTTAAAAACCCAAAAATTGGAATATTCACAAAACCAATCCAAATCAAGAGCAAATTCTCATGAAGAAGTGTTAGGAATTCAAACCTAACAACAAAAGATAATTATAGTCATAGATGTGAGATAAAAAAATCTCACCTTTTCACAAAATCGAACAAGAAGAAGCTTGAAAGCAAATGGAGAATCAACCTCTCTTCAACACAACCTAATTAAGCTTGAATCTAAGCTCAAAAACAAGAACATTCCCAAAATTTAGGTTTAGGAATTTCTGAAATTGGTAAGAGAATAAGTTGGAGAAGAAGAAGAGAAGCTTACCAATGGGTTCTTCTTGAGTTTGGAGCTAGGAATTTGATAAGCAAGAGAAACTAGGGTTTTGGAGTTTTAATTTCCAATCTCCTCCACCATTAAAGCTAAGAAAACTGAAAAGAGAAAGAAGTGAGGGAGAATGGGGAGAGTGGTTCAGTTTTGGAGTATAAGTTAACATAGGGCTGAGCCCAAAAACCAAACCCAAAGTAAAAAGTAGCAAAAATCAACTTTCTCCAAACATATCGAAGCTTATACTCAAAAAGGTCGCAAACGACATTTTAAACTCAATGGGAGTGGTCCCGAGTCCTAATTCGACCGTATGCAAAAAGTAGCTTTTCGGACTAAAAATCCGACTAACGATGAAATATTTAAATAAAATATTTAAATATAAAACCGATAAATATGCGGTTTGTTACACCACATTTCAAAACTAAATTTTAAAATTTCTTATATCTCAAATTTAACTTCATTGTTATTTAGTTTTGAAATATTTATCTCATAAATCCAATATTATTTAAATAAACCAGAATTTCAAATAACAAAATATCCTTTCATACTTATATGAACTTCAAATATCCATTTATCAAAATCACATATCATTTAAATTCATATTCTTTATCAAAATATCATATCTTTTTCAAAACCATTTCAAAATCATTTCCTTTCAAATCCATTATAAATTCATTATCATTCTTACATTCAAATATTCAATTTTAAATATCATTTTAAAATCATAGATATCTTTAAATATCATTTCAAAACACATTTCAAAATTTCATTTAGAAATTCATTTATCTTATTTTATTTCATTCAAATTAACACATAACCATGTAAACCTTATTTAAACTCAAATTTAGTTTAAATTCGTTAAAAATTAAAATTTAAATATTAAAATATATTCGAAACTCCTGAAATTTCACAAATGATCAATTCCAAAAGTTAAATCATTTAACACTTTAAAATATGACTCAATTGGTGTTAAAATCTATTACATTTCAAAACATTGTCAAATTGTAGAAACGACGACATTTTAAAGTGCTATCGTAGCTTATAGTTTCCAATATAGCTTAGTTTAGGAACAACGACATTTATAAAAATGCCATAATAGATATTTAGTTACTTCAAACGTAGTTAAATTCAAAACAACAGCATTTAAAAATACTGTCATAAGACTACAGCATTTTAGAAATGCTATTAATAAAATTTCAGATTTTATTATAATTTTGCAAAAACAATAAAACTTCAATTTCAACAAATTTTAAACTTATCATATTTCTAGACTTCAAAATTTCACATTTAAATACTTTTAACATATGATTTATTACAACAAAATTTTAAAATCAAATATTCAATTAAAACTCAATTCATTTGTTAAGTCAAACATTCACTGTTTTCTTAACTTATTAATTTAACCAAAAACTTAACATTTTACTTCAAATATCATTTCAAAACTTTAAATTAAATTTCCATTATTTACTTACATTTTAAAAATAAAATTTAAAGTCAAAAAATCACATTTACCTCAAATTTGTATACTAAATTTCACAAATTCAAAACTTAATATTTAGCCTTCTTAAAAACCATAAAATATATATTTTTAAATCAAAATGTCATACTTTTAAAAATACATATCTATATAAAAATCATTTAAAAATATACCACGGTGTCTGTAGATAATTTTCTAACCTAGGTCAAGTGATACGGATATATATAATTTCAATCCACAGTTTAAAAAGAAAAACCTGGGTTTTATCATTTCAAACCTGCAATCCCAAGTAAACAAAAATAAATAAAAATCACTCAGGCCTATCATTTCAGCTCATAATGATTTTTCCCTTTTCTAATGTCCGTTCGGATATGTATCATTTCAACCCATAGTGATTCTATTCTGACAGGGAACTTGCAGTGTGAACATATGCATAAACAATATAAACAATGTCAATGTCACAATATAATGTCATATATCATATGTCAGGTGATGATTAACAAAGTTAACAGGGTAATAACATGAAATAACATATCATATAATCATCATTAACTTGCATAAATATTTTTAATTACTAAACACATTACATCAATTCACTATTTCATAAGTAAAATATCAGAGTGAGAAAGACTCAGCTTTTCAAGCTGGAGTTAGCAAATCAAACTACACAAAAAAATTCCAAAAAGCACAATACGGCACGACACGACAATTGATTCAAATGAGCGGAGAGAGCCAAGATATTATCCTGTAAACAACAACCAATAAACAAGACAATATAACATAAATATTCAATACAAAACATCATAGAAACATATGGAAATTGAAATTAACAAAGGAAAATATGATTTGACCTTTCTTTACCATTCGAAAGCTTGACTAAAGGAAACATATGCTCAACCATGATCATGCTTATGCTCAGGTTTGGCATCACAAATGCACGGAAACATGGAGATAAAGGGGTAGAGTTGCAACATAAAGCATACATAGGTTCAAGGCAAAAAGGCAAGGGTTTTTTCAACTTTTTGGCTCGGCCTATGGGTCAATTGGCTTGGCCAAAGCATCGTACAGGTCTGGACATGTCAGGTGATGGTTGGAGTGATGGCCAAAGGAGGTGAACATGCTGGTGGTGGTGGCTAAGGGGGTGGCCAAAGTGAAATAGGAAGGGTAGGTGATGTTATGTGGTCTAGGCATTGTTTTCAAGGGTTGTAGCTTGCAAATTTGTGGAGCTATCATCATCAAGAGGCACGACCTGGACTTGGTCAGAGGAGGAGGAGGTGGAGTTGCTATAGATGGTGGTGGTGTGGTCGGTGGTGATGGTGGAGGGTAGAGGCCGAACAAAGCTAAGGGAAGAAGATGGCAAAACAATAGAAAAGAAGAAGGAAATGAGAAAGAAAATGAAACCATGGCTTATAAAAAAAAATTCTTGGCCGTGAGTTTGAGAAGATGAGGAATAATTTTTTTCACGTGAAAGTGGAACGAGAAAGCCCGGCTACAGCAAAGAGAAATGGTCGACTAAACAAAATGAAAAGGCAAAAGAAAATTGGAAAGACTAGTTAATGAAAAGACATAGAAAATGAATGGTCATTGTCTCTTCACATTTACATTTTCTTTTAGATCAAAATAAACTAAAATAAATTTCAGTGAATAAAAATAAATAGCTAAAAAAATAAAGTGAAAAAGAATATAAATAATTATTTTAAGGAAAAATAGAAAATAAATAAGAAAATAGTTAAATAATTGAAACAAGACTTTAAAAATTGAAAATAATATACAATAAACGATTGAAAATATATAACTACACTTATAAAATGTTTTAAATATAAAATATATATATACATGACATGTTACACAAATTAGAACATGATTTGACAAACAAAAATATTATTTATATAAATTAAAATAAACAATTTTGTTAAATAAAACAATTTACACACAATATTGTAATAAGCATAACTTTCACAATATTAATCAGATTTCAACGAAACGAAAAGCAATATTCTTGAAATTTTATTTATTTTCATAATAAAAGTTAAAATTCAAAAATTTAAATTTTTGAATTTTTAAATTTAAAAGTCAAAGTTTGACCATATTGAACAAAATTCACATTTTTGGAAAATATTCTATTTATTCATGTTTGGATTCTAATTTACATCAAAAACAAAATTTATATTTAAAATGACAAAATTTATCCATTTTAATAAATAAAATAAAGTTTTTAAATCAGGAATTTCACTTAAAGTAATCAAAATATACAATTAAAATAATCGACAAATACAGGGTTGTTACATTCTTCCCAAACCTATCGAACATGACAGGAACAACCGTGCAAACATGCACGTGCACATACATTTCGGCCATCAACGATCAACGTCGCGGCCCCCCTCAAGTCGACCACCACCTCGCCGTCACACACGTCCACCCAGATCCTACAATTCCACCTCGAATCAAAATCGAACTAGTCGATCGAGTCTGGAACCAAAACTTTAGGCAACAATCTCTTCACCACGATCAATCGACCACCGGAGCCCTCGTCCTTCCGACCACAACTGCGTCACGACCCCAACAACGTTCCCTCCCATAAGCGAGCATCACCAGTCTTCCCATGGATTCGCAAAAGCCTAGAATAAATCGATCATCCAAGCCAATGTCGAAACCCTACTTCGCCTCTGATTAGCCGCCACGTTCTCCAGAAAAATGCATAACCATTTTTCTCAAATCCATCCTCCTACAAGCTTCCTTCGAAAACAATCTCGACAACTTCCACCACGTCGATCGTCAAAATTTTGCGATAAACCCAAAATCATTCAACTCTGATTAACTCAATAATTACTTAACTAAAAATTATGATTCTAGTGCCTCAGTTCATCATTTATAATTTCGAATCATATTATAGAATCAATTCAAGAATTTTGGTCAATTAATTTTTGGTTCATAATTGAACAGACCCAACATTTTCTCATTTTTAAAACAAAAACTCCATATAATTATTTGAAATTATTTTTAAAATCAGTCTAACATTCTTACAATCACTTTTCATCAAGAGATCTAAGCCTAAAATTGAATGTTTGGAGAGAAAAAGAATTTTATTTGAGTGGAATTGAGCCTGAAACATAGAACAGAGATGTATACATTCATACATAGAGACTTTAGCACAAACATAGCATATACACGTACATACATTCGCATTTCACACATACACCATAAAGCATTACTTCAACATTTCATCACATGTATCTAGTTATCCTACCAGATTAAAGTTTTAAAAATGTTTACTCACCTGTAATGATGAGCAGAGACTTTAAAACTAAGATGTTAGAAACTGGAAGGAAATCCTGGAAGAAAATGCTTGAATCTAGAAACTTGAATACTTTTGAACTGAAAATCTTTTGAAAACTAAAGCTTGAAGATGCTTGGAATCTGAAGCTTTGATTGTGATGCAGGTTGAAGAGTTGTTGAGAAGATTTAAGTTTAAAAACAGAGATGATCTTGTCTATAAAAACTGAATTGAAGTTGTTGTTTTCAATTTTTGGTTTTAGAATTTTTTTTACAGGGTATTGTTTCTTTTCTGGTTTGTAGATTGAACATGCTTGATTTTCTTGAATTTGAAAAGAGAATAGCAAAAGAATTGAAGAGAAGAAATAGATGAATATATAGGCTAAATTATGATTTATTAAAAATAAAAGAAAATTAAAATTAAAAAGTGACACTTGTAAAATTTCCTAACATTTGTCAATTACATTTGTTAATTAACTTACACATACAACTAATGTGACTTGATTTATTAACACTTGTCATTATGTATTTTTAAATATATTTTTAAAATGGTTTATAAACTTTTATTTTAAATTTCCTAATTAAATAAATACTTTTTCCAAATTTATATAAATAAATTACTTTAAAGAAAAAATATATAAAGCAAATCATATACTAATAAAAATATTATACATATATATTTAAATCCAAAATAATTATCTTTTAAATTTCAAATTTATATCCGAATTCAAATTCAAATTTAATTTAAAATTTAATTTAAAATCAACTCAAATATATATATACTTAAACAAACACAAATTCAATTTTAAAATAATTATTAAAATTTATTTATCTATATTTAAAAACAGCACATTATTATTATTGTTTAAAAATAACAATCTTGCCAATTTTAAATAATTTATAAAGGGGATTATTACATTATTTATAAATTACTTATTACTAAATGAATTAATGTATTATATGTTTTATATGTTTGTGAATTGTATTTTAAGCTCCTATATATATTTATGATTCATATTTATCAAGCAGTATTTAAAAAGAAAGTAAAACAAACCTTTTTGTTAATCTTATTTAAATTTAAACTTAAGCTAAAATATATTTTAAACAAAGAAACACTTACCTTAAGTATTTTGAAACTATATGGTTAACTATTTAAATAACCTTTGAAAAGATTTATATTAAACTTAATCATAGCTTCCAAATTATCAAAATATATATTAGAATTTGAAAACTTGTTTTATTTGTCAAATGCCAACCAAAGCTTTTCTATTTACAACATATACAAATATATATACATTATAAATAGAAAACATTTTATTAGCTTTAAAAGATAAAATTCACCAACTAAATATTTATAAAAGAAGATTATTAAACCAATTCAAATGCTTATTAATAAAGATTATTAAATAAATATTGCCTAAAATTCCGGGACATCACAATTTCGGTCGGTTTGGTTTGGTTTTGAAATTATATCAGTTAGAGTTCGGTTTGTAAAATAATTTTATTTTGGTTATCGGTTTAACCGAATTAACCAAAATTTTATTATATTATCCAAATTCATGGCATTTTAATTCTCTTAACAATTGGTTTTGTAATAAAAAAAACCTTATCTGTTAAAAATATGTTAATTTTTCTTATAAACTTAAAATAAACACTCAAAATAGTTTATATAAAAATGAATATATGTTTTCCATTGACTAAATCAATTGTTTAAATAATAACATATAATAAATTCTCCTACTTGCTTTCTTAGTTCGGTTAAATTGGATACCGATCGAATTAACCGAAATTAATTCGGTTCGATTCGGTTCGATTTTTGATTTTTTTCAGTTTCAATTCGGTTTGACATTTTTTAGCTCAAAACCAACCGAATGCTCATGCCTAATATGAAAGTTTTAAATTGTAAACATTATATGTGTTGATTCTACTATATTGATATAAAATAAGTTTGGTATTTGATTCAATATTTATGCAAGTCTATTGTTTGGATAAGAATATTGGCTAATTTGTAAATTATTGTATGGAATTAGACTTGTATGAATCAGAAGCTTTGACATTTAAAATGATTAGTATAGGATGCAAAATCATCGCACACATAAGAATATTTAGTTTTCCTAATTTATGCAGGTATATATAAACACACACACACACACACACACACAGATATATATATATATATGTATGTATATATTAGCCTATGCATATACTATAATTTAATTAATAATGTATTAGTCACGTAGTAGAAATAGGTTAGTAATTAGCGTTAAAATCCATATGTAGGAAGTAAATGATAATTATGGAAATTGATCCATAATTAAAGGCAAAATAATGAGTTTTCCTTATATGGCCTTATTACAAAATGTGGTGAGGTATATATGGCAGTATGTTAGAAGCGTGAAATTATGCCTAAGTTATAGGGATGCGAGGTCAATCAAAAGCACATAAAAGTATGTCCAGCTAATTTGGCTGTCGGTACCGTGACTTTGAAACTAATATGAGACATCACTTATAATATGTACCCATGGTGGACGTGAGGTTAGTTCCAATTCTATAGGGTAATTCTACCCGGTTAATCCAGCTACTAGTGCCTACGAATAGTTAGACTAATGTGAGCATTTATGTTTTAGGCTACGGGTCATAATACGTTGGGCCTGCTTCTGGATTGGGGTTATTAAGTGGTATTAAATGGTAGAGATTTTTGTTTAGGTGCGGCAGTAAGGAATCTTGGGATGGGTCTGTTTTAGGGTTGAAGTATTAAGTGGCTATTATAGGCTCTTCCTCTCTCCATAAAGAAGTATGAAGTAGCCTTATGAGGTTTCATGCGATGTTAGTTAGGGAATACGAGAGAGGGATCCACCTTGGGTTAGGTATTAAATGATAGGGGCCGACCTAGGATATAGGTGTTAAATGGTCAAGGTCTGCTTAATTCCAAGCATTAAGTGGGTTGGGGACCTTCTCTTACATCTTTAGGATGCAATTGATGGTAGTTGCGTAGGACTGGAAAGGGTCTTTAGCCTACAGCTAAAGGTAAGCTATAGAGTTGGACCGGAAGAGCACAAGTTATGGATTTGAAATGGGAAGGCCTTTGGGCCAAAAGTTGGAGGCGTTCTATATAGGATATAGTATAGGATGCATAACACATATTACTTATCTAAATGATACTGCTCATATACTATTATGGTAAGACTTGAGAATTTCATCTACCAAACGTTATTGTTCTGACGCTCTCCGCATTACAACACACAAGTTAGGGAGACAATGCTGATTAATAGGATGAAAAGCCGGAGGCAAGCACTCATAGGATTTCTCTATCTATTTTGTTTGTGTTATATTTTGATGTACCCAGTTTCAGACATAGTTGTTATTTTAGGATGTTGTATTTGAAATGATATACTATATTTTTGAGATTTAATTTTTTATGAAATAGGTACTTGTTTTTGATATAATGTTTTATCCTTTCCGCTGTGGGATTCTAGTAGCATAGGTAGATAACTCTGTGTATTGTTCTTTGTATAAGTCTTATCAAAAGTAGCCATTTTTGAAATTGGCCTAAGGTTCGATGGGCTTTTATGCGGTCCAAAATTAGACCCGTTTCGACTTAGGTTGTTATAGTCTATCCTTACATTCTATGTACTAAATGTTACTAAAGTTCACCTTAACATTAAGTTTACCAAAGGTTACCTATAATGCACCAAAATATACAGCAATTTAATTCACCTTTTTTGTTACATATCAGTCAACTCATATTTAAGGCCATTAGTTATTTAATTCATTTAGAGATTACATATCGTTTACCTTGGCTTTTTAATTTATTTTGTGGCACCGTCTCTCTAAATTAGTGGGTGTCCTCACTCCATGGGTCTCATAAACCCATTTTAAGCATGCTACGAGATGCATCCCAAGCATATAGTCTTCAAATTATGTTAATTTAGGGCATACAAGCAACAACCTAAGAATCTACCTTGAGTCAATCAATCATATCAGTTATTTAGTATTTTAGTTATTCGAATTTTTTAGTTTTACTATTGACTACCGAAATAAATATTATCTTCACTTGGAGTATCTCACGCACTCTTATGGTCCTCTTATGAAGCTTGGATCGTGCATGTAAAATGCTAACTTGTTTATGTGGCATGGAAGCAACAACTCAAGGTGCCGTGTTGGGTCAATCAATCTGTTGATTTAAGGGTCATTTCCTTAAATTAATTCTTTTATATTATAGAAATATTCCTTTTATTAGAATGTTTTAAGCATAGATTATCACTTCTAGGGCCTATTCTATATTATATTAGAAGTCCTTCTTTGATATCTTCATTCACTGCAACAATTGTGGACTATCACTATCAAATGAAAGTTATAACGACATAATTCAATCTCGCACTTACAGCAAGATCCTCGGTTACATATTTATCTCCCAGGTTTTGATTATTCTCTATGATGACTTTTCTTAGCCAAATTATGAAGAACTGGCTATAGTGGAAGCGCACGAATCTCATCTTCCTTCACTCATCTCTCAACGACCTTTATCTCCTGACTTTTAACATTTCACAAGCCATAGGTCTTGACCGTCGTCAAAACACACTATCTACATCATTCAGCCTCTCATTGTTAAATATCCTATGGCTTTGTAGCCTCTACTCCCTTAATGACCTCAATTTAGGGTTTCGTATTTTTATCAAAAGCTTTTGTGCTTAATATATTTTACTTAGTTATTCAATTTTTGGGTTACTTTATCTTCCTTATTAGGCCATTCCTTGTTATGTATCTTATTTATCACGTGTTGATTTCATTTTTTCAGTGGTTAACATTTAGTGCATAAAAATAAAAATACTTGGAAGGAAACTTCTTTCCTAGCAAATCCAGGGTACATAATCATTAATTAGACAAATATCATCAAATCGATTCCTTTCTTAATTAAGATTGAAGGAACTTTATATTATTTTTATCAACTATGAAAGTTATCAAAAAATTCTAAAAAGAATTCAAAACTCATAAAAACATTTTCTTTACCATTTATTTTAGAAATGTGTAAAAAGATGATTTTTCCATTAGTTATTTAACTTTAAACTCTCTTTAGTAATCGATTTCACCTTTATAAATTTATGAAATCCATATATTCATGATTTAATGATAACCTATTTCCAAATAATTAAGTCGACGTTATAAGTGGTTCCTTACATAAATCAAAGGCTTTAGGGGTCATACTCCTCTACTCTAGTCAGATATCATATCATAATCACATATTCACATTTCGGTGACATCATATTATCAACTTAACATGGATATTAATCTGAAAATTAACCTACATAATTAAAAACAAATTATACAACATTTAAATTAGTACTGCGATAATATTATTTAGTAACGCTCAATAGAATTGTAGAATTAAGCTTCTTTAGTCTTTTAGTTGATAATATTAAATACTGAACAAATATTTAATATTTCACAAACTATAATTACTTTTTTATAAAATTAACGGAATCATTTATCCAAAGGGACCGCTCACATTGTGTCTCAAGGTATTGTGCCAAAGACCTTTAGAGCCAAGTTTTAACGGCCTTGCCACTTACAACGGTGATTCTTTGATAAACTATAAATAGTATTGATTGATTAGTTAATTTTATATCAATCACTATCTAACTATTAATGGTCAAAATTTAAAAATTAGTATTTAAAGTTCAAAATTTTATAATGTACAGTTTATAGTTCATGGTTATAAAATACTAAATAGGTATTAATAACTACTATAGAATAAAGTAAGTGGTTAACAAAGTCAAATAAAGATGTGGTATAATAAAATATTCATCCTAATTTGTTTCTAGGCATAAAAGAAAAGCATAAAAAGATAATGCATTGAGTAGAATAATGCATAAAGCATATAGAAGAAAATACACATTAACCAGGGTTGGTACTTATTTAAGGCAACATTCTCTTTTACGACAATTTGGACTATCCATATGAACTTCACATCATCCTAACATTGCATAACCCTTTAAATTAGGTGTGCCAAATAATACTAAAGCAGCATGATTCCATTAAAATCTTTGGAGTCATGAAAACACTTATGTAAGGAACAAAAGTAGCATGCACTGGTACACTAGAGTAGGAGCAGGAGCATGAGTAAAATAATAAACATGTCCATCATTAGCTTCATGCATCCTATGTAAAAACTATCATTCAAGACAGTGACGTATTATAAAACTGTCACAATGTGCAATCGGCATCGTAAGGGTTGATTATGATGTTATCGAACTAATGAACATCTATCGTAGAAAACTTTGAATGATATCTTTAAAGTTCCGTGAGGTTTGCATCATGACTTCCCAATGAACCTCAATCTTAGCCGCGATGTATGATGAATTCACTAATAGTGTAAAATTGATAGCATCAACAAACAAATAGTGTCTTCTAAGCTGTACACCCCTGGAAATGAAGTTGAATTGCCCATCTAATAGGTGACTTCTTTCTAAAAGAACGAGTAAAATAAGGTGGTCGTATGCTGCCATGCAAATTTATAATTTTGGTTTGGATTCTAACCATCCCCACCATCACAAATAATTCCTGAAATTCACTATATATTTTGATGCCTTATTATTCTAAACATCAAAGATTAATGTCAGATGTTGACATTAATGCTTGTGCACTAACCTTTGATGTTAAAAATCATGGTTATTAGGTATATAATTTCAGAACTAATGATATGAACATACATGAAAACTTCATAGCAGAATAATATCGAATAAGCAATAAAATACACAGTGTTTCATATACGACTAATGTTACAAATAATGCATCCTCTATTTTTCACATTGATATTATAATTGTAACGTCCCGCCTTTTCGCACGATTTAAACCGACACACGTGCCAATTCACACCATACGGAAGGGCGGATTGTTATGGGGTAAATAAGAAAAAAACAGAGAAGAAAAAAACTAAACAGAATCTCAAAGCGGAAGGATAAAATATAATAATCAAATATACAGTTTATAAATCTGTTTACAAAACCATTTATATAATACATATCAGAGTTACACATACCAATAACAATGCAGCGGAACAGTGTGTAGTGCACTAGTATAAATAATAATATTATAAATCTTCGTCTTCGTCCTCCAGAGCTAAATCTTGAAATCCTGAAACGCTCGGACTGACCCGAGCGAATTTGAAAAGACAAAAACACTCGAGTCAGAACTAAAAGATCTTATGTGAGTTAAATTAACAAAAATAAATATGAGTACAGTAACTCAAGAGATGCTCGGGATTTACATCTCCTAAGGATCCGTTAAACTATTTACTATGTAGTATATTGCGCTATTATAATAGTGTCTAATTGTAAAATAAACTTACTTTTAAATAGCGTTAATGGGTTACCCATATATCCCTTAACACAGAATATATTCCCATAGTCTATACAGTACCGTAATCTCCCCCGTACTGGGCGTCGTCAGAGGGCACTCCATAGGTATGGTACAAAGCTAAAATCGTATAAGGCGCGCTAGGGTAGGTGACACGGCACAACTAGGCAATGCCAGGGTAGATATACCAATTACGCTTCCGGGTCGATGGTAACGCGTAGCCGCAGCTACCGCCCACCTCGAACAAACTCCCCCAAAATCAAAAGTAGAAGTGGCCACTGAATCAAACCAAAGTCAAAGTATAATATCGAAGAGGAGTGTCCGATCAGAGGAATGACCTCATTAACCCGTCGATCGCTCCTGTTTTAGCCACCTTATGCCAACTCTCGGGAGTCGGGTCCACGTATTTACCTTACAGAAAACGTCGCCACCAACCTACTTCATTCTGGAATCTCCACCTCGTACACGGTTAGTCAAAGTGGTTTTCGGTATCGACAGAGAGTATGCCCATATCCGATCCCGGTCCCTTTGCCAACCCATCGTTATTATAACAGCGCGGTCATTTAAAAATAGTTTATACTTTAAAACCATAATAAAAATTTCCATTTCAAAACTATGAATACGATATCATTTTGAAACTTAAAACAATATGATATCATTTTATCCAAATATAATTCTTTCCCAAAAATCATACTGCTTTAAAATCTATAATATCTGGAAACCAACATTTGAATTATATTTTCAAAGCATAATATTTCGAAAATTCATAGTTTTAAAACCATAACTTCTAGAACTTGAATGGTTTGGATATTCAACGGTATATAAAATAAATGGTTTGACTTTAAGGTTACTTTTTAAAGAAAAATATTTTCCATGGCTTTACAAATATATTTCCTTATTTAAAGTCTAAACCATAATTTAAATATCACTTTCAAGTTCCAAAACCATTTCAATTTCTATATATATATATATATATATATATATATCCATTTGGAGTATTAATATTTCAAAACTAAAGTTGGAATTTTATTCTTTCAACAAATCAATTGTTCTATTATTTAGTCTTGAATATTCACATAAAATCCATAAATACAACTCCAATTTCTAGAAATTTAATATTTCCTTAAATTTAATTATACTAGAATATTCATTTGAATTTATCTTGGAAAAACTCCAGTTATAAATATCATACCTTAAAATTTCCAAACTTAAACATATAATATAAATTATCAAATTCGATTTTCTAAATTTTTTTCATTTTTATTTAACAGATTTATACACAGCCTAAATTCAAAATTTTTAACTTCATATGTATATATGTAGAAGAATAATATTTATAAAATATCAAAACTTAAAATTTTTATAAACCGTATCCCATCCAAACCATAGAAATCACTTTAAAATATTTATATATATAGACCGCGGTGCCTGTATATAATTTTCTATCCTATGGTCAAGTGATACGAATATTTATCATTTCAATCCGCAATTTAAAAAAAAATAAAATTTTGCGGTTGTATATCATTTCAAACCACAATCCCGAATGAAACAAAAAATGCATGATAACTTGCAGTTAAATGATATAAAATAAAACATCCATTCATCCATCATCATCCATCATCCAAATCAAAATCATCATCCAATACTAAATCAATATCAATATATATCCGAGAATATATGACCTGTAATAACTGGCAGTTATATTCAAAAATAAATTTAACACTATTAAACTAACAGTTTATATGCAAATAAATAACTATAACTGTAAATCTATATGCAGTAATAAAATTAAATGAACAGTTATATTAAATAAATGCGATTTAACAGATATGATGAATAAAACATGCCAAACAGTCACAACTAAATTTCTACTCATATCTAAAATGAATTTAACAAACATAAAAACTTTTAGAAGTTGTGAGTGGGTTAAAACACTCACCTTTTGAATTTAAATCGAATTTAAATTCGATTTAAACCTAAAATTTTGACAGTCTCCAAATCTGTCCAAACCAGCGTCATCAAATCCGGAATTTAATTACGATCCTAACAAAAGAAATTTCGCGTAAATCGGAGTCCGTATGTGAGAGTTATGCGATTAAATGCAAGTTGAAATCAATTAAAATAAATAAAACAAAATAACACATCTCACCCCTTTTTCCACGCCACGTCATCATCCCAGCTGAACCCAAAACACACGCACGCGTTCATCACAGTCAGCCCTGATTTTGACCGCACGCCGCCTCCACCTCGGGCGTCAATTGCCCAAGGCTCCGCCACCCATGAACTCGCCTGCGTCCCCTCTTCCACCACTATCGGCCCGAACGCCAGCAGCTCCACCAGCCGCCGCCCCCTATTGAGTATGTCGAAACCTTAATTTAGTGATTCCGGTCACCTCCGGTTGAGATAGGTCCAACGACCACCACCTACCAACTCCTGAAGCCCAGCCTAACAAAACCCAGAAAGGGATTTCCCAATTGCTGCCCAAATCGAAAACGCCCAAATCGCCATATGGGTTTCGAAAATTAACAGCTTTGACCAAGATTTTCCGCAAAACGAAGCGCAATCTCGAAAAACAGACAGCAGACGCTGATTCGTATCGTTGATATCTTCGACATATTTTTTTTTGAGAATTTTCTGAGGTGTTTGAAATTTTAGCTTAGATTTGAACTGTAGGTAGATCTAGGTTTTGCAACCATTGAGGAAGAGGGAGAGATGAAGAAAATGAACATACAGACAAATGATAGGAGATGGAGGCTAGGGTTTATCATAACATATATAGACAAATGGTAGTAGGCTAGGTGGGCACGAAATACGAACGTGCTGAACGGTAGTTGGCCCAAAAAGCCCGTTCTGACCCCGGAACGAAATTTATTAAACCCATATATCCAAATAGGTATTTTAAAATATTCTGAACGCGATGGAAAAAGTTTCACATCCAAATTTGATCGTATGAAGAAGTTATGCTGAAAACAAAATTTCCAAATTGATTTCAAATTGATTTTAATTAAATTGATTTCAAGGCGTTTCGCGTCCGTACGATCAAACGACAGGTCCGATCGATACGAAACTTGAAACCCTACGATAATTCACCGATACGGATCCGATGAAACTGGTTTCGTCGAAATCCGGGTCCGTGATCAAAAAGGCTATTTTTATACTAATTAAATAAATTAATAATTGATTAATTAAATCAATGTTAAACATTCCAATTCTCAGATTGCAAAATTTTCTCCCTTTAAATTTCCTTAATTATTTACTCAAATTATAAACAAATTTAAGTGTCAATACATAGTGGTTCTATTCATAATTCCAATGTTAAATCTTAACTCCAATATTAAATTTCAATTTCATTATATTCACATTATAAATTAAATTTTGATAAAACTTATTGAATTCTCTTCCTTCCTATTATTCAAATTTACTGATGTCAATTTAATGAAATTAATATTGGCTCAATATCTATAAAAAAAATTTCAATTTTAAACTTAGAACTCAACTTATGAAATAATTAAATAATTAATTTCATCTAAATTCATATTTTCCTAATATCTAAATTTTTAATAATTAACCTACCACCTTTAAATTTTATTTAAACTAGTGGATTTGTGTCATTTCTAACCCCTTAGATTTTTAAAAATAACTATCAGCACATTTACATATAAATTCATTGGCAATTATTCCAGTAAATAAATTTTCAAAGGTTACGGTAAATAAATCCAATTGATTGCAATAAATTCTAATAAATTTGATCTTATTGGATTACATCTTAATAAAAAAAATCAATTATTACTCAACTTCATAGTCAACATTTCTTTTATATTCCAATACATAAATATTTTCCCAAATTTCATCTTTTATTTGCATAAATTACCTTATCTCAATTTTATTGGAACTTTACACATAAAACTTGGAACCTCAATTAATTCATTCCTCTTTGGTTCCATTCTTAAGATTACACTAATTATCATATTATGAATGGAAATTTACCTAGGTTACATCTTATTGGATTCACATTCTTTACTTACCCATATGTAATCCACACTAACTGCAATAATTTAGTGCATTAATAGAGATTGATCAAAATAAACTTAACAAACTAATAGAATAGATAACTTACAAAATTTATTGTCATAAATCTATTTTATAAGTCTACACTTAATTATTACCTTACAATACGTTTTATGTTACTATAAATTTATATTCACTCTTCCATTACTATATTAATAATTGCTAAAGTAACGTTTTTCTTAATTAAAACTTTCTCCACAATTGAATGAGCTTTATATTCAATACATACTACTGAATTGCAATCACCTATGTTCTATCCAACATACATTAAAACTTCACTTCCATAAATTTATCCAATGTTTACATCCACAAATTAACAATTTAATTTCATTATACAATTGCAATTCATATCTTATAAATAAATTTTTCAATTTTGTTTCTTTCAGCATTAATTAAACAAACATATTCAATTAAGAAATTATCATGCTTTTAACTATTTCCATTTGCACTACATAAAACTCAAACGGTCGTTTCAATCACACTTGAATTTGTATATAATTGATTGTCCCTCAACTGCCATTTATTTTCTACCTTAATTCACATACGGTTACAGTTTTATCAATATAAATACATAGGAAATTTAAATTCTTGTCTTTAATTCTTTAATTCAGGTGCAACCAATTTACACTATTTCTTTATTAATAATTTACTTAAATTTTCAACAATTAGGTTAGATAACCGTTTCTACAATTCATTATTAATTATACATTTAAATCTCCCTTATCTTCAACTTACATAAGGGTATACATCTTACGCTATCTTAATCATTAGATTTTCATTAAATTTAACAATAATTAAGCTTTAATTGTCGTTGCTAAAATTTCCCTTTAGCGTTCATCCCAGTATTAATTCTATCTCTTTTATATATATAAAATTTTCTTTTCTACAAGATTTAAACTTCAAAACCCCTTATATTTAATAATTTAATTGTCGAAATTTTACGGGTCGTTACACTCTCCCCCACTCAAAACTTTTCGTCCCCGAAAAGGAAAAGAAGGGAAAAGAAGTATTTCGAAATCAATATTTTAAATTTACAAAATTAGTTAATTTAGCTAAAATGTACAAATTTATATACGGTAAAATATTTAAGTGGATTCAACCATAAATCAACCAATCAATACAACAACCATCAACCTTACAAACAGCATACATACACAAGACAAAGCAACCATTTAATTCATCAAACAAATAGTTGTTCGGGTTCAAAACTTGAAATTTGTATGGAATGAAAATAACTATCAAGTGCATCCTTTACTCAACAGTCTTAGATGGAATAAAGATAGATTATTTATTCATCCAACAACTTCAAATTCCTTGCCCAACGAACATACATCAAACAAAACAATTCAAACCAACACCAAATTAGCTTATTATACTTTTATTTCAGGCTTCAGTGGTTTGATTTTTTTTTTCTTTATAATTTATGGAGGGATGTCTTTATTTCTTATAATTTTCATTTTCCATTTATTACAAAATTAATTATATTCGTATTCCAATTTACTGACTTAAGTTTATATCATCTATTTATACTTCTTACCCTTTCTTATATAGTAATTTCCAATTTAACTTAAGTTATTACAATCAAATCTCATTAATAATAGCAAATTAATAGAATACCTTTATTACCTCCAGCTTCACTTGTAAGATTTCCCTTTACATTTTCTTACTAACATTGCAACTTTTATTATATGGTAAGTTATGTATGTTTAAGAATGTAAGTGAAAATTTACAAGTTTCTTCTCCATTCCTTTAATTAATATATATTTGTTTTATAACTTACAATTTCAACCTACCTTTAATTTCATTCATTTATTTAATGTTGAAGTTTCTATTATATTTAATAGTAGTAACACTTTAATTACCCACTTTTAATTACAGTAACCCTCTACCGACACTTAAATTAATAACCTTAAAACCTCCATTCTTATAAATAAAGGATTTTATTAATTTATTACCTAGGGTTTACAGTCATTTATTTATATTACCTACTTTTTATTATATTATACTAATAGTATTTACATCATACTTAAGATAATAAATCTACACCTCAAACTTTCTTTATTTTCTTAAGTTTCAAAACCTATTTATAGTACTTACCTTTAATTATGGTAAAATTTCAATTTTGCTCAAGTTTATACCATTTAATAGCAATTCATTGAATACTTCATTATTTTCAAAAATTCTACTAGTATAATATTCTATTCCAATCTCTTAATTTACATTTCGACTTTTTATACTTGGTAAGTTATTTATGTTAAAGAAAAAGCAAAAGAACTTATACAAGTTTTATCTCATCCTTTAATTAAATTTAATGTTAATCAATATTACTCTTTGTCTCATATGTATTCAAATTTCTCTTTATAACTTTGCAATAATTCTCTCATTTACATTAGAGGTTTCAATTCCTTAATTTCTTACTTTTTATTTCACTAAAATTATTTTAAACAATTAATTAGTGGAAAATTTTAGAATTAAATACCGGGTCAAATTTCAATTTATTTTAAAATAATAGATAATTAGTTTCCTACAACTTTTATATCTCAATTATATTTTAAACAATTAAAATTTTAGATAAATTCAAAATAAATCTGCAGTAGAATTTTACTACAGTGGTCTTTCCCCTTCGAAACTCGAAAATGAAAGTCGATGATGCGGCCGTCATCACCGAAATTATTTTCCAGCGACAGAGAGAAAAGTACAAAATTTATTTTCTCCAAAATATTTTTTAAAACAATTCTTTCGAATTATACTAAATATTTATAGAAGAAAATACTTATAAACCAAAGCATTATATTTCATAAATCCTTTGAAACCAAATTTTTTAAAATCCCGGACTTAAGTTCTAAAATCTCCAATTTGATTTATTACAATTTCAACTTAGCTTCAATTATTATAAATATTTTTATTTCCTAACACCCAATCTATAGCAACCAAATATATACATAATATCATTTAAAACTTTATTTTATATATAGAAAATATAATAGGCAAAATTATTTCATTCACCTATATTAAAACGAATATTATGTCGGACTGTCCTATTAAGTGTTTAGAAATCCCTATTGATGTCATAGCGTCCCATGCACCAACCAGAATTTATAAATACAAAACGGAACAGATTAACACAATATCAAAATCTTTTTATAACACTAACAAGTACGCTCTCTCATATATATACGCTCAGTGACTCCCATAGGGTATTACTACCCTATTAGTAAAGAGTCAAACCCCACAAAGCCAAGGTTTATCGCTAAACCAAAGCTCTGATACCAACTGTAACGTCCCGCCTTTTCGCACGATTTAAACCGACACACGTGCCAATTCAAACCATACGGAAGGGCGGATTGTTATGGGGTAAATAAGAAAAAAACAGAGAAGAAAAAAACTAAACAGAATCTCACAGCGGAAGGATAAAATATAATAATCAAATATACAGTTTATAAATCTGTTTACAAAACCATTTATATAATACATATCAGAGTTACACATACCAATAACAATGCAGCGGAACAGTGTGTAGTGCACTAGTATAAATAATAATATTATAAATCTTCGTCTTCGTCCTCCAGAGCTAAATCTTGAAATCCTGAAACGCTCGGACTGACCCGAGCGAATTTGAAAAGACAAAAACACTCGAGTCAGAACTAAAAGATCTTATGTGAGTTAAATTAACAGAAATAAATATGAGTACAGTAACTCAGGAGATGCTCGGGATTTACATCTCCTAAGGATCCGTTAAACTATTTACTATGTAGTATATTGCGCTATTATAATAGTGTCTAATTGTAAAATAAACTTACTTTTAAATAGCGTTAATGGGTTACCCATATAGCCCTTAACACAGAATATATTCCCATAGTCTATACAGTACCGTAATCTCCCCCGTACCGGGCGTCGTCAGAGGGCACTCCATAGGTATGGTACAAAGCTAAAATCGTATAAGGCGCGCTAGGGTAGGTGACACGGCACAACTAGGCAATGCCAGGGTAGATATACCAATTACGCTTCCGGGTCGATGGTAACGCGTAGCCGCAGCTACCGCCCACCTCGAACAAACTCCCCCAAAATCAAAAGTAGAAGTGGCCACTGAATCAAACCAAAGTCAAAGTATAATATCGAAGAGGAGTGTCCGATCAGAGGAATGACCTCATTAACCCGTCGATCGCTCCTGTTTTAGCCACCTTATGCCAACTCTCGGGAGTCGGGTCCACGCATTTACCTTACAGGAAACGTCGCCACCAACCTACTTCATTCTGGAATCTCCACCTCGTACACGGTTAGTCAAAGTGGTTTTCGGTATCGACAGAGAGTATGTCCATATCCGATCCCGGTCCCTTTGCCAACCCATCGTTATTATAACACCGCGGTCATTTAAAAATAGTTTATACTTTAAAACCAGAATAAAAATTTCCATTTCAAAACTATGAATACGATATCATTTTAAAACTTAAAACAATATGATATCATTTTATCCAAATATAATTCTTTCCCAAAAATCATACTGCTTTAAAATCTATAATATCTGGAAACCAACATTTGAATTATATTTTCAAAGCATAATATTTCGAAAATTCATAGTTTTAAAACCATAACTTCTAGAACTTGAATGGTTTGGATATTCAACGGTATATAAAATAAATGGTTTGACTTTAAGGTTACTTTTTAAAGAAAAATATTTTCCATGGCTTTACAAATATATTTCCTTATTTAAAGTCTAAACCATAATTTAAATATCACTTTCAAGTTCCAAAACCATTTCAATTTCTATATATATATCCATTTGGAGTATTAATATTTCAAAACTAAAGTTGGAATTTTATTCTTTCAACAAATCAATTGTTCTATTATTTAGTCTTGAATATTCACATAAAATCCATAAATACAACTCCAATTTCTAGAAATTTAATATTTCCTTAAATTTAATTATACTAGAATATTCATTTAAATTTATCTTGGAAAAACTCCAGTTATAAATATCATACCTTAAAATTTCCAAACTTAAACATATAATATAAATTATCAAATTCCATTTTCTAAAATTTTTTCATTTTTATTTAACAGATTTATACACAGCCTAAATTCAAAAATTTTAACTTCATATGTATATATGTAGAAGAATAATATTTATAAAATATCAAAACTTAAAATTTTTATAAACCGTATCCCATCCAAACCATAGAAATCACTTTAAAATATTTATATATATAGACCGCGGTGCCTGTATATAATTTTCTATCCTATGGTCAAGTGATACGAATATTTATCATTTCAATCCGCAATTTAAAAAAAATAAAATTTTGCGGTTGTATATATTTCAAACCACAATCCCGAATGAAACAAAAAAATGCATGATAACTTGCAGTTAAATGATATAAAATAAAACATCCATTCATCCATCATCATCCATCATCCAAATCAAAATCATCATCCAATACTAAATCAATATCAATATATATCCGAGAATATATGACCTGTAATAACTGGCAGTTATATTCAAAAATAAATTTAACACTATTAAACTAACAGTTTATATGCAAATAAATAACTATAACTGTAAATCTATATGCAGTAATAAAATTAAATGAACAGTTATATTAAATAAATGCGATTTAACAGATATGATGAATAAAACATGCCAAACAGTCACAACTAAATTTCTACTCATATCTAAAATGAATTTAACAAGCATAAAAACTTTTAGAAGTTGTGAGTGGGTTAAAACACTCACCTTTTGAATTTAAATCGAATTTAAATTCGATTTAAACCCAAAATTTGACAGTCTCCAAATCTGTCCAAACCAGCGTCATCAGATTCGGAATTTAATTATGATCCTAACAAAAGAAATTTCGCGTAAATCGGAGTCCGTATGTGAGAGTTATGCGATTAAATGCAAGTTGAAATCAATTAAAATAAATAAAACAAAATAACACATCTCACCCCTTTTTTCCACGCCACGTCATCATCCCAGCTGAACCCAAAACACACGCACGCGTTCATCACGGTCAGCCCTGATTTTGACCGCACGCCGCCTCCACCTCGGGCGTCAATTGCCCAAGGCTCCGCCACCCATGAACTCGCCTGCGTCCCCTCTTCCACCACCATCGGCCCGAACGCCAGCAGCTCCACCAGCCGCCGCCCCCTATTGAGCATGCCGAAACCCTAATTTAGTGATTCCGGTCACCTCCGGTTGAGATAGGTCCAACGACCACCACCTACCAACTCCTGAAGCCCAGCCTAACAAAACCCAGAAAGGGATTTCCCAATTGCTGCCCAAATCGAAAACGCCCAAATCGCCATATGGGTTTCGAAAATTAACGGCTTTGACCAAGATTTTCCGCAAAACGAAGCGCAATCTCGAAAACGGACAGCAGACGCTGATTCGTATCGTTGATATCTTCGACATATATTTTTTTGAGAATTTTCTGAGGTGTTTGAAATTTTAGCTTAGATTTGAACTGTAGGTAGATCTAGGTTTTGCAACCATTGAGGAAGAGGGAGAGATGAAGAAAATGAACATACAGACAAATGATAGGAGATGGAGGCTAGGGTTTATCACAACATATATAGACAAATGGTAGTAGGCTAGGTGGGCACGAAATACGAACGTGCTGAACGGTAGTTGGCCCAAAAAGCCCGTTCTGACCCCGGAACGAAATTTATTAAACCCATATATCCAAATAGGTATTTTAAAATATTCTGAACGCGATGGAAAAAGTTTCACGTCCAAATTTGATCGTATGAAGAAGTTATGCTGAAAACAAAATTTCCAAATTGATTTCAAATTGATTTTAATTAAATTGATTTCAAGGCGTTTCGCGTCCGTACGATCAAACGACAGGTCCGATCGATACGAAACTTGAAACCCTACGATAATTCACCGATACGGATCCGATGAAACTGGTTTCGTCGAAATCCGGGTCCGTGATCAAAAAGGCTATTTTTATACTAATTAAATAAATTAATAATTGATTAATTAAATCAATGTTAAACATTCCAATTCTCAGATTGCCAAATTTTCTCCCTTTAAATTTTCTAATTATTTACTCAAATTCTAAACAAATTTAAGTGTCAATACATAGTTGTTCTATTCATAATTCCAATGTTAAATCTTAACTCCAATATTAAATTTCAATTTCATTATATTCACATTATAAATTAAATTTTGATAAAACTTATTAAATTCTCTTCCTTCCTATTATTCAAATTTATTGATGTCAATTTAATGAAATTAATATTGGCTCAATATCTATAAAAAAAATCTCAATTTTAAACTTAGAACTCAACTTATGAAATAATTAAATAATTAATTTCATCTAAATTCATATTTTCCTAATATCTAAATATTTAATAATTAACCTACCACCTTTAAATTTTATTTAAACTAGTGGATTTGTGTCATTTCTAATCCCTTAGATATTTAAAAATAACTATCAGCACATTTACATATAAATTCATTGGCAATTATTCCAGTAAATAAATTTTCAAAGGTTACGGTAAATAAATCCAATTGATTGCAATAAATTCTAATAAATTTGATCTTATTGGATTACATCTTAATAAAAAAAATCAACTATTACTCAACTTCATAGTCAACATTTCTTTTATATTCCAATACATAAATATTTTCCCAAATTTCATATTTTATTTGCATAAATTACCTTATCTCAATTTTATTGGAACTTTACACATAAAACTTAGAACCTCAATTAATTCATTCCTCTTTGGTTCCATTCTTAAGATTACACTAATTATCATATTATGAATGGAAATTTACCTAGGTTACATCTTATTGGATTCACATTCTTTACTTACCCATATGTAATCCACACTAACTGCAATAATTTAGTGCATTAATTGAGATTGATCAAAATAAACTTAACAAACTAATAGAATAGATAACTTACAAAATTTATTGTCATAAATATATTTTATAAGTCTACACTTAATTATTACCTTACAATACGTTTTATGTTACTATAAATTTATATTCACTCTTCCGTTACTATATTAATAATTGCTAAAGTAACGTTTTTCTTAATTAAAACTTTCTCCACAATTGAATGAGCTTTATATTCAATACATACTACCGAATTGCAATCACCTATGTTCTATCCAACATACATTAAAACTTCACTTCCATAAATTTATCCAATGTTTACATCCATAAATTAACAATTTAATTTCATTATACAATTGCAATTCATATCTTATAAATAAATTTTTCAATTTTGTTTCTTTCAGCATTAATTAAACAAACATACTCAATTAAGAAATTATCATGCTTTTAACTATTTCCATTTGCACTACATAAAACTCAAACGGTCGTTTCAATCACACTTGAATTTGTATATAATTGATTGTCCCTCAACTGCCATTTATTTTCTACCTTAATTCACATACGGTTACAGTTTTATCAATATAAATACATAGGAAATTTAAATTCTTGTCTTTAATTCTTTAATTCAGGTGCAACCAATTTACACTATTTCTTTATTAATAATTTACTTAAATTTTCAACAATTAGGTTAGATAACCGTTTCTACAATTCATTATTAATTATACATTTAAATCTCCCTTATCTTCAACTTACACAAGGGTATACATCTTACGCTATCTTAATCATTAGATTTTCATTAAATTTAACAATAATTAAGCTTTAATTGTCGTTGCTAAAATTTCCCTTTAGCGTTCATCCCAGTATTAATTCTATCTCTTTTATATATATAAAATTTTCTTTTCTACAAGATTTAAACTTCAAAACCCCTTATATTTAATAATTTAATTGTCGAAATTTTACGGGTCGTTACAATAATCGTGGGTACTTTAATATACAAAGCATAACAACAAGTACTCAAAAATGTAAGAAAATATGCAACCTAAAAGTATGAGTTAGGCCACCCCATTATATTCCACTTGATTCTGTTGTGAGCCCGAGAAATCTATATATAGGCATATACAACATAGACATATATAATATTACAAACTGGAACGAAAAAGGACAGAGGATTTCAACTAGTTTGCACTGGACCATAAACTATGTACCATTGCCCAACCTAAGGGATCCGGTAGTTTTATATAAGGAAAGACTACCTACTTACTTTTTCGACATCAAGCTCACATTGTTATATTCCCATATGTAGACCTCTTCTCATGCTATTGTGGGCATGTTTGCCTACAACACGTTGAATGTGAAAAGACATTGAGGAGTATAGAAATGGCTATAAAATTCATAATAAGAGTGTCATCACATAACTACCAGAGCAAAGTAATTGTTATGAAAAAATTTGGCATAGACGTGGAACACTCCTAAACCCTTTTGAAAATATGTGTAAGGTCAGGACACGTACGTTAGTCGAAACTGCATCTAAATTCAAGCTACAAATTGAAAGATATGATCATCTCGGTCCACTCCACAGCCAATTTGATCCTCGCCATGGAGAGCTATTATCTACTTTACCCAATGGAACATCCAAAGGCACTAGAATATTTTACTCAACAACTCGAAGCTATTGGTCCAAGTTTTACTCAATACTAGCATATAATAAAGAAGTTATAACACCAAGAAGATGGGTTCGGAAAGGAACACAAAATTGGTTTGGTAGGGAGTAAGTGTTGAACATGAGTAGTAGTTCGGTAGGAAGTAAGTGCCGAAAGGAGAAACGGTTTGGTAGGGAGTAATTGCCGAATATGAGAAACAGTTTGGTAGGGAGTAAGTGACTTATAAGAGAAATGGTTAGTTGGATATACCTAACTGTTTATTTTCTAACCTCACACCCATAAATAACTTATAGGTGAGCACAACTAAGGGGAGCCTGATGGATGAGCAATAATGGCAGACAAGCTTCGAGCACTAGAAACTGCCAAATTGAATCTTTTCCTAACCGAGTCTTGCCTAACCGAATCTTTGGATTACTTTTAGGCAACAAGGAATCATCTTAGTCTTACCCAATCAACTTAACCATCCAATCGACCATCCAACATCGATTTGTGACATACCAACCTCAGGATTTATGGCATCAGAGCTTTGACAATCACAAATATAGCAATTACATAATTTTTGTAACCAATCCAGAGAGATCCAAAAAATATTGTAGCAATTGTAAATTGGAACATCTTTCCCTAGTTACAAAGGTAAGGAAACAAGGCAATAAGGTCGGAATATAGCACTAGAAAAATCAAGAGGGAAATTCAAGATTTGAAGAAACTAAGTACTTGGTTCGTCAAAGTTGTTTATGTCGAAAGTCAACTACCGAACAAAAATTAAGGTTCACTAGTTTGCTACCAAACGAAAATAATGGTTTGGTGTCCTACTATTGAATCAAGTTCCCATTGGACCAAAGTCTACTAGCCGACCCAATATGCAAAACCTAAACAATTATATATGAAAATTGGCGATTTTCGCAGGACTATCGAGTTAGCTATTATATATTTTCACTCTTATAAATACCCTAATGTTTGAATAGTAATGGCGAACAAACTAGAATGTACTAGATTGTGGGACAGGATTTACCAGATCAAACAATGCTTATACCAAACCAAACAATCTAGAGCTATATTTTACCTTTTTATGAGCAATGGATCTTCATATTTTGTATTTCTAACATTGGGCTAGAGGTTTATGAAGAAAGTAATAACAATGGACCACGGACATAGGCATTATTCAACAAAATCACTAAATTTGCATGTTCTCTATTTTATAACACTTTAATTGCTGTATTATTTGTATCTTCTCTTTGAAATCAAATAAACTACAAACATAAACAATTGTGTTTTACACTCTATGTTTATCGTTTTACAAAACAACTTGGAGGTGCTTGACCATTTTTCGAGAAACTGCATTCAGAAATGATAGCACGAAAAAACATTTTTTGTTAGCGCATAACCATAATAATTCTAACATATCTAACATATCAGCCACATTCTTATGATAAAAATTAGAGAATAATTTCTCAACACACATAACCAAAGGTCATCCAATCTTTATTTCCAACAATGAAAATAAGAAGTATCGAATAAAACACCAACATAGAAGTGAATACGTTAATCCACAAATAATTACAACACTAGCCACACTTCAAACAACAATAACAACTTTCAACGAAAACAATACTGATAGCTCTACATATATTGTAAAAGCCCGCGTTAAATTACAATTATATATGCAAATAATTTAATTAAGTTATATATGTTTGAAATTTTAAAACAAAGAAATGTTTGTAAATGGGGCAACTAATTAATATTATTTGGAATACATATATTTTTGTAACAAATAAATTAGAGAGAGAAATTATATAAAATCAATTAATATGGAAGATTAATTGACATTGTTTGTTTAAAAGGGAAGTTAATATTCAATTAATTAGTAGAGGTGATTAATTGATAGGAATTGATAAGAAGGGGAACATATATTTAGCAACTAATTGATATGATTAGAAACATATATGTTAGTGCAAGAGAATAAAATGTAGGAAGAGTAATTTATGCAAGTAATAAATTGTCAATTAATAAACATGGAGACTTATGGTAACATATATAATTAAGATTGTGATTCCAAATTCAATTGTAGAATATATGCATGCAATAATTATGGGAAAAAAATAAATTAATATGCATATATGTGATGAATTAATATGGTGTTTATTGGCATATTAATTTGGTAAGAAATCATAGTGCAGGCACGGATTAATTGGATAGTAAATTAATTCTAGGTATATATGAAACCTATTAGAGAATCTTATTTAAAAGAAACGTCACATTTAAAAATATATGTTCCCACAAATTGCGAGAGAGAGGGGGAAAGTGATTAATGAAAAGATTGATGGAGAATCAATTTTAAATATAAAAAAACGCATTAGAAAACATATTAATTTAATGTCCATATACTGAGTGTACGCTTTAGATTTTATGGTTTTATATCTAATGATTAGCACTGATTTGAACCACTATAAATATAGGTGCAGAGCCTCATTTTTATTCTCATTATTTTTCTCTTGCCTACAGAAGCTCTGTAATTTTTCTTTCTCTTCTACACTTTCTTAATAAAAAATTGTAGATCTAGTTCATACGAATTTAGATTTAAATAGAAAGAGAATAGAATTCATTAGGGAATTAGGAATTGGTTCAAATCAGAAGGCCGTGTCAAAGGTAAAAACGTAGGTTTGAGTTTTATTTGCTATTTTTAATCCAAATCTCTTCCTTTTCTCTTTTAAATGTTATAAATCTGTAAGTATATCGTTTGTAATTTCAAATAGGGATTACAAGGTAGGTGAAGATAGATGTTAGGGATAGATCTAAAATAAAAACATTGATATTTGGAAAGCTAGCAATGTGAGTGGATTTAATTTTATCTTTTACGTTTATGATATATTATTATCAAAATACCGTTAAATAATTTTATTCAGTAATTAATTCTGTTAATTAGTTTTGCTGAACTGTAAGAAATTGACAGTTATTTACATCTAATTTGCAGTTATAATTTAGCCTAAATGCTAGTTTCTTTTTATTCTCTTTGTACATGAACAATATAGTTAAAAAGAAAATTCACGATTATGGATTAAAATGGAATAATACTAGATTAGATGTAAAATAAGAAAAGTTGGAATAAAGCAGAAAAATGGAAGTCAGCAATAAATTATGCTAAAACGAAAATAATAGATTAATCTAATAACTTAATTTGGAAGTAAGTAATAGATTATTTGGTTGGTTTAGAAATTAGGATACAATTCTTTAATTTAATATTTAAAATATAATTATAAACGTAACCGCAAGAATAAAAGAAAGGAAAAAAGGAGTGTAAAATAGAGAAATCACTGTATTTTACACTATTCCAAAATAATAAAAGAAATACCTTGCAGTTATGAGTTATTGTTTATAGTATTTTTTAGTATTAAAAGATGGAAATGGATTTTTAGTATAGTTTTCATACACAACCAAATAAAATAGAATTACTTCATAAAATAGAAGAAAATAAAGTAAAGTATGAAAACAATCAAGTCAATTATTAGAAAAGAATCTGAAGTTGTAAACGATAATAAATCTTGATGTGCATTTACTGTGCTGACTATACAATAAGACAGTTATTATGACAGGTGAATTATATAATATAAGAGAATTAAAGAGAATTCTATATCATGATAAATGATGACAGCCTAGAAGAAGAGAGACACTTGTAATCATATACAGAATATAAAAGAAGATAAAGTGACAATTACAAGTAAAATTATAACATAGGGTTATATTTAAAGTAGAAAAAACGTAAGGCTTAGTTAATATTTAAATTAAGTTAATAAGCAAATAGACAGAGATATGCTTATTTAATAAACTTAGGACTTAAATTGAGTTAAATAAGCAAGGTAATAGAAGTGGTAAAACCAACAGCATTCCCTATTAGATCAATGGCGGTGTCACAATAGCCAAAAGTGAGTCAAGGGAAAGAACATGCAAATTAGGGTAAATAAGTAGCCAATAGCATAAGAAAAGTAAACTAAACGCAAATTAAAAGATTAGACTTAGGATATAATAAAAGAGTGAGATGCATTTGGAGTAGCCCAAAGGATGAAGAGCCTAACGAAGCATGTCCAACTTAGTTATTTTAGGCTAGAAGGAAGTACGAGACTTCAACGGAACGTGAGGATACTCTAGGATGGCCCTCTAGGTAGGCCTAACGAAGCTGCATCCTGGAGGCTGGTCTGTAGGTGTTCCATCAAGAGTGTATGCCTTGACTTCATTTACATCGTAGGCCTAACGAAGTAGGCCTTTGTAGGCAGTGAAAGGGCTTGGTGTTCGAAGTAGGGTATTCGTATGTCCAGTACTTGCAAGTAAGTTAAAGGATAGTCGCATGCGGATATCGGCCAGCATCAAGACCAAGAGCGATTTCAAGAAAGACTAGAGTTAGACCAACAAGCCAATGATTCTTTCACTACCGATAAATTGGACGATGGGCACCACCATTTGGATTTTAGATTGTTTGCAGTAGGACACGACCACTTAACTCTTTAGAAGTCTTTCGGTTAGTTGAGGGATGGCTGCGTGGGGCCATAGCCACGATGAAAAAGACATAAACCAACTAGAATATCTGTATTGTAGGCCTAACAAAGTTGTCCTTTATAGATATAGAAAATCCCTGACTGAATTCCGTACAAGGCAGACGTTGTTGGCGAGATTCAAATAGTAGACTGAACGATTATGTAGTCCTTAATATACGCACTGGGTGGTACATTGTGGATGTCCGAGCAATGGGATAGACTAGTGCAGACGCGATTTACGTTTTCGTAGTAAGTAGTGGAGCATCTGTATTGTAGGCCTTATGAAGCTATCCTTTACAGATGTAGCTACAAAACGCTGACGGAGCAAGACGATGGAGTATCTGTATTGCAGGCTTTACGAAGCAGTCCTTTACAGATATAACTACGAAGTAATACGATGGAGCATCTGTATTGTAGGCCTTACGAAGCAGTCCATTACAGATGTAGTTAAGGAACACTCTCAAAGCAAGATGATGGATTCCTTTTCGAGGAGGATACGGAAAGTATGATGGGTGGTACCTGGGACCAATATGGTCATTGGGCATATAGCTACATATATGTATATATTAGTTATTAGGTTTTAATCTACTGTGGAGTAGATGGGCACGGTTCACGAACAGAGGCGAGAGTATTGTAACCTAATGAACTGTAACGACCCGATAATTTTTAATAATTTTATTTGTTTTATTTATTTCATTAATTGAATTTTTGTGAAATTTTGAATAACAAAAATTTTGAAATAAAATTTTTATATTTGGAATACGTCTATTTAAACTTAGATATTGGTAAATTTTCATTTGAAAATATGAAAGTTTATTTTATTATGTAATTCTATTTCTATTTGAGTCGGTTAAATTCGATGATAATTAAATGTTTTCCAAATCTGAATATTTTTCTATAGAAAATTTCTAAACCCTCTTCTGAATAAGACGTCATCTTTCGTTTTTCTAAATTTTGATTTCTGTTGTCTCATTTATTTTATTTTCGATAGATTTGCAAGATTTTCTGTACCGATATCGACTTTTGATCGGATGATCATATCACTGGTATCTGTGTACCGTTTTGATCGTCTCGTCATGCTGATTTTCACAGTATATTTGTTTGGGTGTTTCGACGTCCATATCACGGTGAAATCTATGAAATGTTTTCACATATCGGCACCCAATTGGGACCTTTTGCCATCTATCAACTCTCATTGTATTCTTAGACAACCAATAGTCAGTAATTATTGTTAATTCACTGAATTCAACTTGCGTGGCTTTTGCGATACACTATTCAATAAATGGTGGTTCATCTATTATCCATTCGCATGTTCAATATCTATTAATTTTTATTTTATTTTATAAGTACATTCTAGTTGCTCGTCATTTTGGTTTCCTGAAGCAGTGTCTCCTTATCAAATGTCCTCCCTCAAACTTGCCTCTACACCATTGCTTTCTCGCCTCCGTTCCACTCAACTGAACCGCCGACTCTAGCAGCACGCATGGCCGACCTCACCCGGACTACCTGCCTTGATCGACCTTCCTCCACAACTGCCAGCAACCCGAGATCCACGACCATGCCTCCCCTCTATTTTGTCCCTCGGCCTCGCCTGTTGAGGCTTCTCCTTGGACGTGTGTTCCCAAATTCTCCTCGCGTCGGTGCTGCTTCAACCCGACAGTCTACCACGTTTTCATGTTTGATCGCACAGCAGTCGTATGTCACTCTCCTACTTTATGCATTGATACTAGCATATGTGAAATGTTGATCCTTTATATATATTTGCATACATTCTGTATATAACACTGCTGGATTTCGTACATAAGATTTGTATCGAATGTGAAGTTATGTATATATTAGTTTTTATTTTGCAATAGTATTATATTATACGATTTACTGTATATCTTTATGCTATACGAGTACATGCGATAGTCATATGTATTTTGTTTTTGAAATTCATAGCACAATTTTCTTTATTTTCAACATGGGTTTGCTGTGAAAATTTATATTATACAGTTTATACATGTTTTGGTTAGTATAAATATGTAGTACTTTGGGAAATATATATTTATATATACATTGGATATTATATTCAGGAAGAAGAAAATTTATCTAAGTATAATATGTATTTTCGGTAATGCGTCGGTATTGTTTATTGGCTGTGATATTCTAGAATTTATATATTTTGATTTTAAGGATATAAAGTTTGTATAAATCTGTTTAGGATATGAATAAATATATTTTGTGTTGTTTCATGTGCATGTTAGCTTATATATGTAGATGCATGCATATAGTTATGCAATTTATATATTTAATCATGCATATAAGCTATTTGTATGTATAGGCTGTTGCATATTTTATATAATTTGTATATAAAGTATATATTATTGTACTGTAAGTTATAAGTTATATAATATAGGATGTACATGTTAGTTATATAATTCATACTAGTATAATACGTTTGTTTTATACGTATGTGATACAGTTTATAAAGTTATAAAGTTTAATACAGTATTATATAAAGTTACAGTAATATGTTTACAAATTTGTTTGGTTATATTTAGATTTATATTAATACATATATCAGTTATAATATTATAAGTCTACAACTATGTAAAAAATATATATCGCGGCTTCATATATACGTTGTTTTGCATATAATCTGCAACTTTATATTCTGAGATTTGACAAGAAAATGGTGGTATGTCATTTCAGTTTATTTTATTTTATTTTAAATGTATGTATATATTTTTAATTATAAGTGTATATGTCAGATTTTATACATTTATGATTGTAAGCATGTTTCATATAGAACAGATTTCATGTGTACAGTCTGCGCGTATATACATTTATTTATTTTTGATTTTTGACACAAATATGCTTAGTTCATATAGGTAATATATACACATATATATAGATGTTATTTTATATTAAAATTTAATCATTGATATGTATGTTTAATTTAGTATGTGTTTAAATTTAAAATATTGTTTTATAAATATAGTTATATATATAAGTGCACTTATACCAATTATCTTCATCGATTTAGATTCTGATTTATTTCATCAATTCCCTATCTATCAGCCTTGTCCATTCCGACTTTCAGCTTTATTTGTCGATTGTGCCAATCTAGCGTTGCTTTGGATTCGTAGCTCACTTCCTTGTCGAATCTATCCAGCCTCGAAAGGTGAGAAATCACTCACGATTAATGTTCTTTTATTTATTAAATTTGTTTTCAATTGAAACGACAATTGAAATATGTTGCTGTTAGTTATTTACACTGTTATATATGTTACTACCTGTATCAGTTCACTTGTGACATCTGACACCATTATATGTTGTTTATACAATGATAATCCAGTTTGGTTGTTAAATGATTGATTGTTTGATATTGACATTGGACGTTAAATTGTTAATGTTGTAAGTGATAAATAATTTGAAATTGAAATTGATGTAGGATAGTTAGATTTGATATATGTGTTAAATTTGATTAGATAGCATTTACATAATATGACCCCTTTAAATGTAAAAAATTGACACGTAGAAATTTGATTAATTACACCTTGAACCATTTGAATGTATGTTGTATAGATTGATGTAGTATGAAATTGAATAATAGATATCAAGTGAAGAACCGTATGAATGTTTGTGATGCCCCACCTCTATGCTCACAATAACGAAGAGTATTAGAAGAAATACCGTCGTTATTACGAAGAATAAGGCTGGATAGGAGCGGCCATTCGTAGTTAGGCCTTACACTAGTATTGGTTATCTCGATAGGAGTGGTATATATTTTTATTTTTCATGCCTTATTTACTTACTCCCATCGACATACCCAATTTCAGTATAAAACGAACTACGATGGTTCATAATAGTTTAGGACAATATATATAATAATAACACAGATAACAAAATGCGGAACACAGATAACAAAAGTCTCATATATATATATATATATATATATATATATATATATATATATATATATAACTGATGACAGTTACAATACATATGATACAGTACATATGATACAACTACAACTTCGACTCTGGAAGTTACATATACATGTACATTATCGTATATAATATACAAGAATACATATCTTCTTATACTATGACAACGACTACTCCAAAAGGTATGAAAAGACTTCATAGCTCTAGCAGCAACCCAAAGTAAGATATCTACAACCTGTAAATACTCGATCTGACCCGAGTATTAAATTCAAAAGAAAATAATACACGGGTCAATCTAATTCAAACTCAGTTATTAATGCACGAAAGCAATAATAATTAAATAACTATTAGACGACAGTCAAAATAAGTTCACCTATCTAATCCTTAATATAAGAAAATCGGATAACGGTAAATATAACACATAACAGTGTTAAACAACAAATTAGCAAATTCCAATTTTTCAACAAAGATAAATGAAAGTATTATCAACGAAGATAATTTAGAAAACGTAAGAATTGACTAAACGGCAATTAACAACAAAATCTGATTATTAAATAAATAAATAGAAACTCATAATCTAATTATCAAATAGATAATTAGACAAAACAAAATAATCACTCAAAGCAAATCAAAATACAATTCAAAACATACTGAATTGAATAAACGAAACAGTTCAAATAATTAAAATATCAATTGAAATGTCAATTCGGGTAGGGCTGCAGTACACGCACGTGTGTACTGCCTCGCCACTACAGTGATTAAATACACAAAAGATCAATAATTCAAAAGCAAATAGAATATCAATAAAAGCAATACCGTGTGGCTGCAGTACGCGCTTGCGTGCACTGCCTTTCCACTACAGTGATAATGTACCTAAAAGCTCAATGGAAATTTCACAAACGAGCATAAGGTCAAACCCGAGCATTTAAGTTGGATTCAACTCAAGTGAATTCGAAAAACAAATCCAAATGCATCAATGCAATGCAGTGCAAACCAACAAGGGCAAGACTGCATACAAAAGAAACTGCAGCCATCATAAGATTACAAGGGCACACTACAACAAAAGAAACTGCAGTTGAAACAAGCAATTAGCCAAGAAACTAAACAGTCAAGCAACGACAACTCAAGTGCCGAACTCAACTGGACAGCACAACATGGACAAGGTACATAAAATAGTGGCATACCAAAACAAGAACAAAGTAGTTCAGGCTTGAAGCCATCAAGTGAACAAATTACAACTCAATTGAGATGCAACGGTGAAAAGCATCAGTGAAGCTCTCCCCAAGGCAACAACATGAATGGTCACAGGCATTGAATCAATATGCATGCAATGTACTTCCAGGTGCAAATAATGCATTCATTTAATGCACGTGAAAGGGAATTATAGTTTGGCATTGAATCAATATGCATGCAATGTATTTCAAGTGCAAATAATACACGCACTGGATTCTCAGGTGAAAACAATTCATGCAACTGATTTCAAGGTGCAAATAATGCATGCACTAATAAAAGCTTGGACCTGGACTTTAACTTTGCAATACAATTCTTCATATTATTATTATTTATATTTTTTTTCTTTTCACGCATGTACCGGGTACACAAATTATGACCAACCCGGACAAATTTCCCATCACTCTGCACTTGCACGCATGTATTTGCCATTATGGTTGGGACAAAAGTTCAAGGCAACAGTAAGACTACATGAACACTGGAGATTGCAAACTTAAATGAAGATGCACATGAACATGAAGGCAACAACAAGTGATGCAACATTACACAATACAGTGAGCTCGAGCACAAGACTCATGGACACGCGAATCCAGACTGACAACATAATGCACAAAACAAAACTCGACCAAGAACAAATAGTGACATGATCAGAATTGCAAAAATAGTGGTCGAAGCAAAGCCATGACAAGCCTGAGTTTACTTAAAGCCTGAATGAACAAAGACCAAACTCACAACCAAATTCAAAACCGAGAAACAACATCCAGACTTCAAGTATTCTCAAGTCAAAATGCAACAAAGTCGAACAATATTAAAGTTAAAGCCGACGCTAACCTAAAAATGCAACTCAAATCAAATTGTGATGAACCGGTCAAGTACAGTTCGAATAATACCACCAATAAGGAATCGAATTACAAACTGCAAATGAACATCGACTAAAATGTTTGGTCAGACAAGGCAACCTTGAACAAAGAATTTGAGGTAGCAATCTCAAATCAAACTCGAAATTGTGGTCATGCCGAAGCCAACTAAAAACATGAATAGTACCCAATCGAGTTCAAATGTCAAAAACAAGATACAGTTCAAAATCAAGTCAGATGATAAACAATTGAAGCAGAAATAAGGTTCACGTTAATGCCAATGCCAACAGAAAAATACTCAAAATCATTCGCAGTTCAAATCACACTATACTCAAGCTACAGATATCAATTAACTATTCAAAGCCGTGGATAATAGAAATCGAACCAAGGAAAATAAAAATCATCAACATCGAAACAAAGTTGAACAACATAAACACAATATTAAGCAAGAATTAGATGTGACTGATGTGAGTGTCACTCACCTGTTCGAGGGCACAGATCCAAACAACTGAGTATTTGAAGTCGGCAACCACGAAATCGATCAAAGCGGCGGTCAATCGAGGAAGACGAGCTAGCTGAAGAACTTGAAACCCTAATTTGCCAAGACGAAGAATACGGCCGCCATTTCTTTTTCATTTTTTTCGTTTGATACTTAGGGTTTTTCGAACGAGAATGAAAGGAGAGGGGGTCGGGTATTGGATTTATCACGGCACCGAGTATATAGAACGTGGGCCAATACCAAAATTTTAAAACCCGTAAACCCTTTAATAATTTTTCAAAAGACTTTCAACCTGATTTAAAACTCCAACAGCAATTAGCCAACAATTTTAATCGTCATTTGACGATAATCAATTGTTATAAAACCCTGGGTTGTTAGAATGTTAGTGTAATAATCTTTGATCTACATGAAACGATAGTGTAGATTCTAGAAATAATGATATTAATTTGCACAAACAGCAATGTAAATTAATACGATAATTTCAGGATTATTTGAATAAATTATTGGATTGTTATTGAGTGTTGTTATTGCTTGTTTATTTACTTTGACACCATCCAAGTTATCACACTGCAAGCTCCCTTTGCTATACTTTAATTTTTTTGAATTGAAATGGGATCGGAATGAAATGATAAATACCCAAATAAAACTTTGACTTAGGATAGAGAATTAAATAAAAACCCGATTGGTCAATAATTTGATATAAAAATAAAATAAAGATTTTATTTGAATAAAATAATAAGGATTTTAATTGAAGTTGGAATTTGAATTCTAGTGAAATTTAAATGTTAATATTTAATAATCAGAAACAAAACATTAACAAAGTAATTGATGAAAGAACGTTGTTAAATTTAAGAAATGATTGAATTAAATTTTGAAATTTTTAATAATTAAGTTTCGAATTATTTAATAATTAAGTTTTGAAATTATTTAATAATTTAATGAGATTGAATTATTTGACAATTAAATAAATTTGAATTCTTTGATAATTGAAATTGAACTTCTTTAAAAAGTAACATTGAGTTATGTAATAATTAAGTTTTGGAAATTTGTTTAAATCAAATAAGTAAATAAGTGAAATTGATTTTCTTTAACAAGAAATAAAATGTGATATATGTGTTGAAATAAATTTAAGACTGGTAATTTTAAGAATTTGATTTGACGAATCTAATTTAATTCCATCGTAAGTTTTGATATAATGGAGTTGAACTTAAGTAATTGATTTAATGAATTGGAATTTAAATAGAAATTGTGTGAATGACAAATTTACTTAATGAATATTGAATGAAATCGATCGATGAATTTAAATTGATTTGAATGTTAAATTAAATTAATTTAAATGATTTCGGAATGAAACTTATATACGAACTTGAATCAATATTTGAATTATTTTAATTCAAATTTTGAAATTGAATTATAAAGTTTTGAAATGAAAATTTGGAAGTTATGAAACGTAGAATTTTGGAAATTGTTTTGGAAAGACAAATGAAATGTCGATTTACAAATTCTAATTGAAATTGAAATTGATTTGGTTTTGAATTTATTAAACGACCAATCGGTGTAATAATTACGAAAGTTATTAAAGAGACCGGAATCGGTTATGGACATACTCTCTGTCTAAACCGAAAACCACTTTAATAACTATACGTGGAGTGTGATCCAGAATGAAGTGGTTGGAATGATGTACGTGATGACTGAAGAAAGAGAACGATAATGGATAGCCTTGACACTTGTGTCAAATTGGAAATGACTAAAACAGGAGCCGTGCCGGGCCAAATGGTGTCAGCCACCTCGAGCGAACACACTTCTTCGTAAACTACTCATTACTTGTTATTGATTGGTGCACCCTCATACTTTGGGTGTGTTGTTTTGCGGTGTTGCGATCGTTGCGGCGATGCGTTTTCACCAGTCCGGATCAGGCAAACGTCCTTTAACGTATATTACGACATAGTAGATAGTTTAACGGATCCTTAGATGATGGTTATTCCAACGTCCTTTGAGTTACTTGTATTTCAGTTGTTATTTCACTTGAGTTGGATATATTGATATAAGAATGTTAATCCTGACTCAAGTGTTTTGTGTTTTGCTTTACGCTCGGGTCAGACTGAGTGTACCAGTATTCGAGACTCACCTTTGGAGTTGGAGCTTCACTTCGAGATCCGGCTATCTATCCAGCTTCCCGATATTCAGTTGATTCTGGTGATATATTCTGATTCTTGTATTTGACTATTGTATTCAAGACTTCTGTTGTAACTTATTTAACTCTGTTATATATATAGTAGTTTCATGAACTACTATCTTTTTCTTCCGCTGCATATTATTACTCTGTGTCTGTGATCTGTGATTATTTATTTACTGTATATATATTCAGTTTTGTCAAATTTAAATTAACAATTCAGTATTTTGAATTATTCAAGTCCGACATGTGCGAATGCAAATGGTCCAAAATAGCGGGTCGTTACATAAACCTGGTATAAGAGTAAATGAAAATAAAACGATATATGTAGAATTAAGCCTTCAAGTATATAATTTATTTATTCACCAAAACTTTTGTTCTGACCCCCCTCCTCATATCATCCAGTAGATTAGGTAGTTGTAGAGACTTCACAGCTTTATGACAGTTGCTTAGAAAGTATTATCATTTGGATGAATACTTACTTACTATTATATTTTAGTCAATCCCGCCATGAGATAAATTATTGAGCTCTGATATATTTGTCTTTGCCTATTTTCAAGATATCAGATACCTAATTAGGGCTTCGGTGGGCTTGATTTTTAGCATTTTTGCGAAAAATCTGGACTATTAGAATTCGAGTTGCTACATTTGGTATTAAAGCCTAAGTTTAGGATTCCTAGGTAGGTAGTGGGTGAGCGTATTTGTATCTTTAAATAAAATATAAATATATTATGTACTAAAATCCAAATAGTCCCCAACCATAGATTTTAATAATATAGAAAGTTTTTGAAGTATATTTGTGCATAGTTTGCTAGTTGGGTTTAGGAAGAGCCAAGTATATAGAGCCCTATGTTATTACCGATTTATAGCATACAAATAAGCCATGTTTTGAGAGAAACTTTGTATCCATATGTTTTAGGAAGTAGGGAAGTTCCTTAGGGACAGTAGGGAGAGTGTTTTTATTTTGGGAAGAATAAGAGGTTTTAGTATGAAGAAAATCCACTTTATGTCTAACAAATAAAAATGAAAGTTTTGAATTAAAAAAGTTGAAAAATATAATTATTAATATATTTTAGGAAGTAAATATTGGGTTTTTGAAAATATAAGTCGTATGAAATTTAAATTGGTTTTTATATGATGTAACTTTTGTTAAAAGTGAAATTCCTTTTGAAGAATTATAGAGCATTTATAGCTCGCTAGTTTCTTTGTAGGAAAATAATGATTTTAAATATAAAAACATAAAGTGTGTTGAGTATCGAAAATGTAGGTTACAATATTTATTGTTGTAATAAATATGATCAGTAAAAATAAAGAAAGCGCGGACTATGACTCTATAGTAGGTGACTCCCAAAGTAAATGTTTTTACATTACACACGGGATTTATTAATAATTATTTTAATTGAATCCATATATTAGTATTTTTAGGTTGTAGTAATGGTGTTTTATGCAACATCTGTTTTGACCTAATTGAGTTTTGGAGATAATTTCTAAAGTGGTTTGTATGTACACTTATTATTTAAATAAGCGCATGAAAATATTTTCTAGTTATAAAGAAGTTTTAAAAATGAGTTCTTTGGAAAAATAATATGCGATAAATTAATGAATTTAGTAGGAAATATCTTATGTAAGTAAATATAGAGTAAACACACCTTAATATACTGGAATGAAATGAATAATGATATAATTTTCTATAAATGACAAATAAAGATGTTTTGTACAAGCTATAAGGAATACATGAAAGAGATGTACAAGGTATGGAAAGCCCCATATTTTGCATTGCCTATTTTGATAAAATACAAAATATATTTTGTAAAATTTCACATAAAATGAAATCCTCCTTTAAAGGATTCATAGAAGGTTTTAGCATTAATGGTTTCTCATAAGAGAAAGTAATTCCAAGACATTAAGGTATAAAACCATTGAGTGTAGTAAGTTTGTAACTCATTCAAGGTTAAGTAATTGGAAGAGTAGGAAAGTTTAGAGATTTTTGATAAAATAATTGTTCTTATTTACCCCAGTTTTTGTAAATTTGAAAATCTATAAAAAAGTTATATTTTGAAAACATGCGAGGACATTTTTTTTAAAAAGTCAAGAAAAAAGAAAATTGTTTTAAGAACAAGCAAGACATGTTTTAAAAAAAAGATGGTTTGGTAGAAAAGTAAATAAGTTTTTGAAAAGATAAAATTTAGAAGTTTTATTTTGTGAATAAAAATTGATAAATACCAAATGAAATCAGACTTTTAAATATGGAGTAGATATGAATCATTTTCTAGGTGTAATGGAAAAAGTATAAGGTTATAGCTGTAATTACTCTTAATAATAATAAAATTTCCCAAGGTGTATAGGACACTAGTGAAAACCTAGAAATGTTGCTTCATGTGTGTAGGCTATAGAAGAATAGTGAAATGATATTAGTAAGATGATAAGACATACGTGGTTGGGATAGGTAAACCTTAGTTGGGGAAAAATGAAAGGTAAAGAGAAAATTTCCCCAAGCTTAGTCGTCTTTTTAGATAGAGACTAAATAGATAGAAACTCTTATCCATGCAGTAATGAGACTTAGTTATTCCTTTTGAGCATGAAATAGAAGAGATGAATAGATCTTATTCGTTATGAGTGATACAATGTAAGTTGGTAACAAGTAATAGGCTGCAGGAGGAGCATATGAGTTACTTGGATTCGTAGAGTATGATTTTTCTATGTCAAAGTGGACATGGTCCTAGACCTCCTTGCCCTAGATGATAGCTGTGCTTAGTTGCTTATCGAAAAATGTAAAGAAAAAAGAGTAAAAGCAAAATAAGATAACTAAAAGGAAAATAACAAATTTAAAGAAGCGACAGAAATGTCAAAAGAAAATTTTAAAAAGAGATATTTTCTTATACAAACTATGGTTGGGGAAATAAATAATTTTTTTAGAATAGTAGCCTAAATCCCGAGTATGGAGGAAGATGTGCGCAAAAGAAAATCGGAGAAATATGAAGTTTTTCCATTTTCCACCTTCTTTGTAACATATAAAATCTAATTTGGAAAATTAGAATTTTCTAAAATTCAAAAAATAAAAGTTGTTTGGTAGGTTTGGGCATAAATTTTTTTTGAACTATGCTCCTATTCAGTAGGAGTGTGGGAAAAATTGAATGAAAAATGTTTTGAGTTTTCAAAAGATTGCATTCATATAGAATTGCAAGTATATTTAGGATATGTGCGTCATGTTTTGAAAAGAATTTCTAAAAGAAAAGGTATTCATATAGGAGGTACCATATAAAAATTCTTACACATGCATATATTTTATGATGTATTGCACTTTGCATTATGCACGGATTGTTGTAAAATTGAATGTACACAAAATGGATGTGATTAATATGAAAAATTACATAATTGAACTCTTATCAAATTTCGAGGACGAAATTTCCTTAGAGGGAGAATGTAACACCCCGTGTTAAATTATAATTATATATACAAATGATTTAATTAAGTTATATACATTCGAAATTTTAAAACAAAGAAATGTTTGTAAATGGGGCAACTAATTAATATTATTTGGAATACATATATATTTGTGTAACAAATAAATTAGGAAGAAATTATATAAAATCAATTAATAGGGAAGATTAATTGACGGTATTTGTTTAAAAGAAAAATTTATATTCAATTAATTAGTAGAAGTGATTAATTGATAGGAACTGACAAGAAATGGAACATATATTGTAACAACTTATTGATATGATTAGAAACATATATGTTAGTGCAAGAGAATAAAATGGAGGAAGAGTAATTTATACAAGTAATCAATTGTTAATTAATAAACATGAAGACTTATGGTAACATATATAATTAAGATTGTGATTCAAAATTCAATTGTAGAATATATGCATGCAATAATTATAGGAATAAAATAAATTAATTTGCATATATGTGACAAATTAATATCGTGTTGATTGGCATATTAATTTGGTAAGAAATCACAGTGCATGTAGGGATTAATTGGGTAGTAAATTAGTTCTAGGTATATATGAAATCTATTATTTGGGTAATTAATAGGGGAACCTGGTTTAAAAGAAACATGGCATTTAAAAATATATGTTTCCATAGATTGCGAGAGAGAAGGGGAAAGTGATTAATGAAAAAATTGTTGGAGGATCAATTTTAAATAAAAACAAAGGCAAAAAAACATATTAATTTTATGTCCATATATTGAGTGTACGCTTTAGATTTTAGGGTTTTATATTTAATGATTAGCACTGATTTGAACAACTATAAATATAAGTGCAGAGCCTCATTTTTATTCTCATTATTTTTCTCTTGCCTAAAGATGCTCTGCTATTTTTCTGTCTCTTCTACAATTTCTCAATAACAAAATTTTAAATCTAATTCACACGAATTTAGATCTAAATAGAAAGAGAATAAAATTAATTAGAGAATTAGGAACTGGTTCAAATCAGAGGGCTATGTCAAGGAAAAAACCTAAGATTTGAGTTTTATTTGCTATTTCTAATCCAAATCACTTCCTTTTCTCTTTCAAATATTATAGATCTGTAAATATATCGTTTGTAATTCCAAATAAGTATTATAAGGGAGGTGGATATAGATGTTAGGGACAAATCTGAAATAAAAATAGAGAGATTTGAAAAGCTAGCAATGTGAGTGGATTTAATTATGTCTTTTACGTTTATGATATATTATCGTGAAATTCTTGTTAAGTAATTTTATTTAGTATTTCAGTAATTAATTTTGTTAGTTAGTTATGCTAAACTGCAAGAAATTTACAGTTATTTACATCTAATTTGAAGTTATAATTTAACCAGATGCTAGTTTCTTTTTTTCTCTTTGTACGTGAATAATATAGTTAAAAAAATTTGCGATTATGGATTAAAATGGGAAAATACTAGATTAGATATAAAATAAGAAAATATGGAATAAAGCTATAAAATTGGAATTCTGCAATAAATTACGCTAAAATGGAAATAATAAATTAATCTAATAACTTGATTTGGAAGTAAGTAATAGATTAATTGGTTAGTTTAGAAAATAGGATACATTTCTATAATTCAATATTTAAAAGATAATGATAAATGTAATTTCAAGAATAAAAGAAAGAAAAAGGGAGCGTAAAATAGAGAAACCACTGTATTTTACACTGTTCCAAAGTAATAAAAGAAATACCTTACAGTTACGAATAATTATTTATAGTATTATTTAGTATTAAAATATGGAAATGGATTTTTAATATAGTTTTCATGCCCAACCAAATAAAATTGAATTACTTCTTAGAATAGGATAAAATAAAGTAAAGTATGAAATGAATCAAGTAAATTATTAGAAAGGAATTTGAAGCTATAAACAATAATGAACCTAGATCTACATTTATTACACAGACTATACAATAAGACAGTCGTTATGATAAGTGAATTATATAATATAAGAGAATTAAAGAGAATTTTATATCATAATAAAAGAAGATAGCCTAGAACAAAAGAGAGGCACTTGTAATCATATACAGAGGCTTATTTAAGATTTAAATTAAGTTAATAAGAAAATAGAACATAGATAATAGAAGATGCTTATTTAATAAACTTAAGATTTAAATTGAGTTAAATAAGCAAGGTAATTGAAGTGGCAGCACCAACAACATTCCCTGTTAGATCAACGGTGGTCTCACTATAGCCAAAAGTGAGATGAGGGCAAGAATATGCTAATTAGGGTGAATAAGTATCCAACATAATAAGAAAAGTAAACTAAATGCAAATTAAAAGATTAGACTTAGGGTCTAATAAAAGAGTGAGATGCGTTTGGAGTAGCCGAAAGGATGAAGAGCCTAACGAGGTAGTTCATCATAGATTTCAGCAAAGGAGAAGCACGTCCAACTTAATTATTTTGGGTTAGAAGGAAGTACGAGACTTCAACAGGATGTGAGGATATTCACCCTTTAGGTAGGCCTAACGAAACCGCATCCCTGAAGATAGGTCTATAGGTGTTCCATCAAGAGAGTATGTCTTGATCGCATTTGCAGTATAGGCCTAACAAAGCAGACGTTTATAGGCAGTTAGAAGGGCTTGGTGCTCGAAGTTAGGTATTCATATGTCCAGTACTTGCAAGTAATTTTAAGGATAGTCGCATACGCATATCGGCCAGCATCAAGGCCAAGAGCGATTTCGGAAAAGACTAGAGTTAAACCTACAGGTAAATCATTCTTTCACTATCGAGACATTTGATGAGGGGCACCTCCATTTGAATGTTAGATTGTTTGCAGTAGGGCACGAGCACTTAACTCTTTATAAGTCTTTCGGTAAGTTGAGGGGTGGCTATTGTGGCCATAGCCATGATGAAAAAGAGAAAAACCAACTAGAATATATGTATTGTAGGCCTAACGAAGCAGTCCTTTACAGAGGTAGAAAATCCCCGACTAATTCCATACAAGGTAGACCTTGTTGGTGGGATTCAGATAGTAGATAAAACGATTGTGTAGTCCTCAATATACGCACTGAGTGGTACATTGTAGATGTTCGAGCATTGGCATAGACTAGGGCGGACGCAATTTATGTTTTCATAGTAAGTAGTAGAGCATATGTATTGTAGGCCATAGAAGCAGTCCTTTACAGATTTAGCTACGGAACGCTCACGGAGCAAGATGATGGAGTGTTTGTATTGTAGGCCTTATGAAGCAGTCCTTTACAGACATAACTATAAAGAAAGACGATGGAGCATCTGTATTGTAGGTCTTACAAAGCAGTCCTTTACAGATGTAGTTATGGAATGCTCTCGAACCAAGACGACTGAGCACTTTTCGAGGAGGATACAGAAGGTACCATAGGTGGTACCTAGGACCAATATGGTCATTGGGCATATGGCTACATATATGTATATGTTAGTTATTAGGTTTTAATCTATTGTGGAGTAGATGGGCACGGTTCACGAATATAGGCGAGAGTATTATAACCTAATGAACCTGATATAAGAGTAAATGGAAATAAAACGATATATGTAGAATTAAGCCTACAAGTATATAGTTTATTTATTCCACAAAACTTTTATTCTGACCCCCTCCTCATAAAATCTTACAGGTTAGGTAGATTTTAGAGACTTCACAGCTTTATGACACTTGCTTAGAAAGTGTTTACATTTGGGTGAGTATTTACTTATTATTATATTTTAGTCAGTCCCGCTGTGGGATAAATTATTGAGCTTTAATATATTTGTCTTTGCCTATTTGTAGGATACCAGTTACCCAACTAGGGCTTCGATGGGCTTGTTTTTAGCATTTTTGCAAAAAATTCGGACCATTGGAATTCGGGTTGTCACATATATACACTAAGTAAATAACAATTATCCACTCCAAAAAATAGCCTCTGAACAAGGTAAATAAGAAAAGGTATACCGCTACAAATAGTAAATATCACCTAAATAGCTTGTCCCATAATGGTAACCTTTGACTCACACGACTTCATTCCCAATGTAGTAGAAGCATATTATTATTATCTATTCAAATATTGTCAATTTACTTGGGATGATATAATTTTTTTATTATTATTATCTATTGACTCTAAAAAATAATAATGTTTTACTTCACATGTCCGTAGGTCACCTTATAGTTATTTACCAAAATAATAATATCAATTGACTTTAAATACATTAAAAACATTGCATTTCCAAAAAACTTAACAATTGTTGTTTAATTCCTTTAAAACTTTACGTCCTTATTTTCCTCAAATAACAATTTTCCATGAAACCCTCATTCGAATCACTATCCTTTTTTCTTCCGTAATAATAATATTAACCCAAAACAACTATCTTAGAAATATAATCCCATTTTGAAGTACTCAAACTACATTGTTATTTATCTCGAGGTAAAAATAATTTAACCCAAAATATTTCCTACGATATCTGTATATAATATATAGTAATTTAACATTCTTATTATTATATTTTAAATATTTCCTCGGCACTGGTTAAAGAATAAAATCATATCTCGATAAGTCTTACAAAAATAATAACGTTATCAATCACCTAAAATAATAGCAAGTTTCATTAATTTTTTTTAAAAAGTACAATATTACTATTTATTCCAAATACTGTCAATTTATCCCAAATTCCCGCAAAATTTCGTACACCTTATAATAAAAGAATTTTAACAGTTTACCAAAATTCTATAACATTTATTAAATTCCACTTTACCCTATAAATACTAATAATTTTCTCAAACTTGCTTCGAAATACATTTTTCATTCTTGTTTATGAGTATCCCTAGACATACATAAATAGCAACCTTACTAAAATTTACTTATTAATTTCAGTACAAATTGTCAATTACGATTATTTACAAATATCACCTTAAAATTATAAATAAGATTATTTACTACATTATTTCATGTTTTTACTTATCCATAAGTTTTTAATTATTATCCCTAAATATGGAAATAATTACTATAAAATATTCATCCTCAAAATTGGAACTATTACATAAACAAACAACCAAATCTCGACGTGTTCATCACAACATCCAAACAATAATAAAAAGGATATAATCATATCTTAATTGATGCATGTGTATATTAATGAATACTTATTTAATATTTAAAATGTAAATACTTACAACATTTGAATCTACCAAAGTACTTTCATAAGCATCCCCAAAATAGGTAACTAAATGCCCAAATGTTTAGAATCTCATATTGAACCCAATGCAATAAACCACGAGCGAAACATATATAATACGTAAAAATCATAGTCATTAGGAGATCAAGCATTTAAAATGCATATAAAACATAGGGGCTAATTTATAAATTCTCTCGCCGTCTATAGTAATATTGAGACTCTCAACCCTCCTCCACCATGATGGTTCCATCCCTAGGCACTGTTATAGGCCACCGTATCCTCCATCGCCGGTGCCACCCAACCAACACCAGTCGACCCCCTTCGGTTGTCGTCGACCGCCTTTCAATCTTTCATAGACAATTCCAACTAGCTCGGGCCATATTAAGTCACATAAATATTAGCTTTGTGCTCCTCTTTTTGAGATCTACAAACTCATGTTTTCAATTTCGTCAATCGGTGTTCCAATTAGAAATCCACAAATCTACCTAAGGCGCTTTAACCACCAATTCCGATCAATTCGAGCATCGTATCAAAAAATAAATATTGTCATCACTTTATCTCATAGGGATTGACAATTTAATATAATTTGATGATGTTGGACACATTCAGTTATTGACATATTTTTAAGAAGACTAATTTCTATTATAATGTAATTAGCGAGGATTTTGAGATTAGGAAGACAAAATTTATTTGGTGATTGGCCAACGTCTCAAAATCCTAACATAGTATGTACTAAATTTTATTTCTCAAATATTCTTTACACAATCTAATTATTAATATTTTGAAAAGAGACAACTTCACTTAAAGTATAACCAGTAAAATAAATTAACTGGTTATTGATAATTATTTAATACTAACTATGTCTAATATGTCGATCATTACATATTTATCATTGTTTTATTATATACATCATCTTTTCTATTTCTCCCACCCATCTCTTTTCTCACCCATCAATATTTTGCAAAATATTTCTCTCATCCTTATACATCCCACTTTCAATTTCTTAACTTTTTAAGAAAACAAGCATTTGTTATATCATCTTCTTAAATGTAAATATTAATCATGAACTCAAATCTCATCAACCTTAAATCTTTTTTTTTCAAATTCTATCACTTCATAATTTGATTAGAAAATTGTAGTTAATTTAATAATTTTCAAACGTTAATATACTAGAATGTTGGACGATTTCATTTACGTGGAAATTAGGATATGCCCCCTATTTTCAAGTTTTATACATGAAAAAGTCATTCTCAAAAACATATTTTAAATTAGACCACTATTTTTAATTTCGGCAAAAAGTTTTCATTTTCTTCCGAAAATTAAATCTAAACTTAATTGCGTGTTTCTATCAACAAAACTACCTTTTGAAATTCATTTCAAAAAATGCAAATAATTGTAGTTTTTTTTCTGTAAATCTTTATAGTTTCTTCTGCAAATATGCTGAAACGAAAGATATGAGTGTTTTTTTAAAACTCATTTTTGAGCGGGGACGAGTGTGTATTTTGGAACTTAAAGAGAGTAGTTTACAAAAGTTTCCTTTATTTAAAAATATCTTTCTAAACAATAAAAATTAAAGATATGGCAAGTACGATGTACAAAGAAGCAATTGCTCAAGTTTATAAATATATTCGAGGCGGTATTCACTGTAAAGTTTGTACGACAGTAGTAGGTGTTTGAAGTGGTCTTTTTTTAGTATGTTTCTAAACAACATTACAGAGAGTGTTAGCGAGTATACATAGTAGCACCCTGTTACCTGGCACTTTGGCCCGAATCATGACAATAATCGCAGAGCCTATCGTTGAACCTAGATGGGACTCAAGCTAAGAGAGGATTGGAAGTATAAGAGACCGGTGTAACTTAAGTTTGGGTTGGCCTATACACATGGATCGATATACTTGGCACTGGCTCGGCCAAGGTGGATCGGTGTTGGAGTGTAGCCAAGGTGGCTCAGTCAAGGTGGATCAGTATTGGAGTGTAGCCAAAGGGATCGATGTTGGAGTGTAGACATGGTGGATCGGCCAAGATAAGCAAGACAAAGTGGTTCGGTAGAGATGGGTTCAGTCCTAGTGGCTTGGTGTAAACGGGATCGGCCCTGGTAGTTCGGCTAATTGTGGTCCGGCCTTAGAAGTATTAGGTCGTGCATCGCTCGGTTAAGAAAGGAAAGCCAAAACTGCTTTCGTCGATTGAGGCTCGACATTGATGGTTCGGCCTCAATGGATCGGCATGTGTAAAATGGCGTAGCTGGTTCGGTGCATGATGAGGGAGTTAGCATATTCTTGGGGTCTACGGCAAGGTGAGGAGATCGGCATTGGTTTGCTTTGAGATACACAAGGAGTCGCTTCGAGTCCCTTGAGAGCTTGCCTCGAGTCATTTACTAGACGACCACAGTTCAGCCATAGGGGTTTGGTAACACCTGGTTCGGCCATATTAGTTTGGCATTGCCTGGGTGGTCAGTTTGAACTGATACTAGTGGGTCGAGCTATCTTGATCGTGGGCCTGCACAGGGAACCAGCCTACCTTCATCTATAAATAGAGGGGCAGGGGTACAGTTGAAGGGACCATTTTTGAAAACTCCAAGGATACTCTACCATTGTTTGTACTCGTTTCTTTTTTGTTCAAACTAGCACTCAAGTTGTTTGTTTACGGATTGTATCTGTATTCAAGTTATTGAAAGAGCAATAAAGATCACATTCAAAGTAGACGTAGGCAATTACGTTGAACCACTATAAACGTGATGTTTATATTTCTGTTGTTCTTTTTGCACTCAATTGCGTTATTCCTCTATTTTAGTTTACTTTCTTCATTAATCACTAAAAAAACTCTATTCAAAGGTGTTAGTGACCAGTTTTGGTGCTTTCACTGAGAATATGCATTCTCAGGCTGTTAGGACTACTTTGTCATTACTGGATTAAAGAAATGCCCCGAAGGAGATCCGAGTTCATTTTCAAGAGTTCATAGATTATATTCAGAGTTTCGATGGATAACTCTAAGATGGAAAGACCATGTACCAAATATGCTTCCCACAATGCGGGTGTCAATGAGACCGCCAATGTCCAGCAAGCGAGACCCAGTAATCAGCAAGCTAATCTAGCAGCTGGAGCCACCACCGCCCTAAACCAATTAGAAGTTGTGACCAAGGTGGAGTTTAATGAGCTGATGAGAGAGCTTGTGGAAAGTAGGAGACAGCTTAACGAGCAGATCTAAGCAAACTCCAACCTCATGACTCAGATTACTCAACAACGGCGTCAAAATGCTAAAGAAGCCCCGCTTCCTACTCATCATCTGACAGCTCCGCTTGGTCGGATGAACATCCCAAGCGTAGACACCGTAGGATTGAAACAACACAAACAGGTGCAGCAGAGCAATTCAACAGAAATGGGCCAGGTTCCCTACCTGGAACCTTGGCCCCTCACCTGCACCTGGGGAATCGCACCCAGGTTGGAGTGGGAAACTTAGGATCTGGAACATGAGTGGATGCTGGTTCACTGCCTTGCCAGGGTCGAAGCGAAGCGGGCCCTCAGGACACGCACTTGGGAGATCGCCTATTGAGGAGGCACCAGTCGAAACGATCACAGGGGATGGGTTCCAACTTGCTACCTCCCATCGAGACCCTGGATTTATCAACTATAGTCAGACAACTGATGAGGGAAAATCAAGGCTTATCCAACGACGACTGGGGCGTATCTAGGAGCCGTACTCCGTTCATAGATACCATCCTATAGGCTAAGTACCCCTGGAAGTTTAGTATGCCTACTATCCCAGGTTATGAAGGGAAGACTGATCCCCGGTAGCATATAATGAGATAAGAGTGGATGAAGGACTCGACTCAGGCAAATGATGTGATCAAATGTAGATGCTTCCCAATAACCTTATCCGAGATCGCTACCATGTGGTTCACCAAGCTTCCCCCATGATCGATCTCCAGGTTTGATGAGTTAGTGGTGAAATTTGTGGAATAGTTTAGGATCCATGCCACTCGCCCAAAAGACGTGATGTCTCTATCCAATGTGATCCAGGCTCCGAGGGAGTCATTAAAGGATTATTTGCAAAGATTTCACGTTGTTTCTACCAAAGTTAGCCACCCAAATGACCATGCTATTCTTATGGTCATGATGCGAGGAGTAGATCTGGACTCAGAGTTTGGTGATTGGTTGGCAGGAAAACCTTCGACTACCCTGGAATGCTTTTATTCAAAGGCAAACCAATTCATGAGAAGGGAAGAGGCCAGGTGGACAAGGCGAAGCAGTGTGCCAGGGGCTAGCAAGGAGATGGTGCAAGGCAACATTGCGGTAAAGAATTTTGGCGACAACTCTGGCAAGGTCCAGGTCAACATTCAAAATAAGCAGGAGCAGTCTAAAGGATCCGAAGGAGGAAACTCCGGAAGAAAAAGGGAAGCAGGAAAGTGGAAACCAAGAATCCAACCTATGGCAAGTACACTCCTTTGAACACATCTCTGGAGAATATTTATTTATCAACTTGTAATACATTCCAATACCAAAAGCCGTGCCTAAAGGAATCCATTGAGGATCAAAAACAGATTGGGAAGTATGTTGGTTTCACGAGACATATGGGCACAACACTGAGGAATGTAGATACCTCCATGATTCTATAGAAAAAATGATTTGGCAGAAGAAGTTACAATGGTTTGTTAAGAATCCTTAGCTAGGCGGACAGGGGACATCCGACCCCAATCTCGAGCAGGCTCTACATCGACCCGAGGAACCCGCTCGGACTAGAGGTAGGCTGATCATAAACATGATAGTCGGTGGGCCTCGCACGACAGATAAGAGTTGGCAAGAAATGGAACGCTATGCTAGTTCCCTAAAGCATGCGGATTTCGAATGCTGCTCGAACACAAAAGATGGGACCCAAGCGATACAGCAGCGAATGATGACAAATGATATAGTATTCAGGAGCAGGGATGCCGATCAGGTGGAGGCACCTACCATTGACTCGATGGTCATCTCGGCCACGATTGGGCCGACGTTTGTGAGAAAGATACTGACTAATTATGAGAGTTTTGTTAATATTATCTTCAAAAAGACATATGACCAAATGAAGATGGAGGCGAAGGATCTGAAATCATCTAAAGACCGCATTCACGGCTTTAATGGTGCAGCCACTGATGTGATAGGTTTTGTTGAACTACCAGTTGAGTTAAGAGAAGGTGAACGTAGGAGGGTGCAGATCCAACTGTTCATTGTTTTGGACGTTGATTCCCCATATAATGTTTTTCGGGGTCGAATGGCCCTGGCAAAGTTTAGGGTAGCTTTGGCCCTATGGTGTTTAACTTTGAAATTTCCAACGGATAGAAGAGTTAGTGTAGTGCATGGCGATCAAGCAACTGGTCGTTCATATTATGTGGCTGAGCTTAGAGGGTCCCAGCGAAGAGAGAAGGAAAAGGGTGTGGACAACTCTATCTGCATCCATGTTGCTGAAAATTGACAAGTAACGTGTAACGACCCGCCTTTTTGGACAGTTTAAAACCGACGATCCAATACACATGCCGATTCCAAACCATTCAAAAGGGAAGATGGTTATTGGCGTAAATAAAAAAAGAAAAGAAAGGGAAATAAAGAAAATGAAACAACACAGAATCTTGCAGAGGAACGATAAAATATAATAGTCAAATAAACAGTTCATGAAGTTGTTTACAATACTTTGATCATTATTTATACAACATTTATCAGAGTTATACATATACAACATAACAAATAAAATAATGCAGCAGACAACATGATGCAGAGATAATAAGAGTAATAGTATACCAAATCTTCGTCTTCGTCCTCCAGAATAGATCTTCAATAAGCTGAAAAACTCAGGTCTTACCCGAGCGTAATGAAAAGACAAAACACTCGAGTCAGGACTAAAATATCCTCATGTAAGTTAAATCAATCGTAAATAAATATGAGTGTAACGGCGTCAGAGATGTTTACGGGGTTTGACATCTCATATCCAGTGTCAATGTGCGTGCAGTAACTCAAGAGATGTTACGGGATTTTCCATCTCTCAATGATCCGTTAAACTATCTACTATGTAGTACAATACGCTATTATAATATGTCTACAGTAAAGTAAAAGTATTAAAATAGCGTTAAGGCGTTACCATAATTCCGCTTAACACATTTTATAATGTCATAGTCTATACAGCACCGTAAACCCCACCTTAAACGGGTGGTTATCAGAGGGTACCCCATAGGTATAACACAAAACAAAACGTAGTGGTCGCGAATAGGATAATCAGTATGACAAGGTACATGAGGCGATACCAACTAGGATACTAGTAGTTGCGTGATCCGGACTGATGTTGAGCATAGCCAGCAGCTACCTTAACACCGCGAAACAACACTCCCAAATCGAGGGGTGCACCCAAATCAAATCACAAAAGGTAATAGATATGGTATCGAAGAAGTGTGTCCGCTAGAGATGGCGAACCTCAATGGCCCGGCGCGGCTCCTGTTTTAGTCATGTCAGGGGTCATTCAATATCGTTCTCTTTCTTCAATCAATGCGTTCACCAAGCCATCCACTTCATTCTGGATCAACACTCCGCGTATAATAGTTATTAAACTGGTTTTCGGTATCGACAGAGAGTATGTCCATATCCGATCCCGGTCACTTTAATAATTACGTATTATTACACCGATGGCTCTTTTACATTTCAAATCGATTCATAATTGATACCAAAATATGATATTCGCTTCAAAAATCAAATCCATTTCAAATATCATCGTATCTGTTCAAAATGTAAGATTCCGTTTCAAAAATCATTTTTCGCCTCAATATCTCATCTCGATTTCAAAATCATTTCGAATTTCAATTTTGGTTGCAACTTCATTTAACCCAATTCGTATTTACATTCAAGATTTAAACATAAACATTTCACCTTATTGACCAGCTTGAAATTTTAGAAAATAGTTTTAAGGAGTTTAAAAGTAGTTTTAAATAATTAAAATACTTAAAAATACTTAAAATCTTAAAATGGATTTAAAATAGATAAATTAGTTTAAAATAATTTAAATTGGGTTAAGTAGATTTAAAATAGATTAAAATAAGTTAACATGATTTAAGATGGGTTAAAATAATTTAATATAGTTAATATAGGTTAAAATAATTTAAGTATTTAAAGATGGTTTATATAATAGAGTAATTTGGAAAACAAAATGAACAGCTTCAAAACCAAACCATTTCAATTATAACTTCCCAATTCAACTCAATTTCAATTTCCATTCTACCGATTCAATTTCGATTTCAATTCAAATCAATGTCAACTTTGACTTCAAATTAATTCAATTCTACATTCACCTTCAATTAATTCAATTTCAATTTATATCGATTTGGAGCTTGATTTTCAAAATATCAATTTATAAAACTTAACAAAATTATCCTTCAATATTCAAATTTAAATCCAAATTTCAAACATGATTCAATTTCAAGCTCAATTTCAAAATATCATTTTTATATCACTTTTACTTAGTAATACTCAAAGCTCGAAATAATGTTCAATCTTTAAAACAAATAAATTTTCGAAATTCAATCATATCCCAATTTTAAATTTCAAAGTCTCATCTTATTTAACAATTTCTTTTAACCAAAATTAATTTCAACATTCCAAACTCAATTTTTTTTGTGATAAATTCGATTTCTATAAATTGATTTATTTATAACTTTTAAATCAAAACATTTAAATAAATTTCAAATCAACGATTAAATTTTTTTATTAATTTAACCAATCCGGTATCCGTATATAATTTTCTATCCTATGGCCAAGTGATTATTTATTTCAATTAAATGTCAGGGATGATTATATACCACTTAGATCAAATCACAGTGTCATATGTATGTATAATAGGATATATATAAACAAATAAACATCCAAACATTTAAATATCAACCAATAGCATCCATCGAAATAAAACATCCAATAGACAATACAATTTTCGGCAATTTCATAGTTATCAATATCAGGTAATTTAATCGCAATTCAATTTTAATCTCAATCTGACTGTCAATTAAATTTTCAACGGTCAATTCAAATGACAATCTACATGACAATTAAGTTTTATCAAACAACGACAAATAAAAATCATAACACTTCATAATGTCAATTTTAACTAGCATAAAGATATTCAGTACGTTGTGAGCGTTAGAAAACACTCTCCTTGATATCCTGTTGTCACCGAGACGTTCCGGTTTGGAACTCAACCGGACGACTCCCGATTTTAGCCCCAAATTTCAACCGTCTCCAAATTTGCCCAAACCGTTTTCATTTCGAAGCTCTCGTCATTACAATCGCAACGCAAAAATTCTCGTGCCAATCGGACCTCGTATGTAGAAGTTATACATTTTTAAGTTATCGACATTCGAATTTATAAAACAATTTATATAGATTTAAAGTTTATCCATGCCCAAAGCAAAAGAGGCCCAGCCCACTTAACATCTTCTTCCCCAAACAAAGCCTGTGCGCGCAAAATGCACAAACCCACCATTGCCATGCACTTCCTTCCAGTGATACGGAGCTAGGCTACATAACTCGACGAACCGACAATGCCATCCGACTTCTCATCGAAATCTCCACCATCCCCCATCCCAAACTCCAAGCTCGACGCCACCCTGGGAGTCGCGACTCGTGCCCAGCTGCACGCACGATGCGAAATGTCGCGTTCCCCACAACATGATCGCGCGCCACCAAAACGTGCTCCGAGGTGCTATTTTCGATGACGAGCTCAAATCAAAGCTCCGTTTCGCGAATCAAAGCCTATATCCTCCACGATTTCCAACCCTAGTTCAGGCCTAAGAATGGCTTCGACCCCAATGGTTGCCGCACCAAGCACGAAGCATACCAGATCAAAGATAAAGCAAAAATAGGATTTTTAAAATTGGTTTCGTGATTTTTAATCGAGTATTGGAAGAGACTGAAATTTTTGAAGTTTGGATTCATTATTTTCCTACTGCCTGAAGCTTGCGTGCGAATTTAAAAGAGAGAAGACCTGATTCTTGCGTGTGGGATGCTTAGTACAGTGATTTGAAAAGAAGCTGAGGTGAAAAGTTGACTAGACAATATATAAATTTAAATTTCAAAATATCCCAATTTATGCAACTTAAAATCTTGAACACTTATCGAGGCGTGCCACTAGGCGTTTGTAATGTTATACCCCTATTACAGACGCAATGGAAAATGTTTCAAGCCCTAATTCGATCGTATGTGCGAGTTACGGAAATAAACGATCAATTTTAAATTAAACCGATTAAATTAATTTCTAAGCATTTTGAGATGCCACGGTCAAACGGCGACTCCGATTGCTATGGAAATTGAAACCCGATAATAATAAACTATTACGGATCTAATGGAACTGGTTTCGTCGAATTCCGAGACGGTGCCCCGGAAGGCTATTTTAACTCGTCGATTAAATCGACGACTTTTCAAAATTTACAGAATTGCTTAAAATTCCAATTTTAAAATCTTATTAACTCTATTATAATCCAAATATAACTTATATTCACTTTGGAAACCAATTTGAATCATATTAAATCGAATTTCAGTTATTCACTCTGTTTTCATATATTAAATTTCAATATCAAATTAATCGTATCAAATTCGGAATTTAATTTTTCAAACATTTATAACATTAAATTTAAACAAATTTGATTATTCTTAAATCATTATCTTTTGAAATATTCAAAAACGAACTTAATTTAACAAATTCAAATTATAGAACAACCATTTCCATTAAAACAGTTATTCAATTCCCGTTATTCAATTATTCAATGAATTCCAAATATTAAATTTAAACAATTTAATTGTTCAATATTTGACGGATTTCAATGTTGGATTTTTATATAAAATTTCATTATCAGTCGATTACTTTATTACATCAAATGAATTCCACATTATTATTTAACTACAGTTAGAGATAATGCACTCAACTAATATATAAACTTTCATTTCAATTGCAATTGGTTCACAAATTCAATTCGACTAACTAAATGAATAGGTAACTTAAATAATATCACCGTTAACTTTTAATTATACTTCTAAGTTTATTATTTACAAACAAGTTGCACAATTACCTATACAATACAAATTCATTCAATTACTGTCGACTACATATTATTTCAATTGATTTAGGATTTCATTCAATTCATAAATAATTAACTTAGATAAAATTTGTTGCATTTCATTCTAGTTATTATTACCATACATAAATTACAAATTTTTAATTCTTCCAACATTAAACCATGAAATCTTATTAAATTAACATTTTTAATTATCGAAATTTTACGGGTCGTTACATAACGCCCGAGCCTTGGCTAGGGCAATAGGGTCGGATCTACAGAGATATAGATCCGAGAGACGACGATGAAGAACCCAAGGAGGCTAAAGCAGCCCCAGCTGAACTAATGATTGACTTTCTAGTCAGTCATGATGACCCATCACAAGTGCTTAAGATTGGATCACAACTCAACCCCTCTATGATTGAGGATCTTATCAATTTTTCCGAGCAAATCTGGATGTTTTCGCTTGGACCCACTCTGATATGTGCGGGATTTCTCACGCCATCGTAAGTCATATGTTGAACGTTGACCCAAAGTATGTGCCAGTGAAACAAAAAAAGAGAGACATGGACCCAGAGAGGTCTGCTGCTCTTAGAGAGAAAGTGGATAAACTTAAAGCCAATGGGTTCGTCCGAGACGCCCTATATCCTAAATGGGTATCTAATCTCGTACCGGTGAGAAAGGCAAAAGGAAAGTTTTCCATTGCTTAAAATTGATCAGCTAGTCGACTCGACAGCATGACACGAATTATTGTCATTTATGGATGTGTACTCAGGATACAATCTGATCCCAATGCATATTCCGGATCAGGAGCACACCAGTTTCATCACAGACATTGGACAGTACTGTAATGTAGTGATGCATTTCAGGTTGAAGAACGCATGAGCAACTTATCAACATTTGGTGAATCGGATGTTTAAAGACCAGATTTAGAACGATGGAAGCCTATGTGGATGACATGCTCTTGAAGTCACGACAGCCAAAAGACCACATTCGAGACTTAGCGATATTGTTTGATATATTCAAGCATTACGGAATGAAAATCAATCACTAAAATGTTCCTTTCGTGTTGCATCAGGAAAGTTTTTAGTTTTTATTGTCAATGTATGGGAAATCGAAGCCAACCTAGAAAAGATTTAGGCTATTCGAGACATACAAGCACCTAGAACTATAAAGCAAGTACAAAGCCTGAATGGAAAAGTCACCGCGTTGAGTCGATTCATATCCAGAGCGACCAACATGTGTATTCCTTTCTTCGATGTGATAAAGAAAGGAAAGAGAAATTTTAAATGGACGCCGAACTATGAGGATGCACTCCGAGCTCCGACGAGACACTTGGAGAGGCCCCCGGTTCTGTCAAAGCCCGTAGACCATGAGGAGTTATATGTTTACTTGGTCGTATCTCAGCATGCCATCAGTGCAACTTTGATTCGTGAAGAGGACCAAATTCAAAAGCCATTGTACTATGTTAGTAAGTGTTTAATGGGAGTAGAAAGAAATTATCCTAAGATTGAGAAACTGGCATACTGCTTGGTGATCGCATCACGCAAGCTCCATACGTATTTTTTGGCACACCGGTCATTGTTTATACCCGTTAACCTCTGTGGCAGGTACTCTAACGACCAAAAACCTCTGGAAGGCTACTCAATGGAACATTGAGCTGAGTCAGTTTGATATCACTTACCTACCATGGAGGGCAATCCAAGGACAAGCACTAGTCGACTTCACTGTAGAGTTCACCATATCAGACGAGCAAAGTGGTAGTGATGTAATTCCCGTTGTTCAATGGAAGCTATATACAGATGGAGCATCCAAGGACCATTGTTCTGGGGCTGTGTTATTATTGTAACTCCCGAGAACCGTTCAATTTGTTATACTTTGAAACTTGGTTTCCCCGCTATGAACAATGAGGCTGAATATGAAGCGTTGATTGCAGGCTTGAAACTTACCAAAGAACTTGGAGTGAAATCGATTGCAATCTTTTGTGATTCACAGTTAGTGGTGTACCGAGTACGGGGAGACTATCAGGCAAAGGGGCAAAGGCTTGCCCCATACCTCGCTCGGGTTTAAGAACTGTTGGCGGATCTTGAGTACTATGATATTTCGTATATCCCGCGTGAACAAAATGGGAAAGCCGATTCATTGGCAAAATTTGCAAGTACTGGCAATGCACAACAGATGGGCTTGGTTCCTGTTGAAACCTTACATTCCCCGAGTGTAAATGAAATGGAAGTAGATTTTGTGTTAGGGACGGAAACTGAAAGGGATTCGTGGATGACCTTGTTCAAAGAATACCTACTACATGGAACCTTTCCCGAGAGAAAGAACGAGAGACGACAAGTCGTTCGCAAGGCCTCGCTGTATATAATGCAGGATAGAATAATGTATCGAAAAGGATTCTCGGTTACCTTACTTAGATGCATCCCCCACGATGAAATAAAGTGGGTCTTGAAAGAAGTTCATGAAGGAGAATGCATCGACCATACTGGAGGGTGGACGTTAACCAAAAAGAACCTCTACTATGGATATTATTGGTCGACCGTGAATAGGGACGCCGCAGAAGTGCGACAGATGTCAAAAGTGCGCAAAAATTCCAAGAGCACCACTGACAGAACACATGTAAATGGTTATTCCATGGCCATTTGTAATATGGAGGATTGATATAATCGGCTCCTTGCCAATCTTCAAAGGTGGTGCGAAATACACAATTATCGCAGTCGATTACTTCACCTAGTAGGCAGAAGCGGAGCCCTTAACTACGATCACCACCAAGAAGGTCATTAATTTTGTTTTGCGAAATATTATATGCCACTTTAGCCTTTCATGAAATATAATTACTGACAATGGAACTCAATTTGAAAGTAGAGAGTTCAAAGAGTTTTGCCAAAAATATTGCATTGAGAAAACGTTTGCGGCAGTCGCTCATCCCAAAGAAAATGGACAAGTTGAAGCCGTAAATAAGATAATCAAGTCCATATTAAAAAAGCGTTTGGAGAAGGCTAGAGGCAAGTGGGTGGATGAACTCCCAACAGTACTCTAGGCCTGCAGAACCACCCACAAGTCCGCGACCGGCCACACTCCATTCACTTTGGCATAGGGCACTGAAGCTGTTATACCGGTGGAACTTGAAGTTCCCGCTCATCGGGTGATTCATTATGATCCTAGGATGAATCGGGATTTTTGCTAGAATCGTTGGAATTTGTCGACGAGAAACGTGAAGAAGCCCATTTAAGGGCGGCCGCATATCGGCACCAAGTCGCTAGATATTATAATGAAAAAGTTCGACCGAGAACCTTTGATGTGGGCAATTTAGTTTTGAAGCATGTTTTTCTGGTCCCATAATATATGAATCCCACATGGAAAGGTCCTTACGTCATCGAACGAAAGCATGGAGAAGGAACCTTCAGGATTGAGATTGTTGATGGCATGACATTCCCCAAAGCATAGAATAGCAAGCATTTGCGCCGTTTTTATACTTAATCCATTTCTTTTTCATTTTTATGGCAACTGTTTTAGAAAATATTTCTTTCGTTATTGTTTTCGGTTTCCGACATGTAATAAAATAATTCAGTTTGCCATTGTTTTCTACAATCAATAAAGGCTTGAAGCTGTTTTCCTACGAACTATTAGTGTTTTGTGTTTTGTAATTTCATGACAAGATGAAATTGCATTAATCTGTCTAGTGTGTGAATGGATGCATGAAACTAAAAGTCGACCGGCTAACGATTCAAAAATCTCTAAGCCCCCAAGCGTGAAATGGAGTACTCTGAATCCCCGAAGTGCGGACTAGAGTCTAAACGATTCAAAAGTCTCTAAGTCCCCAGAGCGCGGACTAGAGTACTCTAAGTCCTCGGAGTGCGGACTAGAGTATAAACGATTCAAAAATCTCTAAGTCTCCAGAGCGCGGACTAGGGTACTATAAGTCCCCGGAGTGCGGACTAGAGTATAAATGATTCAAAAATCTCTAAGTCCCCAGAGCGCAGACTAGAGTACTCTGAGTCCCCGAAGTGCGGACTAGAGTATAAACGATTCAAAAATCTCTAAGTCCCCAAAATGCGGACTAGAGTACTCTGAGTCCCTGGAATGCGGACTAGAGTATAAACGATTTAAAATCACTAAGTCCCTAGAACGCGGACTAAAGTACTCTGAGTCCCCGGAGTGCGGACTAGGGTATAAACGATTCAAAAATCTTTAAGTCCTCCGAGCGCGGACTAGAGCACTCTGAATCCCGGAGTGTGGACTAGAGTATAAATGATTCAAAAAACTCTAAGTCCGCAGAACGTGGACTAGATTACTCTGAATCCGCAGAGCGCGAACTGGAGTACTTTTAATTCGAAAATCTATGAGTCATGTGAAAGTGAACTGGAGCTTACGTAACTTACACGACTCGGAGTTTCAATTACAAGTTAGGTGATAAGCTAAACAATGAGAGCCATGGAATACAAAGGAACACAATTTTTATTTACCAATCAAAAATTAAGTTCCATTGCAACTTCTCCAAAGTCCGGAGTCAAAGTTTATCTACGACGACTATAAAAAAAGAATATAAATAAATAAAAATACACACACACATACACACACACATGCACATACAATGTTAGGAAAATCCACCGCGATTCGACCTTCGAGAGATTGTGTACATCCAGCTTTTGAAAAGTTGAAAACAGGATTTAAACGAAAGATGATTATCATTCTGAATGAAATAGCTCCAGAAAGCAAGGACCGATTGCTGATTTAAAGCGCGTCGTGTTGATTCACAAGATGCACTCTGGGGGTAAACGTTACCCGACACTTTGGCCCGACTACATGGTGATGGTCGCAGAGCCTATGGTTGAACCTAAACGGGGCTCAAGCTAAGAGAGGATTGGAAGTATAAGAGACCGATGTAACTTAAGTTTGGGTCGGCCTATACGCATGGATCGGTATATTTGGCACTGGCTCGGCTAAGGTGGATCGGTGTTGGAGTGTAGCCAAGGTTGGTCGGCCAAGGTAGATCGGTGTTGGAGTGTAGCATAGGTGGCTCGGTTAAGGTGGACCGGTGTTGGAGTGTAGACATGGTGGATCGGCCAAGATAGGCAAGCAAAGTGGTTCTATCGAGATGGGTTCGGTCCTAGTGGCTCGGTGTAGATGGGATCGGACCTGATGGTTTGGCTAATTATGGTCCGACCTTAGAAATATTAGGTCGTGCATCGCTCGGTCAAGGAAGGAAAGCCAAAGCTGCTTCGGTCGATTGAGGCTCGGTATTGGTGGTTTGGCCTCCAGGGTTCAGCATTTGTAGATTGGCGTAGCTGGTTCGATGCACGATGAGGGAGTTAGATATTCTTGGAGTCTACAGCAAGGTGAGGCGATCATCATTGCTTTGCTTCGAGATACACTATGATTTGCTCCGAGTCCTTTGAGAGCTTGCCTCGAGTCAGTTACTAGACGACCACAGTTCAGCCATAGGGGCTCGGCAACACCTGGTTCGGCCATATTGGTTCGGCATTGCCTGGGTCGGTCAATTTGAACTGATACTAGTGGGCCGAGCTTTTTGGTCGTGGGCCTGCACAAGGGAACTACCATACCTTCGTCTATAAATAGAGGGGCAGTGGTACAGTTGAAGGGACCATTTTTGGAAACTCCAAGGATACTCTGCCATTGTTTGTACTCATTTCTTTTCTGTTCAAACTTGACTCAAGTTGTTTATTTACGGATTGTATCTGTATTCAAGTTATTAAAAGAGCAATGAAGATCACATTCAAAATGGACGTAGGCAATTACGCCGAACCACTATAAATCTGGTGTTTCCATTTCTGTTGTCCTTTCTGCACTCAATTGCGTTATTTATCTGTTTTAATTTACTTTCTTCATTAATCACTCTACACAACTCTATTCAAGGTGTTAGTGACCAATTTTGATGCTAACATGCTCTTCGAACATTAGCTTTAAATTGTTTAAGTTGCGTCATTTGAATTATCCTTAGATTCAAATATTAGGTGAACTAAACGATCAAAACGTCCAAAAATATGTCGCCAATATTTTTGATTATCTACAAAAAAAATATATCATTCAGCTTATAGATTGACATTAATATCTTTAGGATCTAAGTCATATATTTTCTCAAAAGATACACATGTATATGTATTTCGTGGATGTTTATATGTATATGCAACTTGTTATTTAGAGTGTAGGTGCTACTTTATGAACATAATTTTCCACTAAATAAAGATATGATAGTATTAACGGTTGTGCATTAAGCATATATTACATTGATTATTTCATACAAAAGTATAAAGACTCTAGATCAACATTACTATCTGATAGTTAGATGCTTCGACCTTTTGTTAAGGTCGTAGATTCGAAATTTGAACAGTGTAATTGGAAGCGTGTGTACATAAAAAAAATCAATCTTAACACATGGCCGTCATTTTCAACAAATAGAACAAAATAATGAAAATTTAGATGGTTAAACTTCGCTCGCCACTAGCCAGAACACACCCACGTGTAGGTCTCTGACCCCTCCTCTCTTCCAAATTTCTCTCCCTATTTATTCCGAACACATCCATTCCACTCTCCCTGTTTCTTCAGCCCTCCTCTCCTTTTCACCAGAATTTCCCAATAATGATGAAAAAATTCTGCGGTATTCGATTGCGCAAAAAGCTAGTAAAAGTTTGGAGGCGCGACAGATGTTTCTTTCGCCTCAAGAAGAACTCCGTCAATCTCGTGGCCAGATTCATCGACTGGAGCAAGCGAGTAACCCTTAAATTATCAGGAATTAGAAGGGGAAGAAACGATTATCGCCGAATCAGAGATTTTGGATATGAGCAAAGGAGAAAGCTGCTGAAAGGACACCTGTCGGTCTACGTCGGTGGCTACGGCGACGAGTGGGACCCACCACGGCGGTATCTCGTTCCCGTTATCTATTTCAACCATCCACTTTTTGGTGAGCTGCTCAAAGAGGCCGAGGCGGAGTTCGGATTCGATCAGCAAGGCGGGATTACGATTCCGTGCCCGGTCTCCAAATTCGAGTGGGTTTGGACCCGAATTGCATCCGAACCCGTCAGGAAGGGATGCGGTTTTCGGATCTAGGGTGGATTAGGTTGGTAGCTAATAGTTTGTTAGATTGGCGCTTTTAAGTAATCTTTCTTTTTCGCATAAATGTATATTGTTCAAATTTTCAGAAACCAATGGGAAAAAAATATATTAAGGAAAATGGGATGAAAAATGTTTTAAATTGCTTTCATCGTGTTTTTGTTTTAGCTCGACTGTTTATTATACATTCCAAATACATCATAAATTTATGTTAGTATGCATTTTATGTAATTAAATCGGAGGAAGGAAATAAAATTTGTTGATATGGTGAATGGTGAAATATTATGCTTTGATCTGTTTACTAAAAATGTTCCAACGATGAAAGAATTGGGTGCATGTGTCGTTATTCTTTTCTGTTTTGGACACATATATATTTGATCAAAACGCAAACAAGGACCAAAATTGGTTGGTTGAGTCCACCTAGATATTCAATATTGGAAATTTAGCGTAAAACCATGTTTACTCCCGTCCTTTTTGTGGTTTATTCTCACATCATGGTCTCTTATCTTAATATAAATCAGCCCATGTTCTATGAATCTTTCTTAGTAAACTAGTAGATGTTCGTATTAGTATCTTACTACTTTGATTGCTTTTATTACTTCTTACATTTACAAGGAGTAGAGCTACTTGTCTTGTTCATTTCGTTGCATTATTATAATGGAAATTGTATAATGATGGTATGTATATTTTCGACAATAACATGTTTCACAACCTAATATATTACAATTATCGTGGTTGCAATTAGTATGAGAAGTATGAATTTGGATTTATGATTCTGATAAGTAAATTATTATTTTATCGAACTCGATCTGTATTGTGATTTCATTGTTATTAATTTTAAGGATTAATCATAGTATGAAAACCGGATGGGATATTTCACATGATAGGATAAAATATAAACCTTTTATTTCATATGAATATCATTTTTTGTTTGATCTTTATCCCTTCATCGTCATTCAAATCGAAGTTAATTGCCAAATCTGTTAAGCATATATATAAATTAATTATTATCTTACATGAGATATCACCATTTTATCCAGTGAGTATTAAATTTGGGTAAAATCCGTGTGAAATTAATTGTCACATGTGTTCCGCACCTCCGATATATTTTTCTCTTGCGTGTGTGGCTGCAAAGGGGTGCGTTGAGATATGGTTTTTGTATTACATTGGACATATACTGCAAGTAGTATCTGTGAGCTAAAGATGTGGTTCTCCATATAATTTTCTTTTAGGACAATAAATTACTTTCATAAAGATGTGGTTCTCCATATATTCCAAATGAAATTTTTTTAGTAAGTAAATGAAAGATGAATACAAACAAGGACCTATATACACGCACAAAATCATCGTTTGCTGCCACTTTTTGTTAGTCCTGTTAATACACATAACGTGCATGCAAAAATTTCAAAGAAAGTACTAATTTGCTATGACTGATTGGTTATTAGTCGATTAAATATATGCAAGTTTTTCTTCAATCATTCGATAAAGCTAGAAAGGTATAAACTAATTCAGGTACCGTTTGAGGATACAAATCGGCTAGTTGGAGTTCGCTTCGCATCCACGAGGCTTCGGTGCTATGGTCCACTACTTTGCTCTCGGTCCTATGGTCCGCTAATTTGCTCCGTTCAAATGAATTGATCCAACTGTTAAGTTGACGTCGGACGTCAGCATTAATTAATAAAAAGTAATAAAGTGATTCTTTTTCAATGCACATATTAACTACAATTATTCTCCAATAATATATAAATACCTTATCTTCTTTTCTACCTTTTTAAACAATAATAAATACTCTTTGAACAATTAATTCCTCCTTTTGCATTTCTGATTCAGGACAAATTCTTCTTGAACTGTTCTTCTTTCATGCATTACCCTTTTGTGTCGTAAAGAACCGATTCGATACGCCGACAAAGGTGTGGATAGAAATTTCACTACTTAATACAAAAATGTTGAATTTAGTCAATTTGCAGTGTTAGGGTGTAAGACTGTTACGCTCATTATTTCGGCAGTAATTAATGGTCGAAGGACGTAGCCAAGAATTCGCCTGGAGGAGGGGGGTTCAATGGGGAAAAAAATGCTAATTTACCCTAAATTGTTTTAATTTCACCCTATAAAGTCTCACATCATCAAGTTTGAGACAAAAAACACTAGATTAAAAGGCCTTGGAAGTAGTAATTTCTGCATAACGGGACTTGGGGACCGAAAAAAAAATTTGTAAAAAAAAAATTCAAATCAAGAGGAGGGGGGAGGAGAGCCTGTGGCCCCTACTTGCCCCCTACAGTTTCTTCTCTATTAATGTGAATAGTATTACTAAAATATCAAGCTAGCGTACAAAAGCAATTGTACCCTTTCTGTTACATCTACTCTTTTTAATTTTCAAAATAGTCTATTCGAAATGGAACTAAAGTTTATATCATCTTCAAACAAAATTATTTAACTTCAATAATAGTATAATATTCAAATGATATTGTAAATCAACGGTTAAAATAATTTTATATGACGGTTAATGTTATTGACATGTCATTTTGAATATGTAAGAAACTGTGAATAATCTCGCTTTTTTTTTTGAAAATGATGTTCGGAATATAGAGTGATCATTTTCAGTTTTAGTTGATTTCGTTTTTAAATACGACAGGGTTAAAGGTATGTCGTTTGGATAATTATGTAATTTGTTATAATAATATTATTATAAAATGATATAAACAAATTACGTGGCATATCTTGTTTGATCCATCGGTTGGTTACACGTCGTATTGCGACTTTCTCCTCAGAAACTTCCTTACTCCTTCTAACTTAGTTTACAACCTAGAGCTATAGGCTTGAACCTACTCAAATGGAGGCCAGTGCCTTATGCATTTGCTGTTTATTTTACAAAGAGAGAGAATGAGCTTATTTATAATCTCCCAAGAGCCATGAAACATCTAAATACTACCTATTTTTTCTCCTCCACCTTACACATGATGAGTATTTTACCATATGCTAGGTTAAAATATAGAAAAGTCACAATTCTCAAAATTATTATTAAAATTAATTAAATAATTCTCAACCCATATTTAATACGTTTATTAATTATTTAAATATTTTCTTAGTCAAATTAATCAATTGATTCAATATATAACGTTTATATATTATATTGATAAACAAATAAAAACCTATAAAAATTTATGCAACATTTATTTTAGTTTCACCATTGTTATTTATAATATTTACAAATTAATTTGATTGAGTTAAGTTTGATAATGTTAACAAATATTGTTATTTGACTTTTAAGTGTGGACTAAGTCCGTGTTAATATTAAAACATTTTGAATATTAAAGGCGGTTTGGACTTTGTTGTAATATTCTCTATTTTGAGACTAACGTTGTTGATGGTATGGTCAACATCGGCATTATTTTCAAATGAAAAATAAGTTCGGTTTATTTTTCATAACATAAATAAATAGAACAACTAAATAGCTCTAAAGGAACCGGGCCGATGGGCAGCGGCTAAATTGGATAAATTTCAAAAAATTAACTATTTAGATCTTTATTGGGCTAATAAAGTCTACATTTATTATTAGATCCGATTTAATACGTTTAAATAAAAATTGATTTTTTTAGTTTCTCTAATTTGTTTAAATGATAGATTTGACCAAATTTGCATTTGGTATGTCTGTGATTAAGTGTGGAAATGAGGAGTTACGTTTGATATTTATATAGGGAATCAAATATTAATTACTTTCTTTAAGTCCGTAACCTTTTTTTTCTTCATATTTTAGATCCAAATTTGAAAATTTAAACTCTTTTTGCTCGTACCATGGCTGGTCATGAAAAGGCTAGATGGACCCTTTAATGTTCCTAAACATTTTGCAAATAATTATTTTCTAAATCAAGTTCAGAGGTGCACCGATATCGTACATGGATTACTACATATATAATTTCTATTTATGCATCCAATTAATAACTAATGGCTCCTAGAAAATTTTAATGGTATCCAATACAAAAAATAAATAATTAATTAACATTTCATAAATATTAATTAGTTTATAACAATTGTTAGCCAATTAAATCGTTTGGTATTTCAAAAAATCTGTCATGTGGATGTGCAACTTGCAAGTGTAAATTCAGTCAATGATTAATATCGAAAAATTTGAATATTAATATTCATATTTCACCTTAACTAGGGGTGAGAAATCTTTGGCTAAACCAATCAAACCGGTTTATTTCGATCAGTTTGGTTTGGTTTTGAAACTAGATTGATTTCTATTCCATCCGTAAAAAAAATTACTTTGGTTATTGGTTTAACCAAATTAACGAAACTTTTATTGCTTTGCCGGAACTACAAATGTTATAATAATTTTTTTTAGACAAGTTTAGTGGTCTAAATAAGTTTTATTTCTCATATATGTGTCAAAATTACTATTAAAAACATAAAAAAAATAAATAAGAATACTTTATTTATATATTTATGTTTTGTTTTTAAGCACAATGAATATTCGAAACATAAAATGTGAATCAGTTTTAGTTCTATTAAAACTAATAATCAACAAAACCACCAATCTTAGTTCGATTTGTTTAGTTTGGTTTTTATTTTTATTGATTTTGGTTTGGTTTACCAATTTTCATTATCATATCAGCCAAACCAACCGAACCAACCAAACGTTCACTCCTAACCTTAGCTAGTGATGTGACAATTGACCAAAGTAATCCCTTATACATCTTTATAATTAAAATATAATTTTATAGTTTCAAGTGGTACTATTTAGTAACGATTATTTACACAAATTCTCTTCATCAACAATATATCACTTTAGGACTTATGAAATTTGGTTTTAATCAAAATTCTAACATTATCCACATTAAATTCGGTTAGTCCGTAAATAGATTCCTTGGTTCAGTAATGACATTTATTATTAATCGTATTGCTTTGGCCAAAGATTTTGACTTTCATTTGACTACTATTGACTGTGATACTAAGCTTAGATAAGCGAGGAGATGATTTTCTATTAAGTAGCGTTTCACTTCCATCGCTTCAACTCAAAGCCAGCTATAATCATTTGATGAATGCTATACCATGATTTAACTATAATCAAAGTGGAGTATCCACATTGAAGTTCAACTGCATTCTCAAGTCGAGAGAACCGTGTAATTTCACCACTTCGAGATATTCTTTTTTGGCAAAGCCAGCGGCGTTGAATGGACCTCTACCATTATATTGAAAAACCAAGAATTGTTACAAAACAATACAACAAACACACCACCAAAATAAAGCAATCAATACATAAGGAAAACTATAGATACATGGATCTAATTATTGAAAGGACCATTACATGTTTAGAGGTGGTTTGACCTTTAAACACTCTAATGTTCCTCTCCATCCAAATGAGATATATAGTCTTCTAAAAGATTCTTAACGTCAATTTTCCTCTTTCATTCTTCCATCTAGTAGCTTTGAAAATATTGTACCATTCCAAATATGACACACGCCTAGGTTTATGCAAGCCATAGTGATGTAAAATTCTATTCCAAATGTAGAAAGAATAGTCACGTTCAAAATACAAATGTGACACAGTCTCCACACCAATACCACACAAAAAACATTTATTAGTATGTATTATCCGAAAGGCTTTAAGTTTTTGAAGAGAAAGAATACCATTCTTCAAAACTTTCCACATGAACAAATTTTCCTTAGGGATAGATTGAGAGTTCCAGATTCTAAAATACCACGGAAATAATGGATAAACAATGGTAGAATCAAGAACAACGTAAACAGATTTAATCGATTGCGACTTTTCATTCCATATAACCTGATCATTGCTGGTGTTATATTTCTTACTTTATATAACATTCCAAGCAGCTCTAACCACAGAAGAACTGCAATAAGGTAAGGTAATAGTTCCTTCAGACCAATATCTTTCAACAAAAGCTTTGTCATGTATTCCAGAAATAACGCTAGTCTCGTAATCAATAATATTAGCTAGGATTACACCTTTAGCAGACCAAGGGTCATACCAAAAGGAGATCTTGTCAATGCCTTTCATACCCAGCTGAACCATAAAATGGAACGCATCTCTACTTCTCAAAATGTACCTCCAGGACCAACTACAGTCAGATGGAGGGGAGACAGCCCAGAAGTTACCATCTTTGATAAGATAAGATCTACACCAAGACGCCAATAAATTTGTGTCTTTTCTCAATAACTTGTCAAATTCTAAAAGAAAGTGCAGCAAAGTTCCATCTTTTAATATTCATAATTCCAAGCCCACCCTTATCACAAGAGCAGCATATATGTCTAAATGCAATAGGGATCAATTTTTTAGAATAAGGGTTAGCATGCCATAAAAAATGATTCAAAGCAGAGTTGATCATGCTAATAAGCTTGGCAGGAAGGATGAAGATTTTGGCATAATAAACACACATGGAGACAACTATAGATTTAACAATCACTAACCTACCTGCCATAGAAAATTTTGAACTATTCCAGCTAGATAACATAGAAGTAATTTTTTCAAACAATTGTAAACATTGGAATGTCCTTATTTTAGAAGTACACGGAGGAGCTCCTAGATAAAATTCATTATCACTGAATGGAGACAGCCCTGACATGGCATACAAGATCCCCTTATCATGTTCAGACAGGCCTGCAATATTAATTCTGGACTTACTTCTATTAATGGATAGACCAGACAAAATCTGAAAACTAGATAGAACATCTAGAACCCTATTAATAGACTTAGAATTTGGTTTAGTGAAAAGAAGTAGGTCATCCGCAAAAAGCAGAGAAGAAATACAATTCTTCTTGCATAAAGGGTGATAATCCAAAATCTTATTAGACATAGCTGCTGAAATGAGAGAAGTGAATAGTTCCATGACACACATAAAAATATAGGGTGAAACAGGGTCACCCTGTCTAATACCCTGAGTTGCACCAAAGTAGCCAAGAGTGGAACCATTAATACTTAGGGAATAATTAACAGTAGATATGCTAGTGTATATCCAACAAGGGAAAGGGATAGTAAGATTCATCTTATGAAGAATGTAAATGATAGATTTGCATTGAACAGAGTCATAAGCTTTTTGAATGTCTAACTTAAAACACATCTGGGTGTGATGATATTCCTATTGTATCCCTTCATAAGCTCAGTGGCAAGTATAATATTATCAGTAATATCTCTTGTTGGAAGAAAAGCACTTTGATTAGAAGAAATCAAACTAGCCAGAGAGATCTTCATTCCAACAGCCAAAATTCTAGAGATGCATTTGTAAATCACATTACAACATGCAATGGGTCTGTACTGATTAACAGACGAAGGTTGAACAATTTTAGGAATCAAAACAAGCTTGGTTGCATTTATTTCAGTGACTAATTTACTATGCTTGAAGAAGTTCTTAATGGCTTTGATCACATCACTACCAATTATAGTCCAAGAAGCTTTGAAGAAGTGAGCATTAAAACCATCAGGACCCGGTGAGCTATTAGAATTCATTCCAAAAATTGCCCGTTTAATTTCATCATCAGATATTTCCTTGATTAAATCATTCCCCATGTCATTAGAAATGGTAGGGAGATGAATCTGAGAGAATTGTTCCAGAGTGATAGATGGAATTTGAGTATTACCCAGATTCAGATGAAAGTATTCCAGGAAAGCAGCCTGAATAGAATCTTGAGTAACACAAGGTAAATCATGCATATTAAGGATGGCAGATATATTTTCAAAAGCCTATTGAATCTTTAAAGTTTTGTGAAAACGGATGTATTTTTATCACCATTCACACGACGTTCATGTTTTGATTTTTTCTTAGCCATAAAATTTTCTTCAACTAGAGCTTTAGAAAGGTCCTTTAAAAGAGAAGTTTCAAGAACAGACAGATTAGCCAGATTATGGCATCCTTGTATATCAAGCTGAACTTGAAATAATTTTTCTCTAATAGCAGAAGACAAACTACTCCCATTACCCAAAGTTTGCTGAGCCCACTTCTTCAAAATAACCTTAAGATGCTTGAGTTTAGCCTGCAAAATAAACATAGGGTTGCCAAATGTATGAACTTTCCAACTTTCAGAAATAATATTTAAAAAATTAGGGTGCTTATACCAATTATTAAAAAATGAAAATGAAGAGCGCCTTCTCACAATGTCCTTGCCTCAGTCAATTATGAGAGGGGAGTGGTTAGATAAAGAAGGGGGAGGGATTATGGTGATGAGATTAGGCCATTTGATTACAGAGGAAAAATTCATATATGCTCTATCAAGTTTACAACATGTCCTTTTTTCAATTTTACTAGAGTTCTTCCATGTGTAAAAATCACCTCTAACAGAGGTGGGAAGAAGGTTAGAAGCATAAATAGTATTATTGAGAGGTCTAGTCTGACTGTAAGTCAGTGGAACTCCACCACTTTTCTCAGTAGACAACTGCATACAATTCCAATCACCAAGGCATAACCACGGTGAACTGGACTGTTGAAGTGAGGGAAGGATGTCAAGGAAAGCTTGCCTATGAGCAACATTATTATCTTCATGAACAGTAGTAAGATAGAAAGAAGTAGAAGAGGGGATGTGAATGATCTCAGAGTGAATGAATTTCCTATGAACAGTTATGGGGGAAAGGGAAAAAACTGAAGGATTCCATAAGATTAATAGTCTACCAAAAGGGGCTTGAGCGAGATTGTGGATAGAGCTCCAGCCATGTTTTATAATGGAGGAAGCACTGATTGATGTAATATGATTGAGTTTTGTTTCTGCAATTGCCATAAGATCAATTTTGTGATAAGAAATAAGATTAGAGATTTCTAATTGCTTGGCCATGGAGTTAGCACCCCTAATATTCCAAAAACCTATTTTTCCAATCATTTTGATGATAATATAGAAGAAGCTCTAGTTTTAACCCCAGATGAAGTATTTGCAGGATTATTAACAAGCGACACAGTCAAACAAGTTTGAGATTTCCTATTTGTCCTTAGTTGTTAATAATCAACATAAAACTCTCAAGTGCGTCATTCCAAGGTTATCCAATAAATATTAGTGTATTACCCTTTTGGTGCCTCCAACAGGCATGAGTAACCGTAGCCAACATTTAGAGAGCGTTATATACTTTGATATCAAAAGATATATCGATATTCTTTCTTAAAACATCTTGACTGAGAATATTAAAAATAATTTATTATTATATACTGTGATAATTTTATCATGGTTACAACTCTTTGTAACAATTATCACATAACATATTATTTAATGATTTTTTAATTATATACTTTAATTAATTACTTGATTAACTATACCATAAAATACCAAAGTATATAATATAGAAACAAACTACCTTTACTATAAACAAGATTGGTCATTGAGTTTGATATATGAAACAAATTATACAATTTTCCATGGGGCATACCCTTAACTCTCTCATATATAACTTCTAATAAATTTTTAACATTTTAAATCCAAACGGTTCTCACAGAGGGATTAATTCAACATTACCCGTATAAAGAAGATGTGTCGGTATATGACACATTCATCCAACTAGTCGTATAACCTAGTTTGAGTACAAAAGAAAATAAAAAACCAACTACATAAGAGCCTCCTACCCATTTCCACCTTCATTACTCGCTACTCCAAGGATACATTCACCCTTTATGTATGCCTTTGGTGTCGATAGTTTTATTTTGTAATCATATAATATATATGTATGTATGTATACATACAAACGTAGTTTACTAATATTTATATTTATAATACGTTATAAAATTATTGACAATAGTATGTTATGTGATAATTGTTATAATAAATCTTTTGTTACAATAAATCTTTGGTGTCGATAATTGTTATTCGTTCTTTTGCTTGCCTTCTCAAATGACAACCGAACACTCAAACCTTATACATATTAAAATTATTATGACTCATATTATGTATTTTGAAATCTAATTTGACTTGGACAGATTTCAAAATTAGTTCTATGCTTTAAAAAATCTATTTAAAAATATGAATTACAACGCTTGTTTATTTTTTTAATACTTTATACAACTTGTTAGAATTTAACACTTAACCTTTAACCTTTGTAATCATTGTTTCAAACGAATACTATTAAAAATAATCCAATTGATATTATAATAATGTATCCATAAATATATTTTAAAATTTGAATGAGGACATTCGTTTATGGAAATTGTTTAAAGTTTGTATAACTTGTTGAAATTTAACTTTTAACCTTCATGTTTCCTTATTCTTTCTGTTAATTTAAACGTCTTGAAAATGCAAATTGAATCAGACAACACAGACACATATAAATCCATTATAACATATACAAGATCTAATCTACACGTTCAAATGGTGTATATATGTATGTGTGTGTGTTTGTATGTATGTGTGTATGTATATGTGTGTTTAAATAATAATGAAATTAAAATATTGCCTAAAGTGATGTCCTATGATTTGCACCTTGAATAAAGAATAACTTCTAGATTTAACCGAATCGGCCTTCGGCTTTTCCTATGATCTAGAAACGAACACCACCTAATATTGATTCTATTCTATTTTGATTTTTTTTTGTATTTTTAATGGCATGGAGCCATGAATTTTCATTTGTAAATGAAGAGGAGGAGGGAGGGAAAGGATGATAATTAATTGTCTTTATATAGGAGTTTAAAAAGAGGGAAAGGTTGATGACTTATCTCCTTCCATTAACTTTCATTTAATACAATTTCAAAACTATTTTTAATGGTCAAACTCTCCCCTTTTTTATCCTATGGATGGCTACACTAGAGCCTTGATAGGCCTTCCAAATTTTCAGACTCATTTAGTAGTTAATTGATTTAAATCAAATTTAAATATTTTATCGATATCGCATATCGATATACATATAATAGCTTTTATATACGCATCTCATTAAATACTAATGACATTCAACAAATAAATGGAATTCAGTATTTAAATTTACAATAATTATAAATTGATTAAATCATGCGATGTTTTGGAGTATTCATTGTTGTCATTTTGTGACTCATAGGTGAAAATTCAATCATTGATTAATATCAAATAATTCAAATATTAACGTTCACACATCGCATTTTTTAGTGGTGTAAAAGATCGACCGAATTTATCGCTTACACATAATTTTAGTAAAATCCAATTTCATAATTTTAACTTGCACCTTTAGTAATGATTATTGACATACATTCTCTTCGTCAATACTATGTCGCCTTTGGATTTATGGAATTTAGTTTTGGTCAAAATTTCAGTATCATCCTCATTCAACTTGGTTGATATTTAAATAAAGTTTTTGGTTTAATAATAACATTTACTATTAGTCATACTGCTCTAGCCAGAGACGTTAACTTTGAGTTGACTACAGTTGACCGTGATACTAACCTCTTGTAACTAAGGAGATGAATTTTCTATTGAATAGAGTTTTACTTCCAATGCTTTAACTCGAACTCAATTATTTTTGTTTAATGGATCGCCATGTCATGATTTAAATATAATCAAAGTGGAGTATCCACATTAAAGTTCCATGGTATTCTCAAGTCGAGGGACTGTGTAGCATCGTCACTTCGAGATCTCTTATTTAATCTTAGTTATTCTTAATCAACAAGAAACTTTGAGTGAGTTATACTATAGCTATCCAATAACTATTAATACATAACCTCTTGCCGCCTCTAACAACAATGAGTAATACACTGCCCAACATTTGAAGAGCACTATATATTGTAATCTCAATGGAAGTATCGATATTCTTTATTATAATATCTTGACCAGAAACATTTAAAATAAAATATTACTTTACATTGTGAATAATTACTTATGATTGCAACTATTTGCAACTACAATCATATAAGATTTTTCTAAGGATTTTCTTATTATATAATTTAATTTAATTAATTAGTTATATTATATATAATAAAGTACATAATAGAAATCAAATACCTTTATGATGAACAAGTGTAACAACCCAGATTTTTTGTCATTTAAATTTAGAATATTTAATTTAATTTAAATATTGAAAAGTAAATTTCACAAGTTAAATAAATTATATTTCAAATATAGTGATTTATTTGGATAATTAAATTGTTAATTTAATATTCGAAATTTCATAAATAATTGAAATTTGAATTTAATGTAAATGAAAATAAATTATAAAGTTGTTTTGAATTCTATTTGAATTAGAATGAAGTTAGTAAAATTTTAAAATTGAACTAAAAGTTAATTTACAGGAATTGGAAATTTTAATATCTAATCAACGAAAAAATAGTCATTTTTGACACTATCTCGTATTTTCATTAGATCCGTAATGCTATATTATTATAGGATTTCAAATTTTGTGTCAATCAGACTTATGGTTTGGTCGTAAGAAGGTGAAAAGCGTAGAAATTTTTTTAAGTAACTTTTTGTTAAAATAATTCGATTCGAAAACCTATCTTTCAAATACGATGGAATTGGCCTCCGATATATATCCCATTATATTGGAAATGGGGGTAAAACATTTTAAACGCCAGGCGGCACGTCTTGATTAGAGTTTGGATAATTTTTGGATGAATGGTGCACGAAAATTTTCTATAAAAGCACCTCATCTTTTCATTTTTTCACAACCAACTCAACCCTAACCCTAACCGCCGCTTTCAATGAATGGCCATAAAATTTCGAATCTTCTTCCTCTATTTTCTCCAAATCCATTAATCAATTCAAAAAAATTCCAACTGTAATATTACGAAGCTCGATGAGCTTTATAAATCCATACGGTGATGATTGGATTTCGTGGAGTGGATCGACGACAAAGTGGCCTTGAATGGCGCACGTTCAGTTATATTTTTTGAGACATGGTGTGAGTCCCACCCCGAGACACACATTAACAAAAAGAATTACTGGATAATTCTATCTTCTAATGCGGAGAATAGGGCTGGTTAGGAGCGACCATCATAGTCTTGTATTAGATAAGAGCTAAGTATGTCAATTTATGCTCTTTTTTTCATTTCATCTTAAGTGGTTCGACATTCTTAATTCCTATCGAATACATTACTATAGTGGTTATAGGATCGATTCAGAATGAAACACAATAAAAAACAGATACAAGTCACGAAACAGTAAACACGGTCAAGAGTACATACATATACAGCAAGTAGCATACATCATGTCATAAGTGGTATTACAACCACAATACATATACATACATCATATCCCACACAAAAGAATACACAAGGACATGTATATCACAAAATATACCATATAAACTAGGCTTCAAGTCCAAAAAGTCGATGGTAAGATTCAAAGGTAACAACTAATGATATAGCTAAGCATAGTCATGAATCCTAACCTGCAACTCGGTATGACCCGAGTAATAAATACATGGGTCAGTCTAACTTGAACATGAATATTAGTAACGTTCCATTAAATAAAAGGAATGAAATGTGAATATGCTTCTACTAAATTTCCAAGTGATAGGGTATAAAAGGTTCCTCAAAGTGTATCTATAATTAACATCTATTCATCATGAAAGTTCCCTCTTTAAACATCAAGAAATATAAATTCCCAAAAGAATCATGTAAAGTCTCAAAAGAAACCATATAAACTTCATAAACCTCATACTCGTGGAACTCTATTAGGAGTTCAAAATCCCATAAGTGAAATCACCATTTATATATAAACATCTCATATAGGTCTAGGCTATCAATGTAATTAAAACATCTCAAATGGTGAAGTCAAAACTCAGAAAATCTGGATTGGCCAGACCCCCGATTGCATGCCGAAGTAATGCTGCATGTTCTATCCTCGTGACCAGTACTATATAAATATAATAGGCATGTTCCTCTTGACGTCTAAAGTCGTAACACATCATGACGACCGAAGTAGTAATGCATCATGGCTACCGAAGTAGTAATATATCGTGACGACTGAAGTCGTAATACATCATGATGACTCGAAGGCCTATAGTACTGGCATACATCGTGAATGTGTCACAAACTCTCAGAAAGGAAACCAAAAAATGTTAACCTGCATCCCATACCATACGTTCACACTTAACAGTTTACTAGCTGCTAGTCGATACCACACTAGAAACACAACATCAATAATAAGTCTCATAAATCACAACTTGCCTCATCTCATCGGCAAGTATCATAAAACATCATAATTGTTTCCCAAACCATAACTTGTCTCATCTCCTCGATAAATAGTAAAAACATCGTAATGGTTTTCTTAACTATAACTCGCCTCATCTCATCGGCAATTGATATTGGCCAAATGACTTCATCCTCTATATCTCCTAAATAGGAGATTACATACTTCAAAATAATTCATTTCGAATTGCTCCTAATAGGTGATTATACATCTTAAAATATGCCAAAATATTGCCATCTAATCTCATTTCACCAAAAAGGTAGAATTTGGATTATATATATATATAACAATTTTCTATATGTAAACTAGTTTTTAAGTCCACTTTTAAAAATAATTTTTTGAAACATTTCTTTTAATGATTTCCTTTATTCTAAAATAATTTATTTTAATAAAAATAGGTAAATATATTTTATTTATTGTATAATAATTATTTCAAAGTTAATTCAATTACGAAAACTATTCCAAAATCATACAAGAAAAACTTATTTTCAAAAACAACAAAAATACATTGAATATATTGGAAAATCCTCTCACAAAACCATCTTGAAAATTTATCAATCTAGAGTGTAAATTATCTAAAATCATTGGCTCATCTATTGGTAAGATATTTCCTTTCAAAAACATCACAAAACTGCTCAAACTCAAGTAAGTAAGTTGCTGGAATCAACAAAGAAAGGCAGATAGAACACAAGAAAACACAACAGAGCACAAAATGAAGCAGCAAAGTCTAAATAGGAGCCCAGGTCGACCTGGATGGTGTCCAGGTCGACCTAGTTGTCGACCCAGGTGAAGGGGGAGGTCGTCCTTTGTTATGCGATTTTGTACTTGGTTTTTCCCTTATCCGTGTTGACTTTTGCACAACATTTTGGCATATCTACTGATTGAATTAGGTTGCAAATTTTTGCATGAACAAAGAATTAAACTCAAACTACATCTTAGAAAAGATCCAGCATGGATTCGAGACAAATTCAAAGAGATATGAACAATCAAAGTGGAAAGTAGAAACTATTTTCACCAAAAGAAAACAACTTACAGTAAACGTTTACAGAGAGCTAATGACTTCAGATTTCTTGCTCAATTCATGCTCAGAGTTAGAAGTTGTTAATTTTACTCACCTTAGCAAATTATTTGAGTGATTTCAAGAGCAAGTTGCAAGCATTTGGTGAAGAAAAGGGCTTTAAGGCCCTATAGTAGTACAAAAAGAACATGCAGGAACAAGAAACACTTGACTTTTCAGCAAAAATTGGAGAAGTTGAATTTAACAAGAAGTGGCCATGGGTTTTCTTTTCACTGTAATTGTTTTTAGAAGAAGCAAGGAATGAGTAAAGAGGATAAACAACATACAAGTTATTTTTCTTCTTTCTTGAGGCTTCTAGAATGGGTTTACGATCTAAACCGTATACCCATTAAGCCCAACAACAATACTTAGTGAAATTTACTAAGTAAATGCACACATTTCACATATTTAACAATATAAACTCATATTTTCTTATTTTGAAGCCAAGTTTAATTTATACACAAAAGTGTATGTAAACAAAAATTGTTTACTCTACAAAATGAAATTTATTTTAATGATAAATATTTATTTTTATCAATAAAACCTTATTTTATCAAAATAACATAATTTATACCTTTTTATCTTAAAACACCATTTTTAACATATCAATTTATACAAAAATGGTTTTCTTATCAAATAAAATACAACAAACCTTCCTAACTTTATTTATACATCAAAATATTATTTTTAAACTATATTTCATCCTTTTTATTTATAAAAATTCATAAATACTTCTAATTTTCCTTTAAAATCAATAAAAGATTAATATTGGCAATAATTACCAATATCATCAATCAACTCAATTAAAAATACAATAAATGATTATTTCACTCTAATTTCTCAAAATAAAGTTTTTAAAACTTTATTCTCATCAATTTAGATTTATTTCAACAATTAAATGTTGAAATAGATCACTTGATTAATTTATTAGCTAAATCCAACAAAATTCGTAATATTTTTAATTTATTAACCAAATCTCCATGCAATAAATTTTAAACCCAATATTTAACTCCAAATATATTGTTTATTCAAAATAAACAATTTAAATCACATATATTTTCTCCATTTCATTTTATTCTCAATATTAAACTATAACCATCGTTATAATTTAATATTTCAGGTAATCATCAATACAAGGGTTGTTACACATGAGGAGGCTCGAGTTTGGCTGATCCTTGGCCAGAGGGAGAGTGGGCTATGCAGTTTCAAATGAGAGTCACCGATCGTGTTTAAGTTCATCATGGAGGCCGCGGTAAGCAAGCATAAAACGACTGATATGGATTTGGTTGCCTGGAAGTTAACGTAGAAGATGAAGATAGAAGGATGCGGCTTAGATCTGCAATAGAGAAATCAATGGCCCAGAATTTTTCAAGGTTTAAATAAAAAAAGAAAAGAAAATGTGAATTTAGTTTATAAATATTTGTGTGAACTTATAAAATTGATAACTTTGTCATACGAGGGCCGTTTCGCACGAAACGAATTACATTAGGTTCGTATTGACGAGCACTACATTATGAAGCTAGATCGGGATTTAATTGAGCTAGTGAAAATTTTGGTTAAAATTAAACGCTCGTTTAATTTCAATTGAAATATATCGCTATCGCGATGACTGCACGCAAAGTGAGTAAAACTCACTCTTTCTGTCTCACTTATATTTTTATATAAGTGAGAATAAAATTTATTTACGATGGTTGATGATTGTTTGGATGAGATATGATATTATATATATATACTATATATATGTGTATATATATACTTATATATACACATATGTATATACATATGTATATATGTGTGTGTGTATATTGATTTTTTTGGATATATTCCCGCATATTTTGGCAGATGAGACCCTATATGTGCCCATGTATGAGCGGATGATTCTTTGTATGCGCGTCTGCGTCGAAGCAAACATTTTACATATTTTCTTATATGTATATTTGTTGCAGATGACAGGTTGGAGAGATCCAATTGGATTCCTCACCGTTCTTTATTTTATTATAATTATTATTATACATGCTGTTATCATGTGATATATGATGTTTGGATGTCATGATTGATATGATTGATGTGAATGCCTTTATTTAGCGTTGTTGTAGCATTGAGCCATATTTTGGAAATTTAAAAATATTAAATTGCTGATTCCAATTTAATAAGGATTTCAAAGTGATTTTGAATATATATATATTTAATAATTTTTGAATTGTCAAAGAAAATGGATTTGTTTTAAATAATAAAAATTATGGCTCTTGTGAAATATAATCAAAATATGATTTTTGAAATATGAAGCTAACTATTTTGTTAAAATAAGTTAAAATGAGAATTTTGAATTTATTATAAAAGGTTTATTTATAAGATTTATATAATTGTTAAAATAAGTTAGACTGGGGTTTTAAATCTTATTATAAATGGTTTATACATATGAGATTTATAAAAGTGATATTTTATAAAGAAAAAGTAATGCCATTATAAATGAGTTTTCTAAGTGTTAAAATGAAGTTATAGTTGAATCTTATAAGTCAATAAGACTTATGAATTTATAAAAAGAATGAATTTGCAAATAAAAGAGATTTATAAGTAAATTAACTTATAATTGGATTTTGACTTATAAATGATATATAAATGGAATTTGTTAGTAAATGAATTTTGTATATGGAAATTTATAAGAAATAAATAGAATTTGTAAACACTGCTTTATAAATGTGAAATCGAATTAATTTTATAAGTTAAACATGAAAGTCTATTAAAGGAATTATATTTAACATTTTGGATAAGTGAATAATCCTTTAAATTAGATATGTAGAAGTAATGAATTTGGTAAGAGAATTATTTTCATAATTTTGGACAGTAAATCATCCTTTGAATTAAATGTGTAGAAAAATGAATTTGGGTAAGGAATTATATCCACGATTTTAAACAAGTGAATAATCCTTTCAATTAAATATGTAGAAGTAATGAATTTGGTAAGAGAATTACATTCACGACTTTGGACAATGAATAATCTTTTAAATAAAATGGATATTTTGGAAAGTGATACTATAAAAGGGAATTTAAATGGTTTGAAAATAAAATAAGCTGTGAACTTATTTACTATTAAAATAAGTATGTGAAAATGCTTTTCAAATGTCCAATAAGTTAAATGGTTTTGAATATTATCTTTTTAAAGATATTTTGAAGTGAATAATTGGAAGTGATTTGATTATAAATGATTTATGAAATCAGGCCCAGTGATTACTTATTTACTAGATTTTGTTTGTTGCTTTGATAGTTAAATAAATGACTATCAAATTTGGCTATTTTAGTTCCTCAACTTGATGTGGAAACTAACTATCGTACACTTAGTACGTAACTGACTGTGTAGGCTTGATTATCGTTTGTGTTGCGAATGTTGATTTGTGTAGTACAGACTAATTACTCTAATCTATCGAGCTTCCTTCTTGGCCGAAGGATAGAAAGTTGAAAGTTGGAGACAAGATAATTCTATGAGACTTAGTTTCTGTATGAAGTTGAGAAACGCTTTTGTGTTGTTGGTGCAAAGAGACCAGGATCAGATTTATCTGAAAACCACTTCGGACCAACATTTATATGACGATTGTGTAGGTTGGTCGATGATATTGATATTTAGGATTTTCATAGTGAATGACTACTTGTTGATAATTTTGGGTTAAAATCCCAATATACATATAGTAGCAGTAGTCTCTTCGTTATGAAACATCCAATGCAAGGACTATATGCTACTAATTCTAGCAATTTTCCGATAGGATATGGTAGGAAAGTACCTTCGATTTGTCCTGTACCTGGATAATTTGTATGGACGAGTGTCTGATATTGCATTTATAAGATTTCGTACATTGGTTTTTTACAAACGTACATCATGTGGTGCTGGAGAAGGCAACTTCTCTTAGCTTAACACCATCCTTGAGACATACGAGCTCAAGGGTTGTATTTTTGTGGAAGACAATCAGTAGTCAATGGAAATGGTAATGTGGCATTTAAAGATGATGTGATTTACGATATGTGATATTTGAAAGGTAATCGATACTCTTTGGCCTCATTCCGCGGAAAATGATTGAAACAGGGATAGAAATAGCAAGGCTAAAATGGGTCGCTCCCGTTAGGAGATGTCGTCACTTACATGCTATGACGTTATGTATCTGATTATTGTTGCGTATGCTTGTGGCCACGGATTTTAGGTCGGTAACGACCGGAGTGATGACCTATTCGGACCGGTGTGAGGGGTAGGCCAATCTTGTGTTGGTTTAGGCGGGCAGTATCCGCTCCCTTGGTACATCCCTCTAGAAGTGTGCTGTGTTGGTTTTGAAAGGTAGTACCTTTACATAGTCATTTGTTTGGAAATCCAAAATCCAATAAGTGCCTGCCATTTTCTATTATAGTAAGCCGTGTATTATAAGGTATTTGCTAGAATTTAATAATGTAATAATTTCAGCTATTTTAATATTATTTGTATAATAGACACTATTATAATATAAGAGAATTTGATATGAAATATTTTGGTAATCGTAAGGTAAAAACCTTGTCGGTATTTATTTGCGATGTGCTCTTACGAGATAACTTTTTTTTTGATAAAGGAGAAGTTTTGATAACTTTATAAATTCAGCTGAGTTGTGTTTTCTTGTGCTGGTTTGCTAGACTAATTCGGGAGTTCTTCCCTTTAAATGCTCGGTTCAAACTGAGTATATTTACAGATTCAGATTTGGTGCCTTTGGAGCTTCAGCAGGCGCTGGAGATCTTCACATCGTATACATGTATCTGTTTATTATTCCGCTGCATTGTTTTGCATTGTTGTTGTTGTTGTTGTTGCTGTTATAAATTATCAGCATTTGTAAGGAAATGGTATTATAATTGTCCAAGCTGATGATTATTTATTGCATACTATGATATCGATTAATGTATGTTACAGTTTCTCATTGTAATGATTATTGATCTACTTTATATGTTATTCCACCGAGATGTGAGATTCTATGTTTTTTTTGGTCCTACTTCTCTCTTCTTCTTTCTTCTCTCCTTCTTCTCACCCCCTCTTTTCTTTCTCACGATCATCTACAATCGACGCGTTCTAGATCGGACGTATGTGGCTTATTGTCAGATTCAGAGGGCGCCGAGTGCGGGTCGTCACAGCATTGTATCAGAAATTAGCTTTAGTATATTCCTAGGCTTTGATGTGTAATAGGTATAGATAGGGTCAGTAGTGCCCAAGATTGAGTCGAGTGTATTGTATATATGAGCACTATTTTTTAGTGAATATAAAATGTTTTATATTGTGTTGATTGAGCTGTTGAGTGGCTTATGGGTTCTGATCGTTGCGTCTAGCTAACATTGTCGACAGGAATCTCCAAACATTTGAACATGGAGATTGGACACAATAATGTTTTCGAAATTTAGTAAATGAAATAATTTTACCTCGATTATATTTTATACAGTAGTATATAAGCTTTTTGGTTGTTAATGAATGATAATAGTTGATTATTATCATTTGTTATTTGTTGTGTTTAAATAATAAATGTTGTTATTATTATAAATCTAAATAAGATAAAGAATTTGGAATGAATCTTATATAAGTAAAGGGAATAAGTGAAATTGTATAGGTATAAAATTTATAAATGTGATTTATAAATAAATAGATTTTGAAAGAATTTAAAGCACTGAATTCACTATCGTTGCTGGAAAATAATAAGGGTGATGACTACAACACCATTTTCGAGTTTCTGTGTCATGGATTTGCTACCAATAGTAAATTGAAAATTTAAGTTTTGTTATGATAAACAAATTTGAATTTAAAATCCAAGTTTGAAATTGATTAATATAAGTGAAATGAGTTTGGACTTATAATATGGAATTAGAATTTAACTTTAGTAAAGTTAAATAAATTTGAGTTAGCATAATAAAATATATGATTTGAAAATGGTATGTATAAGTAAAGTAAATTTCAAATTAAGCTATGAAGTTAAAATTTAACTTAACTATAGTCAAATAAATTTGAGTTAGTATATGATTTGAAGTTTAACTTAAGAAAAGTTAAATAAATGAAATTGAATTTGGAATGAATTTGATAGATATTTGAAACGAATCAAATAAAATTAAAATATAAACTCAAGTGGTAAGTGATTATACAACCATGGATTGAAATTATAGAAAGTGAATAAACTTAAGTATATATTCATGAAACCTTAAGTAAAATAGTTGTGTTACTTATAGATTTGAGAGGTGTAGTGTAACGACCCGCAAATCCGTACCCCTTGAGTTAACCCTATTCTACAACAATCAACTCAAGTTGCACAGAAATACGAACCATTTGGGTTAAAGAAGAAGAGGTAGAAGAAGAAAATAGAAATCAATAACAGAATCTAACCATCGCAGCGAAATAAAATATAATAGATAAATAATAATCTTACTCAAAATCAAATATATCTGTTTACATATATTACATCATCAGAGTACATCAATCACAGATCACATCAATAACATACAAGTGGATACATAACAACTCAATACAGCGGAATATATATGTAAACATGTACGAGAGTACGTGTCGTCATCCAGCTCGTCTCCTGAGCTCCATAGAATCATATCCTGTATCCTATAATACTCGGTCTGACCCGAGCATTACAGTTAAATAACACCCGAGTCAGTCTGGAATACCAGCGTGAGAAAATCACACCCAATTGATTATTAAAGTTTCAAAATCCTTTGAAAACAAAAGCATCTCGTAAGACCACGCCATAAATAAACATGTCGGGTTTTTACCTTACGATAGCTAAAACAATTTTTATAGAAATCCTCTGATATTATAATAGTGTCTATAGAAAGTAAATAGAATCTAGCTGAAATGCTTGCATCTCACGTTTCAGCAATAGTTGGGCACAATCAAAACCGTACGGGCGCGTAGGGAAAATGGATTCCAACTAATGGCTAGGCACTGGGGTACCACCTGTCACTGTACCTGGTCTAGATCAGCGTACCGAGGAGCCACCCTAACTCCCCTGCAACACAAGACCGGAACCATCCCTTACTGGACAGTCCCGAGCAAGATCACCCCGCGGTTGGGATCAACAACCGCCCACACAGCCGAAATAAAGGGACATCTAGACAGGGATGACCTCACCCTCCAGTGGGGGCTACCCACGAAGCCTTGCTGCATATCCCCTGATTTTCAGCCATTCCCATTTGATGAGGCTTGAGGCTAAGCGTTACCTTTATAGAATATCCCTTAGAATGCCCATCGTCCGCCTGACGATGTTTCGCAAGCATTCATCCATACAAGTCCGTCCCGGGTTCGAACGGAACCGAAGGCACTACTCCCACAACATCCATTTGGAAATATCCTCAGGATTAGTAGCGACTAGCCCTTGCACTTCACTGCTCCATCTTCGACTCCGAACACGTTTTCCGCACGAAACGTACAAACCGGATCGAAGTGGTTTTCGAGAAATAAATCTCGATCCCGGTCTCTTCGAAACGATCAACGCATTTGGCCAATATTGATAGTCGGTTATTTAACTATCAATTAACATTCACAAACAACCATCTAACAATAAATAATTTCCAAATTATTTATTATCCTCAAAATATATTCACAAGATATATTTCTATTTTCAATCCTCTGAAAACAGTTTTCAAAACCATCTTTCTTTCCAGAATAAACTTTCCCAAATATTTTCTATCTCTACTGAAATTACCAAGCACAAAACTAGATTTTAAAAATAAATTTTAAAACACTTTACTTTAAAATATATACTTTTAAAACATTTAAATTAAAGCTACTTTAATAATTTTTTTAAAAATACATACTATATGAATATTTGAAAATAAAGTTACTTAATAAATATAAAACTAGATTTATACTTTTAAAAACATAGTATTAAGTCATTCTTTAAATAATTACTACTATAATAGATTAAGAGGAAGCACTTACTTTAGAATTTAAATATTAGAAATAAGAAATTTTTCAAAACTTGCTTTTAAAACAACTTTAAATCCTTTAACGTATATTAAAAAAATTTACTATGAAAACGTACTTGGTTATCCAGGGAGAATTCCAACTTCAATCACTTAAATCAATTTCCCAAATTGATTTTCAATTTATTTCCTTTTAATTCAGAATCTATTTATTTTAGATTTCATTTCTTGATTTATGGTTTAAAAATACTTTAACTAAAAATTCCAATTTTTAGAATTCTCATTTACTTCTTTATTCTTTAAATAAATTTTGAACTTTGAATTTTAAAATAATTCTTTATTTCTTTAATTGATATAATTTAAGTTTACAATTCATCAATTTCATTTTATTCAAAATTCCATTTCTCTTCATACTCGAAGTTATTTATTATTATTTTCATATTACTTCTATTTCTTTTCAATTCATTCTTAATTTATTCAAACTTTCTATAATTATTTCGCTTACAAATTTACTTCCTTTTAATTTCCTTTCAACAATCCAATTCATATATTAGGTAATTCATTATACCCGAATATCCAATCAAACCTTAACATTCAATATTCCAATATAACTCATCATAGGATATCAAATAATCACAACAGAGAATATTGAATAATTTAAATAAATGTGAGGGGTCCAGTTGGATCCCTCCAACCTGTTTTCCCTGCATCCACAAATGTTAGCACAATATAATATGCCAATTCCAAAATATCATACTATATCACATCAACCAATTCAGCCATTCAAACAATTATTTAAATTTAATCATTTAAATTTAAATGTAACTGAGTGAGATTAACTCACCTTTGCTTTCTCCCTTTTGCAATTTTACTTCAATCCTGACTGGGTTTCTCAGTTTTTACCTTGTATAAACAATTTATGTGGTTTATTAATATTCAAAAATATGATCGAACAACCTAATTACCATTTAATAAATTTAATGAACTAGTGATTTAAATTTAAACTAGGAAGTTTCCCTTTTAAAGATTTTTTTAGTAACTAAAATAATCAAATAAATTAATCAACTTAAATAATCATTATTATTATTATTATTTGCATATCCTAGTAAATTGTAATTTATTTTTTTCTCTTCGTTTTCAAGCTGCATATATAAATAACCTATATAGGTTTAAAATCCATTTTTTTTTCGTCAAAATCATATCTGTATAAAATTTCCGCTTTACTGTTTAAATTATTTTCCCAATATATATACATATATTTGAAAAGTGAAAGTCAGGTTTTGACACTTTCTTCTCTGCCTATAAAATACTCCCACTGTATATATATAAATTTTAAATTAAATTTAAAATAAAAAAAAACCTCACTGCCCTTGATCGAAAGCGTAACCATGCCTTTTCCACGACCTCTCCACCAAATCATGACCCCATAGCACTGCCGAGTTGAAACCAAGACTGAAGACGCGATCGCTCTTCGCGAACCCCACCGTGAGTTCACCTCGATGCTCCGACCTCTTCCCAAACGTCATGCCATCATCTGAGGTGATGGACCCCACTGCCTCACGAGATCGTGATTTCGATCGCCGATCCTCGTTCGAACCCCTGCTTCATCTCGATCGAATTCGAGATTCCTGACAACCCTACATCTCGCGACTCCCACTCCATCTCGAGCGACGGCCTGCTCGAGTTCAACTATGACGCATCGACGCCGCTCAAGAAATCGCCTCTCCGTCTTCGTGAATCCCAAATAAAAAGCAATACCTCCACTCCTTTCCCGAAATGCTCGTTCGATTTCACGGTTCGAACAGAAGAGAAAGGAGGCTTGTGACTTGATTTCGATTTCGAAATTAAAAGACAAGCCGCAAATTCAATTTTGTACTGAACGAATTCGATTTTTATTTGAGGACGGCTACGCGATTTTTTTTTTAATAGGATAGCTCTGCTAATTGTTTGGGAGGATTTCGCTGGATTTAGACAGAAGCAACCAGTTTTTTTTTTTTCCTCGGCCATTAATTTGAATTTTAGTTTCAATCTGGTTTCAAACGAAAATGAAAAGGGATGGAGGAAGACGCGATAAATAGATGGAAGGTGACTTCATAGAGAAGATTGGCGACAGAGACAGGCTAGGTCTGCTTATAGGGTGGCTCATGGATTTGAAATTTTATATTTTTATATCCAAAAATATCTCGTGGTCCTTAATTCTAAACCTGAACTCCAATTTAAACGCAACGACCGGCGTTTCTAGCGTTATATCGTTATTCTGAACACGTTGGAACATGTTTCGAGGCCTAGCTCGACCACATGGGGAGATAACTTTTTGGATCCAGTTATTTTATTGAATTCTCGATATAAATTTTAGCGCGTTTACTTACCGTGTGCTCATACAGCAACTTCAAACACTACGAAATTTGAAATCCGATAATAATACAATATTACGGACCCAATGGAACTAGTTTCGTCTAATTCCGAGACTGTGCCTCGGAAGGCTATTTTTAAATTCAATTTTAAACTATAAAATTTTAAAACTGAACAAACCACTATTAATTTCAATTTTACAACTTCCATTTTCTTCAGTGTTATCAATATAAATTTTATAAGCCTTCAAATTATTTTTAACAGGCATAAATTTCCAGATTCAATAATTTACTCAATTTCGATAATTAAATTCAACAATTAATTATCAAATGAATACTGATATTTGAAATTAAAGTTAATAATTAACTTTTGAATATTTAAAATAAATTAAATATTCTGATTTCAAATGCTTAAAATTCCGGGTCGTCACATCCCTCCCCCCTTAAAAGAATTTCGTCCCCGAAATTACTAATTAGGAAGAATGATCCATAACCCATTAACTATTTCTTTTCAAACCTAAATAGTTTCTAATAACTTGCCAACATAATCTTTATCAAAGACACCCCAACTTCCTTTCTAACTTTTCCAACTTATCCATAAGTTCCAAACAATATTACCTACTTATCCATTCAAATTTAAACTTAAATTCACATTTTAAGTTATCAAAATTTTCTAACTCCCTAAATTTTCCTAATACCCTAAATTTCCGAAAATTTTTGCCAGCGTCTCCTTTGCGCGGCTAGCTCGGTACTACTACAAAATGGCTCTACGGCCTCCCAAATCCAAAAAGAAAACAAAAAGCCAAGTGGCTCGATCAAAAACCCAATCAAATTTCATATAGAAATTTTAAACACATACCTTTTTGTCAGGCCATTTAAATTTTTTCTTGTGAAATCAAACATCAATTTCCTTCTGCTTTTAAATCACCTGTATATCCTGTTATAACAATAATGTCCATCCACAACATTCAAAATCATTTTGCATTTCTTTTTCAAAAGTTTCAACATTTGCTTTATTTAAGCCCATACGATGCACACATATCATTCGTACGCAATACCAAATCCGATCGCTTACTCGATCACACAATTTCACTTCCGAACTAGTATCGTCCACCTGACTTCCTAGTGCGGACTCAGATCTGTTTTCTTGATCAAAAACCGTCATTCTCCTTGCATAGTCATAACTATGATAGAGAATTTCCAGAATCAATCAAAATTCTATACCCAAGGTTCGCCGTCGAAAATCGAGTGAAAAATTCTAACTCGGATCGATATAACTATGTCGAAATTCTGTGTTCGAATCTGGATCAAATAGCTATGCGAATAAAATAATATACGTACATCCTACGTATTTGCCCCAATTGATTATCAACTACATCAATTTCCTTTTTATTCTTATTTATTTTGATTGTTATTCACTTATCCACAATTACCCCATTCACAACTTCCAATTTTAATCTTCATTCAATTATTCACCTAGAATAATTTCCCTAAATACCAAATTACTTAAGAATCTCACCATACTTCTTAAGTTCAATATAAATAGTTTACATACTTATATTTATTTTCACTTCACTCTTGAAGTTCATATTCATTTTTATTCACCTTCACCTTTACAATTCCATTTAAATTCAATTTGGCTTCCATTTTGAATTTTGAGTTAGTTGCACTTACTAATTAATTTAAATTTCAATTAAAGTTTATTTGCAAACTTTACTTTCTTTAGTTTCTTCAATTTCACTTTCTTTACATTCACATTTCAATTAGATTTCAATATCCAATTTCAATTTTATTTGCTTAGCAAATTTAGATCATTTGCCGTTAATGAAAATTTTCGAGAATTTCAAAAAAAAAAAAATCTAACTCCCAAAATTTATGGAAAATTTTGGCAGAGTCCCTTTGTACGGAGGGACTTCCGCGATATCGCAGGATGTACAAAAACATATATACATCGGCCTCAGGCCGGAAATCACAATATATATCAATATATACAGTTCATATTTCCTATTTTTTTTGAATTTCTGCGTAAGCGTACCTTATTTAGCATTTTAAGCAAGCGGCTTATTTATTTTAGCAATTTGCACAACCAAATCCAGCCATACGGCTTCCAAACACCAGTACTTACTCAATTTAAACAAGTAAGTGCTAAATATATATGAAATGCATAACATTTTTCTTATTTAAACAACCACAACACATCAATGCTAAAGAAAGGCAGTTTTAAATACTTCCACAATCATGTTATATGATTTCCATAACTACTTCAATTGCTTTTATTCCCTTCCTTACCATTTTAGTTGATAACTATGCCCATTTAAATCCCGATCCATTATTATATTTAGTTTCATCACATTTTAATTTATTCACAACCATTCACATGCATTTCATTTCATTTCCATAATAGTCCCATTCAAAAACAATTTTATTAAGCTTGTCACATTCTATACATATAAATTAATAACCCTTTTTTATTCTTTATCCGTTTCAAATTTCAACTCACATTACCAATTCATCCTTGAATTTATTAATAGTACCCTTCAATTTATGCTTGAATTGGATTTATTTACAATTCACACTACAATCATTTAATCCAATTAAATTTCAACTTGAATTTCATTTAATAATTCTACTAAATCCAAGTTCATTTTCTATTTTAATTTGATTCTAATCCAAATCAAACTCCATTTACTAATTTAATTCAGTTAATAAACTCATCCGATTTATTTTTAATCCAAACAAGCTCATATTTACTACAATTTACACAAAAACCAATAATATTTACTTAATAGAATAACCATTCTAGTTTATTCAACTTTATATCCAATATTTGATTTTCATATCAAAAATCACTTTAACTACTTTAGTGGAGTTCATCCTATTTATTTTGTAAGTTAAGTTTTGGATTTCCATTCACTTCCCAGATTTCAAAACTATTTTATTTTGGGCTTATTAATGCCACTTCTAAATTTTTTTTTATAAGTCACAATTTTATCTATATTCAAATTTCGTCTATTTACAATCAATCTAATTCACATTTTTACACTTTACTTCCGGATTATGCCTTTTATTTAGCCAGGTATATTTTTATTATTCCATAAACATTTTAAGCAAGATTCCAGAGTTTAAACAATTTTCCAACATTTCAAAATCACCTTAGAAATCAACTGCATCCAAAACCCTTGGCAAATTCAATTTCCCTTTTTAATTTTCAAAACCAAACCCAGTTTTGCAAACAACACCAGCCCAAAACACCCAGGTAGCAATGTCTCTTCTGGAAGCTCGAAAATGAACACCGATGATGTCGCGATCCTCATCAGAATTATTTTCCAGCGACCTAAAGAGAATTAGATGCTTTTATCTCTTTAAAATCCCTTTCAGATATTTTTTAAAATTTCAAATTTCTCCATATTCAATCCAAATTCAAAATATTCCTGAAATAGTACCACTATTATTTCTCCAAAACTATGAAAACCATTTTCAAATCCAAGAAATTTAAACTTTTCCCAAATTTCCAAATTTGAAATCCATCCCGATTTATTTTCAAATAATTCTCTGGAATCCTATTCCCAATTATAATTCACATTTATAATTTATATTTTCAAATTTCATTTTGTTATATAAATTTATTCTTCAACTTTGGTTATAAGTTTTCAATTGCTTATTCATTTCTACACTTAAATGATAATAGTTAAATATTATCGTTCCTTAACAACCAAGCATCCAAATACTATACTAATTTACAAAAATTTATATCCTTTATATACAAAAATAATTTGGGTAAAATTATTTCATTTACCCTGCTTTAAAACAATATTGTGTCGAATTGCTCTATTCAAGCGTTTAGAGATTCCTATCAATTACGTTAATTACTCGTATTGACCAGAATCCATAAACTACTCAATAAACCAATCAACACAATATAAAACCATTTTATATTCACTAACAAATACGTGTTCATATCTATTAATACACTCAAACTTATTCTAGAGTACTATCTTCTCTATTTCAATGAGTAATTCCCACCAGAGACAAGGTTGTCGCCAACCTATGCTCTGATACCAAGTGTAACGACCCGCAAATCCGTACCCCTTGAGTTAACCCTATTCTACAACAATCAACTCAAGTTGCACAGAAATACGAACCATTTGGGTTAAAGAAGAAGAGGTAGAAGAAGAAAATAGAAATCAATAACAGAATCTAACCATCGCAGCGAAATAAAATATAATAGATAAATAATAATCTTACTCAAAATCAAATATATCTGTTTACATATATTACATCATCAGAGTACATCAATCACAGATCACATCAATAACATACAAGTGGATACATAACAACTCAATACAGCGGAATATATATATGTAAACAAGTACGAGAGCACATGTCGTCATCCAGCTCGTCTCCTGAGCTCCATAGAATCATATCCTGTATCCTATAATACTCGGTCTGACCCGAGCATTACAGTTAAATAACACCCGAGTCAGTCTGGAATACCAGCGTGAGAAAATCACACCCAATTGATTATTAAAGTTTCAAAATCCTTTGAAAACAAAAGCATCTCGTAAGACCACGCCATAAATAAACATGTCGGGTTTTTACCTTACGATAGCTAAAACAATTTTTATAGAAATCCTCTGATATTATAATAGTGTCTATAGAAAGTAAATAGAATCTAGCTGAAATGCTTGCATCTCACGTTTCAGCAATAGTTGGGCACAATCAAAACCGTACGGGCGCGTAGGGAAAATGGATTCCAACTAACGGCTAGGCACTGGGGTACCACCTGTCACAGTACCTGGTCTAGATCAGCGTACCGAGGAGCCACCCTAACTCCCCTGCAACACAAGACCGGAACCATCCCTTACTGGACAGTCCCGAGCAAGATCACTCCGCGGTTGGGATCAGCAACCGCCCACACAGCCGAAATAAAGGGACATCTAGACAGGGATGACCTCACCCTCCAGTGGGGGCTACCCACGAAGCCTTGCTGCATATCCCCTGATTTTCAGCCATTCCCATTTGATGAGGCTTGAGGCTAAGCGTTACCTTTATAGAATATCCCTTAGAATGCCCATCGTCCGCCTGACGATGTTTCGCAAGCATTCATCCATACAAGTCCGTCCCGGGTTCGAACGGAACCGAAGGCACTACTCCCACTACATCCATTTGGAAATATCCTCAGGATTAGTAGCGACTAGCCCTTGCACTTCACTGCTCCATCTTCGACTCCGAACACGTTTTCCGCACGAAACGTACAAACCGGATCGAAGTGGTTTTCGAGAAATAAATCTCGATCCCGGTCTCTTCGAAATGATCAACGCATTTGGCCAATATTGATAGTCGGTTATTTAACTATCAATTAACATTCACAAACAACCATCTAACAATAAATAATTTCCAAATTATTTATTATCCTCAAAATATATTCACAAGATATATTTCTATTTTCAATCCTCTGAAAACAGTTTTCAAAACCATCTTTCTTTCCAGAATAAACTTTCCCAAATATTTTCTATCTCTACTGAAATTACCAAGCACAAAACTAGATTTTAAAAATAAATTTTAAAACACTTTACTTTAAAATATATACTTTTAAAACATTTAAATTAAAGCTACTTTAATAATTTTTTTAAAAATACATACTATATGAATATTTGAAAATAAAGTTACTTAATAAATATAAAACTAGATTTATACTTTTAAAAACATAGTATTAAGTCATTCTTTACATAATTACTACTATAATAGATTAAGAGGAAGCACTTACTTTAGAATTTAAATATTAGAAATAAGAAATATTTCAAAACTTGCTTTTAAAACAACTTTAAATCCTTTAACGTATATTAAAAAAATTTACTTTGAAAACGTACTTGGTTATCCAGGGAGAATTCCAACTTCAATCACTTAAATCAATTTCCCAAATTGATTTCCAATTTATTTCCTTTTAATTCAGAATCTATTTATTTTAGATTTCATTTCTTGATTTATGATTTAAAAATACTTTAACTGAAAATTCCAATTTTTAGAATTCTCATTTACTTCTTTATTCTTTAAATAAATTTTGAACTTTGAATTTTAAAATAATTCTTTATTTCTTTAATTGATATAATTTAAGTTTACAATTCATCAATTTCATTTTATTCAAAATTCCATTTCTCTTCATACTCGAAGTTATTTATTATTATTTTCATATTACTTCTATTTCTTTTCAATTCATTCTTAATTTATTCAAACTTTCTATAATTATTTCGCTTACAAATTTACTTCCTTTTAATTTCCTTTCAACAATCCAATTCATATATTAGGTAATTCATTATACCCGAATATCCAATCAAACCTTAACATTCAATATTCCAATATAACTCATCATAGGATATCAAATAATCACAACAGAGAATATTGAATAATTTAAATAAATGTGAGGGGTCCAGTTGGATCCCTCCAACCTGTTTTCCCTGCATCCACAAATGTTAGCACAATATAATATGTCAATTCCAAAATATCATACTATATCACATCAACCAATTCAGCCATTCAAACAATTATTTAAATTTAATCATTTAAATTTAAATGTAACTGAGTGAGATTAACTCACCTTTGCTTTCTCCCTTTTGCAATTTTACTTCAATCCTGACTGGGTTTCTAAGTTTTTACCTTGTATAAACAATTTATGTGGTTTATTAATATTCAAAAATATGATCGAAGAACCTAATTACCATTTAATAAATTTAATGAACTAGTGATTTAAATTTAAACTAGGAAGTTTCCCTTTTAAAGATTTTTTTAGTAACTAAAATAATCAAATAAATTAATCAACTTAAATAATCATTATTATTATTATTATTTACATATCCTAGTAAATTGTAATTTATTTTTTTCTCTTCGCTTTCAAGCTGCATATATAAATAACCTATATAGGTTTAAAATCCATTTTTTTTTGGTCAAAATCATATCTGTATAAAATTTCCGCTTTACTGTTTAAATTATTTTCCCAATATATATACATATATTTGAAAAGTGAAAGTCAGGTTTTGACACTTTCTTCTCTGCCTATAAAATACTCCCACTGTATATATATAATTTTTAAATTAAATTTAAAAAAAAAAACCTCACTGCCCTTGATCGAAAGCGTAACCATGCCTTTTCCACGACCTCTCCACCAAATCATGACCCCATAGCACTGCCGAGTTGAAACCAAGACTGAAGACGCGATCGCTCTTCGCGAACCCTACCGTGAGTTTGCCTCGATGCTCCGACCTCTTCCCAAAGTCATGCCATCATCTGAGGTGATGGACCCCACTGCCTCACGAGATCGTGATTTCGATCACCGATCCTCGTTCGAACCCCTGGCTTCATCTCGATCGAATTCGAGATTCCTGACAACCCTACATCTCGCGACTCCCACTCCATCTCGAGCGACGGCCTGCTCGAGTTCAACTATGACGCATCGACGCCGCTCAAGAAATCGCCTCTCCGTCTTCGTGAATCCCAAATAAAAAGCAATACCTCCACTCCTTTCCCGAAATGCTCGTTCGATTTCACAGTTCGAACAGAAGAGAAAGGAGGCTTGTGACTTGATTTCGATTTCGAAATTAAAAGACAAGCCGCAGATTCAATTTTGTACTGAACGAATTCGATTTTTATTTGAGGACGGCTACGCGATTTTTTTTTTAATAGGATAGCTCTGCTAATTGTTTGGGAGGATTTCGCTGGATTTAGACAGAAGCAACCAGTTTTTTTTTTTCTCGGCCATTAATTTGAATTTTAGTTTCAATCTGGTTTCAAACGAAAATGAAAAGGGATGGAGGAAGACGCGATAAATAGATGGAAGGTGGCTTCATAGAGAAGATTGGCGACAGAGACAGGCTAGGTCTGCTTATAGGGTCGCTCATGGATTTGAAATTTTATATTTTTATATCCAAAAATATCTCGTGGTCCTTAATTCTAAACCCGAACTCCAATTTAAACGCAACGACCGGCGTTTCTAGCGTTATGTCGTTATTCTGAACACGTTGGAACATGTTTCGAGGCCTAGCTCGACCACATGAGGAGATAACTTTTTGGATCCAGTTATTTTGTTGAATTTTCGATATAAATTTTAGCGCGTTTACTTACCGTGTGCTCATACAGCAACTTCAAACACTACGAAATTTGAAATCCGATAATAATACAATATTACGGACCCAATGGAACTGGTTTCGTCTAATTCCGAGACTGTGCCTCGGAAGGCTATTTTTAAATTCAATTTTAAACTATAAAATTTTAAAACTGAACAAACCACTATTAATTTCAATTTTACAACTTCCATTTTCTTCAGTGTTATCAATATAAATTTTATAAGCCTTCAAATTATTTTTAACAGGCATAAATTTCCAGATTCAATAATTTACCCAATTTCGATAATTAAATTCAACAATTAATTATCAAATGAATACTGATATTTGAAATTAAAGTTAATAATTAACTTTTGAATATTTAAAATAAATTAAATATTCTGATTTCAAATGCTTAAAATTCCGGGTCGTCACATGTTAAGTGGAAACAAATTTTGAATTGGTTGAATAGGAATGTTGAGAAATGTAAAGCTGAATCTGAATTATAAGTTGAAATTGAGGTTAAGTTAAATAAAATGAATGTTGAAAAGAATTTTAACTTAATTAGTATTAAAGGGATATGAAATTTAGTATTAAATGAAATTCAACTTTAGTTGTAAAAGTGAATTAGTGAATAAACATGGATCAGAAACGTTGTTGTTAAGAACTGAATAATTATAAGCTAACGGAATCAATATAAACTTGAGTTAATAAATGAAATTCAACTTAAGTATATATATGAATTGAATTAAATTAATGAAATTAGTTAGTAAACAGAATATGATTGGAAATGTTGTTGTTAGAATTTAATAAACTTAAGTTATGGTTTGAAAATAAACATTAGAAATGTTGTATAAAAATGCAAATTGAACTTAAGTAAGTGATTTAGGAAATAAATCATAAGTGTTATTAGTATTATAAGAAATATACTAAGTGAAGAATGAATATAAATGTAAATGAACATGAAATAAATAAAAGAGATTAGTGGAATTGAAAGTAAAATAACTTGAATGCAATTACATTGAGTGAATAATGAAATGTTATTAAACATGAATTGGAAAGTAAATATGAATTGAATTTAGAGTGAATGTAGCTAATTGAATCCAATCTAAATTGAATGTTTTTAAATAGAATGAAAATCAAATGAATGTGAATAAATTGAAAAACCAAATCAACTGGATGTTAATAAAATTTGGAATGAATAATGATTTGGTTATGAATCGATTTGGTTGTTAATTGGATGTTAGTTACTTGAGGATTACTTATGTTGCATATGTTTCATTTCCATATGATAGTTGGATAGTATATGTTATATATATTGATATTACTTTACATATATGTGTTCTCATTTGGTTGTTGAGTGCTTAGTAGGTGCGGACGGCGTTGCTTCACATTTGGAGCTCGCTTTCGCACTATATTAGCCGTACATGCTTTTCTAAATATATATAAGGTAAATATCTCGGATTATATATCGTACTTTTACACTTTTTCCCAACGGGATGCCTCATCCTCGAAGTGAGATGTGTATTTATGATATTATATATGCTGTGATTTTTCCAGATCGAACCGTGTAAAGGAGACTTTGGCGATTTTTTTTGAAAATTAAGGCGTTTGAAATTTTTGAGATTTTTTTTAAAAAAATTATAACTAAAATTTGATTTTGAGTTGTAAGTTTAAATTATATTAGTTGTTTTTTTTGAAAGAGTATTAGTTAATAGTTATGAATGAATTTTGAAGACTTAGGATAAATTTTTTATAAAGGTGTAACTAATTGATTTTGGAAAGTTAAACACATACAAGAATTGGTAATCTATTTCAACTAGTTGATTTTGAAATGTTAATGGAGTTGTAGCATTTTTTTCTTACTTGGTAATTTCGAGCACGAAATTCTTTTAAGGGGGAAGAATGTAACGACCAAGATTTTTGGTCGTTTAAATTTAAATTATTTAATAGAATTTAAATATTGAAAAGTAAATTTTACAAGTTAAACAAATTATATTTCAAATATAATGATTTATTTGGATAATTAAATTGTTAACTTAATATTCGAAATTGTAGAAATAAATGAAATTTCAATTTAATGTGAATGAAAATAAATTATAAATTTGTTTTAGATTCTATTTGAATTAGAATGAAGTTAGTAAACTTTTAAAATTGAATTAAAAGTTAATTTACAGAAATTGGAAATTTTAATATTGAATTAACGTGTAAAAACAGTCATTTTTGGCACTGCCTCGGATTTCGACAAAACCAGTTCCATTGGATATGTAATGTTATATTATTATAGGAATTCAAATTTCGTTTCAACCGGACTTACGTTTGGTCATACGAAGCTCAAACACGTAGAAATTTATTTAAATAAATTTTTTATTGAAATAATTTGATTCGAAAATGTATCTTCCAAATACTATGGAATTGGCCTCCGATATATATTCCATTGTGTTCAGAATAGGGGTAAAATATTATAAATTCCTGGCGGCACGTCTTGATTGGAGTTTAGAATTTTTTTGGATGAATAGTGCACGAAAATTTTCTGTAAAAGAACCTCATTTTTTCATTTTTTCACAACCAACTCAACCCTAACGCTAGCCGCTGCTTTCAATGAATGACCAGAAAATTTTGAATCTTCTTCCTCTATTTTCTCCAAATCTATCAATCACTTCGAAAAATTTCCAACCGCAATATTATGGAGCTCGATGAGCTCTATAAATCAACATAGTGATAATCAAATTTCGTGGAGTGGATCGACGACAAAGTGGCCTTGAACGACACACGTTCAATTATGTTTTTCAAGACATGGGGAGGCTCGAGTTCGGCCGATACTTGGCCAGAGGGAGAGTAGGCTATGGTGTTTCAAATGAGAGTCGCCGATCGTCTTCGCGAGTTCATCATGGAGGCCGCGGCAAGCAAGCATAAAACAACGGCTATGGGTTTGGTTGCCTGGAAGTTAACGTGGAAGATAAAGATTGAAGGATGCAGCTCAGATCTGTAATTGAGAAATCAATGGCCCAGAATTTTTCAAGGTTTTAAATAAAAAAAAGAACATGTGAATTTAATTTATAAATATTCGTGTGAACTTATAAAATTGATAATTTTGTGATACGAGGTCCGTTTCGCACGAAACAAATTCCATTGGGTTCGTATTGACGAGCACTACATTATGAACTGGATTGGAATTTATTTGAGCTAGTGAAAATTTTGGTTAAAAAAACACTCGTTAAATTTTAATCCAAATAAATCGCTATCACGACGACTACGAGCAAAGTGAGTAAAACTCAACTCTTTCTGTCTTACTGATAATTTTATATAAGTGAGAATAAATTTTATTTATGATGATTGATGATTGTTTGGATGAGATATGACATTATATATATATTGATTGGTTTGGATATATTCCTGCATATTTTAGCAGACGAGACACTATATCCCGTGTATGAGCGAACGACCCTTTGTACGCGCGTCTGCCTTGAAGCAGACATTGGATATATTTTCTCATATGTATATTTCTTGCAGGTAACAGGTTGGAGGGATCCAACAGGATTCCTCACCGTTATTGAATTTATTACAGATATTATTATATATGTTGTTATCTTGTGACATATGATGTTTGGATGCCATGATTGATATGATTGATGTGAATGCCTTTATTTAGCGCTATTGCAGCATTGAGCCATATTTTACAAATTTAAATATATTTAATTGTTTATTTCAATTTAATAAAGATTTCAAAGTGATTTTGACAATATATATATGTTTTTAATAATTTTTGAATTGGCAAAGAAAATGGATTTATTTTAAATAAATAAGAAGTTATAATTTTTATGTTATAAAAATTATAGCTCTTGTGAAATATTACCAGAATATGATTTTTGAAATATGAAGTTAACTATTTTGTTAAAAATAGTTAAAATGAGAATTTTAAATTTATTATAAATTGTTTATTTATAAGATATATATAGTGTTGAATATGCAAGTATATGATTTTTATTTGATGATAATAAACATATATATATATATATTCATTTAAATGTATTTTGTTAATATACTATTTTATTGTCACAAAATTAAATAAATATTTGCTGAATAAAATAAATAACACAGAATTTAAATTTAAACGATTTTTTATTCAAACGAATATTTATTACAATTTTGAATAGTACAAATTCAAACTCTCACAATACACACACACACACACAATTTCAATTACAATACAAATTTGATTACATCACAATTTTCAATTTACATTTGCACCTCACTACATATCACTCATTCACTCGTAATTTATCTTCAACTCCAGTCCAGATTGAATCCAGCATCTGAGCAATTTGCAAAAACACACATCGACGCAGTAAAATTGAAAATAAAATATTTTTGCAGTATAAAATAAAATGTGATTTTGAAAATGTTATTTGCCTCAATTATTTGGGTTGTTCGTCATCATCTTTTTTTTAATTTATTTACATGAACAACTTGTGACATGCACAACATATCACTGTATATGCCACAAGGCCGTGCACACCACTACATATCACTCATTCACTCGTAATTTATCTTCAACTCCAGTCCAGATTGAATCCAGCATCTGAGCAATTTGCAAAAACACACATCGACGCAGTAAAATTGAAAATAAAATATTTTTGCAGTATAAAATAAAATGTGATTTTGAAAATGTTATTTGCCTCATCTATTTGGGTTGTTCGTCATCATCTTTTTTTAATTCATTTACATGAACAACTTGTGACATGCACAACATATCACTGTATATGCCACAAGGCCGTGCACACCAATATACACTTGATAAAGTTACAGGCACAGGTGAGCACAAGGTCAAACCCAATCAAAAGCCGGGTTCAACTCAAGCGCGAATACGAATAATGTCACGAGACAAGCACAAGGTCTAACCTAAGTATTTTTGCTGGGTTCAACTCGGGTACGATTTCAAAAATCAACATGAAGTTCAAAATGAACCAGACAAAATAGACGCAAATTCCAAATCTGTACAACACAAATGTACTCAAACAAGTACAAATTCAAGCATACAATATTCAAGTGCATTGAAACCACACAGCAAGTACAACCTGATATGCAAAACACACAACTATCACCAAGTGAATCAAGCTCAACTTCAACCATACATGAATCTCCAAGCATTGCAGACTACACATTCTACATGCATCATGTACATGAAGACCAGGCAACTGTACACATGAAGTCAACATGAAAGAAGACACGGAGCAGACTCGAATATCAATGCCACCAGTGAAACAAAAGGAACACAATATCATATATACATATGTGCTCGGGACAATCAGAGAAGTTCTACATGCATATGAACTCATGTGGGCAGTGCAACCAACAAGGATGTATATATGCAGCGACACACATAGCACATACACTTGGATACAATTGCGTCATTGAGACCACAAGCACAAAGAATACACATCAACTTACTACACAATGCAACTTTCTCATGTCAAAATGAAAATGTACAAGACTGAAGTGATAACCCATTCCAGTGAAACAACATGTCAAGCATATGAACACAATTACAAGACCAACAATGCAACTGTATGCAAACTGCCTCGAAGCAAGCAACATGATCAGAAGTACACAAGTGCAGACTGCATAAGAATCAATATATAAGTGAGTGCATCAAGTCAGAGCCATGACTACCAAAGTCAACTCAAAGCCATATGCAATTACCAGAGGCAGTAAATAGAGAAGCCGAAGTTTTGAACCAAAAATAAGGTCGTAGGTGATTTCAAACCAGAATCAAATTCAAAATGTCAGAGAATCAAAATAACCAGGGTACAAGTTCGTACAAAGCTCAACAACGCAAGATTAAGTAACAACAAGTGTACAAGTCAATGAAGTTTCAAGTCAAGGCCGAAGTCACCAGAAATTTACGGAACCAAAAATGCCAGAAATCAAAAATGTGATAGCCAAGGAAATCAACCAAATCAGAAATCAAAGCCATGACAAGCAAGCAATCAAGTATACGAATATGAACAAGTCAGAAAAATCACAGTCATTCAAACAAAATCAAAAGGCCGAGCAAATTATCAAATGAACGAAAATATAGGGTTCGAACCATATATAAACCCTAACATCATCGGCCAAAAAATCATCCGAATTCAAGCAATAAAGAGCAATCATTCAACTCGAATCAAAGTCGAGAATAGAATAAATCGAAGAAGGAACGAATGTACCAATTTTCACAATAGATAAATTCGACTCAAATTGAAGCAGCCTTGTGCAAAGAGAAGATACAATCGATCGTCAAAGCAATCACGAGAACAACCCACCTGATTGGTCAACAAAGTCGGCGCCTTCACTTTTAGAAATCCCTAAGAACTGAAAAGGACAAAGCCATTTTTTCAACGCAGATACAAAGAATGATCGAACAACAGAAAAGAGAAAAAGGGACAAATCTATTTACATTGTGTTGTTGGGCTGGGCTCTGGTATACTCCAATTAGGGTTTTTATGTTTAAATTTTTTAAAATTTTTGTTTTTCCTTTTAAACATTTATAAAGTCTAGTTGTGTGACTAGGGGACGAACTACAGTGGTGTAGTTCGAGAATTCGCAACTCAGTGGTTGAGTTGTGGCAGGGTTTTGAGCGTGGAGTTAGGTTAGTCGATAACGGGTACCGCAAGTTTACGTGTGTCAGCGTCCAACTACTTAATTTCTAGTAGAAACCTTGGACGCAGCATGTAGGTAGGGTTTTGCCGAAGCTGGGTAAATCCGTGTGTTCTATTTCTGCATTTTTTATTATTTTGCTATTATCCGTGCTGCTGTTATAGGACTATATTTATGTTGCGAATATTTTATACTCTTCCGAATAATTTTTTATAATTAATAATATCACCTTATTCTTCCCCTCTAGAGTGAAATCGATCCTACAAGTGGTATCAGAGCGAGGTTCAAAAGCCATTTTTGCTTTAAAAAGTTTGATTTTCGATGACCAATTTTTTTACAAATTTGAATTTTTAAAATGCCTACTTTTGCTGAGGGTAGGTCCAGTATTATCCCTCCTTTTTTTGATGGAACAGATTTTTTGAATTGGAAATTAAAAATGGAATTTTATTTAAAATCCGCTAATGTTAAATGTTGGTATATTATTGAAAATGGTTGTGATGTAACAGACAAGAAAATTATCTCGATTAATGCTCTTGCTATTATATTCTCATATTAATCAAGATAATTTTAACGTTATCTCTCATTGTGAAAATGCACAGGACATCTGGAATACTTTTGATGTAATATATGGTGTAAAAGTCAACAGCAATGGGAAGTTCTCCACAATCAACTTGAAAACGTGCTTGACTGGACTGGAAAAATGCAGCAATGATGAAGATTCAATAGACAATGAGGTAAATGATTTTCCAATCAATGTTTTGGTTCTCTTGTGCCAAATATTATTGAAAATAATAAAGCTCTTGAGTTGAAAATTAAAAAGTTGGAAAGGGAATAAGCTAAACTTCATCAGAAAAATAATGATTTGGAAAATGAGCTTGAAAATATTAAGAAAAATAAAAGTTCTAATTGCAAAAGGTGTTTGAATCATGAAAAAGAATTTGACCGTCTTCATCAAAAATTTCAAAAGTTGGAAAATGAAATTTTAATTCAAGAGAAAAACAAAACTGAGTTGAGTTGTAAAAATAATATTTTGCAAAAAGAGTTGAATAACTTTAAGAAGTCAGAAAGTTCTAAAAGTAAGATTTTTGAGAAGAAATTAAATGAGATCAACGAAAACTTCAAAACCCTTGAAAACGAAAATGTGATTTTAAGAAAACATGAAATTATTGGATTAAATCACGAGTTTGAAAAGGAGATTGAAGAATTCAAGGATATGAAAAAATTGAATTTAAAAACTCCAACTCTTTGAAAGTGAGATGCTAAAAATTAGAATAAACTTAGTGAGATTAAAAAGAAAAATATGTACTTGAAAATGAAGAACTTTGAAAAGAGAGGAAATAACATTAGTTGTCTTTCAAAGCTAATAAATGAAAAAAAACTTTTAAAATCCAAAATTAATAAACTTGAGTTGGTTACTCGAAAATTTCACACTAGGGATAAATCATTTAATATGCTCCTAGAAAATCAACTCTTCAAGAATAAAAGGAAAGGATTTGGATATACAGAAGTGTCAAAATATGACAAACAACTACTAACATTGTTAAAAAGAAAAGTGTGATACCCAAACACGTGAAAACAACTCCAATTTGGGTTCTAAAAGGCACAAATATAAAATCCCTTAATGTTAAACAAATCTAGGTGCCAAAAGGAACATATATAAATAGTTTTGGGTCCATATAAACATATTTTTCAAAATTCGTTGCCACTAACAACCATGGACTTATAAAAACAAATAGGTCACAAAAATCTTCTATTGTGTACGTATAGTGGCAGGCTAAGAAACAACAACAGTGTTATCTGGATTCTGGCTGTTCCAAACACATAATGGGCGATTAATAAAAGTTCGTTAGCATAGTATAAAGGTGACAGAATCATATTGGGCAACAACGAAAAATTATCGTAAAGGTAAAATAGGTAATGATATATTTATTTTGAACGATATATTAAATGCGATAATCTGGCCGTAATCTGAATTAAATCATCCAGTCATGTGATAATAAAGTAAATGATGATTTTGATTCTGACTTATTCTGATTTGTTCTTATTTGACTTGTTTTTATTTTTGATTCTGATAGTTAGCCACTTATCTTTATATGTCGATAGTTTTCGGACTAATGATATTGCAAGATTAGATGATAAGACATATTTTCTTGTATTGACTTTTAACGATACACGTGAATATATTTATAGATCTCACACGATGGTAACTGTTGGTAAATTTGCACGACTTCAAATTCAAATTCAAGAGAAATTCATTTAAAAGCTGTTAAAAATGATTTTAAGATAATTTGGTCCACACTTCACGGTTTGGTCTATCAAATCCAACTAATGATAATTTTGAATCAACAAGAAAATTTCATATGTAGATAACACTGGTAATTTTATTGATAGAAAAATTACTAGTGGAACATGATTTATGTTGAGACATTCATTAGCTGCATCGTATTTTTTCAAAGAAAAAATATGCATATTTTTCATTTCAAATAATTTTCAAATTGCCGACCTTTTTTCTTTTATAAAACCCTACTAGAAAATTATTTTTGTTGACCTTGTTTCAGGTTAGTCATTTTGGAAAATTTCATTTTATAATTATTTTTGGACTTGATTTTAAATAACTACATTGACTAATCTGACTCCCTACTGATTATCTAAAAGATAAATAGTGATTGAAAAAGTGACGAGTGTTGATATTAATCATATATTATAATTTGAGATGGTATAATTAGTAAATTTCTTTAGAAATCTAAACAAGAGTTATAAACACTTTTTGTTGGTAAAAGTTCCATGATCATTTCTATTTCTATCATATTTCTATCGACTCTATTTCTATCATATTTCTATCGACATCACTCATCATAATCCAATATGATATGTCAATATGTGGTATTTTAAACGGGAAATTATGTGCTTTCGTTTTATTATATTTTTAGGAATAAAAACATCCAAAGTATTCACTCTCATTTAAAAGTCCGTACGGTTATGCATGAGTGAAATACTTGGGATTTTTGATTACGTACTTCCATGCTCATTTAAAAATCCTCAGGATTATGCATGTATGGAACGCATATCAAAATTGATTGATTTAATAGACAAGTTGATTCTAATCCCATTTAAAAGTCCTCACGGTTATGTGTGGTTAGAAGATACTTGGATTCATTTTTTAATAAAAATTTGGAATACTACTAATCTCATTTAAAAGCCCTAACGGTTATGCATAATTAGTAGATATTCTAATTCCTGGTATAAATATACCACAAATAGACACAACTATATGGTTTTATATGATGACATCATCCCTGTCCTTCTAAAGTGGAATATACGTCAACGGAGTATTTATGGTTTTTGTTTGATTTTTTATTGAAATTTAATATTTATATTTGATTGAGTATTAATATTGTATTAATGTCTATCACTTTATCTCTATTTTTCTAACACTATTACTCTTTTGCCGATAACAAAAGGGGGAGAGAAAAGTTAAAATTTTGTCAAATAAAAGAAAATAAAGGCCAAATATCTTATTTTGTATTTTCTATATGTATCTAGGTTCATTTATTCATTTTTATTTATTTACATGCATATATGAAGGGGGAGCTTTGTGTAGAGAGGGAGAATCCAAACCAAGGGAGCAAATTGAATGATCAAATACATTTAATAAAATTCAATATCTTAAATATATGTTGTTATCATCAAAAATAGGAGATTGTTGAATATGCAAGTACATAATTTTTGTTTGATGATAATAAACACATATATATATATATATACACATATTCATTTAGATGTATTTGTTAATATACAACTTTATTTTCACATAATTAAATAAATATTTGCTGAATAAAATAAATAACATAGAATTTAAATTCAAATGGATATTTTATACAAACAAATATTTATTACAATTTTGAATAGTACCAATTCAAGCTCTCACTATATATATATACACAATTTCAGTTACAATACAAATTTGATTACATCATAATTTTCAATTTACATTTGCACCTCACTACATATCACTCGTAATTTATTTTCTAGTCCAATCTAGATTGAATCGAGCATCTGAGCAATCTGCAAAAATACACACTAATGCAGTAAAATTGAAAATAAAATATTTTTGCAGTAAAAATAAAATGTTATTTACCTTAGCTATTTGGGTAGTTCGTCATCATCTATTTTTAAATTCATCTATATGAACAAGTTGTGACATGCGCAGTGTATCACTGTACATGCCACAGGGCCGTGCACACCAATATACACTTGATAAAGTTACAGGGACAGGTGAGCATAAGGTCAAACACAATCAAAAGCTGGGTTCAACTCAAGCGCGAATATAAATAATGTCACAAGACGAGCACAAGGTCAAACCCGAGTTTTTTTGCAAGATTCAACTCAGGTGCGATTTCAAAAATCAACGTGAAGTTCAAAGTGAGCCGGACAAAATTGAAGAAAATACCAAATCAGTACAACACAAATATACTCAAACAAGTATAGATTCAAGCATATAATATTCAAGTGCAGTTAAACCATACAACAAGTACAGCCTGATATGCAAAACACACAACTATCAACAAGTGAATCAAGCTCAACTGCAACCATACATGAATCTTCAAGCACTGCAGACTACACAGTCAACATGCATCATATACATGAAGACCAGGAAACTATACTCATGAAGTGAACATGAAACAAGACACGAAGCAGACTCGAATATCAATGTCACGAGTGAAACAAAAGGAACACAATATCATATATACATATGTGCTCAAGACAATCAGAGAAGTTCTAAATCATATGAACTCATGTGGGCAGTGCAACCAAGAAGGATGTATATATGCAATGACACACAGAGCACATACACTTGGATACAAATGCATCACTGAGACTACAAGTACAAAGCATGCACATTAACTTACTACACAATGCAACCTTCTCATGTCAAAATGAAAATGTACAAGACTGAAGTGATAACACATGCCAGTGAAACAACGTGTCAAGCATATGGACATAATTACAAGATCAACAATGCAACTATATGAAAGCTGCCTCGAAGCAAGCAGCATGATCAGAAGTACACAAGTGCAGACTGCATTAGAATCAATATACAAGTGAGTGCATCAAGTCAGAGCCGTGACAACCAAAGTCAGCTCAAAGTCATATGCAATGACCAGAGGCAGTAAACAGAGAAGTCGAAGTTTCAGACCAAAAATAAGGTCGCAGGTGATTTCAAACCAGAATCAAATTCAAAATGTTAGAGAATCAAAATAACCAAGTTACAAGTTCGAACAAATCTCAACAACATAAGATCAAGCAACAACAAGTGCATAGGTCAATGGAGTTTCAAGTCAAGGCCGAAATCAATAGAAATTCACAGAACCAAAAATGCCACAAATCAAAACCGTGATAGCCAAGGAAATCAACCAAGTCATAAATCAAAGCTGTGACAAGCAAGCAATCAAGTATACGAATATGAACAAGTCAGAAAAATCACAGTCATTCAAACATAGTCAAATGGCTGAGCAAATTATCAGATGAATGAAAATATAGGGGATCGGCCAAAAAAATCATTCGAGTTCAAGCAACAAAGAACAATCATTCAACTTGAATCAAAGCCAAGAATAGTATAAATTGAAGAAGGAATGAACATACCAATTTTCGCAACAGATAAACTCGACTCAAATTGAAGCAACTATGTGCAAAGAGAAGATATAATCGATCGTCAAAGCAATCATGAGAACAACCCACCTGAACGATCAACAAATTCGGCGCCTTCATTTTTAAAAGCCCTAATTATCGAGAATTGAACTAAAAAGGACGAAGCCATTTTTTTCAACGAATATACAAAGAATGGTCGAACAACATAAAAGAGAAAAAAGGACAAATCTATTTACACTGTGCTGTTAGGTGGGCTATATTATTTTTGGGTTCTAGTACATTCCAGTTAGGATTTTTATTTTTAAATTTGTATTTTTCCTTTTAAACTTTTGTAAAGTCTAGTCGTGTGACTAGGGACGAACTACGATGGTGTAGTTCGAGATTCGCAAATCAGTGGCTGAGTCGTGGCAGGGTTTTAAGCATAGAGTCAGGTTAGTCGATAGTGTGTGTCGCAAGTTTAGGTGTGTAGGCATCTAACTACTTAATTTCTAGTAGAAACCTTAGGGCCAGCACGAGGCAGGGTTTTGCCGAAGCGGGGTAAATTTGTGTGTTCTATTTCTGCATTTTTTTTATTATTTTGCTATTATCTCTGCTGCTGTTACACGACTATATCTGTGTTGCAAATATTTCATATTCTTCTACATAATTTTTTTTATAATTAATAGCATCACCATATTCACCCCCCATCTAGGGTGAAAGTGATCTTACATATAGTTGTTAAAATAAGTTAAATTGGGGTTTTAAATCTTATCATAAATGGTTTATATAAATGAGATTTATAAAACTGATATTTTATGAAGAAAAAGTAATAGCATTATAAACGAATTTTCTAAGTGTAAAAATGAAATTATAATTGAATCTTATAAGTCAATAAGATTTATAAATTTATGAATTTATAAAAGAATGAATTTTCAAACAAAAGAGATTTATAAGTAAATTAACTTATAATTGGATTTTGACTTATTAATGAGATATAAATGGAATTTGTTGGTAAAGGAATTTTGTATATGGAAATTTATAAGATATAAATAGAATTCATAAACGCCGTTTTATAAATGTGAAATCAATTTAATTTGATAGTTAAATATAAAAGTCTGTTAAAGGAGTTACATTCACTATTTTGGACAAGTCAATAATCCTTTAAATTAAATATGTAGATGTAATGAATTTGGTAAGAGAATTATATTCACAATTTTGGACAGTGAATCATTCTTTAAATTAAATGTGCAGAAGAATGAATTTGGGTAAGGAATTATATTCACGTTTTCGGATAAGTGAATAATCCTTTAAATAAAATGGATATTTTGGCAAGTGATATTATGAAAGGAATTCAAATGGTTTGAAAATAAAATAAGTTGTGAACTTACCTATTATTAAAATAAGTATGTGAAAATGTTTTTCAAATATCCAATAATTGAAATAGTTTTGAATATTATATTTCTAATGATATTTTGAAGTGAATAATTGGAAGTGATTTGATAAAAACGATTTATTAAATCAGGCCCAGTGACTACTTGTGTGTTAGATTTTGTATGTTGCTTTGGTAGTTAGATAACCGACATCAAATTTGGCTATTTTAGTTCCTCGACTTGATGTGGAAACTAATTATCTATACACTTAGTACGTAACTGACTGTGTAGGATTGATTATTGTTTGTGTTTAAAATGTTGATTCGTGTAGTGTGGAGTGATTACTCCAATCTATCGCACTTCCTTCTAGGCCGAAGGATAGCAAGTTGAAAGTTGGAGACATGATAAGTCTATGAGATTTAGTTTCTATATGAAGTTGAGAAACGCTTTTGCGTTGTTGGTGCGAAGTGACCGGAATTGGATTTATATGAAAACCACTTCGGACCAACATTTATACGACGATTGTGTAGGTTGGTCGATCATATTGATATTTAGGACTTTCATAGTGAAGGAATGCATGTTGATCATTTGGGGTTAAATCCCAATATACATATAGTAGCAGAAGTCTCTTTGTTATGAAATATCCAATGCTAGGACTATTCGCTACTAATCGTAAGGATTTTCCGATAGGATATGGGTAGGAAAGTACTTTCGGTTTGTCCTGTTCCTGACTGACTTGTATGGATGAGTGTCTGACGTTGCATTTCTAAGATTAGATACATTGGTTTTTCCCAACGTACATCATGTGGTGGTGGAGAAGGAAACTTATCTTAGCTTAAAACAATCCTTGAGACATACAAGCTCAAGGGTTGTATTTTGTGGAAGGAAATTTGGTAGTCAACGAATATGGAAATGTGGCATTCAAAGATGATGTGATTTGTGATATGTGAAAGGTAATCAATACTTCTTTGATCTCACTCCTCGAAAAATGACTGAAACTGGGATTGAATCAACAAGGATAAAATGGATCACTCCCATTAGGAGATGTCATCACTCTTCTAGATATATCTTTACAAACTATGACATCATGTATCTAATTATTGTTGCGTATGCTTGTGGCCGCTGATTTTAGGTCGGTAACGACAGGAATGATGACGTATTCGGTACTATCCAGTGTAAGGGGTAGTCCGGTCTTATTTTGGTTTAGGCGGGCAGTATCTGCTCCCTAGGTACATTCTCTAGAGGTGTACTGTGTTGGTTCGTAAACGTATTTCTTTACATAGTTATTTGTATGGAAATCCAGAATCTAATATGTGCTTGCCATTTTCTATTGTAGAACGCTTGTATAACAAGGTGTATGCTGGAATTTAATAATGTAACAATTTCAGCTATTTTAATATTATTTGTATAATAGACACTATTATAATATAAAATAAGTTGATATGAAATGTTTTGATAATCGTAAGGTGAAAACCTTGTCGGTATATATTTGCAATGTGGTCTTATGATATACCTTTTGTTTTGATAAAGGAAAAGTTTTGATAACTTTGTAAACTCAGTTTAGGTGTGTTTTCTCACGCTAGTTTACCAGATTGATCCGGGGATTCTTCCCTTTGAATGCTTGGGTCAGACCGAGTATATTTACAGGTTCAGATTTGGTGCTTTTGGAGCTTCACCAGGCTAGCTGGAGATCTTCATGTCGTATACATGTATTTATTTATTATTCCGCCGCATTGCTTTCCATTGTTGTTGTTGTACATTGTGAGCATTTGTATGGACAGATTATTATAACTGTCCAAGCTGATGATTATTTATTGTGCACTCTGATATTGATTTATGTATATTATAGTTTCTTTTTATAAAGATTATTAATCAATATTATATGTTATTCCGCTGCGATGTGAGATTCTGTATTGTTTTTTTGGTTCCGGTTCTCTCTTCTTCTCTTCTTCTTTCTTCTCTCCTTCTTCTCACTCTCTCTTTTCTTTCCCATGATCATCTGCAATTGGTGTGTTCTGGGTCGGACATGTGTGGTCGAATCAGCCACTAATTAACATTTGAAACATTTGAATGCAATATTGATTTATTCACTAATACTTCTTATATTACAGCATTATTCATGGCGATGTACTTAGCCTTTGGTCGAATCAGCCACTACTTAATGTTTGAAACATTTCAAACTTAAATCTCTCGAATTAAGATTGAACATGAATTATAGATTAACACACTATATCCGATATTACTTATAAAGTTCAAGTCTTTGCACTCCTCCATAATGAGTTAATTGTTTCTATAAACAATTCTCTAGTATTTCGTAAATACTCGAGAACACTATAAACTGTCATGCAGTAATATTAATTAGGATTTGATACTTGCCTTATGTATTAAATATATAAGAGAAATGCGACGCTGTAGACAATACAACATGTATGATAATTCCTATTTCCGATGCATAAAAAATCCATCTTACATGCTCTATGTTTAGAAATTTAACATGATGTCTGTGTATATCGCTTTGGGACTATCCCAAAATCATTTTATAGTGATTATAACAGATGTCAATTTCAAGCCTAATATCGAGAATCAAAAAACCAAACAAAAATATTATGGAGAATTAAATACTGCGTTTGCTAATTATTATAAAAAATATTGGAACTAAGAAAGGGCATAGGATTAGACCTAAATGAGATATTTATATTGCGAAGACACAATAATTGATGTAGATGGACTAGATAACCCATTTATGGACGAGGATATTTTATGGGCTATAAAGGATATGCCAGTGATAAATCGCCTGGCCCAGATAGGTTTTCTATTCTATTTTATGAATTTTTGTTGAATGTTTTAAATTATGATATAATCAAAATATTTAATGAATTTTATAAGGGTTTATTACAATTAGATATGTTTAATTTTGCCAATATAATTTTGCTACATAAGAAATTTAGAGCAAATGAATTGAAAGACTTCAGATCTATTTCATTATTTAACTGTTCTTTTATAATCATTTCTAGGATTTTAGCTGATAGAATAAATATTACTATGAATGGATTAATTAACAACACTCAAACTACTTTAGTCAAGGTAGAAATATCACAGATGGGGTTGCACTTGTTCAAAATTTATTAACATCTATCGTAAAATACCACTTATGCACTTCTAAAGCTTGATTTTGCAAAGGCTTTTGATTCAATAGATTAGGGTTTTCTTAACGGTTAGGGGCTTTAGTTCTAAATGAGTGGGTTGGATTATGTCTTTACTTAGAATAAAGAATTCTAGTATTGCGGGTAACAGTATGCTGGGAATAAAATCCAATCAAAACGTGGAGTTAGGTAAGAGGACATGTTGTTACCTCTTTTGTTTAATCTAGCCACTGATGTTTTTGCTAGGATTATTAAATTAGCTACCAGTAACGGGATTTTAAACAATGTAGAAAATATTATTACAACAAATGACCCCTCCATTCTCTACTTTGGGGATAATACCATGCTCTTTACCTCCTAATTACCTAGATGCATTATAGTGCTTAAGTTTATTTTATATAGTTTTGAGTTACTTTCTAGATTAAAGATTAATTTTGATAAAAGTTTAGTGTTAATACTAAATGATATAGATAAGGTGGAGAAACAAGTTTCTAGCACATTGAATTATAAAATTATGAAATTTCTCATAGAATACTTAAGAGTTTTTAAGACTAACAAAATTTAAGAACGATGATTGGTTAACAATAATTGGAATGGTAGATTTTTATCGAGGGCGTCTAGAATATTTCTTGTTGATTCTATTTTATCAACACTTCTCAAATACAAGATGTCATTTTATCGCTTTTTGAAATGGGTAATCGATAAAATTAGAAGAGATTTTTTATGGAATGGGGACAACCTTAACAATAGCTCAAAGTATTTAGTTGGTAGAGAAATGGCATGTCGATCTAGAGATGAGGGAGGATTATGATTATAAATTTACATGATTTAAATATGTATTTATTAGGAAAATGAATGGAAATTTAACGATAATAATGAAAATTTAATATAGAAGGAAATAATATTGAATCAAAGCAATAGAGGCACATACAATTTACGCCATATATCTGTTAGTGTTACAAATAACATTTCACAATTTTGGAAATTGATAATAAAGATTATTAATATCTATAACGTAGTACATTCAGGGAATAACACGTTAGTTTATCATGATTCTTGGATATCAATTATTCCCCTTAAAGTAGAATTTAGACAAATTCATGAAATTTGTAATTTAAAAATGTTTTGATTTTAGAAATATATAGAGCAAATATTGATATCCCATTGTAATTTAGTTTTAATTGTGCATTAGTTGGAACTACTTTATCAAAGTTTGCTTTAGTTCGTGCTGAACTGAAACTGTATAATATCGATATTATCGACAATGAAATTATGAAAATGATATTAAAATACGATTTCGAGATAAGAGTAAACATTATACATCTCATTCGTTTTATATATTTCTAAATATTTCAAGAATAAAGTCTAACAATTTTAAATACATGTGGAAAGGGAATGCTCGGCCCAAAAGTACATATATCATTAAATTTATATAAGAAATAAATACTATAGAAATTTTATAAAAGAAATATATATTTATTGATAAAAATTATTTTTTCTATAATATGGAAATGGAATATTTTGCATTTACATTTTGAGTGTCCTATCACTAGTATTATTCTTATAACAGTATTAGTATTTATGACTTTAGTACAACAAACATAGATATTAATTGTGAATTGTATTGGCTTAGTCTTAGATTTTATTATTCTAGATTACATAGATCAATACTGGATATTATTTTTACTATAATATGTTAGTATATTTAGTTCGTAAGAACTAAAAAGCTTTTAATAATATAAACACTGCTTTGGATAATCTAATATATGCAGTAGACTTGTTTTGTTTTTATTGGATTTCAAATTCTAGTTATAAAATAGTTAATAATATTAGTTTTAAGGAATATCTCAAAAAGTAAAATTCAGTATTAATGTATTTAAGAAAAATTTAGTTTCTAATAATAGAAATAATAATAACACTCCAAATACCTTTTTAATAGATATGAGTGTCAATGAATCACCTAATGCAATGTCTTTAATTAGAAATTAGTTACATCATAAAATGTTGTTGTTTACTATTTATTGTTCATTCAAAAGTATACCAGTTCACTCTAAATTATAGTACGATGTTCTTAATCAATGTTTTATTTAATTATTATTTATTTTATTCTGTTCAAGTTATGTTATTAGTTCTATTATTATGTGCAGCTTAGTTTATAACATCTCTTATTTAGTAAGTTTGCTTTGTTATATCATAACATATATATGTATATAAAATATAATTATAGACATATATATTTGTCGATCTAACCATATGGTTGATTTTTGTATCCAATTAGCTATATCAGAGCTTGGATAGATTTAGCACCGCTTATTATTGTGGATGGATGGATATATTCGACTATACTTGTTAGAGTTTAGCTTAATTTTATTGTTTTGTTTCATTTTATTATTTATTTTGTGTATATTATGAACTCTAGTTAGTAGGAGGGGGAGTTTTATTTTATTCATTAGTGTGGGGGGTACCGCTGCCTATCAGGCTTGTTGCAACACCATTTTTAGTATAGAATAAAATACAAAAGGTTTCTCCTCCTCGAATAGAGGATCACACATTTTTTCAAAAAAAGAACCAAATTAAAATGATTTTAACATGAGTTCATCATTAGCAATAATATGTTTGTTGTTTACTTATGATTTTGAAATATTTTAGTACCTTTATAGTGCTTTCTTACAAACACAAGCATCCTCTTCTTTTGAATGAAATTAAAACTGTTCGATTTTTCTATCAAAATATTTGCATAAATCTGATGCTTGTTGAATGATACTTTTGTATCAATTCTTAAATTCTATCCAATAACCCATAAACTTAGAATTACTCCCACTAACTTCTGCACTTTGCTTATAAAGTGCAAACAACACATTCTAAATATTTATTTAGAATTTCCGTTTCAACATCGTATGCGAAAACTAAATATCATATTTTGCTGTAATTTAGAAAGTAGAATTCTAATTAACTTAAGTATTTGAATGATGAATCTATTATGTTAATTTCAACAATTGAATTTATGATGTTATTCTATCAATGTAGCTTACCATATTCCACTACATTAGTCTGCAACCGATTGACCATATCCCTTCAGGTACAACAAATAAAATCATATTTTGGTAATAGACTTGGAATCTATACTGGATTCGCATATCATGCCATATGATAGAGTCAATACTCCTAATGGCTTATTGAAAACTAAGGAAATTCATTTCTTGACGTCAATAAAATAACGGTTTCTCATTAATATGTGATTGTTCTTATGAGACATTCTAATTAGTTGTTTTTTTAGTCTTGTTAGTTTTCATTTCATCATTTGCAATAGTTTTATTTTTGGATTGTATCCAAATCCAATTTAATACAAATAATTTCTAAAATAAATTACTTCGTCATGAAGTTGGTATTTCTTTTAACAACATTTGTTTCTTAGTGCAACGGAATAGGTATTCACAAATATTTTATAAATTGCCAATATATGTATATAAAAGAATTTTTTTTTAAGTTTAGGAAACTTATGCTCATAACATGAATTGTTCAGTCAATATTGATCTGTCCCAAACTCAATTAGGGATGTCCACACAAGATCCTTCATGAATAAGTAATACCTGCGGTCTATTGACTCGCACAACCTTTCAACTCCTTGATCTAAAATACGTAGAGGTTGTTTCATTAACTCTTTTCTTGTATGATATTTTAGACTTTATTTTCGATGAAATTAAATTTGTTCTTATGTACTTACTCATAAGTACATGCCCCTACAGAAAGGAGCTAACTCTACTTCATTCATGCTTAATCATTAAAAGTCCGATTACTCCTTACGTTTTGGTATTATTAACTTTGACTACATACATGTTATGTATCAATCCAAAGAGTTCATCAACTCTTATGTTACTCCCAATGAATGGGTGTTTTGCATCTTAATTGTCTAAAATACAGTTCATCGGTACCATATGATTCATAATCATGTGGTTAAATAATTATTTATCAAAGCTATGGCTTAATCCGCAGTTCCAAAATAATTGTAAAAATTTCAAACACTTTTGTAATTTTCTAATGCATCACTTTTATTATGAAAACAAATACAATCATTATAGTTTTATCTTATAAATGAATCTTCATAATATTCACATTAAAATAAAACTATGTCTACTTTAAGTCAATACTGAAAATATTTATTATTTCATAAATTTTATTTAGTATATTTACGAAAACAATTTTTGTAACTTGATGCGTCCACTGTTATTTGCTATGCTCAAACTATTTCTGCCATTACTAAACTGACGTATGAAATATGAAGCTCCATTCTGTCACTTATTATAAAAATTTATTTCACTTACTATAACAAATTTACAACAATGAGTTTCAGATCAATTATCTTGAACTCGAAGAAATAATTTTTATGGGAAATAATTTTCTATATGAAAATATATTTGAAATCGAAATCATATTTCTCATTCCATATTAAATGTCTATCTGTATTTTATACAATTCTCGTTTGCGATATCTCTTCATGAAGCAAAAGTGATCATTTACTCTCTTCATTTCAATTGTTCCTTAAGTTTACATCCATTCTCATACATTTGGTTTCCTTTCCAAATGATTGAACCATTCAAAATCAAACCCTTACTATAAGACAGTAGCAAACTCCTTAGAAAGTGAATTTGATTATCCTCGGCATTCAAGGATATCAAACAAGTTACACTTACATAAACTAATCAAAACTAAGATTTCAGTGATTGAATTACTAGATCCATCTTATAGCTCTTGGTGTAGTGCAAAATCTAACACAACAAAGTCCTTATCCTAATCAATCGTGTTGAATACACGATTTCACATTATTGTTTATTTGCTTATTTTGAATGAACTAATTTCATCGAAGTTTCATACATTATGAATCGAGGCTGTTCACCATATTACGTTTTTAAGTCATCCAATACGGATTAGACATATATATTCTTATTTGCTTGAGAGTTTAAAACTCGTAGAAGACAATACATAGTCTCGTACAAATAAAAACTTAAGTAATCAAGGCATGAATGTTTTTATTAATTAGCTCTTGAATGGGCCTTGAAGTGACAACATGTCAAGATATTTTTTAATAAGTATATTTTGTGTAAAGACCCGCAAATCCGTACTCCTTGAATAGACACTAATCTCCAGTGATTAACTCAAGATGAACGAAAATACGAACCCTTAGGGTTTTTTTAAAAGAAGAAAAAGAAGAACAAGGAAGAAGGAGATAGGAAATATAGAAAATAGAGAGAAAAGAAAATAGAAAGAACAGAAAGAAAACAACAGAACAATAACAGAATCTCACAATTCGCAGCAGAACAACATATAATAGATAAATGAATAATCTTTGAACAAAGAACTATATCAGTTAGTACATTACATCACATTTCATTACATCATATCATCAGAGTGTACAACATCATACAACAACAAACAGCGGAAAAGAAATACTATATACTAGTAATACGCCATGCCATCCATCTTGCCTCCAGCAACTCCAGAATATCCTGATAAACCTTAACTCTTGACTGCCCGTGTGGAAATTGGTGGGCACCCAGAGTTTAGGAAGGAAAACAATAAACTCCGAGTCAGTCATGTGACTGGTGTGAGAACTCAAAACAGTTTATTTATCTTTAAAATCAAAATAGAGGAATATTTTTAAAGTCAATTCGCAATGCTTTTAAAAATGAGACTACCATAAGGCCTCCCGCACACACACACAATGCAAACGCAGAATCGGAGGAGATTTCTCCTTATGATAGTCAAAGATGCTTGATACGCATTAAAAAGAACATTTGATATTATTACTAGTGCATAGTGTAGAGAAAATTCATTTCGAAAATAAAGATATAAATCTTAGCCGACATTTCGAACTATGCCTACTATAGCCACCATCCAAACAGTGGGGCGCCACCATAAGTAGATGGCAGGTAATACAACTAATACCGTACAAGGCTTGTATTTGAAGAATGGATTTTCCAACAAATGGTCAGGCCAAGGAACTTTCCATTGCCACATGGAAACGCCTCTGGAAGGACGCCCCGAGAACCCAACTGGATCTCTGCCAAACAAGGCCGGGAACCCCTTTTCCCAAGGGATATTATAAACCCTCAGATATGCCACCCCCGGTCCTTTGGGACCTTTAAACGAGAGCTCTCTAACCAACATCACACCATAATAATAAGTGTTTCAACATGAGTAAGTATCTGGGCTCCATACCATGATACTACCCTTTTTCAGAAGGAATGGACATACCCTAGGGACGCTATCCCTGAAAACCTTGCCGCACAATTCCTGTTTCGACCATTACCGGTTTGTGAGGCTCGACGAAGTCTCGTCCACAAAAACACACTTTATACAAAAGCCGTGCTTTGGGTCAACAAATGATCATAGAAATGATCACCAAGATAGACGATCAAACAAATGATCCTATCTCAAATAATCAACACAATGATCATTTCACAGCAACACTCAGCATGTCACATTACCAAATAGGGAATATATCGCTGATAACTTCAACTACATAACCTCTTAGCTCGTACGTCTCAGAGAAGGGTGTTAAGCTAAGAGAATAAATTCTCCGCCACCAACAGAAATATATTTGAAAGAAATCGGCTTTATATCTCAACTTGTAATGTCAGACATACAATCCATACAAGTCTGTTCCGGGCTCGAACAGAACCGCAGGCACTTACAAAGAAGTCCTTGCAATCCGGATAATCTCTAATCACGTCCGGACTTCCCATCACATAGGGAGTCTCTATACCGTAGCTACTCGGTGCAAAGACAATCGACGAGTTGTCCTTTCGCTTTCAAAAAGATCCGGTCTTCAACACCGGTCTTCAAATGCAATTCATAACGACGTATCACATATTCAGAATGGGTTATACGACCCCATGGTCCTTTCCCGGTTAACCCGAATAGTGAGCGCTTATTCAAAAATAAGTGTGGCATTCAAATTCAAACAAATCACATCAATTACCCATTCAAAGGAAAATATTGATAGTCGGTTATTGAACTATCAATGGATATGCACAACATCACCAGATTCCAAATAATTTTCCAAATTATTTATTTTCCAAAATATCTTTACAAGATATAAAATTTCAATACCTCAAAAATAAATCAATATTTATCTTTAAACAACTTCCCTTTTTATTCATAAATTCCATAGTGAATTTTCATTCCAAAATATCCATGCATATACGATTTCAATTATTCATTTCAATTTATCTTCAAAAAGATAAATTCTCAAAATATTCACTTTATATTGGAAAACATTTCCATACTTATTTATTCATAAGTAATTCACAAATTTTATTTATTTTCAACCTTTGGAAAATATCCAATATACTTAAATCGAAATTAAGTATATATTTCATTCTTTAAGGAAATCATGCTCTTAAACATATTTATTTGGGCCAAAACGAATGTTGTGTAGAACATCGTTACGACGTCCCAAAATCACTAGTATAGGGATTCAAAATTAAAATAGACATATAAATCCCAATGCTATACAAAACATTTCCTTTCGGAAATCATTTACTATAACAACAGTGTTATAGTCCACTATTTCCTTTTATTTCTCGAAAACGTCTATTTCAACAATAAATGTTGAAATCTATGGTTTCGAATCTTAATGCATTTAAAACAATCGTTAGATCGTTTTAATTCTATTTAAAACATCACATTCAAAACAATTTCTTTAACATATTATTCACTATTCAAAAACGTGAATATACTATGTTAACAAATTTCATCCTTCTATACATTTTATATTAAAGGATTATGCACTGTCTATAACGTGAATATAACTCCATAAATAAGTTACAACAATTTACTTATCAAAATAAGTCGTTGCGAATTTATAAAACAACGTTTATAAATTCCATTTCTATTTATTTTATAACAACTTCCTTTTATAAATTCCTTTATTAACTTATTCGACTTATAAATTTCACTTATTAATATTTAAAATTAATTAAATATCCAAATTTTAATTAATAAAATTTTCTGGGTCGTTACAATCTTCCCCCCTTAAAAGAATTTCGTCCTCGAAATTACCAAGTAAGAAAAGTTACAGAATCTATTAACTTTCCAAAATTCATAGTTAAACTTCTTATAATAACTTTACTAAGTTTTCAAATCATACTTAGTTATCTTTTCAAAAACAACTACTATTGTTTAACTTTCAACTCCAAATCAAAGTTAAAGTTTTCTAAACTTTCCAATTTTCTCAATTTTTTTTCTAACGCCTTAAATTTCCGAAAAAATTCGCCATAGTCTCCTTTGCGCGGCTCGATCCAAAAAAAAATGACAGTATATCTCACAAATATACATCTCATCAAGTAATGAGGCATCCCGCAGGGAAAAAAGTATAAAAGTACGATATTTAATCCGAGATATGTACCTTATATTTTATTAGCAAGCATATACGGCTAATATAACGCGAAAGCGAGCTCCAAATGCGAAGCAAACGCGATCCGTACCTACTAAACACTCAACAAACAACATGAGAACATGTATATATACAACAGTATCGATATACCATATATAGGAACATAAAATTATATATGCCATCATAGCAAATGCAATAAAAGCAATAAATGCAAACATCAACCAACTATCATCCAACAAATTCATAACCAATATATATTCATTCATATTCTCATTAATATTCAATGAAATGGTTTTCAATTTAATCATATTTGATTCATATACAGTGGATGTTTTTACTAACATTCATTTTCAATTAGTTTATATTCACTAATTCATATTCAAGTTGGTTTACTTCCAAATAAAATTCAATTCTATTTAAGATTCACTTAACTTCCAATTGAATTTCAATTACTTTAGATTCCAATTTCATTAATACTTAATGAATTATATACAATCAACTAACATCAAATAACAACCAATGTATATTAATCTGAACCAAATTCCTTTACTTATATTCATTCAATTTGGTTTAACACCATCACTTTTAATTGGTTCAATTAAATTGATTTTCATTCAATTATTCAACTTTCCATATAACATTAGATTTTAATGAATTAACATTTACATTCATTATCTCAAATCAATTTTATTTACATTCAATTGATTTACATTCAATTAGTTAATCATTTCAAGTTGAATTTCATTTATATAACTCAATTTCATATCTATCACTTAACTTTATTAATTTACTTTGATACCAATATCAACTTCATTCAACAACTCTTAAGTTATACTTCCATTTTATAAACATCACTTGTTTTTAATTAACTTAAATTCCCACTTATAAATAAATTCAGCTTCCAAATTCTAAAGTAAATTTTCATTCAACTTTAAATTCATTTTTATTTACAACTCATATTCCTACATATATTCATATAGTTTCACTTCTTATACATATATAATTTTATTTCACAATTGTAAATCACATTAATTATAATTCAATTCTTATAATTCTTTTGCTTATACAATTTTTCTCTTATTTTATTCAAACAACTAACAATCAACTTATATACACTTTAATAATTCTGAAAAATTATTCCTTTATATATAAACTATAATCAAGGTAAAATTATTTCATTTACCCAAACTTAAAACAATATTATGTCGAATTATTCTATTCAAGTGTTTAGAAACTCCTTCGGCATAGTTTTGCAGACCGCGCTGACGAAAGTTCATATGCCACTCAATAAACCAATCATCACAATATAAAACAATTTTTATATTCACTAACAAATACGCTCTCATAGCTATTATTACTCTCAAACTCATTCTAGAGTACTACTGACTCTATCTTTAATGAGTAATACCCAACAGAACCATGGTTGTCGCTTAACCATATGCTCTGATACCAGATGTAAAGACCCGCAAATCCGTACTCCTTGAATAGACACTAATCTCCAGTGATTAACTCAAGATGAACGAAAATACGAACCCTGAGGGTTTTTTTTAAAAGAAGAAAAAGAAGAACAAGGCAGAAGGAGATAGGAAATATAGAAAATAGAGAGAAAAGAAAATAGAAAGAACAGAAAGAAAACAACAGAACAATAACAGAATCTCACGATTCACAGTGGAACAACATATAATAGATAAATGAATAATCTTTAAACAAAGAACTATATCAGTTATTACATTACATCACATTTCATTACATCATATCATCAGAGTGTACAACATCATACAACAACAAACAACGGAAAAGAAATACTATATACTAGTAATACGCCATGCCATCCATCTTGCCTCCAGCAACTCCAGAATATCCTGATAAACCTTAACTCTTGACTGCCCGTGTGGAAATTGGTGGGCACCCAGAGTTTAGGAAGGAAAACAATAAACTCCGAGTCAGTCATGTGACTGGTGTGAGAACTCAAAACAGTTTATTTATCTTTAAAATCAAAATAGAGGAAAATTTTTGAAGTCAATTCGCAATGCTTTTAAAAATGAGACTACCATAAGGCGTCCCGCACACACACACAATGCAAACGCAGAATCGGAGGAGATTTCTCCTTATGATAGTCAAAGATGCTTGATACGCATTAAAAAGAACATTTGATATTATTACTAGTGCATAGTGTAGAGAAAATTCATTTCGAAAATAAAGATATAAATCTTAGCCAACATTTCGAAATATGCCTACTATAGCTACCATCCAAACAGTGGGGCGCCACCATAAGTAGATGGCAGGTAATACAACTAATACCGTACAAGGCTCGTATTTGAAGAATGGATTTTCCAACAAATGGTCAGGCCAAGGAACTTCCCATGCCACATGGAAACGCCTCTGGAAGGACGCCCCGAGAACCCAACTGGATCTCTGCCAAACAAGGCCGGGAACCCCTTTTCCCAAGGGATATTATAAACCCTCAGATATGCCACCCCCGGTCCTTTGGGACCTTTAAACGAGAGCTCTCTAACCAACATCACACCATAATAATAAGTGTTTCAACATGAGTAAGTATCTGGGCTCCATACCATGATACTACCCTTTTCCAGAAGGAATGGTCATACCCTAGGGATGCTATCCCTAAAAACCTTGCCGCACAATTCCTGTTTCGACCATTACCGGTTTGTGAGGCTCGACGAAGTCTCGTCCACAAAAACACACTTTATACAAAAGCCGTGCTTTGGGTCAACAAATGATCATAGAAATGATCACCAAGATAGACGATCAAACAAATGATCCTATCTCAAATAATCAACACAATGATCATTTCACAGCAACACTCAGCATGTCACATTACCAAATAGGGAATATATCGCTGATAACTTCAACTACATAACCTATGAGCTCGTACGTCTCAGAGAAGGGTGTTAAGCTAAGAGAATAAATTCTCCGCCACCAACAGAAATATATTTGAAAGAAATCGGCTTTATATCTCAACTTGTAATGTCAGACATACAATCCATACAAGTCTGTTCCGGGCTCGAACAGAACCGAAGGCACTTACAAAGAAGTCCTTGCAATCCGGATAATCTCTAATCACGTCCGGACTACCATCACATAGGGAGTCTCTATACCGTAGCTACTCGGTGCAAAGACAATCGACGAGTTGTCCTTTCGCTTTCAAAAAGATCCGGTCTTCAACACCGGTCTTCAAATGCAATTCATAACGACGTATCACATATTCGGAATGGGTTATACGACCCCATGGTCCTTTCCCGGTTAACCCGAATAGTGGGCGCTTATTCAAAGATAAGTGTGGCATTCAAATTCAAACAAATCACATCAATTACCCATTCAAAGGGAAATATTGATAGTCGGTTATTGAACTATCAATGGATATGCACAACATCACCAGATTCCAAATAATTTTCCAAATTATTTATTTTCCAAAATATCTTTACAAGATATAAAATTTCAATACCTCAAAAATAAATCAATATTTATCTTTAAACAACTTCCCTTTTTATTCATAAATTCCATAGTGAATTTTCATTCCAAAATATCCATGCATATACGATTTCAATTATTCATTTCAATTTATCTTCAAAAAGATAAATTCTCAAAATATTCACTTTATATTGGAAAACATTTCCATACTTATTTATTCATAAGTAATTCACAAATTTTATTTATTTTCAACCTTTGGAAAATATCCAATATACTTAAATCGAAATTAAGTATATATTTCATTCTTTAAGGAAATCATGCTCTTAAATATATTTATTTGGGCCAAAACGAATGTTGCGTAGAACATCGTTACGACGTCCCAAAATCACTAGTATAGGGATTCGAAATTAAAATAGACATATAAATCCCAATACTATACAAAACATTTCCTTTCGGAAATCATTTACTATAACAACAGTGTTATAGTCCACTATTTCCTTTTATTTCTCGAAAACGTCTATTTCAACAATAAATGTTGAAATCTATGGTTTCGAATCTTAATGCATTTAAAACAATCGTTAGATCGTTTTAATTCTATTTAAAACATCACATTCAAAACAATTTCTTTAACATATTATTCACTATTCAAAAACGTGAATATACTATGTTAACAAATTTCATCCTTCTATACATTTTATCTTAAAGGATTATTCACTGTCTCTAACGTGAATATAACTCCATAAATAAGTTACAACAATTTACTTATCAAAATAAGTCGTTGCGAATTTATAAAACAACGTTTATAAATTCCATTTCTATTTATTTTATAACAACTTCCTTTTATAAATTCCTTTATTAACCTATTCGATTTATAACTCAATTATAAACTAAAGGTTCATATTATAAGTCAAATACTTATAATTTATTTGTTTACAAAATCGTTCCTTTAAACTTCACAATTATAAATCTTATAACTTATAAGATTCATTTATTTATCCAAAACCATTATTTTAATAACTTTACAAATTTTATAAACCTACTGCTTATAAAATTCCATTTATAACTTCACCGTTTATAATTCTATAAATTTCATTCATTTCCGAATTTCATTCATAATTCATTCTAACACTTATAAAACTCGTTTTATAATTCCAAATATTTTAATTTATAAATATCAATTTATAAATCTCTTATATAAATCAATTTATACTATTATTCTAAAACATCTTTAAACTCCTTTATAATTTCATCATTTTGATTTATAAAATAATTAAATTTTATAAATCCTATATTTTCAACTTTTTATAATAAATTCAAAAATCCCAATTTAACTATTTTATAAAATCATTAACCCCATATTTTCAAAAATCAACTTTTAACTATATTTCTCAAAAATCATAATTTTTATAACATTAAAATTATAACGATTATTTATTTAAAATGAATCAATTCCAAACATATTTTATAAACGTTTTCTTTCAAAAATCACTTTAAAAATCATTTTAAAATTCCAAATTTGGTCCAATGATGCTACATACCAAATAGTCAATCACTACAACAACGATATCATATATCGATATGATAATCCATCAAATATCAAAATATCTGAATTCAAATAAAAACTGTTGAGGAATCCAGTTGGATCCCTCCAATCTGTTTTTCTGCATCCACAAACATTAGCACAATACCAATTCCGCCCCAGTACGGAATTATCGCGGTATATGGGATTTAAAATATTATCCGCTTAATAGACGGCGCAATAGGGTCTCATCCGCTATACAAATGCGGGAAATCAATAACTGCAATATATACATATGCCAATATATATATATATATATATATATATATATTGCTATCATATATAATACCAATTTCACTGTTTATGAAATATTCGCGGTATATGTTTTTACTAAATAACATCCGCTTACTAACGGCGCATAATGTCTATTTTAACAATCAATAGATAACAATCATCATTCAAACATGCATTCAAATATTTTAAATCTAACTATTTAAAATAAAATCGAAACCGATTCGATTTGAGTGAGAAGTTCTCACCTTGATTTCAATTTCGTTTTAGCGATTTATTTCGAATAAAATTAAACGGACATTTAATTTTACCCGAAATTATCACTAACTCCAAATGACTCCAATCCATCTCCAAAGCGTAGTGCTCGTCCATACGATTCCAACGCAACTGGTTTCGCGCGTTTTCGACCTCGTATGAAAAAGTTATGCATTTAACAAGTTTACACGATTTTTATAATTATAATTTACAACATAGTTAACTATTTTAAACCTAAGATAGATCATGGCCGTCCACTAATGCATCCCCACATCACAGCCGCACTTGGTCATCTTCTTCACGTGCGTTACTTTCCAGATAACAATACGCAACCAAGAACCCATGCTTTCCAAATTAGGGTTAATAAATTCGGCCACCACACTCGACTAAATTTCGATCAGGGACTTCCATCACGTAGAGCATGACACGAGCAACACTCGGCCAAGATGGCATAGAGCTCGGTCATCATGTTTGCACGCAGCACGAGGCCAAACGCGCGACCTTCATCTCCTTTTTCCCGTTGATTCGTAGCTCCAATCTCGATCTCCACCGTTGAACACGAAGATCTCGCTGCCCTGTACAATATTCATGTTGGAAGTTTGTTGTAATACTTCACGGATTTGAAGAGATTTGGGGATGAAGATGGAACAATTTCGGCCTTTGGTTTCAGTTACTGGCGGCTGTAGTTTAGAATTAGGGTTTAAATTTTTTTATTTTTTATTTTGTGATGAACAAGGGGCTATTTATAGGGAACTAACGAACACTATTCACTCCGGAAATTCCAAACTCCGATTCACGCGCCGTAACCAGCGTTTCTAGGGTTTACCTCGCGTTCCGGACACAATGGAACAGGTTTCGGAAGCTAATTCGGACATCTGTGTGAGATATGGCAATAAACGTTCAATTTAAATTAAACCGATTTAAACGATTTTCTAGGCGTTTTAGCTTGCACCGGACAAACGGTAAATCCGATTGACACGAAATTTGAAACCATACAATAATATCACATTACTGATCCGATGAAACTGGTTTCGTCAAAATTCGAGACTTTTTGAAAAATGGCTATTTTAACTTGCTAAATTAATATTAAAACAACTTCGATGCGTTTCGAGCTGCCACGATCAAACGACAACTCCGTTTGCTACGAAATTTGAAATCCGATAATAACTAACTATTACGGATCCAATGGAACTGGTCTCGTCCAATTCTGAGACTGTTCAAAAATTAGCTATTTTACAGTCGATAATTAAATATTAAAATATTCAATTTTCACAAATTAACTTTTAGTTTGATTTTAAAAGTTCTAAAATATCATTCTAACTTCAATATGACAAAATAAAATTTTACAAATCAATTTCAATCATATTTAACCCCATTTTCAATTATTTCTGTATTTTCACTATCAAATCATCGATTTAATTATTCAATTAAATCCAATTATTCGAAATAAAATTTATTCGACTTATAAATTTCACTTATTAATATTTAAAATTAATTAAATATCCAAATTTTAATTAATAAATTTTCTGGGTCGTTACATTTTGTATTTCTATGTCGATTTTAATTCACTTCAATTGTATAATTTTACTGATAATTTTTTTTATCAATTATATTAGTCGTGCAAATTTATCGAAATAGATTATTTCAATGTTATAACATATATTTTTACCATATTAGAAAGGACAAAGTTTACCATTTCATTTTTTAATAAGGCTCATATTATATTTTTTATGTTTCTTAAAACCATAAGAGAGAATATAGAAATCTTTTGATTTCTCTAGTGGGTGTTAGGACTTACTAGCCTTTGAATTCTGACCACGAGTTTGCTTAAAAATCATAGGCATGTAAACGATGGATGCCACTTTATCGGTTGCATTGCATATAACTACTAACCTGAGGTCCTTGTCCTAATCTTATTCTTGGCCTTGAATTTTCTCAATAAACTGGAAGAAATTATTCACTCGTACTCACTAATTCATGATAGCCCAAGTATAATTGCATATCTTGAGTTTTCTTAAGAAATATATCCATGTATTTTACATCATCAAAGAATATACTAATAGTATCACATATAATATCCATAGCTAGAGTATCGCTCAATAACTAGAGAGTATGCAAGTAATCTATTTATGTATAGATGGTATATGACAACACTATATATCAAAGATTCATAATCTTTAATATTTTATATTCAGTGTTATTGATTTATGGAATAATGAATGTCTAATGAAATACCCTCATGATTCAAGTGTCAGACACATTTGAAATCACCGTATACGTACGATACTTATGTAATTATTCCTTAAACCTATATCATGGTATATGTATTATACATATACCACTATGTGTATGCTTCGATCTAATTAATGAAATTTTGGTTGATTATTAATTTAACTAATGCAATAAATTAAATAATTAGAACAAAATTTTGAATTTAATTTATTAATTTTCAAAAACAAATTTTGAAAATATTTTTTAACATTACAAATTTACATTTATACTTTAAAATTAATTTTTAAATTTAAAATATCTTTTAAATTTTCAAAACAAATTTTGAAAATTAAACGAAGGCTAAAAAACAATTCAGGCCTTTGTATTAGGGACAACTTTTGGTCTAACACCATACCTTAGGCCAGGCCAGTGCTAGGTAGGGTAGATCACTTGATTACCCAAACCCAACGTTAGACTCTACTTTTTTAGACACTTGCTGAATAGGTATGCTTTAATAATTTAGCCACAATATTGCTAATCTATACCCCATAGACCATTATGGCTTTGATACCATTGAAGAAACGCAGCCGATAGAAAGCAGATTAGAGGGTGAAATTAAAAAAAAAGTCATTTTGAATCTTTGTTGGCTCAATGAAGTCAAATTGATTTTAGATTCAACCTGATTTTTTTTAAATGACACTGTATTTTATTTAATTTGTCTAAAAAGGAGTTTTAAACTGAATACATTATAATCAGCGTATCAAATACACTTATATATGTATCGTGCAAGTGCTGTATATAAACAATGTACACAGTCAATGTGTACTTTTATAGGTGTTGGGATTTACAACGCAACTGACACATTCACCCTTTATACATTCATTTGTTGTCCATGGTTTTATGTTGAAAGCATATATATAAAACAATATATATGTATACCCACACACACAAAGAGTTTACTTATATATATATATAATGTTATAAAATTATTCTAACCAGATTAAAGTAGCTTACTTATATTTATAATATGATAATTAATGAGTTTAAGTAGGCATTTAAGAAGAGGAAAATATGAAGGTATTTTTCCTTCCTTTACTCATTCTTTTTTTTTTGCCTTTCAAATCTCATTTGAACAATCAAACCCTTATATATATTAAATTAATTATGACTACTTTTATATGTTTTGAAATTTATAAGTAATATTTTTGAATCTTGTTCGAATTAGAAAGGATTAAAAATTAGATATACGTCTTTAAAAAAATTCATTTTGAAATTTGAATTAGAACACAGGTTTAAAAATTGTTTAAACTTTATACAACTTGTTAAAATTTAACTTTTAATCTTTAAACTTTGTAGTCACCGTTTTGAATAAATACCTTTAAAAAAGTTCATTTGATATTAAAATGTTGTTTTCATAGATCCATTTTAAAGTTTGAGTCACAACACTTGTTTAAGGGAATTGTTTAAACTTTACATAATTTGTTAAAATTTAACCTTTACAACCATTGTTTCAAACAATACCTTTAAAACAAGTTCAATTGGTACGACAAGCATCATTGTCTAAGTGGTTAATTGATTTGGCTTTGGTGCAAGGGGTCACAAGTTCGAAACTTGCTTTCGAACGTTTATTGACATGGGATATGTTGTCCCAATGATTTGTTGTATATAAAGTACCATTTCAAAAAAAAAAAAGTTCAATTGGTACTATATTTTCTTTCCATGTTTCAGAACTTTATTTCAATTGATATTATACTTTTTTTCATGTTTCATTTTTTTTAATTAATTTACACAATTTTGAATATTAAAATTTAATTTAACAACACATGCATTTATAAATTCGCTATAACATATATAAGATCTAGTCTACACAACCAAATTATATGTATGTATGTATGTATGTATGTGTGTTTATATCATAATGAAATTAAAAGAATACCTAAAGAGGTAGCATATGATTTGCACCTCAAATGAAGAATAAATCCTAGATTTAGTTGAATCACCCTCTAGATTTTCCTATGATCTTGAGATGAACACTATGTTGTATTAATTCTATTTATTTTGGGTTGCTTTTGGGACTTTTAACGACTATGGAGACGTGAATTTTAAGTTGAAAATTAAGAGGAGGGAGGGAAACGACGATAATTAATTGTGTTTATATAGGCATTTATGAAAAGGAAAAGATAAAGGACTTTTCTACTTTCTTTAACCCATTCTTTTAATACCATTTCAAAACTATTTTGGATGCTCAAAGTCTCCTCTTTTTGCACTCTATGTCCGGCCATGTTAGAGCCTTGATGGGTCGTTAAAAATCCCCAAACTCATTTAGTAATTAATCTACTTAATTCAAATTTTAATATTTTATCAATATCGAATTTCGACATGGACATATATAAATTTTTATATGCATCTCATTAAATATTATTAGCATTCAAGAATCGAATAAATTTCCAAAATTTACAATTCATAAATATTAATTAATTTAAATAATTATAAATTAATTAGATTTTGCAGTGTCTTTGAGTGTTCATCGTTATGGTTGTGCGATTCATACGTGTAAATTCTGTTAGCGAATAATATCGAACAATTTAAATATTAATGTCCATATGTCACCTCTGCTAGTGGCGTGACTGTTTGTAGTGGTGTGATAGTTTGGTCGAATTAATCGCTTTACTTTTAGTGATGATTATCTCCACGAATTCCCTTTGTCAACGCTATATCACTTTAGGATTTCTGCAATTTGACTTTAGTCAAAATTCCAATATCATCCTCATTCAACTTGGTTAGTCTTCAAACAAAGTCCTTGATTCATTAATAACATTTATTATTAGTCATACTTCTCTGTCTAGAGACTTTGACTTTTGAGTTAACTATAGTCGACCATGATCCCAATATCTTGGAACCAAGTAGATAAATTCCCTATTGAAGAATGTTTCCCTTCCAATTCTTCAACTCGGACCCAACTATTGTCTAGATCACCATGCTATGATTTAACTATAATTAAAATGAGGTATCCACATTGAATTTCCACAGTGTCCTCAAGTCAAGGAAACTATGTAACATCGTCACTTCAAGATCTCCTGTTTGACGTTAGTTATTATTAAACAACAGGAAACTCTCGAGTGAGTCATTTCATAGCTATCTAACTACTATCACTACGTAGCTCATTCGTTCCTCTAACAGTGATGACTAATAAACCGTTCGACATTTAGAGAGCATTACATACTCTCATCTCAATAGATTATCAATATCCTTTCTCAAAACATCTTGAACAAGAATATTTAAAATAAGATGTTATTTTATATTGCTGTTAATTAGTCACAATTGCAACTATTTGTAACTATAATCACATAACATATCATTTAAGCATTTACTTTTTTCATATATTTTAATTAATTACTTAATTATAGTGGTATGGCCACTATAAAACTAGCTTGTCGGTACAAAATAATAATGCTTTATTTTGTCTGCAAAAATTAGTTAATTAATTATATCATTATATACTATATATACCTTTATTATGAACATGATTGGTCACAGAGTTAGATATATGTAACATATCACATAATTTTCTCTAAGGCATACCACTTACATTTTGTCAAAGTAAACTATAACATATTAACTCTATGGTTAATGAAGGTACTTGTCCAAACAACTATTGATAGTGAACGTTCAATACCATTTAATATAAATACCTATCTGCAAATCTTTGTCTGTTCATCTAATGTAAACTAAGCATCATAATAAGGTATCATTATCATTTCACTAGTTCATTTGATTAAAAACCTAACCTCACACATAGGTTACTACAGCTCTTTAGTTTTTCGTGCAATACATTATCGGAGGGTTACACCACCTTTGGCTATGTAGCCTAATTATAGGAATTATTGCACATCTGTAACCTTGGGCTACATCATCCAATAAGAATCTTTTTCATTAATCTCTGAAGCTTCTCATAATCATAAAAACCCATTATTTTGTGCCATATTTTATTCATTATAATTAGTTAATTGCATCCCATGTTTGATCTCATTGATCGATCGATTGTAGTTCTACCCCCATAATAGTCAACCCTAATTATTCATATTTTTGAAACACTCATAAAATATTCGTCAAGGACCTCTAGCTCAAGTGGTTAGGGTGTGACGCTTTAGCTAGAGGTTTTATAGGTCATGGGTTCAAGTCTTTGAGACATAAAATTGAGTGCTCTCCTTGAATAGAGTATCACTCGTGTTATCAAAAAAAACATTCATAAGTTATTCTATCACATACATAAGTGATTATCACAAGTAAGAATAAAAGACATAATCAAGTTCATTTATCTCATCAGTATTACTTAATCATAACAAGTAATCATCACATCCATATGATGTCACAAATTTCAATAAAAATCAATATAATAAATATTAATTATTTAGAATGAACTAACCTTGATTCATAAATTATCGCCAATTTATTAGCTTACACTTAGCTATTTACCATTTTCGCAATTTTAGAAAGCACTTTACTATTTGCAATTACCATCACAAATTCCTTCATTTTACTGAAAGATAAACCAGCTATTTTAATGGCCCGTCCATTTTCATTAAAACAAATAATGTAACATCCCCAATTTTGAAATCCAAAGACGAAATCTCAATGTGCCGAATCACCTTGGTATTATGTTCTGGCGATAGAATGAGATTATCAACATATCAATAGTTCAAGTAAATAGAGCAACGAACATATGTTATTTATCAACATTTCTGACCGCAACGTCACTTTGGATATTAGGCTGCCATGAAGTTCTTATACCACATTTCTGACTGCAACATCACTTTGGACATTGGATTTCCATGAAGGCCTTACACCTCATTTCCAAGTAAGTCATGTTTGGACACTTTGTTTCCACTAAGGCCTTATACCATGCTACCGAAAGCACCACCTAATCATTTATATATTAGTTCATGCACTTAGCTATGCATTAAGCTTTATAAAAATAATTTCTACCTTCATTCATCTTAAGCCTTAGATCTTGGTATTAGCCGTCCTTTGAAAGTCGATAGGTCTCGGCAACTCTCCTTTGAAAGTCGATAGGTCTCAACAATATATTTCCATCTAAAGTTAGCAAGTCTCGGTATTAGCTATCCTCCGAAAGCTAATTAAATCTTGACAAATCACTAGCCTAGGGCATGCATTAGGGAAGCCTTGATTAATAAACTCTCATTATGAACGCCCTCGACAATCACCTTCAACGTTCATCTTCGATTGGAACCTTTGTCTGAACTCTTCATCCTTCACCTTCAACTTCTATTTTCTAATCTCATTTGTTCAACACTATGCTTAGACTTTCTTAGTTCATTATAGTTTTGTGAGTCAACGTAACAACCTACACTTCTGAACACACTAATACAAAGCCCAAAAAGGATTTTGAACTCACCTCGTGCCAAGAAATATGGGTTATTATAGTTTTTGATGGTTTATATGATATAGAGAAATATATCAATTTAAACACGTCTACACTTCCAAATCTCACGAGCAATGAATAACAAACAAATACCTAAGTAAATCAAATCATTTTTATCTTAAAACAGCATTGCTCCATACAAGAAACAAAAAAATAAAGCTTTCGAATAGAAATATAATATATGTCTTAACTAACAAGTACTGTATGATACATAGGGAATGACAACAAATACATATAACCCTAAAATGCAAGATCACCTCCTCTATGTATCTATTCCTTATCATGCCACCTACTATCCCATCTTAATGTAACATGTATAAAATGGGAAAAATATAAGGATTAGACAAAGTTTGATGAGTGAGAAATGTCACTAGTGATATGGTGTCGATACAAAATTAAATTATCATTTATAATCTACCTAATCTAAGGGTGTCTATTTGTATGTGTACTACGTCGAATGAATTAATAATTCGACCCAACATAGAGAACTAGCCTATAATTCATCTAAAATCTAAAAGTAGTGTTATAGGCTATTAGTAGATTGAATAGACATGTCCAATCGATTGGTTACCTATATGTGAGTGTATACAAATAGCACAAGAACTGACTGGATAAAAAATACATTCGACTACTTAAGCATTCGGTCGACTGATGTTTTTTGTTCAGTTGATCGTTCGGTTGTAACCAATTTTATTTGTTTAACAGACCATCGTTCGACTATTAAGTCCAATCAGTCGATTCTCAAACAGTTCAGTCGACTGAAGACTACAATGGGTCGACTATTCGTCCATTTTTCTTTGGGTCAAACTCAGGTTTAGTCAACATTTACTCAAAGCCAACTAGTCAACCTTTCCAATGTGGTTATTCATATATTCTCACTTTTAAACAAATAATCGCAACTTTCATCATATCCAAATTTTTGTATGATTTATCCAATAGGATATGTATGAACTATTTTACAATTTATTTATGCGTATTCAATTTTATTCATTGAAATTAATCCACATCTATTACCTAGAATCAAAGCTATATGATTTAAGGGTGAGTATGTATTCAATCTACCCTCCCCAATTAATAAGAATTTCCATTACCAAAATAGTGTTCTAGTGCTTTCCAAATTACCCAGCTCATATAAACCATTGATTACAATCATTAAATTAATTTTAAATCTGCATGACTTTTATATGCTTATCTAATAATATATCTGTTTCGTAGATAAACCCGCTTACATTTATATGATGTTTGGATAAACTTCCAATAAAAATCTTCAAGGGTTTCCATTTGATTTGCTTTGACATAGGCTTCTTCTTCTATTTTCCTTCTAAGTTTTAGGATTAGAACTATTTTCTATTAATTTGGAATCCATTTGAAGACTTTTGACCAATAATCGAGGAAAAAGAAGGAAAAGAGAATATTGTTATCCTGCCTTTTGGCAAGGCCGGGACACTAAGAACTCGACTAAAAACCAAGGATAGTCTGTTCCGAAGATCGGTTATACACAGGTTCACAATGGATAACAATTTTTTTTGTCTGAGTCCGAATAGAGCTACAATTGACAAGACATGATATGCAAAGCTATAATAGCCAACGTTTCAAATTTCAAGTCAATCAGAGTTCGTATGCTCAAGAAATGGATCAATAAAAATCTAGAGAGAGCATCAGTTCGTATCCATCAATGACTGATCCACTTTGTATCCATCATATTTACTACACTTCATATCCATCATATTTACTCCACTTCGTATCCATTAAATGAAGGAAGTTCGTATAGTTCACCAAATGATCGATACAAAGTAGCACCTAAAAGCATTAATACGAAGTAAGTTGCAATTCATCGATACGAAGCTACACATAATCGATACGAAGCAGTCACTAAATCATCGATGCAAAGTAGAGCATGGAACATTGACACAAAAAGATTTTCCCAGATCAATAAGAATCGTGCTGATACGAGTTCGACAACACATTGAAAATCTAAACTTGCGTCGATCGTAACTCGAGATCCACACGTCCAAATGCCACCAAATTTTCATAGAAGCTTGCATACAACGTCAAGATTGTACCAGATCAATTTTAGCCAAAAAGGATCAATCGTTAATTGATATGAATTCCATTCGTAGCGCTCCTAAATTAAGTCAAAATCACCAGAACTCGATCTCGTGGTCCCACCCATATGAGAGAAGAAGTCCTCCAAGATCCGGGTAAGATATTTTCAGCCGACGCCTATAAAACAGCCATATGCATTTAGAAAAGAGACTTTGGAAAGCTTCTACGCCGTCACTTTGTTGAAACTACATTGTAACTTGAGTACTAGCTATTATATCATTGTAAATCAGTTGAGAATCATGAATAAACAACAATCTGTTCAAAGTGGACGTAGGCTACAATGCCGAACCACTATAAACACTTGTCTTCTTCTATTGTGCATGCTTTTATTGGTGTGATTGTTAGATTAACCTTATTTTCCCTATAATTTCTGCATTCTAATCTCTTCAATTACATCCGATGAGGGTTGTGCCCAATTTTGGTACAATCAATTTGGTGCTTTCACCGAGAAAACCCTGCTTTTCTCCTTCTCTGTGGATCTACTACCGCCGTTGGATTACAAAAATCTAAGAAGAAGAGCCAGATGAGTCGTCCAGTGGTTCCTTCTATTCTATTTAGATTGCTCCAGATCTAAGAGGAACTACAATATGATGATTTTTGTATCCATATTTTCGTATCTAGAAATTATGATGATTTTCATATCCATATTGTCGTATCCAGAAAATATGACGATTTTCGTATCGATATTTTCATATCAAGAAAATATGATGATTTTCGTATCCATATTTTCATAACCATGAAAATATCATGATTTTTGTATCCATATCTTCATATCGATCCAACTGCGTCCAATTCGTATCGATACTCAAGTACACTTCGTATCGATCCACTGCATCCAATTGGTATCGACCCTCGGATACACTTTGTATCGATCCAGTTGTGTCCAATTCGTATTGATCCTCGGATACACTTTGTATCGTTCCAGCTATGTCCAATTCGTATCGATACTCAAATACACTTTGTATCAATCCAGCTGCATCCAATTCGTATCGATCCTCAGATACACTTTATATCGATCCAGCTGCGTCCAATTCATATCGATCCTCGTATACACTTCATATGGATCAAGCTGCGTCCAATTAGTATCGATCCTCGGATACACTTCGTATCGATCCAACTGTGTCCAATTCGTATCGATACTCAAATACACTTCATATCGATCCAGCTGCGTCCAATTCGTATCGATCATCAAATACAACTTCGTATCGATCCAATTGTGTGCATTTCGTATCGATCCAAGTGTCCACTTATCGGATTGTTCAATTTCACCAACATATGCATCGTTCAAACATTGTTGAGAACGATACGAAATTTCAAAAAAAAATTCGGGTACGACCCAAATGATTGAACGTGAACATTCCATCCGCACTCCAGATAGTTTTATGACTGAACGAGACATAGAAGATTACAGCAGCAAATGCTAAATTGCAATCAAGGAATGGGTAAAGAAATACTATTCAACTGGTGCTCCCAGTGGCTGGAGAACCTAGCTGAACTAGAGTTGGTTAATATATCATGCTTCTAAGGTGGACTGCAACTTCCTCCAATTGACCAGCTTTTAAACTCTTGAATTGAAAATAATGGTACAATGGCTAATATGACGACTGCCCTACACTATCTACTCTGCCAGCTCAAAGCATAGTTGGTCACCACCGAACCATCTTCAAATTCCCGCATCTTAATCATACCATGTCCATATGACTAAAAGCATGGCATACGACCTCAAGAGGACTTCCTTAATACCCTATATAGGTCTCCTATCTGGATGAAATTTTGGGACAATCACCAATATATTAACCCATCTAACCAACTCGTCATCCAATCGGCGTTACCAACCACTCAAACGTTGGACAATCATGCATGCATCATTCACCAGTATTACAAGACCTCCTATCCATAAAATGGACCTGATCATAATGATGATTGGAGAATCCTACCTGTAGAGTTTCCAGTGAAAATTCAACATGTGGACTAGAAATACAACCTCTGACACTATCTCATGAAGTGAGAATGGCACATGGATTCCACCAAGAGTGTTGAATGCCATCAAAGGCAGATGTCTTCCTTCATTCCTCAAAGAAGACCATCAATCGCTATTAGACATACCAATTCTATTTCTTATATCGCTGAAGGGAATAAAGAAGCTGACCGCCAACGAACTGATCAAAATCCATAGCCTGTTGCTACCAACACTCATAAATGAAATCATCACAAAAGCTTATTTCTAGAATTTGACAAGAAAAATAGTGGATAGTCGCCAATAACTACACCAGCATATCCAGGCCATTATTGAGTTGATGAACTAGACGAAGGATCAACATGGTGAGACAAGGAGGGAACCTACTCCATACTCTAAATCAAAAAGCTCCACTTCTTTAGATGGCTACCGTGGATGCCAGCACCATAAGGCTACTCCAGAAAGGAAAGCTTTGATAATATGTGCAAGCCCTATAAAACAACGGGTAGGGAACACCCGACCCCTATCAATCAAGAACTTTGATTAAATTGAACCACTTGCATTACATTCCAACTAAGAAGGGCTAGACTGAAGTGCAATAGGGAGCATACGATGTTGATTCACTTATTAATGAGAATTGATCTGATCTCTTTCGAATTATTTCAATTTCATTTATGTTGTGAAGTATGACCGACTTGAATTAAAATACTTGAAAATGGTGTAGGTAACCGAGTACGCAAGGTTCAATGCCAAACAACCTCCGCATTCTATGATCAAGTCATTGAGGTATCATTGTGATGAGCATGATTCAACCATTGATCGGCTACAGTATGCCCCTGACTTAGGGGCAGGGCATCAAAGCAGAAGAGACCAACAAGGTCAGGACTCCAGTATAAAGTGGATGCAACCGACCATCCATTCATCCGCCTACGCAATTTAATTAGGAGATCTGAGAAAGACTTGGATTTATATGTCCCAACAAAGCACTCTCCATCTCATACTTGAGGCTTGCCAAAATGCCTATGCTTCTTCTGATGCCCGGTAAAATCGAAATCACGCCAAGGGTGGACATGATGTGACCGTTCATGCATCCAATCCTACATTAGACACTTGGGGTTATTTTGAGAACACATGTCTCAAGTGGATATGATTTGACCATTCACTCTCCAATTTGCATCTGTGATTCGGTAAAATAATCATGCCCTAAACTGACTTCATCAGGGGCAAAACACTCAATTAAAGTCATCAACCCTGACTGCCTACTTGCTAATTATCATGAGCCATCATTTCAACTCTTTTCCTCATCTCGATCAGAAGAACGCAAAGTATAAAGTGGATGTGACTTGACCGTCTGCTCTCCAACTCTTGCCCCAGACTTAAGGGAAAATACACAACTCAAAGTGGATGTAGTTCGACCATCCTCTCCTCTGATCGAGCTTAAATCTTTCCAGAACACTAATCTTACTCATTAGGTGTGGCAAAAGCGGAACCCAAATGAACATGGATACCCGTTGGTCGCCAATTAATATACTGGTGCCTCACCCAAAAACCTGGCCTTTTACCGGATTAATAAACATGGCCTAGAGTAAGAATAGTTTGGCAAAGTGTACTGGACCTCTAATTAAGACACTGGGTCGCCTTGCAGTTGGGATTTCACAGCGATCTAACCGTCCATAAATTAAATCTCATCCTTCGTTGAGGGCAGATAAAGAGAAATTTATTAGGATCCCCCCGATCACTCGCTAAGTGAAACCTCGAGCTCAGGGACAAGCCATCACACTATAGCCAAAAGGGATTGATACACGAAAATCCTCTAACTAACTTTGGCTCTCAGAGTGCGAGCTGGAGCATAAACTTAAGTATGTGGGCTCGAGGAGGGTGGATCCATCCACCTACCAACTTCGTCCATGTTCAACCTATATTCGAGGAGGAGGGATTCATTTGTCTAACGACCTTGCCTTTCATATTTACAAGCTCGAGAAGGGTGGATCCATCCATTTACCGACTTCACTTACCTACTCAGGATGGATGTGATATGATCGTCCATGTACCCGATTAACTTCTTATTCCCAGAGTGTGAACGAAATCCTAAAGCCTAAACAGACGTGATTGACCATCTGTTGGCCAACTCCAAATTCTCGGAGTGCGAACTAGAGTATAAACATTAACTAAAATGAGTGTGAATGACCACCCATCAACTAACTCCGGACCCGAAAGCGCGGACTGGAGTTTAAACACCAAATGAGTGTGACTGACCATCCATCAACTAACTCTGGTCTCGAGAGCATGGACTGCAGTATAAACACCAAATGGATGTGACTGACCATCCATCAACTAACTCCAGATTCCCAGACTGCGAACTGGAGTATAAACATCAACTAACTCTGAGTCCCCAGTGTGTGGACTGGAGTATAAACACCACCTGAGTGCGAGTGACCATCCATCAACTAACTTTGGTCCAGAGAGCGCAGACTGGAGTATAAACACCAAATGCGTGTGACAAACCATTAACCAACTCCAGTCCTCAAAGCATGGTTTGGAATATAAATACCAGAAGGGAAGTGATTCAACTCCCCATTTATCAACTCTAATTCCTCAACAAGTTCGTAGCATAAGAAGCGGATGTGGTTCGACCATCTGCTTTCCAACTCTTCCTCTGACATAGGGGCACACTTAGCATAAAAAATCGGATGTGATCCGGCAATCGAGCATTAGGCGGGAACAACACGACCGCCCATGCATCAACTCTTGTCCCTGGCACAGACCTATAACATAACTTTATACAGGATGCACTTCAACCCTAAAAGACAAAATTTCTTCCTTGACTCGACAGGGAGATGCAGAATCGAAAAACGGACCTAGCTAAAAGCCCTATTCTAAAATGGATGTGACTACCATCCTACCGCAAATGAACGCGATATGACCATTCATCTGCTAACTCTCACCTATGAACCAACGGGTTATGCGTGCATAGGCGGATGTGACCCAACCATCCGCCAATCAATTTCTCCTATAGTTCAGTGGGAGTAGTATCAAATTAAAGTTGTTGTAATGTGACCGACCATACTTTGACTTTTGCCCTTGACGATTGGAGAATCCTACCTGTAGAATTTTGAGTGAAAATTCAACATGTTGACTATGTCGGTATACTATGGAAATACAACCTCTGACACTATCTCATGAAGTGAGAATGGCGCATGGATTCCACCAAGAGCGATGAATGCCATTAAACGCAGATGTCTTCCTTCATTCCTCAAAGAAGACCATCAATCACTATTAGACATACCAATTCTATTTCTCATATCACTGAAGGGCATAAAGAAGCTAACCGCCAACGAATTGATCAAAATCCATAGCCTGTTGCTACCAACACTCATAAATGAAATCATCATGGAAGCTTATTTCCAGAATTTGACAAGAAAATCAGTTGATAGCCTCCAACAACTAGGCAGCATATCCAGGCCATTATTGAGTTGATGAACCAGATGAAGGATCAACATGGTGAGACAAGGAGGGAACCTACTCCGTACTCTAAATTCGAAAACTCCACTTCTTTAGATGGCTACCGTGGACTCCTGCACTATAAGGCTACTCCGAAAAGGAAAGCTTCGATAATATGTGCAAGCCCAATAAAACAACGAGCAGGGAACACCCGACCCCTATCAATCAAGAACTTTGATTAAATTGAACCACTTGCGTTAGATTACAACTAAGAAGGGCTGGACTGAAGTGCAATATGGAGCATACGACGTTGATTCACTTATCAATGAGATTTTATCTGATCTCTTTCGAATTATTTCAGTTTCATTTATGTTGTGAAGCATGACCGACTTGAATTAACCTACTTGAAAATGGTGCGGGTAACCGAGTACTCAAGGTTTGGTGCCAAACAAGCTCCGCATACTATGATCAAGTCATTGAGGTATCATTATGACGAGCATGATTCAACCACTGGTCGGCTACTGTATGCCTTGACTTAGGGGTAGGGCATCAAAGCAGAAGAGACCAATAAGGTCAGGAATCCAGCACAAAGTGGATGTAACGACTTCGCTTACCCACTCGGGATGGATGTGATATGATCGTCCATGTATCTGATCAACTTCTTATTCCCAGAGTGTGAATGAAATCCTAAAGCCTAAAAAGCTGTGACTGACCATCTGTCGGCCAACTCCAAATTCTCGGAGTGCGAACTGGAGTATAAACATTAACTAAAATGGGTGTGAATGACCATGCATCAACTAACTCTGGTCCCGAAAGCGTGGACTGGAGTATAAACACCAAATGAGTGTGACTGACCATCCATCAACTAACTCTAATCCCGAGAGCATGGACTGGAGTATAAACACCAAATGGATGTGACTGACCATCCATCAACTAACTCTAGATTCCCAGAATGCGAACTGGAGTATAAACATCAACTAACTCCGAGTCCCTAGAGTGTGGACTGGAGTATAAACACCAACTGGGTACGAATGACCATCCATCAACGAATTTTGGTCCAGAGAGCGCAGACTGGAGTATAAACACCAAATGCGTGTGACAAACCATCAACCAACTCCATTCCTCAAAGCATGGTTTGGAATATAAATACCAGAAGGGAAGCGATTCGACTCCTCATTTATCAACTATGATTCCTCAACAAGTTCTGTAGCATAAGAAGCAGATTGGTTCGACCGTCTGCTTTCCAACTCTTCCCTTGACATGGGGCACACTTATCAAAAAATCAGATGTGATTCGATAGTCGAGCATTAAGCGGGAACGACACGACCGTCATGCATCAACTCTTATCCCTGGCATAGGACCCATAACATAACTTTATAGAAGATACACTCCAACTCTACAAGACAAAATTTCTTCCTTGATTCGACAGGGAGATGCAGATTCGCAAAACGGACCTAGCTGAAAGCCCTATTCTAAAATGGATGTGACTACCCATCCTACCGCAAATGAACCTGATATGGCCATTCATCTGCTAACTCTTACCTATGAACCAACAGGTTATGCATGCAACATAGGCGGATGTGACCCAACCATCTGCCAATCAGTTTCTTCCAATAGTTCAGTGGGAGAAGCATCAAATTAAAGTTGTTGTAATGTGCCGACCATACATCGACTTTTGCCTTTGACCGGGGACAAAGGAATTGACCGAGGAAAATGATGTCGACCATTTTATAAAAAAAAATCTTCGTCCCCAGAGTGTGAACAGTGGTATAAACATCAAATGGGTGTGAATAATGGCGCTTCAACTAACTCTGATCCTTGGAGTGCGACTACGAGCAGACGACTGCATGAATGTGATTCCACCATTCATTCACCAACTCCGACCTAAAGTTGACCGGAGGAGTATAAACTTACTATAGATGCAATTAGACCGTCCACAAACTAACTCTACTAACCCAAGACCGGGGGCAGAAGAACAAATCACTGATGGAAGAGAAAGGCGACTTGCTACATCACCAGCTAGCATCCTTTACAACTTAAGGCATCGACTACAAGGAGGTCATAATGCTTACCAATCAGAATGATGCCCCAAGTTACGGGCAACCAATTATATCGTACTTCCGAATCGATGGGCAATATCGATCTGCACCTTTCATATCATACCATTGGATCGATATGCAATGAGGTCCGAGCATTCTACATCGTATCGCTGAATCGGCGATCAATATTGATCCTCTTCGACTACAAATCGATGTGACATGAGTGCCCATCGAATACCTTCGACCACCACAGCATAGATAGAACCTTGAATGCTTATGACTTGACCATTCATCCTCCATCACCTTCCTTCGATCTGCCAAGAAGAGCATGAGACCGGATGAGCATGACCTGACTGCATTTGAGCTGACTTTTTCCCTAGGTTTGATGGGAGAACATAAATCGAAGTGGTCGTGGTCGATTGCCCGACTCCAAATGAATGCAACGTGGCCATTCATTCATTGATTCTTACCATGATCCGACTAAAAGAGAAATTCAAAACTAGTGCAACCCAAATGCTTGCATATTGATTCTTGCCCTGGATTCGATAAGGGAAGCATCAATCCTGCATTGGACCTGACCGGACAATTCACTCTTCAGTTTCTACCAAGAGTATGGCGACATAAGCAGCGAAATGAATGTCATTGACCGTCCATAACTTAACTCCCAGTTGAATTTCGGCGAGGCAACGAAGTACTTTTCCTAGAGGAAAGAACTAGGACACAATGTAGGATAAGACATGAATCAGCCTTCCATCGGTTAACTCGATCCCATGGTTCAATGGGATAGGATGTGAAATTGAAGCGGACATTATCTACCTTGCCACTTATTGAGATATTCCCCAGACTTGAAAGCACATGCGAGAAATAAGATGAATGTAATTTGATCGTTCATCAAATAACTCTGGCTCTTACAGCTTGGACTACAATATAAATATAGTTGGGACAAGACTCGTCCATCCGCGTAATGCATCCGCCAACCCGAGACTGGGGGAAAAAGAGTGATTATCCAAGAGTTGATTATGACAACTTGAACCTATGAACCATGCCTGATATTCTTAACTCTAGGCTGCGGCTGAAAGGATTCCTAGGGATAGAATCATCGAATCGATTCTCGGACTTTTGGCAGCTGATCATTATTCCGACCCTTACTATGAGCAATGGATCGCGAGTAGATTGAATGAAAAACGCATCATTCAGAAACATAAGTAGATTCAATCTCAAAGTTGGAGCCAACTATGTAGCAGCATGCAGTACATGGCTAAGTTCTACAAATCCTTTGATTCAATGTCCCTACAAGCCTAGATCACGAGTATTCTAGATCAAATCATAACTCAGCGCAATGATGATGAAAGAATTAACTGCTTTGCCCCAGGTAAATTTGATATGTTCTCTTGGACACAATCTCATGTATATATGTGGACTATTGCCAGCCATGAAGAACACTACATTATATTTGTCTCCTGAAATCAATCTGCCTACACCCACAAACTCAGCCTACTTAAACGAGCACCCATGTTTTTATAGGGAAAACTATAATAAAAGCTCGAGACAAACATAAAGCCTGGAGTAGTATGTTCTCTTAAAACATAACACATAGTTAGACCATTCCGCTAAAGCACAGAACGGATTTTCCCTTCACCATTCAATAAAATCAATCCATCAGAACAAATAGGATGATCATCATGTATAAATCATAATCTCAAGTCATTATTTTATACACAAGTGTGCCTCGCACTTGTAACTATTCCATTGCTAGGTTATATGGTCTGATCAATTAATTTTCCACATGGACCATAATCCGATCCATTTTATTGTCAAGGTTACTCTACTTTTAGCTACTACTATGGCCTTATGTCTTTCTTTCTTCTTTACTTTAAGGTTATTAATCTTTCAACTGCTACTTAGGCCTTATGCCCTTATTTACGTATGTAATGTTTTGTTTCTAAAAGAGGTTGCGACCAAGTTCTTACACCCTGCTACCAATTATTATGTCATTTTTAGGATATTAAATTTACGTTAAGTTCTTATACCTACTACTGAATGCAATATCATAAATGGAATCTTTGATCATTTGGTTTCCCTATACGGCTTTACCTAATTGTTTCGAATAAGGTCATATTTAGGCATTTGGTTGCCACTAAAGCCTTATACTATGCTACCTAAAGTAATGCCATAATTGGACTTATGGTTACCACAAAGGCCTTATACCACGTTGCAGAATGTAATGTCACTACAGACATCGGGTTACCGTGAAAACCTTACACCTCATCATCGAATGCAGTGTCACTTTGGAAATTGGGTTGCCACGAAGTCCTTATACCAAATTTCTGACTGCAACGTCACTTTGGATATTAGGTTACCATGAAGTTCTTATACCACATTTATGACTGCAACGTCACTTTGGACATTGGATTTCCATGAAGGCCTTACACCTCAATTCCAAAGTAAGTCATGTTTGGACAATTTGTTTCCACTAAGACCTTATACCATGCTACCGCAAGCACCACCTAATCATTTCTATATTAGTTCATGCATTTTGCTATGCACTAAGCTTTATAAAACTAAGTTCTACCGTGTAACGACCATACCTTTCTACACGCTTTAAATCGACGATAAACCACACACGTCAGACTTAAACCATACATAAGGACGGATTGTGATGGGGTAAATAAGAAAAAGCAGGGAAAGAAAAAAAACAAAATAGAATCTTGCAGCGGAACGATAAAATATAATAATCAAATATACAGTTCATGAAGTTTGTTTACCAAATATTCGATTATTCTTACAAAATATATATCAGAGTTACACATACCAAAGAATAATAACAATGCAGCGGAATACTGTGTGTAGTGGAACACTATAATATATGATAATAATAATAATGAAATCTCTGACTTAGTCCTCCAGAAATAAAGTCTTCGATTACTGAAATGCTCGGACTGACCCGAGCGAATTGAAAAGACAAAACACTCGAGTCAGAACGAAAAGATTTTATGTAAGTTAAATCAACTGAAATAAATATGAGTGTAACGGCGTCGGAGATGTTTACGGAGTTTGACATCTCCTATCCAGTATCTAATGTGAGTGCAGTAACTTAAGAGATTGCTCAGGATTCACATCTTCTAAGGATCCGTTAAACTATTTACTATATAGTAATATTTCGCTATTATAATAATATCTACAGTAAAATAAAATTACTTTTAAATAGCGTTAAGCAGTGACCCAATATTCCCCTTAAGACAGTAATAGTCCCAGTAGTCCATCCAGTATCAGCGCATCTCCAGATCGGAAGACTACCCTAAATACTCCACAGGCTACGGGAGAAAAACAAACTCGTACAAGGTGCGCTAGGGTAGGTGACACGACACAACTAGGCAATGCCAGAGTAGATATACCAATTATGCTTCCGGGTCGGTGGTAACGCGTAGCTACTGCCCACCTCGAGCCACACCCTCAAATAAAAAAAAATCAAAAGTGGCCACTGAATCAATCCAAAAGTCAAAGTATAATATCGAAGGGATGTGCCCGATCAAAGGCGCTACCTCATTAACCCGTCAATCGCTCCTGTTTTAGCCACCTTATGCCTACTCACGGAAGTTTGGTCCACGTATTTACCTCAAAGGAAACGCCGCCGCCATCCTATTTCATTCTGGAATCTCCACCGCGTACATGGTTGTTAAGGTGGTTTTCGAAGTTGGCAGAGAGTATGACAACTTTCGATCCCGGTCTCTTTAACAACCAAACATTATTATAACACCGCGGTCATTTTAAAACAATTATACTTCAAAACCAGAATAAAATATTCATTTCAAAACCATATAAATATGACATCGCTTCCTCTTTTAAAAACCAAATCAATATGGTATCAATTTTTAACATATCCCTTTCTAAAACCATAACATTTTCAAAGTTATAATATTTCGAAACCAAAACTTGAAATATAGCCTTTCAAAACATAAAACTTTGAATTTCATAACTTTGAAACATACTACACACTTAAATGGGTTAAATATTAAATTACTTTATTATATAATAAAATGGCTTCTTCACCTTCACAAATCAATTTCAAATATAGATCTAAATCCCTAAATAAACCAATATAATTTTTATATATTTCAAAGCTTTAATTATTCCACCATTTCCAAACTTATTCTTTGATAATTTGATATATATCAAATTCAGTTTCTATTATTTAGATTTGAAACGTTTACTTAATAAATCCAATATAATTTAAGTAAAACTTTTAACTTCAAACAACTGGATATTCTTTCAATTTATTTAACTTGATAAATTCATTTATCCCAACTTTACATTCATTTAAGTTACCTTTAACCAAATCAAGTTATAAGAATCATACCCTTTACAATCTCCATTTTTATTTAAACTTCAAATCAAATTTATTCAAGCACAATTCTTGAATAAATCAATTTGAACCAATTCCATATTTATCTTCAACTTAATTTCATTTAAGTCATTTAAAACTTTATATATACGATATCTTAAATAGGCACTTAACCATATAATATAAACAATCAAACTTCATTATTAAACTCATTTTTATTAATCAATTTTATACATAGCTTAAATTCAAGGATTCAACTAAATATATATATAAAGTAGCATTTATATAACATCAAAAATTAATATTTATTAAACCGTATTTTCTTTCCAAAACCATAGAAAATCATTTCAAAATATTTTATATATAGATCACAGTGTCTGTATAAAATTTTCTACCCTATGCTCAAGTGATATGGATATTTATCATTTCAATTCATAATTTAAAATAAAAATTACGGTTATATATCTTTTCAAACCGCAATTCCGAATGAAATGAAAATACGTTATGACTTGCAGTTTATAACAAATATAAAATACAACATCCATTCACCCAATATCAATCATCAACCATTTATTACAATCATCATCCAATTTAAACAATAACATCAATATAGAGCATATAATCAATAATAGATAATTTCTGACAGTTTATTTTGATAATAAATTAAACAATCTATCTAACTAGCAGTTTATATGCAATACTAAATTAAATAAAAATTTAATTGGCAGTTTATATGCAATGCAGAATTAAATAAAAATTTAATTAAATAAATTTAATTTAACTGGGATGATGATAAAATATGCCAAACAGTCATAAATAAATTTCTAAACACATTACAAATCAATTTAACAAACATAAGAAATTTTAGAAATTGTGAGTGGGTTAAGACACTCACCTTTTGAATTCAAATTGAATTTAAATTCAATTTAAACCCAAAAATTTAATAGTCTCAGAATTCGTCCGAACCAGTGCCAAAATGTCCGTAATTTCAATACGATCCTAACAAAAAAACTTTGTGTGAATTGGTGTTCGTATGTGAAAGATATCTCGATAATTGTGATTGAATTTCAATTTTAAAATAAAAAAAGAACACACTTACCCTTGCCACGTCATCACTATCATCACATACAAACTTGTCCGGTAACCCAAAATAAAACGCACGCGAGCCACTGCAACCCTACAGCCGCCATCGCCTTATGCCCCACGCCATCGACGTCAAGCACTACTACCCTCATCGGAGACTGCCACCACCCTCTCTCTTCAGGCGGATCACCGATGATCCACGCGCGCTTCCCTCTTGGCCAGAAATGCCACCGTCGCCGCAAACATACGAAACCCTAATGAATTTTCCACCTCGATCTGACCGTCAATTCGCCACAAAACCCACATGGATGCGATCCCCTCGGCTCTCTCTACAAAACCGAGAAAGGTTTTCCCAATCAGACGAAGTTCATCGTCGAGCGATTGTAACGTCCCGCCTTTTTGCATGCTTTAAATCGAAACACGTGCCAATTCAAACCATACGGAAGGGCGAATTGTTATGGGGTAAATAAGAAGAAAACTAGAAAGAAATAAAACAAAACAGAGTCTCACAGCGGAAGGATAAATTATAATAATCAAATATACAGTTTGTAAAGCTATTTAAATTATTCGATTTTACTTATACAACATACATCAGAGTTACACATACCATATAACAATGCTGCGGAAAAATATGAGTGTAGTGGAATATAATAAATAATAATAATAATAGAATCTCCGTCTTCATCCTCCAGAGCTAAAGTCTTCGATCCTGAAAAGCTCGGACTGACCCAAGCGAATTGAAAAGACAAAACAATCGAGTCAGACTAAAACATCTTATGTGAGTTAAATTAACAGGAATAAATATGAGTGCAGTAACTCAAGATATGCTCGGGATTTACATCTCCTAAGGATCCGTTAAACTATTTACCATGTAGTATATTTCACTATTATAATAGTGTCTATTTGTAAAATAAACTTACTTTTAAATAGCGTTAAGGGGTTACCCATATAGCCCTTAACACAAAATATATTCCCATAGTCTATACAGTACCGTAACCTTCCCCGTACTAGCCATCGTCAGGGGACACTCCATAGGTATGGTACAAAACAAAATCGTATAAGGCGCGCTAGGATAGGTGACACGACACAACTAGGCGAGGCCAGGGTAGATATACCAATTGCTATCCGGGCTGGTGGTAACGCGTAGCAGCTACTACCGCCCACCTCGAACAACACCCCCAAAATCAAAGAAATCAAAAGTGGCCACCGAATCAATCCAAAAGTCAGAGTATAATATCGAAGGAGTGCGTTCGATCAGAGGAATGACCTCATTGGCCCGAGAATCGCTCTTGTTTTAGCCACCTTATGCCAACTCACGGGAGTCGGGTCCATGTATTTACCTCAAAGGAAACACCGCCGCCATCCTACTTCATTCTGGAATCTCTACCGCGTACGCGGTTGTTAAAGTGGTTTTCGGGGTTGGTAGAGAGTATGACAACTTCTGATCCCGGTCTCTTCAACAACCAATCGTTATTATAACACCGCGGTTATTTCAAAATAATTTATACTTTTAAAACCAGAATATAGTATCTCTTTCAAACCATATAAATACGATATCATTTCCTTTTAAAACTCAAATCAATATGATATCATTTTTATTTCAAATATATTTCTTTTCCAAAATCATACCACTTTTAAAATTTATAATACCTCGAAACCAAATATTTGAATTATAAATTTCAAACATAATACTTCAAAATCCATAGTTTTAAAACCATAACTTCCAAAACTTAAATGGTTTGGATATTTTCAGAAAATAGTTGATTTTAAATTACTTTATAATGTAAATAATTTCCACGCCTTTACCATTTATTCACTTTAATTTTAGTCTAAACCCATAAATTTAGATTCACTTTTAGTTTCAATAAAACACTTCGATTTCAATATATTCAGACTTTGAGTATTTAACAACTTCAAAACTAAGGTTGGAAATTTCTATTTAACAATTTATGGTCCTATTATTTTGTCTGAAACATTCACATAATAAATCCATAAATAAAACTCAAATTTCTAACAACTAAATATTTCCTTCAATTTATTTGTACTAGAATTATTCATAAAATCCAGTTATAAATATCATACCTTTAAAATTTCCAATTTTGATAAGTTTACATCAACTTATGGAGTTAAATTTTTAAACAAGCTCAATTCCGAATAAATTTCCAATTTATCTTCCAATCTTAATTGATTTGAATGATTTAAAACTCTATATATATACAAGATCTTAAACCTGTACTTAAACATATAATATAAATTATCAAACTCCATTTTTCAACTTATTCATTTTTATTTAACAGATTTATACATAGCTTAAATTCAAAAATTTAACTATATATGTATATATAGAATAATATTTATATAATATCAAAATTTAATATTTATTAAACTGTACCCTGTCCAAACCATAGAAATCGTTTCAAATAATTATACATAGACCGACGGTGTCTGTATAAAATTTTCCATCCTATGGTCAAGTGATACAGATGTTTATCATTTCAATCAGTAATTTAAAATAAAAATTATGGTTTTATATCATTTAAAACCCAATCCCGAATGAAATGAAATGCATAACAACTTGCAGTTTATATAAATAAACATCCATTCATCCATCAAAATCATACATCCATTTATCACAATCATCATCCAAATTCAAACAATACATCTATATATAACATGTGATAAATAACAGGCATTTACAGGCAGTTTATTTGCAAAATAAATTAATTGATAATTTACCTGGTAGTTTATATGCACAATAAATTTACTAAAAATTTAACTATCAGTTTATATGCAAAAATGAATTAAATAACAAGTAAATTAAATGAATGTAAATTAACTGAGATAATGAGGAAATAGATGTCAAACAGCTATAAATAAATTTTAAAACACATCATAAATCAATTTAACAAACATAAGAAATCTTAGAAGCTGTGAGTGGGTTAAAACACTAGCCTTTTTAATTTAAATCGAATCTAAAATCCGATTTAAACCCAAAATTAGACAACCTTCAAATCCATCCAAATCAGCGTCAAAATGTCCGGAATTTCAATATGATCCTAGCAATTTTTTTTTTGCGTAAAACGGATATCGTATGTGGAAGTTATACGCGTTTGAACTATTTAAATTTAGATTAAAAATAAAATAAAATAAAACAACTCACCTCTAAAGTCTTTGCCACGTCACGCACTGCATCACCCAGTTTCAAACCTTATTCACGCGATCTCGTTCGAGCCTGAACCTGAAGCCGCCTCAAACACTACCGTTCAACAACTTTTCACCGTCGCGTCGCTCGCCCACGACTGGATCTGGGCACGCTGCCGCACTCGCCGCCTCAGGGCGCCTCCACGTCGACCACGTAACGGCCTCCGGCCTCCTCCAGCACCACCGGTGCCGCACGAAAACCTTCCAAATCATGGCTATTCCGATGAACCGCAACCCACAATGACCCTATGGATGGAATTGCCTCGACACTCCCACCACGATTATGCCCTCCGATCGAGTCCACGGCGTAGATCCACCGTTAAATCACAACACGAACGTACAACGGCCGAGGTTGATTTGCAATTTCTGGTTAAACGGTGAATCATTTTGGAAAACGAATGGTACCAGCAGATTACGCTCTTTGAGAGCTGTGACATATAATTTTTGTGAATTTTTCTGAGGAGTTTGGATTTTTTACTTTGATTTTGAATTGCAATTGTGTTTGGATCTAGGATTTGCATCCATTGAGGAAGAGGAAGAGCTGATGAAATTCTTACGCGTAGATAAATGAGAATAGGCGGAGGCTAGGGTTTAGCAGGGTATTTATAGACAAATTGCAATAAAATATATGGATCGGGTTGATAGATATACGTTCTAACGCTAACGTGGCCCAAAAAGCCCGTTCTGACCCCGGAATGAAATTGGGTAAACCCATATATCAAAATAGGTATTTTAAAATATTCTAAACGTGATGGAAAAAGTTTCACATCCAAATTCCATCGTACGAAGAAGTTATGCTGAAATCAATATTTTCAAATTGATTTCAATTGATTTTAATTAAATCGATTTCAATGCGTTTCGCGTTCGTACGATCAAACGATAAGTCCGATCGCTAAGAGACTTGAAACCTTACAATAATTCACCATTACGGATCCGATGAAACTAGTTTCATCGAAATCTGAGTCAGTGGCCAAAATGGCTATTTTTACACTAATTAAATAAATTTATTATTAATTAATTAAATCAAATTAAAAATTTTAAATCCTAAATTTTATAATTTTATCACCTTTATATTTCACAAACATTTTCAACGATTTAACAATTTTTAAATGTCAATTTATTAAAGGTTAATCAATATAAATCTTCAATTTCATAAAAATAAAGATTATAGATAAATTCCCAAAATTTCCATTAAATTGAATTAACCCATAATTATTCCATTCATAAATTTCAAATAGAAGAGTTTATCATTGGATTTAAAATTATTACATAAATATTTCCAAATTTCAACTTAATTTTTAAATTAACCTAATATTTAAATATTTGATTTCATTCATTTGTAATAAATCTAATTGTTATAAATTAAATAAATTAACCCACTAAAAAAATTCAAATTCTATTATTCAATACACTATCATTAAACGGATAAATATTTAATTTACAACTATTACCATAATATTCTTACATTCCATTTAACTTTCTACTAAGTAATAATTAGATGTTTGATTTCATTTAATTCCAGTAAAACCTATTATTATACGCTAATTTCCAATATATTGACACACTTAAATTTGCATTCTTTCCATTCAATATCAACTGTCATTTTATAAGTAAAATTAACATTAGATTCACACTCATTACATAAATAACTACATTTCATCTAAATAAATATTTACGAAATTTTCAAATATTAAATCCATTTAATTGCAATAAACCATATTATCGTGATTTAAATTCAAATAAATAATTAAATGTTGATTCCCATTCTTTTTATTCAAATAATCGTTGTCTTATAAGCATATTTAACATTTGTTTACATTTCATTACACTGATACTTCTATATACCTCTAAGATTTGTATCAACGGTTATATTTAAAAATGTGAATCTTGTCAATTACGCGTATTATTTAAGGTTTTAAACCCAATTAACAAAATTTCCTAAGTCAAATCCCTTTTTACCAAATTTGACAACCCCTAAACATTTGTACTACATTCCATACTAATGTAATATTTATTGGTTTTTATTTCAAATTAACGTACAACTTAATTTCCCTTAATTGAGATCTGATTCCCAAATTTCTATTTAACATACAAAATGAATAAATAGCCTAAATAAATGGTCACCTGCTTACTTTCTTTCATTTATAAGTTTACTACTTACCCACCCAGATATAAATCCCATATATAACACTAATTAATTTCCATTAACACTGCGTTATCCAATTATCATAAATTTGTTCAATATATACTCTTGTTTACTTATAAATAAATTTATGTTTTCTATCAATTCTCATTCACTCTTCCGTTACTAAATTAAAAATCATTAAGTAACGTTTCCTCAATAACAGTACTAAAATTACTTAACATTTAAGAGGACTTTATTTCAAATAAATTGATTGACCAATAAATTAGATAATATATAATAATTGTTATCATACCCGTAAGATTTACGCTTGTTCTCTTCTATTTGATTTATAGCCTAAAATAATATAAACAATCTTACCTCATAAATAAACTTATTTTATTACCCAAATTATACATAGTTTGAATTCAATATTTACTTTTTTTCTCCATATTCAATTATATTCAAGTATAATACTTACCCTGTTTCATTTATTTCGGTTTCATTAAATCTATCCAAATTTTATTCGCTTCAATATTATTCCATTTATTACAATTGCTCATTTAAATTCTAACATTCACTTTATTATAAAGTATAAGATTTTCTTCTCTATCTAAACATTAGTACAAAATCATATTAAATTCCAGTTTGAAATCTTCAAAAATTTCAGGTCGTTACAGCGATGAACGACCGAAAATGTTTGTTCGACTCCTAGCCACATCGAACCTCGAATTGAAAAACGAATTGCACATCTGAGTTACGCTCTTCAAGAGCTTCGAATCCATATTTAATTTGCTATATTTTGTGGAGTTTGAAATTTGAGCTTTGGATTTGATATTTGATTTGTGTTTGGATCTAGAATTTGTTTATCTGCCATTGAGGAGGAGAGAAATTGAAATATACGTACAGACAAACGAGAAATAGGAGTAGGCTAGGGTTTATAACTGGGTATTTATAGGTAGGGTTGATATAGAATAGAAGGTTCGGGTTGAATATGCGCGCTAACGACAAAGTGGCCCAAAAAGCCCGTTTCGGCTCCGAAACAAAATTGGGTCAACCCATATATCAAGATAGGTGTTTTTAAATATTTTAAACGCGGTGGAACCAGTTTCAAGTCCAAATTCCATTGTATGTAGAAGTTATGCTAAAATCAATAATTTCAGTTGATTTCAATTTCATTGATTTCAAGGCGTTTCGAGTCCGTACGATCAAACAACAAGTCCGATCGCTACGAAACTTGAAATCCTACAATAATTCACCGTTACGGATCCGATGAAACTGGTTTCGTCGAAATCCGAGCCAGTGGCTAAAATGGATATTTTTACACTAATTAAATAAATTTATAATTAATTGATTAAATCCAATTTAAATTTCAATTCTAAAATTGACAATTTTATCACCTTTATATTTCTTAAACATTTACAATGATTTAAACAAATTTGAATGTTAATTTAGAGAAGATTACTTTTTAAATTTCAATATAAATCCTCATTTTCATTAAATTCACAAATTATAAATAAAATCCCCAAAATTCCATTTAGTTAAATAAATTAATTATTATTCCCTTCATTCCTGTCAAATAGATGGATTAAATATTGGATTCAAAACTATTACGTAAATTTCTCATATTATCTTTATTTCAAATAACGTATTATTTAACTATTTCAATTTCATTTAATTGCCATTAAATGCAATTGCTACAAAATTTACACTTTTTATAAATTGGATTTCAATGGATTGATTTGTTTTAATTCAACTCTTTTTATTAAGTTCAATACTACTCTATAAACTTAGTTGCCTTGTTTTTTTTTTCATTCATTACTTTAATATACCCAATTTTACAACTCCTAACCATTTTATTAAATTTCACACCAATGTAACATTTATTTCCATTTATTACAATTATCACCAATTCCAATTAACAATATAAATAAATAGGTAACCTAAAATAAACAATACCGTTACTCTTTGGTCACATAAATAAGCCTTTATTACTTACAAATCAATGTTGGCATTCATTTTCATAATGCTAATTTCATTCACTCTATCCGTTACTACATTTATCCATTAAAGTAATATTTAATTACCTTTATTCGAAATAAGCACTTATCACCAACATACACTTTATAAGACTTGTATGGTTATTCTCCACAAACAATTACCATCTATCCTATTATTTCACCCATTATTTATAATAAAAGTCTCAGTTAGATTTATTTTTCTGGATTTCATTCTTTTATTACATCATTTATTACTTTACAAAATAACCAACATTTCTATGCATCTTATTACGTTTATATCTTGTAATTATTTTCTTAAACTCATAATTGTAATACCAAGTTTCATTTTAAATTTCAATTGATTTCCACTCACAGTTTAGTAGCCTAAGTAAACTGGTAACAAATAATAATGGTCACTATTTTCCCTAAATCACATTTATAGGTTAATAGTTTATAACAAATGTTGCAACGACTCATATGATATTGATTTTATCCAATTAACATTAAATTTATACTAATTCATCAATTTGTACAATATATCTCTTGCTTCCTTAAAGTAAATTTATGTTTCTATTAAGTTTTCATTCACACTTCCGTTACTATATTAATAATCATTAAAGTAACGTTTATTCTTAATAACAACATTAGAATTACTTACCATTTAAATGAACTTGATTTCCAATAAATTCATTGACTAATTATTAGGTAATTTATAATAATTGTTATCATACCCTTAAATTTACACTTAAGTATATGTTATATTCAATTTATTACGTATTACTTTCTTAGTTAATAACTTTTGAATTTATTCCCCGATTACCTAATTTAAATCAATTATAACTCTACAATATGTTTCAATTAATTGCAATTTCATTTTTAACATTTCTTCAGTATAAATTATAAAAAAAATTCTTCCTAAATTTAATTACAAAATTTTATTAAAATGACCAAATTTATTCATCAAAATTTACGGGTCGTTACATACCTTCATTCATCTTAAGCCTTAGATCTTGGTATTAGCCGTCCTTAAGTCGATAGGTCTCAACATTATCTTTCCATCTAAAGTTAGCAAGTCTCGGTATTAGCTATCCTCCGAAAGCTAATTAAATCTTGACAAATCACTAGCCTAGGGTATGTATTAGGGAAGCCTTGATTAATACACTCTCGTTATGAACACCCTCGGCAATCACCTTCAACGTTCATCTTCGATTGGAACCTTTGTCTGAACTCTTCGTCCTTCATCTTCAACTTCTATTTTCTTATCTCATTTGTTCAACACTATGTTTAGACTTTCTTAGTTCATTATAGTTTTGTGAGTCACTGTAACAACCTGCACTTTCAAACACACTAATGCAAAGCCCAAAAAAGGATTTTGAACTCACTTCGTGCCAAGAAATATGGGTTATTATAGTTTTTGATGGTTTATATGATATAGAAATATATTAATTTAAACATGTCTACACTTTCAAATCTCACAAGCAATGAATAAAACAAAAATTCCTAAGTAAATCAAATCATTTTTGTCTTAAAACAACATTGCTCCATACAAGAAACAAAAAAATTAAAGTTTTCGAATAGAAATATAATATACGTCTTAACTGACAAGCACTATAAAATACATAGGGAATGACAACAAATAAATACAACCCTAAAATGCAAGATCACCTCCTCTATGTATCTATTCCTTATCATGCACCTACTATCCCATTGTAATGTAATATGTATAAAAAGGGAAAAAATATAAGGACCGGACAAAGTTTGGTGAGTGAGAAATATCACTAGTGATATGGTGTCGATACAAAATTAAATTATCATTTATAATCTACCTTATATAAGGGTGTTTATTTGTATGTGTACTACATCGAATGAATTGGTAATTCGACCCAACATAAAGAACTATCCTATAATCCATCTAAAATCTAAAAGTAGTGCTATAGGCTATTAGTAGACTGCATAGACATGTCCAATCGATTGGTTACCGATATGTGTGTGTATATAAATAGCACAAGAATTGACTGGATAAAAAATACATTCGACTACTTAAGCATTCGGTCGACTGATGTTTTTTATTCAGTTGATCGTTCGGTTGTAACCAATTTTCTTTGTTTAACAGACCATCATTCGACTATTAAGTCCAATTAGTCGATTCCCAAACAATTTAGTTGACTGAAGACTACAATGTGTCGACTATTCGTCCATTTTTCTTTGGGTCAAACTCGGGTTTATTCAACATTTACTCGAAGCCAACTAGTCAACCTTTCCAATGTGGTTATTCATATATTCTCACTTTTAAACAAATAATCGCAACTTTCATCATATCCAAACTTTTGTGTGGTTTATCCAATATGATATGTATAAACTATTTTACGATCTATTTGTATGTATTCAATTTTATTCATTGAAATTAATCCACATCTATTACCTAGAATCAAAACTATATGATTTAAGGGTGAATATGCATTCAATCTACCCTCCCCAATTAATAAGAATTTCCATTACCAAAATAGTGTTCTAGTGCTTTCCAATTTACCTAGTTCATATAAACCATTAATTACAATCATTAAATTAATTTTAAATCTACATGAATTTTATATGCTTATCCAATATTATATCTGTTTCATAGATAAACCCACTTACATTTATATGATGTTTGGAAAAACTTCCAATAAAAATCTTCAAGTGTTTCCATTTGATTTTTTTTGATATAGGCTTCTTCTTCTATTTTCCTTCTAAGTATTAGGATTAGAACTTTTTTGTATTTAATTTGGATTCGTTTGAAGACTTTTTATCAATAATCGAGGAAAAAGAAGGAAAAGATAATATTGTTATCCTGCCTTTTTGGCAAGGCCGAGACACTAAGAACTTGACTAGAAACCAAGGATAGTCTGTCCCAAAGATTGGTTATACACACGCTCACAACAGATACTGACGAATTTTTTCCTAGTCTGGATTAAGCTACAATTGACAAGACATGATATGCAAAGCTATGAGAGCCAACGTTCCAAATTTCAAGTCTATCGAAGTTCGTACGCTCAAGAAATGGATCAATAAAAATCAGGAGAGAGCATCAGTTCATAGCCCTCAATGACTGATCCACTTCGTATCCATCATATTTACTACACTTCATATCCATCATATTTACTTCACTTCGTGTCCACTAAATGAAGGAAGTTCGTATCGGTTCCCCAAACGATCGATACGAAGTAACACCTAAAATCATCAATACAAAGTAAGATGCAATCCATCGATACGAAGCTACACATAATCGATAGGAAGTAATCACTAAATCTTCGATGCAAAGTAGAGCATGGAACATTGATACAAAAAGATTTGCTCAGATCGATACGAATCATACCGATAGGAGTTCGATAGCACATTGAAAATTTAAACTTGCATCGATCATAACTCGAGATCTACAAGTCCAAATACCACCAAATTTTCAAAGGAGCTTGCCTACAACGTCAAGAATGTACCAGATCAAACTCTTCCAAAAAGGATCAATTTTTGATTGATATGAATTCCATTCATATAGCTCCTAAATTGAGTCAAAATCATCTAAACTCGATCTCGTGTCCCACCCATGTGAGAGAAGAAGTCCTCTATGATCCGGGCAAGATATTTTCAACGGACGCCTATAAAACAACCATATTCGTTTAGAAAAGAGACTTTGGGAAGCTTCTACACCGTCACTTTGCTGAAAATCCATTGTAACTTGAGTACTACCTATTATATCATTGTAATTCAGTTGAGAATCATGAATGAACAACAATTTGTTCAAAGTGGACGTAGGTTATAATGCCAAACCACTATAAACACTTGTCTTCTTCTATTGTGCATGCTTTTATTGGTCTGATTGTTAGATTAGCCATATTTTCCCTATAATTTTTGCATTCTAATCTCTTCAATTACATCCGATGAAAGTTGTGCCCAATTTTGGTACAATCACGTTGGTGCTTTCACCGAGAAAACCCTGCTTTTCTCCTACTCTGTGGATCTACTACCATCGTTGCATTACAAAAATCTAAGGAGAAGATCCAGATCAGTCGTCAATGGTTCCTTCTATTCTATTTAGATTGCTCGAGATCTAAGAGGAACTACATTATGATGATTTTCCTATCCATATTTTCATATCTAGAAAATATGATGATTTTCATATCCATATTGTCGTATCCAGAAAATATGATGATTTTCTTATCGAAATTTTCATATCCAGAAAATATGATGATTTTCGTACCCATATTTTCATATCCATGGAAATGTCATGATTTTCGTATCCCTATCTTCATATCGATCCAACTGCGTCCAATTCGTATCGATACGCAAATACACTTCGCATCGATCCAACTGCATCCAATTCGTATCGATCCTCGGATACACTTTGTATCGATCCAGCTGTGTCCAATTCGTATCGATCCTCGGATACATTTTGTATCGATCCAGCTATGTCCAATTCGTATCAATAATCAAATACACTTCATATCAATCCAGCTGCATCCAATTCGTATCGATCCTTGGATAAACTTCGTATCGATCCAGCTGCATCCAATTCATATCGATCCTCGGATACACTTCATATCGATCATGCTGCGTCCAATTCATATCGATCCTCGGATACACTTCGTATCGTTCTTCGGATACACTTCGTATCGATCCAATTGTGTCCAATTCGTATTGATACTCAAATACACTACATAACGATCCAGCTGCGTCCAATTCGTATCGATCATCAAATACCACTTCATATCGATCCAATTGTGTGCATTTCATATCAATCCTAGTGTCCACTTTTCGGATCGTTCAATTTCACCAACATTTGTATCATTCAAACATTGTTGAGAATGATACAAAATTTCAAAAAAAAATCAGGTCTGACCGAAATGATTGACCGAGAACATTCCATCCACACTCCTGATAGTTCTATGACCGAATGAGACATAGAAGATTACAGTAGCGAATGCTAAATTGCAATCAAGGAATGGGTAAAGAAATACTATTCAACTGGTGCTCCTAGTGGCCGGAGAACCTAGCTAATACACTAAGAACTATTGGTTGGTTAATATATCATGCTTCTAAGGTGGACTGCAACTTCCCCCAATTGACCAACTTTTAAATTCCTGAATTAACAATAATAGTACAATGGCTAATATGGCGATACACTGCCTACTCTGCCAGCTCAAAGCATAGCTGGTCACAACCGAACCATCTTCAAATGCCTGCATCTTAATCATACCATTTCCATATGACTTAAAGCATGGCATACGACCTCAATAGGACTTCCTTAATACCTTATATAGGTCTCCTATCTGGATGAAATTTTGGGACAATCACCAATATATCAGCCCATCTAACCTACTCGTCATCCAATCGGCGTTACCAACCGCTTAAACATTGGACAATCATGCATGCATCATTCACCAGTATTACAAGACCACCTATCCATAAAATGGACTTGATCATAATGACGATTGGAGAATCCTACCTGTAGAATTTTGAGTGAAAATTCAACATGTTGACTATGTCAGTATACTATGGAAATACAACCTCTGACACTATCTCATGAAGTGAGAATGGCGCATGGATTCCACCAAGAGCGATGAATGCCATTAAACGCAGATATCTTCCTTCATTCCTCAAAGAAGACCATCAATCACTATTAGACATACCAATTCTATTTCTCATATCACTGAAGGGCATAAAGAAGCAAACCGCCAACGAATTGATCAAAATCCATAGCCTGTTGCTACCAACACTCATAAATGAAATCATCACGAAAGCTTATTTCCAGAATTTGATAAGAAAATTAGTTGATAGCCTCCAAAAACTAGCCAGCATATCCAGACCATTATTGAGTTGATGAACCAGATGAAGGATCAACATGGTGAGACAAGGAGGGAACCTACTCCATACTCTAAATTCGAAAACTCCACTTCTTTAGATGGCTACCGTGGACTCCTGCACCATAAGGCTACTGTGCAAGCCCAATAAAACAACGAGCAGGGAACACCCGACCCCTATCAATCAAGAACTTTGATTAAATTGAACCACTTGCGTTAGATTCCAACTAAGAAGGGCTGGACTGAAGTGCAATATGGAGCATACGACGTTGATTCACTTATCAATGAGATTTGATCTGATCTCTTTCGAATTATTTCATTTTCATTTATGTTGTGAAGCATGACCGACTTGAATTAACCTACTTGAAAATGGTGCGGGTAACCGAGTACTCAAGGTTTGGTGCCAAACAAGCTCCGCATACTATGATCAAGTCATTGAGGTATCATTATGACGAGCATGATTCAACCACTGGTCGGCTACTGTATGCCTTGACTTAGGGGTAGGGCATCAAAGCAGAAGAGACCAATAAGGTCAGGACTCCAGTACAAAGTGGATGTAACGACTTCTCTTACCTACTCAGGATGGATGTGATATGATCGTCCATGTATCTGATCAACTTCTTATTCCCAGAGTGTGAATGAAATCCTAAAGCCTAAAAAGATGTGACTGACCATCTGTCGGCCAACTCCAAATTCTCGGAGTGCGAACTGGAGTATAAACATTAACTAAAATGGGTGTGAATGACCACGCATCAACTAACTCTGGTCCCGAAAGCGTGGACTGGAGTGTAAACACCAAATGAGTGTGACTGACCATCCATCAACTAACTCTAATCCCTAGAGCATGGACTGGAGCATAAACACCAAATGGATGTGACTGACCATCCATCAACTAACTCTAGATTCCCAGAATGCGAACTGGAGTATAAACATCAACTAACTCTGAGTCCCTAGAGTGTGGACTGGAGTATAAACACCAACTGGGTACGAATGACCATCCATCGACGAACTTTGGTCCAGAGAGCGCAGACTGGAGTATAAACACCAAATGCATGTGACAAACCATCAACCAACTCCATTCCTCAAAGCATGGTTTGGAATATAAATACCAGAAGGGAAGCGATTCGACTCCTCATTTATCAACTATGATTCCTCAGTAAGTTCTGTAGCATAAGAAGCAGATTGGTTTGACCGTCTGCTTTCCAACTCTTCCCCTGACATGGGGCACACTTATCAAAAAATCGGATGTGATCCGATAGTCGAGCATTAAGCGGGAACGACACGACCGTCATGCATCAACTCTTGTCCCTGGCACAGGACCCATAACATAACTTTATAGAAGATGCACTCCAACTCTACAAGACAAAATTTCTTCCTTGATTCGACAGGGAGATGCAGATTCGCAAAACGGACCTAGCTGAAAGCCCTATTCTAAAATGGACGTGACTACCCATCCTACCGCAAATGAACGTGATATGGCTATTCATCTGCTAATTCTCACCTATGAACCAATGGGTTATGCATGCAACATAGGCGGATGTGACCCAACCATCCGCCAATCAGTTTCTTCCTATAGTTCAGCAGGAGAAGCATCAAATTAAAGTTGTTGTAATGTGCCGACCATACATCGACTTTTGCCTTTGACCGGGGACAGAGGAATTGACCGAGGAAAATGCTGTCGACCAATTTCTAAAAAAAAATCTTCGTCCCCAGAGTGTGAACAGGGGTATAAACATCAAATGGGTGTGAATAATGGCGCTTCAACTAACTCTGATCCACGGAGTGCGACTACGAGTAGACAACTGCATGAATGTGATTCCACCATTCATTCACCAACTCCAACCTAAAGTTGACGGGAGGAGTATAAACTTATTATAGATGCAATTAGACCGTCCACAAACTAACTCTACTAACCCAAGACTGGGGGCAGAAGAACAAACCACTGATGGAAGAGAAAGGCGACTCGCTACATCACCAGCTAGCATCCTTGACAACTTAAGGCATCGACTACAAGGAGGCCATAATGCTTACCAATCAGAATGATGCCCCAAGTTACGGGCAACCAATTATATCGTACTACCGGATCGATGGGCAATATCGATCTGCACCTTTCATATCATACCATTGGATTGATAAGCAACGAGGTCCGAGCATTCTACATCGTATCGCTGAATCGGCGATCAATATTGATCCTCTTCAACTACAAATCGATGTAACATGAGTGCCCATCGAATACCTTCGACCACCACAGCATAGATAGAACCTCGAATACTTATGACTTGACCATTCATCCTCCATCACGTTCCTTCGATCTGCCAGGAAGAGCATGAGACCGGATGAGCATGACCTGACTGCATTTGAGCTGACTTTTTCCCTAGGTTTGATGGGAGAACATAAATCGAAGTGGTCGTGGTCGATTGCCTGACTCCAAATGAATGCAACGTGGCCATTCATTCATTGAATCTTACCATGATCCGAATAAAAGAGCAATTCAAAACTAGTGCAACCTAAATGCTTGCATATTGATTCTTGCCCTGGATTCGATAAGGGAAGCATCAATCCTGCATTGGACTTGACCGGACAATTCACTCTTCAGTTTCTACCCAGGATAGGGCGACATAAGCAGCGAAATGAATGTCATTGACCGTCCAGAACTTAACTCCCAGTTGAATTTCGGCGAGGCAACGAAGTACTTTTCCTAGATGAAAGAACGAGGACCCAATGTAGGATAAAGCATGAATCATCCTTCCATCGGTTAACTCGATCCATGGTGCAATAGGATAGGATGTGAAATTGAAGCGGACATTATCTACCTTGCCACTTATTGAGATATTCCCCAGACTTGGAAGCACATGCGAGAAATAAGATGAATGTAATTTGATCGTTCATCAAATAACTCTGGCTCTTACAGCTTGGACTACAATATAAATATAGTTGGGACAAGACTCGTCCATCCGCGTAATGCATCCGCCAACCCGAGACTGGGGGAAAATGAGTGATTATCCAAGAGTTGATTATGACAGCTTGAACCTATGAACCATGCCTGATATTCTTAACTCTAGGTTGCGGCCGAAAGGATGCCTAGGGCTAGAATCATCGAATCAGTGCGCGGACTTATGGCAGCTGATCATTATTCTGACCCTTACTATGAGCAATGGATCGCGAGTACATTGAATGAAAAATGCATCATTCAGAAACATAAGTAGATTCAATCTCAAAATTGGAGCCAGCTATGTAGCAACATGCAGTACAAGGCTAAGTTCTACTAATCCTTTGATTCAACGTCCCTACAAGCCTGATCATTTACCATCGCAAATAAGCACATGAACCGCCTACATCACGAGTATTCTAGATCAGATCACAACTCAGTGCAACGATGATGAAAGAATTAACTTCTTTCCTCCAGGTGAATTTGATATGTTCGCTTGGACACAATCTCATGTATATATGTGGACTATTGCCAGCTATGAAGAACACTGCATTATATATCGACCCGAGGCATGTCTCGGTAAACAAAAACGATGCAACGTGGATCTGGAGAGATCTATTGCGCTTATAGAGGAGACGAATCTACTAAAAAACAATGGGTTTATCCATGATACCCTCTACCCAAAATGAATATCCGATCCTTTGCTTATAGAAAAAACAATGGGAAAGTGGCGGACGTACATTGACTACTCAGAATTGCACAAGGCATGAAGAAACACAATCTTCCACTTCCAAGTATCAACCAACTAGTGGACTCGACCATCGAACATAAATTACTCACTTGCATGGATGTAAACTCATGATACAATCAGATATTGAAGCATGTCCGGACCAAAAATGCAATGGTTTCGTTACTAACCTAGGCCTATAGTGCTATACTGCAATCCCTAGATGCAAACTTAAGAAATACTGGTGCTACTTACTAAAGGATGGTTAACAGATCATTCAAAAATCAGATTAACAGATCGATGAAATTATATGAAATTAGTATGTTCGTGAGATCACGACTATCAAACGACCACATCGATGACTTGGTAGTGATATTTGGTGCTCTCCAAAAAATGTAGGCTGAAACTCGATCCTTTGAAATGCTCTTTCAGTATTACATTAGAAAGATTCTTTGTTTTCATCATCAATTCTCATGGAATCGAGGCTAATTTCCAAAAAAAATCTGATAATTAGAGACAATCATGTACCAGGACAACCAAACAAGTACAGAGCCCAAGTCGAAAGATTATCGTCCTAAGTTGATTCAACTTTAGGACGATGTACAAGTGAATTCTCTTCTTCAACCTGACCAATGGAGGGAAGAGAACTTTTGAATGAACTAACAGCTGCGTTGATGCAATTTCAAATCTGATAAATCGCTTAAAGAGACCTTCCATTTTTTCCAAACCTTTAGATCAGGAAGATTTATACATCAATTAGGATGTGTCAACACATGCCGTAAGCATCGCAATGCTATGTGAAGAGAAACGACGACCAGCCGTTACGATAGGTCCTGTAGCAACCTTAGATGTCTGGAAGGTTACTCGAATGGAATATCGATCTAAGCTAATTTGATATCACTTATCTCCCTTAGAAAGCTATCCATGGTCAAACATTAGCATACTTCATATCTGAATTCACTACATCAGACGATTATCTGGAGAATAAGAAGAACCGTCCAACCGATGGAGAACATACATAAATGGAACTTTTGATAATCGGCTTTCTAACGTCGAAGTTGCGTTAATGACTACTAAGGAACGATCGATCTGCTACGCCCTAAAGCTCAACTTCCCTGCAACAAATAACGAAGCTAAGTATGAAGCCTTGGTTTACATGCTCAAACTAACAAGAAAATTAGGAGTAGAAACTTTACATATTTTATGTGATTTCTGATTAGGGGTATGCTAAAGCAGGGAGGATTATCGGACAAGGGGGCAAAGTCTTGCTCCTTCTCTTAGCTGGATCCAAAAGCTACTAGCCGACTTCGAGAATTACACCATTACACACATCCTCAGAGAACAAAATGAAAAAGCCAAGTCACTGGCCAAGCTAGCCGGTTCTGGGGACGCGTGACAAAAAGACTTTGTCCTAATTGAAAAACTTATTATTCCAAGCATTGACATATGAAGATCAACTAGACCTTAGAGATAGATCTAGAAAAGTAGTCATGGATGACTCCTATCAAAGATTATCCACAATCGAGGATTCTTCTTGAATAAAGGAATGAGAAATGGCATATCCTCTGTGAAAAATCACTGCATGAATATGTCTAGATCGTTTAACTCCATCGTTACAAAGCATTACTCTTATATCCATCAATCCGAGACCCAATATTACGTACTATCGATACGAATCATACATTCAGACATCTCAGATCGATCCAGGAGAGGATCGATACAAAGAAAGGACTTAAAACAACCATGGAACATCATTACAACTCGAATTTCACATCGATCCAGGAGAGGATCAATACGAAACTCAATCCAAACAAAAACTAAAGAACTTTACAACGACCCGTGAACATACAACCATGTACAGGAGTCAGGTTAACATACGTGCATGTATGACGAACTAACGTTCGATTTTCAAAGTTAACAGGGATCAAATGCTCACCTAGTGACAACTAAAGTAGCAAACAACAAATCGCTAGTGATCAACACTCAGTTACAACAAAACACCGCATGATCATTGACAATCAACAGTTTGACATCTACATCACTAAAGTTCAATCAAAGGTAACATCTTTTGATGAAAAGACAACAACTACTCAACGAATCAGATCGAACTCTTTCAGAATGAAGATTGCAGCTATTTAAAGCACGTCATGTTCACAAAGGACGTACTTTGGGGGAAAATGTTATTCCGCCATTTAGCAAGGCCGTGACACATAGAACTCGACTAGAAACCAAGGACAGTCCGTCCCGAAAATCGGATATACATAAGTTCACCATGGATATTAGCGAATTTTATTTGAGTCTGGATCGAGCTACAATTGACAAGACACGATATGCAAAGCTATGAGAGCCAACCTTCCAAATTTCAAGTCTATCGAAGTTTGTATTCCCAAGATATGGATGGATAAAAATCAAGAGAGAGAGCATCGGTTCTTATCCATCAGTGATCGATCAAATTCGTATCCATCATATTTATCCCACTTCGTATCCATCATATTTACTCCACATCGTATCCATCAAATGAAGGTAGTTCGTATCGGTTCCCCAAACGATTGATACGAAGTAGCACATAAAAGCATCGATAAGAAGTAAGATGCAATCCATCGATATAAAGCGGCTACACATAGTCGATACAAAGCAGTCGCTAAATCATCGATGCAAAGTACAGCGTGGAGTATCGATACGAAAAGAGTTGCATAGACCGATACGAATCATATCGATACGAGTTCGACAGCACATTGAAAATCCAAACTTGCATCGATCATAACTCGAGATCTATAAGTCCAAGTGCCACCAAATTTTCACAAAAGCTTGCCTACAACGTCAAGAATGTACCAAATCAATTTCAGCCAAAAAGGATCAATTCTTGATCGATACGAATTCCATTCGTATCACTCCTAGATCGAGTCGAAATCACCTGAACTCGATCCTGTGGGCCTACTCACGTGAGAGAAGAAGTCCACCAAGATCTGGACGAGATATTTTCAGCCTGCGCCTACAAATAGTAGCCATATGCATCCGGAAAAGGGAATTTGGGAAGCTTCTACGCCATCACTCTACTAAAACTCCATTGTAACCTGAGTACTAGCCATTATATCATTGTAATTCGGTTGAGAATCATGAATAAACAGCAATCTCTTCAAAGTGGACGTGGGTTACAATGCCGAACCACTATAAACGCTTGTCTTCTTCTATTGGTGCATGCTTTCATTGGTGTGATTGTTAGATTAGCCTTGTTTTCCCTATAATTTTTGCATTCTAATCTCTTCAATTATACTCGATGAGTGTTGTGTGCAATTTTGATACAAACAGGTATAATTCCATATTTAGGTTTAGCGGCGGCTATTGATTAAGGGAAATGGGGAGATGATAAGTTTTAAGGTTACATATTCTTTTAACTTATAGCAAAAAACCCAAAATTCCCTCGGGCCCTACAGGAACCTTGACCTGTTTTGCTTCAAAAAGCACGCTACGATAAACAACTTGTATCTCTTATCCAATGTCCATTTCTGACATAGCACATATGTAACATCCCAAATTTTATCAATTTAAAATTAGTAACTAATTTGTATTTCTGAAATTTAATTTGGAAATTAAGTTGAAAATAACTTGAAATTTTCAAAAAAAAAATTATTAAGTGTTAAATATATATATATAAGATTATATTTGCATTAGACTTTAAAAATTCAAACTAATGAATATTTCAAAATTATTTGAATTTAAAAAATATGTGTGTGTATATATGTGGGTAGATTTGAATTTAAAATCTAAATAAATATCTTAGTGAAATAATATGGATTTAAAGTAATATATATGTAATTTATTTAATGTATAATTGGTTTATAACATTTTCTTTTAAAATGGTATCAGTATAATAAAGGAAAATGTATTTATAAAATGAGGAAAATGTAATATAAAATTTATTTAAAAGCCTTTAATTCATATGAAATACAAGTGTTAAACATGTAACAAACAACCTAACAAGTGTAATTCATGTAGTAATTTGTTTAACAAATGTAATGATTATTTAATTAAATTGGACAAGTGTCATTTATTTGTCTTATTTTTGAGAGATTTAACAAAAAATAGAAAACTAGATTATATAAACCATTTCAACTTCTTTTTCTCATCTCTTTATCAGTTCAAAACTTTTACAAGTCTGAGAAAAAAATCAAAAGCTTGTGAAAACAAGAAATTAAAAACAAATCAACATCAAATAATTATCAAAACAAAAAATAAAGCAAAACCTGGAAGTTTGACATCTTTTACAAATTCAAAAGAGCAAAGCAACCAAGTAAATTAAAAAAGATCAACTTAGTAATCAAATGGTTAAACAAAATCAAAGCATTCCAGATTCAAAACAAATTCAAGTCCAGATTTGTTTTTAAGATCAAAAGCTCGGAAATGAACACATTTTCCAGCCTTCAATTTTTAAAATCCAGACAAGCTCTCTGTTTCTTCTTTACAGGTGAGTAAACTTTTGAATCTGGATTTCTGGCTTGTTGTTTAAAAATCATGTTGAAGTGAAAAGTGATAAAGTATTGTATGTATGTAAATATGAGTTGATATGTCACTGAATTGGTTGTGCATGTTTGAAAATCAGACATATGCTTTTGGTTCCAGGTTGACAAGCATCAGGCCTGTTCAAAATCAATTTCTATTTCTCTGATTCATTTCAGGCTTTAAGATCTAAACGAAATAAGTTTGATTAAACATGTTTCAAGCTTTAAAAATAAATTTGAGCAAAAATAAATTAGAACTTTTTTGGAAATTGGAGAATACATTCAAAATTCAAATTTTGTTAAATTCCAAACATCATAAATTCTAGTTTCAGGTATATCATCTGAAATGATATCAAAAATAGTGATTTTTGAAAGTAAAATCAAGATTTTTAATAAAGTATCGATTGAGAAATTCGGGGATGAACGATATTGGGTCTAAGGGCAAATTCTTGTGATAAACGATCGGAGAGGCCTCGAGATCGTGGCTGAAGGTAGCCAGGGGATGGTCGAGCTTGGGAAAAATGATCAGGAAAATTCTTGATCAATATGGTGGCCGAATGACGTTAATCTAGGGTTTAAGCTAGTGTTTTAATATTGGTTGAAATTCCAATTGCTGCGTCGTCCTCAGTTGACCGGAGTTGATCGCTCCGGTGGGTATAGTAGCTAAGGTCTGGACAAAGCTTCGGGTATGATCGCGTGATCTCTGGTGGCCTGAGGCGGTGGTGCGAGGCGATTACGCGACGTTCGTTTTTGTTACAGTGGGTCAGGATGCTCAATTTTGTTTGGCTCACGAATTCGTTAATCTGTTTGTTCTGGATGATTGGGCAGATGATCATGGATTTGTGGTAGGTGATGGCGATGGTAAGAACGCCGACGAACGACGGTGCATGTTCACATTTGATGGTTTGTGTGAGTAGGCAATGGGTTGAGAAGGAAGGCTATAGACTCGAAGTAGTCCTCGGGAAACTTTGTATCTGGCTCGAATCTTAGCTCGAGTAAATTGATGTGTATGCCGGGTCTTTCTAAAAACTTAAACAAATTTGTAAGTTCGAAAAGTGACCCGGGTTGGTTTTGGAAGTACTCGAAGTAAATAGGCATGTATCCCAGGTGATACACGAAGTAGGTCTCGGCTTTGTCATATAAAACAGTTTTCTTGACTTTAAAACAAAATTCAGATTTTTTAAACATTTTAATCCATGTTTTTAAATAATGGTTTTAATTTTAATATTGGATTAATAAAGGTTTTAAGTAAGATATTTTTAAAGTAATTAAGTTTTATTTTATTTAATTTTGTGACATTAATTGTAAAATTATTTATTTTAATTAAGATAAATGTTATTTTTATTAACCTTATTGTTTGAATTAATGTGTTAATTATAATTAATTATAAAGTTTATTAAGTAAAGATTTTTATAATAATTAAATGATTAATTAAGGTAAATGATTTATAATTACTTAATAATTAAAGAATAGTTAATTAAAGTTTAATTAATTATAAATTTAAGGTTAATTAATTTATAATTGAGGATTAATTAATTAAGAAATTTTTAATTAATGAAAGTAATTAAGATTAATTAATTAGTAATCAAGGACTAATTAGTTTATAATTAATAATAATTAATCATTAATTAAGAATAATTAATCATTAATTAAGAATAATTAATCATTAATTAAGGATAATTAATGAAAATAATTATGTGATTAATCGATTATAATCACTCGATTAATTCATCTTAATTGTAGATGTTTGATTATTATTGAATGCTTTGCATTGATTGATATGCCTGATATGTGATTGTGATACTATGAGATATGAATTGCTTTGTGCTGAGTTGTAATATCTGTAATGAATATATTACTGTGTGAATGTGAAAACCTTTTGGCTCGTAAAACGGCATTTGAATTTCGATGCGACAGGGAGTCGGATTCCAATTGGTTATCCGAAACCCACATCGAACCCTAATTGTGAACCTTTGTGATTGATATATCCACGTGTTTTTAAATTGAGTACTCACTATCGGCTTAGCCGGGAGAGGACTTTGTGTCAAATAACCCATTCCGAATAATGATACAACGAAATGGGAAGCATTTGAAGATGGTGGTGAAGACCGGATGTCTTCGAGAATGATAAGATAACCCGTCGAATGACTTTGCCCTAAGTTCCTCTTGTATAGAGATCTCCATATGTGATGGGAAGTCCAATCGGGATTATGGATACCCCGATTACAAGGGCTTCTTTGGAAGTGCCTTCGGTTCCTTTCGAACCCGGAACGGACTTGTATAGTCGTATGTCAGACATTACACTTTGAGATATAAAGCTGATTTCTTTCAAATACATTTCTGTTGGTGGTAGCGTGGCATGCTGAGTGATGCTGATCATTTGTTGATCAAAGCATGGCCTTTTTGTAAAGCGTAGCTTTGTGGACGAGACTTCGCCGAACCTCACAACCCGTAAATGGTCGAAACAGAAGGATGCAGCAAGGTTATTGGAGGTAGCGCCCCTTAGGTTACGTTCATTTCTTTATGGATAAAAAATGGTATCATGTTATGGAGCATAGATACTTAAATTATGTGGATATTGCAATTATGTTGCTGTGTGGTTGTTGTTGTTTGGTCCCCGGATAAAGGTTGGTTACGACTAGGGGATGTCATACTCATGACAGTTAGTTACCTGGTTACAGAGGTAACCCGGCCTTGTGTTGGCAGAGATCCGGTAAGGTTCTTAGGGCATCCTTCCAGAGGCGTACCCATGTGGCATAGAAAGTTTCTTAGCCGAACCATTTATTGGAAATCCAATCATCAATACGAACCCTTTACGATTTCAGTTGTATAACCTGCCACCTTAGGTGGTAGCTATAGTAGGCATAATATAATGGTACTTATGCTGGCTAAGATTAATATTATACTTTTGAAATGTTTTCACACTATGCACTAATAATAATATCAAAGGATTTTCTCGTATCAAGCATATTTGACTATCATAAAGGGAAATCTCCTCCAGTTATGCCATTGCATTGTGTGTGTGTGGGGGGAGGCCTTATGGTAGTTTCATTTTCCAAAAACATGAACTGTTTTCTTTTATAAATTATTTTTGTACAAACAACTATTTTGTTTGCTCATAGCAGTCCCATGATTGACCCAGAGTTTATTGTTCCCTTCCTAAACTCTGGGTGCCTATAATTTCCAAACGAGCAGCCTAGAAGCAGGCCATCCTTGTTTTGGAGCTAGCTTGGATTTTGAAGCCTTTTGGAAGTTATTGGATTTTGGAAAGCTTTGGGTTTGGAAATATTTTTAAGTGTGTGAAGTTTTTGAAGACCTAATCGAAGTTGAAGTATGTTGGAGACCTTTTAGAAAACTCTGTTGTTGTTCCGCTGTGGTGTTTTTATTTTATGTTGTGGTATCATGTGTAGCACCCTAATGATGATGGTGATTTTTTGTAACCAAATATAGTGATAATTGTATCAAATGTTGTATCTGTATTGTGAATAATGATATCATCTTTTGTTTCCGCTGTTTATTTTCATCTAATGTTGTTATAAGCTCCATTCGAACTGGAGTTCAATGTTTGAATCTCCGGCAGTCGAATACAAGTGAGAGATTTGATGTCGAATTTCAATCGCCGAATTTCGGGTCGTGACAAGTGGTATTAGAGCTAAAGGTTGAGTGAGAACTTTATCCATGGAGTAAAACACATTAGGTGGCTCATTAGAGATAGGGTGAGGTATACCCTAGAATGAGTATAACCCGAGAGACCAAAACCCTAAAATTTCTTGGTCTGTTTCTTTTAACTATTGATATTCCATAAGATATCTCGTTTGTATACCTAAATTAAGTTTTCTTACTATTTACAGATAGTAAGAATGAGCGAACAAAGAGGAGGAGCAAGGAGACGGGGAAATACCACTTCAACTGGTCAAGTCCCTGCAATATGGAAGCTATCCCTACTCAACCTCAGCCGAATCTGGCTAATTTATATAAAAGTTTATCAAGGCTGGGTGGAAAGCCGTTCGCTGGCAAGGAGTCTATTGTTGAAGCACAAGCATGAATCCGATCATGTGAAAGAATTTTAGAGAGATGAAGTTAGAAGACGATCAAATGCGATTAATAGCTTCTTGGCAACTCCAAGAGGTAGCTCTGGCCTGGTTGGAGATAGTTACAGTGGATGAGCCAGAAGATGAATTCACTTGGGAACGATTTAAGGAAGTGTTTGAGAAATTCTATATGCCGTCTGTTGGCATCTCTAGAATGTACCAGGAATTATGGACTTGAAGTAGGGAAGTTTATTATTTGAGGAGTACTTAAATAAATTCAAGGAATTATCTCGTTTTGGTTCGGAGCTGGTAAACACACCTCCGAAGTAGGGAAGTTAATCATTTGAGGGGTATAGATATGCTACCCTGGATAAGCAGGAAGTTTCGGACGAGAAAGGAAATACGAGCAATCCGAATTGGAAAAAAGAAAGTTCGGAGGCAAGAAACCATATCAAGGCAAGGAGTAGAAGAGCAATCAGGAAAACCCGGCGAGGAATATTACATGTTATAATTGTCAGGAGAAGGGCTATTATTCAAACAGCTGCAAGGTTCCGAAGAAACAAGTAAAGAAAGAACAACCTATGAAGACTAGTCAGGGAGTTAGAGAATGCTTTTACTGTCACAAGCCAGGCTATATAATTAAAAATTGCCCAGCAATGAAGCAAGCTCAAGTGGCGAATGTGTACGCGATAAAGGATGAACCCTCAACTTCAAAGGCGAATAAAAGAAAAGGAGTTTTAGAAGATAACCTTACTATTTATGATAGAGTTATTAGAGTTTTGCTTAACACGGGAGCCACACATAGCTTTATCTCCTAACAAACCATAAATGATTAAAACTTAAACCTGAATTTGTCAACGAGCCCATTTGCGCGAAGAATCCAGTTGGTGCCCCTGCGAACCTTTGTCTACGTTGGCAAGAGGTTCCTATCTCGTATTCTTGTCATCGTTTCCCTATCAGCCATTTCATTCTCGACTTTAATGAATTTGAAATCTTACTCGGAATGAAATGGTAAACAAAATATGAAGCTAAACTAGATTGTATCAATCAAACAATTTCGATTAAAACAAAAATAGGAAATTTTATAGAAATCTCTTGTGAGGATCCGAGTCCTAAGAGGGATAAGCCGATGTATACTTTGGGGTATCCCGAACCTAGTTTGGAATCTATACCTATTGTCCGAGAATTTCTCGACGTATTCGAAGAGGTCAAATCTTTACCTCCACATAGATAAATTGGATTCAGAATTGATTTAGTTCCAAATGCTCATCCTATCATTCATGCAAGTCGTAGGATGGAACCCAGGGAAAGGATAGAACTAGTCAATCAAACCCGAGATTTGCTAGAGAAAGGGTTAATACGCCCTAGTGTTTCTGATTGGGTTCAGCTGTGGTCTTCGTAGCCAAATCTGACGGATCTTTGAGATTGTGTGTGGAATAACACGATCTCAATAAACTATCTCTCGAAAACAAATTCCCTTTAACCAGAATCGATGATCTGTTTGATCAGCTGCACGGCGCTCAATTCTTTTCAAAGATGGATCTAGCTTGGGGATTCCATCAGTTGCGCATTGCTGAGGACTGTGTTCACTTAACTGCTTTTAGGGGTCTAGACACATTCTACGAATGGTTAGTCATGCCTTTTGGGCTAACCAATGCTCCCGCATACTTCATAGACTTAATGACCCATGTATTCCACGAAGTGTTGAATAAATTTATACTTGTGTTTATTGACGATATTTTGATTTACTCCAAAACCGAAGAGGAGCATGCTGAGCACTTGAGAATTGTTTTGAAAACATTGGGAAAGGATATTCTGTTCGCCAAATTTTTTTAGTGTCATTTTTGGGTCAAGGAATTCAGATTTCTTTGGCACATTATTAATGAAGAGGGAATTTCTGTAGATCCTAGCAAGATTTTCGCTATTCTAGACTGGAAGCGACCCACTACTTCAAAAGAAGTCAAAAGTTTTCTGGGTTTAGTGGGATATTACCGGAAGTTTGTTCAAGATTTTTCTAAGATAGCTAGTCCATTGACTAAGCTAACAACGAAGAATGCTAAGTTTAATTAGACTCCAAAGTGAGATGAAGCTTTTCAGGAGTTGAAAAGGAGATTGACTACTGCTCCCTTTCTCATTATTATTAACGATCCGGAAAATGGTAGAGCAATTGCCTACGCGAGTAGACAATTACATCCACATAAGAAAAACTACCCAATCGACGATCTGGAGCTCTTTGCTTTTATTTTCGCTTTAAAAATTTGGCGTCACTATCTTTTGGGTAAAAATCTCTTTCATCTTTCCAAAGAATTTAAAAGTTTAACTTAACTTGTTAAATATACTTAATAAATCTCTTTCTTCTATGTGAAAAATTTGAATTATTCACCGACCATAAATCTCTAAAGTATTTATTCACCCAGAAAGATTTAAATATGCGGCAACAACGTTGATGTAAATTTTTAGCATCTTATGACCTAGATATTCTGTATACGCCTGGAAAGGCCAACGTGGTTGTCGATGCCTTGAGTAGAAAGCATGCTATTCTTGCTCATCTAGCTGTTGCTCCTACTCTTCTTGAGAAAGTCGCTAGCAGGCAAAAAGAAGACTAGTTTCTTCATGAGATTAATGAGAGAATACGTTGTGGTAAAGATACCAGTTTTGAAGTCCATGATAGTAAAGTTATAAGACTGAAAGGCAGGATGTGTGTTCCAGATATCCCTGGTCTGAAACGTGATGTTTTGGACGAGTGTCATAAGTCAAAACTTAGTATCCATCCAGAAGTTAATTAGATGTATCGAGATATCAAAAGAAATTTCTGGTGTAAAACAATGAAGAGGGACATATCTATCTATGTCAGTCGTTGTGCAACCTGTCAACAAATCAAAAGCGATCAAAAAAAGATGGCGAGTTTACTTCAGCCGTTGGAAGTATCTAAATGGAAGTGGGATCAGGTGTCTATGGATTTCATAGATGGATCCCCGAATTTTTTTTAAACTTCACAATTTGCTTGAAGATGGATTGTTCGAAGATTATTGAAGTTAAATTGGATGGTATCAATAAAACTTAAGTATAATTAACAAATGAATTATTGGAAATTGAAGAATTACAGTGATAATCTTTTAAGGTCAGAAAATTGAGTTTCTGAATTCTAAGTTTTTGATTTTATATTCTGTTTCGTCTTCATAAATAATGAATTTCAACAATCGAATCATAATTCTTAAGTGGGAATTCATTGAGGAATAACGAGATGAACGAAATTTAGTTTTTAGTCCATTCGTGACGAACGGCGATGAATTATTCATCGACTCTGAGTCGGGAGGTGACTAACGAGAAGATGATTGTTGGAAAAATAAGAGATGATTTTATAATGTGTCGTGGCGATGTGGCGAAACTACTTTAGGGTTTAAAACCCAGTTGTGCTCGACATGGTTCGATAAGGAAGTCCGTCGTCGTCATGGGACCGGAAGGGGCCGAACCTAGGGGGAATCGAATCTAGGAGGTGTGATGATGCTCTAGATGGAATTTTAGGGATTCTGGTGAGCTGGGTCGACGAGGCGAAGTGATTTTGGGAGAACAGGGTGTACCTGGAAGTGGCTAGACAACTTGATTTCAAATTTGTCGTCGACTCGTGGTGCTGGATGGTCTGGTAGATAGAGGCGGTTGTCGATGACTTGTCGATAGTCGTAGGATTGACCGAAGGTGGTCAGAGCGGTATGCAACGTGCACATACATGTTTTTTTTGTGTCTGATGGTATTTGAGTTATTTGATATAAGTAATTAAAAGGATTTAATTTATTTGATGGAAATAATTAAGGAATGATTAAAGGCTTTATATAATTACTTAATATAAGTAATGAAAAGTTATTTGATGGAAATAATTAAGGAATGATTGATTACTAAATTACTTAAAAGGATTTAATTTATGTGATTCATTAATTAAGTGATTAATTTAAATATTTATTAAATGATTAAAGGCTAATTACTTTAATGTAATTAAAAGTTGATCAATTAATGTGATTAAAGGTTAATTAATGTAAGTAATTATAGGTAACTAATTACTTAAAGATAATTACTTAATTAAAAGTAATTTATTTAATGATTAAAGTTAATTAATCAAGTGATTAAAGGGTAATTACTCAAAGTAATTAATTTGTGATTTATTAATATAGGTGATTAGGATAATCACTTATTGTAATTAATTAAGGATAACTAATTTAATGGTAATTAATTAAGGGTTAATTAATTAATTAATTAAGGGCAATTAATTCAAAGGATAATTAAATAATTAAAGGTTAATTATTTACTGTTATTAATTAAGGTTGATTAATTAATAATTAAAGGTTAATTAATAAATGATTAAGGGCTAATTAAGATGGTTTGTAATTAATTAATGTTAATTAACCAAGATTTGTAATTTATTTATAAGTAATTAATCTAATTTAAATTAATTAGATGATTAATTGATCTTACTTATGAATGTTTGGATTGTATGGAATGTTTTCAATCGATTGATATCCCTGATATGTGATGCTTTGTGATATGAATTGTTTTGATGTAAGCTGTGATGAATGTAATTTATTATTTGTGATGTATTTATGTTATTTGTCTGTGAATCTGTGAATGAAGATAAGCGTTATAGGATTATACCGCTTATCAATATTGTTGTGTTTGGATTGTGACGATTGATGAAGTTGCACTATTGTGTACAACCACTGGCCTACACCATACACACACAAATATAGATTTCACGGGAAATCGGTTAAGTCACAGATATTTGGAATTTAATATTATTTTATTCAAATGGTGAAATGATTTTAAAGATTGAATTTGAATCCAAATGATTTTGAAAATGGAATTGGATTGAATATGAAAAGCTTTTGAAAAGGAAGTTTTGAAATTGAAATTTAGCTTGAATATATGTCACGTTCCAAATTTCATCGTTCGAAAATCGACACCCGTACTCCACTTGTACTTGAATGCCGCAGATCCAAACGTCGAAATTTGACTCGTGCCGAAGATTATAACACATTAAGTACAACACAGCGGAAGAAAATGAAATAATACATAGATATACAACATTTGATACAATATTCAGATACAATGATGATACAATAGAGTGATACAACAGATATCAATACTATCAAAAATACAAGGAATAGCAGCGGAATAGAATATCTTTAATAGAATTCATCTCCAAAATGCAACTGCAAACTATCTCCAAACTAAAGATAGCTCAAACAACCATCAAGTTGCACCAAGCTAAGCAAGGTTAGCTGTTGTAGTTGAAGTTTAGCAAATGCGATCAACAAATCCAAAAGGCTTCGAAGGCTGTCGAATCAATTCCTACTATTCGACTATCTGAAAAACCCAACTTTAGATTGCCCGTGTGGAAAATTGTGGGCACCCAGAGTTTAGGGAAGGAACAATAAACTCCAAGTCAGTCATGGGACTGGTATGAGCAAATGAAAATAGTTTTTATCTTTAAAACAAACAAAAGAATTTAGATTGAAATCCGCAATGCCTTTGGAAAATGAAACTACCATAAGGCCTCCCGGTACACACACAATGCAATCGCACACATGGGGGAGATATCTCCTTATGATAGTCAAATATGTTTAATACGAGAAAACTCTTTGATATTATACTAGTGCATAGTGGAAAACATTTCGAAAATATAATATTAATCTTAACCAACATAGGTACCATTATATTATTCCAGCTATAACTACCACCTGAGGTGGCAGGTTAGACAATTGCAATCGTAAAGGGCTCATATTGTTTGATTGGATTTCCAACAAATGGTCAGGCTAAGGAACTTCCTATTGCCACATGGAAACACCGGTGGAGTGACGCCTCGAGAACTTACCCGGATCTCTACCAACACAAGGCCGGTTACCCCCTTCCTAAGGAGTAAAACCTAAGATATGCCACCCCCGGTCGTTTGCGACCTTTATCCGAGGGCCCTCTACACCAACAACATCACACAGTAATAAATATACTACAGTGTCCACATGAGTAAGTATCTGGGCTCCACCCCCGGTCGTTTGCGACCTCTGGAGTAAGTATCCGTTTGCGACCTTTTTCCAGAAGGAATGGTCATACCCTAGAAGAGCCACCCCTGAAACCTGGCCGCATCCTTCCTGTTTTGACCATTACCGGGTTGTGAGGCTCGATGAGGTCTCGTCCACAAAGCTACGCCTTTTCACAAAGCCATGATTTGATCAACAAATGATCAGCAGCACTTCGTATGCCACATTACCAAATTAGGAATGTATCACTAGTAACCATCAACTACATAACCTCTGGGCTCGTACGTCTCAGAGAAGGGTGTTAAGCTAAGAGAATGAATTCTCCGCCACCAACAGAAATGTATTTGATAGAAACCGGTTTTACATCTCAAAGTGTAATGTCAGACACACATCCATACAAGTCTGTTCCGGGTTCGAGCAGAACCTAAGGCACTTCCGAAGAAGCCCTTGCAAATCCGGTTATTCACAATCCCGATCGGGCTTCCCATCACTTAGGAAATCTCTATACCGACGCAACTCGGTGCAGAGACAATCGACGGGTTATCCTTTCATTCTCGAAAATACCCGGTCTTCACCACCGGTCTTCAAAAGCTATCCATATCGACGTATCATTATTCGGAATGGGTTATATGACATAAGGTCCTCTCCCGGCTAAACCGAATAATGAGCGTAATATTTAAAAACATATAGATAATGGGATTTCAATTAAGTCACAACTTATTATCCAAAACTTTTCTTTCAAATGGTTTAAACAAATTACCATTTCAAATCTTTTTAAATAAAAAGATTAATTTCACAAAGTTTACCAATCTTTCACAAAAAATTATTTACGGCTTTTCAAAACAATTCCATTTCAAATTGGATTAACTCATCAATCTTTCGATTAAAGATTTAATTTATAACTTTCAAACCCTTTCCAATTCAAATCTTTTATATAAAGGATATACCAATAAAATCATCTTCAATTTCAAAACAAGATTTAATCATCTTCACAAAGGCTAATTCATAGTTTTTTTCCAAACTATTTAAAATTTTATTTCAAACTTGAAATCTTTCGACACAAATTGGAAATCCTTTCTTTTTATGAAAGCTATTATTATTTGAAACAAATAGTTCTCGTTTCGGGAAAAACTGATTGCAATTTACATAAGTTAAAGCCATTCAAGTATAAAACTTGGATTTAAATTTAAATTTCCAAAGTTTTAAAATGGTTAAAAACCCATATAAACACCTTTGTAACTTGTATAATCTTTTTAGACCATAATTTCCAAATCACTGAATTTAATTTCAAATATTGAATTCAAATTTAAATCAAATTATTTAAATTCCAAGTTTTATTAAGTTATTTAAAATAACTTTTATTTTTGAAACTCATTTTGAAAAGCTTTCAATTCCAATTCCAAAATTATTTTAGATTCAAGAATTCAATTTTTAAAATTGTTAAAAATCTGTGACTTAGCCAATTTCCTCGTGCAATCCATATTTGTATGTGTATGGTGTATTCCAGGGGTTTTACACAATAGTGCAACATCATAAATCATCACATCACATATTTAAGCACATCGATATTGATAAGCAGTATAATCTATAACGCTTATCATTCATTCACAGATTCACAGATAAAAATAATATAAATTTATCACAGATAAATAAATTACATTCATCGCAGATCACAGCTAAATAATTCATAGCACAAAGCATATCAGAAATATCAAACAGTTTGACAATCAATAGGATTCAAACATCCATAAGTAAAATTAATTATCTGATTAATTTAAATCAGATACGTCATCAATCATGGTTAATTAACCATCTTTGTAATTAATTATCATTAACAATTCTTAATTACAAATAAATTAGATACTTAACTATTAATTTACTAATTAATTAATTACAAATTGATAAATCCCTAATTACTTAATTAATTACAATTATAAATTAATTAACCCTTCTTAATTACTATCCAAAACAATTAATTAATAATAATTATTGTTTATCTTAATTAACATTTTAAAATCTTCCTTAAACTTTGAAATCGAATTATTACTAACTTGAAAATTTTAATTAAGTTTAAAACTTGTCTTGCATTGATTACTCAATTAAAGTATTAATTGGATTTTAAAACAATGTTAAGTATTTACTTAATTTATTAAAACTTGAAATTAAATTCTTAACTTAAATTTGTCGAACCTTTATTAAATCATCAGTACTTAAAATTTGATTAAGATAATTAACCTTAAATTTTTAATAGGCTGACAGTTGAAACTAAACCCGAGAGCATCCATATGTTTACCCGAGTTAAACTCGAGTTCTTCTCCTATTTTACCGAGTTAAATTTAGATTTAAAACTCTGTTTAAATCTTTAATTTCAGAATTTAAAATCACTTTATAAAATACTTTAACAATTTAAAATTGTTAAAACATTTCATTTTTATAAAACTTTTTTATAAAAACTGGAATTCAAACTCATTTTGAATTCAGATTTTAAACTTGTTTCAAAACCGTTGTTTTAAACTTGCTTTACACTTTTAAATTTAGTTAAGTTTAAAAACTTAAACACTGTAAGGATTTAAACAAAAACCTAAAAAAAACAATTTACTCGAGCCAAACAAAAATGACTTCAAGTCAAAGCCTACTTAACTTCGAGCAAATCATGAAATAACTCGAGTAAAACTTGAGTATTCATCTCCTGCTCAAACCAAAACAAGATCACCAGAAATTTGCACCGTGCATATGCACGGTGGCCTTGATCGCCTCTGGCCTACTTCGCTGATCTTCCCACATCAGCAAACTACTTCATGTTCCACCACGATCATCAGTATGTCCTCCCTAAGCTCGCAACCGAAAAGAGCCTTCAAACCAAAACCTGGAACAGGTAACAAAAACCACCACCGAAACCTGTCAACGCCTCGTCCTCGAAGCTCCGATCACCAGAAACTCTAAAACTTCGGCCATGCCCTCGTCAACCCACTAACTTTCATCCCCCAAAACCTCGTTGCACTCGATCCACTGAGGAAGTCGAACCGAAACAAAACTCAAACCAGATAACAGCTAGGGTTCTAAACTTAATCGAACAAATTTTCGTCGCCATAGCGATCATTCAGTGCTTCCACCATTTTTTCCATACTTAGTGATGCTATCTACACCTCCACTCAAGATCCCGGTCACCATAGTCCTCGAGATCATCAAATATCACCCAGAATCCCATTTTCAGAAAATTCCCAAATTCTCATTCATTACTTCATTTACAATTTCGATTTCGATTTTATAAATCCTGACTTTTCGAATGGATTCAAGTTTTAAATCTGAAACAGTAAATTCAAGTGACTGAATTTATCATGTTTAAAAGAATTTCTTCCAAATTCCATTTCGCAGATCAGCTGCTAAATATTTTTACCTAAATTTATTTTTAATATTAAATTTAGGCCTAAACAAAGATTTAATGTTTGAAGACCAAACTCTGTATGAAATCAGAGGAAGAGGAAGTTGAATTTTCTGTTTAAGTTTGAAAATCCTGTAACAAGAACAGGATGAACAAAATGGCTCTAACCACCTCTGAACACAATCATATAAACATAGATACTACTTGTATGTATATATATATATATATATATATATATATTCATGCAAAGCATCATCATCGCAGAATTTCACAAGAATCCATTATTAATCCACTTAAGTTTTAAATTAAAATTAAATGTTTACTCACCTGAAATATGTTGAAACAAAGAACAATTTTTGTTGTGAAAACCTGTAGTTGATCTGCCTTTACCCTGTTGCTTGCTTTTGTTGAATTGAATTTAAATTTTGTAAGAAAAATATTGATGTTTATATTTTCTGGAATGCTAAGTTTGATGATTGAACTGGAACAATGAATAGATGTAAATATATAGAGAGAAAGGTGTTTGCACAGGGGAGGTGTTTACTGGTGTAAGCTTCTTTGTTTGACTAAAGATTTTTTTTATTTGATCAGATTTTCTTGCTTTGACCGGAGATATTTTCTGGAATGGAAGCTGAGATGATGTTATGAAATGTATATGTTTCCTATCCTGTTTACACACTTATTTTATTTTATTTTTGTTTGTAGATATTTTTAGTTTATTATCTTCTTGCTTGCATTTTTATTTCTTCTCTTGCCTACACTTGTTAATATCATACTTCATATACCTCACATTTGTCATAATTAGCATTTTTATGTAAAAGACCTTTATGTAAATAAATTTAAAATTCATGGTTTAAACCTTGTTTACAAATTAATTTATAACTTTGTTTTTTAAACTCTCATTTCATTTTAATTTAATTCTTTCACAAAAATAAAACTAAATGACACTTGTATTTCTCATGAATCAAAAGCTTTTAAATAAATCTTTTATTACATTTTTCTAATTTTATAAATACACCTTCTTAATCATTATTATATACATATTATTTAAATGAAAATGCTTTTAAAACTAACTACCCATAAATTAGTTTACCTAAATAATAATTTTAAACCCAAATCATTTTTCTAAGTCAATTATTTAAATTTTAAATTCAAATACAAATACAATATTCAAATTCAAATTTACTCATATATACATGTACATATGTATTTCAAATTCAAACTAATTCCAAAATTTACATTAACTATTAATTTAAAATTAATTCAAAATTGGGATCGTTACAATATAATATATCTTATTTAAGATTTGAAATTATTTTGGAAACTATGTTTTGAAAGGGTTATACAAGTTATACCATATATATATATATATATATATATATATGGATTTTAAGTAACTTTTGAGGTATATTATAAGTATTATTTTGGGAATTTAAATTGAACCCAAGTTTATACTTTAAAAGGCTTTAATTTAAGCAAATGAAATCTGATTTTCTCGAAACGAAAACTCTTTGTTTTCAAATGATAATGGCTTTCAAATAAAGAAAGAATTTTCAGTTTTGTTGAAAGGGTTTTTCAAGTTATGAATGGATCTTTGGAAATGGTTTTGAAAAGCTATGAATTGAATATTTGATTTAAAGATTGGATGAGTTAATCCAATTTGAAAGGGAAATTGTTTTGAAAGGCTATGAATGAATCTTTGTTAAAGATTGGTGAACTTTATTTTCAAATTGAAAAGGGATCTTAAGAGTGTATCTTTTCTATAAAAGATTTGAAATGGAAATTGTTTTGAAAACTTTGAATGAATCTTTATAAAAGGTTGGTGAACTTCGTGGAGCGAATCTTTTTGTTTAAAAGATTAAAAGTGGAAATTTGTTTAAACCATTTGAAAGAAAGATTTTGGGTAATAAAATTGTGATTTAACTAAGATCCCACTATATCCATATGTTTTTAAATATTGCGCTCATTATTCGGTTTAGCCGGGAGAGGACTTTGTGTCATATAACCCATTTCGAATAATGATACGACGTTATGGATTGCATTTGAAGACCGGTGGTGAAGACAGGGTATTTTCAAAAGTGAAAGGATTACCCGTCGAATGTCTCTGCACCAATGGCCCCGGTATAGAGATTTGATCGCCCTTTGTGATGGGGAGTTCGGACATGATTAGGGATTATCCGGATTGCAAGGGCATCTTTGAAGTGCCTTCGGTTCTGTTAGAACCCAGAACAGACTTGTATGGATGTATGTCTGACATTACACTTTGAGATGTAGAGTTGGTTTCTATCAAATACATTTCTGTTTGGTGGCGGAGAATTTATTATCTTAGCTTAACACCCTTCTTTGAGACGTACGAGCTCAGAGGTTATGTAGTTGATGATTACTAGCGATACATTCCCAATTTGGTAATATGGCATACAAAGTACCACTGATTATGTGTTGATCTAAGCATGGCTTTTGTGAAAAGCGTAGCTTTGTGGACATGACCTCGTCGGACCTCACAACCCGGTAATGTTCGAAACAGGAAGGATGCAGCAAGGTTATTTGGGTGTAGCGCCCATTTCCTTCTGGATAGAGGTGGTATCATGGTACAGATCCCCGATACTTAACCTATGTGGTTGCTGCAAATCTCTTACTTTGTGGTTTTTGGTGAATCCCGGGATAAAGGTTGGTTACGACCGGGGGATGGCATACTCGTGACAGTTAGTTACCTAGTTACAGAGGTAACCTGGCCTTGTGTTGGCAGAGAGCTAGTTAAGTTGTCGGGCGTCCCTCCAGAGGCGTACCCATATGGCCCAAGAAGTTCCTTTGCCTGGCCATTTGTTGGAAATCCAATCACCAATACGCGCCCTTTACGATTGCAAGCGTATAACCTGCCACCTTAGGTGATATCTATAGCAGGCATATTGTAATTGTACCTACACTAGCTAAGATTAATATTATACTTTCGAAAGGTTTTCTGCACTATGCACTAATAATAATATCAAAAGGATTTTGCGTATCAAGCATGTTTGACAATCATAAGGAGAAATCTCCTCCAAGTGTGCGATTGCATTGTGTGTGTGCCGGAAGGCCTTATGATAGTTTCATTTTCCAAAAAGCATTATGTATTTCTTTTACTTCTTTTGTTATTTGTTTTAAAGATAAATTGTTTTCGTTTGCTCACACAGGTCTCATGACTGACCTGGAGTTTATTGTTCCCTTCCTAAACTCTGGTGCCCACAATTTTCCACACAGGCATTCTAGAGTTTGGTTTTTCAGATAATCAAATAATAGGTGTAAATTCAATAGCATCTAGCCTTTGGATTTGGCGCTAGCATTTGTTTCACTTCAACTGTTACCGAGTTTGCTACCCTACAAATTGATGGTGGTTTGAACTTTTGGATTGGAGTTCTTGGAGCTTTGGAAATGGAGATGCATTCTATTGGATCATCTCTTTCTTACTTGGAAATTCTATTGGAGTTACCTTTCCACTGTCGATGGTTGCAAAGTGTAGACCATCTAGTTGTGTTATATTTCCGTTGTTATCTTGTATCTCTGCCGTTGATATCAATTGTATCAATGTGTTGTATCGATGTTGTATATCAATATAAATATTGTTTTTCTTCCGATGTGTGGCTATACTAAATGTGTTATAAGCTCTGGCGTGAATCGGATTTTGACGGTTTTGCGGCATTCGAGTACAAGTGAAGTACGGGTGTCGATTTTCGAACGTTGAAATTAGGGTCGTGGCATTTTGGTATCAGAGCTAAAGGTTGAAATTTAGCTCAGGAGTATAACACATTAGGTAACTCATTAGAGATAGGGATATAAATAACCTAGAATGAGTATGCCTAAGATATCCGTCCGTATGCCTCAGTAAAATTCTCTTGCTATCCATTGATAGTAAGTATGAGTGCGAGAAGAGGACGAGATAAGGGACAGGGGAATACCGCTACAAATGGTCGATACCCTGTAACAACAAGGAACAACTTTCTCTATCAATCTCTTTGATCATCATACGATATCAATTCTTTGATGGATTCGTGGCAGCTCAAGGAAGAAGCTTTGGTGTGATGGTGCCCCAGCGAATCGTGTAGATAATTTCCTAATTTGTGTTCTCTTCACCAGTTTCTTATCAGCTTTTCGTTTTTAACTTAAATGAGTTTAAAATTCTATTTGAAATAAATCGATTAACAAATATAAAGTTAAATTTGATGGTATCAATAAAACGATTTCGGTCAAAACCAAAGTTTGAAATTTTTATCGTGATTTCTTGTGAGGAGCAAAGTCCGAAGAGGGACAACTTGATGTATACTTTGGATATTCCAACCTGGATTGTGTGTCCATTGTTTGTTCTGTTGGGTCTTCTGCGAGTGGTTAGTTATTCCTTCGAATTAATCAATGTCCTTGCTTATTTCGTAGATCCGGTGATCCAAGTCTTTCATGAAGTATTGAAAGAGTTTATTCTCATATTTATTGATATTCTGATTTGGTAAGCCAAATATAGAATAAATATTTTGAATTAATCTGGTAAACCAATTCTCTATCGTTTATCTGTTCTTTGTTGTCTCCATGTCTAGCAAATATCGGGGACGAAATTTTCTTAAGGGTGGAATCTGTAACATTCCCGGATTTAAAGCCAAATTTAAATCTGGAAATTAATATAATTTTTGGTTAATTGTGAATTAATTTGAAAATTTTGGATATATATATATATAAGTAGATTTTAAAATAAAGTTGATTTGGAAATTTAAAAAATAAATATATTGGAAATAAAATTGGATTTAGAATTTTATATTTTACGAAACAAATATATATATATATATATATATGAATATATGATTATTTATTAATAATGTATAACTTGATATTAAAACAAGAATTAATAAAAAGTTTTAAATTATACATACCTTTTAGAAATTAATAAGAAAACTATATACGTTTAAAATTGGTTTGTAAATTTATAGAATGAGATTTAATTAAAAGATTTAAACTAAATTCTTTTATATATCTGAAAATAAGATATAGTTGGTAAATAAATGTTGAGCTTTGATATATATATATATATATATATATATGTATATATATATATGTATGTATGTATGTATGTATGTATCTTTTAAAAATATAAAACATATTACATAATTATAATAAAGTAAGGGTTTAAAACAAAGTTATAAATTAATTATGAACAAGGTTTAAAACACAATTTGTAAATTAATCTAAAGAAAAGGGATTTAAACATAATATTAATTATGTTTAGCAAGTGTAGGATAAAGAGCGTATGAATTTAACAAGTGTTAGAAAAAGTACAAGTGGCAAAATGGACTTTATAAAAAATTTAAAAACATAAATAGCATACCTAAAGAAAGAAACCTTTTTTCTTATTTCAGTAAAGAAAATTTTGTCTTCATGCCCAAATTCGAAATTTGGAAACAAAGTAGTTCAAAATCAAATTCTGTTCATAATCTTCAACTTGGAAATACAAAAACCATAACAATAGCAAAGAAAAGAAAATCTGAAAATCAAACAACTTGAATCAAGCCTGGAAATCAAAAGACAAAAGAAAAAAAACAATTGAGGATTCAAGCTTTCAACATGGAAAGCAAGAGCTTCAGCCTGAAGCAAACAACAAAAATAAAAAAAAAACTGGAAGCTATTAACCAGAGCAAAATCATCAAACTGAAATCAGACTTCAAAGATTCAATTCAACAACCAATTTAGGTAGCAGATCAAATTTTATCAGAGTTCCAGATCAAACAAATAGAAGGAAAAAAAATTGTCTCTGTTTCAGGAAAATCAGGTGAGCAAACTCTTCAACCTTTATACATAGATAATCTGGTTTGCATGTGATTAATGTTGAGTAAAGTTGTGAAATATGTTTGAATAGATATGGATATATATAGAAGTAACTGTACATGTCTGAAAAATAAAAGAAATTTATTTTTGCCTCTGTGCATATATTCAAGGTTTTAAACCTGGTTGAAAATTTAAATCGTCCCAAATCCAAACAACTTTATGCTTTGATTGCTGAATGAAAAATGTTCATATGAGTGCGGCATTAGTTAAAAAAATATAATTAAGTATAATTAACAAATTAATTATTGGAAATTGAATAATTACAGTGATAATCTTTTAAGGTCAGAAAACCGAGTTTCTGAATTCTATGTTTTTTATTTTATATTCTGTTTCGTATTCATAAATGATGAATTTAAAAAATCAAATCATAATTTTTAAGTAGGAAATCATTGAGGAATCTCGGGTGAACGGAATTTAGTTTTTAGTCTATTCACGATGAACGGCGATGAATTATTCATCGACTCTGAGTCGGGAGGTGACTGATGTGATGACGATCGTCGGAAAAATAAGGGACGATTTTATAATGCATCGTGGCGATGCGGCAAAGCTACTTTAGTGTTTACTACCCAGTTGTTCTCGACAAGGTTTGATGTGGAAGTTCGTGGTATCGTGGGACTGGAAAGGGCCGGACCTAGGGGAATCGAAGCTCAGAGGTGTGATGATGCTCTGGATGAAATTTCAAGGATTCTGGTGAACTGGGTCAACGAGGCGAAGCGATTTTGGGTGAACGAGGTGGTTCTGGAAGTGGCTAGACAACTTGATTTCAAATTTGTCGTCGACTCGTGGTGCGGGGTGGTCTGGTAGAGTCGATGAATTGTCGACAGTCGTAGGATTGACCGGAGGTGGTTGGAGCAGTATGCAACGTGTACGTACATGTTTTTTTGGTGTCTGATGCTATTCGAGTTTGGAAAGATGACCATGGCTCGGGTTATAGCTCAAGAATTGTCGTGATTGTCTCGGGAAGAATAGAGGAGCGGTTTCCTCGAAGTAGATCTCTGATATTAGAAGCTTGGGCTCGGGTTTTGTTTTTTTACCTATTTTTGAAATTTTAAAATGTGAAACATGTTTTCGAATTTTAAAATTTTGAAACAAAATCTATAACAGGTTTAAAGTTATCAAACAAATATTATACCAAGGTTTAAAACTAAGGATATGAGCAAGTTTTCAAGAAAAAATGTTAAGGTTAAATGTTTTAAAATTGTTTTGAAAGTTAATTCAGTTTGAGATAATTTATTGATGATAATGAATAAGTTTCTAAGTATTTTCAAATGGAGTTTGATAATGCTTGAATTAACAAGTGTTTGAAATAAGTATGTTAGAAACTTAAAATAAGAAATGATTTGGAATAAATTTATTTCAATTTAAATAACTTGTAATAATATAATTAAGTGATTAATTAAGGTATATGGGTTATCTTAATTATGTAAGGTTTTTGTAATTGAAAATATAATCTCCCAGTTACTTCAAGTATAATTACTTAATATAAGTAATTAAAAGTTATTTGATGGAAATAATTAATGAATGATTGATTACTAAATTACTTAAAAGGATTTAATTTATGTGATTCATTAATTAAGTGATTAATTTAAATATTTATTAAATGATTAAAGGCTAATTACTTTAATGTAATTAAAAGTTGATCAATTAATGTGATTAAAGGTTAATTAATGTAAGTAATTATAGGTAACTAATTACTTAAAAATAATTACTTCATTAAAAGTAATTTATTTAATGATTAAAGTTAATTAATCAAGTGATTAAAGGGTAATTACTCAAAGTAATTAATTTGTGATTTAGTAATATAGGTGATTAGGACAATCACTTATTGTAATTAATTAAGGATAATTACATTAATGGTAATTAATTAAGGGTTAATTAATTAAGGGTAATTAATTTAAAGGATAATTAAATAATTAAAGGTTAATTATTTAATGTTATTAATTAAGGTTGATTAATTAATAATTAAAGGTCAATTAATAAATGATTAAGGGATAATTAAGATGGTTTGTAATTAATTAATGTTAATTAACCAAGATTTGTAATTTATTCATTAGTAATTAATCTAATTTAAATTAATCAGATGATTAATTAATCTTACTTATGAATGTTTGGATTGTATGGAATGTTTCCAATCGATTGATATCCCTGATATGTGATGCTTTGTGATATGAATTATTTTGATGTAAGCTGTGATGAATGTAATTTATTATTTGTGATGTATTTATGTTATTTGTCTGTGAATCTGTGAATGAAGATAAGCGTTATAGGATTATACCGCTTATCAATGTTGTTGTGTTTGGATTGTGACGATTGATGAAGTTGCACTATTGTGTACAACCATTGGCCTACGCCATACACACACAAGTATGTATTTCATGGGTAATCGGTTAAGTCACAGATATTTGGAATTTAATATTATTTTATTCAAATGGTGAAATGATTTTAAAGATTGAATTTGAATCCAAATGATTTTGGAAATGGAATTGGATTGAATATGAAAAGCTTTTGAAAAGGAAGTTTTGAAATTGAAATTTAGCTTGAATATATGTCACGTTCCAAATTTCATCATTCGAAAATCGACACCCGTACTCCACTTGTACTTGAATGCCGCAGATCCAAACGTCGAAATTTGACTCGTGCCGGAGATTATAACACATTAAGTACAACACAGCGGAAGAAAATGAAATAATACATAGATATACAACATTTGATACAATATTCAGATACAATGATGATACAATAGAGTGATACAACAGATATCAATACTATCAAAGATACAAGAATAGCAGCGGAACAGAATATCTTTAATAGAATACATCTCCAAAATGCAACTACAAACTATCTCCAAACTAAAGATAGCTCGAACAACCATCAAGTTGCACCAAGCAAAGCAAGGTCAGTCGTTGTAGTTGAAGTTTAGAAAATGCGATCCACAAATCCAAAAGGCTTCGAAGGCTGTCGAATCATTTCCTACTATTCGACTATCTGAAATACCCAACTTTAGATTGCCCGTGTGGAAAATTGTGGGCACCCAGAGTTTAGGAAAGGAAAAATAAACTCCAAGTCAGTAATGGGACTGGTATGAGCAAATGAAAATAGTTTTTATCTTTAAAACAAACAAAAGAATTTAGATTGAAATCCGCAATGCCTTTGGAAAATGAAACTACCATAAGGCCTCCCGGTACACACATAATGCAATCGCACACATGGGGGAGATTTCTCCTTATGATAGTCAAATATGTTTAATACGAGAAAACTCTTTGATATTATACTAGTGCATAGTGGAAAACATTTCGAAAGTATAATATTAATCTTAACCAGCATAGGTACCATTATATTATGCCAGCTATAGCTACCACCTGAGGTGGCTGGTTATACAATTACAATCGTAAAGGGCTCGTATTTTTTGATTGGATTTCCAACAAATGGCCAGGCTAAGGAACTTCATATTGCCACATGGGAACACCTCTGGAGGGACGCCTCGAGAACCTACCCGGATCTCTGCCAACACAAGGCCGGTTACCCCCTTCCTAGGGAGTAAAATCTAAGATATGCCACCCCCGGTCGTTTGCGACCTTTATCCGAGGGCCCTCTACACCGACAACATTACACAGTAATAAATATACTACAGTGTCCACATGAGTATCTGGGCTCCACCCCCGGTCGTTTGCGACCTCTGGAGTAAGTATCCGTTTGCGACCTTTTTCCAGAAGGAATGGTTATACCCTAGGGGAGCTACCCCTGAAACCTTGTCGCATCCTTTCTGTTTCGACCATTACCGGGTTGTGAGGCTCGATGAGGTCTCGTCCATAAAGCTACGCCTTTTCACAAAGCCATGCTTTGATCAACAAATGATCAGCAGCACTTCGTATGCCACATTACCAAATCCAGAATGTATCACTAGTAACCATCAACTACATAACCTCTGGGCTCGTACGTCTCAGAGAAGGGCATTAAGCTAAGAGAATAAATTCTCCGCCACCAACAGAAATGTATTTGATAGAAACCGGTTTTACATCTCAAAGTGTAATGTCATACACACATCCATACAAGTCTGTTCCGGGTTCGAGCAGAACCGAAGGCACTTTCGAAGAAGCCCTTGCAAAGCCGGGTATCCACAATCCCGATCGGACTTCCGATCACTTAGGAAATCTCTATACCGACGCGACTCAGTGCAGAGACAATCGACGGGTTATCCTTTCATTCTCGAAGATACCCGGTTTTCACCACCCGTCTTCAATAGCTATCCTATCGACGTATCATTATTCGGAATGGGTTTGATAATGCTTGAATTAACAAGTGTTTGAAATAAGTATATTAGAAACTTAAAATAAGAAATGATTTGGAAAAAATTTATTTCAATTTAAATAACTTGTAATAATATAATTAAGTGATTAATTAAGGTATATGGGTTATCTTAATTATGTAAGGTTTTTGTAATTGAAAATATAATCTCTCAGTTAATTCAAGTATAATTACTTAATATAAGTAATTAAAATTTATTTGATGGAAATAATTAAGGAATGATTGATTACTAAATTACTTAAAAGGATTTAATTTATGTGATTCATTAATTAAGTGATTAATTTAATTATTTATTAAATGATTAAAGGCTAATTACTTTAATGTAATTAAAAATTGATCAATTAATGTGATTAAAGGTTAATTAATGTAAGTAATTATAGGTAACTAATTACTTAAAAATAATTACTTAATTAAAAGTAATTTATTTAATGATTAAAGTTAATTAATCAAGTGATTAAAGGGTAATTACTCAAAGTAATTAATTCGTGATTTATTAATATAGGTGATTAGGATAATCACTTATTGTAATTAATTATGATAATTAATTTAATGGTAACTAATTAAGGGTTAATTAATTTATTAATTAATTAATTAAGGGTAATTAATTTAAAGGATAATTAAATAATTAAAGGTTAATTATTTACTGATTAAAGGTTATTTATTAATTAAGGTTGGTTAATTAATAATTAAAGGTTAATTTATTAATTAAGGTTGATTAATTAATAATTAAAGGTTAATTAATAAATGATTAAGGGTTAATTAATTAAGATGGTTTGTAATTAATTAATGTTAACTAATCAGGATTAGTAATTTATTCATAAGTAATTAATCTAATTTAAATTAAGCAGATGATTAATTGATCTTACTTATGAATGTTTGGATTGTATGGAATGTTTTGAATCGATTGACATCACCGATATGTGATGCTTTGTGATATGAATTATTTTGATGTTGCAAATTATTATCTGTGATGTATTTATATTATTTATCTATGAATCTGTGAATGAAGATAAGCGTTATAGGATTATACCGCTTATCAATATTGTTGTGTTTGAATTGTGATGATTGATGAAGTTGCACTATTGTGTAAAACCCTGGCCTACACCATACACACACAAAGATGGATTTCACAGGAAATCTGTTAAGTCACAGATATTTTGAATTTAATATTATTTTATTCAAATGGTGAAATGATTTTAAAGATTGAATTAATATCCAAATGATTTTGGAAATGGAATTGGATTGAATATGAAAAGCTTTTGAAAAGGAAGTTTTGAAATTGAAATTTAGCTTAAATATGAAAAGCTTTTGAAAAGGAAGTTTTGAAATTGAAATTTAGCTTAAATATGAAAAGCTTTTGAAAAGGAAGTTTTGTTGGAAGAGTTTTCCAAGTTATGAATGGATCTTTGGAAATGGTTTTAAAAAGCTATGAATTGAGTCTTTGATTTAAAGATTGGATGAGTTAATCCAATTTGAAAGGGAAATTGTTTTGAAAGGCTATGAATGAATCTTTGTTAAAGATTGGTGAACTTTGTTTTCAAATTGAAAAGGGATCTTAAGAGTGTATCTTTTCTATAAAAGATTTGAAATGGAAATTGTTTTGAAAACTTTGAATGAATCTTATAAAAGATTGGTGAACTTTGTGAAGTGAACCTTTTTGTTTAAAAGATTAAAAGTGGGAATTTGTTCAAACCATTTGAAAGAAAGGTTTTAGGTAATAAAATTGTGACTTAACTAAGATCCCACTATATCCATATGTTTTTAAATATTGTGCTTATTATTCGGTTTAGCCGAGAGAGGACGTTGTGTCATATAAACAATTCTGAATAACGATACGACGTTATGGATAGCATTTGAAGACCGATGGTGAAGACTGGGTATTTTCGAAATCGAAAGGATTACCCGTCGAATGTCTCTACACCGAATGGCCCTGGTATATAGATTTGATCACCCTTTGTGATGGGGAGTCGGGACATGATTAGGGACTATCCGGATTACAAGGACTTCTTTGAAGTGCCATTGGTTCTGTTCGAACCCGGAACAGACTTGTATGGATGTATGTCTGATGTTACACTTTGAGATGCAGAGCTGGTTTCTATCAAATACATTTCTGTGTTAAGCTAAGAGAATTTATTCTCTTAGCTTAACACCCTTCTCTGAGACGTACGAGCTCAGAGCTTATGTAGTTGATGGTTACTAGTGATACATTCCCAGTTTGGTAATGTGGCATAAGAAGTGGTGCTGATCATGTGTTGATCGAAGCATGGCTTTTGTGAAAAGCGTAGCTTTGTGGACGTGACCTCATTGGACCTCACAAGCCGGTAATGGTCGAAACAGTAAGGATGCTGCAAGGTTATTTGGGGGTAGTGCCCCCTGAGGGTATGTCCATTTCCTTCAGGATAGAGGTGGTATCATGGTATGGAGCCCAGACACTCAACCTTTGTGGGTGCTGCAAATCTATTACTCTGTGGTTGTTGGTGAATCCGGGGATAAAGGTTGGTTAAGACTGGGGGATGGCATACTCGTGACAGTTAGTTACCGGGTTACAGAGGTAACCCAGCCTTGTGTTCACAGAGAGCTGGTTAAGTTCTCGGGGCGACCCTCCAGAGGCGTACCCATGTGGCCCAGGAAGTTCCTTTGCTTGACCATTTGTTGGAAATCCAATCACCAATACGCGCCCTTTACGATTGCAATTGTATAAGCTGCCACCTCAGGTGGTAGCTATATCAGGGGTAACGACCCACTATTTTGGACCATTCAAATGGACAATAATCCACACATGTCAGACTTGAATAATTCAGAATAACAGATTGTAATAAAATTTGAAGCAAATAAAATCATTCACAGAATCACAAACACGGAAATATCAGAATACTCGCAGCGGAAATAAAATACCATAGTAGTTCATGAAGCTACTATATACAAACTCTCAAAACATATACAAAATATCATAGTTTAAAAATGGATACAATAGAAGTATGGATACATAAATCAATAATACAGAGACAGATACCGAATATGAACTAACTGGAAGAAGTAGACGAATAGATAGACAGTTAAGCTCCAGCTAAAATCTAGCTCTAGAAAGTGAATCCAAAGCTGTCCTTCTCAGGCTGACCCGAGCGTAAAGTAAAACACAACACTCGAGTTAGGACCTACATACTTGTACAATGTAAACCAACTCAAGTGAACAGTAATAGAAATGCACAATAACTTAAAGGATGCTTGGGATCGCCCATCCTTTAAGGATCAGTCAAACCATTAATTGAGTTGTAATGACCACTATCCTAGAAATATCCATATTAAAGTAAACAATGCAAATAACAATGTTATTGTGACTAGGGCAACGTAGAGCTGCAGTAACCGCTCACCTCTACTCACACTCTTAAAATCAAAGGCGTGCATCAAATAATCACAAGGAAATCACATGACACACAAAACATCGTACCCGTGGTTATAAATTTCAAAATGATTAATAATTCCGAATTAAAATCATTCAGTTAAACCACTAAAAAGTGAAGTCATTATACCTCCAAATCAAATATTCAATTCCCAAAAATTTAACCTTTTCTGAGTATATTTATTCGGTTAAACACATCAAATATTGAAATTTTAGCCACAAATAAACTTTGATTTTAACCCTCTAAACTTATAAAAATCATATTTTAACACTCAAAATGTTCATTCTAATACCTTTAACTTATGATTTTATAAAGTAAATTTTCTATAAATGAAATCAAATTTTCAATAATTCACTTAATAAATTCAAGTGTACAATTTCCTATTCTTCACATTTTAACAAATTTCTTAACACTTAAATTTTTATTACCATTTTCCAATTATAACTTAATTTCCATTTTATTTATATAATTTAAATTCCTATTTTAATTTCTTAACTTAACCTTTAATTTCAAACCAAATTTCACATTTCCAAGTTAAGTTAAATTCCAAAATTTCCACTTAACTATCCATTGATTTAACATTTTAAACTAATTACCTAAATTCAAAATACACTGTAAGTTGCTTAACTTTATTTTACAAATAACTTGATATTTTCCTTTACTTTATATTTATCCAATTCATACATCAATTATATTAATTACCAAGTTCATCTTATAATTCCATTTTTACTTAAATTCCCATTATTAAGTTAAATCAAACTTTCACACTACAACTCAAACCATCTATTAAGTTATACCATTTATCCTGTTAGCAAGTCATTGCTTTACCATTTTAAATCCAATATAAGTCAAATTTCATATTTTTGTTTTTCTCTTTCATTTACAATACATGAAATTTATAAGAAATCATATTTTGAAATCAACCACGGGTCTGGATACTATTTTACACGTAAATCAAGTGATACGGAAATTATCATTTATATCCAAAATCAGCAAAATTTTCGGGTTTTGATTATTTCAAACCCGCAATCCCAAGACAAATACAAATAAATAAAAATCACTCAGGCCTATCATTTCAGCCCATAATGATTTTTTCCTATTCTAAAGTCCGTTCGGGTATGTATCATTTCAACCCATAGCGATTTATATACTAATAGGGAACTTTCAATGATGATCAAAATAAACTGAATAGTAACAACATATAGCAGTATCAGATGATATGACAGATAAATAAACATGATTAACATTATATACTTTATAACACAGGTAGGTATAACATGATAATAAAATCTACAGATTCACATGGTGTCAATTTACTAATTATATAAGAACAAATGTCATGTGTGAATTACTCACCTTTTATGCTGGAGTTAGCAAAACAAACAACACGAATGAATTCCAGAAGGCATGATGACATGACAAAAGATTCAAGAGGAAGAGAACCAAGCTAATGATCTTGTCACAACCATAAACAAAACCAAATATAAATATAAATTCAATACACATTGAATTTGAAACAACTTTGAAATTAAAGCAAATTGAACACAATAGTTTTTGCCATGCTTTCAACATCTACTTGCTCGGCCTCGGTGGTGAATATGGTCGGGTTTGGTGTGGTTTTGGATGAGGTTTGAGCCTATGGAGGCACAGGTACGTGTGCTAGAAATGGCAAAGGAGTCACAACACAAGAATGTGAGGAGACAAGGCAACATAATGGAGTTTTTGTCAACTTTTGGGCTCAGCTGCATGGTCCTAGGGCTCGGCCATGACATGTTTCAGATCTGGACAGAGGTAAGGCTGAGGGTAAATGGTCTCATATCATGGTGGTGGTGAAGCATGGGGAGGTGGCCAAGGCAATCCAAGGTGATGGTGATGAAGATTTGGCCCAGTTAGGCATGTTTTAAGGAGTTTGCAACATTTTTGTGGAGTTTTTGGTCATGAGGAAGATATGGCCATATCTGGTCAGAGGAAGAGGATGTGATAGGTGGTTGATGATGAGGAGGAGGAGATGGTGGAGGTGATGTCCAAGGCACTAGAGTGGAGTGCATGCAAATATATGAAGAAATCATGGCCAAAACGAGGCAAAAGGAAGAAGAAAAAAAGAAAATGAAATATATATATATATATATACAGCCATTACTTACAGAGGAGCAAGCTTCGTACGAGAAGATGATCAAATGAGATGCGGCAAAGAAATTTGTACATGAATTTGTATTTAACAGTGAAGTTTCACGTTAATTTAGAGGGAAGAACGACAGGAAATAAATAATTGAAATGTTAGAGATATTTAAGGATTTTATTCCTATTGAATCAAGAGAATCAAATGGAAAAGTGGAATGAGATGCAATGTTATACATGAATTGCAAGGTAAATAGGCGGCTGTTGATTTGAATGGCTAAAGTATGGAATCAAAGGGGTGCGCATTATAAAGGAATAAATAAATTGAAACGTATGCCCAAAATATATAACAAAGTAACGTATCTTATATTTATTTGTTTCCTATTTATTCAATAAAATATACGCTAAAGAATAATTCAGTAAATAACGTACTGTATAAATAAACATCAAAGAAATAAATAAGAAACGGATATAAAATGTATCAAATAAAACGTATAATTTAATTGCTATTTACAAATTTGTTTATTACTCAACTTAAAAAATTGATTTGTTACACATCCATTTGATTTGTTTATTACTTAACTAAGAAAACAGATGTAGAACATATATAATAAAACGTATAGATTAGTTGCCTTTTACAACATTGTTTATTACTTAATTCACAAAGTATATACAATTTAAATAAAGATTCAAAGTTAGAATTTAAATTTTAAAGTTTCAATTAGAGTCAACATTTAACCCAAAATCTAAAATTCTAGAAATTGTTTATATTACATAAAATTGGGCAAATGATTTATAACCAATTTGGGAAAATTCTAAAATTTAAACTTTTAAATAATTAAACACCAAAGTTTTTTAAAATAAAATGAATAAAAATATTTACTAAAATTTTGGGCTGTTACATAGAATATATGCATGACATATCATGTTACACAAATTAGAACATGATTTTACAAACAAATATATTATTTATATAAATTTAAAATAAATAAATTTGTTAAATAAGACAATTTACACACAATATTGTAAAAAGCATAACTTTCATAATATTAATCCGATCTCAACGAAACGAAAAGTAGTATTCTTGAAATTAAATCTATTTTCATAATAAAGGATAAAATTAAAATTTTCAAATATTTAAATTCTAAATTTAAAAGTCAAAGTTTGACCATTTTTACTAAAATCCACTTTTTTGGAAATATTCCATTTATCCAGGTTTGGAATTATAATTCACACAAAATCAAAATTTGTATTTAAATAACAAAAATTTATTCTTTTAATAAATAAAATAAAGTTTTTAAATCAGGAAATTCAATTAAAATAGTTAAAATAATCACAAAATACAGGGTTGTTACACTCTCCCCCTTTAAAACTTTTCGTCCCCAAAAAGAAATGAGGTACCGGAAAACATAGAAAAAATAAAAATGGAATAAGATTAAGACAAGATGACAAGAAGATTGAAATTACACCTGATAACTATTGTTATAGGTAAGTTCAATAAGGTGGAGAATAGGAATAACTAGAAGGAAAAAAAAAGGTTGAAAGACAAGGATGAACCATTATTTTAAAGCTATATAAATTTCAATTATTTAGAAAAGTAAAATAAATGATCAAATTATCCTTTATATAATACTTTATCAAAATACTTTTATAACTCGATGCCTTAAAAAGTTTATCATTGTTCGTGCAGGCTCTGGCTATGCGTTGATCAGGCGCAAAGCTAGAATTCTCCAGGTACTTAGTAGACTTGTTTCAACATCCAGTGAAAATACTTGAAAAACTTTTTAAAACGGTTATGGAAAGTAAAATCCAAACAAAAGAACCAAAGCAAAACCTTTGTCTAACCATGGTTCGCAGATACACAATGGTTACGCCTAGATCCTCCAGGAAACAATCCATATCCGTAATCTTTCTCAGCCCTGCGAGTTACGCCATGACGACTAGTAGACTGCTGCATACACAATGATTACGCCTGGATCCCCCAGGAAACAATCTGTACCCCTAGGCCTTCTTATCCAGGCTGACTTCGCTACTAATGCGACCTAGATAGTTCACAGGATACACAATGATTATGCCTGGATCCTCTAGGAAACAATCCGCACCCCAAGGCCATCTCAGCCAGGAACTATGCTATGCAGTCGCGCTCGAAAAAAAACCATGGGTTACACCACGGTGGGACATTCGAGTATCACATCTGGAAAGTCAAAAATCAGATAGATTAATATCGATAGAATGAATCCACAATGTGGCCATAGAGCGGATATCAAGCAGAAGGCACTTCCCATATCTTTACTTCGAAAATATATCATATAGTACCTGTAACAACCTGCGTATTTTATGATTGATTATTTAAATCTTATATTTAAATATTTCATCGTTTGTCAGATTATAGTCAGAAAATCTACTTTTTACAAACAGTCGAATTAGGACTCAAGACCACCCCCATTGAGATCAAAATGACGTTTGCGACCATTTTAAGTATAAACATCGATATGCTTGGAGTTGGTTGAATTTTGCTACTTTATCACTTTAGGCTTTGGTTTGGGTCTCCGCCCTATATCCTAACACAAGCCCTTGCTTCACCCCCACTTATCTTCATTCACTTCATTTTCCTAACACTCTCAAGCTCTAGATAAAAATGGTGGAGGAGAAAAAGAATTAGGAAATCCTAAACCTAGTTCCATTTGCAAAATCCAAGTTTTGACTCCAAATTCATAGAAGAAGCTTTTGTAAGCCTTCTCTTCATCTTCTCCAACTCTTTCTCTTTTCAATCTTAGAAATTCCTAAACCTAATTTAGGAAATGTTTCTCTTTTAAGCTTAGATTCAAGCTTGTTGGGTCGGAATTGAAGAGTGATTGTCCTTGCCATTGCTTTATAGCTTCTTCTTCATTTGTTTTGGTTTTAAAGGTGAGATTTTTATCTCACATCTATGTCCATATCTATCCTTGTTGTTAGGTATGAATTTTGAACACTTATTCATTTGTAATTGCTTTTGATTTGGATTGCTTTGGTGTATATTCCAATTTTTGGTGTTTTGAAAGCAAAATTTATGAAATCCTTTTATGGATATTTGGACATTGATATTCAAGGCGTATCGAAGAGCCTTTAAGGCTGGGTTGTCGCTTGGCATAAATCCTTAGTCGTTGTTGCTCGTCCGATCGCTTCCGATAATCGTTTTGGCCATCATTGGCCAAGGCAAGAAAGTGACAAAAGCTTAAGTTTCAGACGTCTGAAATTATTGATTCAGACGTCTGAATCTATTCTGGGCAAAATTTCATTCCCCGGGTCAGACGTCTGAATTATAATTTCAGACGTCTGAATTTGCTCAAATCCAACCCTAGAGCAAATAGGCCAAAATTAGCTATTTTCAGACGTCTAAGATAAATGATTCAGACGTCTGAATAGGGCTCTGGAATATATTCATTTTCCAGATTCAGACGCCTGAATCATTTATTTCAGACGTCTGAATCTGTTGTTTTTGCCCAATTTGCCTAATGTGTTTGGATTTTTGGTTTTTAATCGATTCATGTTTATCCGACTTATTGTTATCATTTATTGTTGACTTTGATGACTTCTTATCGAAATATTTGGGAGTATCCATTTGATGGATTCGATATCAATTTATATGGATTTGATTCATGGCTTCGAATGTGAATTTTGGTGATTGATTGTTTCTATAATCATTTCTGTGGTTTGTCACTTTAAAAACATAAAGGTTTTCTATTCTAGTAGTAAATATTAAAACTCTTTCATTAAAACAATTTCAACTCTATTTTTAATATCACACTCGTTTATAAAACCATTTTCCAATCTACTAGTATATACAAACCTTTACCTCACTCGTATGAGAAATCTAATTAAATGGCTTAGTAAAACAAGTGGTATGAAATGCTTGCGTTTACCTCGTCGGTTAATTCGTGGACTTGTTCGATTGAAACTTTTGTGACAACTTTCGAGTGGAGATCTACAATTTGTTCGTAAATATTTAAGTTAAGCCAGTGGTTATGTGATGTTCGTAGACGGAAATTTTATCGGTTTAGAAAACCGTCGAACGAATTTAGAGATAAAAATAACCGCAAGCGCACGGTGTACGAATGTAGCACGTGGCGAATACGGGTCGATCCACAGGGAATTGATGATTTTAAAATTCTATTCAATCAAATTATACCGAAGTCGAGAGTGAATAGTTAGAAATGTAAGAAACTAACAAAAACTAGCAAAAGAAAATGATAAAAATATGAGAGTTAAAAGAACAATTTAGAGATAAATCCACTCTCTTGATCATATAAATCAACAAAATGAAGTTATGATCTCTCTTTTCTTGTCATTAGTGAATTAGTTGATGTGCTTATCATAAGTATGGCATATTTGTGCTATTAATTAGCTCAATATAAACTATCAAACTATAACACAACCACTAATACACTTTTAAATCTCATAAAATATGACAAGAAAGTTGAAAGCAAAATCTATTTTAAGCATGGCCTATTAACTATTAATTAGAAATATAAGCCATCAAATTTTAATTTCAACAATCACTTCTTTGCCATAATCATATGTAGATGAAGAGGTAATTTGTGTTTTGTTTGACTAAGCATAGCCTATTTGTTATAAACAACATAGACTATCAAATTCAAAACTAAACAACATAATTAAACCACTTCAATCATTCTCATTAAGCACAAAAAGAGAGCATAAACATCAAATTAAGTTGAAGCTACATGATTAGAGAGCTTCATTACCCCTAAATTGAAGGGGTTTAGCCTCTCATATTTGTTATCGTATGAACAAATGTAGCTTGCAACATAAGAGAAAAAGAAAAGGAAAAGAGAGCAAAGTGAAATGGAAAATTATTCTAATTGCATAAAGGAAAATCTACACTACTTGCATAAAAGGAAATGAACATGTAATTAAAAAGAAACAATAATTAACATTGCATAAAAAAAGAATTACATAAGAGAAGAAATGGCTAAGTAGCCATGGAAAGAAAGAGAGATTTGATTTATTTTGTAAACTAAAACTAACTAACTAAGAGAAAGATGGCTACAAGAAACATAAGGGGTATTTATGCAATTTAGAAACCCTAATGCATATTTTTGGAGAGTACCCAAAATGCCCTTGGAGGAAGTGTGGTGGCCAAGTTATCATTAGCTTTAATAATCCCCCACTTAAATGTACATCAAGCTTTAAATGTCTTTTAGCATGTGCATTAGCCTTTAATTTGTACATTAGGTAGTGGGTAGGTGGGGTCCTCCATGTTATTCACTTTGAATTATTTCCATCTTCATTCCTTTGTATTCATTTTGTGCATGCATATTCGTTCATGAACCCACTTGTAATTGAGTGTAATTTCCTACAAAATAATATAAAAATTTCAAATTAAATATTCTCAAATTAATATATGCACAAAAATAACCATTTTGCCGCTGGATGAAGATGAATATGTGACAATTTCAAATAATATGAATTTTGGTTTAAACAAGTTAAAATACCCAATATGATCATTTATTTAATTTAAAAAGAATAAATATGGTGGTTAATATATGCACATTTACATGCACATCAAATACCCCCACACTTATCTTTTTATTCGTCCTCGAATAAACTAAAACTAAGGTAAATCCGTTTTCGTAGGGAGCACGATTGCATTAAGCGTATGCAATAAGCCGTTAAACCTCTGGGTGTCCCCAGTAGGATGAGTGTTGTCTCGTGAGGGTTTTCAACGGATACTACCCACAAAATCCAAATGCAGGATGAAAATATTTACAAAATACAAGATTTATTTACAAAGAGATGAACGCAAATTTTTGAAAATATTTACAAATGAAGGATTTATTTTTAAATTGACACGAATAAGTTAAATATAGGTTTTGGTTATTATCTTGAAGATTTATGTCATTTACTTGTCAAAATTTCCAACAAAAATCAAGTTATCATAACAAATAGACAATAGTTTAACTTGTTGTTTCGGTTTATAACAAAGTGTAATTATAAAATGGATCCTTAGTTGATTATCAAAGTTTATCAAAGTGGTATTTTCATTTCTTTTCAATAGCAAATCAAATCAAATAAGTAAAAATAGTGTTAGGATTTCAATTGCTTGCTCTTTCATTATTTGCAAGAAAAATTACACACCTAGCTCAGGTAAACTGAGGCCAGATATACCACCCATGCACTGCCTTTCGGGCTTATGTGAGGGGAGTACAGAGCATGGCGAGTGCACACACTTTCATGCATACACTATCGACCGTAGGTGGTTTTTATTAAGTCTTTTTTTACATGTGTTCCATACATCATAACCATGAGGACTTTTAAATGAGTATGAAAGCACAAAATCAAAAATTCCAAGTAACCGCCCATGCATAACCGTGAGGACTTTTAAATGAGAGTGAATACTTGGATGTTATTATTATTTTTTTATATTTCTTTTTGAGAGGGAGTTTTGAAAAATCATCTTAGCACCATTTAACTTAGAAGACAAAAAAAAATGTTATCTCCTTTACTTTAAATCAAACACTTTTTAAAACAAAGATTTTCAATTAGGATGTACTTCGTAATTAACACGTATGAATCTTCCTATATACTAGTTAAACCATTATTATTTGTAATCAAACTTCATTTTTATTTTGGTTAAGACCAATAAATTTTCAATTTAATAAACCAAAGCCATATATTTATCTTATAGTGTTTCTTTTAAAAATAAATCAAAAGAAAATTTGGTTTTGGATTTTTTTTTTAATTTTTTTTTTGTGATTCTAAAGCAAAAATAAACCATGAAAAATAAAAAATTGAAGATGTGTCTCCCCCCCACACTTGATTTTGACCGTGTCCCCACAGTCAACCCAAGTGAAAGGGATGTTTATTATTATTTACATGAAAACGAACGGTATTTACACGAGATCAGAAAGTATATCGTCAAAAAGTAAATGAAACGGTCTTCCAAAAATCGATTCATTTGTCTCGTCAAGTGTGCGAGACAAAGCTTAGGCTCGAAAAACCAAACCGTAAAAGATTTTGAAGTCGAATGTGGCTTTGGAAAAACGAATGTCGTTTTATTAAAAATCTTACGAGTTATTTTATTTTCGATGATTTTTGGGGTAGATATAACGATTGATTGAAATTCACGTTTATTTTCACCAAATTGAAATTCAAGTTTGTCATTGAAAAATTCTTCAAAATTATTGATTTCAATATGGTGATGTGAATCGTCCCCTTTGGAATCTAACAACCCATCTTCAAAAAGTCCAAAGAAATCGTGTTCGTTAAATTCGTCTTCCTTTGTTGGATTATCAACAACTTCATTGCGTATCTCAAGTTCAAAATCCAAAGCTGTTGTATTCAAATTTTCGAAATTGACAAAAGGAAGATTGAATTTTAAATTTGGTTCCACACCCTCAAAAGAATTGAAATCCAACTCAATTACCATATTTTCAACAACTTCATTAAGACCATCATTTTCAGTTTCAAAAGTCGTTATTTGAAAATCGTCAATTGTGGTAAAAGATGGATTATTATATGACTCGTCACACGTTGGGATTTTATTTTGTTTTTCACGTTGTTTCATATATGTTTCGAACAACAAATCTGTGTGATCATCGTAAATTTCGTTCATTTGTTCAACAAAATCCAATTTGTAGTTATTAAATTGAGAATTTTCGATTTGGACTTGTTGAGAACAAGAATTGTTAATCGTAACATGGTTAAGATTATTCCCATTGCCAAATTCATTTGAAAAGTTGTTTCCATTTTCATGTTGAGTTTGAAATTCATTTTGGAGTTCGAAATTAAATTGGCATGAGTTATAATCGTGATCGTTTGAATTTTGAATTGAATTCAAATTTTGAAATCCTTGACTCGAGTTATTACACAAATAAGAATTGCATAAATCATTTATCTCTTGATTTTGTCGTGTAGAAAGTTCGAGTAAAGATGAAATCATTTCAATGCTATTTTCAAGAGTCGAAGGTTGGTCATCGTTTTGAAAATTTTGTTGTTCGAAATTTGAATTATTTACACAATAGTTGTTGTTAAAATATCCATAAGAATTTGGACTGAAATCGTATGGATTATATTGATTTTCACAACTATTGTAAAATTCAAGTGAATATGGAAATTTAGACATTTTAAAGAATGTTTTTTGGGTTTTTTTTATAAACGGAAAATATTTACAAAGAAAATTTATTTTTAAAAAGGAAAATCAATTTTTGTTTTGTTTTTATTTTTCAATTTTTTTTGTTGAATTTTGGTTTTTCTAAATTTTTTCTATTTTTTTTGGAAATTTCAAAGAAAAGGATTTAAAAATTTCAAAGAAAAAGGAATATTTACAATTTTTTTAGTTTCTGATTTTGACCTTTTTTTTTAAATATGCATGAACTAATGCAACTAAATGAATGCAAAGGTTAATTACAAATGATTTATTTTAAGTTAATACAAAATTGTATAGTCACACACTGTCTTAAATCAACAAAAATATTTTTCAACCAGGTGACTGGCAGAGGTTGTCGGTGCACCACGAATCACCGTAGCAATGCAGCCGAAGGTTTAAGTACCTTCAGAGGAACAACCGCTATAATATTTACGAATCACTGTAATATTTATAAATGGTTATTACTCTGCCGTAGCCTAGACACCAAGAAATTAAATTGTTCAAAGAAGACAACTGTCAATATACAATTAAGTGAGTTATTGTTTAATCAAATTCTAAGATGAAATGCAAAGCTGAAATAAAACGTGTATTAACAATGCAACTAGAATGAAATTTTGTTTTTGCTTTTGATTTTTAATTTTTTTTTAAATTTTTTTCTTTTAAAATGCAAGCAAACAACAATGCAAGACAACTAAAACATAAAATTTTATAAGCAAGCAAGCAGTTATTTTTTATTCGGCAAGCACTTCAAATCAAGCAATTTATTTAACAAGCACTTCTGCTCTTTCTGTAGTTCCGCTTTGGCAACTTGAAATAAAGCAAGATATATACAACTTTTTTTTTGAAAGGAAACTTAAAAGTAGGGTTTAACTTGAAAAAAAAATAAAAAATTATTTTATTTTTTTAAATATAAGGACGAAACTCAAAATAAAAACAAAACAAAATAAAAACAATTTCAAACAAATTGAAGACCCCTCTTTTTAATAATAATGATAATGACAATAATAATGAAACAAAACTAAAATCAAAGACAGAAAAACAAATTAAGCAAACACAATTTTTTTTTTAAACAAAGTAAACTAAAGAAACTATAACAAACTAAAGCAAAAGAAGCTAAAAAAAGAAAAGAAAAACCAAAATGCGGCCCAGCACACTCCTTAAATTAACAAACACCCTCCAGATCAAAATCAAATTAAAAAAGAACACACTCCCAAATATTCACGAACGCGATTTTTATCGCAATTTTGTAAATCAACACATCCAATTCAAATGAAAATTCGAGTTCAAAGTTTGATGGCTGCGGCGTGGGGTAATTGCAGCGTAAAGGGTAAAGGGAAGTAGGTGTGCAGTTTTTGGAGCAGCAGATTTGTGATGTTAGGCTGCTAGAAAATGGAAGTCAAGGGTATTGATGGTGGTATTGATGGTGGTATATGGTTAAGAGATTGTGGTGAAGAATGTTGATCATAGAGGTTGGTAGAAGTTTTGAGATTGTTGATGGTAGAGTTGTAGTTGAAGTGAATTTTGATGGTAGCAGGTAGAAGTGTGGATGTGGAAATGTAGGAAAATAGTGTAGAAGTGTAGAAATGACAGTGGACAAAGCAAAGCAAGGTGGTGAAGTGTAACAACCCGCATATTTGTCGAGTTTGTATTTAAATATTTTATTTAAATATTAACTCGTTAATCGGATTTTGGTCCGAAAAGCTACTTTTTGCAAACGGTCAAATTAGGACTCGAGACCACTTCCATTGAGTTCGAAATGTCGTTTACAATTTTTTGTAAGTATAAACATCGATAGGTTTGGAGTTAGTGAAATTTCACTAACTTTTCCCGCTTTGGACTTTGGGTTAGTTTAGCCTATTAAGCCCAAGTTCCAACCCTCTTCTCCTCACTCTTCATAAATTTCCTAACTAATCAAGCTTTGGCATTAATGGTGGAGGGAATGGGAAATTAAAATTCCAAAACTCAAATTCAATTGCAATCCATCTTTCTACTCCAAATTCAAGAAGAAGACATTGGATTCAAGCTTCTTGTGCTTAGATAGAAGAAGGATTGATCCTTGCTTGCTTAAAACTTCATTTTCATTGATATTTGGTGCAAAGGTGAGATTTTTATCTCACAATTCTAGCCTATAACTATATTGGACTGTTGGGAATGATCCCCTATCATTTTTGCATGCATGTTAGCATTTGGTTTGGATTGGATTGGCGAAAAACTCCAACTTTTAGCGTTTTGGTGAATTTTCTGCACTTAGGTCGTTCTGGCCGTTTTTAGGTCGTTCGGAGTTAAGTCGTTCGTCCATAAGTCGTGAGTCGTTCACGAGTTAACCCTAGGTCGTTCTGGCCGTTTTTAGGTCGTTCGGAGTTAAGTCGTTTGTCCATAAGTCGTGAGTCGTTCACGAGTTAACCCTAGGTCGTTCTGGCCATTTTTAGGTCGTTCGGAGTTAAGTCGTTCGTCCATAGGTCGTGAGTCATTCACGAGTTAACCCTAGGTCGTTCTGGCCATTTTTAGCTCGTTCGGAGTTAAGTCGTTCATCCATATGACCCTTGAGTCGTTAGGTCGTATGACCCTTGAGTCGTTAGGTCGTTAGACCCTTGAGTCGTTAGGTCGTATGACCCTTGAGTCGTTAGGTCGTATGACCCTTGAGTCGTTAGGTCGTTAGACCCTTGAGTCGTTAGATCGTATGACCCTTGAGTCGTTAGGTCGTATTACCCTTGAGTCGTTAGGTCGTATGTCCCTTGAGTCGTTAGGTCGTATGACCCTTGAGTCGTTAGGTCGTTTGGCCATAGCTCGTTAGGTCGTATGACCCTTGAGTCGTTAGGTCGTATGACCCTTGAGTCGTTAGACCCTTGAGTCGTTAGGTCGTTAGACCTCACTTTGTCTTCACTAGGTCGAACCCCGTAAGCGGTGGCGTTGCCCCCGCACCCCCACCTTGGGGGGTTGCCACCCCCCCTGGACCCCCCCTCCGTAGGGGATCTTATCTGAAAAACATTCAACAGAACTTGCTTTGTTGAGATGCTGAGTTGACCATTCTTCGAGACAAACCATCTCTGGTTATCTCGGCCACGTTTGGTCGTTGGGGAACTTCCACTTTGATGCTTTTGAGCTGATTTCCTTGGATTTTATTCACATCTCCGAATGTGATCTTTGTGATGATTGTTTCTACAATCTCTTCTGTGATTTGTCATTTTAAAAATATAAAGGTTTCAATACTAGTAGTAAATATCAAAACTCTTTCAACAAAATGATTTCAACTCTATCTTCCGTAACAAAGCTCTTTTCTTAAACCGTTTTCCAATCTATTAGTATATACAAACCTTTACCTCACTCGGATGAGAAATCTAATTAAACGACTTAGTAAAACAAGTGGTATGAAAAGCTTGCGTTCACTTCGTCGGTTAATTCTTGGACTTGTTCGATTGAACCACTTGTGACACATTTTATTAGTGAAGATTTACAGTTCGTTCGTAAATATTTAAGTTAAGCAAGTGGTTATGGGACATGAAGCTAAACTTCTATATTTACTAGCTTAGTGAAATTGACACTTCTCGTTGATCATGACGATCATTCTGATGATTTAGACTAGCAACTGTGCGATGTCACTTGTTGCGAGGTTAGACTAGACATCACTTGTGTGATTCCACTCACACATACCTTTTTGCTTTTTGGTTAGTCTGGACCTTAATCTGTGTGATTCCATTCACACATGTGGGGTAGCTCCCCTTGGTCTTCGGACCGTCATGTGATAGGCCTCTTTCTCTTTTCTATGATTTCTGGACTTCTTGCATTGATTTCTAGAATTTATGTCATTGACTTGTTATGAGTACAAGTTTGGGGTATGATGCCCTTTCCGAATCTTTGAGAAGATTCTTGTGATATTGATTATCTCTTATTGATTGATCTTCTGTTGATCATTATTTACATACTTATAGTGGTATGTCATTATGGATGTTTATGTTTATGCCATATCTTTTATGTTATATCATGTCATCTGATATTTATAGCTAGACTGACCCGTTTATTATTTTCTTAAATAATACTCGGGTCAGACCGAGATGTTACAGGTGCTTCTGCTTGACTTCTTCCCAGGGATTCATCACTCTGACTTTTGGCTAACTGTTTAGATTAGCAGTTTTTGTTGTATACACTTGAGATATAGACTCATAGTTGTATTCTTTTGTATAGCACGTGTTGCTATTCTTTTGTATTATCGTGGATCTTACTGACCACTAGTCTGATGTACACTTTCATGTGTTAGTTATATATTCATATCTTCTTCCGCCTTTGTAATATGGATATCTGTGACTGATTTGTGATATGATTATTTCTATGTTTGTTTCCGAAGATTATTTATAGCCACCGTGTGATAAGCAATTACATGGATGGTCGCTCCTCAACAGCCTTATTCTCCGTGCTAGTTGACAGCACTACTCCGGAGTGTTCTTGGCTAGCATGGGTATAGAGGTGGGGCGTCACATGAAGTAAGTCTGGAGTGTTGTAGTTGAACTGTGGGCTGAGGGGCTGGCTTCTGGTAGTGATAGAGGGGGATGGAGGCAATGATTGAATGGTGGTTGGAGAAAAAGTTTGTACAAGAAAGATGTGCAATGGCAAAGGTGAATGGATGTGAATGGATGTGTAGATCAAGTTGTAGTGGAAGTGTTTTTGGTTGAGGATGGAATGTGTGGACAGGTGGTATGGGTTATAGATGCAGTGAGGGTTGATGAGAATGATGGTTTCAGGGGTTGGTAATGTTTTGACTGTGAAGTGAAGTATATGGATATGATGGAGTTGTAGTGTAAAATTGTGGGAAGTTTGGTAAAAACAGAGAGAGTGAGGCAGAGAGGAAAAACAGTTCTTTTTTTTGTATTAAAGGGAAAAGCAATGTAAAAGGGAAAGTAAAATGTAAATAAAAATTTCAAATGAAATAGAAAATTTGTTTTTGAAATTGTGTAAAAAAAATTTTTTTTTTTTTAGAGAAACTAGAAATGCAATGTTCAGTGCACAGAAAATGGCAATAACAGAAACTAAAAATGAGAAACTTGGATTTTATTTTATTTTGAAAACACACAAAAAAAATAAAATAAAAGTCACACAAAAATAAAACAAAGAAAAATAATTCGAAGAATAAAAATTTAAAATCAAAACAACTCCCCGGCGACGGCGCCAAAAACTTGTTCGTCGACGGAAATTCTATCGGTTTAGAAAACCGTCGAACGAATTTAGAGATAAAAATAACCGCAAGCGCACGGTGTACGAATGTAACACGTGGCGAATACGGGTCGATCCACAGGGAATTGATGATTTAAAGATTCTATTCAATAAAATTATACCGAAGTCGAGAGTGAATAGTTAGAAATGTAAGAAACTAACAAAAACTAGCAAAAGAAAATGATAAAAATATGAGAGTTAAAAGAAAAATTTAGAGATAAATCCACTCTCTAAATCATATAAATCAACAAAATGAAGTTATGATCTCTCTTTTCTTGTCATTAGTGAATTAGTTGATGTGCTTATCGTAAGTATGGTATATTTGTGCTATTAATTAGCTCAATATAAACCATCAAACTATAACACAACCACTAATACACTTCTAAATCTCATAAAATATGACAAGAAAATTGAAAGCAAAATCTATTTTAAGCATGGCCTATTAACTATTAATTAGAAATATAAGCCATCAAATTTTAATTTCAACAATCACTTCTTTGTCATAATCATATGTAGATGAAGAGGTAATTTGTGTTTTGTTTGACTAAGCATAGCCTATTTGTTATAAACAACATAGACTATCAAATTTAAAGCTAAACAACATCACTAAACCACTTCAATCATTCTCATTAAGCACAAAAAGAGAGCATAAACATCAAATTAAGTTGAAGCTACATGATTAGAGAGCTTCATTACACCTAAATTGAAGGGTTTAGCCTCTCATATTTGTTATCATATGAACAAATGTAGCTTGCAACATAAGAGAAAAAGAAAAGGAAAAGAGAGCAAAGTGAAATGGAAAACTATTCTAATTGCATAAAGGAAAATCTACACTACTTGCATAAAAGGAAATGAACATGTAATTAAAAAGAAACAATAATTAACATTGCATAAAAAAAGAATTACATAAGAGAAGAAATGGCTAAGTAGCCATGGAAAGAAAGAGAGATTTGATTTATTTTCTAAACTAAAACTAACTAACTAAGAGAAAGATGGCTACATGAAACATAAGGGGTATTTATACAAGTTAGAAACCCTAATGCATATTTTTGGGGAGTACCCAAAATGCCCTTGGAGGAAGTGTGGTGGCCAAGTTATCATTAGCTTTAATAATCCCCCACTTAAATGTACATGAAGCTTTAAATGTCTTTTAGCATGTGCATTAGCCTTTAATTTGTACATTAGGTAGTGGGTAGGTGGGGTCCTCCATGTTCTTCACTTTAATTATTTCCATCTTCATTCCTTTGTATTCATTTTGTGCATGCATATTCCTTCATGAACCCACTTGTAATTGAGTGTAATTTCCTACAAAATAATATAAAAATTTCCATTTAAATGTTCTCAAATTAATATATGCATAAAAATGACCATTTTGCCCCTGGATGAAGATGAATATGTGACAATTTCAAATAATATGAATTTTGGTTTAAACAAGTTAAAATACCCAATATGATCATTTATTTAATTTAAAATTAATAAATATGGTGGTTAAAATATGCACATTTACATGCACATCATGTGACATGAGGCTAAACTCATATATTTACTAGCTTAGAGTAATTGACACTTATTGATGATCGATGATGATAATTTTGTTATTTAGACTAGCGATGTGCGATGTCTCTTTTTCTTCAAGGGAGACTAAACCCCGTTTCTATGGAGCTTCGGCTCAATTTGGTGGGGTAGGGACCCATGGTCTTCGGACCGTTTTGTGGAGCTTCGGCTCAAAATTAATGGTTAGCAACCATGGAATAGCACTCCATTTTGTAATACACGTGTTGGTGAGTTTTCATGCTTCCATTTTGTGATAGGCTCCCCCTTTTTGTGATTTCTGAATTTGCATTGATGATTTCTAGAATTTATGTTTCACCAATTTTTGTGATTACATTTATAAGTTCTATCAATATTTGTACATTGGTGAATTTGTGTTTCACTAACTTTTGTGAATTTGTGTTTCAACAACTTTTATGATTGGCATTGAGATGTTTGCCAATATTTGTGACTTGGTGAATAAAAATAAAGAGTATGACATTCTTTTTGATCTTTGAGAAGAATCTTGTGATATTGATTAATCTCTAGTTGATTATCAATTACACACTTATCACAGTATGCTTTATGGTTATCATACGTTTTTTTCATATCTCTTATTCTATATCATTTTACTTGATATTTATAACTACACTGATCCGTTTATTATTTTCTTATCAAATAATACTCGGGCCAAACCGAGATGTTACAAGTGCTTCTGCTTGACTCCTCATCTGGGAGAACTACATTAGATTGGTAGTTTTTGTTGTTATACACTCGAGATATAGACTCGGGTTAGACCGAGATGTTATAGGTGCTTCTGCTTGACTCCTCGTTTGGGAGTATTATCTGACTTTTGGCTAACTACATTAGATTGGTAGTTTTTGTCGTTATACACTCGAGATATAGACTCAATGATGTATATATATTATTTTGTGTAGCACTTGAATCTATTCTTTTGTGATATTGTGGATCTTGTTAGACCACTACTCTGATGTACACTTTTAAGTGTTATATATTCATATATATTTCCGCCTTTGTGATATGTACTTCTGTGACTGATTTGTGTTATGTTTATTTCTATATTTGTTTTCAAAGATATTATAGCCACTGTGTAGTAGTTTTGAGTTCGTATCGACATGTCGGATTCCTCTACATGCTATACTATCTGACATATCGGTGCTCGCACAAAGCAATTACACAGATGGTCGCTCCTCAACAGCCTTATTTTCCGCGCTAGATGACGGCGTTACCCCGTAGTGTCCTTGGCTAGCATAGGTATGGAGGTGGGGTATCACATCTTGGTATCAGAGCCAAACTTCAAAAAAATGTAGAATAATTTAGCAAGGATCATCGTCCTAAGTCCATCTTAGGAGTCGTGCCTTAGGATTTTATTCGAGTCATTGGACCCGTTCTATCCTATTTTCTTTGTGATGCCTTGTCTTGTCAATCATTATTGTTTGATATTCATTTTTAGAATAACCTTTTATTCTTCTTTCTTTCTTTCTTAAAGAAGAGAAATGGTTAGACCTGGCCATCCCAATGCCGGTCAATCTAGTGCTACTCCCCAGAATGGAGTATTTATGTCTGCACAACAACTTCTTGATCTAGTAAAGAATGCTCAAGCTGCTGGACCCATTCCAGAGGCTTCTCACCCTAAGTCTGGATTTGCACGCTTGTGCAACGATTATACCAACTTGGGTGGGAAGCCATTCAAAGGTTCTGAAACCATTATTGAAGTCCAAGCTTGGCTTAGAACATGCGATCGCATCTTTTCTCGCATGAATCTTATTGATCTTCATCGAGTTCAGGTGGCCTTTAGTATGCTCCAAGAAAGAGCATTAGACTGGTACGAGCTTCTGATTTCTGAAATAAATGAAGCAGATCTTACTTGGAAGAAATTCTGGAAACGATTCGAATTAAAGTTTGTGCCAGAATGTGACATTGGCTCGTCGTTTCATAGACCTTGTTCAAGGTGAATCCTCCATGGCAGATTATATCGCATCATTCGAGTCACTTTCTAAATACGGGGTCGAATACATAAACACCCCATTAAAGAAGAATAAGAGATTTATCTATAGCTTGAACAAAAATCTCAAAAAGCCATTACTTCTAAAATTAGAAGTTTCTTTTGATTAACTCATTGATATCGCTCTTCGACTTGAAGAGGCAGATAAAGAGAGTGATGTTGAAGTTGTTAGCGCCAAATCGAACTTCAACAACAACAAGAAAAGGCCTAATAAATCCAAAGGTCCTTATCCCCATAAAAAGGGGAAATAAGTATCTCCGACAGCGAAGAATTCTACCTCTAATGGTGGGCAGTGCTACAACTATGGTTCTAAGGACCATTATGCGAATAAGTGTTCAAAACCCCATGCTTGTCGCTATTGCAAAAGCCTGGATCATTATTTATCTGCATGCCCCCAAACTCCAAAACAAGAAGGAGGGAAAGCTTAATGTGGCGCAAGCCCTTTGCAACACTTCTCGTGGACAAGTTATTTCTCATTCTATCCTTGACGGCATTATTGTGTTTCATGATCATCCTATTCGAGTTCTTTTTGATTCGGATGCGTCCTATTCTTTTATATCAAAAGAACTTGTTGATACTTTTTCTTTGAGTGTTGTTGCTTTAATGACTTCTTTGAGAATTGCGAATCCGGTTGGTGGATCCGCAACATTCAATTTACTTTGTAAAGATGTTGAGATTGTTTTATGTAATTTTTCTTTGCAAGCCGATTTGCATGTCATGCGTTACTTAGGCTTCAGAATGATTTTCGGAATGGATTGGCTTAACCGTTATGAAGCTCGTATCCTATGTCTTGAGCGGACTATTCATCTTCGACATCCTAAATTTGTTAAGCATATTTCTAATGATCTTAGAGATTTGGATTCCAATTTGGCGGCATCTTTATATTCTTTAAATCCTCATGATGACGATAATGATGATGAGGATGATGTCATTTCTCTTATTCACGTTGTTCGTGAATTTTCCGACATATTTGATCCAGTTTTAGGATTACCACCTAAGCGAGCAATTGAGTTCAAAATTAATCTCATCCTTGGACCTCAACCTATCACTCGTCCCCTTATCGTACGTCCAATAAAGAAAATGAGGAGATGCGCAAACAATTATCCGAATTGAAAATAAAGCAATTTATTCGCTCTAGTTCCTCTCCTTGGGGAGCTTCGGCTATTTTTGTGAAGAAATCCGATGGTACACTTAGGCTTTGCGTTGATTATCGCAAGCATAACGATCTTATTATCAATAATAAATATCCCTTACCTCGGATTGATGATTTATTTGATCAGCTTAGTGGTGCTAGAGTCTTTTCACAATTGGACTTGGCAACCGGCTTTCATCAGCTTCGTATTGCGGAGGATAGTATTCCTTTCACGTCGTTCCGTACTCGCTATGGATCTTATGAATGGCTTGTTATGCCTTTTGGTTTAACGAATGCTCCGGCTTATTTCGTTGGCCATATGAATCGATTTTTAAAAGACTTCGTCGATCAATTTGTTCTCATCTTTATAGATGATATTCTTGTGTATTCTAAAACCAAGGAAGAGCATGAAAAGCATCTTCAGATTGTGTTGGAAACTCTTAGGAGCAATCAATTGAAAGCAAAATTCCCTAAATGCCACTTTTGGAAATCTCGTGCGAAGTTTCTCGGTCATATCATTTTCGAATCCGGAATTTTCATGGATCCTTCAAAGATTGAAGCGATTCAAAATTGGAAGAGACCGAAGAGTGTGACGGAGATCCGTAGTTTTCTTAGATTGGCAGGCTATTACCACCGTTTCATAAAAGACTTTTCTAAAATTTCCATGCCTCTTACTAGTTTGACAAAGAAGGGAGTTAAATACATTTGGTGGGACAAATGTGAAGCTACTTTTTAGAAATTAAAAGAACTCCTTTCCGATGCTCCTATTCTTGAATCAAGATTTTATTGTTTATACCGATGCTATCGTGTTGGTTTGGGAGTCGTTCTCATGCAAAGAAAACGTGTTATTGCTTATGCTTCTAGACAATTGAAGCCAGCCAAGACTAGATATGCCACTCATGATTTAGAGCTCGCGATTATTGTTTTCGCCCTTAAAATTTGGCGTCATTATCTTTTGGGAGATAAATTTGTTCTCTATACCGATCATAAATCTTTGAAGTATTTATTTTCTGAAAAGGAACTTAATTTGCGTTAACAACGTTGGCTCGAGTTCCTTGCATCTTATGATCTTGACATTCTTTATACTCCCGCAAAGGGAAATCATGTTGCCGACGCTCTTAGCCGAATGCAACAAGCGGTTGTTTCCATGATGATATCCGAATGGAATGATCTCAAGACTTTATCCACTTGTGAGATTCGAGATCTTGCATCTGATTTATGTTCATCTCTTGTTTTATGTAGCCTTGAGGATCATCCTTCTCTTTTAGACCACATTCTTGAAGCTCAAAGATTAGATCCCGAATTGGCTCTTCTTGGCCAAAATTTTAGGGATAAAACTGATATTGAAGGTTTGAAAGACTTTGATATTGATTCCCATGGCGGTATTTGAAAATTTGGTAGACTTATCATGCCAAATATTAGTGATCTTCGTAAAGACATTTTAGAAGATTCTCATCATTCTAAATTTACCATTCATCCCGGTAGTAGTAAAATGTACACGGATGTGAAGCGACTTTATTATTGGGATGGAATGAAATCTGATATTACTAACTTTATTAAGCGTTGCATGACTTGCCAACTTGTCAAGGCCGAGCATCAAAGGCCCGATGGGTTATTGCAACCTTTAGAAATCCCAATTTGAAAGTTGGATCAAACTTCCATGGATTTTATTGGCGGCCTTCCCCATTCCCGTTCGGGTCATGATAGCCTATGGGTGATAGTTGATAGACTTACGAAATCCACCCATTTTATTCCCGTTCGGTCCAATCGGACCATACCTCTTTTGGCGAAACTTTTTATTAAAGAAATGATTAAATTGCATGGGTTCCTACTTCTACTGTTAGCGATCGTGATCCATTGTTTACTAGTGAATTTTGGAAGAGTCTTCAAAAAGCTTTGGGAACGAAGCTTAATTTTAGCTCCGTTTATCACCCTCAATCCGATGGACAAACCGAGCGTGTGAATCAAACTCTTGAAGAACTTCTTTGTGCATGTGTTCTTGATTTTAGTGGAAATTGGAAAGATCATATTTCTCGTGTTGAGTTTTCCTATAATAATAGCTTCCAATCTACTATTGGTATGGCACCTTTTGAGGCACTCTATGAAAGACCATGTCGATCTCCTTCTTATTGGCTTGAGGCCAGTGAGAAGCTGGTTTTAGGTCCAGATTTATTCGTGATTCCACATAAAAGATTGACCTTATTCGTCATAGGATGAAAGAAGCTCAAAGTAGGCAAAAATCCTATGTCGATAACCGAAAAAGGAAATTAGGATTTTCTGTGGAAGATTTTATGTTTATTCGTGTTTCACCAATGAAGGTGTTGTGCGTTTCAGTCGATCGAGAAAGTTAGCACCTCGATATATTGGACCATTTCCCATCACTGAACGTATCGGTTCTGTGGCTTATCGCCTTTTATAACCGGCTCAGTTTTCTACTATTCATGACGTGTTTCAAGTTTCTCAATTACGGAAATGCTTTAGAGATTCCGATTCTATTCTTAAGCCCGGTGTTGTAGAAGAAATTGAAGTTTCACCTAATTTAACTTATGAGCAACATCCTATTCGCATTATTGCTATGGAGGTTAAACGCCTTCGAAATAAAGATGTCCTGCTTGTGAAAGTTCAACAGTCCTCAAATCCTAAGGATTGCTCTTGGGAATCAAAAGAATTCATCAAGCAAACCCATTCGGACTTATTCTCTTGTGCTCTTTAAGGTGAACTTCTTATTCTAAATTTCTTTTGTGGTGATATGCTTTTATGGTTGTTACTTTTCGTTCATTTATTTCTTATGATTGCGAGGACCCAATTTCTTTAAGGAGGGGATTTTGTAACAACCCGCGTATTTTACGATTGAATATTCAAATCTTTTATTTAAATATTTCATCGTTAGTCGGATTATAGTCGGAAAAGCTACTTTTTGCAAACAGTCGAACTAGGACTCGAGACCACCCTCATTGAGTTCAAAATGACGTTTGCGACCTTTTTGAGCATAAACATCGATATGTTTGGAGTTAGTAGAATGTTGCTACTTTATCACTTTGGGCTTTGGTTTGGGTCTCAGCCCTATATCCTAACACAAGCCCTTGCTCCACCCCCCACTTATCTGCATTCACTTCATTTTCCTAACACTCTCAAGCTCAAGATAAAAATGGTGGAGGAGAAAAAGAATTAGGAAATCCTAAACCTAGTTCTATTTGCAAAATCCAAGCTTTGACTCCAAATTCAAAGAAGAAGCTTCGGTAAGCCTTCTCTTCATCTTCTCCAACTCATTCTCTTTTCAGTCTTAGAAATTCCTAAACCTAATTTAGGAAATGTTTCTCTTTTTAGCTTAGACTCAAGCTTGTTGGGTTGGAATTGAAGAGTGATTGTCCTTGCCATTGCTCTATAGCTTCTTCTTCATTTGTTTTGGGTTTAAAGGTGAGATTTTTATCTCACATCTATGTCCATATCTATCCTTGTCGTTAGGTATGAATTCCTAACACTTATTCATGTGCAATTGCTTTTGATTTGGATTGCTTTGGTGTATATTCCAACTTTTGGTGTTTTGAAAGCAAATTTATGAAATCCTTTTATGGATATTTGGACATTGATATTCGAGGCGTATCGAAGACCTTTAAGGCTGGGTTGTCGCTTGGCATAAATCCTTAGTCGTTGTTGCTCGTCCGATCGCTTCCGATAATCGTTTTGGCCATCATTGGCCAAGGCAAGAAAGTGCCAAAAGCTTCAATTTCAGACGTCTGAATCTTTTCTGGGCAAAATTTCATTCCCCAGGTCAGACGTCTGAATTATAATTTCAGACGTCTGAATTTGCTCAAATCCAACCCGAGAGCAAATAGGCTAAAATTAGCTATTTTCAGACATCTGGGATAAACGATTCAGACGTCTGAATAGGGCTCTGGAATGTTTGCATTTTCCAGATTCAGACGTCTGAATCATTTATTTCAGACGTCTGAATTTGTTGTTTTTGCCCAATTTGCCTAATGTATTTGGTTTCCGGTTTTTATTCGATTCGTGTTTATCGGAATTATTGTTATCATTTATCATTGACTTTGATGACTTATTATCGGAATATTTGAGAGTATCCATTTGATGGATTCGTTATCAATTTATATGGATTTAATTCATGGCTTTGAACGTGAATTTTGGTGATTGATTGTTTCTACAATCATTTCTGTGGTTTGTCACTTTAAAAACATAAAGGTTTTCTATAATAGTAGTAAATATTAAAACTCTTTCATTAGAACAATTGCAACTCTATTTTCAATATCAAACTCGTTTATAAAACCATTTTCAATCTATTAGTATATACAAACCTTTACCTCACTCGTATGAGAAATCTAGTTAAACGGCTTAGTAAACCAAGTGGTATGAAACGCTTGCGTTTACCTCGTCGGTTAATTCTTGGACTTGTTCGATTGAAACTCTTGTGACAACTTTTGAGTGGAGATCTACAATTTTTTCGTAAATATTTAAGTTAAGCCAGTGGTTATGTGACATGAGGCTAAACTCATCTATTTACTAGCTTAGAGTAATTGACACTTCTTGATGATCGATGATGATCATTTTGTGATTTAGACTAGCAATGTGCGAGTCTCTTTGTCTGCGAGGGAGACTAAACCCCGTTTCTGTGGAGCTTCGGCTCAATTTGGTGGGGTAGCGACCTATGGTCTTCGAACCGTTTTGTGGAGCTTCGGCTCAAAATTAATGGTTAGCAACCATGGAACAGCGTTCTGTTTTGTGATACACGTGTTGGTGAGTTTTCATGCTCCCGTTTTGTGATAGGCCTCCCCTTTTTTGTGATTTCTGGATTTCTATTGATGATTTCTAGAATTTGTGTTTCGCCAGTTTTTGTGATTATATTGATAAGTTCTATCAATATTGTGCATTCGCGAATTTGTGTTTCACTAACTTTTGTGAATTTTTGTTTCAACAACTTTTATGATTAGCATTGTGATGTTTGCCAATATTTGTGACTTGGTGAATAAAAATAAAGAGTATGACATTCTTTTTTATCTTTGAGAAGATTCTTGTGATATTGATTAATCTCTAGTTGATTATCAATTACATACTTATCACTACATGGCTTTATGGTTATCATACGTTTTTGTCATATCTCTTATTCTATATCATTACCTGATATTTATAGATAGACTGATCCGTTTATTATTTCTTATCAAATAATACTCGGGTTAGACCGTGATGTTATAGGTGCTTCTGCTTGACTCCTCGTTTGGGAGTATTATCTGACTTTTGGCTAACTACATTAGATTGGTAGTTTTTGTCATTATACACTCGAGATATAGACTCAATGATGTATATATATTATTTTGTGTAGCACTTGTATCTATTCTTTTGTGATATTGTGGATCTTGTTAGACCACTACTCTGATGTACACTTTTAAGTGTTATATATTCATATCTATTTCCGCCTTTGTGATATGAACTTCTGTGACTGATCTGTGTTATGTTTATTTCTATATTTGTTTCCGAAGATATTATAGCCACTGTATATTAGCTTTGAGTTTGTATCGACATGTCGGATTCCTCTGCATGTTATACTATTTGACATATCGGTGCTCACACAAAGCAATTACATGGATGGTCGCTCCTCAACAGCCATATTCTCCGTGCTAGATGACGGCATTACCCCGTAGTGTCCTTGGATAGCATGGGTATAGAGGTGGGGCGTCACAGTACCTTTCCAAATCACTTTCAAATATCATACTTATATAAAGTCCATTATATAGGATTTCATTTTCAAATCGAAAACTTTCCAAAATCAATAGTATATCAAATCATACTTGTATAGACTTCGATTATATAAGATTTCTCTTACCAAATTGAGTACCTTTCAAATCAATAGTTTCAAATCAACATCATACTTATACAAATCCATTTTATATAAGTTCAATTACTGCTAAATCAAGTATTTCGTAACATATGGTTCTCAAATTTCAATCTATTTCAATATCAATTCAGTTTCAAAATCATATATGGTTTTACCAAATCATTTCTTCCAAATTAAATATCTCCAGTTTAAATGTTTCCAAAAATAATAGGTTTAGAAAATAACCCAAGTTTCCATATTAACTTAATTTAAGTCAAACAAGTTCATTTCCAAAATTATCATATAAATACTGGATTTACATTCCAATCTATTTTCAAAACCAAATATTTTCTCAAAATCAATTATACCCAGAAATGATTTCCAAGTTTATAACTATCCCTTTAAAACCTTTGAACTATTTATTTTTATTCAAAAGATCCAAATTTCCTTTTGCAAATTATTTACTTAACAAAACTTTAAAATTTATTTAATCCATACTCTTCATACTTTAAACATACAAAACTAAACTTATATACTTTACTAGATATTTTATACTCTTCGAAATTTCTTAGCCTTGAAAATTGAACCTCGATTTGGAAGTGTTCGTACCTTCAAAATAGTCAGTGAAATCAAATTTCGAATCCAAGAGTTGGGAATCAGTCAATTTTATAAATAGAGTTATATAAAATCAAATCTAAAACTTGAGGACTGAACACCGGGCTTACTTCAAATCATTTCAAATATATATACATATACCTTTCGAAAATCAAATCATACTTCGAAATCTGAAATCAAAATTGGTTTCACAAAATCACTTTCATAGCACAGCTACTAGAGTGGCCTCTCCCCACTCTAAAACTCGAAAATCAATGTCGATGATGCGTGCACTCATCACCGAGATTATATTCCAACGCCACACGTGGGTTCTGGACTTCTATTTTCTTAAAACTTCCTTGAAATTTCTTTGAGATAATTGAAACTCATTTGAATTCATTTCAAACATTTCTTATCTGGAAAATACTTTCAAATCATATTATCATATATTTTCAAAACCTTAAAACCAATTTTCAAAATAACGGAGTTCAATCTCTCAAATTTCAATTTCAAAACCATTCCATAAAATCATTTTATATAAACCAAATTCTTGTATAATTTTCCAAATTTCAAATCCTTTCGAAACTTTAAATTTTCATTTTTAAATGGTATATAATCGTTATCGAAAACACATCACCTTTATATATAAAATGTGGTCATCCTTATCAAAATAATTATTTCGATGTATGCACAAATTTCAAAATACTACTAACCATAAATTTCCAAGGGATGGTCCAAGGATAGATCTCAAACAAACATGGATTCAAATTTAAAGGAACTCTGATCAAATAGAATTTCTGGTTCGAAGATAAGCTCGAACGAAAGCTAAGATAACTTAATTATCAAATAGAAGATGGATAAGCCCATATAAATCGCGGGAAACCTCGACAGGGATAACCCTAAATTCAGGAATATAACCAATGCTGAAATCTAAGGCAAATAGACATTCGGTCGGCCGAGATAGAATCCAGGTAAAGCAGGAGATAGATAGCATCGAAATCCGAGGATACAGAAATCTCCGGTGGATCGATGCCAATTGTAAAGGAGTTTCACCCCTTTACAAATCATTCAAAGATTTGCGGAATCACCGATTTTTATAGAGGTCAGTCAAAGTGGAGCCATGGAATGCCCTAAAATAAAAAGGAAAAAAGTAGGGAAGACAAGACTCGATTTTAGAACAAGTGGGAGCATTCCAACGTTCAAGGAATTCTAATCGATAAGAGTCCTAACCAAGGTGATTCCAACAAGGTGGATACCGAAGGGATGAAGTTTAGAAAATCTTGATTTCAAAATAAGAAAATTTATACCAAAATAATCTTTAAAAATCATTTTATACTTCGAAAATACGTTCTCTCACAAAGAAATGATTCTGAGATTGATTTCACTCATTCTAGGGTATTTCTACCATATTTCTAATGAGTTTTTACTCCTCAGGCTAAGGTTTGCCTAAAACCAAAGCTCTGATACCAAATTGTAACGACCCACTATTTTGGACCATTCAAATCGACAATAATCCACACATGCCAGACTTGAATAATTCAAAATAATAGATTGTAATAAAATTTAGAGCAAATAAAATCATTCACGGAATCACAGACACAGAAATATCAGAATACTCGCAACAGAAATAAAATACCATAGTAGTTCATGAAGCTACTATATACAAACTCTCAAAATATATACAAAATATCATAGTTTAAAAATGGATACAATAGAAGTCTAGATACATAAATCAATAATACAGAGACAGATACCGAGTAGGAACTAACTGGAAGAAGTAGATGAATAGATAGACAGATAAGCTCCAGCTAAACTCTAGCTCCAGAAAGTGAATCCAAAGCTGTCATTCTCTGGCTGACCCGAGCATAAAGTAAAACACAACACGCAAGTGAGGACATACATACTTATACAATGTAAACCAACTCAAGTGAACTGTAATAGCAATGCACAATAACTTAAAGGATGCTTGTCACCGCTCATCCTTTAAGGATCAGTCAAACCATCAATTAAGTAGTAATAACCACTATCCTAGAAATATCCATATTAAAGTAAACAATGCAAATAACAGTGTTATTGTGACTAGAGTAACGTAGAGCTGCAGTAACCGCTCACCTCTAGCCACACTCTTAAAATCAAAGGTGTGCATCAAATAATCACAAGAAAATCACATGACACACAAAACATCGTACCCGTGGTTATAAATTTCAAAATCATTTATAATTCTGAATTAAAATAATTCATTTAAACCATTAAAAATTGAAGTCATTATTCCTTCAAATCAAATATTCAATTCCCAAAAATTTAGCCTTTTCTGAGTTCATTTATTCAGTTAAACACTTCAAATATTGAAATTTCAGCCATAAATAAACTTTGATTTTAACCCTTTAAACATTATAAAAATCATATTTTAAAAAAGGTTCATTAAAATATCTTTAACTTATTATTTTTATAAAGTAAATTTCCTATAAATAAAATCAAATTTTCAATAATTCACTTAATAAAATCAAGTGTACAATTTCCTATTCTTCACATTTTAACAAATTTCTTAACACTTAAATTTTTATTACCATTTTCCAATTATAACTTAATTTCCATTTTATTTATATTACTTAAATTCCATTTTTAATTTCTTAACTTAACCTTTAATTTCAAACCAAATTGCACATTTCCAAGTTAAGTTAAATTCCAAAATTTCCACTTAACTATCCATTGATTTAACATTTTAAACTAATTACCTAAATTCAAAATACACTGTAAGTTGCTTAACTTTATTTTACAAATAACTTGATATTTTCCTTTACTTTATATTTATCCAATTCATACATCAATTATATTAATTACCAAGTTCATCTTATAATTCCATTTTTACTTAAATTCCCATTATTAAGTTAAATCAAACTTTCACACTACAACTCAAAACATCTATTAAGTTATACCATTTATCCTGTTAGCAAGTCATTGCTTTACCATTTTAAATCCAATATAAGTCAAATTTCATATTTTTGTTTTTCTCTTTCATTTACAATACATGAAATTTATAAGAAATCATATTTTGAAATCAACCACGGGTCTGGATACTATTTTACACCTAAATCAAGTGATACGGAAATTATCATTTATATCCAAAATTAGTAAAATTTCCAGGTTTTGATTATTTCAAACCAGCAATCCCAAGAAAAATACAAATAAATAAAAAACACTCAGGTCTATCATTTCATCCCATAATGATTTTTCCCTATTCTAAAGTCCGTTCGGGTATGTATCATTTCAACCCATAGTGATTTCTATACTTACAGGGAACTTGTAGTGATGATCAAAATAAACTGAATAGTAACAACATATGGCAGTATCATATGATATGACAGATAAATAAACATGATTAACATTATATACTTTATAACACCGGTAGGTATAACGTGATAATAAAATCTACAGATTCACATGGTGTCAATTTACTAATTATATAAGTACAAATGTCATGTGTGAATTACTCACCTTTTATGCTGGAGTTAGCAAAACAAACAACACGAATGAATTCCAGAAGGCATGATGACATGACAAAAGATTCAAGTGGAAGAGAACCAAGCTAATGATCTTGTCACAACCCATAAACAAAACCAAATATAAATATAAATTCAATACACATTGAATTTGAAACAACTTTGAAATTAAAGCAAATTGAACACAATAGTTTTTGCCATGCTTTCAACATCTACTTGCTCGGCCTAGGGGGTGAATATGGTCTGGTTTGGTGTGATTTTGGATCAGGTTTGAGTCTATGGAGGCACGGCTACATGTGCTAGAAGTTGCAAAGGAGTCACAACACATGAATATGAGGAGACAAGACAGCATAGTGGTGTTTTTGTCAACTTTTGGGCTCAGCTACATGGTCCTAGGGCTCAGCCATGACATGTTTCAGATCTGGAAAGAGGTAAGGCTGAGGGTAAATGGTCATATCATGGTGGTGGTGGAGTATGGGGAGGTGGCCAAGGCAATCCAAGGCGATGGTGATGAGGACTAGGCTCGGTTAGGCATGTTTTAAGGAGTTTGCAACATTTTTATGGAGTTTTTGGTCATGGGGAAGTATGGCCAGATCTGGTAAAAGGAAGAGGATGTGATAGGTGGTTGATAATGAGGAGGAGGAGGTGGTGGTGGAAGTGATGGCCAAGGCACTAGAGTGGATGTAACGACCCGTAAAATTCAATGATTAAAATGAGTTAAATTAATAAGATTTTTAAATGAATTTAGAAAGAAATAAAAATCTTATAATTTATATTGGAATGAATGTTAGAATTTAGATGTAGCAATTGAAATTAAAATTTTCAATTTAAAATTTATATTGCAATTAATTGGAAATAATGTAAGTTGTCATACTGGTTATAAGTTTAATATAAGAAAATAAATGGCAACATTGATTTGTATGTAGTAAAAGCTTATGTATGTGATTAAAGGGTAACGGTAATGCTAAATTGTATGTTACCTATTGTTAATTGAATTTGAAATGAATTTTTAATAAATGTAAATAAAATGGAAACATAGATTTATTTATAGGTTAGGAATTGATGTAAAGAAAATTTAAAACCAAGTAAATAAATTTTTGAGAACATTTAATAGTAATTAATGTGTATAGTAGGCTATTGACAATTTATGGATTGTTAAGATTGCAAAGCTATAATTGAGTATAAATATGAATAATTGGTAATTAATTAAAATAAGAAAAATAAATGTAAATGTTATAACTTGGTTACAAAATTTATATATGAAAATGGATGTAGATATGAACTAATTAATGTACGCATTTATTTATAATGGGATAAAACGTAAATTAATGTAATAAAGATAATGCAGGTTGATAAGTATTCATAATGGTTGTGTTGATGTTAAACGTTACTTTAATGATTGTAATATAAAATAACGGAAGTGTGAATGGAAATTAACAGAAACGTAAACTTACTTTAAGGTAGTAATTGAATGGATTTCCGGTTTGTTGGAATAGAATAATGTATACTTGGTAATAAATTTAGTATAGGAAAACGAACTTAAATATTGAATTTATTAATGTATATATATATATATATATATATAATGAATGACGATTATTGGAGTGGAAATAATAAACTTATAAAGGGTGATTGAGAGTTGTGACCACAAATTGTTATGAGTTATACATATATATTTAATTCATTCAATTGAATTGGAAATCATTCCAATAAATCTAAAGGAAATGTTACGTTAATATAAATTTAGGAATCGGGGAATCAACTCAAAAGTTATTAACTAAGGAAGTAATACGTAATAAAATAAAACCAATACCATACGAGAATTGTAACATTTGTTTGTGAATAATGAATTCCAATGGGTAATTAAAGGTTTTGATAACAATTATTTGAATATTACCTAATTAATTGGTGAATGAATTTATTATAAGTTACCCGTTTATTTAGGTTAATAATTAAATGGGTAATCAATTGAAATTAATCTAATTAAGGGTGTTATTAGTAAATTAGGGTAGTAATGGGTAATGATGTTTTGCTAATGGTGTATGAATGAATAGATGATTTAAATTAAAGGAATTGATGTTAAGGTTATTCATATTGGACAATTTGTTGAATTATAAGGAATGGAAATAAAGTTTTGTCAATATATTGGAATTTAATTTCTGATAATAAGATAAATTGAAATTTTAAGAAATTGAAATAGCTAAATAATACGTTATTTGAAATCATGATGGAATATGAGAATAATTTATGTAATAATTTTGAATCCAATAGTAGACCCATCTATTTGAAAATAATGAATGGAATAATTATGCGTTAATTTAATTAAATGGAAATTTTGGAAATTAAATTTATAATTTAATGAAATTGAGGTTAATATTGAAATTTATAAATTATTCACCTCTAAGTTGACGTATAAATTTGGTTAATCATTGTAAATGATTGCGAAATCATAAGTGATGAAATTTGGCAAATTTTCGAATTGAAATTGAAAAGTTGATTTAATTAATTAATTTTAATTTATTTAATTAATGAAAAAATAGCCATTTTGGCCACTGACTCGGATTTCGACGAAACTAGTTTCACCGGATCCGTATCGGTGCATTATTGTAGGATTTCAAGTTTCATATCGATCGGACTTGTTCTTTGATCGTATGGGCTCGAAACGTCTTGAAATCAATTTAATTGAAATCGATTGAAATCAATTTGAAAATATTGATTTTAGCATAACTTCTTCATACGATCGAATTTGGACGTGAAACCTTTTCCATTGTGTTTAAAATATTTTTAAACATCTATTTTGATATATGGTTGATCCAATTTCGTTCCGGGGACAGAACGGGCTTTTTGGGCCACTTTATCGTTAGCACGTACATCTATCCTACCCGATCCATCCTACTTCAAGTTTGCCTATAAATATCTTGCTATAAACCCTGGCCTCCCTAATTCTCATTTGCCTGTATGTAAATTTATTCTATTCCTCCTCCTCAATGGTAGACAAAAATTTCAGATCCAAATCCATTTCAAAATCAAAGTCAAAAATTCAAAGTCCTCAGAAAATTTCAAAAAAAAATATATGTCGAAGATCTCAATGACACGAACCTATATCTGCTGTTCGTTTTTCGAGACAGTGACCGGATTGATCAGAAATCACGGTCAAAGTCGAATTGGTCGTTTATGTTTGGGGCGACAATTGGGAAATCAGTTTCTGGGTATTGAAGAGCTCGACAAGGGGAAGCTAACGCTGGTTGTCGTGTGTGCTAATTCGATCGGAGGCGCTCAAATTTGGTTGATTAGGGTTCGAAAACCCTAAATTTTGAAGATACGGCCGCAACTTTAGGGGGACCGAAGATGGCGGCCTCTTGGCCATAGGTGCGCCTCGGCTTGAGGAGGAGAAGGGTGGTGCTCGTGGGTTGAAATTCAGGGTACAGGCATGGCGATTGGCGGTCAAAGAGGGGTCAAATGGCACGGTTTTGGGTTCAAAATTGCGTGAGTGCCGCGTTTTTCCTGTAGCCGCACGTGAAGAAGAAAATGGTGACGTGGCGTATAGATTTGTTAGGTAGGTTTAGTTGTTTTGTTTTAATAAAATTTTGTTTCAAACGATTTAAATCGAATAACCTTCACATACAAACTCCGTTTCACGCGAAATTTTTTTGTTAGGACCGTAGTAAAATTTCGTACATTTTGGCGCTGGTTTGGAAAAATTTGGAGACCGTCAAATTTTTGGGTTCAAATCGGATTTAAATTCAATTTAAATTCAAAAGGTGAGTGTTTTAACCCACTCACGACTTCTAAAATTTCTTATGTTTGTTAAATTGATATATGATGTGATTTAAAATTTATTTATGGTTGTTTGGTATATTTTTAATCCTCATCTCAGTTAATTTCATTTATTTAAATTAAATTGCTATTAAATTTATTCATTGCATTTAAACTACCAGTTAAACTTGTTAATTAATTATTCATTGCATATAAACTGTCAGTTAAACAGTTATTTAATTTATTATGGAATAGAAACTGCTATTTAATACATGTTGTTTATTATCCGTTCTATATTGATGCTATTGATTGAATTTGATGATGATTGTGATAAATGGTTGAAGGTTAATATTGGATGAATGGATGCTATTTTTTTATATTATAAACTGCAAGTTATTATGCATTTTCATCTCATTCGGGATTGCGGTTTGAAATGATATATAACCGTAAATTTTTATTTTTAAATTGCGGATTGAAATGATAAATATCCATATCACTTGACCATAGAATAGAAAATTTTATACATACACCGCGGTCTATATATAAAAATATTTTTGAAATGATTTCTATGGTTTTGGAAAGGAATATAAAGGTTAATAAATATTAAATTTTGGTGTTATATGAATATTATTTTATATACATATAGTTAAATTCTTGAATTAAAGCTATGTATAAAATTGTTTAATATTGGAGTTTGATTATTTTATACTACACGGTTGAGTACCTATTTGAGATATTTTATATATAGGGTTTTAAATGACTTAAATGGAATTAAGTTGAAAGATAAATATAGAATTGGTTTAAATTGAATTATTTAAGAATTGTACATGAATTAATTTGTTCTGAAGTTTAAATAAAAATGGAGATTGTAAAAGGTATGATTTTTATAACTTGATTTAGTTTTAAAAAAATTAAATGCATGTAAAGTTGAGATAATTGAATTTATCAAGTTAAATAAATTGAAAGAAATATCCAGTTGTTTGAAGTTAAAAGTTTTATTTAAACTATATTGGATTAATTAAGTATACGTTCCAAAGCTAAATAATAGCAATTTAATTTGATATATATGAAATTATCAAAGAATAAGTTTTGAAATGGTGGAAAAATTAAAGCATTTAAGTATTAGAAAATTTTATTGGTTTATTTCGGAATTTAAATCTATATCTGAAATTGACTTGTGAAGGTGAAGAAGCTATTTTATTATATAATTAAGTAATCCATTATTTAAACCATTTAAGTGGGTCGGTATATTTCAAGGTTATGAAATTTGAAGTTTTATGTTTTGAAAAGGTTTTATTTCAAGTTTGGTTTCAAAGTATTATAACTTTGAAAATGTTATGTTTAAAAAAGGATATTTTCAATATATCATAATTATATGGTTTTTAAAAAGGATATTATATTCTGATTTTACGTATAAATTATTTTGAAATAACCGCGGTGTAACGACTCGATATTTTCAACCATTCGCATCCATTATAAGTGTATAGGTAGACACTCATGCCAGAGTTGAATTGCTCAAAATACCGCGTTGTAAATAAAATTTGGCAAATCTCAGAATATACAGTAAATAAAAATCACAAATCACAGATACAGAGTAATAATAATGCAACGGAAGTAAAAGAAATAGTAATTCATGAAGCTACTATATAAAATATCAGAGTTACATAAAATACAACAGAAGAAATAAAGTACAAAGGAAGTCTCACTACATAGAAGTCTAATAATACAAGAGCTGAAAGGAACAACAGACTGCAAAAGATAAAACTTGACAAGTAGATAATCTCCAGCGATTTCAATCTCCAGAAAGTGGAAATCCAAATCTGTGAATAACTCAGGCTGACCCGAGCGTAAATAAAAGTACAACACTCAAGTCAGGACATACATACTTACACAATGTAAACCAACTCAAGTGAACTGTAGTAAAGGTACAAGTAACTTAGAAGATGCTTGGGACCGCCCATCCTCTAAGGATCCGTTAAACTATTTACTATGTAGTATATTGCGCTATATATAGTAGTGTCTAATCAGTAAAGTATAATCATATAGAAAATAGCGTTAAGGGGATGGTGAACCTTAACGCGGTCGGATCTTTAAAACCAAAACCGTAGTGGGCTCGATATAAGGATATGACACAGCACGCGAGGCAATGCCAGGGTGGATACACCGTTTGCACTCCCGGACCGGTGGTGACGGCAAGCCAGCAGCTTCCGCCCATCTCGAACAATACCCCCGAATCAAAATGGCGCCACGTATCGAATCACAAAAGTAATAGAATGGTTTCCGATGGAGCATGCTCGATGAAAGGGTGCGACCCTTTGTGTAGCCCGATATAGCTCCTGTTTTAGTCATATATGCCAACTCATGGGAGTTGGGTCCACGTAATATACCTCGAGAACATCGCCACCATCCTACTTCATTTTGGAATCTCCACCGCGTACACAGTTGTTAAAGTGGTTTTCGGTATTGGCCGGCTATAAGACAATATCCGATCCCGGTCTCTTTAACAACCAATCGTTATTATAACTCATAGTTATAACTTTAAAACAATATTTTATACTTCAAAATAAAATACCATTTCAACCCAAATCTTTATCAAAATAAAGATTAAATCATTTCCAAACCATTTCAATATATTACCCACCATATCTTTCAATTCAAGTATGCATCAAAATAAATATCAAGTCATTTCTAACCATTTCAATATGTTAAATTATCATATCCTTTCAAAACTTCCTTTCAAATCATTTTAATATATCAAAATATTATAACCTTTCAAAGCTCCATTTCCAAAATATCATATCTTTCAGAACTTCTTTTCAAATCATTTTAATATCAAAATATCATATCTTTCAAAACTCCATTTTTCAAATCATTTAATATCAAAATATCATATCTTTCAAAACTCCATTTTTCAAATCATTTAAAATCAAAATATCATATCTTTCAAAACTTCGTTTCAAATCATATTCATATATCAAAATATCATATCTTTTCGAAACCACATTTCAATCATTTTAATATATCAAAATATCATATCTTTCGAAACCACATTTCAATCATTTTAATATATCAAAATATCATATCTTTCGAAACCACATTTCAATCATTTTAATATATCAAATAGTTATATATCAAAACAAATTACTTCATTATTAAATCATAATAATGAAGTTATTACATCTAATAATTAAATTATTAAATGCCAAAAGTTTAAATTTTTAAATGTTCATTTATGCACTTAAATTTATTAAAACAATGAAAATTCAAGTTTCGCAGCATTTATTAAATGCTACAGAAAGTTACATTCAAAAAACAATTAAATTTAACAAAAGACAGTATTAAAAATGCTGTTAATTAACTTCAAATATTCAATAGAATTTCACAAACACTTATATTTTTATTTAAATTATTTTTAACTTAAAAAATCATACATTTTCACATTTATAAGCATCATTTAATTTTCCTTAAATTCATGATTTTATAAAGTTAAGTTTCCTTCCAAAAATCAATATTTATTAATAATTCGCTTATTAAATTTCAACATTCAAATTTAAATTCATTACATTAAATTTCAACTTAACACTTAATTTTAAAATTTCAAATATAACTTAATTCCATTTTATTTAGCTTAACTTAAAATTTCACTTTTAAACCAAATTCATAAATTCCAATTTAAGTTATATTTCCAAATTCAACTCAATATTCACCCATTAACATTTTAACTTTATTCAAAAATCATTAATATGTTATACAAATCATTTTAAATTAATTTAAAATTCAAAATATCATAAATTTATCATATTTTCAAAGTTAATTTAAATTCCATTAAAAATTAAATCAAAATTTCCAAAATAACTTACATTCGGATTTTCTAACTTTTCCATAATTTATTTAACTTATAGAATTCCAGAAAATCAATAATACTTTACAAAAATTATATTTTTATTTAATTTTAAATCAAAATATTATAATAATTAAATTTCTAAAATATTTTAAAAAATTTAGAAAACATATTTTAACTACGGGCCTGTATATAATTTTCTACGCTAGGTAAAGTGATACGGGTAATATATCATTTCAACCCGTAATTAACAAAGAAAAATCCGGGTTTTATCATTTCAAACCCGCAGTCCTAAGTAAATAAAATAATTTGAAAATCGTTTAGGCCGATCATTTCAGCCCATAACGATTTTCCCGTATTCTAAAGTCCATTCGGTTATGTATCATTTAACCCATAGTGATTCTAATCTAAAGGGAACTTGCAGTGTGATAAACTGATAAAAGTAGTAGAACAACATAATATAACAGTAACAGATGTTATAACAGGTGTTTAAGCATGGGTGAACATCATAAAATCATAATATAGCAGGTGTAACATGATAATGCATTTTACAGATTCAAAAGGGGTCAGTTTACTAGTTATATATGTACATACTGTCTGGTGAGAATAACTCACATGTTCAAAGCTGGAGATATCTACCAAAGCACACAATGCAACACAATGAAGGCACGAGACATGGATATGACTTGAGAGTGGAGAGCCAAAGCAATTTGACTTGTTCAAACATTTACACAAAACAATACAAATATATGTAAGTTTCAACATGATTTAAACATCAAATAACATTAGAATTCAAAGCCCAAAACAACATCGAATGAATTGCACTTGTTCTCAACCTCATATACTTCAGTTAGGCAGTGATTAGGATCAGCTAACTTAGGGAATTGGATCAGGTTTGGGTGTGTAAGGGTCGGCCTACACATGGGTTTGAAGGTGGGTTTAGTCTAGGTGCATAAAACTAGGTGTACGGGGCAAAAACTATGCAACATACATCATTTGTTGCTCTTATTTGGTTCGGCCAGAGGCTAGGTGGGCCCAACCAATGGTGCAGGTGGTGGTGGGTGATGTGGCAGAGGGTGGAGGTCAGGTCAGAGGTGGTGGTGGTGGAGGTAGTGGCGGCTAATGGTGGTAGAAGGAGGAGATGATAAACTAAAATAGGCTAGTGCAAAAGGTGATGGTTTTTGGTGGATTTTGTGGCGGTCCTTGCCATGGATGGTCTCGACCTGAAATGGATAGGTAGTAGGATGGGTGATGGTCAGAGGAAAGGGGTGGTAGAGGTCAGGTCAGATGTGGTTGAGGAGGAGCCAAGCTATGAAGGTGAGAACAAGTACAAAATTCAAAATAGAAAAGTAGAAAAACAAAGGAAGAAGAAGATAATTTTTACCTCAACTCCTTCAAGCCATGGCCGTATTTTTCTTTTCTTTTTAGATGATAAATGGATCTGAGATCCACGTGAAAAATGAAGGAGGAAGTCATGGATAAAAGAGGAAAAAAACCAAAAAAAAAAAAACGGTCAAAGAGTAAATGAGGAAACGGTAAAAGAAACGACTTACGTTTCAAAAGCTTTTAAAACCTTTCAAATTTCCTTAATTTTGTTTATATAACTTTCTATTTCTGGAAATAATAATAATCCCAGATAAAATTTTGAAAATTTATCAAAATATAAAAATATATAATATTTATTAATTATATAAAGTTAAATTAAGGAAAATAGTAAACTAGTCCAGAAAATTTGAAATTAAATGAAATAAATTTTAGAAAATTCATATGAGCTTGTAATATATTTTTAAACATACATAATAATATAAAATAAAAGTAGATTCACAAAATAAATATAAAAAAATAAAATTTTAATATAATTTTAATGAAGAAAATAGCAGAAAATAAGAAAACAGCCTAAAAAAAACGAAATCAACACAGTAAACTTTGGAAAAATTGTTTACTTCATTTTGAAATTATTATAATACAAAAATATACATACAATAACATATTGACCCAGATTAAAATGAAATATGACAATAAAATACGATTTATACGATTTAAAAATAACAAAATTGCAGAATAAACAAATTGCACTCAATATTGAAATGTACATAACTTTCACAGTTTAACTCCGTTTTCAACTAAACGAAAAGCAGTGTTCAAGTTATTACATCTATTTTCATAAAAAAAGATAAAATTTAGTATTTTAAATAATTTAAATTTGAAGTTTAAAAGTCACAGTTTGAACAGCTTGACCAGAAATTCACTTTACAGTAAAATATTCAAATTATACTAGTTTAAACTATAAATCACTTAATAATCATCATTTATATTTAAAAATGAAATGTTTGAAATAAAACAAATTTAAAATAATTTAAAAATAAAAGAAAGTCCAATTTAAATAATATACAAAAATCTTGGGTTGTTACACTCTCCCCCACTCAAAACTTTTCGTCCTCGAAAAGGGATGAGGTACGGAAAAGCACAGAAAAAGATAGAGTGAAATAGGATTAAGATAAGATGACAAGAAGATTGAAATTATACCTGATAACTGTTGTTAGAGGTAAGTTTAACAAGGTGGAGATGATCTTTCCAAGATTCTCCAAAATTAAGAACACAAGCACGAAAAATGTGGATCTAAAATGATTACCAAAGATTATGAAGGATTATAGAAAGATTTCTAAACGGAAACATTATAGAAGGATGTCTATACCAGTCTGTAGGAAGATAAGGATAATAAGGACAACAATAAGATAGTTTGAAAAACAAAATAAGGAAATAAATTTGAAAGCATGGAAATTTCATCTTAAATAGAGAATAAATCTTTACACAAGTTAAATAAATCTTAACTATCCCAAATTTCATTATCTTATTATCCAATCATCTTAAATTAACAATTTTTAAAACCATGGGTTTGAAAAATAATCATTTATTACACTCACAATGTACTTAATAAATTTAATTCTTCTTTACTCCTAATTAAAATTAAATTTATTCCTCTCAATATATTTATCACTTATGTTAAATATGCTTACACTTATTATAACTGCTTTCTTTTATTCTTAGTTCTTTTAACATTATTTTATTGTAAGTTATTCAATTATCCTTTATTATATTTACCTCTGTTAATCATTTTATAATTAAAATTTAAGTGTATAACATTTATTATAACCACTCAAATTTTATTAAAAAAAAATCTTTTTATATTGTATATTATCCAATACATTGTTAATTTCTGAAACTAAGGTAAGTTATATTTGAATGCAATTGTATTATACAATTAAATCATTTCATGCTTGAATATTCATCCAAAAATTTTATTTTCTTTTTATAATTGAAATTATTCTTTAAAATAAAATTTAAGAATTAAATTTTCGATTTCTTCAACCCGTTTAGAGATAAATAAATGTATGTACATAATTTATCGAATCAAATTTAAATCATATGTCTATATATATTATAAATCAAGTCATATTTTAGAAATTCAAATCGAATTGATTTACCAAAACAAAGCTGTAGTAAGTCTACAGAGCGGTCTCTTCACTTTGAAACTCGAAAATGAATGTCGACGATGCTGCAGTCATCACTGAAATTATTTCCCAGCGACAAAGAGAGAAGCACTAATTTTTAAACTTTAAAATCCTTTGAAAACAAATTTCTATTCAAAAATACTTTAAATAATATAACCTTTTAAAACTTAAACACAAGGTTTGAAACCATCGAAAAGTAAATTCTCAAATTTCTTGTTCTAAATTCATTTCAGCTCCCAAATCAAGTATTATCACTTCAAATAATCAATTTGAATCAGTTTATTAAGTTTCATAAATTTACTTATATATCAAAATTTATTTCATTAACCAAATTTTAAAATACTATTGTGTCAGTTTGTTCTGTCAAATTGTTTTAGAAATCCTATCGATAGCGTTGATCAGACGAATCGATCAGAAACCCAACTCAACATCGACAACTCAAACAACACAATATATAAACAAAACATAGATTTCCATATACAATTCAAAATGTTTAGAAGAATAGATTGGAAATAAAATACAAGATGATTAAATAACAGAGTAGGGAGGTGGGTAAGCTTAAATAAATCGCGGACAACCTTAACCGGGTCAACTGTGACTTAAAGAATAAGTCCAATGTGGATTTTTCTAGGGTAAATCTACATTCGATCCCAAAAGTTAGAGTTTGGAATAACAAAAGATATTAGCATCTAAACCAAGGATAGATAAGAATCTCTGGTGAATCGATGCTAATTGTAAGAGAGTTTCCCCTTTTATAATTCAATTTGAAATTGGCGTGACCGCCGACTCACTAAAAAGATCATTCGAAGCAGAGTTATGAAATACTCCAGGGTCAAAAGAAGATGAATCGTGAGGGATACGAATGGATTTTGGAACCGTAGGGCACATTCCAAAATTCAAAGGAATTGAGTCAAAAAGGAAGAGATTCAAACTCGAATGAAAGTGATTCTGTAAATACATTCACTCCATATGCTGAGTTTTGCCTAGAGCTACCAAAGCTCTGATACCAACTGTAACGACCCGATATTTTCAACCATTAGCATCCATTATAAGTGTATAGGTAGACACTCATGCCGGATTTGAATTGCTCAAAATACCGCGTTGTAAATAAAATTTGGCAAATCTCAGAATATACAGTAAATAAAAATCACAGATCACAGACATAGAGTAATAATAATGCAGCGGAAGTAAAAGAAATAGTAGTTCATGAAGCTACTATATAAAATATCAGAGTTACATAAAATAAAACAGAAGAAATAAAGTACAAAGGAAGTCTCACTATATGGAAGTCTAATAATACAAGAGCTGAAAGGAACAACAGACTGCAAAAGATAAAACTTGACAAGTAGATAATCTCCAGCGATTTCAATCTCCAGAAAGTGGAAATCCAAATCTGTGAATAACTCAGGCTGACCCGAGCGTAAATAAAAGTACAAACACTCGAGTCAGGACATACATACTTATACAATGTATCCCTCATTCCGTTTATTGAGCATAATGATGCGAATCGGGCTTTAATGAGTTCTAATATGCAGCGCCAAGCAGTTCCTCTTTCTCGATCCGAGAAGTGCATTGTTGGAACTGGGTTGGAACGCCAAACGGCTCTAGATTCGGGGGTGTCTGTTATAGTTGAACGCGAAGGAAAGATCATTTATACTAATACTCACAAGATCATTTTATCAAGTAATGGGGACACTATAAGCATTCCATTAATTATGTATCAACGTTCCAACTCAAGTGAACTATAGTAAAGGTACAAGTAACTTAGAAGATGCTTGGGACCGCCCATCCTCTAAGGATCCGTTAAACTATTTACTATGTAGTATATTGCGCTATATACAGTAGTGTCTAATCAGTAAAGTATAATCATATAGAAAATAGCGTTAAGGGGATGGTGAACCTTAACGCGGTTAGATCTTTAAAACCAAAATCGTAATGGGCTCGATATAAGGATATGACACGGCACGCGAGGCAATGCCAGGGTGGATACACCATTTGCACTCCCGGACCGATGGTAACGGCAAGCCAGCAGCTTCCGCCCACCTCGAACAATACCCCCGAATCAAAATGGCACCACGTATCGAATCAAAAAAGTAATAGAATGGTTTCCGATGGAGCATGCTCGATGAATGGGTGCGACCCTTTGTGTAGCCCGGTATAGCTCCTGTTTTAGTCATATATGCCAACTCACGGGAGTTGGGTCCACGTAATATACCTCGAGAACATCGCCACCATCCTACTTCATTTTGGAATCTCCACCACGTCATAGTTGTTAAAGTGGTTTTCGGTATTGGCCAGCTATAAGACAATATCCGATCCCGGTCTCTTTAACAACCAATCGTTATTATAACCCATAGTTATAACTTTAAAACAATATTTTATACTTCAAAATAAAATATCATTTCAACCCAAATCTTTATCAAAATAAAGACTAAATCATTTCCAAACCATTTCAATATATTACCAACCATATCTTTAAATTCCAATATGTATCAAAATAAATACCAAGTCATTTCTAACCATTTCAATATATTAAATTATCATATCCTTTCAAAACTTCCTTTCAAATCATTTTAATATATCAAAATATCATAACCTTTCAAAGCTTCATTTCCAAAATATCATATCTTTCAAAACTCCATTTTTCAAATCATTTAATATCAAAATATCATATCTTTCAAAACTCCATTTTTCAAATCATTTAATATCAAAATATCATATCATTCAAAACTTCATTTCAAATCATTTTAATATATCAAAATATCATATATTTTTTAAACCACGTTTCAATCATTTTAATATATCAAAATATCATATCTTTTGAAACCACATTTCAATCATTTTAATATATCAAAATATCATATCTTTCGAAACCACATTTCAATCATTTTAATATATCAAATAGTTATATTTCAAAACAAATTACTTCATTATTAAATCATAAAAATGAAGTTATTACATTTAATAATTAAATTATTAAATGCCAAAAGTTTAAACTTTTCAATGTTCGTTTATGCACTTAAATTTATTAAAACAATGAAAATTCAAGTTTCGCAGCATTTAGAGAATGCTACAGAAAGTTACATTCAAAAAACAATTAAATTTAACAAAAGACAGTATTAAAAATGCTGTTAATTAACTTCAAATATTCAATAGAATTTCACAAACACTTATATTTTTATTTAAATCATTTTTAACTTATAAAATCATACATTTTCACATTTATAAGCATCATTTAATTTTCCTTAAATTCATGATTTTATAAAGTTAAGTTTCCTTCCAAAAATCAATATTTATTAATAATTCACTTATTAAATTTCAACATTCAAATTTAAATTCATTACATTAAATTTCAACTTAACACTTAAGTTTAAAATTTCAAATATAACTTAACTCCATTTTATTTGACTTAACTAAAATTTTACTATTAAACCAAATTCATAAATTCCAATTTAAGTTATATTTCCAAATTCAACTCAATATTCACTCATTAACATTTTAACTTTATTCAAAAATCATTAATATGTTATACAAATCATTTTAAATTAATTTAAAATTCAAAATATCATAAATTTATCATATTTTCAAAGTTAATTTAAATTCCATTAAAAATTAAATCAAAATTTCCAAAATAACTTACATTCAGATTTTCTATCTTTTCCATAATTTATTTAACTTATAGATTTCTAGAAAATAAATAATACTTTACAAAAATTATATTTTTATTTAATTTTAAATCAAAATATTATAATAATTAAATTTCTAAAATATTTTAAAATTTTTAGAAAACATATTTTAACTACGGGCCTGTATGTAATTTTCTACGCTAGGTAAAGTGATACGGGTAATATATCATTTCAACCCGTAATTTACAAAGAAAAATCCAGGTTTTATCATTTCAAACCCGCAGTCTCAAGTAAATAAAATAAGTCGAAAATCGTTCAGGCCTATCAATTCAGCCCATAACGATTTTCCCCTATTCTAAAGTCCGTTCGGGTATGTATCATTTCAACCCATAGTGATTCTAATCTAAAGGGAACTTGCAGTGTGATAAACTGATAAAAATAGCAGAACAACATAATATAACAGTAACATATGTTATAACAGGTGTTTAAGCATGGGTGAACATCATAAAATCATAATATAGCAGGTGTAACATGATAATGCATTTTACAGATTCAAAAGGGGTCAATTTACTAGTTATATATGTACATACTGTCTGGTGAGAACAACTCACATGTTCAAAGCTGGAGATATCTACTAAAGCACATAACGCAACACAATGAAGGCACGATGACATGGATATGTCTTGAGAGTGGAGAGCCAAAGCAATTTGACTTGTTCAAACATTTACACAAAACAATACAAATATATGTAAGTTTCAACATGATTTAAGCATCAAATAACATTAGAATTCAAAGCCCAAAACAACATCGAATGAATTGCACTTGTTCTCAACCTCACGTACTTCAGTTACGCAGTGATTAGGCTCAGCTAACTCAGGGAATTGGGTCAGGTTTGGGTGTGTAAGGGTCGGCCTATGCATGGGTTTGAATGTGGGTTTAGTCTAGGTGCATAAAACTAGGTGTACGGGGCTAAAACTATGCAACATACATCATTTGTTGCTCTTGTTTGGTTCGGCCAGAGGCTAGGTGGGCCCAACCAGTGGTGAAGGTGGTGGTGGGTGATGTGGCAGAGGGTGGAGGTCAGGTCAGAGGTGGTGGTGGTGGAGGTAGTGGCGGCTAATGGTGGTAGAAGGAGGAGATGATAAACTAGGCTAGGCTAGTGCAATAGGTGCTGGTTTTTGGTGGATTTTGTGGTGGTCCTTGCCGTGGATGGTCTCGATCTGAAATGGAGAGGTAGTAGGATGGGTGATGGTCAGAGGAAAGGGGTGGTAGAGGTCAGGTCAGATGTGGTTGAGGAGGAGCCAAGCTATGAAGGTGAGAACAAGTACAAAATTCAAAATAGAAAAGTAGAAAAACAAAGGAAGAAGAAGATAATTTTTACCTCAACTCCTTCAAGCCATGGCCGTATTTTTCTTTTTTTTAGATGAGAAATGGATCTGAGATCCACGTGAAAAATGAAGGAGGAAGTCACGGCTAAAAGAGGAAAAAAAAAACGGTCAAAGAGTAAATGAGGAAACGGTAAAAGAAACGACTTACGTTTCAAAAGCTTTTAAAACCTTTCAAATTTCCTTAATTTTCTTTATATAACTTGATATTTATGGAAATAATAATAACCCCAGATAAAATTTCGAAAATTTATCAAAATATAAAAATATATAATATTTATTAATTATATAAAGTTAAATTAAGGAAAATAGCTAAAAATAGTAAACTAGTCTAGAAATTTTGAAATTAAATGAAATAAATTTTAGAAAATTCATATGAGCTTGTAATATATTTTTAAACATAAATAATAATATAAAATAAAAGTACATTTACAAAATAAACATAAAAAAATAAATTTAAATATAATTTTAATGAAGATAATAAGAAAACAGCCTAAAAAAAAAAAGAAATCAACGCAGTAAACTTTGGAAAAATTGTTTACTTCATTTTAAAATCATTATAATACAAAAATATACATACAATAACATATTGACCCAGATTAAAATGAAATATGACAATAAAATATGATTTATACGATTTAAAAATAACAAATTGCATAATAAATAAATTGCACTCAATATTGAAATATACATAACTTTCACAGTTTAACTCCGTTTTCAACGAAACGAAAAGAAGTGTTCAAGTTATTACATCTATTTTCATAATAAAAGATAAAATTTAAGATTTTAAATTATTATAATTTGAAGTTTAAAAGTCACAGTTTGAACGGCTTGACCAGAAATTCACTTTACAGTAAAATATTCAAATTATACTAGTTTGAACTATAAATCGCTTAATAATCATCATCTATATTTAAAAATGAAATGTTTGAAATAAATAAAATTTAAAATAATTTAAAAATAAAAGAAAGTCCAATTTAAATAATATACAAAAATCTAGGGTTGTTACACGCGGTGTTATAATAACTTTTGGTTGTTAAAGAGACCGGAATCGGAAGTTGTCATACTCTCTGCCAACTCTGAAAACCACTTTAACAACCGTGTACGCGGTGGAGATTCCAGAATGAAGTAGGATGGTGGCAGTGTTTCCTTTGAGGTAAATACGTGGACCCAACTCCCGTGAGTTGGCATAAGGTGGCTAAAACAGGAGCGATCGACGGGTTAATTGAGGTAGCACCTTTGATCGGACACATCCCTTCGATATTCTACTCTGACTCTGGTTTTATTCGGTGGCCACTTTTGATTTCCTTGATTTGGGGTGTGGCTCTAAGTGGGCGGTAGCTGCGGCTACGCGTTACCACCGACCCGGAAGCGTAATTGGTATATCTACCATGGCATTGCCTAGTTGTGCCGTGTCACCTACCCTATCGCGCCTTGTAGGAGTTTCTATTTATGTCGTACCTATGGAGTATCCTATGATAGCCTCCTGATCAGGAGGTATTACGGTACTGTATAGACTATTGGCATTATTACGTGTTAAGGTAGAAAATGTAAAGCCTTAACGCTATTTAAAAGTAAGTTTATTTTACTAATAGACACTATTATAATAGCGAAATATACTGCATAGTAAATAGTTTAACGGTTCCTTAAGAGATGTAAATCCCGAGTATCTTTTAAGTTACTGCGCCCATATTTATTTCTGTTGATTTAACTCACATAAGATATTTTAGTTCTGACTCGAGTGTTTTGTTTCTCAATTCGATCGGGCCAGTCCGAGCATTTCAGGATTTGAAGACTTTATTTCTGGAGAAGAAGACGAAGATTTCATTATTATTAGTATTATATATTATATGGTTCCACTACTCACTGTATTCCGCTGCATTGACATTTATTGGTATGTTAACTCTGATATTTACTGTATAAAGAAGAATCAAATGTTTTGTAAACAGTTTTATGAACTGTATATTGATTATTATATTTTATCCTTCCGCTGTGAGATTCTGTTTTGTTTTTTTCTCCTTTGTTTTTCCTATTTACCCCATAACAATCCGCCCTTTTGTATGCTTTAAGTCTGACGTGCGTGGTTTATCGTCGATTTAAAGCGTGCGAAAAAGACGGGATGTTACAGTGGAGAGCATGCAAATATGTGAAGAAATCATGGCCAAAACGAGGCAAAAGGAAGAAGAAAAAAAGAAAATGAATATATATATATACACACACATACAGACATTACTTACAAAGGAGCAAGCTTCACACGAGAAAATGATCAAATGAGATGCGGCAAAGAAATTTGTACGCGAATTTGTATTTAACAGAGAAGTTTCACGTTATTTAGAGGTAAGAACGGTAGGAAACAAATAATTGAAACGTTAGAGAAATTAAAGGATTTTATTCCTATTAAATCAAGAGAAGCAAATGGAAAAGTGGAATGAGATGAAATATTATACGTGAATTGCAACGCAAATAAGCGGCTGTTGATTTGAATGGCTAAAGTATGGAATCAAAGGGGTGTGCATTATACAGGCAATAAATAAATTGAAACATATGCCCAAAATAAATAACAAAGTAACGTATCTTATATTTATTTGTTTCCTATTTATTCAATAAAATATATGCTAAAGAATAATTTAGTAAATAACGTACCGTATAAATAAACATCAGAGAAATAAACAAGAAACGGATATAAAACGTATCAAATAAAACGTATAATTTAATTGCTATTTACAAATTTGTTTATTAGTCAACTTAAAAAAAATTGATTTGTTACATATCCATTTGATTTGTTTATTACTTAACTTAGAAAATAGTTGTAGAACATATACAATAAAACGTATAGATTAGTTGCTTTTTACAACATTGTTTATTACTTAATTCACAAAGTATATATCCAAATTAAATGGAAAAACGGAACAAATATTGTAAATATATACAATTTAAATAAAAATTCGAAGTTAGAATTTAAATTTTAAAGTTTCAATTAGAGTCAACATTTAACCCAAAATCTAAAATTCTAGAAATTGTTTATATTAAACATAATTGGGCAAATGATTTATAACAAATTCCGGAAAATTCTAAAATTCGAACTTTTAAAGAATTAAACACCAAAGTTTTTTAAAATAAAATGAATAAAAATATTTATTAAAATTTTGGGCTGTTACATAAAATATATGCATAACATATCATATTACACAAATTAGAACATGATTTTACAAACATATATGTTATTTATATAAATTTAAAATAAACAAATTTGTTAAATAAAACAATTTATACACAATATTGTAAAAAGCATAACGTTTATATCTGATTTCAACGAAACGAAAAGCAGTATTCTTGAAATTAAATCTATTTTCATAACAAAAGATAAAATTCAAAATTTTAAATATTTAAATTTTAAATTTAAAAGTCAAAGTTTGACCATTTTGACCAAAATCCACTTTTTTGGAAATATTCCATTTATCTAGGTTTGGAATTATAATTCACACAAAATAAAAACTTGTATTTTAAAAAAATTATTATTTTAATAAATAAAATAAATTTTTTAAATCAGGGAATTCAATTAAAATAATCACAAAATACAGGGTTGTTACAGCAGGCATAGTAGAATGGTGCCTATGCTGGCTAAGATTAATGTTATACTTCGAAAGGTTTTGTGCACTATGCACTAATAATAATATCAAAAGGATTTTGCATATCAAGCATGTTTGACTATCATTAGGAGAAATATCCCCCAAGTGTGTGATTGCATTGTGTGTGTGCTGGGAGGCCTTATGGTAGTTTCATTTTTCAAAAAGCATTGCGGATTTCTTTTACTTCTTTTGTTATTTGTTTTAAAGATAATTTTTTTTCGTTTTCTCACACCAGTCCCATGACTGACTTGGAGTTTATTGTTCCCTTCTTAATATCTAGGTGCCTACAATTTTCCACACGGGTAGTCTAGAGTTGGGTTTTTCAGATAATCAAATAGTGGGGTGTAGATTCAATAGCATCTAGCCTTTGAATTTGGCGATAGCATTTGTTACACTTCAATTATTACCGAGTTAGCTACCCTACAACTTGATGGTGGTTCGAACTTTTGGATTGGAGACCTTGGAGCTTTGGAAATGGAGATGCATTCTATTGGATCCTCGCTTTCTCACTTGGAAATTCTATTAGAGTTATCTTTTCGCTGTCGATGGTTGCAAAGTCTAGACCATCCAGTTGTGTTATATTTCCGCTGTTAACTTGTATCTCTGATGTTGATATCAATTGTAGCAATGTGTTATGTCGATTTTCTATATCAATACAAATATTGTTATTCTTCCGCTGTGTTGTTATACTTAATGTGTTATAAGCTACGACGCGAATCATATTTCGGCGGTTGAATCTGTAGCATTCGATTACAAGTGAAGTATGGGTGTCGGTTTTCGAACGCTGAAATTCGAGTCGTGGCATTTTAGAATAGATTTAAGAAATATTTTAAAACTAGATTTCATTTTAAATTTAAAACTTACTTTTATTTAAATTAAAAACATGTTATACTTACTTCGGGTTTGACCCGAGCCTAAACTACAAAGCCCTGAGACAACCCCGAATCCCCTCTCTCCTACTCTTCTTCTTCTTTAATTTCCTTTCCAATTCTCATTCACCCTTAATTCCTCATATTCCATACTTAAAATTTTACTATCATTTTATTCCTTATACGTGTTATTTACACGACCCACAAACATATTCTTCGGCCTAAAATTAAACTTCTCTTATCCTACACTTACAGCATTCTTCCTCCTTCCTAAAAACATGCGCACAACCCTAGATCGACTCACACGTGCAAGTGCATAGGTCTTCCGACAATCATCCACTGCCGCTGACCCTTTACCCAAGTCTACTTCGACCCTACAAACCTTTAATTACTACCATTAATTACATTAATTAATGATCCTCTATTACTTCATTAATTAATTATTCTTCTAATTCATTACATTTAATAATTATTCTTCTAATTAATTACAAATTATTCTTCTAATTAATTACATTTAAAAAGCTTATATAATTAATTTACTAATTAATAAATACATATCTTAATTTATATAAATGAAATCCTTTAAAAGAAAATAGAATAAAACAAACTTTATTCAAAATAAAATCATATATAATATACTTTTATATCCAATATATATATCTAAGATATATATCTTTCTTTTGAATTTCAAATTCAAATAAAATCTTAAAATTCCAATTTAAAATCAACTCATATATAATATATATTTTAAAAAAAACACATATTTAATTTGTTTTAAAAAAATTAAGTTTGCCCATTCTATATAATTATATTAGGAGATTATCAAATAAAGATTATTATCAGATTTATTTGTTCAAACAAATAAAATTAGTATCTTAATAGAGAAAATCAATTAATTATCCAATTACCGGATGTCCAAAAATCCGGGTTATCACATTCCTCCCCCTTTAAATCTTTTCGTCCTCGAAAACGAATGAAGCCAGAACTTATTAAAATACTTAATATCAGTTAAATTTTCTCTTTGAACATTTTTAAAACACTTTAAAATCTATATAATATTACCAAAATAGTTTTTATAAAAATACTTTTTATAACTCGATGTCTCAACCAGACCATCCTTGTTCTCACACAAATTCGGTCATACGTTGATCAGACGTAGGACTGAAAATCCATAAGTACTTAGCAGACTCATTTTCAACGCCCAATGAAAATATTTAGGAAACATTTTTGTATACTTTATGAAAATATAGAAAAGATTTTAGAAATAGAGGAAATATCTTTGGTGAGAATGCTCTGGAAATCATCACTCCCTCCATGGTCGCAGGTAACTCGATGGTTACGTTGCCATCCCGGCGAAATCCATCGGTAATTGTAGGCATTCCGCACCCCTCGATTACACCATGGAACCTGCTACAGATCGCAGCTACATCTGGGGTTACGTTGCTATTACAGAAAAAACCCGTATAAATGTAGGCATCAGCGCCCTTGAATTTCGCTGCCAAAAAATGAAACTTCTCCACTCCACTCGACCATAGATCATAGTCTACCGATGTTACATTGACATCCCGACAAAATCAAACATAGACTGTTGACACTCACCTCCACACGATTTCCGCTATGGTCCACAGTAGATCGCAGCGACATTGAGTTACACCGTCATCGTAGCACAACCTAAATGCCTCTGTAGGCATCAGTGCCCTCGACTTTCGCTACCCAATAATTCTCAGAAACTTCAGTTTGTCTAGACTTCCTCACAGGATCCACTTTAGAGCCTCCCCCTTGAGGCTCAAGGCAGTACCAACCTATGATACTCTTGAGACGTTCATTTTAAGGGAGCGCCTTTTTCTCTTGAGCCATTTTCAAAACACTTTATACTATACACATATAGTATTTTCCAAATCATATACCTAGTATGAATCCCATATAAATATCCTTTTCTCAAAATCGATAATTCTCAAATTAGGCTTTCCAAATTCCAAAATTGATTTTACCCAAAAATCAAAAACCTTTCCAAATTCCATAGGTTCTAAAAACCTTTTCTCCAAAATCATTCTCATAAGATCCTTTATATATATATATATATATATATATATATATATATAAAACCCTGAAAAATCTTTGGATCATTTCATACTTGTATCAAGTCCCTTTTTATACTACAAATACTTTCAAAAACCTTTTCTTTTGGCTATAGATTCAACAAGGGGAGTTTTATCACATATATAACAAAGATACATAACTTTGTTTATTCCAAATCAAATATTCAAATTTGATTACTCATTACTTTTCTTCCTAAAGTGAACCTTTAATCATAGAAATATCCAATCTCCATTTTACTTCATCATATATTTCACAAAATATACTTTTCATTTCAAAAACCATTTTACAGTTCTTATCCGCAAATTTTTAATATCAATTTCATTCAAACGCATATGCTGTACACATATCATCCATATGCTATATCAATCTGATTGCTCACTCGATCACACAATTTCACTTCCAAACTAGTATCATCCATCCAACTTCCTAGTGCAAACTCAGATCTGGTTTCTTGATCAGAAATCGTCATTCTCCTTGCATAGTCATAACTATGATAGAGAATTTCCAGAATTAACCAAAAATCCATATCCAGGTTCGTCGTCGAAAATCTAGTGAAAAATCCCAACTCGGATCGATATACTATCTGGAAATTTCATGCTCGAATCCGAATCAAATCATTATGTGAATAGAATAATATATGTTCATCCTACGTATTTATCTTTATTGATTATTATTTAAATCAATTCTCTTTTCTATTCTGCTTCACTTTGATTCTATTCACTTTTTCACAATTTGCTTCCACTTCTGTTTGGGTTATCACTTCAATTACAAACAGTTTGTACTCTGACCTACTTAATTTTAGAAAATAGCTTGAAATTTTTTAAAATAGATAAGTAGTTGATAAATAGTTATTAGTGGTAAAATAGATGTAAAATAGTTAAGTAGTTATAACATAGTTGTAAAAATAGTAAGATAATTTCAAAATAGTTGTAAAATAGTAATTAGTTATAAAGTAGTTATAAAATAGTGATAAGTTTGTAAAACAGATGTAAAATAGTAATTAGTTTCCAAAATAATTATAAAATAAGTATCAGATAGTTTGATTTAAAACAGTTTACATTAAAATAATTTATTTGAAAATAGTCCCAGAGCAAACTTTTTTAATTCACATTCTCCATTTCCAATCTCTTCATTTAAATTTTCACTTCCTTTTAAATTGATTCAGTTTCAATTCAATTTAAATTAACTTCAATTCCTGTCCAAATTTAAATCAATTTCCATTTGAATTTACTTATTCAACTTTAATCACAATTCCAAAACATTCAAATCAAATTTCAATTTGGACTAATTTTCACATCGGACCAATTTCAATTTCAAATCATTTCAATTCCTGTTTGAACTAATCCCAATTCCAATCTCCGCTTTTTAAATCATCTCGAATTATACAAATTCGAGTTAAATTTTCAAATTTTGATTTAATTCCCTTAAATCAAATTAACCTTTACTTTTAATTTAACAACCCAAGTCCTTACACAATTAAACTTTGAGTCCAACATTTTATTATTTATTCAAATCACTTTTACTTACTTATCTCAAGTTTTCAAGTAAAAGTTTAGAACCCTCTAAACATTAGATTCTAAGTCCAAATTTTAAATTTCCATTTTGTATTACCTTTACTCAACTTATTTCAAAGTTCAAATAATAACTCAAATTCTTTTTTAAACAATTTAATCTTTGAAATACAATTTACTACCCAATTTCAACTTTGAAACCAATTTTCAGCAATTTCAGTTGCAATTTATCTTAAACATTCAAATCTTAAGTCCAAAATGATTCTATTTCTCTATTTCAAATTTTATTCCAAAAATCAAAATCTTTTAATTAACTTCAAAATAAGGCTTTATTTCCACTTAACCTCAGCAATGGATATATTGATTATCTCAATCCATTTCTTAATTCATTTCAAACAACTCAATTCGTAGTTTCACAAGTTATTGATGACAATAGGATGATATTAGGATAAATCATAGTAAATAAACATCCAATTTATATAAAACATTCATCAATAGCATTCATCACACATTTCCCTGAACTCAAACCCAATTGAGTTCTTATGTAACTCCCTTTCACATTAACTCATTTAACTTCCCCTAAGTTAAATCCCAATTACATCTTGAAATTTCAAATTCAGGTTGTTCATTCCAAACTTATTTAACTTCTTCTAAGTAAATTCAATTTAATCCCATTAACCTTACTCAATTTTGAATTTCCACTTCCAATTTCAAATTTCCATCAATATTCTTTCTTACTTATAAGTTCAAAAACTCATCACTTTGGTTTTCACATCACATTCCAAATAAAAATTTAAAACTCAACACTTAGAGATTATCTCAAATCATCTTTGGTATTATGTATATCCTCATTTATACATATTTATTTCCTTTACACACCAAGATATACCTTAAATTTTTAAACCGCCTTTAGTTTTAATTCAAAACAAATTCCTTTAAATTTTCAAACAACTCTTGTTTGAAACAAGACCCTTTCATACAAATAATATTATCCATTATTTCTTTATCACTTTGAAACAAATTTTCAAATTTCTGGACCTAGATTTAAAATTTTACAATTTAGAGCATCTTCAGTTCCAATTTATAAGTCATACTTACCTAAATGTTTTACTTCCCTAAAACATTTTATTTTACTTACTCATTAACACACATATCATTATTAAATACAACAGCCATTTATGATAATTACCAAGATTATCATATCTGGATACCCATTTCATTATTATCTTATTCTGAAATCACTTCCACAAATTTAGGATTTAGTTTCGGTTTGGATCCATTTCAAACTTATCTTTATTCAATTTTCAATTTGGTTGTATTATTATTACCACCTAATTCTCATTATTCTATTTTATTCCTATAATCAACAACAAATTTCTTTAATATATTTAATAATTAGAAAAAATATTTATTTATGTATCAAAAGATAATCTTATGTAAAAATCATTTTTAAAATCATTTTATAGGAAAATAACAAATATGCCCTCATATATACTACACTCAACTCATTTTAGGGTACCGTTGACCCTATCCTCAATGAGTAATCCCAGCAGAGCCAAGGTTCTTGCTTAACCTCCACTCTGATACCAAATGTAACGACCCTAAATTTCGACTCTGAAAATTCCAGATCGTTAAAGAAAGAAGAAAAACAAAAACAACAACATATCACATTCGCAGCGGATAAAATATAATAACAAATAATAGCATTCTTATAAAGAAAAGCTATAATTGTTACTATACATCATTACATCAGAGTACAATCATATACACATAACTGGACAGTTATATCCACCTTTTCCAAACTACAATTAGTACAGACTACACAATCTCATACACACAGTAGAAAACACTCCATACGTTCCTGCCATCCAGCTCGCCTCCTGAACTCCAAAACGTCCTTACCTGAAAAGATGTAATACTCGGTCTGACCCGAGCATTGCATAAAAGTAGCACCCGGTGCAGGCTGGACACCAGCAAGAGTAAAACCCTTCTAACATGCAATACAATGACGTAAAAATTATTTACGTACCCAGGGTACTCGTTCTTCACTGTAAGTTTACAACTTGTTATAGCCAACACTTATATTCATAAATTAATCCCTAAGCACTTTTACTTAATTTAAATGGTTTAGTCATTTAAATTTATCCCATTCCAACCTATTGATTTCACATACCAAATCTATAAAGAATCGAAGTGGTTTCGGGTATGTACTGTTACCCAACCCCGGTCTCTTCGAATCCAATGTCATTCTTTAAACCAAAGCTGATTAAGCTTAAACCATTCCATTTATATTATAATTACCTTTTTACATAGCCATTCATCATAGATAGACAAACCATATTACCATAGTTCAATCCAAACATATCATATCCTACAGCATCACAATTACTTATCAGAGATATCAAATAATCCAAGGCATATAATATCATTCAAACATTCATTAGCAAGATTAGTTTGTCACACCATTCCTAATTAATTAAAATAAAATAAATTAATTACTTTAATCACTTTTAATCCTGCTTACTTAACATTAATTAATTACAAACCATTAATTAATCATCCCTTAATTATTCTCTTAAATTACATTAAGTAGTTAGCCTTTAATTAATTACACAAATTAATTAACCTTCACCCATTCACATTAATTACATTTATCCTTAATTAGTTACTCAAGTTAATTATCATATAATCACTTACATTGATTAATTATCCTTTAATTAATCACACTCATCAACTCACCCTTAATTACTAATTAAATTAATTAACCCTCGACAGATTAATCCTTTAATTACTTACATTAAGTAATCATCATTTAAGTAATCAATCTCTAATTACTTAATTAATAATGCCTAATTATAACTTAATTACTTAATTAATCTCTAATCATTAATCAATAATCTCTAATTATCTAATTAATAATCCTTAATTGTTAATTTATCAATTCTTAACCATTAACTAAATTAATTAATTATACTTAAATTACTTAAGTAGCTTAATCAATCTCAAATCATTAAAAACTTAATTAGCTTTTAAGGTAAACCATTATCCTTTACTAATTACTTAACTATCATTAGCACATTTAAAACAATTATCTTTATAATTAACTTACCTAGTTAAATCATTTAGTTAAGTTTTAAAATCAAATAATAATTTAACTAAACAAATTAAAGTTAACAAAATTATATAACTTCCAAATCAAATGTTAAGAAAACGTTTATTTTAGATAAAGAAATTTATTTAAGAAAAAGTTTTTAAACTAAATTTAATTTAAATTTCAAACCTATTTATTTTTAAAAAAAAACTTTTAAAACTTGGTTGAACCTTGCTTCGGGTCAAACCCGAAGATCACTCGAGACTTACCCGAGTTTTCTTCTACTTTTTTTTGAAAAACTTAGTTAAAAATTTTAAAGTTTAAACCTGGAAACGACACACATAAAAATCCCGAAGACTCACCCAAGAAAACCATATGATACTCCGAGTATCCCTTCGAGATAACTTCGAGCATCATCTTCCTTCCCAATCCTTCGACATTACCCAGGTACACTGACAAACCATGAATTTGCACCACCGATTCTGATCAACTCCCAACTTTGCTCCAATCGCCCTAAGTCATCGATGACATGCTCAATCGCTCTGACCACCCAAACTATATCATAAACCCTCGAATCGAAATCTGGAACTCGACCCCAAAACTAGGCTAGAAACCATCGTCGATCGCTGCTTCTCCCAGCCACCTCTGTACATCAGAGGCCTCGAAATTCCGTCAGCACCACCGCCAGAAATCACCCTTTCCTTTCCCTTGCTACCGCAACCTCCATACACCCTTTTGACGTCGCAGTTCAACAGAATCCGCACACCATCAAAACCACATCCCAGACCCTATTCCCTCTACTCCTCGCCTCTGCTGATCATAAAAATGTGTCACCATTTTTCTCATGACCGCCCACCCTCGTTCCTCTTTTGGCTACAATCCCGAGGATAAAATCTTCATCGGTCACCCGAATTCAAAGAAAAACTAATTTTCGTTCATCACTTAATTTCATCATGAATACAAACTAAAAAAATCACGATTCCACTTTTAAAAATCATTGCTTTTGAAATCAAACAAGATGACATAATCCAAATACCCTGATGCTTGAATTTCTAACATGCTTTGAGTTTTTCCTATATTCTCTAATTTCCACAGAATGTTAGACTAATTCTACTTAAAAATAATTTCTAAACTTGAATCATGTTAATCAAAACATATTTTGTTTAAAAATTAAAGCTTATAAGAGAATGGGTAAAAATATTTTAGGGTTTGAATTTGTTTTAAACACTATAAACCTAGAACAGAGCAACTGTTCTTATTTCCAGACATGCATACCTCATTTTCACATATACAAGCAAGAAAAAAAATTTCATCCAAATTTCAACGATCATATCATACAGATCAAAATACGGATGGTTTTTGAAATGTTTAAAGAGCAGTTTATTCACCTTTATTACTTATAAACAGAGAATAGTTTTATTGTTAGATCTGCTACTTGAACTGGAATTTTGATTTGCTTTGAAACTGATCTTTGTTTTAAACTGAGTTTGAGACTTGAATCCTGCCCTTAAAGTTTTTCTCTGCTTTGTTTTAGGAAAAACTAGAAATTGCTACTGACTTTATTCTCTCAGGTTTTAGATAAAAAAAATTAACTGATCAAAGAAAATGAGAGATAGGGAAAAGATGTGTTTATATGGACTTAATCTAAGATTTATTAAAAATAAAGAAAATAAAATAAAAATGGTGACACTTGTTAAAAAATTAAACACTTGTCTTTTAGCATACTTAATTCATTTACACTTGTTATTAAAGAGAATTATAAGCTAACACATGTAATTTGCATGAATTTATTACCAAAATGTAAAATAGTTAAATAGTTTCCAAAATAATTGTAAAATAAGTATTAGATAGTTGGGCTTTAAAAAGAAAGATTGTATAGGCTAGGAAAAGCAGATTTAAGAAAGTTTATATTGAAATAATTTATTTTGTAAATAGTCCAGAGCCAAACTGTTCATCTTTCTAATTTCCATTCCAATCAATTTAATTTAAATTTCCACTTTCTCTTAAATTGATCCAATTCAAGTTGAGTTAACCTCAATTGCTTTCCTAAATTCAAATCAACTTCCATTTGAATTTACTTATTCAACTTTAATCACAATTTCAATTAATTCAAATAAATTTCAAATTGAACCATTTTCAATTCATTTCAATTCCAGTTTGAATTAATCCCAATTCCAATCTCCACTTTTAAATCATTTCGAATTATATAAATTCGAGTTAAGTTTTCAATTGCTGATTTAATTCCTTTAAATCAAATTAACCTTTACTTCTTCACACACTTATTTCTATGTTCAAATCATAGTTCAAATCCTTTTTAAATAATTTAATCTTTTACTGTTTTATAAACTAATTACTTTTTTAACTACTTTATAACTAATTACTATCATACAAATATTTTGCAATTATCTAACTATTTTATAACCATTTGACTAATTTATAACTACTTAACTATTTTACAGCTATTTTACAAACTAATAATTATTTTTCAACTACTTATCTATTTTTAACTTTTCAAGCATTTTTATCAAATCCCAGTTTTTCAAGCTCTGTTCATCTTTATCAGGTGAGTAAACTTCATCTTTAAATCAAAATCTTATCTAAATCTATGAGTAAGTAAAATTTATTAAACAATCCATATTTATGTGTGTATGGTGTGGTTCAGGGGTTTTACACACAACAATACAACATCATCAACCATCACAAATCCAAGCACGGCATTATTTGATAAGCGGTATAGTCCTATAACGCTTATTTTGATTCACAGATTCACAGATAAATAATATAAATTCATCACAGATAGTTAAATTACATTCATCATAGCTCAAATCAAAACAATTCATAGCACAAAGCATAACATATCAGGGATATCAAACAATTCAAATATTCAACACAATCCAAACATTCATAAGTAAGATCAATTAATCATCTGATTAATTTAAATTAGATTAATAACTCATGAATAAATTTCTAATTCTGGTTAATTAACATTAATTTATTACAACTATTTTTAATTAATTATCTTTAATCACTTATTAATTAACCTTTAATAATAAATTAATCACCTTAATTATTAAATAATCAACCATAACTAATAAATCAATCAATCTTTAATCATTAAATAATTAACCTTAAATTACTTGATTAATCTTAAATTAATTATCCTTAATTAATTACATTAATTAATTAACCCTTCATTAACATATCATCACTTAATCACTTTCATTAATTAATTAACCTTTAAACTAATTAATTATCCTCAAATTAATTACCTTAATTAATTAATTCCATAAATTAATTATCCTTAAACAAACTAAGTAATTAGCCTTTAAATCACTTTTATTAAGTAATTATTCTTTTAATTAATCATATTAATTATCCACTAATCATTTTCAACAAGTAATTATCCTTAATTACTTTCTTTAATTAATAAATTACTAATTACTTAAGATCTTGATTTATTTAGAAGATAAACCATTTTATCTTTATTAAACACTTTGATTGTCTTTTAAATCTTATCAATAACCTTTGGATTTAAATATTCATTACCAATTAACTTAAAAACTTTTAAGTTAAATTAACTTTGGAAACATTTCATTTCTTAATTATCCATTCAATTATAATGCTAAGTTTATTTAAAATTTCTTAAAATAAAGGTTATATAAATTAAAAACACTTTAATTTAATAAGTTTGAAATAATTTATTTTTAAAAATTTTAAGTAATCTCAAACTTAATCAACTATTTATTATTTAAGAAAGGAAAATGTTTTAAAAGAATTCTTTGAGTAAAAAACTTAATTTGTTTAAAATTTTAATACTTGTATATATAAAATTTCTTTTAACCTGTAACTAAAGAAAACCCGAGCCAAATTCGTGTTGTTCCCGTGCTCAACTTAGAGTTACTCACGACCTTTCCTTCTTCGAGTCCAACAAAAATTTACTTCGAGCAATACCCGAATATTTCCTTTTCTTCCCCGATCTCATAATTTCTAGACTCGCCAAAAACAAGTGTGCACGTGCACCGACGATCAAATCATCATCGTCAACCTATTGAACTTCCCTGAGCATCCAACATTTCGAACATCACCGAAAACAAAATCGAGCACATCTGCTTCTTCCTGGAACCAACCCAGATCAGAAAAAATGATCGTCGATGATGCTTTAGTTCACCAGAGACCCTGTGATTCTGTCCAGAGCAACACCACAGTCCCTAGCTTCGATTCCACTAGGTTCGGCCTTGTCCGATCTCTCCACGCCAACGAACTACCTCCTCAAACTTCGATTGCAAACAGCCCCATAAAACCCTAGATCGACGAACTCCTGTCGCCACATCACTTTATAAATTAATTCTATATTTTTCCTAAGTTCCCCGACGCTCCAGCTATCTTCACCAAGAATCATGACCTTCGAATCATCGTGGGTCGACGAGAATCAATGGATTAACACTGTAATTTATTATTTCTGAGATAATTACCTAATTTAAATACTTAAATTTATTTTTTTAAATGGTGTTTCACTGTTACAAACAATTTTCATTTAGAAATCATAGCTTAAAGTCAATTAGATAATAAGCATTTGCATTTTTTAAATGGATCAGTGTTTGTAATTTTCAACAGAGATAAATACATCACATATACAGGCATGCATACCATAGATACAGAGGAATTCAACCATTTTTCTCAGATAAACCCATCACACTTTCAAGTATTATCCAATATCAAGGTAAAATGGTAGATTAAAAAGGTTTGCTCACCACAAAGATTTGAATAGAGGAATCAATTTGAACCTGGAATTGGAAACTGAATTGGTATTTGAATCTGGATTTTTGATGTTGAAGCTTGATGTACTTTGACCTGATCTTGGATTAGTGGCTTAATTTAGCTGAGTTAATCTGACTTAATCTTGATATGGTTTTGAGATGAATTGATTCCAGTTTTGTTTCCAGGTAGAAAATACTTTTGTTTTGGTTTTTTTTAGAAGGTGAAGAGAAAGTCTGAACTGAGATAATTAACCAGGTTTCTTCTTTTAAAAACATATTTTGTATAATTCTAAATTTAAGAAAAATGTTATCTTTCCACTTGTTAAATTTTACCAACACTTGTAAATTAATGTTACCACTAAAGTTACATTTGTTAATTACATAATCTTATTGTTTTACAAATGTCACAAACAAAGATTTTATGTTTAAATCCTTTACTTAATTTAATTTATAAATTTTGTTTAAACCCTTTGTTAATAAATTTAAACCTTTCAAAAGTTATCATATTTTTATTTTTTATACATATGTTTTCATAAATATATTTTTTACATACATACAAATTAATTTTTATCTTATGTAAAAATTCACAAATACCCAAACTAATTTTTTTTATATTTAGGTCTATATACAAACTTTATTTATTCATATAAAATTAAAAGAAAGAATTTTAAACCAATTATACATTACTAAGTAATCACTTTATATATATATATATATATATATATATATATATCTTAAAATAGCCTTTTGAAAATGATTACATTAATCTCAAATCATAATTTTCATATATTAATATATATATATATATATATATATATATTAGAAAACAAATTCTTATTAACTTAAAAATAAAAAAATTCTTTTAAATCCAATTTATTTTCAATACTTATTCTTGAATTTCAAAACCAAAATTATGTTTACATCTGTATTTGTTTAAACACAAAACAAATAGATATCTTTATTAAATTTGGAAAAATTCAAATTAACGCAAAATTAAATCCAAAATTTATATTAATTTACCAATTTAAATTTGACTCAAAACTGGGATCGTTACAAATTTCCCCTTAAGAAAATTTCGTCCCCAAAATTTGCTAGACAGGGAGACCAACAAAGAATGGATGGACACATAAAGATAGAGAAACAGTTTTCCAGGTCAAACTAAAATATTTATTCTATATTTGGCTTACCAAATCAGAATATCAATAATATGAGAACAAACTCATTCGATACTACACGAAACATTTGGGTCATCCGTTCAACGAGATATGTAGGGGCACCGGTTAGTTCGAAGGGATAACTAACCACTCGTAGAATGTATGTTGGAACCCAAAAGAATAGACAAACGGATACAATTCAATTTGGCTTCATATTTTGTTAACCAATTCATTTTCAAATAAAATTTCAAATTCATTAAAGTTAAAATGAAAAGCTGAGGAAAACCGATGATGAGAATACAAATTACGAACTTGTCTACAACGATTCGCAGGGCCACCATCATAGCAAAGCTTCTTCTTGTAGCTGCCCGAAGCCATCAGAGAATTGAAATTGGATAACGATCAAAGAAGATCGAGAAGAGTTATTTCCTTGTTGTTATAGGGTATTGACCATTTATAGTGGTACTTCCCTGTGCCGTACCACTCATCCTCTTCTTGCACTCATACATACTATTATGAATAGTAAGAGAATTTATTGAGGCATACAGATGGATATCTTAGGGATATACTCAATCTAGGGTATTCTTCACCCTATCTCTAATGAGTCACCTAATGTGTTATACTCTTGAGCTAAAGTACTTACTCAACCTTCAGCTCTGATACCAAAATGTAACGGTCTAGGATTTTCAACCATCGACAACGGCCACTCTCGACCGGTAGGCTTTTCAACCATCCCAGCCCCGCCGAGGCAGACACTGGTACCCTGAACTTGCTTTTACGGCGAGCCTTTTGACTTCTTCACCTAACCGGTTAACCAACCCTTCGCCAGGGACATGTAGAGGTAAGAGTCTCCCGTTTGCCACCAAATGCGAAACGATAACCCCCTATCACGTTGTAATGAAGTAAACTAGGACTTTGATTCAGACGATTTTTTTATTCTGTATTCCTAAAATTCGTTAGAAAAGTTATTACGACCATAGGAGAAGAGCTTTAGACTTTTAAGTTGAAAATTATGTATTCCTAAAAGTGTCTCCAATGCAGGGAGTGTTGAGGTTTGGAAAGACTATTAAGCTGGCTCTGCGTTATATTGGTCATTTCCTATACTAGAAAGGTTCGATCCTTTGGCATATCGAGTGCAGCTACCCAGCTGGTTATATGGCGTACACGATGTGTTTCATGTTTCTCATCTTTGAAAATATGTGCACGATCCAGACTGTATCATTGAGGAGGCTGCTCAACAGGATTTGGAGATCACACCAAACTGGCAGTAAAAAGAGAACCGCTGAAAATAATTAATCGTGATGAAAAGCAGTTGAGGAACAAAGTAGTGAAACTGGTTAAAGTGCAATGGAGTGGTGATCCAAATGACTGTACTAGGGAAATAGAGGATAGCATACAGAAGTCCTATCCCAATTGTAGAGTGGATATTCCGGCTTAATTGATAAGTCATTTCTCTATCTTTTATATATTCTTATATTCTTTGCTTATCTCTCTCTCTTTCAAATTTCGAGGACGAAATTTTCTTAAGGGGGGAAATTCTTAACATCCCCATTTTTATCAGATTTAAAATTAGAAATTAATATGAATTTCTGGAATTTAATTTGAATTTGATTTGAAAATTTAAAATAATATCTTAAGTAAAATATTTGGATTCCAAATATTAACATATATATGTGATTTTATTAATGTACAAATTAGTATTAAAAGCATTTTCTTTTGAAGTTGTATAAATATAACAAAGGGAATATAATTATATAAAATGGAAAATACAATTTAAAATAATATAAAGATATTATTCTCATGAAAATTTACAAATGTAAAATAGGTAATACATACAAAGACAAGTGTTAGTTAATCAGATATACAATTTAACAAGTGTAATGATCTTGTCATTTAATTTAACAAGTGTCATCTGTGTTTTTTTTTAAGAAAATCAATAATAATAAGAAACAAAATTATATAAACCATTGCATCTTCTCTCTCATTTCTTTTACGTTCATTTTTAAAAACATAGAGAAATAAGAACCTATAAAATTTGAAAACCAGAAAGCTAAAGCCTGTAACAATTTTCAAAATCTAAAATCATCAAAACAAAACAAGTTTCAAGCAGTGATTTTTTCCAAAGCTAGATCTTCTCAGCAACAACTAGTTTTTGATTTTGAAAATTCTAGTTCATAATCAAATTAACACTAAAAAAAGTTCCAGATTCAAGAGTCCATTTTTTAAAGAAATCAAACAAGCTTTCATATTTTCAAAATAAATCAACTCCCAGGATTTAAAGCTCTATGTTTCTTCTTCTAACAGGTGAGTAAACCTTTTATAATCTGGATTTAGATTTATTGTTTGAAAACATGTTTCAAATAGGTTGAAAAATTGCTTGCATGTGTATAAATTTGTGTATATATGTGTACGAATTGGTTGTGCATGTGTGGAAATCAGACATATGCATTTGGTTCAAGGTTTACAGGTATTAGGCCTATTCAAAAATCAATTTCCATTCCTCTGATTCATTTCAGGCTATAGGATCTAAACCAAAGTGGTTGGTTTAAACATGATTCAAGTTTTAAAAATAGATTTAAGCAAAACAAAATCAAAGCTTTCTCTAGAAAATTGGAAATACAGTCAAACCCAATATATGATGAAAATTCAACCATCATGTTTTCTGATTAAATTATATCATCGAGAACGTTTTTGACAATAATGGTTTTTAAAGTAAGATCAAAATTTCTAAACAAGTATTCGTCGAGAATTTGTGAGTTGAATGAATTTGGGTCTTTTGGCCATTGCTAGTCGTCGGCGTGATAAGAATGGTCGGGATTATGGCTGGAGATGGCCTAGGTGATGTGGGTTCGGGGAAAAATGCTCGAAATTTTTTAGTTTCATCGTGGTAGCCGAACGACGTTCGTCTAGGGTTTTAGCTAGTGTTTTTATATTGGTCGAAATTCCTATTGATGTGTCATCCTCAGTTGACCGGAGTTGATCTCTCCTATGGGGATAGTTGCGTAAGGTCTAGATGAAGCTTCGGGTAAGCTCACGTGATCTCTGGTGGCCTAAGGTGGCGGTGCGAGGAATTCGTTGACGATCGTTTTTGTTACAGTTTTGGGTCAGATTTCTCGATTACGAATTTGCCGTCGTTTGGGGATTCTTAGTGGTCTGGTGTTTAGGGCAGGTTTTCGTGGACTCAACGATGGCCGGAGTTTGGATCGGAGGTGGCCGTTTCGCCTGTGCGTATGCACGGTGCCAGGTTTTGTATCAGTAGCCTGGTAAAGGAAGGAAGGGTAGATGTCTCGAAGTAGACTTCGGGAAGCTCGTGTGCTGGCTCGAGTCTTAGCTCGAATAAATTTATGTGTGCACCGTGTTTAACACTTAAACAAAAAATTTAAGTTTGAAAATAAAAGCATAAGGGTTGGTTTTAGAGAAAATCAAAGTGAAGGGTAAGTTAGCTAGGGGTTGGACCCGAGTGGGTCTCGGGTTGACATATAAAAACAGTTTAAACTTTGTAAATTTTAAAACATGGGTGTTAAACTGTTTTAAAATTTAAAGTCCTTTGCGACCGCAGAAGAAGAGCTTTAGAATTGCTTTGATTTCTTTTAAATTGGAACTTCGGCACTGTTTATCACCCGCAGTCTGATGGATAGACTGAAAGAATGAATCGAATCTTAGAAGACCTTTTACGTGCTTGTATACATGACTTTGGTGGTTCTTAGGAGGACCATTTGCATCTGGTTGAATTCTCATATAACAATAGCTCTCAAGCCAGTATCGAAATGGATCCTTTCGAGGCATTATATGGTCATCTATGTCGATCACCTGCACGCTGGATCGAGTCAGGTGATAGACTCGTCCTTGGACCTGATATGATTAAAGAAGCTACTGAGAAAGTTGATTTTATTCGAAAGAAATTGAAAATGGATCAAAGTTGTCAAAAGAGTTATTATACCACAGAAAAAGAGCTCTAGATTTTCAGGTCGGAGATTCTGTATTTCTATAAGTGTCTTCAATGCGTGGTGTGTTGAGGTTTCGAAAGACTGGTAAGCTGGCACCGCGTTATATTGGTCATTTTCCTATACTGGAAAGGATTGGTCCTCTGGCATATCGAGTGAAACTACCAAGCTGGTTATGTGGCGTACACGATGTATTTCATGTTTCACATCTTTGGAAGTATGTGCACGATCCAGACTGTATTATTGAGAAGGTTGCTTAGCTGGATTTGGAGATCACACCAAATTTGGCAGTTAAAAGAGAGTCATTGAAAATAATTGATCGAGATGAAAAGCAGTTGAGGAAAATTATGAAACTGGTTAAAGTGCAATGGAGTGGTGATCCAAATGACTGTACTTGGGAAATAGAGGAAAGCATGTAGAAGTCCTATCCCAATTGCAGAGTGGACATTCCGGCTTGATTGGTAAGCAATTTCTCTATTCTTTTCTGTTTTCTTATATTCTTTATTTGTCTTTCTCTCTCTTTCAAATTTCAAGGACGAAATTTTCTTAAGGGGGGAATCTATAACATCCCAAATTTTATCAATTTAAAATTAGTAATTAATTTGAATTTATGAAATTTAATTTGGAAATTTAATTGAAATTAATTCAAAATTTTCGAAAAAAACAAATTTATTAAGTGTTAAATTAAATATATATAAATAAGATTGTATTTGCAATAGAGTTTAAAATTCAAACTAATGAATATTTCAAAAATATGTGTGTGTGTGTATGGGTAGATTTGAATTTGAATTTGAATTTAAAATTTAAATAAATATCTTAGTGAAATAATATGGATTTAAAATAATATATATAGGTAATTTATTTAATGTATAATTGGTTTAAACATTTTCTTTTAAAATGGTATAAGTATAATAAAGGAAAATGTATTTATAAAATAAGGAAAATGTAATATAAAATTTATTTAAAAGCCTTTAATTCATGTGAAATACAAGTGTTAAACATGTAACAAGCAACTTAACAAGTGTAATTCATATAATAAGTTGTTTACCAAATGTAATGATTTTTGAATTAAATTGGACAAGTGTCATTTATTTGTTTTATTTTTGAGAAATTTAACAAAAAATAGAAAACTAGATTATATCAACCATGTCAACCTCTTTTTCTCATTTCTTTATCAGTTCAAAACTTTTACAAATCAGAGAAAAAAATCAAAAGCTTGTGAAAACAGGAAATTAAAAACAAATCAAATTCAGAGACTCGTCAAAAAAACCTGGAAGTTTAACACCTTTTACAAATTCAAAGGAGCAAAGCAATCAAGTAAACTAAACTAGATCAACTTAGTAATCAAGTGGTTAAACAAAATCAAAGCATTCCAGATTCAAAGCAAATTCAAGTCCAGATTTGTTTTTAAGATCAAATGCTCAGAAATCAACACATTTTCCAGCCTTCAACTTTTAAAACCCAAACAAGCTCTCTATTTCCTCTTTACAGGTGAGTAAACTTTTGAATCCAGATTTCTGGCTTGTTGTTTAAAAATCAAATTGAAGTGAAAAGTGATAAAGTATTATATGTATGCAAATACGAATGGACATATGTCTGAATTGGCTGTGCATGTCTGAAAATCAGACGTATGCTTTTGGTTCCAGATTTACAGGCATCGGGCCTATTCAAAAATCATTTCTATTTCTCTGATTCATTTCAGGCTTTAAGATCTAAACAAAATTAGTTTGTTTAAACATGTCCCAAGATTTAAAAATAAATTTGAGCAAAAATAAATTAAAACATTTTTGAAAATTGGAGAAGATAGTAAAAATTCAAATTTTGTTAAATTCCAAACATCATAAATTCTAGTTTTCGGTATACCATCTGAAATGTTATCAAAAATAATGATTCTTGAAAGTAAAATCAAAATTTTTAATAAATATCGATCGAGAAATTCGGGGATGAACAGTATTGGGTCTAAGGGAAAATTCTGGTGATCAACGATTGGAGAGGCCTCGGGATCGTGGCTGAAGGTAGCCAGGGGATGGCCGAGCTTGGGAAAATAATCAGGAAAATTCCTTATCATTATGGTGGCCGAACGACGTTCATCTAAGGTTTAAGCTAGTGTTTTTATATTGGTCAAAATTCCTATTGCTATGTCGTCCTCAGTTGACAGGAGTTGATCGCTCCGGTGGGGATAGTAGCGTAAGGTTTGGACGAAGCTTCGGGAACGATCACGTGATCTCTTGTGGCCTGAGGCGGTGATGCGAGACGATTACGTGATGATAGTTTTTATTACAGTGGGTCAGGATGCTCGATTTTGTTTGGCTCACGAATTCATAAATCTGTGTGTTCGGGATGATTGGGTAGATGATTGTGGATTTGTGGAAGGTGGCGGCGATGGTTAGAACGCCGGCGATCGGCAGTGCACGTGCACATTTGATGGTTTGTGTCAGTAGGCAATGGGTTGGGAAGGAAGGCTATGGACTCGAAGTAGTCCTCGGGAAACTTTGTTTCTGGCTTGAGTCTTAGCTCGAGTAAATTGATGTGTGTGCCTGGTCTTTCTAAAAACTTAAACAAATTCGTAAGTTTGAAAAGTGACACGGGTTGGTTTTGAAAAACTTGAAGTAATTAGGCATGTAGCCTGGGTGATACTCGAAGTAGGTCTCGGGTTTGTCATGTAAAACAGTTTTCTTGACTTTAAAACAAAATTCGTATTTTTTAAACATTTTAGTCCATGTTTTTAAATAATGGTTTTAATTTTAGTATTGGATTAGTAAAGGTTTTAAGCAAGATATTTTTACAGTAATTAAGTTTTTGTTTATTTAATTTTGTGACATTAGTTGTAAAATTAATTATTTTAATTAAGATAAAATGTTATTTTTATTAACTTTAATCTTTTGAATTAATTTGTTAATGATAATTAATTATAAAGTTCATTACGTAAAGATTTTTATAATAATTAAACGATTAATTAAGATAAATGATTTATAATTACATAATAATTAAAGAATAATTAGTTAAAGGTTAATTAATTATCAATTTAAGGTTAATTAATTTATAATTAAGGATTAATTAATTAAGGTAATTAATTAAGAAATATTTAATTAATGAAAGTAATTAAGATTAATTAATTAGTAATCAAAGACTGATTAATTTATAATTAAGAATAATTAATCATTAATTAAGGATAATTAATGAAAATAATTATGATTAATCGATTATAATCACATGATTAATTCATCTTAATTATAGATGATTGATTATTATTGTATGCTTTGTATTGATTGATATCCCTGATATGTGATTGTGATACTATGAGATATGAATTGCTTTCTGCTGAGCTGTGATATCTGTAATGAATATATTACTGTGTGAATGTGAAAACCCTTTGGCCCGTAAAACGGCAGTTGAATTTCGATGCGACAAGGAGTCGGATTCCAGTTGGTTATCCGAAACCAATATCGAACCCTAATAGTGAATCTTTGTGATTGATATATCCATGTGTTTTTAAATTGAGCGCTCACTATTCGGTTTAACCGGGAGAGGACTTTGTGTCAAATAACCCATTCCAAATAGTGATACGATGAAATGGGAAGCATTTGAAGACGGTGGTGAAGACCGGCTGTCTTCGAGAATGATAGGATAACCTATCGAATGACTCTGCACTGAGTTGCTCCGGTATAGAGATCTCCATATGTGATGGGGCTTCCAATCGGGATTGTGGATACCCAGATTGCAAGGGCTTCTTTGGAAGTGCCTTCGGTTCCGTTCGAACCCGGAACATACTTTATGGTTGCATGTCAGACATTACACTTTGATATATAAAGTTGATTTCTTTCAAATACATTTCTGTTGGTGGCGGAGAATTTATTCTCTTTGCTTAACACCCTTCTTTGAGACGTACGAGCTCAGAGGTTATATAGTTGGTGGTTATTAGTGATATACTCCCAATTTGGTAGTGTGGCATGCTGAGTGCCGCCGATTATTTGTTGATCAAAGCATTGCTTTTGTGTAAAGCGTTTGTGGATGAGACTTCGTCATACCTTATAACCCGAAAATGGTCGAAATAGGAAGGATGCAGCAAGGTTATTGGGGGTACCGCCCCTTAAGGTATGTGAATTTCCTTCTGGATAAAAAGTGGTATCATGGTATGGTGCCCAGATACCTAACTTATGTGGATATTGCAATTATGTTTCTATGTGGTTGTTGTTGTTGGGGTCCTAGATAAAGGTTGGTTACGGCCTGGGGATGGCATACTCGTGACAGTTAGTTACCTAATTACCGTGGTAACCCGGCCTTGTGTTGGTAGAGATTCGCTTAGGTTCTCGGGGAGTCCCTCTAGAGGCGTACCCATGTGGCATAGGAAGTTCCTTAACCTGACCATTTGTTGGAAATCCAATCACCAATACGAACCCTTTACAATTTCAGTTGTATAACCTGCCACCTAAGGTGGTAGCTATAGCAGGCATAATATAATGGTACCTATGCTGGCTAAGATTAATACTATACTTTCGAAATGTTTTCGCACTATGCACTAATAATAATATCAAAGGATTTTCTCGTATCAAGCATATTTGACTATCATAAGGGGAATCCTCCTCCAATTATGCAATTGCATTGTGTGTGTGGGGAGACCTTATGGTAGTTTCATTTTCCAAAAGCATGAATGGTTTTCTTTTATAAATTGTTTTTGTGCAAAGAATTTTTTTGTTTACTCATACCAGTCTCATGACTGTCCCGGAGTTTATTGTTCCCTTCCTAAACTCTGGGTACACATAATTTCCACACGGGCAGCCTAGAAGCAGGTCATCCGTGTTTTGGAGCTAGCTTGGATTTTGAAGTCTTTTCGAAGCTATCGGATTTTGAAAAGCTTTGGGTTTGGAAATCTTTTGAAGTGTGTGAAGTTTTGGAAGACCTAATCGAAGTTGAAGTATGTTGGAGACCTTTTTGAAAACTCTATTGTCGTTCCGCTGTGGTGTTGTTATTTTTCTATTGTGGTATCATGTGTAGCACTATGATGATGGTGGTGATTTGTTGTAAACAAATATTGTGATAATGTTGTATCAAATGTTGTATATGTATTGTGATTAATGATACCATTTTTTGTTTCTGATGTTTATTTTCATCTAATGTTGTTATAAGCTCCATCCGAACTGGAGTTCAACGTTTGAATCTCCGGCAGTCGAATACAAGTGAGGTATTTGATGTCGATTTTCAATCGCTGAATTTTGGGTCGTGAAAACATATGAATTTTGGCTAGAAAAATCTATTTAACGCAATAGAAAAGTTAGATTTTTCAAAAAAATTCATTTGCAAAACTTTAGGTTTTTAAATTTATGTAAAGTTACCAAAATGTCTTTTCTAATTAATTATTTATTTTTATTTAAAATCCTGGGTGTTACAATCCCCCTAATAGAATTTCATCCAATAAATTCCAAAATATGAAAATATATAACTCGTAGACTCAACTATACACTAGCAACCATATGTATATGCAATACATACACTCAAACCACAAAACACAAAGCAATCCAAACAAATCATGTGAAACATGTTCGATTTTTAATATTCCAAACAAATAAGATGTGATACCCAGATGGAGACCAACAATAACCTAAATATATATAATAATATACAACAATGGCAAAATAGGTGCGAAAAAATAATATTTTTATCAATCAAATCAACATATGTCATGAGTATGGAAGGTGATAAATCCATAAAAACTAGTGCAATTATTATATAAATGCAAGATATGGTATTTAGGCATGAATGCAAAATATCCCAAAATATATATTAATAATATCTATATGTATGCAGTAAGATATACAATAAGTCAAGTAATTGGGAAAAACATAAGTCACAAAAAAAATATACTCACCATCCAATTTCCAAATTTAATAGTAATAATTTATAGCAACCATTCATCCATGTTTAAATAAACTAATCATGCTAATGGACAAACAAATGGAGAAATCTTCTAGAAAAAATTCAAAATGAAAAGATCAGATTCCCTCCTCCACTTTCCAGTACTTTCAACTAGATCGTTCTCCCAACCTTAACTTATCAACTTTACTACTAACATATATACTCAATCCAAATCATTACAAATGCACATGCATAAATGCAACCCATGCAACCAACCTAGCTATGCAATTAAAGAGCATAGCAGTTCTATAATGGTGGAGGTGCAAAATGTTATGGGGGATATAGTGGAAAATAGGAGGTCCAAAAAGCTTCATTAGATATAAAATCAAATATTTAAAGTTAATTTATTCTCATTCTCACATCATTTGTGTTGGAAAAAGAAATATTGTTTAAGCTTATGTAACAAAACTAAAGAATATCATGGTTAATGCAAGCTATATTCGATGGCTACAATAGATTTCTAACTTATATTGAGCACTTGTACCTTAAAATTAGGTTTTTATTCTAATTTTGTTGATTTGGTTTAAAAGAGAACTGGTTAAATCAACCTTTTATATCAAAGTTACTAAAGTGAATGCTAAAAAGCCTTGATTAAGGGGTGTAATGGAGAATATTAGGGCCTAAAGTGGATCTACTATCTAAATGTGCTAAATTGTAATAATGTAGCAGTCGAAGAACGCTATGGGCTATAGCGAGGATTTTACGGGGCATTGCTGCGGCTTTAACTATACAACCACCTAGGTAAACTAATCCCGACATGCACTACAACTGGTATCCAATCATAATATGGCTCAACGGAAAATGAAGCATCGTGCAACCATCAATGCACATACACAATGCCTTAAATAATCCTAATAATATACAGATCATTTCATCTTCAAGCTATTAAGGTAAGACAACTCGAAAGTGGGCAATGACTCACCTAGCATTGAATAATTTGGATCACTTACTTTTCCACATTTTCACCTAAGAACATCAAAATTTGGTGATGTTTTAAACTGGTGAAAATAACATAACTTGTCTTTTAATTTCGATCCAACTTAAGCTATATCATATCACTTATGATACCACTTCTCCAATTCTCCAACAATCATGATACCAAAATACCACATTTCCAATCTGTAAGAATTTTAACCCAAGTTCCACAGCGTACAAGCAAGTAACATTCAAGCATTCAAGTAAGTAATCCTACTCTATTCACTTATTCAAATATAGCAACTAAAATCATAAATCTAAGTAGTCCATAATTTAAGTTAAATCCTAACCTAAAATTGTGTTGGTATTAAAATTAATCGATTGGGTGATACTCACATGCACCTATTATGTCACACAAACTATGTACCCTTTAGTCGATGCTTCGCAATTTTAACCTAAGTTCCACAGCGTACAAGCAAGTAACATTCAAGCATTCAAGTAAGTAATCCTACTCTATTCACTTATTCAAACACAGCAACTAAAATCGTAAATCTAAGTAGTCCATAATTTAAGTGAAATCCTAACCTGAAATTGTATTAGCATTAAAATTAATCGATTGGGTGATACATTGTTCACATGCACCTATTATGCCACACAAACTATGTACCCTTTAGTCGATGCTTCGCAATAGTTTCCTAGAACAGATAGTCTCCCTTTAATCCAAGGGATGGTTGAGAAGAATCAAAGTATTCCTTCTAAAAATCATACCAAAATCTTCAAATCTCATTTTCCATAAAAACTTCCTTCGCATTCTCAAAGTGTGCAAAATATAATATCCTTCACTTAATGATAATCCAAATTCTAGATTAAACCACTCCTTTGGAAATTATAAATCTAACTTCATCCATGATATCTTTTATAATTTAAAATCTCAAACCTTGCAATTTCTTTATACAAAACCATCAATGGCATTATTTTTCATACCACACCTAACTTCACTCCATTTTACATTAATTGTACTATGGTTGAAACAACTCAATATAGGATGTTGTCTTGCCATAAAAGTCCAATAGACAAAATATTCAACAAATTAAATAGCATTGTACCTAAAACAACATCTAGGAATATTTGAAATAGATAATGTACTACCCTTGAGAAATGATATGGAACTCTGGTCACATTCAACCAAAACATTGTACTTGCAGTTGCAATGACAATTCATGTTTCAATACTTCAAAAATAACATCGTAAAATATATGTAGTGAGATAATAACCTGTTTGCTTCGTTACCTATAATTTCCTACGCCACAAATAAAAATGTGTGGTGTAACATTACCTGAAATGTCGGATCAATGAAACTCATCCACAAATCAACCTAAATCGTCTACCTTCACCAGCGATGTCAAGACAACGGGTCATTTAAACTTTATTCGCCTTCATCACTGACCTTTCTTTACACTAATGCGTATGAATATAAAAAAATGTTAACTATTTAAAAATCTTTAATTATGAACAAAATACTGAGTTGGATTCCATAGAAACGCTATTGGGTCACTGGGACCTTATCACGTAACAAGTCTAGGCCTATTTTAAATAAATTTATAACGACCTCCTAAATTATTCTTTAGTCGACTAGTCAACATGATCTAATTAACTAAAAATCCAAAACCACTAGTGTCTCTTTTACTGTCTAGCTTTTCAACTGTAACTTACTTCAACGATATCATCTAAACTTCAAATACCATATGTAGATAACTTTACCTAAATATCCTTTATATAAATTCTAACTTAATTATTTTTTTGTTAGTTTAACATCTCTTCTCTATGACATTATATGTAACGACCCTGATTTCCGACCCGATTTAAAATTGTAAAATTCATCGTTTTAATGTAAAATTTTGAAAATTTATAAACGATTTCAATTTGCGTCCAAACTTTATTTATGACATACGTCTAGTTAGATATGAGCATGGAAAAAGTTTCGTCGCAAAATATTACATTAAACTTCGTTCATGTTTTACTGTATATCAGTCCATATAAAGCTGCGTAAAATTTATCTTCCAAATCCAAATATTTTTACACAGTTATATTGTAAAAATTATTCTGATCATGATTATGAAATTCGTTTCGTCAAAAACTGTCATCGCCTACTCCGTTTAAATTGTTTTATAAAACGCGCAATTTTAGCGGCGTAAATGCGAATTTTATAAAACCATCGTATCGCAATAATCTGTATACCGTTGGAATCGCCTCGTCGCACGATCATAACGGTATATTTATTTGCGTGAATCAGAAGAAAAAAAACGTCACGTTGTTTTAACTGTTAAATGGACCGGTTAAACACGTTACAGCCCAAATCTTCTACCCGTTACTAAAGAAATTGAAAAGAAAATAAAAGGCCAGCTGAATTAATGCGTTTATTGGGGAGGTGAAGTGTGAAGGGTTGTGACTCCTCGTTTCTGAAAAATTTAAATACGTGGGTTTCAAAGTTAAAAGGAAACGCCACTCATTCATTCAATGTTCCATTTTTCTTTTCATTTGCAAGATCAGGTAAACATCCAAACTTCTTTCTTCTTCCTCATTTTTTTTCTTTTTTTCTTTCTGTACAATAAAAATGCACGTTACCTCAAAGTTAAAAAGCATGCATATTTGGTTGCATATTTGGATGCACGTTACCTCAACTCTCCCATTTCTTTTCATTATTCTTCTGCAAAAAAAAAAGGAACAAAAGGTGGAAGTTTGTGTATGTTTAGTGAATGCATTAGGATGGTGAAGTATGCAAAGTGAAAATGGGTCACACTTGTACATGCAGAGGAGGGAGTGAATGCAAAGTGAAGTATGCTCTGTGTATATATTTTTGTGTGTTGTGAGATGGTGCGTGAGTAAAAAGAAAAAAAAAAGAAAAAGAGTTGCATGCATGTGTGCAGTGGGGGTGTGTGTATGTATGAGTTGCGTGATGCATGTGGGTGTGTTGTGCTTTGTGTGTGTTTTGTGTATAGGCGTGCGTGTGTGTCTATATAAAAAAAAAAAAAAAAAAAAAAAAAAAAAAAAAGAGGAAGGAAGAAGAAAATGTGTGTGTCGGGAATTGGTGCAAAAAGTCATGGCTTGTAAAAATAAAACGTGGTGCCTGCATGTGTAGCCTTTGCAAAAAATGATGAACATTGACCTGTACATGAAAAGGGGAAGTAATGCATGCATGTTGGGTGTTCTGGGTGTGCATGGAGAATGTAATATTGTGTAGTAGATGCATGCGTGAGTTAGGCGGCTAAAAAAAAAAAAAAAAAATTGCAGTGCTGTGTTGATGCACATGAAGATCTGCGTGTGCTCTAGTATAGTTAGGCGTGTGGTTTAGAAGAGTGTTTACACATTTAAAGGGTGTCGGGCTCACATATATAAAAAAAAAAAAAAAAGATATGAACCGAGATTTGCAAATAGTTTTGTTACTGCAGTGGAAGTATGTAGGTGAATATCTATTGTGGTGGCCAAAATAGTAACCGATTTTTCTTTTCGTTGTGTACAGAAGCATCCGTTTGAGCGTCTTCTGCAGCACCGTCAATCATCAGCTTTTGTTCTCTTCTCCGTAGTCGGTGAGCGCATTTTATAATTTTATTAATTATATATAAACGTTCATTGTATTAATATCGTTTTCTTTTGTCGATATTACAGTGTCCGTTGTTCGCACTTTACCGACTCTATTCGTGCTTATTCTTGCTTCGCCGTCAACTTCTTTATCCACGAAAGGTGAATTAATTTTCACGACATATATTCTTATGCAAGTTTGGTTGAATTGATTATTATGTTGAATGTTGATTGCTATTGTCAAGTGATAAATAATTTGTAAGTAAATTTGAATAGGATAGTTAACCAATTTAAATCGGATTATATGCGTCGAACTTTGAGTTGTTAAACTTGACCCTTTATATGTTGAATATTGATTAGTTAAACTTGACACCTTAATTGTTAATTAAATTGACGTAGAAATTAGTTAATTTCACTTTGTACCATTTAACGTATATCGGATTTATTGTTTAGTGTAAATTTGAAATTGAATCGAACGACAAGTGAAACCGTAATAATCTTTAATCTACATGAAATGGTAGTGTAGATTATAGGAATAATTTTATTAATTTACACCAATAACAAATGTAAATTAATGCGATTATTTCGGGATTATTTTAATAATATTGTTAAATTGTTATGTATGGATGCAATTGCTTGTTTATTTACTTTGACACCATCCCAGCTATCACATTGCAAGTTCCCTTTGTATGTTTTGTTTTAAATTGAAATGGAATCGGGTTGAAATGATAGATACCCAAATAACTTTGACTTAGGATAGAAAATTAAATTAAAACCGATTGGTCAATGTTTTGATTTAAAATGAAATAAGATTTTATTTGACTAATAATAAGGTTTGAATAAAATTGGAATTTAATTTTGAATGAACGAAAATGTGAATATTTAATTTGAAACAAATATTAACGTGTAATTGACAAAAGGACATTGTTTTTAAAATTTAATTATTTAATGATTAAATTTAGAATTAATTGATAATTGATTTTGAAATTATGAATAATTAAGTTGAAATGTGTAATAACCAATTTGGAATTATTAATAATCCAGTCTTGAAATTTATTTATAATGAAGTTTGAAGTTATTAATAACGAAGTTTTGAAATTGGATAAGTTTGAAATTATTAATAAATTAAGTTTTGAAATTATTAATAATTTGGTTTTAAAATTAATAATTAAGTTTGGAATTATTAATGAATAAGTTTGAAATGATAATAATTAAGATTTGAAATTTTTTGATAATTGAATAAGATTGAATTGTTTAATGATTAAACTAAATTGAATAGAATGAATTATGTAATAATTGAATTGAATTGAATATTCTTTATTAAGAGAAATCGAAATTTTGAATAAGTGAAACCAAATTCTTAATTGAGATTTGAAATTTGTAACGAAGAAATAAATATATGAAATTGAATTTCTTTAATAAGAAATAGAACGCGCTTTATCGAAACAAATGAAATGCTTGTAATTTAGAGAATTGGATTCGATAAATTCAAATTGAATAAATATGTAAGCTTTGATAATGAAACAAACTTAAGGAAGTAATGAATTGGAAATTTAATTGAAATTGTTTAATGATAAATAATGTAATGAATATCGAATAAAATCGATAATTGAATTTAAAACGATTTGTACGTTAAATGATTTTGGAATGAACTTATACATGGAATTAAACGAATATTTGAATTGTTTTAAATTAAAATTTCGAAATTGAATTATAGAAATTTGAAATGGAAGTTGTGAAGTTAGGAAATGTAAATTTTGGAAATTGATTTAGAAAGACTAACATAATGTTGATTTACGAAGTATAATTGAAATTAAATTTGATTTGTTTTTGAAATTTATTAAACGACCAATCGATGAAATAATTACGAAGGTTATTAAAGGAGCCGGAATCGGTTAGGGACATACTCACTGTCTAAACCGAAAACCACTTTAATAACTATACGCGGAGTGATGATCCAGAATGAAGTGGTTGGAATGACGTACTTCGATGATTGAAGAAAGTGAACGATAATGGATAGCCTTGACACTTGTGTCAAATTGGAAATGACTAAAATCAAGAGCCGTGCCGGGCCAAATGGGGTTAGCTACCTCGAGCGAACACACTTCTTCGTAAACTACTCATTTACTTTTGTGATTGATTGGTGCGCACCCTTGAATTTGGAGTGTTGTTTCGCGGTGTTGCGATCGTTGCGGCGATGCGTTCTCACCAGTCCGGATCAGGCAAACGGTAGTTTCACTACCTTGGGTATTGCCTCATGTGCCTTGTCATACTTGTATCCCGTATACGCGACCACTACGAATTTGTTTTGTATTATACCTATGGAGTACTCCCTGATATCCTACTAGTTTACGGTGGAGTTTACAGTGCTGTATAGTCTATGATGCTGTATAAAATGTGTTAAGGAGGATAATGGTAACGCCTTAACACTATTTTGATATTTTACTTTACTGTTAGACATTATCTATGTATCGTACACTATTATGAATAAATAGTTTACCGGATCCTGAAGATGTTTATTCCATTCATCTTTGAGTTATTGTTTATTTTAAATCTTGAACCATATTATCTGTATAAGAATATATGTCCTGATTCGAGTGTTTGTTTGTGCATATGCTCGGATCAGACTGAGGATTGCTGTTGCTGTTTCTGCTTGGAGCTGAAGACCGAAGACTACCATTATCTTATCTTATCAGTATTGCTCTTTCTATTTGGACTATTGGACATCTATGTTGTTCTATTTTATTTTATCTGAGACATTGTTGTATTTCTGGGTAGCTTCATGAACTACTCTTATGACTATGTTGTATTTCCGCTGCACTATTCTATGATGTTATATTTATGTGATTCTGTGATGATTCTCATTTATATATATCTATACTCCATTAATGATTCGTGTTTTGTACTATTTAAGTTGACATGTGTGGATTATTGTCAATTTAAATGGTCCAAATATACGGGTTGTTATAGTTGGTATCAAAGCTTTGGTTCCCGATAACCTTAGCCTGTGGAGTTTTAAGCTCATTAGAGATAGGGTAAACATACCCTAGAATGAGGAGAATCAATTCAGAATCCACATCTTTTGATGCATCTTTCTTATTGAATTCGTTTGAATAGAATTTCCTTAAGTTCTATAAATTCCTATCTTTGATTCTAAATCACTTTTGGTATTCCAGGATGGCTGCCAGAAGAAATGTTAGGGGTGGAAATGCTCCTGCTCCACAAGCCCCCGCAATCCGATTCTCCACTCTTAGCAAGGAGTACACTCAGCTTGGAGGAGTCAAATTTACTGGCTCCGAGAGTATCATCGAAGCACACTAATGGCTAAAGAGTTTGGAGAGGATCTTTACTGGCTTGGAGATCACGGATGCTCAGAAGCGTCAGTTGGCCGCTTGGCAACTTCAGGATGCTGCACAAGACTGGTGGGAATCTGTCACTTCTCGTACCGATGAGGAAACCATCACTTGGGCCCAGTTTAGGTAGAAATCTATCTAAATTACATCAAAATAAATTCCTTCTATCTTGTTCAAATTTTGACTCGTTTTCATATCATTTGTAAATAGGGACTCCTTTATGGCTCAGTGGATGCCAGCTGCTGGGAAGGCCCAACTCTATCGTTCTTTTATGGATCTCAAGCAAGGCAATATGACTTTCACTGAGTATGAGAGGAAATTCAACGAACTATCTAAGTTCGGGCCTGGTTTGATCGACACACCTTTGCTTAAAAATGAGAAGTTCATACATGGCGCACGCCCTGAGTATTACGAGCTTCTCACCGCTCATGTTCATGGAACTTTCACCGAGTTGATGGACTTTGCTCTTCGATATGAGGGAAAGCCAAAGGAAACATCATCCTCCAAAGCCCCAGTTGCTCAGACATCAGCTAGTAAGTCGGGGAAGAGAAAGCCAAACTTTGCACAACAGAAGAAAAATTGGCAGCAGAAAACAGGGCTTGGATACTCTCAGAAGAAGCCCATTGACATATCATCCATTACTTGCTTCAACTGCAACCAAAAGGGTCATTATGCTAGTAGCTGCCCATCTCCAAAGAGCGCAGCTGTTCCGCCACCGGCACAGATGACTAGGAGGGATTTGTGTCATATCTGCTTACAACCTGGACACTTCAAGAAAGACTGCCCAACACAGAAGCGTGGTACACCATCTGGAGTCTTTGCTCTTTCCACTCCTGCCCCGGAAGTTCCTGCCCCGGAAGTTTCGAATAATCAAGGTACTTTACAAAGTACTTTTATGTTGCATACCTTGCCTGTTAGAGTTTTATTTGACACCGGAGCAACTCACAGCTTCATATCTATTGACTTGTGTAATAAACTTGGTTTGGAACCCACTCTTGCACCTATTTCCTTATGTGTATCTAACCCTATCGGAGGGCCCGCTAACCTTAAAAGGGTTTGCAAATATGTCACTCTTATGCATGGCATTCACCACTTCACTTGGGATTTCTATGTTCTTGGATTCGAGGCATTTGATATTCTATTAGGCATTGATTGGCTACGAAAGTTCGAAGCCGTTATCTCATGTAAAACTCGAACTGTCTCTCTAATTGACGACAAGAGTATGCCTTTAGTTGTTAAAGGCAAATCACCTCAAGAATATGCTGGGAGTTTTATATTCTCTCTTGACTCCCATCCAAATGAACTAAGCTCTACTCCAGTTGTCCAACTCTTTTCTGATGTATTTGGAGAGGTCAATTCTCTACCACCTCCACGGGAAATCGAATTCTGCATCGACCTTATCCCTGGAGCACGACCAGTAGTTCTTCCTCCAAGGAGAATGGCTCCTAAAGAAAAGGCAGAGTTGAATGTTCAAATTGAAGATTTATTTTCTAAAGGCTTGATTCGGCGCAGTCATTCAGAATGGGGAGCTGCAGTTGTATTTGTCACAAAATCCGATGGCTCACTCAGAATGTGTGTAGACTATAGAGAACTAAACAAGCTCACACACAAGAACAGGTACCCGATGCCTCGCATCAACGATCTTTTCGACCAGTTTCATGGAGCTAAAGTCTTTTCTCAACTTGATTTGGCTACCGGTTTTCACCAACTCAGAATCGCCGAGGATAGCATTCCTAAAACAGCATTCCGCACAGAAAATGGTTTCTATGAATGGCTAGTTATGCCGTTCGGCCTCACTAATGCTCCAGCTTATTTCGTCGACTTGATGAATAGAGTTTTCAGGGATGTTCTTAACAAGTTCGTGCTTGTTTTCATCGATGATATTCTCGTCTTCTCCAAAGATGAGAAAGAACATAGTTCACATTTGGCTTTTGTACTTGAAACTCTTCGCAAACACCAGCTTAAAGCCAAGTTTTCGAAATGCCACTTTTGGCGAGATGAAGTTCGGTTTCTTGGCCATATTGTTTCGGAGAATGGGATTTCGGTCGATCCAGCTAAGATCGCCGTAATCAATGTAAGTTCTATTCTTACTTATTAATTCTATCTAAAACAGCTTATCAATATCTAAATTCAAATCCTGGGAATTTGCAGGATTGGGAGACTCCCAAAACTCCTATAGATATCCGCAGTTTCTTGGGATTAGCTGGCTATTATCGCAGATTCATAGAAAACTTTGCTCGTATCGCTGCCCCACTTACCGCACTGACCAGAAAGAATGTGAAATTTATTTGGAATGAAAAGTGCGAAGCAGCTTTCAATGAGATGAAGCGAAAGTTGACCTCTGCCCCAGTGCTTACAGTTATTGATGGTAGCGAAGGATTGACCGTCTATACAGATGCCTGTCGAGATGGACTTGGAGCAGTTTTAATGCAGAAAGGAAAGGTTATTGCATATGCGGGTCGTTAGTTAAAGACCCATGAAGCAAATTATGCAACTCACGATTTAGAACTTCTTGCGGTTGTATTTGCTCTTAAGCTATGGAGGCACTATCTATTGGGAACCAAATTCGAGTTATTCACTGACCACAAGTCATTGAGATATATCTTCTCACAAAAGGATTTGAATCAGAGACAAGTCCGATGGCTCGAATTTCTAGCTGCATATGATCTTGATATTAATTATACTCCAGGGAAAGCAAATGCCGTAGCCGATGCTTTGAGCAGAAATCAAGCGATGGCATGTTGTAATCTTGTTGAAGGAATGTTATTCCAGCTTTCCGTCTCCCCAGCACTTATGGATCGTATTATAGCCAAGCAATACGAGGACACTTTGCTTTATCGCATCAAAGAAATAGTTCTCGGTAGAGTTGGAAATGCTGACAATAAATTGGGTGCACATGTGGATAGTAATGGAGTCTTGAGAATTGATAATCGCATATGTGTTCCTAATGTTGATGGTCTTAGACAAGAAGTGCTGAAAGAAAACCACAACTCTTCACTTTCATTTCATCCCGGTGTTACTAAAATGTACCAGAATATGAAGAAGTTATATTGGTGGAGTGGGATGAAGCGCGATATCTCTACCTATGTCAGCAGATGTACAACTTGTCAACAAGTTAAAGCTGATCATAGAAAGACAGCCGGTTTGCTTCAACCATTAGAGATTCCAGGATGGAAGTGCGAGCAAATTTCTATGGACTGTATTGATGGGCTGCCTAGGACTAGAAAGGGGAACGAAAGCATATGGGTGATTGTCGATAGACTGACGAAATCCGCTCACTTTATTCTAGTCAAGTCCACTCGTACAGCTTCGAGTTTGGCCGAGATATACATGAGAGAAGTTGTTAAACTCCATGGTGTACCATCTAGTATCATATGCGATCGAGATCCTCTTTTCACCAGTAAATTCTGGAAAGCATTTCAGGATACTTTGGGCACCAAACTGAATCTGAGCACAGCTTATCATCCTCAGACAGATGGCCAAACTGAGAGGGTGAATCAGATTTTGGAAGACCTTCTCCGAGCTTGTATTATTGACTTTGGTGGATCCTGGGAAGACCATCTTCACTTGGTAAAATTCACTTATAATAATAGTTACCAGGTAAATTATTGAATTTCAAATTTGAATAAGTATATTTGAATTTGAATTAATCATCTGTAATAAAACAGGCAAGCATTGGTATGGCACCGTTCGAAGCCTTATATGGACGGCCGTGCAAATCGCCAGCTTGTTGGATCGAGTCTAGAGATAGACTTGTGCTTGGACCAGAAATAATTATGGAGGCTTCCGAAAAAGTCGAAGAAATCAGGAAGAAGGTAAAGACGGCACAGGATAGACAGAAGAGCTACGCTGACAAAAGGAGAAGAGACCTTGAATTCAGCGTAGGAGACAAAGTATTTCTGAAAGTGTCGCCTTTGAAGAATATTGTACGATTTGGAAGGAAAGGGAAGCTAGCTTCGAGATTCGTTGGTCCATTTGAGATTACGGAAAGAGCCGGAACATTGGCATATAGAGTTGCATTACCAGAGAAGTTCGCTGGTGTACACAATGTGTTTCACGTCTCTCACCTTCGCAAAGTTGTGCACGATCCATCTATGACTATTCCTACTGCTCAGTTAGAAGAGATAGTTATCGAGCCTGACTTGACTATTGAGCGTAAGCCGCTCCGGATGGTCGATCGTGAGACAAAGCAACTCAGAAGGAAGTCGGTAAATCTCGTCAAAGTCCAATGGAGTGCAGATGAGCGAGATTGCACATGGGAGACTGAGGATAGTATCCGGGATTCAAACCCCGAATTACTAATTTCAGGTATAATTCAAATTTCTTAAAATCTATCTTGATTTTCTGCTTGTTCCATTCCTACATCACTCGTCTCGTTCCTTTTCGAGGACGAAAAGTTTTGAGTGGGGGAGATTGTAACGACCCTGATTTCCGACCCGATTTAAAATTGTAAAATTCATCGTTTTAATGTAAAATTTTGAAAATTTATAAACGATTTCAATTTACGTCCAAACTTTATTTATGACATACGTCTAGTTAGATATGAGCATGGAAAAAGTTTCGTCGCAAAATATTACAGTAAACTTCGTTCACGTTTTACTGTATATCAGTCCATATAAAGCTGCGTAAAATTTATCTTCCAAATCCAAATATTTTTACACAGTTATGTTGTAAAAATTATTCTGATCATGATTATGAAATTCGTTTCGTCAAAAACTGTCATCGCCTACTCCGTTTAAATTGTTTTATAAAACACGCAATTTTACCGGCGTAAATGCGAATTTTATAAAACCATCGTATCGCAATAATCTGTATACCGTTGGAATCGCCTCGTCGCACTGATCATAACGGTATATTTATTTGCGCGAATCAGAAAAAAAAACGTCACGTTGTTTTAACTGTTAAACGGACCGGTTAAACACGTTACAGCCCAAATCTTCTACCCGTTACTAAAGAAATTGAAAAGAAAATAAAAGGCCAGCTGAATTAATGCGTTTATTGGGGAGGTGAAGTGTGAAGGGTTGTGACTCCTCGTTTCTGAAAAATTTAAACGCGTGGGTTTCAAAGTTAAAAGGAAACGCCACTCATTCATTCACTGTTCCATTTTTCTTTTCATTTGCAAGATCAGGTAAACATCCAAACTCCTTTCTTCTTCCTCAATTTTTTTTCTTTTTTTCTTTCTGTACAATAAAAATGCACGTTACCTCAAAGTTAAAAAGCATGCATATTTGGTTGCATATTTGGATGCACGTTACCTCAACTCTCCCATTTCTTTTCATTATTCTTCTGCAAAAAAAAAAAGGAACAAAAGGTGGAAGTTTGTGTATGTTTAGTGAATGCATTAGGATGGTGAAGTATGCAAAGTGAAAATGGGTCACACTTGTACATGCAGAGGAGGGAGTGAATGCAAAGTGAAGTATGCTCTGTGTATATATTTTTGTGTGTTGTGAGATGGTGCGTGAGCAAAAAGAAAAAAAAAGAAAAAGAGTTGCATGCATGTGTGCAGTGGGGGTGTGTGTATGTATGAGTTGCGTGATGCATGTGGGTGTGTTGTGCTTTGTGTGTGTTTTGTGTATAGGCGTGCGTGTGTATATATATATATATATATATAAAAAAAAAAGAGGAAGGAAGAAGAAAATGTGTGTGTCGGGAATTGGTGCAAAAGTCATGGCTTGTAAAAATAAAACGTGGTGCCTGCATATGTAGTCTTTGCAAATAATGATGAACATTGACCTGTACATGAAAAGGGGAAGTAATGCATGCATGTTGGGTGTTCTGGGTGTGCATGGAGAATGTAATATTGTGTAGTAGATGCATGCGTGAGTTAGGCTACTAAAAAAAAAACAAATTTTGGAGTGCTGTGTTGATGCACATGAAGATCTGCGTGTGCTCTAGTATAGTTAGGCGTGTGATTTAGAAGAGTGTTTACACATTTAAAGGGTGTCGGGCTCACATAAAATAAAATAAAAAAGATATGAACCGAGATTTGCAAATAGTTTTGTTACTGCAGTGGAAGTATGTAGGTGAATATCTATTGTGGTGGCCAAAATAGTAACCGATTTTTCTTTTCGTTGTGTACAGAAGCATCCGTTTGAGCGTCTTCTGCAGCACCGTCAATCTTCAGCTTTTGTTCTCTTCTCCGTAGTCGGTGAGCGCATTTTATAATTTTATTAATTATATATAAACGTTCATTGTATTAATATCGTTTTCTTTTGTCGATATTACAGTGTCCGTTGTTCGCACTTTACCGACTCTATTCGTGCTTATTCTTGCTTCGCCGTCAACTTCTTTATCCACGAAAGGTGAATTAATTTTCACGACATATATTCTTATGCAAGTTTGGTTGAATTGATTATTATGTTGAATGTTGATTGCTATTGTCAAGTGATAAATAATTTGTAAGTAAATTTGAATAGGATAGTTAACCAATTTAAATCGGATTATATGCGTCGAACTTTGAGTTGTTAAACTTGACCCTTTATATGTTGAATATTGATTAGTTAAACTTGACACCTTAATTGTTAATTAAATTGACGTAGAAATTAGTTAATTTCACTTTGTACCATTTAACGTATATCGGATTTATTGTTTAGTGTAAATTTGAAATTGAATCGAACGACAAGTGAAAACGTAATAATCTTTAATCTACATGAAATGATAGTGTAGATTTTAGGAATAATTTTATTAATTTACACCAATAACAAATGTAAATTAATGCGATTATTTCGGGATTATTTTAATAATATTGTTAAATTGTTATGTGTGGATGCAATTGCTTGTTTATTTACTTTGACACCATCCCAGCTATCACATTGCAAGTTCCCTTTGTATGTTTTGTTTTGAATTGAAATGGAATCGGGTTGAAATGATAGATACCCAAATAACTTTGACTTAGGATAGAAAATTAAATTAAAACCGATTGGTCAATGTTTTGATTTAAAATGAAATAAGATTTTATTTGACTAATAATAAGGTTTGAATAAAATTGGAATTTAATTTTGAATGAACGAAAATGTGAATATTTAATTTGAAACAAATATTAACGTGTAATTGACAAAAGGACATTGTTTTTTAAATTTAATTATTTAATGATTAAATTTAGAATTAATTGATAATTGATTTTGAAATTATGAATAATTAAGTTGAAATGTGTAATAACCAATTTGGAATTATTAATAATCCAGTCTTGAAATTTATTTATAATGAAGTTTGAAGTTATTAATAACGAAGTTTTGAAATTGGATAATTAAGTTTGAAATTATTAATAAATTAAGTTTTGAAATTATTAATAATTTGGTTTTAAAATTAATAATTAATTTTGGAATTATTAATGAATAAGTTTGAAATGATAATAATTAAGATTTGAAATTGTTTGATAATTGAATAAGATTGAATTGTTTAATGATTAAACTAAATTGAATAGAATGAATTATGTAATAATTGAATTGAATTGAATATTCTTTATTAAGAGAAATTGAAATTTTGAATAAGTGAAACCAAATTCTTAATTGAGATTTGAAATTTGTAACGAAGAAATAAATATATGAAATTGAATTTCTTTAATAAGAAATAGAACGCACTTTATCGAAACAAATGAAATGCTTGTAATTTAGAGAATTGGATTCGATAAATTCAAATTGAATAAATATGTAAGCTTTGATAATGAAACGAACTTAAGGAAGTAATGAATTGGAAATTTAATTGAAATTGTTTAATGATAAATAATGTAATGAATATCGAATAAAATCGATAATTGAATTTAAAACGATTTGTACGTTAAATGATTTTGGAATGAACTTATACATGGAATTAAACGAATATTTGAATTGTTTTAAATTAAAATTTCGAAATTGAATTATAGAAATTTGAAATGGAAGTTGTGAAGTTAGGAAACGTAAATTTTGGAAATTGATTTAGAAAGACTAACATAATGTTGATTTACGAAGTATAATTGAAATTAAATTTGATTTGTTTTTGAAATTTATTAAACGACCAATCGATGAAATAATTACGAAGGTTATTAAAGGAGCCGGAATCGGTTAGGGACATACTCACTGTCTAAACCGAAAACCACTTTAATAACTATACGCGGAGTGATGATCCAGAATGAAGTGGTTGGAATGACGTACGTCGATGATTGAAGAAAGTGAACGATAATGGATAGCCTTGACACTTGTGTCAAATTGGAAATGACTAAAATCAGGAGTCGTGCCGGGCCAAATGGGGTTAGCTACCTCGAGCGAACACACTTCTTCGTAAACTACTCATTTACTTTTGTGATTGATTGATGCGCACCCTTGAATTTGGAGTGTTGTTTCGCGGTGTTGCGATCGTTGCGGCGATGCGTTCTCACCAGTCCGGATCAGGCAAACGGTAGTTTCACTACCTTGGGTATTGCCTCATGTGCCTTGTCATACTTGTATCCCGTATACGCGACCACTACGAATTTGTTTTGTATTATACCTATGGAGTACTCCCTGATATCCCACTAGTTTACGGTGGAGTTTACAGTGCTGTATAGTCTATGATGCTGTATAAAATGTGTTAAGGGGGATAATGGTAACGCCTTAACACTATTTTGATATTTTACTTTACTGTTAGACATTATCTATGTATCGTACACTATTATGAATAAATAGTTTATTGGATCCTGAAGATGTTTATTCCATTCATCTTTGAGTTATTGTTTATTTTAAATCTTGAACCATATTATCTGTATAAGAATATATGTCCTGATTCGAGTGTTTGTTTGTGCATATGCTCGGATCAGACTGAGGATTGCTGTTGCTGTTTCTGCTTGGAGCTAAAGACCGAAGACTATCATTATCTTATCTTATCAGTATTGCTCTTTCTATTTAGACTATTGGACATCTATGTTGTTCTATTTTATTTTATCTGAGACATTGTTGTATTTCTGGGTAGCTTCATGAACTACTCTTATGACTATGTTGTATTTCCGCTGCACAATTCTGTGATGTTATATTTATGTGATTCTGTGATGATTCTCATTTATATATATCTATACTCCATTAATGATTCGTGTTTTGTACTATTTAAGTTGACATGTGTGGATTATTGTCAATTTAAATGGTCCAAATATACGGGTTGTTATATTATAATTAATAATTTGGACCTACTCCTCTCTTTAGCCGATAGTACGGTCCTTGCCTTCACTTATTAAGGAATCTCCTACCCAACTTCCGGCTCCATTCTATAATCATATGCCAAATTAATAAATCAACAAGCCTAGCAAATTTTTATTTATTTCCATATTTTAAATTCAAGTCTTCCACTCCAAAAACATAGAGCCTGCCATTGCGTGTCTTCTACTCAAGACATTAGCTACAACATTGCCTTTTTCTAGACTATGCGAATACTAAAATCACATGGCGCCAAGAAGTCCATCTACCTTTAATGCCTCAAATTCAAATCCTTTTAGGACAAAAAGTATTTTAGGGACTTGTGATTTGTAAACAACTCAAATTGTTCCCTTAAAAGATAATGCCCCCAAGCTTTACAATAGCTACTAACTCAAGCTCATTAGTTGGATAATTTTTCTCGTGTACTTCAACTATCGGCAAGTATAAGAACCCACTCTATCCTACTGCATCAAAACAACACCAAGCCTTGTACCAAAAGCATTGGTATACATACTAAATAGCTTCAAACCATTAAAAGTACTAAAACAAATGCACAGGTCAATAACTCGTTTAGCTTAATAAAAGCAAGCTCACCCTTCGAGTCCGACGAGAGAACTAAATTTTTTTTTGTAAAGCATGTCAATGGCATAGGATTCTTTACAAAGTCTTTAATAAACTTTTTGTAATAACCAGGCAAACCAAGAAAATCCTTAACTCTGCAGCATTTTTTGGTACATGCCAATCATGTACTGTTGCAACTTTACTTTGAAATTTAATTAGCCTTAGCCAAATCACATCTTGTGCTAAGCTTTGATAACTAAAATCATACTTTGGTAAAATGAAACAAAGTGGTATTTACTCTTTATTATTATGGAGAAAATCAATTTACTACTTTACCCTTGCAACTGAACGTCAATTGAAAAGGCCACAAGATCTCTACAACATTTTTTCCTTTACCATAGGACTTCCAATGCTTCACAAAAGTTAATCTAAAAAATGTAACAGAAATATTTATGAAATAAAAGACATTTAAAATGATGGGTTTTACATAATTTTTAATTTATCTTTCAAAATTTCATTGTCAAAAGCAAAGTACACATTAAAGGATACACTAATCTTTTTAAATAAATAAAAGCTTTAAAATAGTTATGGAGAATTATATTTTATTAAATTTTCCCATGTTTGAAGTTTAAAATAAGGGGCTGCCAATTCAAACTTCAAATTTTATATTTTTGTCCAAAAAACATTTTGAATACTAATGTTTCTAAATTTTTAGGCAAACATTCCAAATAATATAAATACTTTAATTTGAGTAGATAAAAACAACATAACTTGCAGAAGCCCAACTACTTCATATAACTGTGCTGCAAGTACATAGGGTTTCAACTCCTCTTCTTCTAAAATTGGCTATCTTAAGCCACTTCCCCAATATAATTTCCGGCTCTAATGTATGAACACTTCAACTAAACTACTCTATTGTTGAGGTATCATTCCTTATACCACCGTTATGCGTTATCAACAACACACTACTTTTTACATTATAAAAATATGTAATTTATTTACAATTGCTAGTTGGTATAAGGATCCTATATTGGCAACTCCATAAGAAATAAATTATAGTGTATGTAATGGATTTACATTTCACTTCAAACTGTTATAAGCTTAACATTTATTTTGACTCGGGGTTGTTTGGATACATTAGGGACAAGCAAACAACTACATCTATATGTCAAAATGTATACGATGTGGCATATATATATATATATATATATAATAGAAAGGTACAAATACATTCTCTCATATGCCTTAATTTAGTAGAAATTGTTTAATCTAAGCTCTGATAACAAATGTAACAAGCCCCACCTCTGGAAACATCGATCCAAAGCCCAAAGAAGGCATTTGAACTTACATCGTGCCAAGGAATATGGATCATTAAGGTTTTTAATGATTTATATGATATGAAAATGAATATAACTTTAAACATGTCTACATTTTAGATCTCATAATAAAAGGAATATAATACAAATGCTGAAGTAAGCCAAATCATTTCTATCTTAAAACAACAAAGGTCTATATAAGAAAAAACAATAAATAATGTTTTCGAGTAGAAGTATAACATATGTCTTAACTGACTAGCACAATAAAATACATAGGTAATGACAGTAAATGAAATTCAATTCCGAAGCTCAAGATCTCCTCCTCATCATACCTATCTTCGTTACACCACCTACTATCATGTCATCTTGTAATAGGAATAAAGAGGTAAAATATAGGGGATTAGACAAAGTCTGGTGAGCAAGACATATCAGTAGTGGTATGGTGTTGCTAGGAAATTAAATTATCATTTATAATTCACATAACCTAAGGATGTTTATTTTAGATGTCTGTCACATCTAGTGAATTAGTCAAGTGACAATATAGAGTAACAACCTATAATTCATCTAAAATTTGACAATAGTCCATAAAGGTTTCTACCTATAGGTTGAACATCCAAAAACTGGGTAAACCAAACAATGCATCAAGTATATAATTTGATGGTAAACCTCCTAACTATACATCGAGTAACAATGTCAATAGTAAACCGCTTAACTATACGTTGAGTAAACAATCTCAATGGTAAACCATATAAGTTGTACAAACGGAGTATGTAATCACAATGAAAAGGCACATATCAGTATACGATCTCAATGGTAAATTACCTACCAAAGCATTGAGTATACAACCATGATGGTAAATATGTCCTACATCCAGCATCATTTAACTAATAGCATAGGAGGGTCGATAAAAAAATCAACTTCCCTTGTATGTGCAACCATAAACGATGTGAACCCTACTAACACGGGTATCCCCATTCACCTCACGTGGTCCACCAACATGCAACTGTCACTATTATATTAAAAATAGAAGCAACTAACTGCGATATAGTCCCAGGCCGCATTGAGTATCACATTATACAATATAACAACCCTTATTTTACATATTGAAGAATTGTAAAATATTATTATTTAATTCGTATGAGGTCGTATGTCTCTTTTTTGATGAAAGATTGGTTCTTTAACGGAGAGAGCATTCATATTTTATTGAACAAAAATCAAAATCTGCATAAAATTTTATGGAGAATCAGTCATTACAAATATGTAGGGTTATTACTATGATGATCAACGAAATGGCAGAGGTAAAATAATAAAAAAAAAATTTAGAATTTATTGCATTAATAGATCGGCTATTTGATGATATAACACTAGCAGAGAGAATGGAGTTATCATGGGTTGCATTATCTGACTGTTGTTTAATGTGATTGATCTGAAGGATGTGTGATCATGGGACTGAGGCAAGGAGTGAGGCAAAAGGGCCTTTGCTGCAGCAATTCAGGAGTTGAGAGATGCAAGATTGTAGAAGGTAATGCTTGGGGCGAAATTGCTGCTGTAACATGTCAGGTAGTTGTCGTTGATATAAAATGAGATACAACATTAGTATGGGTTGCACTTCGCTCTTAAATCAGTTCAACATCATCAATGAATATAGGCTTAGCTTGGTGGGGACTGCAAGCATGTTGTGTTGGAGTGCGACATGTTGGAGTGGGAAATGCTGAATCGATCCACTAGTCACACGTAGAGAGTGCAATCCATAGGTACAAACTAGTTAGGGCTTGTAGCATTAATGTGTGACTACAAGTTATTGCAGTTTGTTGAGGTGGACTTATATGTAATCCATGGTGCTGCAAGTGACTTCAGGCTTGAATAATGCCAAATGTTGAACCTGACAAAGGGGTTGGCGATCTATCTATGTTGCCTGTGTGATTAAAAAACTATGCTATTGTCTATACAATTATATGATATACATATATGAGATACTATAACTCATTTGTGAATAATATGATTATCCGTGTATTTGATGTATGGTGATTAACGTGATATAAGAATTTGAACACGAATATTAAAACCTCTATTGTATTTGTGCTTATAGGAATTTATGATGATTAATTCTCTGTGTATGTCTGGAGATATATGTTTATATATAAAAACATGTAGATGTATATACAGATATTATTTATAGCTTTACATAAAACTATGGAAAACCTTTACCTTGTTATTAGTCAAAACTTTGTATTAGAAAGATATAGAACATGTACTCTCATACCCATACGAATACACACACCCCATACACACACTCTCTTACAGATCCATATCCCTATATATATTATAATTATATATGTGTTTATATATATATATATATGTGTGTGTGTGTGTGTGACTATAATTTCCTAATGAATAAAGTAGCTAAGGTGCATATTTTAGAATGCAGTAAGGGAGTGCAATAAAAATGCATTTAAGGAAGGTTACATTTGCGTAGATGCTACTAAACCCAGACGTGTTTGAATGCTAGCACATTTGCATGCACTAACTACATATGGATTCAGTTGATCGACTGTGCAAGTATGGAACAAGGTCTTATAGATTACAAAAGATTGAATATAATATAGGTAACATATCGACCCTTAGCACCTTTTCATATTTACAATAAGGGATTGCGGTAGTCAATTAGGTTACATTTATGATGATGTCGTATGACCCTAGAACTTTGGAAAATGATTACTATCGACATTTTTCACCTTTAGAATTTTTATCATACATTGCAAACTCAAAAATTCTTATATAACCTATAACATTTCATAGGAATAGAATTAAGACCTAAGACCACTTCCATTAGATCGGGCTTATCGTTTCTCTTTTTCGTAGAGTGAACATAATAGAAAAATAGATTCAACATTTAGGAGATAAGGCTATTTTAAATTATGTTTGCTGTTGGACAAATTAGATGGCGATTAAACTAAGCCCATATTTAGGCCCACTGATTATTTCAGGAATTGTGCCTAATTTTAGGAGTTGGGTCAAAACCACATCATTTCTCACTTTCCCAATATAATTTCAAACCTCCATTAGCCCTAATTTCATCAAAAAGATCATCTTTTCCTTACTAGTCTTAGATAAATCCATCATTTGAAGGGTAATCAGCAAAGGGGATCATTGATTCATTATTTTGGTGCTTGGATATTCGTGCTTCTGGCTTTTCACATCATATTTAGGGATCAAAAATGGTAATTTGGGTGTTAGGTGAGTGATTCTTGATCTCTAACTATTCTATGAAGAGGTTTATTGATTCATTATTTTGGTGCTTGGATATTCGTGCTTCTGGCTTTTCACATCATATTTGGGGATTAAAAATGGTAGTTTGGGTATTAGGTGAGTGATTCTTGATATCTTACTATTCTGGTCTTATCCATATAGCCAAAATGGATGTTTTTAATAAGATTTTGATATTAAAATATTTTCTAACTTTAATTACATCTAAAAATGATTACGGTTGAAATTAAAAAGATTGGACTTGATTTTAAATGGTTGTACAACCACTTTTGAACTATATTTTCATGTTGCTAAAAAGTTAGATCTAGACTAGAGTTTGCACGTTAATCTTGTTTGAATTGCATATATATGTTTTTTGAATGCATATCAATGATATATGTGCTTGATTGAATTGTTTTGATAAAGTTTGCCAGTGTTTTAGTGCAGTTAGGAAAAGAGGTCGTTGGATTGGGAAAAAGGTAGGCAGAAGTGATTAGAATTGGAAGAAACTTGGTGGAGGGGCTTTAGGGAAGGGGAGGAGCCTAAGATCCTAGTCGTTGGTTAATTTGAGTTGATAAGAATGAACAATGACAAGATGATTTTAGCTCAATTGATATAGTTGTAGATCTAGTTGGTACGAGAGCAAAGCTTGGGGACTCAAATCACAAAATTTCGATAGGACTTTCGGATTATGATAGAAAGAGACCTATAAGTTCAAAATTAAAATTTTGGCGAAGTACACAAGTCGGCACCTATCTCTTTTGACCGGTACCAAGTTGTTTTTATGTTTCGTGGGTTGGAGCTTGAAGCTTAGGAGCTTAGGGAAGGGGGAAAAGGGTTCTAAGCATGCCAAGAAGAAGTGGTTAGGGAAAAAAATACTTAGTCAAGATTTGGATAAGTATTGGGTTGAAAATTCAGGTCGGTGCCGACCACTTTTAGTCGATACCGACATGAATCTATTGCACCAGAGTTGATGAAACTTCTAAAGGGGAGCTTGGGGGCTCTACAGGTCATGCTGAAGGTGTTTGTTTGTTCATTTAAAGTTCGATGGCGATGTAACGGCATGATAAAGGGCGATGGCTTTAGAATTTTGATCATGGTAACTCAACGGAGAAAGAAGTTGGGTTTCTATAATGACGACTCGGTGCTGAAAGGTGTTTGTTTGTTCATTTAAAGTTCGATGGCGATGTAACGGCATGATAAAGGGCGATGGTTTTAGAATTTTGATCATGGTAACTCAAAGGAGAAAGGAGTTGGGTTTCTATAATGACGACTCGGTGCTGAAAGGAGTCATGAGAATAATTCCATAAAGGGCAAGTTCTAAGAAGGGTGACCTATGGATACATTATTGAATGGTTCTATCGTGGAAAGAAAGGAATGTGGAATGGTTATTTAAGGAAAATGAATAGTAGATGGAGCAAGGAAAGGGCTCGGATATGCATGATAAGGGATCATTGATATCCAAAGTGTTTTCTAATGTACTCGAAAGCAAAGGTATTGTAAAGACGCTCGCTGAATACTTGGAATGGCTACCCTGGGTCGGTGGAATGGATCCGTATAATCCGGACTGATGGAATGAGTCTAGTATCAGCTTTGGGCTATGAGAAAGTCCAAGATTTATCCATTAATCTCTATTGGAGGAATGATCATACTAGTTATCATATATTCAGGGCACATTGAGTGATAATTAGGATTGTTTGATGGATGCTATATTTGTGTTAGTTGTTTTCTGTGATGACCCGACTTTCTCACCACAGAAAATCGCATCATCTTGAAGAAAGAAAGGGATAGAAAAGACAAAAGAAAGAGAAGAAGAAGAAGAAGAAACAACATCAGAATCTCAACAGCGGAACGAATAATCATATTAATAACATAAATATTACATAGTATACAACACTATCAGAGTTACACAGCATATACATCACATACTAGACAGTTATAAACATCTGTCTAGTTATACAACTCAATACAAGAGATACGAACACAGAGAACACACAGCGGAACTATATATTTATGACGCAGAAGCCTCCTGTTCCATTGCTCCTCCATAATTCATCAAAAGCTAACCTGAATCCCTTGGCTACTCGTAAAAATTTGAGTGCCCAAAAGTTTAAGAAAACAGAAAATAAACTCTGGGTCAGATATGGGTCTGGTGTGAGTAACAGGTTAAAGTTGCTTAACTTTGAAAAACTTTTGAAAAGAAAAGGTATCACGTTAGACTTCCCACACATAAACATGGAAAAGTTTTTACCTTACGCTAACCAAAACATTTGATAGGAAATCCAGCGATATTATAATAGGTCTAGGTTTTCAAGTAAATATGAAATAGCCGAAATTGTTACAATATTAAATTCCAGCTACTAGCCACAAAAGTGGGTAATACAATCAAAACCGTTGGCACTTATTGGATTTTGGATTCCATCAATTGCAGGGCTACTGGGGTATCGCCCGTCACAGTACGTGGCCTAGATCAACAAACCGAGGAGTACGCCCGCTCCTCTGCAACACAAGACCGGAACCATCCCTTACTGGACAGTCCTGGACAAGACAACCCCGCAGTTGGCGTACGTTCCAACCGCCCACACAGCCGAAATAAAAAGGGACTTCTAGACAGGGGAAAATCTCATCCTACTTGGGCATGACCCACTTAGCCTTGCTGCACCTCCCATGTCTTAGCCATTCCCGGTTGATGAGGCTTGAGGCTACGATTACCTTTAGAGAACACATCTCTTAGAATGCTCATCGTCCACCTGACGATATTCTGATAGCATTCAATCCATACAAGTTCGTTCCGGGTTCGAACGAAACTGAAGGCATTATCTCGTTACACTCATTTTGGAATCACCCTCAGAGTTAACGACGATAACCCTTGCACTCTGAATCTTTGTCTCGAATCTGAAAGTACTACTCGTCAAACTCATCACGGAATCACCCCTAGAGTTATACTGACAAATATAGTTCTTACACCTTGGGTCTTCACTCTTCACAAGAGATTCACGACCTATCGTTAATTTGGATCGATGTGGTTTTCGGATATCCAAATATGGAAACCCGATCCCGTTCTCATCGAAATCCAAAGTGTGTCTTTTAGGTCCAAGTTGTTTTAAAGGTTTAAAACAATTCAATTATCTATATACACAGATAGATAAATCACAGATTCATAATAGGTAATCAACATTATCATCACAATAGATAATCCATATTATCATTAGCAAAAGGTAATCCAAATCATCATCACAATGCAACCAATGCATCCATATCATTCAACATTACCTATCTCATATCTGAGATTCAAACCATTCAAGGTAATCCATATCATCCATTCATATAAGCAAGGATTAATAATCACATCAAATATAATTAATTTAAAATGAATTAAATTAATCACATCATTTCTAATAAATTAAATTAATTACTTCATCAATATAAATCTTGCTTACATCACTATTAATTAATTATCAATCAATTAATTAATCATCAATCAATTATTCATTTTAATTAATCATCCCTGATTAATTTAACCTTTAATTACATTTAAGTAATTATCCACTAATTAATTTCTCAAATTAATTATACTTAACCAAATACAGCAATTAATCTTAATTACTTCCTTTATTAATTAACTATAAATTAATTACATTACTTCTTAATTAATTACATTAATTAATTCCTTCATTCATTAATTATTTCTAATTAAATCCATTTTTAATTACATCATTAATTATAATAATTAATGATTTCTAATTACGTTAATTACATTAAGTAACTAAACTTTATTTAAACAATAATTGTCAATCACCCTTGATTAGCTCCATTCAGTTATTAACTACCCTTAATTACTTCACCAAAATAAATTAATTACTCATTACTTAATTATCTCCAATTAATCCCTTGATTAATTCACAAAGTAATTATACTCAAATTACTTTCATCAACAAATCTCTTTCAATTTATTACATATAGTAATTATCCACTAATTACTTCTCTAAGCAATTTCTCTTTATTAAATTACATTAAGTAATTATATTCCACAAATCATCAAATGATTATGCTAAATTAATTAAACTGAATTAATTAACTTATCTAATCAAATTTAACTTAATTAATTACAATTAGTAATTAATTCCTTAATTACTTCCATAAGTAATTATACTTAACAATTTCACAAATGATTATCTTTAAATTAATTAATCTAATTAATTATTAAAAATTAATCACATTAATTAATTATTAAATAATCCTTAGTTAATGACCTTCATTAACTATTTAACAATTCATTAATTATTTTTCTAAAATAATTAACTTATTTTAATCATTATTAATTAATTAATCATTAATAACCCATTTAATTAACCCATGATTATTTAATTAATTAGGTGTTAATTATAACTTAATTAACCCTTTATTACTTGATTAATTTTTTATTAACCATTAATTAAAAATCAAATCTTAATTAATTAATGAATCTTAAATTACAAGTTAATTATTCTAAAAATAATTAATCTTAGATCTTTAAGATTAATCCCTTAATTACTTTAAGTAACTATCCATTTTATTAATTAAGTTAATTATCCATTTAATTACCCTACTAATTAAATGAAATACAAATCATTAAATTAAAATTTAACTTTAACAAGTTTTAAAATCAATTTAAAACCCTTTGAAATTTAAATAATACTTTTCTTATAAAAGAAATTTCACAAGGGTTAAAAACAAATTTCTTTTTAAATTCAAAATATTTAAATTTTACTTTATCATTCAAAACTGTTAAACACTTAAATTTATAGAAACTTAAATCTATTTTGAAACATAGATTCAAATTCAGATTTGAATTAAATTTAAACTTTGTTTAAAATATTTCTTATATTTCAATTTCCAATTTAAATTCAAATTCTTTTGATAACATTTTTAAATAATAAAACCCCTTTAAAGTTATTTTAAACAAATTTGAGTTTTAAATCTTCATCCATTTCCAGCTTGAGGTTCAAATTAAAACTTGAATTCATAATTAAAAATTAGATTTAAAACATACTTTAAATCTTTGCTTAATGATCTAAATTTCAGTTTAAATTTTTGAAACAGGCAAGTTTCAAATCTGAGTAAAACTAACCCAAGAAAATCTCAGAGCAACTCGAGTAACACATTCATCTTGAAAATCATTAACTAAAACACTGACAAGTTTAATGTTTAAACCTGCAACAATCTATTCTCCCCTGAACCCATACTACTCCGAATCCAATAGAACCCTGACTTCGAGTCCATCATCCCACTACTTCGAGTAGAAACGCTGAACAACCCGAAACACTCTCGAGAATACAATCTTCCCCAAAACAAACTGACACGCCATGAATCCTCGTGCACCTGCACTACCAAAGCAATCAATTCCGACTCCTCGCGACAACACTCGCAAGTCGCCAACCATCCCCCAACTTGATTCCGGCCCTCAAACAATTTGCAGAACCCCAAATTCAAAATCGAGCATTCAAGCTCAGAAACAGTAGTAGTGTCGCTACAGGTAATTGCCTCAATCACTAATCTCCGATCACCTGACAAACTTCACCTCCGGCCACAACCTCTTCCATACCCCATCTATCTCCAACTTCAATCTGGGAAGGCTCAATCAATCATAGGAGTTGCAGCGATCAAATTTCCAGACGAACAACAAAACTAGGGTTCAAAATTTAAATCCTAAACCATTACTGCCCCCAATGCTCAGATCCACCTCCAACTATTTTTCCCTGCATCATTGATCATCAATCCATCACTAGGAAAAACAATGGCCACCCCGACCTCCTAGGATGACAGATCCAACTTAAAACAGAATTTCTGGTTTTACCAAAAATACCCAATCAAATTCAAACTATAAATTCTAATTTTATTTTTAAAATTCAAGTTGTTGATAATGTAATTGGTTTATAAACTTTAATCAATGAATTTGGCAAATTAAATTATAACTTTCATAAAATTAGTTCTGTTGTATTTTTTTTCCAGAGACATTGCAGGATTTAATTCATATTTAATAAAAATTAAAACTTTAGTTATGTTATACATCAACATTTTTGCTTAAATCTTAGACCTAACACAGATTAGATCCAAAGTATAGAATTTTAAGAGATTCTAGGGTCTGGAAACTTAATTACAAAAACATAAAATCGCAATAACATGCACCATTACATTCATTCAGTAATGAATTTATAAAAAGCATACACACATTCTTGTTTCCAGAGTAAATAAACAACTAATTTTATACTTAAGTTTATTTAATAAAATTTTACTCACCGAATTATATTAGCAGAGCACATTATTGAAAATGCTTTGCTTTTTAAAGACTGCAGCTTGCTTTTTTTTTTAAACAATCATCTTTTTTTCCCTGCAACTTGCTCCCTGATGCATGCATGTATCCAGAATTGACAATTGCATGCTCCCAGAAAAGAATTGTAGGCTTAAATTGAGCTATGTAGTAGCATGCAGGTTTTAGATGTTGCAATTTGATTTTCAGATGCATGAAGGTTAATGAATTGAAGTGCTACAGGTTTTGAGGATGTTGCATGCAGGTTTGGGGAAGTTGCAGTTGCAAATTTGCTTCAGCTTTATGAATTTAAGAGGCTACAGGTTATACTTTGATTTGCACTTCAATTTAGAAGATGAATTCAGATTTTTTTGAATGTTGATTGAAGATTTTGGAGGAGATTATTTACAGGAATTTGTTTAGATCAAAAGTTTGCAGATTTGTATTTGCCTTAGCTTTTGATTTGAAGAAGAAGATATTTAGATTTCAAGCTGAAGATTTTCTCAAGTTTGAAAAAAAAAGAATAGAAAGAAAATGAATTTTAGAGGAGATGGGTTTATAAAAGAAATTTTTTGATTTAATTTGAAATAAAAGAAACAAGAAAATAAAAATAATACTAGTTCATATTTTAAACATTTGTCACTTTAGTTTATTCTATGCTTACACATGTCAATTAGGTGTTAATAAATTAACGCATGTAATTTAAGAGTATTTTAATTTAACTTAAATTGTTTTATAAAAACCTTTAACTTATTTTATTTCTTTTTATGTGTATATATAAATAAATTTTTCCCTTTTTAATTTTAGAAAACATAACAAAACAAATTATAAACAAAAGCTTATTCAAAAATATTTAAGTATTTATTCTTTTAAATTTCACAACATCAAATTCAAGTTTAAATTAATTTACCAAATCCAATTTTAAAAAAATCAAGTTAATATAGATGAATATATTACTCTTAACAAATTCTTTTTCTAACAAAATTTATTCATAATTATGAAAACTAATTATTATCATTATTATCTAAATAACAAATTAAACAATATTAAATAATTTATAAAAGAGATTGTAATTTACTTTTATTACTCAATAGGTTAATATTGTATTTTTAAATTCCTATATATAATTACAAGCAATATTTAAAAAGAAAAAATAAAACAAAGTTTTTATGTTAATCTAATCTAAATTCATATTTAAACTAATTAAAATATAAATTTAAACAAATAAGATTAACCTTTAATATAAACCATATAATTATTTGTTAAATTGCTTTGAAAAGTTAAATGTTAATTTTAAATCAAATTTTTGATTTACCAAAAATAAATTAAAATTAGAAAATTAATTCATTTACCAAATTCAGAATCAAAGTTTTTCAATTTACAATATACACAATTATATATATTATAAACAGAAAACAATTTATTTGCTTTAAAAAGATAAAATCTTCCAATTTAAATATTTATTAAAAGAAGATTATTAGATCAACTCAAAATTTATTATCAAAAATTATCAAATCAAATTAATTTTTAACATAGATTGTTAAATTTATATTGCCAAATTTCCGGGATATTACATTTTCCCCCATAGTCTATCACTCTAGGGGTGTCACTTAAGATAGGTATTATGGATAGGGATACCAGGACACCCATCATTGTACTTAGATTGCAGTACACTTCTATGACATTGTAGAGCGTTAACACCTAAAATGTTGTACAAAGTGGCTTATTCTAAAATATTCCAATAGTAACCCATGGTCTTATGATTATTCACAAAGTTGTTTGAATCATTATTCATAAGTCAAAAGGTAAAATAGGCAAGTCCAAAAGTTAATAGGCAAATATGTCATACGCTCAAGTCATATCATTTTATTCAAATACGAACATATTACAAGATTCAAAATTATGCAATTATCTAATTGCGTAGGCCCTTGTTTATAAATATGTCATCTTCTCCTTTTTTTGTCCATTATGCCTTTAGTTTGTCCTCAAACTCTCTTCATCACGACGTAGTGAACTTGGAGAACATCCTAATTGGAGAAAACGATAAGAGTGAGAAAGAAGTTAAAGGCTCCTTTCCAAGATAGTGTACGTCTCTATTTATAGTGGTTGGAAGGAGATAGGCTTTCTCCAATTGGCGATGTGGGACTTTTATTGCTACCATAGTGATGGCTTCAACATAGAGTTTGTGAATGAATGTGGAGGCCTCTGAGACCTTATGATGGAGAATGCCCTAATCCCTCTTGAACTTGCTTTTATGAATAGCTTTAATCCTCCTTCCTGGCATGGTTTTCAACAGCTTAAGGCATTAATTTATGAGACATCGGTAATCATTCAATATTCGTGAAATATATTGTTGATTAATGGCTTACGACGTGCTTTTAGGCAACGTTCTTTATGAATTTGATGGCATGCGACATTAATAAAGCATGGCATATATAATATTCGATATGGAGCTAGCATAGAATTAGCATGGCATTACTTGACAACGACATTGAAGAGGGACGACATAAAATTGAGGCGACAATAAAGAGGAAGTGGCATCAATGAAGGGCAACATCAATAAAGGCGGCGTCGATGAACGGCGGCATTGAAAGAATGCAACATGGATTACATGTAACATTGACGAATTGTGACATTAAATGCAACATTGACATAGAGCGACATCGTTATGGAGCAACATTGATATGGAGCGACATCATTATAAAGCAGAATCTACTTTGATAGCCTTCATGGACATTGATAATGTTCATCATCATTGTCACTTTAGAGGTCTGCGGTGATATCTCCAAAGTGCAGAGCTAATGTAATATGGCATCGATGATATATGTCTCTAGTGGAACGTGACATTGAAGTAAGGTGGTATGACTACAAGCGATGTGCCTCTGATTTGCGGCATGCTACTTATTGACAAGATGCGATATGGATGGAACGTGGTACAAATGGAGTGCAATGTTGTATGAGATGCGGCATGGTTGAGTCACAAAGTTGCATGAGATGCGGTACCATAGGCTTTCGACATTGATCAATTTTCATACTTTCGGCATTGGTTCATCACCATACCTTCGACATTGGTCCTAACGACAATGATTTTTTTTGTGATGCTACTACTTATGGCATTACCTTCGGCATTCAAATTACATGGATAACATTTGCCCCCCTTTTATAGAAGAAGCATTTTACACTTCAGTGTAAAATCAAGAATTTCTTTGCTTTCTCGACTCCTTGTGAGATTTCCTTTCTGATACCGTTTTCCTGTAAAACATAAAGTGAATGATAACTTCCATCATTAACTTTAAACTCAATTTTAGTTTCAAACTATCCCTGTTTGGATTTTATCAAGTTATAAATAGATATATGTTGTCTACATTATCTTATAAGTTAAGATTATAATTTTTCATTAAGATATCAATAAAAAAAATCAAATAGAAGTCCAAAAGATTATCTGGTAATATCATAGAAGTGAGCATCAGAATTTTCCTTTAGAAATATCATGAATAAAATACCAGAACTCACCTTGCAACAATAGTGTTTTGAGTAGGAAGTTAGAAAGATATTTGAAAAGATGACTAGAAAATCCATCTAAATAGAAAACCAAAAAATCATTTGGAAGTAATGGAAGACCAAAGAACCATCTGTCAATAATAACTCGAATAGAGGACCGGAAATCCATCCAGGAATAATAGAAGACCAGAAAATCCTTTTGATAATAAAAGACTAGAAAATCACTTAGTAATAGTAGAAGACCAGATATGCATCTGATAATAATAGAAGATCAAAAAATCAGTCTGGCAATATAAAAGACTAAAAATCCATTGGATAATAATAGATGACCAGAAACCACCTGGTAATAAGTAGACCAGAAATGTATCTGATAATAATAAAACACCAGAAAATCCATCTGGCAATAATAAAAGACCGTAATATCCTTCTGATAATTGAAGACCAGAAACTCACGTAGTAAGACTAGAAGACCAAAAGTCCATCCGACAATAATAGAAGACTAGAAAATCCATCCGACAATAATAGAAGACCAGAAATCCATCTAATAATAATAGTTGACCAAAAACCCACCTAGTAGTAATAGGAGACGACAAGATCCTTCTGCTAATAGAAGACCAGAAAATCAACCTACAATAATAGAAGTCCAGAAATCCATCAGATAATAGAAGACCGAAAAATCCATTTGGAAAAAATAATAGAAGACCATAAATTCTTATCTAGCAATAATAATAGATCAGAAATCGATCTGGTAACTAAAAATTGCTTTTGCTTTGGAACATAAACGATTTATATTCACCGGATCTTCCTTTAGAAGATTGTTTCTTCTTTGGAGCAATAATCGGCTCATACTTGGTAGCTCTTCCTCTAGAAGATAGATTGATTTTTTTTTAAGCACATATATATTGGGACCTAAACTCTTGATTGTTATAGCGCCCCTTTGGCAGATCTTTCTCTAGAAGATCGTTTTTGATCCGTTCTTTAGGATAGAGTCAGATTCGCTTTTGAATTTTAATGGCACCATCTTAGATGATGATCTCAAATTGGATCAAACCCTTTATTACTACCTTAGGTGATGATTTAGATCTTGTTGTCCAGTGTGTTTGGTTAGCTTCATCAAGCAGGACTGTAGACCTCCTGACCTCCTCTAAAGGTGCTTTGGTGAGGCCTTCAATGATGACACTAATGGCTTAGACCGGTGCATTTGATTAACTATATCAAGCAGAACCATAGACTTACCCAAACCTCTCTATAGGAGGTGCTTTAGTGAGGCTTTTGATGGCGGCACTAAAGGCTGATTTGGCGCTTCGGGTAGCTATCTTAAGCAGAATCAGAGCCTTTCGCGATCTCCCTCTAGAAGACGCTTTAATGAGGATTTTGATGAAGACGCTGAAGGCTTAGTCCGATGCTCTAGGTAACCATCTTAAGCAGAACCATGGACTTACTCAACCTCCCTCTAGGAGGCGCTTTAGTGAGGCATTTGATAATGGCGCTAAAATCTTTTTCTATTTCTTTAAGGAGAGTCTTTCTCTTGATCTAGTAGACATTCTTATCTCAACTTATTATTCATCCATTGTCAGGAAGTATGGTCGCAAATGTTCAATATTCCATGTTCTTACCATTGCATTGCCATCAAGTTGACATAATTTGTGGGTCTCGGATGGAATCACTTGGTATATGATTAGAGCTCCTTCCCAGTATAGCCCAAGGGGACTATCTATCGAGTTTTTAGTATTTGCCATAACTTTTCAGAGTACCAAATTTCCTTTTTGGAATGATCTTCCTTTTACTTTTGAGTTGCAATACTTAGATATCCTTCATTGTTATTCAACTGTCCTTATGACTGCCTCATCTCTTAACTCATTAATTAGATCTAAGGATTCTTTCCTCGATTCTTGGTTTAGATTGTACTCCTAACCTTGTCTCATCGGATATTTAAACTAAACAAATTCGCAGAAGCATATCAAGAGCCCTTATGTTTAGTTAATATTAAACTTTAGGCAATGCAAATGAAATATATAACGTGCCAATGGAAGAACATATAATTTAATCAACATACTCTATCAATTGGTATGTGTATGTTTTGAATTGCTGAAGTTTTCATGTCTTCGTCAATGGTAAAAATGCATACGGTTTTTTCTTTATTGGATTTAAGCAATGGTGCTTTTATTTAACATTACAGGACTAAGATATTGATCAAACTAACATTATTTTCACACATCTTACTCACTCATAAGGATCTTCAATTAGTTTATGCTATGTATTGATAAACCTATTTATACTATGCATCCTACTATAAAGATGTAAAATTGCATGTAATTAGTTTGTTATATTATTTTACATAATATGCATCAAAACATGCTTTGTCATCAATTAGTGGTTGGTGCATCAATTTAAAAATTCTATCAACACTGTTTGAAAAACATAAGTATATTGCTAAATCTTAGTGATATCGCGTCATAACCAAATATACTGAAATAAATTTTAATCAGAATAGAATAGTAGCTCTTTAAGAAAAAAATAGGATGGTTATAAGTTAGTAATGGTACATGAATTTCTTAATGATGTGATATAGTTCAGTATATGTTCATAGAATACTTTTTTACCATATGAATTGTTATGATAAGACATGCAAAGCATATTGGAGGAACCAAAAAGAGGAAACATCTACGAGTTGTACGTAGTCCTTATCTTATATAAATATATTCAATAATCACATAATACATACATTAAAATTTCATATTGTGTATGTATAACAACCAATATCAAGCTTTTACATCGTGTATGAATAGCAGTGAATATTAAGACTTGTGATTCAAAAATGCATGAAATAACGTTAATATACTATTTGCATAAATTAATAAAACATTTTCATTAAATCTGTAATACTATCTATCAAGTTACAATTCCAAAGTGAAACCTTTATGGTTGCATGATCTTTTAATACCCGAAATCATATTTTCTTCAAAATAAAATTGAGTAAACCATTAATGTAAATATAATAACTTTTTTTCAAAACAAAGTTGAATTATTTACAAATCAATAATAAACCTCTATACCAAATAATATTAAACAGGAAGCTTTCTTCAATACCCAATCAAGTTGTAATGTAATTTTTTTAAGGAAAATATACATTATTTTATCTTTTTAAGACACCTACATACATATAGCATATAGAAAAGGTTAAAATGGAACATTACATATAAATGAATATGAAGCCCTAGTATCAAATAAAACTCAAATGGAAACATCACCACAGAAAACATATCTTGAATGACAACACTCTTTCCCTTTGCCGAGGGAGCACTCGACGAAGTTGGTACTACGTCCAAAGCATATGCTTTCACAACCTACTTATCCTTCACCGGTTCCGGGCAATCCTTCCTCAAATGCCCACACTTATCACAATTGTAGCACTTCTTCTCACTTTACCTTGCAATCCTTAATTAAATGACCCTTCTCCTTGCACCCAAAGCAAGTAGGTTCCCACTTTCCTATCTTCTAGCTATTATTCCCTTAAGACTGCTTCTCTTTCCATTTCACTTCTTCTTGCCTCCACCACCTTGCTGTGGTTTTAGCTCTTCCTTCTTAGTGAAAAAAACTATAGTTGTCCTACCTTAGGATACAAATTCTCATGACGAAGTGCTTTCTAAACAACCTTCTCAAACGGTTCATCAATGTGGTCTACTAATTTCTCTCATAGATAGTCATCCAGACTAATGCCGAACTTTTCATTCTTCCTCAATGGAGTGTCGATGAATGACATTTCTGTAGGATTGTTTTCACCCTAAAAGGGGAGGGGGGTGAATGGGGCGATACTAAATATTAATGCGGAAATAAAAATAATAACAGAAACATAAAACAGAGCAGAAAGGATCATACACAGTTTTACCCAGCTTCGGCAATAACTTGCCTACGTGCCACCCCCAAGGTTTTTACTAGAAATTAGGTAATCAGACGCTTACAAACACATGTAATCTCATGACACCCGCTAACTCGATTAATCTAACTCTAAGCTCAAAACACTACCACAACTCAGCCACTGAGTTTCGAATTCTCAAACTACTCCCCATAGTTTGTACCTAGTTGCACAACTAGAAATTTACATAATTTTAAAAGAAAATTAAAAAATAAAATAAACAACTAAACAAAATCCTATATTTAAAATTGAGTCCAATGAAATTTAAAGAAAACCAGCCCAAATATAATTAGATCAGAATGTCAGTCTTCCTTTTATTTATGGCCGATTCCTTTTGCTTCTTCAAAAAATTAGGGTTTGGTCAAATTTGAAGCCGCCACTTTAAAATCGATTAATTGAAGAGAAGAATTTTCTTTGATGTGCTTTGTCAATCAATTTGTGGCTTTGATTGCATACGGTTGCTTCAAATGTCGAGCTCGAATGCTAGTTTGAATTGGTACGTGATTTTCCTTTTTTGATTTTGTTTATGCTCGACTTAATTTTTGGATTTCTTTTGTGATTTGTTCAAAGTAACCTCTCTGAATTTTGTCTTGAACTCGAATCATTGATTTTTGCAGATGATAATTTTTGGGCATTTATAGGGAACGAAACCCTATAATTTTGTTCGTATATTTTTTGATAGAATTCTTCGTGATTTAGTTCTTGCGTTGATTTTTGATCGCATGTTCATGAGATTCCTGACTTGTTCATCTTTGATATATTTGAATTTTGTTCTGTTCTTTGCTCCTATAACATGTTCATCGTTTGCTAACTTGTTGGCATTTGAATTAGAGATAATATTTTGACTTGTTCATCATGTTATTAACTGCGACTTTTTATAATAAAAAAATCTGAATTTGTTGTATGCGTGTGTGATTGGTATTGATACGCTCCGTCCATTTCATTGTATACTTTCACTGTTTGCTTGCATTCATGTGTGTGTGATTCTCTGATTTTCCTTGTTAAACTTGTTGTTGCATATTTAGTTGTATCGGTCGTTGCCTCTGTCTGATGATGTGGTTGATGCACACTATTAGCCAAATGTTGTATGCTTTTGGATGTTGAAACGGTGCTGCACTGTTGCAACTCTTCAGTAGTGTAATTTTTCTCTCATCGTTGTTGCATGATTCAGTTTACTCATTGCATATCTATTCACCATACTTGGTGCCTATTCAGCTCGGTCCAGATTGTTACTGCTTCAGGTATCGTTGTTGTTGTATGCTACCCTATTTATTTATTTACGGTTTAGTCCAATGTTGGAATTTGTTACATGATGTTCGATGTTGTTGTCATGTTGGTTGATCCTGAGCATTTTTTGAACTGATTCCATTTGTATATGTCGAAAATGAGTGCTTGCATATCCATTTTTCTTGAATATTTTGCTGTGTACCTCTGGTTGTATGTTTTCATGTTGATCGTGTCTAAGCGCATGCATATCTATGTTAATGTTGACTTGTTTTTGAAGTTTGGTGTAGTGTTCATGCCTCTGAACTTAGATTGGTCTGGTTTTTTGATATGTTGTGTTCAATTGAAGTTTGTTCTTGTAGTCTAGAGGCTTTACCTACACATCCATGTTGGTCTGTACATGTCTGAAGCTTGTTGTTTTGCATTTTGGAGTCTACACTGTGACTTGATTTGAGTTAACCAGCTTTATCCTTCCTTGTGCACATTTTGTGGTCACTTCATTCTTGTGCATGCATGTTTAGAACTGGTGTAGTTCCACTTAAGTATGGTCCTATTTTGTATGCATATATGTCTGGTGCATTTGAATGAAGTCTGGTCTGGTTCACCACTTTGTCATGTTGTAAATGAACTTGTACTTGACCATTCTTTGATGTTTTGTTTTTGTATTGTACCTGAGTTGAATCCAGTCTAGACTTGGTTTGACCATGTGCTCACTTGTCCTTGCAATTTTAACAAGTTTATATAGGTGTGTACGACCTTGTGGTATATACAGTGATATACTGTGCATGTCACAAGTTGTTCGTGTTAGATTAAAAAATAATAATGACGAACAACCCATATATCCGAGGCAAATAATATTTTCAAAACACACATTTCATTATGCACTGCAAAATATTTCTTTTTCAATTTTATTGCGTCAATGTTTATTTTACAGATAGATCAGATGTTGGATATAGGCTGGAACAAAATAGAAGATCAAATACGAGTGATGAGTGAATATGTAGTGAGATGAAAACTTGAATGTAAAATTATATAGTGACAAATGTGGTGAAACTGAAGTTATATTGAGATCACTCCTGACAAACCTTTGCCGTTGGTTTTAGAGGTCAAATTAGCTGAGAAACATGTAGCTGAGGGCAGAGTTCGCTATAGTTGGAAACCGGAGATTTGTACTTCTTGTCAGTCTTTTGGTCATTGTGCTAAAGCCTGTCCAGGTCTGGTTGTCCCTTTTGTTGATCGGACGCCTCTTTCTCGTCCTCCTGTCCGTAAGTGGGTTCGGAAGGTTGCTGCTCCTGCTCCTGCTCCTCCTGATCCCTCATCTGTTCCGCCTCTAGCTCCTGATTTAGTCCCTCCTATTGTGGAGCCTCCTGCTGTCCCATTGGTTTGCGTTGCTCCTTCTGGTTCTGTGCCTGCTCTAGCCCCTTCCTCTGCGTCTCCTCCTTCTTCCCTGGAGGTGGAACCTTCTACTTCTGCTTTTGATATCATTTCCTGGTACTCGGATGAGCGTGCTTGGGTTCACTCTCCTTCTGATATGAGATATTCGCCTGAAAGGGACATTTTTTATGCTTTTATTAGTGAGATTGGTGGCGAGAGTCGATATCTTATGTATCGTATTGTGGGAGAAGGATTCAGCCTCATTACGGATGGTGAGTTAGGGGAAGAGAACAAAAGTAAGTTTTTTGATGTCACTTGGGATAAGAAATTTCTTTACTCGCCTGGTACTATTGGTTATGATCCACGTTTGGCAGTTCTCTTCTCAAGGTTTTCGCATGTTTTTGGACCTAGTGCGGATGATGGACGACATTGTTCTTCCTCTTCTGAGGAAGATTAGTTTCTTCTGTATTAGTAGCTTAGGATTTCTTGTCTAACTCCTGTTCTTTAAACTTTTCTCCATCTTTGTTGCTCTGTGCATGTGCAGAGCACCTGTTCTCCCATTTTTATATACATTGGCACGGCCCACTATAAAGCCGGCTAGCTTTGCTAAAAAAAAATATGTATATGTAGTGAGAGCTCAAATTTGTACTATTTGATTTTTTTAGTAAAATATCTGTTTGAATAAAATATTTGTGTAAATAAGAATTCCAAGTTATTTATTTTATTCAATGAATATTTATTTAATTATGTAGAAAAATAAAATAGTATAATAAAAAATACATTTAAACAAATATATATTTGTGTACATTATCATTAAACAAAAATCATAGGCTATTGTATTCTACATTCTCCCTCTTTTAACGATAACAAACATATATTAAGATTTTGACTCTATTAAATGTATTTGATCTTGATGAATTCTATTAGTTCCCCCTATTTGAATACTCCCCCACAACAAAGCTCCCCCTTCACATATGCATAAAAATAAATAAAAATGCAATGAACCTAGATGAGAATATGCAAATAAAAATTTGAACTTATTTGCCAAAATCGTAACTTCTTCCCCCCTTTTGTTATCAGCAAAAGAGTAATGGTGTTAGATAAGAGTGATAAACATTAATACCACATTAACACCTAATCGAGTATATATATTAAATTTCAATAAAAAATCAAACAAAAATTGTAAATACTCTATTAGGCGCATATTCCATTTTAAAGTGATAGGGGTGATATTGGCATAGAAAACCATACAGTCGTGTCCAAGCAACCATATATTAGCTAAATAGTTTTCAAAAAAACTTTCTTTATATCAAAATATATTTTGGGTAAAATTATTTCATTTACCCATATTCAAAACAATACCGTGTCAATTGTTTTATTCAAGTGTTTAGAAACCCCTTCAATACAGTTGCGTAGACTGTGTCGACGAAGGTTCATATGCCACTCAATAAACCAATCAACACAATATTAAAACAATTTTTATTCACTAACAAATACGCGCTCATATCTACTAATACGCTCAAACTCATTATAGAGTATTACAGACTCTATTTTATGAGTAATCCCCACCAGAGCCAAGGTTATCACCAACCTAAGCTCTGATACCACTGTAACAGCCCGCAAATCCATACCCTTTGAGTTCACACTATTCTACAACAATCAACTCAAGTTGTACAGAAATACGAACCATTTTAGGTTAAAGAAGAAGAGGTAGAAGAAGAAAATAGAAAACAACAACAGAATCTAACCATCGCAGCGGAATAAAATATAATATATAATAAATAATCTTTACTCAAAATCAAATATCTCTGTTTATATATTACATCATCAGAGTACATCAATCACAGCTCAACATCAATAACATACAATTGTATATACAGCTACTCAACACAGCGGAATATATATGTAAAACAAGTACGAGAATACGTATCGTCATCCAGCTCCTCTCCTGAGCTCCACGGCATCATATCCTGTATCATATAATACTCGGTCTGACCCAAGCATTATAGTTAAATAACACCCGAGTCAGTCTGGAATACCAGCGTGAGGAAATCACACCCAATTGATTATTAAAGTTTCAAAAATCCTTTGAAAACAAAAGCATCTCGTAAGACCACGCCACTAATAAACATGTCGGGTTTTTCCCTTACGATAGCTAAAACATTTTTTTTAGTAATCCTCTGATATTATAATAGGGTCTATCTACAAATACTTATAAAATAGCAGAAATTGTTACATTCATTAAATTCCAGCTACTAGCCACAAAGTGGGTAATACAAACAAAACTCGTACAAGGCTCGTAGGGAGAATGGATTTCCAACAAATGACTAGGCACTGGGGTACCACCTGTCACAGTAAGGGGCCTAGATCACCATACCGAGGACTACGCCCGCTCCCCTGCAACACAAGGCCGGGACTACCCCTTACTGGATAATCCCGAGTGAGATCATCCCGCGGTTGGGATCAGCAACCGCACCACTAAGCCGAAATAATAAGGGACATCTAGACTGGAATGACCTCACCTTGCTTGGGTGCTACCCACCTAGCCTTGCTGCATAACCCCTGATTTTCAGTCATTCCCATTTGATGAGGCTTGAGGCTAAGCGTTACCTTTTTAGAACCTATCCCTTTGAATGCCCATCATCCACCTGACGATATTTCACAAGCATTCATCCATACAAGTCCGTTCCGGGTTTGAACGGAACCGAAGGCACTATTCCTACTACATCCATTTTGGAAATATCCTCAGGATTAGTAGCGACTAGCCCTTGCACTTCACTGCTCCATCTTCGAATCCAAAATCGTTTACACGAAACGTACAAACCGGATCGAAGTGGTTTTCGAGAAATCAATGTCGATCCCAGTCTCTTCGAAACGATCAACGCATTTGTCCAATATTGATAATCGGTTATTTAACTATCAATTATATTCACAAACAACCATCCAACAATAAATAATTTCCCAAATTATTTATTAACCTCAAAATATCTTCACAAGATATATTTCTATTTTCAATCCTTTGAAAACAGTTTCAAAACCATCTTTCTTTTCAGAATCAACTTTCCCAAATATTTTCTATCTCCTCTGAAATCACCAAGCACAAAATAGATTTTTAAAATAATTTAAAACACTTTACTTTGAAATATATACTTTAAAACATTTAGGATAAAACTACTTAAATAATTTGTTAAAAATACATACTATATGAATTTGAGAAAATAAGGTTACTTTATAAAATATAAAAACCAAGTTTTCACATTTAAAACCAATACTAAGTCACTTTTTAAATAATTAATGCTATAAGATATTAAAAGGAAATACTTGCTTTAGAAATTAAATATTAGAAATAATAAATTTTACAAAACTTGCTTTCTTTAAAAACAACTTTAAAACATTTAATTTATATTTACAAATTTACTTGTAAAAACGTGTACTTAGCCATCCAGAGAGAATTCCAACTTCAAGCACTTAAATCAATTTCCCGAATTGATTTCCAATTCATTCTATTTGAAATAAATTTCTTTACTTGCTCCATTCATTTCAAAATTCATTAATTATGGACTTTATTTTTGTTATTATTATTTGCTGTTTGATTTTAAATCTTTTAACTGAAATATACAAATTTCAGGCTTTTCCCATTTTCTTCTTTATTCCTTCCAAAATTAAAAATCTTAAATTTAAAATAAATGTTCTGTTCTTTTAGATATTGGCATTGGAGTTTACAATTCATTAACTTTCTATTAATTCAAAAATCTCCTTTCTATATTCAAGATTTATTAATTAGAATTCTTATGTCACTTTATTTTATTTTTATTTCATTCTTAAATTTATTCAAATTTCCATACTTATTTTACTTACAAATTCACTTCCTTTCTTTTCTTTCCAACATCCAAGTTATACATTTTTCTGGAAATTCATTATACTCAATTATCCAATCAAACCATAGCATTCAATATTTCAACATAATCCATCATAAAAAATCAAATCATCATAACAGGGTAATCTAAATAATTTAAATAAATGTTGAGGGATCCAGTTGGATCCCTCCAACCTGTTTTCCCTGCATCCACGGACGTTAGCATTACATAATATGCCAAATTCAAATTATACTATACTCTATCACATCAATCAATCCAACCATACAATCAATTATTTAAATTTAATCATTTAAACTAAAATTTCAACTGAGTGAGATTAACTCACCTTTTACTTAACTTTGCAGTCCATCCAACCCAGCTTGATTTCTTCACGTTTTCAAACCTTAAGTAAACGTTAGATTATTTTATTAATATTTGAATTGATCAAACAATTAATCTTCCCTTTTTACAATTTAATTAATTCATAATTTAATTAACTAAGAATTTTATTCAAACTAATTTTCCTTTAAATAATTTATTTCTAATGACAAAAGTAACAGAATAGGCTAATTAAATAAATTGACCCTCTTAATAGTTATTATATTTTCTTTTCAAATTATCAAAACTGCAGTTCATTGAGTTTTTTTTTTAACTGACTAGATATATACATAATTAAAACTAACATAAGTTTTTTTAAATTTACTGTCAACATTTTTCCTGCCTATACTCATATATATATGAATCTGGTTTCCAAATGATTTTCTCTCTGAAAAACAATAATAAACTTTACTTACTGTATATAAAAACATTCTCTGTAAACATGTTTAATCATATATATAAATTATTTCAAATCGAATCAAAGAATTTAACCTTGCTATAATTTAACCTTATTATAATTATATTAAACAAGAATAAGAAATCGGTACCTTCCCGGCAGTGAAACTCGCGAACACAAACCCTAGCTGGAGCCGTGTTGCATCACTCGCTCGCATCCATGAATTGTCGAGCCTGGAACACTCACCGTGACAAAGCCGCGAACTCCACCCTAGTCCCACTGCCCAGAAGGATCTGATAACTAAAACCCTAAAATCGAACATTGCAAGCCGTTCTTGAAGTATTGGTCTGCGCCAGTGAACGTCGAGCATGCAAAGAAGGGACTTTGAAGAGGAAGAAGATGAAGATAGAATCGGTGAGATGATGATGGTACCACATGAGATCGTGGATAGGGCGAGAAGGGGAAAGAATCAATGGTTGCTTCCTTGATCTTCGAAGCGCCGGCCATTTTCATTTTTTTTAAGCTTTCGATTTTAAAAGAATAGAAAGGGGAAAAACTGGGTTTCATTTCTCTTATTATTCTTTTATTTATTTATTGATTTAATCGGCTGTACAAGAAGAAGGGGAACGCGATGATTATGTTTTCCGACAATCTCGCGATGTTTATAAAAAAGGAGCACGATGGTAAGGGAGTCGGCGTGAATCAGAAGGACAATAGTGGTTTTGAAAAGAGTGGGAAAGAAAAGTGTTGAAGTGAAATATTTCAGCTGAGGTTTGACTAAACTATGTAAATATATATCAATGCGTTTGAATACCGTATGCTCACACAACAACCCCAAACGCTACGAAATTCGAAATCCGATAATAATACAATATTACGGATCCAATGAAACAGGTTTCATCGAATTCCGAGACTGTGCCTCGGGAGGCTATTTTTAAATTCAATTTAACGATTAAATTTCAAAACTGACCAATACAGTGTTAGAATCCATTTTAACACTTCTATTATATTCGATGTTATCAATATAAATTTTATAAGCTTTCAAATTATATTTTTAACAGGCTTAAAATCTCAGGTTTCATATTTTATCCAACTTCAAATTATTTAATTCAATAATTTAATTATCAAATAAATCGTGATATTCGTAATTTAAGTTAAAATTACCCTATTGAATATTTAAAATCAATTAAATATTCTGATTTTAAATGCTCGAAAATTCCGAGTCGTCACATTCCTCCCCCCTTAAAAGAATTTCGTCCCCGAAATTACTAGTTAGGAAGAATGGTCCAATACCCGTTTACTTTTCCTCAAAACCGAACAATTCAACATCCAACCAACTATCTTTTATAAAAGACCATTACCATTCTTACTAATTTTCCAAACCTTTCCCTAGTTTCAGACTATACCATTTGTTTAACCATTCAAGTTTAAATTTAAAACCAAATTTTGAATTCTCAACATTTTCTCAAAATTTTCTAACTCCCTACATTCCCGAAAATTTTTGCCAGCGTCTCCTTTGCGCGGCTAGCTCGGTACAACTACAAAATAGCACTACGGCCTCCCAAATCCAAAAAGAAAACAAAAGGCCAAGTGGCTCAATCCAAATCCCAATCAATTTCACACCAAATTTAAATACATACCTTTTTGTCGAGCATTTCAAATTTATCTTCTTGAAATCAAAAACCAATTCTCCTCTCCCTTTTATAATACCTGTATATCCTCCTTAGCACCAATATCCATTGACAACATTCCAAAACATTTTATCCACTTTCTCACAAAACGCCAATATCTATTCATTCCAATATTGACTTAAATTACATTGGTAGTATCAATTTCCATTTAAGACTTCACCATTCCCTCTAAAGTTTAGTTTAAGCATTTTATATGCTCCTTATATTTATTTTCATCTTCCACTTTAGTTTATATCTATTTCTATTCAACTTGATTCTTTCATTTTCATACGAATTCAATTTATTTTCAAATCCAAATGTTAAATCTTATTTTTCATTTATAACTAATTAATGTCATTATTTTAATTAGTTTCATTCACTAACTTATTTCAATTTCTAGTTTGAAATTGTTTTGTCGTTAATAAATTTTTCAAAAATTTTCAAAAATTTTATAACTCCCAAAATTTCTGAAAATTTTTGGCAGAGTCTCATTTGTACGGAGGAGTTTTTGCAATTTGACAAAAGAGATAAATATATATACATCGACCCACACGGTCGGAAAAACCAAAAACAGTTCATATTTCCTATTTTAATTGTATAGGCATACCTTATTTAGCATTTTAAGCAAGCGGCCTATTATTTTTAGCAAATAGCACAACCAAATCCAGCCTCACGGCTCCCACGTACCTGTACTTACTCAATTTAAACATGTAAGTGCCAAATATATGCAGTTTAACTATGTTTCATGTAGTTACAATGGTTAAACTCATGAATTCTAAAGAAATGCACATCAAACATTTTTTCGTAAGCAATTTTTATTACTTTCACACTAACTCAACTATTTCAATTAATTTATAAACCATTTTTATGCAGTTTGAATGGTTTTCAAGCCATTCGTATACCACTTCATCAATTTGAATTGTTTAAAACTCAACCGCTTACACTTAATTTATTCTTAAGCAAACTGAACTCATATTTAATTCAATTGCTTTCAAAATCAATTTATTATACCCTATCCATCCAAGGCATTTTAATAACTTCTATTTACATTCAATAACAATTTATTCTTTGCAATTTGACGAGATTTATGTGAATAAATAAGAACTTGAGTTTTATAATCAATTTAAATTGACTCCGACTCAACTTACACTTAATTCTATTCCATTTCGGATTTATTCACAATCCATATATTCTCAGTTTCATTGCATTTCAATTTTATTAACCAAACTATTCCATTCAAAACCATTAACAACTTAGGTTCCATCTCCATTACCAATTGATTCCCTTTTTATTTTAATTCATTCACAACCATTTATTTAGCTCGACCCATTCCATTTAAATTTCATTTACAATCCATTTATTTGCATTTCATTCCATATTTGTTTATTCCAAACTATTTTAATTATATCGAAGACAATCCAAGCTATTTCATTCAATAACCATTTCTCAACTTATTTAAACCATATTTCATTTGATACTTATTTATTCCATCATTTATTTATTCAATATAATTAGTTTATCCACATTCACTTAAACCATTCTAATAAACTCGAAACATTCCATTTTCCTTATTGTCTCAAGTTATTTCAATTCCTTAATAATTTTCAATGGTTTACAATTGTTTATTCTAGAATTTCATTCCATTAATATTATTTATAACTCACCGAATTTTATTTCGATTAAAAATTTATTTTCACTTGATTTAAAACCAATCCAATATTATTAAACTTTGTTTAAGTTGAATTAAATTCAACTCTCTTCCATCTAATTAGCTTAAGTCAATTTACTTCAATTTATTCAAATTTTACACTTAAGCTCATTCTCATTTTGCAAACAAAGTTCTCTTTTCAATTTATCTTGATTCTATTTTTAATCCAATCCCATTTCCAACTACAAATTATTTGATCAATTATTATACATTTTAGCTTTCTAGATTCAGCTCATTCAATTTATTACCTGACTATTCCCAAGTTATCTTCACTTATGGATTTTATTTGCACATTCAAATCATTGCTATTTTAATCCATTTACATTTTTATCCGATACACTTCAATCACATTTAATTTGTTAACACTCCAAGTCTAATTTTAATTAATAACTCAAGATCTGATACTATTATTCACTTTTAATTTACCATCCAATTTATTAACTCACAATTCAGCTTCATTCTCAATTACTTTCACTTCATCAACAATTTGAATCAAATTTTAATTTATAACTTGAGTTTTAATTCCAAACTTCATCATAATTTCACAATTCAGCTTCAATTAAACAACATTACGTTCCCATTTACACATTTTATTAACTAATCTATTATAAAATTTGTTCTCTCCTATTTATAGTTCAATACTTGATTTTATTTCCAAATATCACTTCATTTGATTTTCTTAAGTTCAATGTGTTTTATAATTCAAGTTTTGTTTTAGAATTTGTATCTCACTTTTCAAATTTAATAAGTCACAACTGATTATTTACACAATTACATCCCTCATATGCTTGAATATATTGTTCCTTTATTTTAATTCAAATCTTATGCTTATTTATAGCCCAAGCACATTTTATTTCTATGGATTTTTTTTTATAAGTTACTCTGCTTTACTTATTCCAATTCTCATTTCTTATCCAGGTAAGAATTTAATTCCATTCATTAATTCAATTGAATTCTTATTCCAATTCAATTTTATTTAATTCAGTTTTCTTTAACTCAATTCGATTCCAACTTGATTCGAATACAACTGGATATTATTTTCAGCCTATTCAATTTATTCCAATCCGGATAAATTTTTATTTCCCAATCCAAGCTTATTTCATTTTCATTTTAAATATAAATTCCATTATTCAAAGCTTATATTTCTTACATGATTTAAGAATCATCTCAATTTATAAGCTTATAATCATCTAATCGGGATTTTAAACACCCGGCTTTTGTTTCAAATCATTTTGAAACCTTCAACACTTCAAACCACATTTCTCAAATATTTAAACCAATCTTGTTTTCATTCCCAGCAAATTTCCTTAGAAATTTTCAAAAACACTAGCATTTCTGAACAAATCAATTTGGCAGCAATTTATCACTTAGAAATTCGAAAATGAATACTGATGATGCGGCCGTCATCATCAGAATTATTTCCCAATAGTCCAAGTGATGTCAATGCTTTATCACTTTTAAACTTCATTTAAAACACATTTTCTTTCAGAAATACTTTCAAAACAATAATATTATTATTTAGCTTCAAATACTTCAAAATCTCCAGGATTCAAAGTACCAAATCCTGCTTAAATCCATTTTAACTACAAATTCATTTGTATAATTTATACCTATACAAATTTCCGTTTAATTTTATTTCAATTCATAAATTACATTCATAATCCATATTTATAAATTTCATTTTATAATGAATTTGTTTTCCTAAATTTTAGTTATATTTTAATTTCTAGTTAAATTTCACTTAATAATGATAATACTTTAATATTATCATTCCTAACATTCAATTAACATCCAAGCAACCATATATTAGCTAAATAGTTTTCAAAAAAACTTTCTTTATATCAAAATATATTTTGGGTAAAATTATTTCATTTACCCATATTTAAAACAATACCATGTCAATTGTTCAATTCAAGCGTTTAGAAACCCCTTTAATACAGTTGCGCAGACTGTGTCGACGAAGGTTCATATGCCACTCAATAAACCAATCAACACAATATTAAAACAATTTTTATTCACTAACAAATACGTGCTCATATCTATTAATACGCTCAAACTCATTATAGAGTATTACAGACTCTATTTTATGAGTAATCCCCACCAGAGCAAAGGTTATCAACAACCCAAGCTCTGATACCACTGTAACAGCCCGCAAATCCATACCCTTTGAGTTCACACTATTCTACAACAATCAACTCAAGTTGTACAGAAATACGAACCATTTTAGGTTAAAGAAGAAGAGGTAGAAGAAGAAAATAGAAAACAACAACAGAATCTAACCATCGCAGCGGAATAAAATATAATAGATAATAAATAATCTTTACTCAAAATCAAATATCTCTGTTTATATATTACATCATCAGAGTACATCAATCACAGCTCAACATCAATAACATACAATTGTATATACAGCTACTCAACACAGCGGAATATATATGTAAAACAAGTACGAGAATACGTATCGTCATCCAGCTCCTCTCCTGAGCTCCACGACATCATATCCTGTATCCTATAATACTCGGTCTGACCCGAGCATTATAGTTAAATAACACCCGAGTCAGTCTGGAATACCAGCGTGAGGAAATCACACCCAACTGATTATTAAAGTTTCAAAAATCCTTTGAAAACAAAAGCATCTCGTAAGACCACACCACAAATAAACATGTCGAGTTTTTCCCTTACGATTAAAACATTTTTTTTAGAAATCCTCTGATATTATAATAGGGTCTATCTACAAATACTTATAAAATAGCCAAAATTGTTAGATTCATTAAATTCCAGCTACTAGCCACAAAGTGGGTAATACAAACAAAACTCGTACAAGGCTCGTAGGGAGAATGGATTTCCAACCAATGACTAGGCACTGGGGTACCACCTGTCACAGTACGGGGCCTAGATCACCGTACCGAGGAGTACGCCCGCTCCCCTGCAACACAAGGCCGGGACTACCCCTTACTGGATAATCCCGAGTGAGATCACCCCGCGGTTGGGATCAGCAACCGCACCACTAAGCCGAAATAATAAGGGACATCTAGACTGGAATGACCTCACCCTGCTTGGGTGCTACCCACCTAGCCTTGCTGCATAACCCCTGATTTTCAGTCATTCCCATTTGATGAGGCTTGAGGCTAAGCGTTACCTTTTTAGAACATATCCCTTTGAATGCCCATCGTCCACCTGACGATATTTCACAAGCATTCATCCATACAAGTCCGTTCCGGGTTCGAACGGAACCGAAGGCACTATTCCTACTACATCCATTTTGGAAATATCCTCAGGATTAGTAGCGACTAGCCCCTGCACTTCACTGCTCCATCTTCGAATCCAAAATCGTTTACACGAAACGTACAAACCGGATCGAAGTGGTTTTCAAGAAATAAATCTCGATCCCGGTCTCTTCGAAACGATCAACGCATTTGTCCAATATTGATAGTCGGTTATTTAACTATCAATTATATTCACAAACAACCATCCAACAATAAATAATTTCCCAAATTATTTATTAACCTCAAAATATCTTCACAAGATATATTTCTATTTTCAATCTTTTGAAAACAGTTTCAAACCCATCTTTCTTTTCAGAATCAACTTTCCCAAATATTTTCTATCTCCTCTGAAATCACCAAGCACAAAATAGATTTTTAAAATAATTTAAAACACTTTACTTTGAAATATATACTTTAAAACATTTAGGATAAAACTACTTAAATAATTTGTTAAAAATACATACTATATGAATTTGAGAAAATAAGGTTACTTTATAAAATATAAAAACCAAGTTTTCACATTTAAAACCAATACTAAGTCACTTTTTAAATAATTAATGCTATAAGATATTAAAAGGAAATACTTGCTTTAGAAATTAAATATTAGAAATAATAAATTTTACAAAACTTGCTTTCTTTAAAAACAACTTTAAAACATTTAATTTATATTTACAAATTTACTTGTAAAAACGTGTACTTAGCCATCCAGAGAGAATTCCAACTTCAAGCACTTAAATCAATTTCCCGAATTGATTTCCAATTCATTCTATTTGAAATAAATTTCTTTACTTGCTCTGTTCATTTCAAAATTCATTAATTATGGACTTTATTTTTGTTATTATTATTTGCTGTTTGATTTTAAATCTTTTAACTGAAATATACAAATTTCAGGCTTTTCCCATTTTCTTCTTTATTCCTTCCAAAATTAAAAATCTTAAATTTAAAATAAATGTTCTGTTCTTTTAGATATTGGCATTGGAGTTTACAATTCATTAACTTTCTATTAATTCAAAAATCTCCTTTCTATATTCAAGATTTATTAATTAGAATTCTTATGTCACTTTACTTTATTTTTATTTCATTTTTAAATTTATTCAAATTTCCATACTTATTTTACTTACAAATTCACTTCCTTTCTTTTCTTTCCAACATCCAAGTTGTATATTTTTCTGGAAATTCATTATACTCAATTATCCAATCAAACCATAGCATTCAATATTTCAACATAATCCATCATAAAAAATCAAATCATCATAACAGGGTAATCTAAATAATTTAAATAAATGTGGAGGTATCCAGTTGGATCCCTCCAACCTGTTTTCCCTGCATCCACAGACGTTGGCATTACATAATATGCCAAATTCAAATTATACTATACTCTATCACATCAATCAATCCAACCATACAATCAATTATTTAAATTTAATCATCTAAATTAAAATTTCAACTGAGTGAGATTAACTCACCTTTTACTTAATTTTGCAGTCCATCCAACCCGGCTTGATTTCTTCACGTTTTCAAACCTTAAGTAAACGTTAGATTATTTTATTAATATTTGAATTGATCAAACAATTAATCCTCCCTTTTTACAATTTAATTAATTCGTAATTTAATTAACTAAGAATTTTATTCAAACTAATTTTCCTTTAAATAATTTATTTCTAATGACAAAAGTAACAGAATAGGCTAATTAAATAAATTGACCCTCTTAATAGTTATTATATTTTCTTTTCAAATTATCAAAACTGCAGTTCATTGAGTTTTTTTTTAACTGACTAGATATATACATAATTAAAACTAACATAAGTTTTTTTAAATTTACTGTCAACATTTTTCCTGCCTATACTCATATATATATATGAATCTGGTTTCCAAATGATATTCTCTCTGAAAAACAATAATAAACTTTACTTACTGTATATAAAAACATTCTCTGTAAACATGTTTAATCATATATATAAATTATTTCAAATTGAATCAAAGAATTTAACCTTGCTATAATTTAACCTTATTATAATTATATTAAACAAGAATAAGAAATCGGTACCTTCCCGGCAGTGAAACTCGCGAACACAAACCCTAGTTGGAGCCGTGTTGCATCGCTCGCTCGCATCCGTGAATTATCGAGCCTGGAACACTCACCGTGACAATGTCGCAAACTCCACCCTAGTCCCACTGCCCAGAAGGATCTGATAATCGAAACCCTAAAATCGAACATTGCATGCCGTTCCTGAAGTATTGGTCTGCGCCAGTGAACGTCGAGCATGCAAAGAAGGGACTTTAAAGAGGAAGAAGATGAAGATGGAATCGGTGAGATGATGATGGTACCACATGAGATCGTGGATAGGGCAAGAAGGGGCAAGAATCAATGGTTGCTTCCTTGATCTTCGAAGCGCCGGCCATTTTTTTTTTTTAAGCTTTCGATTTTAAAAGAATAGAAAGGGGAAAAACCGGGTTTCATTTCTCTTATTATTCTTTTTATTTATTTATTGATTTAATCCGCTGTACAAGAAGAAGGGGAATGCGATGATTATGTTTTCTGACAATCTCGCGATGTTTATAAAAAAAAGGAGCACGATGGTAAGGGAGTCGGCGTGAATCAGAAGGACAATAGTGGTTTTGAAAAGAGTGGGAAAGAAAAGTGCTGAAGTGAAATATTTCAGCTGAGGTTTGACTAAACTATGTAAATATATATAAATGCGTTTGAATATCGTATGCTCACACAACAACCCCAAACGCTACGAAATCCGATAAAAATACAATATTACGGATCCAATGAAACATGTTTCGTTGAATTCCGAGACTGTGCCTCGGGAGGCTATTTTTAAATTCAATTTAACGATTAAATTTCAAAACTGAACAATACAGTGTTAGAATCCATTTTAACACTTCTATTATATTCGATGTTATCAATATAAATTTTATAAGCTTTCAAATTATATTTTTAACAGGCTTAAAATCTCAGGTTTCATATTTTATCCAACTTCATATTATTTAATTCAATAATTTAATTATCAAATAAATCGTGATATTCGTAATTTAAGTTAAAATTACCCTATTGAATATTTAAAATCAATTAAATATTCTGATTTTAAATGCTCGAAAATTCCGGGTCGTCACAAAAAGATAATTAATTAAATTTTCCCAGTTGATCACTGGCTGATTGAAATCAGATTATTGTGCAGATATTCAACCTACAATACATCGTCTAAGGTAAATGTGCCATTACCTACTTTACTTTTACCGATAATCTTACAATAATCGTTGTTGCCCATTGTGTCAATTCCACCTTCATACTTCTCTAGGCTAAGGAACTTTGATTTGTCGCCCATCATGTGCCTGGAACAGGCAGAATCCAGGTACCACTGTTGTTGTTCCTTAGCCTGCCAACACACCTACATGAGGAAATATTTATGTGACCTATTTGTTTTCATAGGTCCAAGATTGTTAGCGGCAAGAAATTTTGAAAAAAAAGTTTGAGCAGAACCAAAACGGTCTATGCTTGTTCCTTTTGGCATTCATATTTGTTTGATTTTAAGAGATTTTACATTCGTGCCTTTAGGAACCCAAATTGGTATGGTTTCATGTGTTTCGACCTATACCAGCAATTGTTTTGATTGTGTCTAATTTTTCCAGAAATCGTGCACTAGGAGTTAACATGATTAGTTTCACATCTACCTTTTTCAAATTAAGTATACCCGAGTCCTTGCTTAATAATATTAACAGTTTATTTCCCTAATAGCATATTTAGAGATCCTTCTCCTTTGGAGAATTTTCCTAAAGTTGTAGACAATTGTTGGACTTGTGGCTTGAGAGATTCACTTTCATTCAATAACAGAGTGCACTTTTTAATAGAATTTTCTCTTCTAATATTTTCACTTTCTTTCAAAATCAGAATTTCATTTTCAAGCAATTTAATTTTAGTCTCTGATTTTTTATTTCCTCTTCTAATGATGGACACTTATCATACTAGAGCTTTCATTTCTACAGTTTTAGACCATTTGATCAAGCTGTTTATTTAGTTCTATCAAACTATCTTTTTGTGATTCAAGTTTAGTGTATTTCTCCCTAAGTCTTTCAAAACAGCCATTTACTTTGTGAAATATATAAGTAATTATGAGTGAGTAAGTTTTGACTCCTTATTGGCTCGTCATCATTGTTGTGACTTGTTTCTCTTCGAAGAGACAGATCTGCTATTTCACTCCCACTGTCAGTGCTTTCATTATCATCGTCATCACTTTTATTCCAAGTTGCTGCAAAAATTCTCCTCTTTGGTTTCTTTCTTTTGCTGAATCGATTTTGAGGACAATTTGGCTAAATATGACTAGGTTTATTGCACTTGTGACAAATGATGTCCTGCTTTTTTAAGTTGTCTAGAGCTTCGACGATTCTGCTCTTTGGTTGTTGATTTAGGGTTGAATTTTCGTATTTGTGGTTCCACCATTTGAATCTCTTTATTATCAATGCCATTTCAGCTGCTCCTTCATCATCACCATCATCTTCACTTTTTGTTGTTCTTATGAGAGCGATTGATTTCTTTTGCGTACCTCCTCCTTCAAGTTTTTCTTTGAATTTGATTTCTAGCTTATAAGTGGTGAGGTTTTCAAAGAGTTTTTCAACTTTAACCTGTTTTTGATCCTTTGATTCTTGAATAGCAGTCAGCTTTGCTTCAAAATTTCATGGAAGAATTCTGAGGATCTTTCAGATTATTTTCAGTTTTGTGTATGGTCTTTCGAGGGATTTTGATTTGTATACAAGATTAGAAAGTCATCCATACATTTCTTTGACACTTTCTTCATTTGCCATTATGAAGTTCTCGTACTTGTTACTAAGCATGGCATGGCGAGATTCTTTAATCTAAGAGGTTCCTTCATGAGTCACTGCAAGTATGTGCCAAACTTCCTGCGCAGTTAAACAATGTGAGATATATGGTTAAATTCAATTTGATCTAATGAACAAATAATAGAATTCATAGCTTTAGCATTAGTACTTTGCAGTTTCTTTTCAAGATTTGTCCATTGTTCCATGGGTTTTTCTACTTCTTGATTATCTATCATTACCACTGGTATGCTATATCGCGTTTCAACAATATTCCATGTATCTATGGTTTTTAGAAAAAATTTCATTCTAGTTTTCCAATATGCATATTCATCATTGAACGTGGGTGGTTTAGCTATGAACCGACCCTCGGCAAAAGCATTATTAAAAGAACCCATTTTTTAAATAAATTTTTAAATCAGAAAATGGTTTTTGTTCCTAGCTCTGGTACTGCTTGTAAGATCGTTTTCACTCTAGGGGGTGAACAGAGTGATACTAAATATTAATGCGGAAATAAAACAAACAACAGAAAAAGAAAATAAAGAAGAAAAGATCACACATGTTTTTACCCAACTTCGGCAATAACCTGCCTACGTGCTGCCCCTAAGGTTTCTGCTAGAAATTAGGTAATCATATGCTTACAAACACATGTAAACTCTCGACACCCACTAACTCGATTAACCAAACTCTAAGCTCAAAACTCTGCCACAACCCAGCAACCAAGTTGAACATTCTCAAATTATGCCCCGTAGTTTGTGCCTAGTTACAAAACTAGAAATTTGCGCAAGAAAATTATAGAATAAAATAATAACTAAACAAAACCCTATATTTAAAATTAATTCCAATGCAATTAAAAGAAAATCGACCCAAATATATTTAGATTAGAATGTCGGTCTCTCTTTTGTTTGTGGTCGGTTCCTTTGCTTCTTCAAAAAATTAGGGTTCGATCAAATTTGAAGCCGCCGCTTTAAAATCGATTAATTGAAGATAAGAATTTGCTTTGATGCGCTTCATCAATCAACGCGTGGCTTTAATTGCATAAGGTTGCTTCAAATGTCGAGCTCGAATGCTGGTTTGAATTGGTAGGTGATTTTCCATTTTCATTTCTTTTTATGCTCGACTTGAGTTTTGGATTTCTTCTATGATTTGTTCTAAGTAACCTCTCTGAATTTTGTCTCGAACTCGAATCTTTGATTTTTGCCAATGATGATTTTTAGGCATTTACAGGGAAGGAAACCCTATAATTTTGTTCGTATATTTTTGGATCGAATTCTTCGTGATTTAGTTCTTGCATTGATTTTTGATCGCACATTCATGAGATTTCTGACTTGTTCATCTTTGATATATTTGAATTTTGTTCTGTTCTTTGCTCCTATGACCCGTTCATCATTTGCTGACCTGTTGGCATTTGAATCCAAGATAATATTTTGAATTGTTCATCATGTTATCAACTGCGACTTTTTCTAAACAATTTTCTAAATTTGTTGTATGCACGTGTGATTTATATTGATATTCTCTATCCATTTCATTGTATCCTTTTCACTATTTTCTTGCATCCGTGTGTGTGTTATTCTCTGAGTTGCCTTGTTAGACTTGTTGTTGCATATTTTGTTGTATCAGACGTTGCCTCTGTTTGATGATGTGGTTGATGCACACTATTAGCCGAATGTTGTATGCTTTTGGATGTTGAACCGGTGCTCCACTGTTGCAACTCTTCAGTAATGTAATTTTTCTCTTACAACTGTTACATGATTCAGTTTAGTCATTGCATACCTATTCATCATACTTGGGGTCCATTCAGTTCAGTCCAGATTGTTACTGCTTCAGGTATCAATGTTGTTATATGCTACCCTATTTATTTATTTTCCGTTCAGTCCAATGTTGGAATTTGTTACATGTTGTATCGATACTGTTGTCATGTTGGTTAACCCTGAGCATGTTTTGAACTGGTTCCATTTGCACATGTCGAAAATGAGTGCTTGCATATCCATTTTTCTTGAATATTTTGCTGTGTACCTCTGGTTGTATGTTTTCATGTGGATCATGCTTGAATGCATGCATATCCATGTTACTGTTGACTTGTTTTTGAAGTCTGGTGTAGTGTTCATGCCTCTAAACTGTAGACTGGTCTGGTTTTTTTAATATGTTGTGTTCAATTGAAGTTTGTTCTTGTAGTCTAAAGCTTTTACCTACACATACATGCTCGTCTGTACATGTCTAAAGCTTGTTGTTTTGCATTTTGGAGTCTACACTATGACTTGATTCGAGTTAACCAGCTTTATCCTTCCTTGCACACATTTTGTGGTCACTTCATTCTTGTGCATGCATGTTTAGAACTGGTGTAGTTCCACTTGAGTCCGGTCCCATTTTGTATGCATATATGTCTGGTGCATTTGAATGAAGTCTAGTCTGGTTCACCGCTTTGTCATGTTGTAGCTGAACTTGTACTAGACCATTCTATGATGTTTTGTTTTTGCATTGTGCCTAAGTTGAATCCAGTCTAGACTTGAATTTGACCTTATGTTCATCTGTCCCTGCAATTTTAACATGTGTACATGACCTTGTGGCATGTACAGTGACACATTATGCATGTCATAAGTTATTCGTGTAAGATGAAAAAAAATGATGACAAACAACCCAAATAACTGAGGCAAATAATATTTTCTAAACACGCACTTCATTGTGCACTGCAAAATATTTCTTTTTCAATTTTACCATGTCAGTATTTATTTTGCAGATAGATCAGATGCTGGATACAGGCAGATACAAAGTTGAAGATCAAATACGAGTGAGAGTGAATATGTAGTAAGGTGAAAACTTGTATGTAAAATTGTATAGTGACAATTGTGTTGTAATTGAAGCTGTATTGTAATTGAAAATATGTAAATGTAGCGAGAGCTCAAATTTGTATTATTTGAATTTGTAATAAAATATTTATTTGAATAAAATATTTGTTTAAATAAGAATTCTGAGTTATTTATTTTATTCAACAAATATTTATTTAATTATGTAGAAAAATAAAATAGTACAATAAGAAATACATTTAAACAAACATATATATGTTTATTATTATCAAAAAAAAAAATCATAGGCTATTGTATTCTACAATCTCATACTTTGACAAAGCATCAAACTCTGCTACATACTCAAAAACTAACATTTCTCCTTGCCTAAGATCGGTAAACTTCTTGAATAATACCGACTTCTGGGTAGTCGGTACGAATTTCTCCCCGACCTTTGTTGTTAACTGTTCCCAACTGAATTGGTCTTCTGGCATAGCAATAGTCATGACGTTCCACCAATTCATGGCCCACCCCTGAAGTTGTCTATAAGCTAATTTTTTCTTCATAACATCATCTAGTTCCATATTACTAAAGATTCGCTCACAATTATCAATCCAATCTTGTACTTCTATGGCTGATTCCGTCCGACAAAATGGCTTTCTACCTAAAGTAGAGTAATCTTTGCTCGCCTTAGCGAAATCAGCCATATGCGCTTGCATATGAGCGCCTCCACCAACAGCCATACCAGGAGCATTCCCCATCATCATTGCCATCATAGTTTTGAACATATCTTGAAAATCAGATACAGTAGCTCCTGATTCTGCTCCTTCTTCAACCCTTGAAGCAGATCTCACAATATTCCTTATATGCCGGCTTATTTTAATCTGTAATAATAATGATCAGTCTCTCATAAAGAAAACTGTGGCCATAATGCTCATGTGCAAGCGACTTATGCTATATAATATTATTATATATTTGAAAACCAAGGTACATAACAAGTACACACTCTCTCGTGTACATATACTCTTGATCCAATCTAAGGCGATAAAATATTCTCTATCACTAGTGGATCACGGTATCAGCCTTGGTTAATCGTGTAACCAAAGCTCTGATATTAAATGTGATGATCGCCTCATATCACCGACACTAATAGTATAAAAATTATGCGCTGTAGTCGTTCCCGGCTATTATAGGACGATCATCAAAATGAATAATAACTAACACAACATAACTTGTCGTATATCTCATAGTGCATGAATAAAATATAATATCATAGATACAATAAAAGAGACAACAATAACAACGTGAACTAATAATCAAAATATAATATCCACAGAGTTATACATCAAATGTCATAGAGTATACAACAGAATCAACTCAAATAAACTGTCTCGACAAATAGAAATAAGCAAGCACTGCCACGAGTTCCATAGTGTTGCTCAGTGGAAAAGCATAGAAATTGATATTTGTATATAATATGAGATAGCTCTATCTAGCTCGTCCTCCGAATAGCTATTGCATCACCTAGACTTATTTTCAAGTCTACTCATTTAAGAGTATCCAAGATAATAAGAAGCAAATCATAAAATCTTGGGTCAAGCAACAGCCTGATGTGAGTGGTAAATGAATCTCAAAATACTATATAGGTAAATATAGCAAGGAATAGAGGTACAAGAATCATACCTAACATATCTCTACAATCAAAGAGTTAGCACATAACACTATAATATGCAACTCTACAATATCATAATGGTATCATATTGAATAGAATGGTGGATGTCTAAATATCCATATCTCCAATTTCTACTCCTAATGATATCTATGAGTGATAGCCCACTAAAGAAAGAAACAAAAGCAACCATATCATCCATCAAACGATACTCACAATCACCCATCCATGTGCTTTGAATATATGTTAACTCGTATTGCATCCTTATTGCCAGGGACTAATGAAAATCCCGGTTTCATTGTACTCTCGTATCGCTCAGCCCAAAGCTCGATATGTGTCTCATAGCCCAAAGATAGACATTAGACCCAAATCCAGGGACTAATTGAAGTTTGTTCTTGTAGACTAATGAAAATCCTTACATGATTCATAGGTGTCCCTACTTACAATATCCATGCTTCGAGTACAACAGAAAACACTTCGAGTATCAGCGATTTCTTAACACATTCACATCTGGTCCCTCCTTTGCTCCATTTGGATTCTGAGCCCTTCTATTGCTCAATCCAAGTTCCATTATGCAGGAACCCACCATGTTCATCAATCTACAACTCTTTCCTTTATCGAGCTGCTATCTTCGATACTTACTCCTACACGAGTCATAAACCGAAGATGCATAGCTGTCATCATGCTATTACATCGCCATCCAACCTTGATGTAAATAACCAACACCTCCAGAATGATCTACAGGAGTTTGACTTCATCCCCTATAAGTTTCACCTTCATTGGACCCACCATGACAAGTCGGTACCGGCCTCTTCAAGTTGGTGCCTTATCTCTCCCCTTTGCCAATTATTGGTCAAGTTTCTTTCCTCCGCTTTCTTGCTTGTAGTACTCCATGCCTAGATGCTATGACCCCAACGTATCCATCTGAACAACTCGGTCCTCACTCCATAGCACCTACGTCAAGTTCTAGAAAACAAATCCATATAGCCTTCAACTCTTAGCAAATCATCTATCTCTTGCCTTGGGTCACCACTACTAGCCTTGCTCTTACGTTCCCCCAAAACCATCGAGCTATCTAACAAACACATACATGTCGGCACCGACATAAACAAATCGATACCGACTTGTGTACTTAATGAATTGGAACACATGACTTAAATCCCAAGCTTTTCCCATACTCCAGGGGCTCACCTTCAAGTTTCATCCAATTTTGATCATCTTTTCCTTAGATTTGCCAAATTTACCAACCTATCTTCCTAAACATCCAAAACACTAGAAACACCATCAAAGCACAACATACAAATATGGAATAACATGCAATTGCATCCATTTCAACAAGCAACACGTAGAATTATAGCAATCAATCATATTCCAATTTAAATCTAAGAAATCAATGAACATATGAGTACAAATAAGGTGGGTTTCAAAGCTATTACTACAAATCATATGAGAAATTTCTCAATTTAGGTCATAAACACATGTTAACACATGATTAGTGTTAGAAAATGATTTTTAGATCAAAAATCATGTTAAAATATATAATTCTATCATATAAAATAAGATAATGAGAAGTCGTAAACCAGTTACTAATTACAATTTGAGTATAGATCCAATATGGATAGCGATCAAAAGTAATGCAAATCAAACAAATCGATGATCCATATCTTCTAGTCAATGCTTTATTCACTAATCTTCAATTTGGTTTGATTTAGAGAGTAATTTGCATGATTTTGGATAAATCTAAGGTTAATAGGGGTTTAGATCTGATTTGGGAGAGAGGGAAAAGTATTAATTTGATTCTCCAGCCCTCTATTTATAGTGATTCTCGAATAGACTAATGGGCTTACTAATATGCTTAATTAACTACACACTAATTTTCGCTAGTAGATGTTAAAACTTAAAAAAATAACAACTTCCTAACGGTAAGTCCATTTTTCTATTATGACCACTCTATGAAATGAGAAACTACCATCCAGAAGGAATGGAATTGGTTTGAGACCCTAAATTGACTCCTACCACAAATTGTATTCCAAACAAGATTTTCAAGGTCAAAATGGTCACATAGAAATTCAAGAAAAATGTAGGTGTGTAAAATATTCCTAAGTGTCATATCCTAAAATTATAGAATCATACAACCTCATATTGATAAAATAAAAATATTTTTTGATCCTTCAATAAGTAAAATTTGGGTCATTACAAGTTCAGATTGGGTCATTACCACCTCTCAGCAATTAGGCCATACTATTTACAAAGAGTTTTCTTTTCCACAGTTAGAGTAAGTTGCGTTCTACCATATATCTCTCATTCTAATGAGCATCATGAGCTCAAGCCACATCCAGTAGCATACTTAGGTTAATGACACATCATATTGGCCCTCTCAAACCATCAACTCCGATAGCATGTTGAATGTTTCTGCACCCCCTCACATCTCCACTGTGCGCGTACTTCGTTTAGTGTAGAAGAAATAGATCCACTGAATGAAGCTACTTTAGTGCCAGCATTATGATTGGATATACCAACATTTCCCTAGAGACATACTTATTCATGGGAATGTTTATTGTAATAAAAGGAATTCCTTATCGTTACATGCTACCGATCCTATGTATATGCTTATCTCCTTTATGATATCTTTTGATGTGAGATTAATCACAACCCAATCTATGCACCCACTTTAATATAATACGAGCCGCATCTAATAAGAACATCACTGTACTTCATATCTATGCCGTCTAATACAGCAAAAACTATTAGTCAAATATACTAATAAGTAAATAGTCAAAAATTAAATTTGGTATTATATTTCTTTGAATTGAATTAATAATTTTTAGACCAATTATGAATTCAGTGGGAACATGTCAATCAAATCATTGTTAACCTAGGCCAGAGCATTGACAAATATTTGACAACAAAAGCTTTTGCTTGTTCTTGTTATCTTGCCAATATATTTTTATAATCATTGTATCAAATTAAAAGAATTTATGGAGAATAAAGTCAAACGGTGTTTACTTTCCAGTTGTATAATTAAATCCGATAGAGTTAGGAAAAATATATTAAAATTATGTTATATATGATATCAATCATCTGAACAGGTGGAATCTAACATTCTGATCAATAACTTATTTTTCGAACAATATTCTAACATTATACTCTTGAAGGATAGACATATAAAAACAATTATGCAGTAAATGCTTGATTTTTTTTCAAATGTAGACATATGTAATTACGAATTCCACGATTAAATCTAGTTAAGCAAAAAGGGAAAGAAATAATGTAAAAAAAATTGTAAAATAGAGTGAAATTCTAAATGTCAACCTATTCCAAAATCAACTGCAAGATTACTCAAAATGACCACATTGTCTATAGATGGATATTGAAATGATGGTGGTGGTGCTTTTGAAATTGAATTGAATTTCAAATACCATTGCAAATGGTAATAATAACCCAGAGGAGTAGGAGAGATTTAGAATGAAAATTAAATGGAGGATTTATTTTAAAATGGAGAAACGTTGAGAAGGAAAAGATATTAAGGCGCCACGCGTAAAAAAATTCTTAAACTAAGAAGGAATAAGTACTTGGATTAAGATTGAACGAGAGAAGCAAAAAAATTGTGAGATTGATTTTATACATAATAAAATAAAATCTAATACAAATTAGTCAAGTGTCCACGCAACTTTTCATAAAGGATTCATTTTATGATAACAGGATATTGTATTGTAAATTACTTGATTTATTACTTTAATATTTAATAAAAAACATTTTATTAGAAAAAGAAAATCATTATTCAAAAATTTATCACGGACGGTCGATGATTGACTTTAAACCTAAATTGGAAAAAAAATTGCTCCATGGTGAAAAAATTATTTTGTCAAAATATCAAGCATACAAATCTATTAAATAATAGTAAAGCGGGGGGATTCTAACTCTCTTACTAATTATTGGGCTCTTCTCCTTAATTCTCTCTTGATATTTTAAATTAAAATCTTTCAGTTTGCCAGTTTGACAATTTACACTGTTTTGCTAAATCTCTCCCAGCATTTTACATTTGGTATATACATTTAACAATTTATAAAATTGTTTACAAATAATTAATCGGTTACCTTCTACCATTTTATATTCAAGTCCATATATTTATGTTACTTAGATAATCAAACCTTTAAACTATTTAAATAAATTAAGTTAACTACTATTTATTAATATTTCTGATAAACACCAAATGATGACAATTTCAATATGTTTACTAATACTATAACAACCAAAATGGTAAAACTAATTTTTTTTTATTTGATTTTGATATATAGTAACATAAAGCAATAATAATAAATTTAATTTTTTAATTCATATATCTCAATAAATTTATCCTACATTGTATTGTAAAATTCTACATTTAACTTTAAACACTTATATCTAAAATTACCATAATTACTTACAAAACCCACCTTAATTTTCTCGTTATATTTTAAGTTTTGATCCATATAGTTAAATTAATTATGTAGTCTTAAACTTAAACTAATTAGATAAATAAAAATAAATGATATTCATTAGTTCATCCATCAAATTATGAAAAATTCAATATGTATGCCATAATATATTCATATTAACAAAAATGATAAAATTATTTTTTCATGCAAGATACATAAAGGCATATAACATACATTATGCACATAAACAATAATAACAAATTTAATTTATAATTGATTTATTCCAATAAATTCATCCATATAGTACATTACAATATTATGTTTTTTACTTTAAATATACTATTTCTATAACCATTTACAAACCCCTTTAGTTCCCTTCTAACATCGATCATGTAATCTTGAACTGTTTAAATAATTCTTTAAACTATTATTTGTTATTTGTCTAATAAATCATAAAAATATGAAATTTTCAATATTTATAACATGGAGTAACGTTTTTCAAATATATAAATACATCAGTCAAATAACGTAATTATATATGAATTTAAGTTGTAATTTGTTTATATCAAAATATTTATCATGCACTGCATTGCAAAATTCCTTTTTTAATATCATGCACTCACATTTTGAAATTCTTGCCGCTGTTTCTGAAATACTCTGCGAATTCATCTAGTATTGTATAGTTCAAGTCAATATATTTTAATTAATTATGCAATTCTAAATTTAAATTATTAGAAATAAATTCAATGAACAAGTATTCGTTAATTCATCTAATAAATCCTAAAATATGACGGTTTCAGTATGTATAGTATACTCATACCAACCGGGGTAAAAAACAATTCATTCAAATATAAAAATATAAATAATGTACATAACAATATTAAAAAATTCAATTTATTATTCATTTATAATAATAAATTTATCATACAGTTTGTAAAGTTTTGTGGTAACATCAAATACCTAAAATTTAATATTTCTACGATTATTCACATCTCCCCTCGATTCTTGGATAATATTTTATATTCAAATACATGTATTTAAATTATTTACCAAATCTCAAATTGAAACTAAATAGTTGGTCTATTCTTTTAATAAATTCTAAAAATATGTGTTGATTTTAATACATTTTCATCTTAAAAAAACAGTAAAAAAATTCTTCATTCAACCACATGTGTGTGTATCACATGCATTAAATTATGTACATGAACAATAATAATAAGCTATGTAGTTAATGCCCTGTTATATCCCCGCAAAATCCCCACTATAGCGCATATCAATCTTCGACTGTTATGCTATTTCATTTTAGTGATATTAAATATAGTAGATACACATTAAGCCCCACTATTTTCTGCTACTTCCACTAAACTAAGGCTTTTTAGCACTCTCTTTAACAAAATTAATATACAAAAGTTGATTTGACTAGTTTCCTTTTAACCAAATTAATGAAGTTAGGATAAAGACCTAATTTTAAGCCATAAATGCTCGATATAAGTTAGAAATGTACCGCAGTCATCAAATCTAGTCTACATAAATCGATATTCGTTGGTTCTGTCATTTAATATCAAACAATATTTTTTTTCCTACATATATGATGTGATAATGAAAGTAAATTAACTTTAAATTTTAGGTTTTATATATAATGAAGCCTTTTGCATCTCCGTTATATTCTGTTATATCCTCGCTGTGATGACCAACCATTCTCGACCATCGAAAAATCGACACAAATACGCCACTGTATAATATGCAGACGATTGAGTGCCGGAAAAGACAGATTGCTGAGGGAAAGAAAGAAGAAGGTAGAAGAAGAGAAAACAAAACAACATAAGAATCTCACAATCGCAGCGGAACAATATATAATAGATAAATGATTGATCTTTATACAAAAGAACTATATCTATTTTTATACATTACATCATCAGAGTACAATACAATCAATAGCAAAATATTGGACAGTTATCTTAACATGTCCCAACAAAAACTGACTATACATCTTATACAGCACGGTGGAATATACATCAAGTATGTGTGATACGTCTCGCAGTCCAGCTCGTCTGTTGAGCTCCACAGCTTCTTATCCTTTATTTATAATACTCGGTTTGACCCGAGCATTATACCAAAATAACACCCGAGTCAGTCTGGAAAACCAGCGTGATAAAAATACACTCAATGAACTATTAAAGTTTCAAAATCCTTCGAAAATCAAAGATATCTCATAAGACCATGCCGCAAAAAAACATGTCGGGTTTTTACCTTACGATAACCAAAACATTTCTTATCAAAATCCTCTGATATTATAATAGTATATAAATACAAATACTTATTCAAATAGCTAAAATCTTTACATTAATTAAATTCCAGCAATACTAGGCTCTACAATCAAAACCTTAAGGGCACGTATGGAGAATGGATTTCCAACTAATGACTAGGCACTGGGGTACCACCTGTCACGGTACCTGGTCTAGATCAGCATACCAAGGACCCCTCTCGTTCCTCTGCAACATAAGACCGGAGTTACCCCTTACTGGGTAGTACGAATAAGATTACCCCGCGGTTGGAATCAGCAACCACCCACACAGTCGAATAAAGGGATATTTTGACAGGGATGATCTTACCCTAATTGGTTTGCTAGCCACTTAGCCTTGCTGCATAACGCTAGATTTTCAGTCATTCCCGGTTGATGAGGCTCGAGGCTAAGCGTTACCTTTTCAGAGCTCATCTCACTTAGAATGATCACGGTCCTCCTGGCGATGTTCTGAAAGCATTCATCCATACAAGTCCGTTCCGGGTCCGAGCGGAACCGAAGGCACTACTCCTACTACATCCATTTTGGAACCACCCTCAGGATTAGTAGCGATTTCCCTTGCACTTCACTGCTCCATCTTCGACTGCAAGCTCTTGTCTTCATCACGAAAACATACTCATTGTATCGAAGTGGTTTTCGGATCACAATCCGATCCCGGTCTCTTCGTAACAACGTTCGCTCTTTCTAGGTAAACTCAACCCCGGTTCTTTAGAAAATACACAGACGAATATAACATCAGAGTTCACCTCCTAACCGTTAGTGGATGGATTTCCTTATAAACGTCCTAGAAGAATGAGCGAGTTTATACATACAGTATAGTACCTCGAACAGTAACTGTACCATATAATTCTCGTACTCATCCTAGATATTTCCAAAGTCATATTTGATCCAGATTTGATAGTCGGTTATCTAACTATCAAATAAACAATCAATTCAACCAGTTATTTTATTTCCACTGAAAAATACCCAGTCTTATAAAAATTAGATTTTTATAATTAAAATCACTTTACCCATAAATATATACTTAAAACATTTAAAATAAAACTACTTAAATCACTTTACTCAAAATAATAGTTTTGCAATTCTATAATAATTTTCCAAGTAAAACTTAAGATACAACTATTTTTAAAATAAAATTTCTATATAAAGTATAAATATTAGAAAATTTCCTACTAAAAACAAAACACTAATTTAACCTTTAAAATAATGACTACTAAAATTAATTTGAATAATATTTACTTTAAAATTCTAAAACAATTAAAAATAATAAATTTCTTTAAAACATTCTTTTAAAACAATTTTATAACCTTAAAGTTATACTTAGAAATCTTCTTTTGAAAAAAAATATACTTAGCTTTTCAGGAAATACACCTTCCAACTTTTAAAAATAAAATCACCCTTTTTATTTTTAAAACGAATTGTCTTTTTCTAATAAATTCACACCATAAATCAATACTTTCAAATTTATCCACTGATAAATATTCCACTTCATTTATAAACTCAGTTTACAAATTTCCATTACTCGTCTTCCTTTTAATTTCAGTTTCCAAAACACTTAATCGAATTCAAACCGATTTCCAGAGTTAAATTCCCTTTAAAATTTATCTCCCGATTTATCCAAAATACATTAACACAAAATTCACCCTTTATTATGATTTAAAATCCTTATTTAAATCTAAAACATCAGTTTCATTCTTTATTCCAAAATTTCTCTTTTCATTTCCTTTAAGAACCCAATTCATTATATTTCTATATTTCAAAATGCCAAATATATTCAACCAAACCATAGGATCAAATAACTTAAATTCCAATATAATATCACGGATATCAAATAAACATATCACCGATTATGAAAATAATTTCAATATTTTGAGGAATCCATTTGGATCCCTCCAACCTATTTTCCTGCATCCACAGATGTTAGCACAACAAATAAAATACCAAATCCCACTTCGAGGGGGACATCACGGTATAAATGGTCATCCGCTATTATGCGGGGCACATAGGTCTCATCGGCTATATAATGCAGGTATATCAATAACTCCAATATATACATGTACTACTATATAATATCACATTCAATCAATCAATCAAAAATTAAATTTAAACTAATTAAATTAACTAGTCATCCAGATGTGATTGAGATTAACTCACCTTGCGTTTGGAACGCCGAGCGTTCCAATTTTAAATTAAATCGACCTCCTTCGATTTAACCTAAAATTTTCACAAGCTCCACTCATTCCCAGATTTGCCCTATAGCGTAGATCCCATCGCTGTGATTCCAGGGCTTCCTATTTCGTTGAATTCTGATAATGTATGCATGAGATATAAGATTTTAAAGATTGCATCTAAATTTATATAAATAAATTACAAATCATATTTTAATACAAAAACAAAATAGGACAGTACAATCTGAACTGCAGATCTAAGCCGCAAATTTCCTTCCCTCTCTTCCTTATTTTGAATGCACGCTTTAGGGTTTGTTCAAACCCAACGTCGCGCTAGCTTCCACGATAACCGCCCCCGCCACGGCCATTTCTACGTCCATCCAAACCCTCTACAGTGAATCCCCTCATGCGCCACACCCAAGCCTCGAACGGCATTGAACTCAGTTCAACGTAGGCAGAGAAAACCACGCTCGAACGCCGGGCCTTCAACCCCTTATTGTCGCCAATCCGCTTCGCTAGTCCCAATAATAGACGTTGGATGTGGAGGCCTCGAGGTGCTTGACAAGATCCTAGTTGAAGTCGTAGCTTGAAACTATGAGGATTAATAGAGATCGAGAGAAGAAGATCGGAGTGATTCGGCCATTGGAGTTTTTCATGGCGGCTGTGTAAAGAGACTAGGGTTCGGCTGTAAACGTATTTATATAAGCATATATAATAATATTTTAATATTAAATTCATTTTTAAACAACTTTTTCAAACAATCTTCAAATGGCGTATGTCGATAGACGTTTATAAGGTTTTACCCATATTCCGAACACAACGGAACATGTTTCGAAGGCTAATTCAATCATATGTGGAAGATAACCTTTTGAATCGATTTAAAAATTTAAATTATCAATTTTAATTTCAACGCGTTCCTCATCCGTACGAACAAACGATAACTCCAAACGCTACGAAATTAGATATCCAATAATAATAAACTATTACGAATCCAATGGAACTAGTTTCGTCGAATTTCGAGACTGTGCTTCGGAAGGCTATTTTAACTCGTCGATTAAATCGAGCGATTTTCAAAATCGTCGAAATCATTTAAAACTTCAATTTTAAAACTTTACTATCTTAATTAAAAATCATATAGAATTTATATTCACATCAGAAATCATTCTGTTTTTTTTAAATCAAAATCTAATTGTCTAAATTATTACTATATATTAAATTCCACTATTAATTTAATATAAAAATTCCAATTTTAACTTATCGACTTTTGATTTCATCCAAAAGTCCAATTCTATAATTCAAATCCAACTAGGCTTAAATCATTTTAGAAATCATTTTCATATCCATTTATTCCCAGATTCTCATTTTTATACCAATTTCAAATATTAAGTTACTATTTATCTATATCCAAATTAAATTGCCATATTAGAAAATATAATTCGTTTTATTAATTCAACCCAAATTTTCGTATTTCAGAATCAATTCATAATCAACATTCAACATTTAAAATGAATTAAATGTTCAAAACTTAACGACCCAAAATTTCGGGTCGTTACATTCCTCCCCCCATATGAAAATTTCGTCTCCGAAATTTGCTAAGGTAGAAAAATGCTACCAAACCGATTAACTTGCCCAAAGTCCACTTAATTAAAATTCGATATTCATTTTTTTAAACCCTTTTAGCTTTCCCCAAACCATTTGTTTTCATTTTTGAGTCAAACCCTTGGTTTCTAATACAATTCAAAAATCATCTTTTTTAGTTGATCAAAATTTTCTAACACCAAAATTTTTCGAAATTTTTTGACAGCGTCTCCACTTTTACAATATCACAAATATGATAAAAATATATACATCGACCCACACGGTCAAAAAAATATATATAGCAATATATTATCATTTCTTAATTTTTATTGCGTAGGCGTACCTCATATTAGCGTTTTAAGCGAGCGGCTTATTTATTATGCATCTACACAACCCAAACTTTATCCAAAAGCCTCATGTACCTGTACTTACTCAAACAAGCTCATAAATTTCCAAAATCATGAAATTTTAACGACACTCCATTTTCCTACTAGCCTAACACAAGGTTTCGTAACCCAAATAAATAAACTTCATAATCCAACATGTTAACCATAAGTTATAAGCAATCACAAGGTTTTAACACTATCCTAATTTCCTCTATATATCCTTATTCATTTTATCCCACCCAGAATGATTTACCACCAAATTTTACTATACTCAATTAACAAGGACCAAACTCATATTCATTCCAATATGATTTATATGTGCCTTACTTATATGAATCCTCCCTTATTCAATTTTAAACTGATTCATAATCAATTTCATTTGCATTTCATTTATGATTCACTTTCATTTATATGAAATCCACTTTATTAAATTTTAAACCATTCCAACTGATTCAAAAACCAATTTTATTTACTTCCGTTTACGACCAAACGACTAATTTTCTATGCAAATTTGATGTTATTCAAGCAAATAACAATTACTTAAGCTTATAACCATTTTAAAATAATTCAAACTCAACTTATTTTAATTTCATTCCATTCTAAATTATTCACAATCCATACATTCTCATTTCATTACATTATTAATTTAAATCCCTTCACCTACATTTCATTTCATTATCCAAACAGGTTTCATTCAAGACCATTTCATAAAGCTCGACAACAATCATTTCACTATTTACTTAAGTTATTTCAACTCTATAGTAATTCCATTTCTTCTTGCATCAATTCTATTTCCATTTTATTTTGATTCTCTTCCAATAAAATTCTAATACGTTCGCTAATTTTAATTCAATTAGTTTACTTTCTCAATCCATTATTAATTTTAATTTCTCAATTTATAAGTTCATAAACTTATTTACTTACTTAAGTCCATTCATATTTTATATTTTACTTTATCTTATTTCAGTTCACATTTCATTTAGGATTAAATTTTGAATTTTCCATTTCTTTTACCATAACACCCAATCATTTTTATTTAGGTTTCATTATTCCATTTTTCTATTCATAAGTTCACCAACTTATCTTATATTGCTCACTTGAGTCCATTTACATCTTATTTCCATAACCCAGATTATTTATTTCATTTAAGGACTTAAGTGTATTCATCCCATTCAAAAATTATACTTATGCTTATTCAATTATCCTACCTTTTCACTAATATCCAATTCAATCAAAAACCAATTTTTAATTTTATTTAACTTATCTTAAGTTAAATTCCAATATATCTTATTCATTTTAATTTACTCAAGTTAAATTTTAATTCTAGAATTAAAATTTCCATTTTTCTTCTTATTTGGACCAACTTCATTTTATAAATTTAATACCGATTCCTTTTGGCTTTTCACATCACTTAAATAGAATTCCCAGAATTCAATTACCCAGTTTTATTTCAAAACCTTTTTGAAATCATAATTAACACATGCCTTCCTGGTATATCAAATCAAACCTTTGGATTTCAAAACAACTTGGTTTTACCAAAACAATTTCCCTTTGGAATTACAAAACAAACTTGTTTATCAAAATGCCCAAACAAATAACCATACCAAACCACCCTGGTAGCAATCCATCACTTAGAAACTCGAAAATGGATACTGATGATATGGCCATCACTGCCAGGATTATTTTCCAGCGACTAAAGTGAGTTCAGTGCTTCCTTACTTCCATAAATTTATTTCAAAACAATTTCTATTCAAAAATATTTCCAAAAATAATACTCCATTATTTCCTCCAAACACTTTGGAAAACATTCCAAAAATTCGCATGATTTAAAATTCCCAAACCTTTTTGTTCAAATTCATTTAAAAACATTTTTCCAAAATTCTCGAGATTTAAATTCTGGTTTAAATCAAATTTTGCTTATGTTCCATTGTATTATTTCATACTTACATAATTCTATTTGGTCATAAATTTAGAACATTTCCAATTTTAGATTTTATTTGATTATAATATTAACAACCAAACATCCAAATATATATATATAATAATTTCAGAAATTATTTCTTTTATATCAAAATATAATTTGGGTAAAATTATTTCATTTACCCACTTTAAAACAATACTATGTCGGTTTATCTTGTTTAAGAGTTTAGAAACCCTTATCGATACAGTTGTACTTCCCGTACCGACCAGAATTCGTAAAAACTCAACCGATAAGTCAACATAATATAAAAACAGTTTTTATATTCACTAACAATTACGCTCTTATATCTATTATTACATTCAAAATCATTCTAGAGTACTACTGATTCTATCTCTAATAAGTAATTCCCCCACCAAAGCCTGGGTTATCGCCAACCTAAGTTCTGATACCACATGTGACGACCCGTCCTTCTCGACCCTCGAAAAATCGACACAAATACGCCACTGTATAATATGCGGACGATCGAGTGCCGGAAAAGACATATTACTGAGGGAAAGAAAGAAGGAGGCAGAAGAAGAGAAAACAAAACAACATCAGAATCTCACAATCGTAGCGGAACAATATATAATAAATAAATGACTGATCTTTGTACAAAAGAACTATATCTGTTTTTACACATTACATCATCAGAGTACAATACAATCAATAGCAAAATACTGGATAGTTATATTAACTGGTCCCCACAAAAACTGACTATATAGCTTATACAACATAGCGGAATATACATCAAGTACGTGTGATACATCTCGCCATCCAGCTCGTCTCCTGAGCTCCACAGCTTCTTATTCTGTATTTATAATACTCGATCTGACCTAAGCATTATAATAAAATAACACCCGAGTCGGTCTGGAAAACAAACGTGAGAAAAATATACTTAATTGAATTATTAAAGTATCAATATCCTTTGAAAATCAAAGGTATCTCGTAAGGCCACGCCACAAATAAACATATCGGGTTTTTACCTTACGATAACCAAAACATTTCACTTATTCAAATAGCCGAAATTGTTGCATTCATTAAATTCCAGCAATACTAGGCTCTACAATCAAAACCGTAAGGGCACGTACGGAGAACGAATTTCCAACTAATGACTAGGCACTAGGGTACCACCTATCACGGTACCTGGTCTAGATCAGCATACCGAGGACCCCTTTCGTTTCTCTGCAACACAAGACCGGAGCTATGCCTTACTGAATAGTTCGAATAAGAATACCCCGCGGTTGGGATCAGCAACCGCCCACATAGCCGAATAAAGGGACATCTAGACAGAGATGATCTTACCCTAATTCGTTGCTAGCCACTTAGCCTTGCTGCATAACCCTTGATTTTCAGTCATTCCCGGTTGATGAGGCTCGAGGCTAAGCGTTACCTTTTAGAACACATCCCACTTAGAATTCTCATCGCCCTTCTGACGATGTTCTGAAAGCATTCATCCATACAAGTCTGTTTCGGGTCTGAACGAAATCGAAGGCACTACTCCTACTACATCCATTTTGGAATCACCTTCAGGATTAGTAGCAATTAGCCCTTGCACTTCACTGCTCCTTCTTCTACTTCGAGCTCTTGTCTTCATCATGAAAACATACTCGTTGTATTGAAGTGGTTTTCGCATCACAATCCGATCCCGGTCTCTTTGAAACAACGTTCGCTATTTTCCAGTAAACTCAACCCCGGTTCTTTAGGAAGTACAAAGACGAATATAACATTAGAGTTCACCTCCTAACCGTTAGTGGATGGACTTCCTTATAAACATCCTAGAAGAACGAGCGAGTTTATACGTACAGTATAGCATCTCGAACAGTAACTGTACCATATAATTCTCGCACTCCTCCTAGATATTTCCAAAGTCATATTTGGTCCAGATTTGATAGTCGGTTATCTAACTATCAAATAAACAATCAATTCAACCAGTTATTTTATTTCCACTGAAAAACGCTCAGTCTTATAAAAATTAGATTTTTACAATTTAAATCACTTTACCCGTAAATATATACTTAAAACATTTAAAAATAAAACTACTTAAATCACTACTCGAAATAATAGTTATAATTCTATAATAATTTTCCAAGTAAAACTTAAGCCACAACTATTTTTGAAATAAAATTTCTATATAAAGTATAAATATTAGAAAATTTCCTTTTAAAAACAAAATACTAATTTAACCTTTAAAATAACGACTACTAAAATTAATTTGAATAATATTTACTTTAAAATTCTAAAACAATTAAAAATAATAAATTTCTCTAAAAAATTCTTTTAAATCAATTTTAAAACCTTAAAGTTATACTTAGAAAGCTTCTTTTGGAAAAAAACATACTTATCTTTTCAAGAAATACACCTTCCAACTTTTAAAAATAAAATCGCCTTTTTTATTTTTAAATTGAATTGCCTTTTTCTTATAAATTCACACCTTGAATATATACTTCCAAATTTATCCACTGATAAATATTCCACTTCATTTATAAACCCAGTTTACAAATTTCCATTACTCATCTTCCTTTAAATTCCAGTTTCCAAAACACTTAATTGATTTCAAACTGATTTCCTGAGTTAAATTCCCTTTAAAATTTATCTCTCGATTTATCCAAAGTCAATTCCAAAATCCATTAACATAAAATTCACCCTTTATTATGATTAAAAATCCTTATTTAAATCTGAAATATCAATTTCATTCTTTATTCCAAAATTTCTCTTTTCATTTCCTTTAGAACCCAATTCATTGTATTTCTATATTTCAAAATACCAAATATATTCAACCAAACCATAACATCGAATAACTTAAATTCCAATATAATCTATCACGGATATCAAATAAACATATCACCGATTATGAAAATAATCTCAATATTTTGAGGAATCCAGTTGGATCCCTCCAACCTATTTTCGTGCATCCGGAGATGTTTGCATAACAAATAAAATACCAAATCCCACTACGAGGGGGACATCGCGGTATAAATGGTCATCCGCTATTATGCGAGGTGCATAAGGTCTCATCGGCTATATAGTGCGGGTATATCAACCACTCCAATATATATACTACTATATAATATCACATTCAATCAATCAATCAAAAATTAAAATTTAAACTAATTAAATTAACTAGTCATCCAGATGTGAGTGAGATTCACTCATCTTACGTTTAAATCGCCGAGCGTTCCAATTTTAAATTAAATCGACCGCCTTCAATTTAATCTAAAATTTTCACAAGCTCCACTCGTTCCAGATCTACACTACAGTGTAGATCTCGTCGCTGTGATTCCGACGCTTCCTGTTTCGTCGAATTCTGATAATGTATGCATGAGATATAAGATTTTAAAGATTGCATCTAAATTTATATAAATAAATTACAACTCTTTTTTCTAATACAAAAACAAAATCGGTCCGTACAATCTGAACTGCAGATCTAAGCCGCAAATTTCCTTTCCTCTCTTCCTCGTTTTGAATGCATGCTTCATGGTTTTTTCAAACCCAACGTCGCGCTAGCTTCCACGATAACCGCCCCGCCACGGCCATCTCTACGTCCGTCCAAACCCTCTACGGTGAAGCCCCTCATGCACCGCACCCAAGCCTCAAACGACGTTGAACTCGGTTCGACGTAGGCAGAGAAAACCACGCTCGAACGCCGGGCCTTCAACCCCTTATTGCCGCCAATCCGCTTCGCCAATCCCAATCATAGCCGTTGGATGTGGAGGCCTCGAGGTGCTTGACAATATCCTAGTTGAAGTCATAGCTTGAAACTGTGAGGATTAAGAGAGATCGAGAGGAGAAGATCGGAGTGATTCGGCCATCGAAGTTTTTCGAGGCGGCTGTGTAAAGAGACTAGGGTTCGGCGGTAAACGTATTTATATAAGCATATATAATAATATTTTAATATTAAATTCATTTTTAAATAATTTTTTCAAACGATCTTCAAACGACGCATGCCAACAGGCATTTATAAGGTTTTACCTATAATCCAAACACAATGGAACGTGTTTCGAAGGCTAGTTCAATCATATGTGAAAGATAGCCTTTTGAATCGATTTAAAATATAAAATTTCCAATTTTAATTTCAACGCGTTCCTCACCTGTACGAACAAACGATAACTCCAAACGTTATGAAATTTGAAATCCGATAATAATAAACTATTACGGATCCAATGGAATTGGTTTCGTCGAATTCCGAGACTGTGCCCCGGAAGGCTATTTTAACTCGTCGATTAAATCGAGCGATTTTCAAAATCAAAATCATTTAAAACTTCACTTTTAAAACTTTACCATCTTAATTATAAATCATATAGAATTTATATTCACATTAGAAATCATCCTGATTTTTTTAAAATCAAAATTTGATTATCTAAATTATTACTATATATTAAATTCCACTATTAAATTAATATAAAAATTCCAATTTTAACTTATCGACTTTTGATTTCATCCAAAAGTCCATTACCATGATTCAAATCCAACTAGACTTAAATAATTTTAGAAATCGTTTTCATATCCATCTATTCCCAAATTCTCATTTTTATCGAATTTCAAATATTAAATTACTATTTATTTAAATCCAAATTAAATTGCCATATTTGAAATTGTAACTCGTTTTATTAGTTCAACCCAAATCTTCGTATTTCAAAATCAATTTATAATCCACATTCAACATTTAAAATGAATTAAATGTTCAAAAGCTAACGACCCAAAATTCCGGATCGTTACACCCGCTATAACTTTTTGCATTTTCACCGCTATAGACCGCTAAAGGCTTTAACTGCACGGATAGTAAGGTTAATTTGTATATCAATTACAATCATCTGTCTCAAAAAAAATTTATATGCTGAATTATAAAATTCTATTTTAGCTTCAAACAGCTCCACATTAAGATTTCTACAATATTTATTTATAAAATCCTTCACGTTTTTTTCACACTATTTACCATTAAATCCATATATTTAAACCAATTATGTAATTTTAAATTTAATAAAATTAAAAGATTCAGCTAAATAATATTTGTTAGTTCATCTAATAAATTATTAAAATATATCAGTTTCAACATGTATATCATATTCATACTAACAAAAACAATGAAATTATTATTTTTTACTAAACAATGAAATTATTATTTTTTACTCGAATATAAAGACACATAAGTTACGTGATATAAATTATACATAATAATAATAACAATTTTATTTTGTAGTTTATTTATTTTTTCTAGGTTTATCATACATTACATAATAAAATTCAAAATTCTAATTTTAACATGAAAAGTATAAATATTATATTTTACTGGACTCCGGGGAGTTAGACGGGTAAAAAAACATAATCCTAAAAGGGAATAATACGACCGTGTGTTCGTTCTCCTGATATTCACACCGTGGCAGCAACAGTGACGTCGTGTCATGGATGCTGGCCTTGGTAAGTTCTATTGATTAATTTGTATTATAAAATGAGAAGCCGCATTTGGTACGGTTTTCACTTCTGTAGCACTCCTTTGAAAAGGAAAAGCCCCAAATTTATAAGCTCAAAAAAAGTGCTTCTCGTAGATTAGCTCCTCAATTCACTTGTTTCAGCTCAATTGTTGTACGAAAGTCTACTGATTTACTACTAAAATACTATTTGAAGAATGGAAGCTCTTACAAATCGGATACATTGGATTCCTGAAGACGATATACTGTTGAAGAACGCTGTTGAGGTTTGATTTCTTCCAAAAGATCATAATTTCTGCTAAATTTTACATACTAATACATCCAGTATTTCGGCCAATAAATATTAGATCCAGCAGTTATATCTTCCATTGTATGAAGATGTTATAACTGTTGCAAATTTTTATTTGGTATTTTGAGTGAAACCAATGTTGAGATATTTCATATAAATACCAAATCTGTACAACAAACTATCATGCTCGCTCTGAGAGATTGATTTATGTTCAAATACGCACCACCTACCAAAATGATCATGGAGTTGCTTCATAAGTATACAGCAAAATATAATTTACATGCTGGCTGAAATATACATCATAAAATCTAATCTCTATAAAACAGTTCGTCAACGTCTAGCAGAATATTCGAGGAATTCTAGACACTGAGAGCATGTTTGACAACTATTCCTGGTCAAAACTACTTGCTAGTAATTTATTTTAATTTTGATGTTTGGGAATTTCTTATAAGTAGCTTGCAAAAGTAGTTGATAAGTATAAATTTAAGAAGCAACTATTATTTGCTTATGACTTAGAAAGCAATTTCATAGGCAATTTTGACCATGCATTTATACTTAAAAGCCAAATTACATTCAAGTGTTTCTATTTATAAGTTGCTATTTAAAACTGCTTAGAAGTCAGCGTTCAAAACTCCAGTTTCAAAATAAGTTGTTGCCAAATGGGCTATGAATGGCACCTTGCTGTTTTATTGTTTCTTAGGCTGGTGCTTCGTTAGAGTCATTAGCAAAAGGAGCAGTTAAATTTTCACGTAAATTCACCATTGGTCAGCTTCAAGACAGATGGCGTTCTCTTCTTTATGACATAGATACTTCGGCAGATGCAGCTGCTAAAATTCTTGAGATTGAAATGAAACAAGCTGCATCAAATATTTCTAAACCTAACCAAGCTTCCAAACCAACATCAAAATATAACAAAGCAGATAGTGTTCGAAGCCATTATTATGCCATGCGGAAAAGGATCCGCCTGGCACCCCATTTTTCTGATTTTGGAAATCAGTTAAAGGAAGAAAACATGCAAGTTGATAACTTTACAGAAGCTGTAGTAGAAGAAAATAATTTCATGAGTGGTTGTTGTTATCAAAATGGTTATAATAATGGATTACCATGCGAAGATGGTAGTTTGAATATCTATAGAGAGAAGATTAGTAGGTCTTCCATGCCTCTTGATGCAATTGAATGTGATATTGGAAATTCTTTGTTCGAGGAAAATCTTCAAAATAATGAATTTCCTCATTTACTTGGAGAGAATCTTTTATCCGTAGACGCAATAAACGATTCTGATATAAGAAGCCCATCCAAAAATAAATTAGATATTGGTAACTTAAACTCAAATGATATGAGCTGCTCATCTTTACAGGCTGAGGTGCCTCTTTTGAATAAACAAATCGAAAATGATCATAATAAGACAACTGCTTCTTTAGTTCCAAAGTTAGTTGACAATAATGCTAATGGGATGGCTGCTGCAGGCTTCTCTAATCCATTAATGATGTCAGAACATAGAATAATGAATTCATCTACAGCTGGTTGTTCTGTGAATGGTCTAAGTTTAGTAAGCGACAAAGAACATAATTTTGATAAGCCCGATTTTGGTTTCAATTACAATCTATTGGGTTCTCCTATTGAAGCACACTATGATTTGCCAAACTTAATGGAACCCATAGTTGCAAATACGATAGATGGAGATCTTGAAATTACCGAAGATTGTGTTCACATATTTCATTTGCAGATGAATGCTAGTTTGAAATCTGCTTTTGATATCGATGTTCCATCTATATCCACCATCCAAACAACTGCTACTGCATTGAAATCGGAAATTAAGGACCGTTGTAAATTAAATTCAAAGGATCAAGAAGTCCCAAAAGTTGATTTTACCATTTTACCTCCCACGGCAATTTTTTCATCGTCTCATTCTTGTAGGAGCAAGAGACTAAAACGTGAACATTTGGGCTCATTCATCTTTGGCAATAAAAAAGATTTGGCAGGAGATGTAGATAAAGGCAAAAAACATATATCAGATGTGCATCACAAATTATCCAATTTGAAATCAAATTCAACTGAAGCTGGAACAACAATAACAGTTATTGAACCAACTCAAGTTGTTGCTTTGAAGGAGAATAACCATGAAATTCTTGATGCTTTTGGTTCTTATTTGGAGAATATGCATCATGGCAACGATAAAATTAATGCTAACACTCCTCATGCAACATGTCTAGAGGTGGCTAATACACAAATCATCTTACAACCAGAAACTGCTACTTCTGACCATGGAGACCGCATTTCTGAGAGTGAAGATGATGTACCATACACTTCTGATGTTGAGGATATGGTATACATATATTTTTCAGTTCATTACACCTTTTCTGCTATATGTTCTGTATGTGTTATATAAAGCTAGTATACAATTCTGTAGATACTAAAGATGGACTTGAGTCAATATGACGAGGAGCCATATATGCTTGCCAAAGAAGGTACGTAATGCTTGCAAACTGCATTAAGAACTACGTATCTTTCTTTATTTAGGTAACGCAAAGCGCATGTGCCTTTATTTAGTCTTGCAGCAAATAAGTTATTGTCGTTGCGGTTCACTATAATGAAAGTTTTTTTTTTCCTGCCAAATTTATGTTTGCAGAGGTGGTATATGAGAATCTGACCTATAGCAACTCATAAATCATCCAGTCCTCCATTTTATTCCTGTCGGTAGCTAACCAGTCATCTTCATCATCATTCTTAGATTCTTTTTAAGTGATATTAAAATTGGACAAAGCAAACTGCTATGCTAATGTTCATAAACTATTACTATTCACATAGTTATGAAAGACGCGCTACGGCATGCACCATGGCGCAAGGCGCGGCGCGCATGGAAAGATGCAGGGATGGCGCGCAGTGTAAAGATGGCGTGCCTTTTCGTTATTTTATTATTTTTACTTCATTTTAATTTATTTTTCATTTTTCCACGACCAAAACTAATATCCAATGATGTTTGAATGTATTATATATTTTTTATACAATGACAAGATTACACTTTGAACTAATTTTCAACAAACTTGAACTATTTATTTATATTATTGCCGCACCTTACTACGATGGGCAATTAGAACCTAGATTCGCAAATCCGAACCAAACCGATCCGAATTCGACTTGAGCCTGATGAGTCGAATCAGGTATGTTTATGAAAAATAACTTGACAACCGATTTGACCTGGTGGATTAGACAAAAAAACAAGAAAATATATGCATTTTTATTGTTATTTCCCGGTCGGACTCAAATCGATACGACCCGAATCGAATCTTGGGTTTGGTCAATGTTTTAAAATATATAAGTTAGACTTGACAAAACCCAACCTGACTAGAATTAAGGTCCGTCAGGTTGGGTCTAGGTCCGGCCCGATGAGTCTAATTACCACCATTGCACGGCACAGATAATCTTGAATGACCGCATTCTTCAAATTAATCTCGAATGAATTTCGAACTAATGGTTCTAATTACTGTTGCATCCATTGTTATCAATGCTCTCGCCTAGGCGTGCTTAGACTTCAAAAAGCCCTAGGCTCAAAGCTGGGGCTTTTTTGACTTTTGAGGCGCCATGGATGCACGAGGCGTCGGAAAAGCCCCAAAAGCCCTAAGGCGTTGGCTTTTGAGACGCTGTAAAAGCGCGCCTTGGGCTGCTTTGTTGGAGATTTTTTTTTTTGGGGTCCAATATGAGCCTTAACACATAACTTCCCTTCAATTTATCCACACCCAGCTCAAAAACAAATTCGTGCCGAACCCCAACTCAAAATCAAGTTCGATCAAATTAAAATACGTAATCTAGTTCGAACTTCGAGAGCCATTTAGGCTGCTCGTCGCCTCATGCTCAAGGTTCCCAAAAAAGCTCTAGGCGCAAAAAATCCCTAGGCTCCAGCTTGGCACTTTTTTGCGCCTTAGCGCCTTTACTACCCTGGTTGCATTGAACAAATAATCTCAAATAGATGTTTTTTTCAAATTAATCTTCAACGAGCTTTGAGCCGTCCGTTCCTATTACGACTGCATCGAGTAAATTGTCAATTGTTACGAGGCAGATGCCGAAGTTTATGAATTTGGTGATGAAGATATTAATTTAGAAAATACGATTACTAAATCAAATTCAGATTTTTAGTTTATCAAGAATATCTACTTTTATTTTGGATTTTGAAAACTACTATATTTAAATTTTTATACTTGTGATAGTATATTTGATAATGGTTTTTTGCAAAATGTCTAATTTTTTTTATTACATATATATGTTTAAGTAAAAGAAAATATAAATTATATCGAACCTTTTAAATTAATTGTCATATAGTAAATTCTAATCATGCGCAGTAAATTAAAAAGGCATATGCCATTTGCCGCGTTGTGCACCAAGGCTGCGGGAAAGCTTTGCGCCTTTTTACGCGATGCGCCATTAGTAACCATGACTCTTCAGGAAAATATGTAGGGATGATGTGGTTTAATTTTTGGTCCATTTGTTCCTCTTACACACATAGCTATCATTGTTTGTTTGAAGCAAAAACACTTCAGCCTTTATATCTAACTTCTAGTAGTAAATCATCATAATTGTTATGTTCAGTATCAAGATACCAGCAAATGGATACAAAGAAAATGATAAGGCTGGAACAAAGTTTTCGTTCTCACATAAATAGGTCCATTGCATCTAATGGGGCTTTTGCTGTTTTTTATGGCCGACATTTGAAGTACTACATTAAAACCACTCAGGTAATCTAACATGAACCGCTTTATGCATGTTATAAGATTTTTGTATGATTACTTTTCATTTAGTGTTATTAGTTCTTCCTTTCGTAATTCTTCAATGGTTTTTTATCCGCCTGAGATTGAGATGTGCAGGTGGTAATTGGGAGAGAAACTGAAGATAATCAAGTAGACATAGACTTGCAAAGAGAAGGACGTGCTAATAGAGTATCTCGTCGTCAGGTAAAGCTATTTATTTTCCAGTTTATTTTTAATATTAGGACAGCTCTCTGAGTTAATTTTGTCAATTAATGTTTTCCATCACATGTTTCCATGATTGAATGCTTTATGCAATAATCGTGGTGATATAATTATATAAATCCCTTTATTCCTTTAGCCTTTCCTTTATTGAACAGTCACAAGTCACTTTTTTCTGGTCTTCCATCCAGGCCTAGAGCTTTTCAGCTAATGAAGTTGAACTTATGCAGTATACATTTAAATTTGGTTGCCCCATTTATCACCTACCTCACATCGACTTAAATTGCTTTGGATTATTGCATTAACTATATATCTTGGCCTCGAAATATCCATTATTCAATAATGTATGCTTATTTAACTATATACTAGACTTGATACATTTGGTGAATCGGTGATGTAAAGTGACCGAAGGGTGAGCGTTTGGTTGGTCCGATGACGTAAATTGCTAAACCGAATTAAAACCAATAAAAAAAAGAAAACCATACCAAACCAACTGAATTAAGTTTGACTGGTTATCTGATTTAATCGAACTAAAAATAATTCGCATTTTATGTTGGAGGTATTCATTGCAATTTAAAATAAAACACAAGCATATGATTAAAGTATTCTTATCTAGTATTTTTATGTTTTTTTAATGGTAATTTTGACAAATATATGACAATTTTTTTATTTAGACCACTAAACTCTGACTAATTATTATAACATGAGTAATTTTGACAATGTAATAAAAGCTCGGTTAGCTTGGTTAAATCGATAATCAAATTAATTTTTTTACGGACCGATTATAAACCAATTTACTTTTAAAATCAAACCAAAACGACCGAAATAAACTGGTTTGGTTGGTTTTATTGGTTTAACCAAATATTGCTCATCCCTAGTGACCGTACCTGTAATATAATTCACAATGTTGATGCAGGCAACTATTCAAATGGGCAAAGAGGGAGACTTTTCTATATGCAACCTCGGCAAGGCCTCAATCTTTGTTAATGGAAAAGAGGTGGTTCCAAAGCGGTGTACAATTTTACCCTCAAAATCTCTGATTAGGGTATGCTAAATAATTTACCTACTTCCATCCCTTTCTGAATTCTTAAAATCTTTGTTAAGTCATGCATTAAGATAGGACCTAGTGATTTGCAAAATTAATCAGTCTATATGCTTTCTTCCTTCACCATCTCCTTAACCGAACTGTATCCACGTCCTTACTTAAGTTACCTTTCTAGGTTCTTTTGTTCTGTCTACGAGCGTTTATGAAATTTTGCAGGGAGTCATTATTTAATGTTTACAATAAGGTTAACATGATAAACTAAAATGGTATATTTTTCTTTAGTTTTTTTAATATAACTGATAAACCACTGTACCATGTGTTGCTTTGTGTGGCAGATTCATGATTTGCGATTCTCTTTTGATGTTTATGACGGTGCAGTTCAAAGATATATTACTGGTAAACATCAAACAAGAAACCAAGGAAAAGCTGCAGATAAATTTGACTGGAAACCTGAGATAAATCCATGAAACTTGCATTTGCTCATCTTTGAAATATTCATGTCATTCAGTATTGACTATCTAGCCGTGATACGTAGAGCCCATAGGTAGTGTTTATAATATATTTCTGTCAATTACGTAACGTTTGTAATACTTGAATGCATTGTTTTGTATAGTCTTTTTTTGTACTTTTTGATGTTTTAACTGGTAAATTCAAATTATAGTTTAGTTTGTGTATTTACTAAGAGAAGGAAAAAAAGATACATGTCACCTTAGTACCCCGTTGATGTTCATTGGAATTGTCTTTTTTTTTTTATTATTATTAAACTTTATATTTTTACCTTCCTAATCATTTTTTTACAAGATAAGAGCGCAAGTTTGCTTGTAAATTCTAAGCTGCATCCAATTATCTCACTTTATGTTCCAAGTAAATTATATAAATTTATTGTCAAACTAATCTTTTGATAACTTTTTTCCTCCATTTCGTCTTTATTTGTGTTCAACTTTGAAAATGGTTCTTTTTTCTTCCCTTTTTTTTCTTTTCACAAACGGTAAGTTTTTTATGCCTTGGGTTTATTTCACTTATCTACATTCTCACTCACAAAGAAGAAGACCACTGATTTGAATGACTTTTAGTACAAAGCTGACAACTACTTCTGGTTGGAGGTAGTTAACACGGAAAGGACAAGAGTTTTGCATCTTGTTAATGAAGAGCTAAGAAATAATAACGACGATACATAAGAAAATACACTGATGACAGAGAGAAATGAAAGGCACAAGGCCAAGGTAAGCCAAAAATGAGAATAATCAAAAATATTTTCATTTGTGCACGCTACGCTAGTTACACCGACTCGATTGATACAACGGGACGTGTTTATTGCTACCAAAGTAAACTACCGCATAAGAAGTCATCTAGGAGGCCGGAGTCAGAGAAAGATAGACAATTTATATAAATTCCATCGACTCCATCAATCTCGTGATCATGATACCAATGAGTGTGGACATTCGTAAGTTGTCATCGACGACTACGTATAAACAATCGAGTTACAAGAATTTTTGAAAAAGCTGCAGTAAAATAATTTTGTTCAAAAAGATATTTGATCAACTGAGATTGCCTGAAGACGACTTGTTACCATGTGTTGCACCTATTCATGGGTTCATAGGTGACGAAATACTTCCATTGGGTGTTATTCAATTACCATTAGCAATTCGAACATCACCAAAGATGGGGGCTATGAATGCTTATGTTGTGATACTAAATGGTCCTTTTGCCTATAATGCATTTCTTGAAAGATCCGCACTCTCTGCATTAAAGGAAACAACTGTAATTTGGTGTCTGTTGATGAAGTTGATAAAGTTAGGGGTATGCCCTAGGGGCAATTATGTAATTTGTTACATATATTTAACTTGATAACCAATCTTGTTCCAAAAAAGATGTTTTCTTTCTATTATATACTTGATATAATGCGTTATATTAATAAATCAATTTAATAAAAGTATAATTAATAGAAAATTCATAAATGAAATGTTCTGTGATAGTAGCTACAAAGTATTGTAATCATGAGTCATTTATCACAATAAAATAAACATATCGTTTTTGTTAGAAAATACGGATTACGGATCTTAAGGCTAGAATAACACTAGAGGAGAGGTGAATAGTGTTTTGTGAATTTACTCATTCTTTTTGAAACTTAAGTAATTTAATCACCAACAAATGCAACACACAGACGCAGATATAATCACAGAATCAGACACAGATGCAAATAATAAATAAAAACAGTAAAGGAAATAACACAACATGATTTTACACTGGTTCGAAGTTACTCTACATCCAGTCCCGCATAATTGTACGAATTTCATTTCAAAATAATCTCCCAGCTTACACCCCCGATTTCAAGGCCACGAGGTACACCCTCCTGTATTCGAGTCCGGGATAAACTCTCTTGATTTACCCGGCCACAGGATCACCTAATTGATTTCCGGGGCAACAATCACACCCAATTGATTTCAAGGCTCAACCGCACCTTTTACTCAACAGTTTGATTTACAAATAATCCTATAACTCTGAATAACACTGAGATCTTATGGAGAGAGTGAAAGAAAATCAAACAAGAGATAATCAAGTTCGATTCATTTGGTATTTCGGTAGAGTATGGTTTGGGATTTCTTAGAATAAACGTGGAAGATGAAGAGGAGAGAAAGTGAATGAAAATCTAGTAAAAATTCGTTTAGAACATACTGGTATTTATAGAGATCAACATCCATATCTATTCGTGAAAGGATACGACGAATAGACACTTCTTTTGAAAATTGAAATTTGAAAATAACGGACACCATGTCGACATGGGGTTAGGGGTATGTCGACATGCTCAAGGCAAATTTGATGTTTTGATTTTCTTTTTAAAATTGGTTGCTATAATTTGTCAAAACAATTTCTAAACTTTGTAAATATATTTGAGTATAGTTTAAACACATAAAAGAGTTTAGAAAGTAACTTTTAATATATATATATATAATCTTAATTTTTAATATATATAATCTTAATCTATAAAGTGATTTAAAATATGAGTATGTGAATATTTTTAAAGCTAAATATTTAAAACAAGAGGTAGTTTAAAATCAAGGACAATTTTGAAATAAAAATATTAAAAATGATAAAAATAGTTTTGAGGCTAAAATATTTAAAACCAAGAGAAATGTCTTTTGAAAAGAAAATTTTGAAAACATTTTTAAAAACAAGAGATGTATTTTTGAAAAACAATTTTATAAGATTAGTGGATATCAAAATAGGATCACTATATGTTCCACTAGATATCGTCGTGGGTTCCATTCCACTAGGGTTCCATCCCTTTAATAGGCCCGAAGTGGATTCCATTCCACGAATAAATTTCGAATAAAGATGTAAGTGCTTTCAAGAAGTTTAAACATAATTCTAGAGTCAATACTTATCTTGTACTTTGAAATCTTGAACTCTAGATATCTTGATACTCATGAGTCTTCAATCTTGATATTTTCGATCTTTAAATTCATCAGTCTTGTATCTATATACTGTACAGTCTTCATTGTGGGTGCCTGCATGTTTATATCTTGCATATAGATATATATCTAAACTATAATGTTAGTATTTATATTTTATAATAAGTCCTAAGGTTGCTGTCATCAAAACCATCCTTCTCAAGGACTAACATCTCCTCCTTTTTGATGATGACAACCTATGTTTATAACATATACTTCACCTTTACTATAACTCCCCCTAAAACTAATAATTCCCCTTAATCAAAGCCTAACTACTCTAACTACTCTATTTTATAATTCTCCCTCTTTGTCATCAACAAAGACCATCCTAAAACCATAAAACTGTAAAACTCCCCCTTAAACTAATACTAGAACAAAGTATAGTAAATGGAATGTGAAAAACACTAACATAATTATATTATAATTATTCAATACATAAATATGTATAAGTATATTTCAAACAATCCAACAACACACACATAAAATCGAATCATGTCAAATGTTGGGCGAATTCTCACCCAGAGGATCTCAAGACCAGGAAGCGTCAGTATCACTCATGTTCACATCTTGCATTTCATTCCGTAAAAAACCACAGTCCACTCGGCATTCACAAATAAGAGCCTCAGTCGGCAGAGCATGGCAACCTCCATTCGGCAAAATCCATCCTATAGCTCGTTCGGCTATGTCACATTCGGCATCCCCTGTGTAGACACATTCGGCAATCCAAGTACTCAACCGGCCCAGATGAGCACCGAACCAACTCACCTCCAAGACCGAACCAACTCCATGTAAACCCATTACCGAATGGCACATATCCACCCATCACCGGACCACCATAGCCGGACCAGGCACCACCGGTCCAAACTCCAACAACTCCCTACCGAACGAGGCACCACCGGTCCAAACCCCAACAACTCCCTACCGAACGAGGCTACCACCGGTCCAACCTCACCACCGAATGAAGCTCGCCGAACTAGAATGCTACCAGGCCAGATTGCTCCAGTCCAGGCCCGCCAGCAGCTATATACTTCCAAGACCCCCTGCCCCGTACCTCACTCTATAAATAGAGGGGCAGGGGTACAACAATGGTAGACAAGTTTGAGAGCTCAAGCAAGGAAGGAACTTTCAAACTGCTTTCATACGCTTGTATACAAAGCATTGTACTTGTAACCTGAAAGAAAGAAGATAATAACATATAAAGTGGACGTAGGCACATTCTCGCCGAACCACTATAAATCTGTGTGTCTTTACATTTCAGCCCCTACTTCTTTTATATTTACATACTCATCTAAAATCATTGAAAATCACATATAATCAACTAAGTAATACGACTTGGAGGTGTTTGTCCATTTTTTATGCAAACATTTTTGGTGCTTTCACTGAGAATAGAACTCAGGCTTCATCTTCTCCCACTCAACCTTCTTCCTAACAACATCACTCGTTGCTTAGAAATCATGCCTTCCAAACAGAGAAGGGATATTAACAAAGGAAAGAACATCGCAACTAGCAGCCTTCCAGATCCAGCAATCACAGATCAGCCCACTTCAACAGCAGTACCAGATGAAAATCAGGAAAATCCAACTGGTCCCGCAACGGAACAACCAATCACTAGGGCAGATCTGGACAGGGTTGTGGCTGAAGTAACTAACCGCTTCACATCCCAACAAGAAACTTTGGTGGATCAACTCATATCACGCTTAAGGGATGCTGAAGAGTCCAACCGCAACACTGAATCATGGGGTGAATCCCAATCCGGAGGATCCCGGAGGCAACAAAGGTCTTCACTCTTCGAAGAAGCTATCAACAGGAACAACAATGATAGGGGCCGCGCCCGGACTCAGCCCGAATTCCGACTCGAGGAAGCCCTTGGAACCGAACCCAGCGGGGGAGGCACCAGGCGAGGGTCGGATGTAGCTGAGCCAGTCATGCCACCTAATCATAGAAACCCCGCTGAACGGAGCCGAGCTAGAGCCCAGCCCGAAGTTGGCCCCATGGATGTGCTCGAAACAGAACCCCGCAGGGGAAGATCAAGGCAGGGGGCAACTGTAGCTGGTCCTAGCGTGCATCCAAGCAGCCAAAGACAACCACTGGATAATGCTAGAAGTGATAGACTGTACCATCCCTACAAGTCATCTGGACGAAATAGATCCCGCAGGGAAGAACCAAGCTCATTCTTGTCCGCTCCAAGTTCCGACGAACGAATGGCACAATTATTCAGAGAATGTGTACAACGGGAGCAAAGGGACCGAGGAATAGGCGCTAGGGTCACCAGCCCCTTTACCCGAAATATCGAAACTGCCATTACTCCCCGGGAATGGAAAATGCCAACCATGGAGCCTTACAAAGGAACTTCCGACCCCATCATACATTTACAGAGATACACCCAGCATATGCTCATGAGTGGAGCAACAGAAGGAGTATTATGCAAGTGCTTTCCGCTGTTCCTAGCAGATCTAGCTACCTCCTGGTTCTGCCATCTACCCCAAGGATCCATCAACTCATAGGAGACGTTGAAAGAAAGGTTTATCAGCCAGTTCCGCATCCATGTGGAACAGCCCAAGGACGCTTATTCTCTATCCAATGTCAAACAAAAATCCGGAGAGACGCTACAACAATATCTAACCCGGTTCAACGCCGCAGCGGCTGCAGTTCAAGATGCCGATGAAAAACTCACTCTAATGGCCCTCTGTAGTGGTGTACATCCAGACACCAAGTTTGCCAGAAGGTTAACTAAGGAAAAACCAGCTACCTTGCCTGATTTCTTCCATGAAGCTGGAAAGTATATGAGACTTGAAGACGCTGCTACAGAAAGGCAATCAGGACAACAAGGTAAGACAGTTCAGGACAAGGTTCCCGCTGCAGCTAAGGACGCTCGAAGAAATGAATCTAGAGACAATGCTGGGGGCAGAAAGGTTGAAAAGCGTCAATATCGACCAGGGCCAAGATTTGACTCCTACACTCCTTTGAATGAAACAATCGAAAACATCTACCTAGCCACTCAGGGCGAACTCGGATACAAGCGCCCCCCGCACAAGAAAGAATCAGATAACGCACTCAAGTCCGGAAAGTTCTGTCGCTTCCACGAATCCCACGGACATGACACCAATGAATGCCACCATCTTCGGGACTTGATCGAAGAACACATTAGAAGAAGAAGACTGGAACGTTATGTGAAAGGTCAGAACAGGACTCCAACTCCTGCCAATGAGAACTCAAAGCAACCCCTCCCAGAAGTAGGCGGAGGGAATCGCAACAACACCAGTGGCTCTAGTCAAGAGAAGATAGTGGTCCTTACCATCTCAGGAGGACCACACATCGCCGACAGAAGTTGGGCAGAGATGGAAAGGTACGGCAAGTCGCTTAGAAATGCCGAAGGATATGTTAACTCCATTACGGAGGAACGCCACCCGAAACGAAAAGAAAACGATGACATTGTATTCAGTAGGCGTGATTTGGAAGGAAGACAGTACCCACATATGGATCCCATGGTCATCTCTGCCTGGTTCGGTCCAGCTAAAATTTTTCGGATTCTAATAGACACGGGAAGCTCCGTAAATATCCTGTTCAAACATGCTTTCGACAAAATGAAGTTGTCAATGAAGGATGTATCCCCCTGTGACAAACCACTGCACGGTTTCACTGGAGATGCAAAAATGCCCCTCGGGCAACTTGACCTCTTCGTCGAAATAGGAAGTCATCCTCGCTCCGTTGTGCGAAAACAAACATTCGTACTAATAGAAAACCACTCGGCTTACAACGCTTTCTTGGAAAGACCAGCCTTGTCTGACTTCCAGATTGTATTAGCCCCCTGGTGCCTGAAAATGAAATTTCCAACAGACAACGGAGTAGGAGAAGTAGAAGGAGATCAAGATGCTGCCCGAGACTGCTACGTAACTGAACTTCGCAATAACCGCAGAAAGAATAAAGGAAAAGATGCAGAGACCACTCTCTGCATGAAAAGCTTGGAGGCATAGCAACTAAAGAAAGCCCCTCCTCTTCGATACACAAGCGATCCCTTCAATGAACTAGACCCCAGGGATAAAGAAGAGGAGGCTGCCGCCGAGCCTGCAGAGGCTATGGAATTCGTATCGGTAGATAAGCATGATTCAAGTAGACTATTAAAAATCGGATCTCAGCTGAAAACGGAATTGAAGGATCAACTCATTGACTTTCTCCGCCACAACTTAGATGTATTTGCGTGGACCCATGCCGATATGACAGGAATCTCCCCAGACATAGCATGCCAAATGTTGAACATTGATCCCACCAAGGTACCAGTAAAGCAGAAAAAGAGGAGCATGGGGGCAGAGCGATCAGCAGCCCTTGATGAGGAAGTAAAAAATCTACTTGCTAATGGCTTCATACGGGAAGCCATCTACCCAGAATGGATCGCTAACCCAGTGCTAGTAAAAAAGGCCAATGGAAAGTGGCGAACATGTATTGACTTCTCCAATCTGAATGACGCTTGCCCGAAAGACTGCTTCCCACTTCCCCGAAAGACTGCTTCCCACTTCCCCGAATTGACCAACTCGTAGACAGCACAGCTGGGCACGAACTCCTATCTTTTATGGATGCATACTCCGGATATAACCAGATCCCCATGCACGCTCCCGATCAGGACCACACTAGCTTCATCACCGACCGCGGATTATATTGTTACAAAGTCATGCCTTTTGGACTCAAAAATGCTGGAGCTACCTATCAACGCCTCGTCAACAAAATGTTCGCAGAACTGATAGGACGGACTATGGAAGTATATGTGGATGACATGTTGGTAAAGTCCAAGAAAGCCAACGACCATGTAAGCCATCTGGACGATATGTTTCAGGTACTTCGCCGATATGGAATGAAGCTGAATCCTCTAAAGTGCTCCTTCGGAGTATCATCGGGAAAATTCTTAGGATTCATCGTCCACGCCAGAGGAATCGAAGCAAACCCTGAACAAATCCGGGCTTTAAAAGAAATAAGGATACCTTCCACTCGAAAAGAAATGCAGAGCCTAAACGGAAAGGTGGCCGCCCTAAGCAGATTCATTTCCAAGGCAACTGACAAGTGTGTCCCTTTCTTCGAAGCACTCAAGAAAGACAAAGGGAGGTTCGAGTGGACCGACGAATGCTTAAAAGCCTTCCTCAACCTAATCGAACACCTTCAGAGACCACCAGTACTCTCAACTCCAAATGAAGGTGAAGTGTTGTACTTATACCTCGCTGTATCATCTCATGCTCTAAGCGCCGCCTTGGTAAGAGAAGAAGACCGCACACAACGCCCGGTTTACTTTGTAAGTAAGAGATTTACAGGGGCAGAAGCCAGATATCCTAAACTTGAGAAATTAGCATATTGTTTATTGATCGCGTCACGAAAACTGCGACACTACTTCCAGTCTCACTCCATCAGGGTTCTAACCGATCAACCACTAAGACAAGTGCTCCATCGTCCTGACACTTCTGGGCGACTCCTCAAATGGTGCATCGAACTAAGTCAGTATGATATCACCTACCATCCTCGCACCGCTATCAAAGGACAAGCCATGGCTGATTTCATTGCCGAATTCACTACCAACGAAGGCAAGGAACAATCCGAAGTAGCAAAAAACATCAAGTGGAACCTCTTTGTAGACGGAGCATCGAACGAATAAGGCTCGGGGGCAGGTATTGTGATCATCACCCCCAGGGGAAGAAAGTTGTACTATGCATTAAGATTGGAGTTCACGGCCACTAACAACGATGCTGAATATGAAGCAGTAATAGCGGGATTGGAACTGGCCCTAGAAATTGGAATCAATTCCTTATGTATTCATAGTGATTCTCAGCTTATCGTAAACCAGGTACTAGGAGAATTCCAGACTCGAGGAGAACGACTCACAGCATACCTAAAGAAAACCAGACTGCTGCTCGATCGATTGGACCATTATCTAATCAAACACATTCCTCGAGAAGAAAACCAAGAGGCAGATGAACTTGCAAAGCAAGCTAGTATGAAGAACAACACCATTTCCGGAGCACTAGCAATCTCAAGGCAGCTAGCCCCAAGTTTCGAACAAGTGAATCTGATAACAGCAATCGAAGAAGGAACCTGGATGACTCCTATCAGGAAATATTTGCAAGATGGCATACTACCCGACAGGCGTGACGAAGCCAAGAAGATCTTGAGGAAAGTTCCCCACTACACAATACAAGAAGGCATCCTCTACCGGCGTGGCTTCTCTAGCCCCTTATTAAGATGCGTCGCCGGAAGGGAAGCCAAGGAGATATTAACAAACATCCATCAGGGAGGATGCGGAGATCACACTGGAGGACAGACTTTGGCAAGAAAGATACTCCGATATGGATATTACTGGCCCACACTAAACAAAGATGCCCTAGACTTCGTTAAGAAATGCGACAGATGTCAGAAGTTCGCCAAGATTCCTCGACTGCCCACAAACGAAATTACTCAAATGACTAGCCCTTGGCCCTTTGCTGTATGGGGAATTGACTTAATTGGCGAACTGCCAACGGGCCGAGGCGGAGCCAGATATGCTATAGTGGCAGTCGATTATTTCACCAAATGGGTGGAAGCGGAACCTTTAAATAAAATATCTTCAGCAAAAGTTATCAACTTCTTGATCAAAAACATTCTGTGCAGGTATGGAGTCCCACTCAAGATCGTATCCGACAACGGACTCCAGTTTGACAGCGAAGAATTTGCCGACTGGTGCCAAGAGCATGGGATTCATAAAAGCTTCTCATCAGTAGCTTACCCTCAGGCAAACGGACAAGTTGAAGCTGTCAACAAAATTCTCAAAACCCTAATCAAGAAGAAACTTGAAAAGTCAAAAGGCGCTTGGGTGGACGAACTTCCTACGGCACTATGGGCATACCGCACATCTTTCAGAACATCAACGGGACATACTCCTTTCTCTTTGGCATATGGATCGGAGGCAATGCTCCCAGTTGAGACTATTGTGCCTTCCCACCGTAGGATCCACTACAACCCAGAGGAAAACGAAGAACTCCTCCTCATGTCTTTGGATCTGATCGAGGAAAGGAGAAACGATGCAGCACTCAAAGCAGCAGCTCACAAACAAAAAGTGGCAGCACAATACAATTCCAAAGTCAAGCATCGCAGCTTACAAGAAGGAGATCTTGTCCTCAGGCGAATCTTTCCGCGTCCCGGGGCACTGGACCCCATCTGGGACGGACCATATGTAATTCATAAAGATCTCCACAACGGAGCTTACATTTTGTCAACAGTGGACGGAGAGGTGTTCCAGAGGGCATGGAACATCCGACACCTCCGTCGATACTTTTCTTAACTTGTACTGCCCATATGAAGTGAATTAACAAAGAGAATCAGTGGACGTAGGCATTTCCGTGCCGAACCACTTTAAAATTTTTTGTCTCTTTTTAACTTGTTCCTTTATGTCTTGGCTGCTCGTTAAGTTTTATCCCTTTCTGTTGAACAAAATCCTATGGCATCTCCCCTCAAGACGCACCACGGCCTCATCTGGACTAGGCCTAACAGGTACGCTACGATTCTATGCACTCGCCAATGAGACACTTTTGCTCCAGCATCCCTCTGCTGCGGGTTAACTCATTGCGCGCCTGCCCTCAAAGCCAACTGTAATGAGCCGATTATAAGTCATCATAAAGGCCGACTATAGCCGATGGCAGCTCATTACGGCGTTCGGCTCGCCGGCAACTGTGAACCTACTTTAAGCCCCAACATAAGGTGTGGCCAGCCAGGGGTAGTTCACGGCCAACGGCACCCACGCTAGCCGGCCACGGTAAATCGAATAATACCCACGATTACGGACCATAATGGTTCGGGTAGTTACCGTGCGCGATCTCGGCTCCGATGTGTCTTAAGTGCGGCTGTGGTAAAAAAGAAAACTCCCCGCGGAGGCGTAAGATGGGTGACAAATGTCTCCAAGACCCACAGCTAGGGAAAGTGACTACAAAACCCGTTTGCCACGAACTTAAGCACATCGACGGCCTTCCGTGACTGGAAGTTTTACTTTTACTATATTTCCATTCCATTTAAATATTTTTCTCCTATCCTGTATAACAAACTCTAAAGTACAGGAAACCGAATAGGAAGCATTCACTCATGAGGCTCTAAGCCTGCGTACTGGGTGGCAGGGCGCTCAGCTATACCCGTGAACAGTTACACAAGACACTCAAAGCTACCGCCTGCGAATAAAACATAAAGGGCAGTACTCTCTTCTCTTGTACATAAATGCGTAACTATAGCTTATTCATACACTGACATTGCAAAACGCGAAATTATATTTCAAGCAAAAACTTAACATCAAACACAACTAGAATCACAGGCATATACATAATTATACTTCTCACACGGCACATAAAGATAGCAACAACATTTAAACATGACAAAATCAGCTTATATTATAAGATCACACGAAGTTATTCTTTGCAAATAATTTTATTACAGTTGCATATCAAAGACTAACATAAACAGTGATAAAAAAAAAGGAAACAAAAAGATGGCAGATGCATCCACACTCCATCGCCAACTCCCCCATTCTACTTAGCCGCAGGATCAGAGCCCCCAGCATGTGGATCAGAAGTCCCGCCTGTCCAATTCGGAAGAGGAATTCATTAAACGAACAATCAAGTTATGGAAACACGGGAAGAAAAGAAAGGGAAGAAGAATAACTCACCAGCATCCGCCGCTTGATCCTCATCATCCAACTGCACGCCCGCTTCCTCTGCAGCAAGCAGCCGCATCCCCTCTTTAACCGCCGCTTGCTCCTCCTTTGAGAACTGAACAGTAACCGCATTCAAGTTGAAAGCCTCTCCGCCTTCCTTACCCGCGTTCACCCTGGCCTCCTCTAAAGCCTGGAGATACACCTTGGCCATGACCCGAGGGTAATCGTCCATCCAAGACAAGCCGCCCTCCTTCCAAGTGTGGAAGTACATATCCTGCAGCATCTCATCCATCATGCCCTCGTTTTCCTCAAACTCCCTCACCCGGGCCTCGGAAGCTTGCAACTTGACGACGGCGACGTCCCTCTCTGATTGGTATCTCAAGCAGTCAGCCTGGAGTGACCTCCTCATTTCCTCCTCCTTCAACTTGAGGGACCTCCTCATCTCCTCCATCTCCTTCTTCAACTCGGCCTGAGCCATCTCCGCAGCCTCGAGCCTCCCTGACAACTCCTCTACCCGCTCGAGATCCGCATTTCGAACCTCATCCACCGTTGCGATAGCTACGTTAATCCGTTCCCTGCAAGCGACCTCCATCTTCCGTAATTCCGCCCTACTGGCCTTCTCCATGGTCTCTTTCAGCCGCTTGGAGGCTTCCTCGTGCTGGGAAATCTGGATGGCTTGGTCGGCGAGCTGCTTGGCCTGATCGGCAACCTTTAACCTCAACCGAATGTTAGCACTCCCGATCTCTTCCCCGGCCTTGACCAACTTAGCATGATGCTCCATTAACTTCTTGGTCTCTGCGGCCACCCGGTCGATATTAGCCTTGGCCTCATCCCCCATGGTGACTACCCGTGTAGTAAGTAAATCAAGATCTAAAGATTTGGCCTCGTCCAGCACTCTTACCATGGGGTTGCGGGGAAGGAGGTGCTCGCCCGTGGTCTCATCGAATGAAATGTCCTGAAAGCTTGGGTCTAAATCAGGATGACCGGCAAAAGGGTCACGAGGCACGGGGCGAGGCACATTGGGACGCCTTATACGAATGACAGTAGGACTCTTGGAAGGAGGAGGAGGGGGGCCGGGCTCCGTGCTCTCCTCCGTAGTATCACGAGGAGGCTGAGTAGGAGGCTGCGAGCCAGGGGACGACTCAAATAAGGAACGGCTCCGCTTCCTTTTCTGAATGCCCTCTTCGATGACCCCAAGAAGAGGGCGGTAACTGACTACATCCCCAGTGCGATCAGTAGAAGGTTTCGCGGAAGCTCTCCTCGACTTAAATTGTTCAAGGCGGTGTCGAACATCCGACGTTTTAACTGCCTGGCCTGCCCCTGGAATAAAGAACAAGTGTTATGAACATACAATAATCCACAGTTCAGAAAATGTGCTAAGTTAAAAAGAAAGAAAAGTGGGAAGACACATCTATTATACAAACCCGGCGGAGGAGTGGGATACTGCAATAAGTCCTGGATCTCACCTCAGGACGGAAGTGAACCGTAAAAAATTTCTAAGTCCCTATCGAAAATGGAATCGGCAGAAGACAAAAGTTCACCTTGCATCGCCGGAATCACCCTAGCTGAGGAACCCTTAGAGGATGGGTCAGTGCCAGCCACAGCTTTGCCGGTTTCCTTTGCCTTCTCCGTTTCCGACTCTCCCTCCGACTCCCCGAAAGCCCGACGGAGAGCCTCATCCAGTTCGAGGTCTTGCTCAGAGGTTAGAGCAGCAACACCACTACCGCCTTGACCGTCGCCATCTCCTCCACCCTCCGACCCTTCTCCAACTTCGCCTCCTTCCTCCTCTTCCACACCTTCCTCCTCCGGGACAGTCGGGCAAGAACTTGGAGAAGGGCCATCGGACTTCTTCAGTTTCTCCCCCCCGACCACGGGACGCTCTGCGAAAGGCTCCCTCTTACCGCTCTTTACCTTATCCCCCTCCTTAGCTTTAGCAGCCTTCTCCTCAGCCATGTCTCTTTGCTTAACCACGGACTGGTGCGGTAAGATCAAATTATACTCCAAGAGGGTTGCGTTCCTGATCAAGAAGGAGGCCGACCGGTCCCGTGCCGGAATAGCCTTTAGTTCAGCAGCCATTCGCACCAAGGAATCATCCTCCACGACTGCAATACCACCTGTCGCTAGCCAGAAATAGAAGCATGTCAGAAAAAACACTACAGTCAAAACATGGAAAATATAAATGAAATCCATCTTACAGCCGGAAGTGAAAAGGCGGAAAGAAACAGCATCGTCCTTGATGAAGAACCACTCTTTCTTAAACATGGTAAACTTGGAATATAAGTCCAGGACTGGTTTGAAGGGCACGGCCGCTTCCAGACTAATATACGGAGACCCCTTCTTATAGCCTCTCAGGTTGTACAAGTATCGAATTTCCCGGTTAGAAGGAGGACGCCCGTACCTCCTCTGGAAGATAACAAAGAGGCTCACCAGGATGGCATAAGAGTTAGGCTGAAGCTGGAAGGGAGCCACCTTCAAATATGTGGTGAAGCTAATTATCCAAGCGTTGATAGGGGGGATAGCACCGCACATACAATGGTATCTGCTATAAGCGAAGTAGCCTTCGGGAGGATTATATGGCATCACTCCATCTCCCGGCAGCAGCATCAGAGCCCTATCTATCCCGAAGGAACGGGATATGACGTCAAGTTGCTCCTCCTTTAGGGAGCTAGGAAAGCAATCAGGGGGTGAGATCAAAAGTTCCTGTGGACCATATCCATCCACTAGAGACCTCGGAATAGGTCGATGTTGCCCGGATCCTGGTTGGACTGGGGGCAAGGAAGAAGAAGGTTCTCCTGTGCCTCTAGACTTCTTTCTGTCCGATCGTGTTTCCGCTTTGCGAGACATTTCCTGCAGCACAAAAAAGACTTGAGGTTAGAATAAGAAGTATAGAAACATAAACAAGCAAATATATAAGGCAAGCGTGTAAAAAAGTCCAAGATTCCGCTCAAGGACCAAGTATGAAGTCTCATTCGGCGTTGCAAAACAGGTTCATTCGGCATAAGAAGCATATGGTCATTCGGCACTATGCTCATTCGGCATGGGCGTGAAGTTCATTCGGCATCAAGCCCTAAAGCTCATTCGGCAAACAGAAACTTTCGTATGTATTCGGAAAAAGGGAACATACCTGGTTCGGTACTAAATTGGTCCGGCGCTTGATTGATTCGGTATTTGTTTGATCCGGTACTTAACTGGTTCGGTGCTCAATATGGTTCGGCTCTACTCGTTCGGTAAAGAAAAATAAAGGGGGTGTAGCCCCTATATATAGGTAAGCACCGGAAAACCGGACCAGCCGGTTCGGCACTAGGAGCCGAATGGAGCCATGCCGAATGAAAGCACCCCGTCCAGAAACAAAGCGTAACACGTGCAGAACATAGCCGAGGGCAACCAGCAGAGACCTGAAACAGGGGGCATGCAATACGCCTTACTCAGATAAGTACCGAACTCTAGTGTCTACTGATAAAATAGAAATCAGGATAACGATGGATAAGTCGTGAATCTCTCACTAACATGGGTTAATCATTTACACGTGTACGCGACCACGAATGGTCCATAGGCGCGCTCTGAATGGCTATTAACCCTATCGTCGTGAGAATTTACGCTTTGACATCCCTTTTTAAGCTCATCGGTCAAATGGATATTTGATAATTATGAAATGGCCAAGCTACTTACACATGTACGGGATCGCGAACGATCCCTAGGCATGCTCTGAGCTGGCGACAAACCGCCTTGACAAACGATCCAGGGACCCACTCTAACGTGAACCTGGCATCGATAAGGCTAAGCCCCCTCGGGGCACACTAACTCGCCTCGAACGGCGCAGTTCACTTAATCACAAACATTTCGATCCCGAACGGTCGTTATTTGAATTCACACTGAAAACTGTAAATTCCTTTACAGGACATTAGCAGGATACAAGTATCCAGCCCATGGCGTTACAAAACAAACCTTCCTACCACGAGGAAACAAAGCGCGACACATGCAAGCACGTGCCCCACTTTGGGGGGCAAATGTTGGGCGAATTCTCACCCAGAGGATCTCAAGACCAGGAAGCGTCAGTATCACTCATGTTCACATCTTGCATTTCATTCCGTAAAAAACCACAGTCCACTCGGCATTCACAAATAAGAGCCTCAGTCGGCAGAGCATGGCAACCTCCATTCGGCAAAATCCATCCTATAGCTCGTTCGGCTATGTCACATTCGGCATCCCCTGTGTAGACACATTCGGCAATCCAAGTACTCAACCGGCCCAGATGAGCACCGAACCAACTCACCTCCAAGACCGAACCAACTCCATGTAAACCCATTACCGAATGGCACATATCCACCCATCACCGGACCACCATAGCCGGACCAGGCACCACCGGTCCAAACTCCAACAACTCCCTACCGAACGAGGCACCACCGGTCCAAACCCCAACAACTCCCTACCGAACGAGGCTACCACCGGTCCAACCTCACCACCGAATGAAGCTCGCCGAACTAGAATGCTACCAGGCCAGATTGTTCCAGTCCAGGCCCGCCAGCAGCTATATACTTCCAAGACCCCCTGCCCCGTACCTCACTCTATAAATAGAGAGGCAGGGGTACAACAATGGTAGACAAGTTTGAGAGCTCAAGCAAGGAAGGAACTTTCAAACTGCTTTCATACGCTTGTATACAAAGCATTGTACTTGTAACCTGAAAGAAAGAAGATAATAACATATAAAGTGGACGTAGGCACATTCTCGCCGAACCACTATAAATCTGTGTGTCTTTACATTTCAGCCCCTACTTCTTTTATATTTACATACTCATCTAAAATCATTGAAAATCACATATAATCAACTAAGTAATACGACTTGGAGGTGTTTGTCCATTTTTTATGCAAACATCAAACAAGTCAAACAAATCAATCAAATCAAACAAGTCAATTAACCCAATCAAGGGAAACAAGTCAATCCAATTAAAATTCAATCAAAGCATACCAAACAAATCAAAAACCAATAATCATATAGTATAAGACAATAATACAAACTCCCCCTAAATAAAATATAGTTGTTATGTGTACATGTATGCAATATGTAGTTTGTAACGCAGTATGAAATGTATGACATATGCAATGTAGCATGAGATGATATGCAAAATGAAGTGCAACTTGTGATGCAAATGATTATGATAATTTCATGCATTGTAATTTATGATGTTATATGCAATGAAATGTGATATAAAATAGGATGCTTAATGATATGTAATATGAAACAAAGTGATAATAAAGTAATAATAATAATATGCAAAATGATAATGATGATATATATGCTACAGTAAGAAATATTCAGATTATAAGATAAACATGAGTAATGAGTAATATCTAATTGACACACACACACACACACACACACATATATATATGTGTGTGTGTGTGTACATATATCAAATCACTTCAACTAAACAAAGGCAATACACACTAATTCCTAGACTTAGTTTAACAAAATTAATGAATGAGACTGAAAAAGTTGTAAAGATAAGAGTTTAAAGGTAATAGATGATATTAAAACTATAACATACTCATGAAAGGTGGTAACTCGAACTCAATATCAAAATCAAATTGCTAAGTAATATGGATTTAAAATGTACATATGATCAAATATGGTTTTTATAAAAATTAATACCCTAATTATTTAATTTATTTAAAATAATTTTTTTAACTTGGTTGATTTTTTTAAGAATCCAAACTTCCATGTTTATAAAATACTTAACTTACTAATTAAAACCTTTATATTAAATTATTATTGATTAAAATATTTAGAAACATATTTAAACATCTTTAAAAAAATATCATAATGAAATATTAAAAATAACAAAGATTGAAAAACTAAAATAAACATGTGTTGTATTAAGGCCTCTTATATTAAAAAAATTAATTAATTAAAAAAATTGAACATGAAATTAATTTTAAAATATTCAAATATAAGTTAGAAACTAGCTCTAAAAAGAATAGAGAAAAATACTTAATTTAGATATCATTTTTACATAGTTTAAAGTTTCATAAAGAAAAGACAGCATTCACAGAATGCTATAAAATGTTTTTGCATTAAAATATAATCAAATCATAAAACAGAAACTGCAGCATTTACCAATATTGTGTAAAGTTTCTGAAACACTACAGCGTGTCAAAGCACAGAAATGCTACGTATTTGCAGCATAACAGAAACAAAGACAACATTTCAGAAATTCTATCTAAAGTTCTGGGCCTGTTTTTAACATGATTTTGCACTAATTTTACGACTAGATTTTGACATGTAAATAATTGATTTTTGACCCAATTTTTTACAGTAGTTAATATGACTAAAGTACTTAAAAAAAACATTAAAATAATAATTAAAAACATGTGTAAAGATACTTGGCATTATGCATGTAAAAATGCTTTTATTTAAGAACAAGTGTAACGACACGTGTCATTTTGCATGTATGTCACTATCTACTTATATGACAAGTGTCATGTGATGTGGTGCAATCTTATTGATTGAAGAAATATATAAATAGAGCCTTATTCTAACATTCTAAATTCATTCTATTAATTTCTTAAAGACATAAAATTAGTATCTTAAAAGAAATAGAGCACGAGAAGTAAAAACAACATTAGAAAAGTTGAAATCACGAATGAAGGTATGCTTTCCTACTTAGTATAGTTGTAATAAATAAGTAGAAATATTTTATTTGAAAGGAAACAAATTTTAAAAGACTTTTAAAACAAATTAGTCTGATATATCGATATGTATACTATGGTGTTGATATATGGACCAAAATATCAAAACTTATAAAAGAGATAAATTTCTATACCTAAATAAATGCATAAGTATATATTCCTAAATGCAACAATAAAGATGAAATAATAGTAAAGCGTACTACTTTTTGCACTCCTCCATCTTTCTAACTTTGTTGTTTTTCCATTGCTGTGAACCACACATTTATATCTTTCAGAATTTGAGGACGAGATCTGTTCTATTGCGACGGGCTTGTTTCTCTGATCATCGTAGTATATTCATTTGCTGAATTTGAAGACCGTATGAGAAAGATACAGATGATTTAGTAGATCGACCAACTTGACACCAAAACTTTGAATTTGAATTTTGAGTGAATGGACACTTCAACCACTATAATTAGGCCCAACAATCACCACTTTTTATAAAATTTTATCTTCTTCTTCTTCTTCCCGTTTTTCTACTTACTATCAAACTTCTAGAAGGCATATATCCTTTGTTTCTTAATGGAATTGGATGAAACCAGCGGCAATTCGAAGAGGAAGGCAAGGACTACAATCTAATAATAGTTTGGTGATGAATTTGGACGGTATTGTGGTGCAACAAGCCGAACAGTAAGAGAAATGCAGGAAATTTCATACACAGTTTTCAGTTTTGAATACCCAACATCAAACTGTCATATCTCACTCAATTTTGATAGGAATTTGATGATCTACCCATCAGAATGACCGTGAGAATAAGAAATACAATCTGGAAAAGGAGTTGGGACAAAATACTCAAATCTCTGGATACAATATGAAGAATACCATTGACAGTTTTGCTTTGTTTTTCTCTTTGTTCACCACAACTTCATTTGACCATAACTTGGTCATTTTTTGACGGATTCGCACGAAACCAATGACATTGCGAAGTAGATGGAGAGAAGTGCAATATCATATCAAGTTGTAGATGGGAATCAAAAGCTTTGTATCGATATGGTACCCATTTCGTTGTCGATTGCCATTATATATCTATTTGTTCTTCTTGATCGATGAATGTTTATTTGGTATCTTTTAACCAACGGTCATTAAACATAACTCTTCTCCTGCAAAACAACATAACTTTTTAAAAAATCAAGTGACTTTTAAAAATAACTAAATATAGTTTTAAAGAATAATATCATGATGATTCTGTTACATATTCATATATGAAAATAGTGTTAATAAAATACCCAAAAATAGCCATTTTAAAAACTTTTCAAAATTCAGATTATGAAAACTTTGAAAACCTTGCTCTGATACCAAATGTTAGAAAAAGCGGATTATGGATTTTCAGGCTAGAATAACACTTGAGAGTGGGTGGATAGTGTTTTGTGGATTTACTCAATCTTTTTGAAACTTAAGTAATTTAATCACCAATCACAGAATCAGACACAAATGCAAATAATAAATAAAAGCAGTAAAGAAAAGAACATACCAAGATTTTGTACTGGTTCATTGTTACCCTACATCCAATCTTGCACAATTGTATGGATTTCTTTTCAAAATAATCTCCCTGATTACACCCTCGATTTCAAGGCCTTGAGGTACACCCTTCTGTATTCGAGCCCGGGGCAAACTCTTTTGATTTACCAGACCACAAGATCACCTAATTGATTTCCGGGGCAACAATCACACCCAATTGATTTCAAGGCTCAACCACACCTTTTACCAACAGTTTGATTTACAAATAATCCTATAACTCTGAATAGCACTGAGATGTTATGGAGAGAGTGGCAGAGAATCAAACAAGAGATAATCAAGTTCGATTCACTTGGTATTTCGGCAGAGGATGGTTTGGGATTCTTTAGAATAATGTGGAAGATGAAAAGGAGAGAAAGTGAATGAAAATCTAGTAAAAATTCATTTAGAACTTACTGGTATTTATAGAGATCAACAGCTAAATATCTATACGTGAAAGGATACGACGAATAGACACTTCTTTTGAAAATTGAAATTTGAAAATAACGGACACCATGTCGACATAGGGTGTGGAGGTATGTCGACATGCTCAAGGCAAATTTGATGTTTTGATTTTCTTTTTAAAATTGATTTCTATAATTTGTCAAAATAATTTCTAAACTTTGTAAATATATTTGAATATAGTTTAAACACATAAAAGAGTTTGGAAAGTAATTTTTAATATATATAGTCTTAATCTATAAAGTGATTTAAAATTTGAGTATATAAATATTTTTAATGCTAAATATTTAAAACAAGAGATAGTTTAAAATCAAGGATAATTTTGAAATCAAAATATTAAAAATGATAAAAATAGTTTTGAGCCTAAAATATTTAAAACCAAGAGAGATGTGTTTTTGGAAAGAAAGTTTTGAAAATATTTTTAAAAACAAGAGATGTATTTTTGAAAAACTTTTTTATAAGATTAGTGGATATCAAAATTGGACCACTATATGTTCCACTAAATATTGTCGTGGGTTCCCTCCCACTCGGGTTCCATCCCTTTAACAGGCTCGAAGTGGATTCCATTCCACGAATAAATTTCGAATAAAGATATAAGTGCTTTCAAGAAGTTTTAACATAATTCTAGACTCAATTCTTATCTTGTACTTTGAAATCTTGAACTCTTGATATCTTGATACTCATGAGTCTTCAATCTTGATATCTTTGATCTTTAAATTCATTAGTCTTGTATCTGTATACTGTACAACCTTCATTGTTGGTACCTGCATATTTATATCCTACATATACATATATATCAAAACTATAATGTTAGTATCTATATTTTATAATAAGTCCTAAGGTTTGTGTCATCAAAACCATCCTTCTCAAGGACTAACAATCTCTCCCTTTTTGATGACGACAACCTATGTTTATAAAATATACTTCACCTTTACTATAACTCCCCCTAAAACTAATAACCCGCCCTTAATCTAAGCCTAACTACTCTTTTTTATAATTCTCCCCCTTTGTCATCAACTAAAACCATCCTAAAACCATAAAACTCCCCCTTAAACTAATACTAGAACAAAGTATAATAAATGGAATGTGAAAAACACTAGCATAATTATATAATAATTATTCAATACATAAATATGTATAAGTATATTTCAGACAATCCAACAACACACATATCAAATGGAATCATGTCAAACAAGTTAAACAAATCAATCAAATCAAACAAGTCAATCAAGGGAAACAAGTCAATCCAATCAAATTAAATCAAAACATACCAAACAAATCAAAAACTAATAATCATATAGTATAAGACAATAATACAAATCCCCCCTAATAAATTGTAGTTGTTATGTATACATGTATGCAATAAGTAGTTTGTAACGCAGTATGAAATGTATGACATATGTAATGTAGCATGAGATGATATGCAAAATGAAGTGCAACTTGTGATGAAAACTCCGCTTTGAGTATAGTCAAATCACGGCATAGAGTCCATCAAATGACAATAGTTGTCAAGTGGAAGTATTGGAAGTGAAACACTATTATATAAAGGATTCATCTCCTCGGTTATATGGAGTTAATATCTCAGTCAACTTAAGCCAATTCAAAGTTAAAATCTCTTACCACAGTAGTTCAGTTAATAATAATTGTTATTATTGAACCAAGGATTTTGTGTTTGGCCTATTGAGTTATATGGATGATATGAAATTTTGACCATTACCAAATTTCATAGGTCCCAAATGATATAGTTTTGATGAAGAGAATATGTATAAATGATTGTCACTGATGAGTAATGCTTATATTAAGTATAATTGGATTTTACCAAAGGACGTGTAAGCGATAAATTCAGCCAAAATATCACAACACTAGCTAAGGTGACGTGGGAACGTTAAAATTTAAATTGTAAAATACTAATCACTGACCGAATTTATACCATTGAGTCACACAACCGAAATGATGAATATTCCAAATAAATCACACAGTTTAATTAAATTTTAATTGTTAAAAATTAATCAAATAAATTAATATTTCTAAAATATTAATTATAAAATTTTATTTAATTTATTGGATACCATTAGTATTTAGCAAAATTGATATATAAAAGTTATAAATGATAAACGATATCGGTAAAATGTTTAAATTTAATTTAAACAGAATAAATACTAAAATGGGCTTTTAATAAATTAAATAAATTGATATTTGTGAAATATTAATTTTTAAAATATTCCTTATTTGATTTGTTTGATTTCTATTAGTATTTAATAACGTGTGTGTATAAAAAGTAATAAACGCGCGTATCAGTATACGATATCGATAGGAAATTTAATTAGATTTAAACGGAGGTAATACTAATTGGAATTTGGATTTTTTTGCACCCAAAGCCCAAAGTGATGGACGACTGTGATGTAGAGAAGGGAAGGAGTTTTTGAATTTGAAATATGGGGGCAATCTTAATTAAAGGAGAGAAAAAGACAATATATTGATTATACATTTATTTCCTTTTTTAATCAGATCTTGCTCCATCATTTTTCCTCTTTCGCTACAGAAAAATCAAGGCCAAATTTTCCATGGAGGCAATAGATTAAAAAATTCCAAAATTTAATCAAGGAAAATTAAATAAAAATGTGTGGTTATCCCTTTATTGTTGTAGATCTAGAGATTGATCTATTGAATCCAGATTTGTTCTATCATTCGAGGCGTTTCCCGGGGCTCCATCCCAAGATAATTCTAGATATATTAACATATCTTTTAATTTTGTTTACATTCCTTTAATCTTCCATCTCTCCCTTCTGTTCATATGTATTAAATTAGATTTAGATTTGAATATCTCAATTCCCCCTTTTGAGTCAACTGTATATTATTATCACGTTGATTTAAATGAATAAAAAACACCTTTGCTATATTCTTTGCTATTTCTGGAATAATCCTGCTAGTAAGTCAGTTTTCATACTATAAGAATTAGATTTGAATGTATATAAACTGCTATATGAATAAAATTTTGAAATAATTATATTAATTAATCATTGAATTAATTGTCTTATGTTTAAATTATTCTGAAAAAAATTTGCAACTAAAGAGAGAACATTAATTTGGTGGCTTATTACCTGTTTTACAATTATTTTTCTTATTAAATCAAAAGATGAAACATTACTTTGATGATTTAGGTAACGACCCACTTTTTTGGACGGCTCAAATCGACAATAAATCACACATGTCAGACCCAAATCATTCAAAAGGAAGGATTGTTAATGGGGTAAATATGAAAAAAAGGAAAAAACACAGAATCTCGCAGCGGAACAACAAAATATAATAATCAAATAAACAGTTCATGAAGCTGTTTTACAAATACCATTTGATTATACTTTTACAATTCAAATCAGAGTTATACATACATCAAAAACAAACAAATAATGCAGCGGAACACAGAATGCAGTGGAATAATAAATGGCAATAATATACTGAATCTTCGTCTTCGTCCGCTAAAAAATAGTCTTTAATACACTAAAAAAGCTCAAACTGAGCCGAGCGTTATAAAAAGACAAAACACTCGAGTCAAAACTAAAAGATCTTATGTAAGTCAGATCAAAATAAGTAAAAAAGAAATATTAGTGCAATGGTTTCATAAATGTTACGGGATTTTCACCTCCTATCAAGTGTATAACTTGAATATAATTATTTAAAGGGTTTCAAATAATTCGAAATATCAATCTTAATCACCTAATGAAAAAAAATCCAAAGTTTGAATTAACTAAAACCCTTCAAATAATTCAATACCAAATAAAATCCAAATTCAAGAAATTATATGGGTATATGTCATTTCAGCCAGTATAAAAAATAAACATTTCCAAATCAATGAATACCGCTCGGGTTTATCATTTCAACCCATAACGATTTTCCCCTAATCTATAAGATCGTTCGGGTATGTATCATTTCAACCCATAGGGATAACAGATATAGACATAAATAACCAAAACGTCAACCAATAACATCCATCCAATCATCCAAATCAACAATTGAACATACATCACAATCGTCATTGAAATAACCAATAATTACCAATAATTTACTGGTTATCATCAGCAGGTATTTAATTGGCAATTTAAATTTCAATATTAAATTAAATGGCAATTAAATTCAATAAAAATCAGACTTAACTGGAACGACAATTTAAAATATAGTAAACAGCAACCAATCCATTTCTAATCAAATCATAAATTAAATTTGAGTAACATAAAAAAATCTAGTAGTTGTGAGTGTTTTCTCACCTTTGTGGTTACGAAGGTGATGATAAAAATGGAGCAACATGGAGATTCCTTGCAAAGATCCAAATTCAAAGCAAATCCAACAAAGCTTAGACACAAACATGAATCAATAAACAAGTTTCAACTACTTCCAACTTCCAAACAACCCAAGATCCAAACTACGGACAAACCTGAAACTAAGTCAACTTTAAGAAAATATTCGAACCAGAATTTTATTGAATATGTAAAAGTGACTAACTAGAAACTTGAAAAATCTTCTGTCTTGAGGACTTTATGGTCAAAACATACAGAGGTGTTTTCTGAGTTGAAAATCTGAGTTCAATGTTAAGTTGAAAAGATTTGAGTTTTTGGCATAGAAAATTAAGGAATTTGAAGAACCGATCTAAAATAAAGTTGAAGCCACTGAAAAAATAAATGATTTGAAAAAAATCACATAATTTGGTTCATTCCTGAAGGAGATATGGTTGATACAATATATGGTATTTTCGACCAAAACTGGACCCGAGAAAGGACTTGAAAAATGGAGTTTTCAATATAGAAATATTCAAAATGGGAAGAAGGGTTCAACAACAAAGTTGGTACCATTGAAATAATACACGGTTTCAAAAAAAAATTATTTGATTTGGAGCAGTTTAGTGTAATATAGGAGCCAAGGAAATAAGTGGAAGAAAGAGGGAAAATAGGGAAGGGGAAAAGAAGGGAAAAAGGAGAAAGAAGAGGAGAGGGAAGGTGGAAGGAGATGGCCTTGGAGATGGTGGAGAGGCGACGACTATAGGGGAGGAGGCGTGGTTAAAGGAGAGGAGGAAAGGACTTTTGATTTGTGAGGTTTTTGGAGTTTTAGATCTATAGTTCTCTGCAGATTTTGAGAAGAAAGAAAAAGTGTGCAGAGAAAGTTTTTCAGGAGAAATTTTTTGCACGTCGATGTTATCAGATAAGAAACATAAGGCCGTAGGCAAAACGAATGGTCACATGACTGACTAGAGTCTCTTGGTTAACCAAGGCCCACTAGACCAAACAAACCCAATATGCCTTAGCCAAACAAAACACAACTAAACACTACCAATTCATGTTAATTTTTCACAGTAATTCAAATTTTTAGAGCAATAGGAATTTGATTTTGACAAAATGAAAAGTGGAGGGAAGATCAAAATTCAGTCTAGTATTGTTTAAAAGGAATAAAATTTTAAAATTAAAATTTAAAATTTTCAACCAAAAGTCAACTTTGACTAAGTTTATCCAAAATTTGAAATTTCATAAAATTTTTATTCTATTAAATTTGGTCAATAAAACACTCAACATCACAAATTCAATTTTTTATTTAAATTTTTATTTAAATTCAAATAGTGCCATTTTCAAATTGTTAGATCGTTACACTTTATCTTAATTAAAAGATGTAATATCAATTAATGCAATATTAATTTGTTTCCCTTTATCATATTTAAAAGGTTAAATGCCATTAACTACGCATCCAATTCTCATCTAATTACATTTACATTTAAACCTATGTTACCATCCTTATTATTCAATCAACAATAACCTATGAATTATATTAACATAAGTTGACATTTTATTACATTCATTATTTTACTGTTAACATCTTTTACCATATTAACTGCAATAATTAATTACATAAATTTTCATTGATTTCCAAATTAATTCCAAACATATTAAATAATGAGATGATAAATGAACAATTGTTATCTTTATGTAATTTAATCATATTTATAAGTTTATTATCTACAACAAACGTTATGACTACTTACACATCACTGATTATATTCAGTTTCAATTAACAACATATAATTCCAATATTCAATTGCCTTAATACCATTAATTACCCATTTAATATTCAAACGGACAAATTAATGAGAAGATAATTACAACCATCGTTTATAACAATAGTTCATATCCATTATCTTATCATTTACAACCTAGGGTTATAAAAAAAATATTTTATATTCTATATTAACCTATTCCAATCAGTTACATATAATATCATCATTAAATGCATCATTTAATCTGTTTTATTATTTACAATTATAACCAAATAAACTTTAAAATTATATCCATTATTGAAATTGGATTAAAATGGTTATCAATTACATTAAATCAACATTACTATATTACATTCTAATTGTTTTATCATTATAAATCATAAATTTTAATTTCTTACTATATTAATATTTCAAAATCTTATTAAATTTAATATTTTAATTACCCAAAATACGGGTTGTTACAATTTATGTATTGTTTTACAACTACATCTAGACTAGTACTAAATCTTTGTTTAAAAAGGCAAACATTCTATTTCATAATCTGCTTGGATATTAAGCTTATTTATTTTATTTCAAATATTGTTTTTATTTGCGCGTGAATATAAATTTATATATTTATGTAAGAAAATTTATGTGTGTATGTATGTTTGTACTTAACCCAATGTTTCAAAAAGGATTTTATGTAAGTTATAGTAGTAAGCTTTTGAACTACTTTAATTAGACATTGCATTCATTGATTTATTGCATGTAATATAAATAAAATCTATATCAATGTATACTGCCATGCATGATATTTGTTGGAGCCAAAGAGGCCGTCAACACTCAAATACTATGAAAGCACCAAAATGTTCAATATTCAATATTCAAACAGAATGAAGTAGAGAATAATATATGAAGAAAAACAAATTAAAAACATAAGAAATGAAATAAAAATGAGATTTTATAGTGGTTCGACATACTCCGACCTATGTCCACTCCAAAAGTTTCATTTTTATTTATATTAGTGATTATGGTTACAATGATTTGAATTTAAGTAATGAAAATGGCAGAGTGAGGCTAAGAGAAAAGAAAAACAGAGCTCGAAAGAAGATATATTTAGTCAAAAAAGAAGATCCCTCTCCTTGAGCAAATGGTCCGGTATTTATGGCAGAAGACGATGAAATATCCAACTGAAAATGCACTTGCAGTGGACCAAGGCCAAGACCCTGCTCGCAAAAAATGGGGCCCATTTGGGCCTCTTAGATGGATCGGCCCCGATCCCTATAGGGGGGTTGGCACCGATCCCCTAAGATGGTGGATAGAGGGTCGACGATCCCCATGGTGGGTCCCTCCCTGCTTCCTCTTCGTGTTTTCATCATTGTTTGCGTACTTCTCCTGGTGTTTGTTGAAATATTGAGCGATCATCATTGAGTTGAACTGCCAATCGGAGCGATCCATAGCCATAATGATCTGATCCAATCCTTTCCTAACCATATTGATTCGATCCGATCCCCTGTCTAGGGGAAGTCCATATCCACATTTAGCCATTTCTTGGATGCTACTTGCTTGAATCCACTTGACAATCATCCATAGCTTTGCTTATAACCAATCTTTGAACCTGATAATCATCTCTTCGGGCTTCCTGCCTTGATGATCGCAAATCCATTTAGCCAACTCCATGGTATCACAGCCTTGCCAAAGACGGGATAACAATTGCCCCCAAAACATGCCTTGAAATAGGAAGGTGTGTTTTGAATTTCCATAATTCGAAGTCCATAATCCATCAATAGTCAAATTTCTAATCCGAGATCCAATCCTTTGGCAAACCAAATTGCCATAGTCCACGACTGTTCTGAGTCGATAGCCAATTACGAAATCATTCCAAATCCTTAGCCGAATCCATCTCCATCCAAAGCCATTAACCAAATCCATGATCTCACTGGATCATTTTCCAATTCCAAGGTCTCGTCGGACCAATAGCCTAGTTCGTAGTCTCTTTGGACTGATCATAACCCTTCAAGATCTTATTGGACCCCATCCAGTCACTCTCCAATGATAAGGGGAACAACATTAAGTAAGCCGATCCTAACACTCTTCCATGAAGCAGCATTACTTCCTACACTTCGGTTCAGTGTCCTTGAACATAAAGCGATGTCATGGCCTTTCTAGTCTGATCATAGTCTCTCTGGACCCTTGCTGGACCCCACCTACTCTCGGCAAGAAGGGCATAACAATAAGAAGGCTCATCCTGTCACTCTCTAACGAAGCGTCCTACTTCTTGCTTCTCCAGTTCCGTCTCTCAAGGTGGAACATGACGCGATATGTGGGGTATTATTCTCCGACCTCGATCCCCCAGTCCATGACTTAATCCATATACGAGTCCATCCGATCGCTCTTCGATGAAGGGGCTCGCACCTTGCGGTTATTGCCCCGTCTCTTCGGTCGGGACAACCGCGATCTGTATCATTTATTACTTTTAAATGCAAATTTGAGCATTCCAAAGTCCATTCCTTAAATTATTAAATTCAAGTTCTTACAACCAAAAAGCTAGAAAACCAAGAACAAGACAAACCAAATACCGCTTCTCCAAGCATGACAATTTTTTGTCATCTCAGACCATGCTTAAGGACTGATCTCGATCTCGTACATATGTAAGTGGCTTAGCCGTTTTAATGTGGAGTTTATTATTTGTGTAGTTTATGCCATCTCGATTAAGAGATGACAATCTAAGACCTCGATCCAAGGCCATTTCCATTTGATGCATATGGTGGCTGATCCTATTCCACCGTCGTAGTCCGAGTCCTTATATATTTTGATAGCCTTTCATCCCCGAAGTGTTCCTTAACTACATCCTTCAAGTGCCTGCAATCATTGGTAGTGTGCCCATCCAACTCATAGAATATGTCATATTTCCTGAAGCTCGCTTATGCTCGATAGGCTCTCTCCTTGTCGACCTTCGGTGTGGAGGGCATCCTCGAGTATCCGAATAAATCCTTTCCAAAGTCTTAATCAAATCGGTATAAGAAGAGAATTTTGGTGTTGCTTCGATCTATCGATGCTATCATTTGCTTTCCACTTTCCTTTGTCTTTGCCTGAACCTTCCCCAGATGGTCCTCCATTCCTCACTACATTTACCTTTTACCCGCGTTAGCAGCCTCTTGCCACAAGAACCTCTTGGCTTCATGGAAAAATAATTCAAGATCCATTGGTGGATCTCGCTCTAATGAAATCTTATGGTCCGTGTCGTCCAAAATCCTAGATACCACCGCCATTAAGACCATAGATGGATCCGCCCAATCCATTGAAGCAACTACCACATCAAACCATGTCAATAAACTCCTTAAGGACTCTCTGGCCCTTTGATTTAGTGTTTCTAATGATATTATGCTCTTGGGTCTTGTGATATGGACCCAAAATTGTCTCATGAATTTATCAACCAACTCCGTCCAAGTACCAATAGAATCATTCTCCAATTGCCTAAACCACATTGCAGCTATATCCACCAAGTATAATGGAAAACATCACACCACCACTTCCTCCAATGCCCCCAACACCTCCATATGCCTCATCAGATGAACAATAGGGTCTGATTTTCTATCATATGTCCCTAGTGTCGGTAACTTAAACTTTAATGGATTCCTAGCATGCTTGATGTTTGGAGTGAATGGACTCCTATTCGCATCTTCCAGATCACTATTCACCAATCCTCACTCATAGCTTATCTAATCATCTTCATAAACCTACCACTGCCATCCAAAGATTGCCTCCAATCATCATTTCCAGCCCACCTTCCGTCCCTGTGAGGGAATCACAGAACATACTCCTTTGGATGTACATTCGCATTATGATGCACACTAAACCGCACGGCATCGACCGCTAGCCAATTCTAAACCCATCCAGCCTGACCCAGGGGCATGCCCCCTTGCCATGGATGATTAATGCCAATCCCTAGGGGGATAAGTGCTGATCCCTCCTTGCCGTCCAAGGATTACCCTCGACTTCTCTGCTCCATTCTCCCTGTCTGTTGGCTTCGACTCCAAGCTCCTGGTTCTGATTTCCTATAGCTCCTACTTCTTCAATTATTGATCCAGATTGCCAACTGCTCCAAATCCTTGGTTTCATGCTCTAACTCGTCCAATTTGCCTGAGGAAGTTCTACATCATCTCCTCTTGCCTCTTCATCATCCGCTCCTACATAGCATCCATTATTGTTTCCATTTCGTCCCTAGTGGTGTAGATGGAGGGTTGATTAGTTCTAGCTCTACAGGATGTATCCTAAATTCCTTCATTGTAACTTCTATCTACCAATGGTCTCCTTGCTGATTGTCTCACCATTTCTTCCAAGATCCAAGTATCCAAGATGCCAAATCAGAGATAGAACTTCCAAATCCATGGGTGCAAGTCCTTCCCAGTGAAAGCACTAAGATGGTGGAGCCAAAAATGGCCGCCAACACCCAAATAATGTGAGAGCACCAAAATGTTCAATATCCAATATCCAAACAGAATGAAGTGAAGAATAAAGTATGAAGAACAGTAAATTAAAACCGTGAGAAATGAAACGAATACAAGATTTTATAATGGTTCAGCATACTCCGGCCTACGTCCACTCCAAATGTTTTCCTTGCTATTTATGCTGCTGAATGCGGTTATAATGATTTGATTTTGATTAATGAAAATGGTAGAGTGTAGCCAAGAGAGAAGAAGAAGAGAGCCCGAAAGAAAATCTATCTAGCCGAAAAAGAAGATCCCCTTCCTTGAGCTAATGATTCGATATTTATAGGATATGACGATGAAATATCGAGCTGAAAATCCTTGTGTAAAAGACCATGGCCAAGAGGGACTTGCTCGCCAAAAAGTGGCCCATTTAGGCCTCCGAGAGGGATCGACCTCGATCCCTATAAGGGAATTGGCACCGATCCCCTAAGATGGTGGATAAGGCATCGGCGATCCCATAATGGGTCCCCTTCTGCTTCCTCTTTTTGTCTACATAGTTCTCTCGGTATTTGTTGAGATATTGAGTGATCATAGTTGAGTTAAAGCAGCCAATCTAAGCGATCCGTAGTCATAGTGATTCGATTCGATCCATTACTAACCATACTGATCCGATCTGATCCCCTGCCCAAGGGAAGTGCAAATCCATACTTACCTATTTCTTGGATGCTACTTACTTGAATTCGCTTGACTAACATCCATTGCCTTGCTTATAACCAATCTCTGTATTTGAAAATCATTTCTTTGGGCTTCCTACCTTGATGAAATCCATTTAGCCAACTCCATGGTATCACGGCCTTGCCAAAAGACAGGATAACAATATTTATATTTGTATGTGCGTTTATATGCATACGTATGTATGCATGCATGTATGTAAATATATGTATGTATGTATGCATGTGTATATGTATGCATATAAATATATATGTATGTATGTATTCAATCAAAAAATATATTATTTTAGACAACAAAGGCATATATAAAGGGGAAATGCATCCATTGCGATGTAAATCCCAACACCTAAACAATGTTCACTTTAGCTATGCACGCTTTTCATATGTTGCACTTACACTTTACACATAGGTGCATTTGATGCGCTCATCATAATATCCAATCAATTAACATTAAATTAAGCTAATTTTTAAGAAATTATGACAAAATGGAAAAAAAACAAAGAAAATTTAGAAAAATTATGATTGAATTTAGGCCACATAGGCCCAATAAAGATCTTTTTTTGAAATCTATCCAATTGCCCCTTCCTACTGGCCTGATTCCTTCAATGGTATCAAAGCCCAACTGTCTATATAGTCTAAATTAGTCATGTTAGGGCGAACTAATTAGGCTTTCCTACTCAGTAAGGTGTCTAGGAAGCTAATGTCTAGGATTGGAATTGGATAATCAAGTACCCCATCCTACTTGATTTTCAAGTTGGCTTGGAAGGTGAAGTAAGTCCAAAGATTGCCCTTAATAGAAAAAGCCCAACTTGAATTGGGCCTTGAGCAAATTTTCAATATTTTTTGAAAATTAAAGTAAAGATTTTAAATTTAAAAGTTTAATTCAAAATGAAACATGTTTATTGTAAAATTTATAATATAGCATAAGTTTTCAGAATGTTTGAATAGATAATAAAATTTCAAATTATTTGAAAATTTTAAATTGTGATAACCCGGATTTTTGGACATCAGGTATTTGGATAATTATCTGATTTTAACTGTTATTAACACTAATTTTAAGTTGAACGAATAAATCCGATAATAAATATTTATATCTGGAAAGATATTTACTTGACAATCTCCTGATATAATTATTTAAGATGGCAAAACTTATTATTATTTCCAAACAAATTAAATATATGTGTAGTTAATCCTCCTTGATTAATTACTCTTTAATTACATTAAGATCATCATCATTATCTAATTACTTCCATAAATTTTCTTCCTTGATTAACCATCCCTGATTAATTAACCTTTAATTTTATTAAGCAATTTCCCTTTAATTAATTGACCAATTCTATTAATTTCTTTAACTACTTTTATTTAATTACATTAATTAATAATCCTCAAATTACTTATAAATTAACTATCATTAATTGATTATATTGATTAGTTATCCATTCATGAATCAAGGCCTATACTACCTTAAGATAAGTCATTATCTTACTTAATTATCATCACCAAGTTTTCATTTAAAAACACTTTGAATAAAATTAGATAATTAAACTATTATATATATATATATATATATATATATATATGAGTAGATTTTGAATTAAATTTGAATTCGTAGTTTGGAATTCAAAGAAGGAATATGTATGATTATTTTGAGTATATAAGTAAGATTCTAAAATCTTTTCTTTTAAAAGTTAAATATATGTATAAATTCTAGAAAAGGTATTGATATAAATATAATATAATATTAAAAACAAGGAATGATGAGAGTTTTAAAATATACATATCTTTTGGGAATAGATAAGAAAACATATATACATATACATTTGTAAATATGATATATAAATATATTAGCAACTTAAGTTAGGGATTAAAAACAAAATTGTAAAATTTATTGAAACAAGGACATAAACACAATTAAATTTACAAGTGGCATTTGTAAGCCATGAACATAGGGAATTAACACTTGTAAACTTATGATAACAAGTGGCAAAGCTTTTCCATTGGAAATGATAAAATAAAATAAAAATTTAGTCAGACCGAGTATTACAGATTTTCAGGAAAGGACATTCTGAAGCTCAGGAGGCGAGCTGGATGGCTGGAACGGATGGAGCGTACCCACTGTGATATATAGTTGTATATCTAGGAAATGTTGATTTAGATTGGTCCTATGTGGTGTAAATATTGTAACTCTGATATATAAAATGTAAATGTATTGATAAAGTTCTTTTTGTAAACTGTTATTATGTGATATTATATGTTGATCCGCTGCGAATGTGAGGTTTTCTGTGACTGGCTTCTATTTCTGCTTCTTTTTCTTTCTTCTTTTCTCTAACTATCTGGAATTTTCGGGATCAAAATTTCTGGGTCGTTACATAAATTTTAAAATTTAAACATTAATTTCGAAAACCAATTTATTAGTAAGATCAATAAAATAAATTAATTAAATAAGTTAATTAATCAAACATGTATATATGTACACATACACACACATGCATGCATTATATATTGATATCCGTTATACTATCTTAAATTATTTAAGATAGTATAATTATACATGTACGTATAGATAAGATGACTTTTGAAATTAATATAATTTAATTAAAAGTGTTTAACCAAATAAATTAATTAAACATTAATTAATTAAATTAAAGATATGTATATATGAATATGTGTATATATATGTATGTATATAGGCATGTATGTATTACTATAGAGGTTATAATATACGTGTCCAATATAAAAGTTATATTGGAATAATAACATAAAATTAATCAAAAAGTCAATTAATTAACACTGATTAAATAAGATTTAACTAATAAATGTTATACATAAAATTATTATAAGTTAATGAAATATAAAAGCTATATAATAATTAAACTTATATAATATGAATGTATAAACCATAGTTGGAATATTAAAGAAACCCAAATAGACTTAAGGAATAAATACATACATAAATGTATGTATACCATGATTTATGATGTGTCCGACACTTGAATCACGAGAGTATTTCATAAGAAATACATTATCCATAACTATAAGTCAATATCACTCAATTAAATATATTGAAGATTATGAATCTTTAATATAAGCGTTGTCATCTACCATTTATATATTAACAAATTACTTACATACTCTCTGGCTGTTGAGCAAATTCAAGTTAGAGATTTTATGTGCAGTATTATTAATATATTTACTAGATAAGGTAAGACTACTGTATATGTATTTGTTGAGAAATTCAAGATACATATATTATACTTAGGCCATCGCAAAATGGTTGGTATGACTGCATAATTTCTTTCAATTTGTTGAGCAAACTCAAGGTCAAAATTAGGTTAGGACCAGAAACCATAGGTTAGGAGTTGTTTACGTTCAGTTTATAAAGAGTTATCCATCGTTTGTGGGGCTATGACTTGTTGAGCAAATTCAAGGTCAAAATCCTAAGACAGACTAGTACTAATACCCATTAGTGAAATCGAAAAATTTCTACGTTTCATCTTAAGGTTTGAAGAAACATAAAATACTAGCAGGAGCCTTATTAGAAAAATGAAATGGTAACATTTAAAATTTCTAATATTGTAAGAATATCTGCCGTATAAAGTTATAACAATCTACATTGATAAATTTACGCAACTAATATAATTGATAAAATGTTTGCCAATTAAAATATACAAATGAACTAAATTAATATCCAAAAATATAAATATAAAATATACTTACCAATAAATTACACATGTTGACCATTGCAAGCCCTAATAATACAACCACTTAATACGTTCGTAACTTGGTCACTTATGAGTTTACTTACCGGAGACCGTTGTAAACGAATTTCTTTGATAACACCTAAAAAAAGCAAGAAAAGACGAATTTGGATGAATAAGGATTAGATGACCTTTTATAGGACTCAATGAGTGTTGGCAAAAGCGACACTTGGTTGAAAAAGGGCTTAGGGAAATAGACTTAGAGCTTCCAAGTACATGATGAAGTCAAGATTTTATTTATGTCGAATTTGTGCTTAAATTCATGTTGAAGCTATGCCATCAATATATAATAATCCTACACCAATAGAAACCGGGACTACGAGTGCTTTTGGAATTCGAAGCAAGTTATGATAAAAATCACAAATGCTTTGTAAATCGAAAACAATCATAGTTGAAGATTTAACTTTATTCATATTCTATATAATTGTGGAATGTATAGGATCTTATGTGCAAAAAGTAAAATCAGCACAAAATCCTCAAATCAATATAGGGTTACAAAATTAAGATGTACGAAGTTGAGCAAAGAAAAATGACCCCCTTTCTTCATGCCCTTAGATCCGTATTTATAAGGGTTAAGATATGCGGCATAGCTACCACATGTTCAGTGGCATGCTTGACCTTCGGCATTAACCATATTGATGGCACACGATGTTGTGCCTTGGTTAATGATGAAATTTGGCATACATTTGTACGATGGTGAATTTAGGAATCATGTGTTAACACTTAGCATCCAACCCACCTTGATAATCCTCATTGAGGACTTTCGATATCAACATTGCATTGTAAATTCGCGACATCCTTTAAAGGCTGATGAAATGCAGGATCGCTAAGGCATAACATTAAAAAATGGCGATATTGATAAGTGATGATATTGACGATGAGTAGCATTGATAAGAGATAGCATTGAAAAAGAGCAGTATTGGTGATGTGCAACATTAATAACAAGCAGCATTGATAGTATGCGGCATTGATGATAGGCGGGATCAAAGAGGAGCACCATTAATAAAAGGCATCATCAATGGAGAAGTGGTATCAATGAAATGCAATATTAACTAGATGTAGTATCCACTCTTCCTTCATAGATGAGACGCGACATTAATTCTTTTTAGCTTCACGGAAGAAGTGCTTCATTGATGGAATGTGGCATCAATGTGATGCGACGTCAATGCTATATCATACGATTATAGTATTAATGGCTTTCGGTATAGAGCTTTCCAATGTGGTCACTCACTTATTAACATGCGACATTATTTTCAATTTCTTTGGCACAATATCATTCATTCAACATATAAGCGGTATGCGACATTGATGGCAATTGATATTTCTGGCTTCATTGATGACCTATGACATTTCCTATTATTCTTTATTGATGAGGGGTGGCACTGTATGCTTTCTGCATTGCTTGAATGTGAAACATGGCTATGTTGACATGCCGTACACCTTCAGGATTGATAATGGTTGTAACATTTGCCCGCCTATTATGAAGGAAGAATTGACTTTTGAAGTCAATACTTTCGACATTGGCTCTTTAACGCCTATTGGTATTCTGTGTAGATCTTTTAACGACCCACTATTTTGGACCATTAAAATCAACAATAATACACACATGTCAGGCTTGAATAATTCAAAATAACAGATTGTAATAAAATTTGAAGCTAATAAAATCAATCATAGAATCACAGACACAGAAATATCAGAATAACTCGCAACGGAAATTAAAATACCATAGTAGTTCATGAAGCTACTATAACAAAGTCTCAAAACAAATACATAATATCAGTCTGAAAACAAACATAATAGAGATCCCTAATACAGAAGTCCACTAATAAAAGAGCTAAAATGGGACAACTGAAACTGAAATAGATAAATAACTAGATAAGCAAGATCTCAAGCGATTCCTAGCTCTAGAAAGAGAAATCCAAAGCTGTGAATACTTAGGCTGACCCGAGCGTAAATAAAACACAAACAGTCGAGTCAGGACATACATACTTATACAATGTAAACCAACTCAAGTGAACTGTAATAAAGCACAAGTAACTTGAAGGATGCTTGGGGACCGCCCATCCTCTAAGGATCCGTTAAACTATTTACTATGTTGTAATATTGCGCTATTATAACAATGTTTACAGTAAAATAAACTTACCTTTAAATAACGTTAAGGAGTGACCCAATATTCCACTTAACACAAAATAATGCTAATAATCTATACAGTACCATCGTACCTCCAGATTGGGAGGGTACTATAAATACTGCATAGGTATGGCACAAATAGAAACTCGTAGTAAAGCGCGGTATGGTAGGTGACACGGCACACAAGGCAATGCCGGGGTAGATATACCAATTACTCACACGGGCTAGTGCTAACGTAGCTGCCACTACGCCCACCTCGGAATACATTCCCAAATCAAAGGGTGGCTACCAAAACAATCACAAAGTAACAGAATGGTATCGAAGAAATGCGGCTGAGCAGAGGTGCTACCCCTTCTGGCCCGAGATCGCTCCTGTTTTAGCCACCTTAAGCCAACTCACGGGAGTCGGGTCCACGTTCATACCACAATAGGATCGTCGCCACCATCCTACTTCATTCTGGAAACTCCACCGCGTACACAGTTGTTAAAGTGGTTTTCGGTATCGACGGGGAGTATGTCCATATCCGATCCCGGTCTCTTTAACAACCAATCGTTACTATAACCCGTGGTTATAAATTTCAAAAATTGTTTATATTTCAAATCAAAATACTTCATTTAAACCATTTAAAAGTGAAGTCATTATACTTACTAATCAAATATTCAATACCGAAAAAATTTATCCTTTTCAGAGTTCATTTATTCAGTTAAATACATTAAAACAGTGAAATTTCAGCTTTCGCAGCACTTAGAAAATGCTACGGTAAGTTACATTTGAAAACAATTCAATACAGCAAAGACAACATTTACAAAACTGCTGCAGTAGTTCAATTATATTCAAAATCTCATTTCACCCAACTGCAGCACTACTCAAGTGCTACTGTAGCACTTTTATTAGTTTTAGATTTTAGTTTTCGTTCTGCAACCACAGCACTTACAAAGTGCTGTAATATCACCAAGTTAAATTTTAGCCATAGTTCATTTGCATTAACCACAACACTTACAAAGTGCTGTAATATCTTTTACTTCGGATTTTAAGTTAACTTCAGAAATGATAGCATTTCTGACGTGCTGTAAATTCAATTTCCAGATTTTCAATGAAATTTCAGAAACAATTAAACTTTGATTTCAACCCTTTTTACATATAAAAATCATATTTTTACACTCAAAAATGTTCATTTAAATGCCCTTTAACTTATGATTTTTATAAAGTAAAATTTTATCCATAAAATCAAAATTTTCTAATAATTCACTTATTAAATTCAAGTGCACAATTTTCTATTTTTTGCATTTACTTTACACTTTAATTTAATTTACCATTTCATAAATTAAACTTAATTACCATTTTATGTTCTTAACTTAACTTTTTATTTTTAAACTAAATCTCAAATTTCAAAATTAAGTTATATTTCAAATTTCAACTTAACCATTCATTTATTTAACCATTTTAATTCATAGAAAAATCAATAACACTTCATAAAAATAATTAAAAATTCAAATTAAATTAAATTATCAAAAATTTACCTTTTTAAAATACTTTAAAAATTTCAGAAAAACTTTATAAAATAACTACGGGTCTGTATAAAATTTTCTAACCTAAGTCAAGTGATATGGATAATATATCATTTCAATTCGTAATTTACAAAGAAAAATCCAGGTTCTATCATTCCAAACCCGCAATTCCAAGTTAAATAAAAATAAATAAAATCGCTCGGGCCTATCATTTCAGGCCATGACTATTTTTCCCTATTCTAAAGTCCGTTCGGGTATGTATCATTTCAACCCATAGTGATTCTATTCTACAGGAAACTCGCAGTGTGAGAACAGAATAAAATAAACGATATAACAACATATAGCAGTATCAGATGATGTGGCAGGTTTATAAACAGGGCTAACATCATATGATTCATATCACAAGCAAGTATAACATGATATAAAAATTCTACAGATTCACTTGTTATCACTTCACAAATTATATAATTATAATTGTCATGAGTTAATACTCACCTTTTCAAGCTGGAGTTAGAAAATCAAACTACACGAATAAATCCAGAAAGAACAATATGGCACGAATTTTGATTCAAGTGAGTGGAGAGCCAAGATGTTGATCTTGTAAACAACAAACAAAACAAGACCATATAAACATATATATTCAACACAACATCATTGAAACAATTTGAAATAAAAATTAACAAAGAACAAAATGGTTTGACCTTGCCTTAACCACTCAAGTGCTCGACCTAGGGGTATTATATGCTCGGCCATGATGGTGTTTTGGTGATAAGTGGCTCGGGTTTGGCATCATATAGGCACGGCAACATGGTGTGTGAAGGGGTAGGAGTTACAAGGTAAAGAATACAAAGGGTCAAGGCAAAAAGGAAGGTTTGGTTCAACATTTAGGCTGGGCCAAAGGTAAAGTTGGCTCGGCCTTGGTCAGGTACAGGTCTGGTGATGGCTGAAGTGATGGCTAGAGGTGGTGTAGTTGCTGGCGGTGGTGGCTAAGGGTGGTGGCCGAAGTCAAAAATGAAGGGGATGGGAAACTAGGCTCGGCTATGCATGTTTTGGTGGAGTGTTTGCAAATTTGAGGTGTAACATCATATGGAGGTCACGACCAGGTCTGGACAAGGAAAGTGAAGGTGGTACCTGCCGTGTATGGTGATGGTCGGTGGTGATGATGTGTAAATGGCCTAGCAAAGCACAAGAGAAATCAAGGCAAAAATCAATGGAAAATGAGAAGAAAAAGTAAGAAAAGAAGAAGCCACGACTTACCAAAAATTTTCAAAAATGAAGTGGCCGGGAGAAATGAAATGGTGAGAAATTTCTCACGTGAATATGAAACAAAATACACGGCCAATCAAGGAGAATGAACGGCGAAGCTCATGAAAAGACAAAGTAAATGAAAAGCCACAAATTTGAAAAGGCTTTGTCTCTTCCAATTTTTAATTCTTTTTAATTCAAGATAAACAAATAAAACTTAAATAAATAAAATTGGAAATGAAAACAAATAAAGTAGAAATGAAAATAAATAAATATTTTAGAAAAAATAGAAAATAAATAAGAAAATAGTTTATTAAATTGAAAATATAATTTAAAATTGAAAACAAATTACAATAAACATTGCAAAATTACTACTACACTTTTAAAATGTTTTAAAATAAAATCTTGAAATTAAATCAATTTTAAAAATATTTTCAAAGTGAAATAAAATATAAATTAAAATATTTTCAAAAATCTAGGGTTGTTATACTCTCCCCCACTCAAATCTTTTCATCCTAGAAAAGAACGAACAAGGAAAATAAAGAAAAGCAAGATAGAAAAGCAAATAGTACCTGAAACAAACAATTACAGATTCGAAGCACGAATGCTCTCCTCCGTCTTCCAGGTACAATATCGATCATCAGGACTCCACTGTACTTTGACCAGACTAACAGATTTCCTTCTTAGCTACTTCGTACCTCTATCGACAATACAAAGTGGTTCCTCTCGACAGTCAGATTTTGCTCAATATCCCAACTATCAAGAGCAGAAGGCTAAACAATAAGAGATAGGTCATGAAGATACCGACGAAGATGAGAGACATGGAATACATCATGCACTCCAGAAAGATTCTCGGGAAAATCCAGATGATAAGCCAAAGAACCAACTCTTTCCACAATGCGGAAAGGACCAATGAATCTAGGAGAAAGTTTCCCTCTACGACCAAAGCGAATGACATTCCTTAAGGGAGAGACCTTAAGGAAAACCTGATCACGAACAGCAAACTCTAAACTCCGCCTATGCCTATTAGCATACTTCTTCTGCCTATCCTGCGCAACCCTCAACTTCCTCTTAATATCCTCAACTCTCTTAGAAGCCTCCAAAATCAAATCAGGACTAAGAACCAAACGATTACCAGATTCAATCCAGTAAGATGGAGATCTACAAGGTTGTCCGTAAAGAGCAGCAAACAGAGACATTTTAATACTGGCCTGAATTCAAAGATGGAATGAGATAGATAAAGGATTAAGATATGCTTAAAATAGAAGATTAGATTATACCTGATAACTATTATTGTAGGTGAATTCGACAAGATGAAGATGATCTTCCCAAGATCCTCCATAATCATGCACATAAGCACGAAGAAGATCTTCGAGAATTTGATTCACTCTTTCTATTTGACCGTCGGTCTGTGGATGGTAAGCACTCAGATTTAGATGAGTACCTAAAGATTCTTGAAAAGCTTTCCAAAACTGACTGGTAAAGATAGGACCACAATCACAAACAATACTGAGAGGAACACCATGGATGCGAACAATCTCTCTCGTGTAGATCTCAGACAAGCTAGAAGCAGAACGGGTAGACTTGACCAGAATGAAATGAGCGGATTTGGTCATTCTATCCACAATAACCTAGATACTCTCATTACCCCTCCTAGTCCTCGGTAATCCATCAATGAAATCCATGGAAACCTGTTCCCACTTCCAATTGGGAATCTCAAGGGGCTGCAACAAACCAGGGTTCTTTTGATGATCGGCCTTGACTTGCTGACAAGTCGCACACCGACTAACAAAGATAGAGATGTCCCGCTTCATCCCTCTTCACCAATAAAACCTCTTCATATCCTGATAAATTTTCGTTACACCAGGATGAATAGAAAGTTTGGATCGATGATTCTCCCGAAGTAGCTCTTGCCTCAAACCATCAACATTCGGGACACAAATCCTACCATTAATCTTCAAAATCCCTTTATCATCGATCTGAGCTCCATTACCACCACTACTACTCCCACCAACTCTGCTACGAACACTCTCCTTCATCAATCTAAGCATCTCATCCTCATCTTGCTTAGCCTTGATACGATCCAAAAGAGGAGAAGAAGAAACAACAAGATGACACAACAAAGCCTTCTTGCGACTTAGAGCATCGGCCACAACATTAGCTTTACCGGGAGTATAGCTAATATCGAGGTTGTAAGAAGCCAGAAACCCAAGCCAACGAACTTGCCTCTGATTCAAATCCTCCTGGGTGAAGATATATTTCAAAGACTGATGATTGGTGAAAAGCTCAAACTTAGTTTCCAGAAGATGTTGCCTCCAAAGCTTCAAAGCAAAGACAACAGCAAGCAACTCTAAATCATGAGCAGCATAATTAGCCTCATGGTTTTCAACTGACGGCTGGCATAGGCAATGGCCTTACTATCCTGTGTGAGAATAGCACCCAATCCCTCATGACTTGCATCAGTGTACACCGTCAATCCCTCACTTCCATTCGAAATGGTAAGAACTGGTGCGGAAGCAAGCTTGCTCTTTAACTCATCGAATGCAGCTTCACACTTCTTATCCCAGATAAACTTAGCATTCTTACGAGTTAAAGCAGTGAGAGGTGCAACAATCGAGCAAAATTCTCAATGAATCTTCCGTAATAACCGGCAAGGCCCAGAAAACTATGAATATCAGAAGGAGTCTTAGGAGTTTCCCAATCTTGTAATAGAATGGGGAGAAATAAGAACAATAGAAAAGATAGAATAATTAAATGACGAAGGAAAAAGAGAAAGAAAGAAAAACTAACATTGATCGCAGCGATCTTGACTGGGTCAACAGAAACTCCATTACTAGAAACAATATGTCCAAGGAATCAGACTTCATCCTTCCAGAAATGGCATTTAGAAAATTTAGCCTTCAACTGATGATTTCTAAGAGTCTCCAGAATAGATTTCAAATGCGACTCATGCTCTTCCTTGTTCTTAGAGAAGACAAGGATATCATCAACAAAGACTCGAACAAATTTATTAAGCACATCATGAAAAACACAATTCATCAAATCAACAAAGAAAGCAGGAGCATTAGTCAAACCAAAAGGCATGACTAACCATTCATAAATCCCCTCCTCACGATTCCTTTTCCTACCTCTCCAACAGCTCTTAGTCATTTGTATTTGATCTTGGGTTGTCTCCTTCCCCAAAAGATCCTCTTCCTTCGAAGGCCCAGGTCCAGTCTCTTATGGCTAGTCTTGATGATTTCGCTCGATTAGCTATCCACTCTCCCTCTATTACTTCTCTTGGGTCTAATAGCCCTCAATTTGTTCCAAGGATTATCTTTTTATTATTCTTAAGAAGCTTTTATCTGTATGTATTTCCTCTTGTTTCGTTAATTTTTAGCTCATAGATCCTATCCTGACTTAAACTTGCAACACATTTCAAGTGGAAAAGAATACATTTCTCCTCCAAGTGGCTTCTCAAGGGCCTTCTAACAAAACAGCCAAGCTCAAAAGACAAATCTCTTTGCTTAATCACAACATAATTGATATTGCATCGACAAGCGACGAAGCTGTTACTATGAAAAAGAACCTTGTCTCCTCACTCAATGAGGAGGAAAAGGCTTGACATTTGCTAGAATATGAGGTGGAGGCATTGAAAGCAGACCTTGAAAAGGTCAATTAAAACTGAGTTAGTTGAGGAGGAAGTGAGAATGTTAAAAGAGGATCTCAAGAGGGTTAGTGAAGAAAAGGCTGGGCTATCTAATAAGAATCAATCCTTGGAGGACAAGCTATAAAGGAAAACTAACATCTAGGCCTACTCGGATAGTATTACCACTGATGTTAAAAACATAGTTATCTCTTTCCTCATTGATGCTCTTCCTAAGATTACCGAGAATTGTTATGAAGAAGCCTTATTTATGGCACATGCTAATAACGTTCAAAAGTGCCCAGACTTGGGTTTTCCATCCTCCTAGATTGGAACAAAAAATTTAAAAGAAATTTAGTCTTAAGTTAAAGAACGATAAGAAGGCTCTTCATGAAGAGTTTCCTGATGAAGAAAAGTGTAACAACCTGCATATTTTACGATTGAATATTTAAATATTTTATCGTTAGTCGGATTTTAGTCCGAAAAGTTACTTTTTGCATACGGTCGAATTAGGACTCGGGACCACTTCCATTGGGTCCAAAACGCCATTTGCGATCTTTTGGAGTATAAACTTTGATATGTTTAGAATTAGTGGAATTTTGCCACTTATTCACTTTGGGCTTTGGGTTTGGTTTAGCTCATTAGCCTAAACTATTAATTCTAGCTCAACCCCCTCTTCTCTTCATTACTTCACTTTCATTTCCTAACACTCAAGCTTCATAAAAAATGGAGAGAGGAGTGGGAAATTAAAACTCCAAGCCCTAGTTCATTTGCAAATCCAACATCTAACTCTAAATCCAAAGAGAAGCCATTGATTCAAGCTTCATGTGTTGAGATTGAAGTGTGGTTGATTCTTCCTTTGCTTTTAAGACTCTCCTTCATTAATTTTGTGAAAAGGTGAGATTTTTATCTCACATCTATGCTTATATCTATCTTTGATTATTGGGTATGAATTCCTAACACTTATTCATGTGCATTTGCTTTTGTTTTGGATTGAATTGGTGAAAATTCCAATTTTTAGTGTTTTGGGTTCAAATCCTTAAAAATCCTAACTTTGATGATTGAACACGTTTTTGGTGATGCATCGAGGAGCCAATAGGACCGGGTAGCCGATGGGCGTAATCCCCTAGCATCCGTGCTCGACCGGTTGCAAATTGAGAGAGTTTTTGCACTTCTATCCCCTAGGTCGTTCGCCTGCATACATGACTCTCGGCCTGCACTTAGGTCGCAACCACTTAGATCGCGCCATTGGTCTCCTTAAATCACTCGGCCATGTTAGGTCGCGCCATGCTTAGGTCGTTCCATCTTAAGTCGCTCGGCCTTCTCTCACCCCTTAGGTCGCTCGGCCTGTTATGTCGCACCTGTTATATCTCGTAACCATTGGGTTGCGCTATTCCTTAGGTCGCTTGCAATTAGGTCGCGCCATGTGTCAAGTCGCGCCTGCTTTAGGCCGTGTGCTACTCCTTAGGTCGCTTGCAGTTAGGTCGCGCCATGTATTAAGTCGCGCCTGCTTTAAGCCGCATGCTACTCCTTAAGCCGTTAGCTCCTTAGGTCGCTTACCCCTTAGGTCGCGCCATGTTAGGCCGCGTGCTACTCCTAAAGTCGCCGATCCCTTGTGTCGTACGCCGTGGGGTCGTATGAGTTGAGCCGCTAATTTCCTGTGTTATATTGTGTTAAGTCGTAAGTCGTGGCTGTTAAGTCGCAAGGCTATTTCCACTTTGATGGATTTGGAATCGAATTCTTTGGATTTTATTCACGTCTTCGAATGTGAATTTTTGTGATTTATTGTTTCTACAATCATTTTTGTGATTCGTCACTTTAAAAATATAAAGGTTTCAATACTAGTAGTAAATATCAAAACTCTTTCGTCAAAACGATTTCAACCCTATTTTATTACAAAGCTTGTTTCTTAAACCGTTTTCCAATCTACTAGTATATATAAACCTTTACCTCACTCGTACGAGAAATCTAATTAAACGGCTTCGTAAAACAAGTGGTATGAAACGCTTGCGTTTACTTCGCCGGTTAATTCTTGGACTTGTTCGATTGAATCTCTTGTGACAATTTTCGAGTGAAGATCTACAATTTGTTCATAAATATTTAAGTTAAGCTAGTGGTTATGGGACATGAAGCTAAGCTTATATATTTACTAGCTTGCTGTAATTGACACTTCTTGATGACCTTTGATGATCATTTTTGTGATTTAGACTAGCAAATGTGCGATGTCTCTTTATCTACGAGGGAGACTAAACCTCGTTTCTGTGGAGCTTCGGCTCAATTTGGTGGGGTTGCGACCCATGCTCTTTGGGCCGTTTTGTGGAGCTTCGGCTCAAAATTAATGGTTAGCAACCATGGAATAGCGTTCCTTTTGTGATACATGTGTTGGTGAGTTTTCATACTCCCGTTTTGTGATAGGCCTCCTCCCCCTTTTTGTGATTTCTAGATTTCCATTGATGATTTCTAGAATTTGTGTTTCACCAATATTCGTGATTTACATTGATAAGTCTTATCAATATTTGTGCATTGGTGAATTTTTGTGTCATTAACTTTTGTGATTGGCATTTATATAATGATCAATATTTATGGTTTTAGTGAATAAAAATAAAGAGTATGACATTCTTTTTGATCTTTGATAAGATTCTTGTGATATTGATTAATCTCTAGTTGATTTTCAATTACATACTCATCACAGTATGACATTATGGTTATTATACGTTTTTGTCATATCTCTTATTCTTTATCATTTTATCTGATATTTATAGTTAGACTGATCCATTTATTATTTTCTTATTAAATAATACTCAGGTCAGACCGAGATGTTACAGGTGCTTCTGCTTGATTTCACATCTGAGATTATCACCCTGGCTTTTGGCTAACTTCTTAGATTAGTAGCTTTTGTTGTATACATTTGAGATATAGACTCATTGTTGTATTCATATTCTTTTGTCTAGCACTTGTAGCTATTCTTTTGTGATATTATGGATCTTGTTTGACCACTACTCTAATACACACTTTTAAGTGTTATATTCATATCTATTTCCGCCTTTGTGATATGGATGTCTGTGACTGATTTGTGTTATGTTTGTTTCTATATTTGTTTCCGAAGAATATATATAGCCAATGTGTAGTAGTTTTGAGTTTGTATCGGTATGTCGGATTTCCTTCTGAAACCAAACACATGTTGTACTATCTGACATATCGGTGCTCGCACAAAGCAATTACACGGATGGTCGCTCCTCAACAGCCTTATCCTCCGTGCTAGTTGACGGCATTACACCGTAGTGTCCTTGGCTAGGTGGGTATAGAGGTGGCGTCACAGCTTGGTATCAGAGCCAAACTTAGGAACAATGTAGAATAATCTAGCAAGGATCATCATCCTAAGTCCTTCTTAGGAGTCGTGCTTTAGGATTTAATTCGAGTCTTCGTACCGATTCATCCTATTTTCTTTATGATTCCTTGTTTTATCTATCAAGATTGCTTGATATTCATTTGGTGGATAACCTTTTCCTTCTTCTTTCTTTCTTTCTAAAGGAAGAGAAATGGTTAGACTATGCCGTCCCAGCGCCGGTCAATCTAGAGCTACTCCCCAAGATGGAGTATTTATGTCTGCCCAACAGCTTCTTGATCTCGTAAAGAATGCTCAGGCAGCCGGTTCAAATCCGGAGTCTACTCACCCTAAGTCTAGATTTGCACGTTTGTGCAACGATTATACCAATTTGGGTGGGAAGCCATTCAAAGGTTCTGAAACTATTATTGAAGTCCAGGCTTGGCTAAGAACGTGCGATCGAATCTTTTCTCGCATGAATCTTGTTGATCTTCACCGTGTTCAGGTGGCCTCTAGCATGCTCCAAGAAAGAGCATTAGATTGGCATGAGCTTCTTATTTCTGAAATAGTTGAAGCGGATCTTACTTGGGAGAAATTCCGCGAACGCTTCGAATTAAAATTTGTGCCAGATGCTGAGAAGGTGACATTGGCCCGTCGTTTTATGGACCTTTTTCAAGGTAAATCCTCTGTGGCAGACTATGTCGCATCCTTCGAGTCACTTTCTAAATACGGGGTCGAATATATAAACACCCCATTGAAGAAGAACCAAAGATTTGTTTATGGCTTGAATAAAAATCTCAAGAAGTCATTACTTCTAAAGTTAGAAGTTTCTTTTGATCAACTCATTGATATCGCTCTTCGTCTTGAAGAGGCAGATAGGGAGAGTGATGTTGAAGTTATGGGTGCCAAACCAAACTTCAACAACAAGAAAAGGCCTAATAAGTTCGAGGGTCCTTATCCCAATAAGAAAGGGAAGCAAACAACTTCGGTGGCAAAGACTTCTACCTCTAGTAGTGGGCAATGCTACAATTGTGGTTCTAAGGACCATTATGCGAACAAGTGTTCAAAACCTCGTGCTTGTCGCTATCGCAAAAGCCCGAATCATTATTTATCTTCTTGTCCCAAACTTCAAGGTAGGAATGAGGGAAAGCTTAATGTTGCTCATGCCCCTGGCAACACATCTTGTGGTCAAGGTATTTCTCATTCTATCCTTGATGGTATTATTTTATTTCATGATCACCCTATTCGAGTTCTTTTTGATACGGGTGTGTCCCATTCTTTTATATCAAAAGAACTTGTTGATACTTTTTCTTTGAGTGTTGTCGCTTTAATGACTTCTTTAAGAGTTGCGAATCCGGTTGGTGGATCCGCAACAATTAGTTTGCTTTGTAAAGATGTCGAGATTATTTTGTGTGATTTTTCTTTCCAAGCCGATTTACATGTTATGCGCTACTTAGGCTTTGGAATGATTTTGGGAATGGATTGGCTTAACCGCTATGAAGCCCAAATCCTATGTCCCGAGCGGACAATTCATCTTCGACATCCTCAATCCGTTAAGCAGATTTCTATTGATCTTAAAGATTCGGATTCCAACTTAATTGCATCTTTATATTCTTTAAATCCTCATGATGACGATAATGATGATGAGGAAGATATTATTTCTCTTATTCACATTGTTCGTGAATTTTTCGACATATTTGAGCTCGTTTTAGGATTACCACCTAAGGATCAATTAAGTTCAGAATTAATCTCATCCCTGGAACTCAACCTATCACTCGTCCTCCTTATCGCATGTCGAATAAGGAAAATGAGGAGATGCGCAAACAATTATTCGAATTGAAGACGAAGCAATTTATTCGCTCTAGTTCCTCGCCTTGGGGAGCTTCGGCTATTTTTGTGAAGAAATCCGATGGTACACTTAGGCTTTGCATTGACTACCGTAAGCTTAACGATCTTACTATCAAAAATAAATATTCTTTACCTCGGATTGATGATCAATTCGATCAACTTAGTGGTGCTAGAGTCTTTTCACAATTGGACTTAGTAACAGGTTTTCATCAGCTTCGTATTGTAGAGGATAGCATTCCTTTGACATCGTTCCGTAATCGTTATGGATCTTATGAATGGCTTGTTATGCCATTTAGTTTAACGAATGCTCCGGCTTATTTCATTGACCTTATGAATAGAATTTTCAAAGACTTCCTCGATTGGTTTTTTCTCATCTTTATTGATGATATTCTTGTGTATTCAAAAATTGAGGAGGAGCATGAAAAACATCTTCTGATTGTGTTGGAAACTCTTAGGAGAAATCAATTGAAAGCAAAATTTTCTAAATGCCACTTTTGGCAATCTCGTGTGAAGTTTCTTGGTTATATTATTTCCGAATCCAAAATTTCTGTGGATCCTTCAAAGATTGAAGCGATTCAAAATTGGAAAAGACTAGAGAGTGTGACAAAAATCCGTAGTTTTCTTGGATTGGCAGGTTATTACTGTTGTTTCATAAAAGACTTTTCCAAAATTTCTGTGCCTCTTACTAGTTTGACAAAGAAGGGAGTTAAATACATTTGGTCAGACAAATGTGAAGCTTCTTTTCAGAAATTAAAAGAACTCCTTTCCGATGCTCCTATTCTTGTGATTCCCGAGGAAAACCAAGATTTTATTGTTTATACCAATGTTAGTCGCGTTGGTTTGGGTGCCGTTCTTCTGCAAAGAGAACGAGTTATTGCTTATGCTTCTAGGCAGTTGAAGCTAGCCGAGACTAGATATGCCACTCATGATTTAGAGCTCGCGGCTATTGTTTTCGCCCTTCGAATTTGGCGTCATTATCTTTTGGGAGAGAAGTTTATTCTCTATACCGATCATAAATCTTTGAAGCATCTATTTTGTCAAAAGAAACTTAATTTGTGTCAACAACGTTGGCTCGAATTTCTTGCATCTTATGATCTTGATATTCTTTATACTCCCGGAAAGGGAAATCGGGTTGCCGATGCACTTAGTCTCAAGCAACAAGCGGCTGTTTCTATGATGATATCTGAATGGAATGATCTTGGGGTTTTATCCACTTGTGAGATTCGAGATCGTGTTTCCGATTTATGTTCATCTCTTGTTTTATGTAGCCTTGAGGCTCATCCTTCTCTTTTAGACCGCATTCTTGAAGCTCAAAAGCTAGATCCCGAATTGGCTCTTCTTGGCCAAAATTTTAGGGATAAAATTGATATTGAAGGTTTGAAAGACTTTGATATTGATTCTCGGGGCGGTACTCGAAAATTTGGTAGACTTATCGTGCCAAATATTAGTGATCTTCGTAAAGATATTTTAGAAGATTCTCATCGTTCTAAATTTACCATTCATCCCGGAAGTAGTAAATTGTACACGGATATGAAGCGACTTTATTATTGGAAGGGAATGAAATCCGATATTGCTAACTTTGTCAAGTGTTGCATGACTTGCCAACTTGTCAAGGCCGAACATCAAAGGCCCGGCGGGTTATTGCAACCTTTAGAAATTCCAATTTGGAAGTGGGACCAAATTTCCATGGATTTTATAGACGGCCTTCCCCGTTCTCGTTCGGATCATGATAGCTTATGGGTGATAGTTGATAGACTTACTAAATCCGCCCATTTTATTCCCGTTCAGTCCAATCGAACTGTACCTCTTTTGGCCAAACTTTTTATCAAAGAAATTGTTAAATTGCATGGAGTTCCTACTTCTATTATTAGTGATCGTGATCCATTGTTTACTAGTGTATTTTGAAAGAGTCTTCAAAAAGCTTTGGGAGCGAAGCTTAATTTTAGCACCGCTTATCATCCTCAGTCCGATGGACAAACTGAGCGTGTGAATCAAACTCTTGAAGATCTTCTTCGTGCATGTGTTCTTGATTTTGGTGGAAGTTGGGAAGATCATATTTCTCTTGTTGAGTTTTTCTATAATAATACCTTCCAATCTAGTATTAGTATGGCACCTTTCGAGGCACTCTATGGAAGATCATGCCGATCTACTTCTTGTTGGCTTGAGGCCGGTGAGAAGCTGGTTTTAGGTCCAGTTTTTATTCGTAATTCCACAGAGAAGTTGACCTTATTCGTCATAGGATGAAAGAAGCCCAGAGTAGACAAAAATCCTATGCCGATAACCGTAGAAGGAAATTAGAATTTTCTGTGGTAGATCTTATGTTTATTCGTGTTTCACCTATGAAGGGTGTTGTACGTTTCAGTCGATCAGGAAAATTAGCGCCTCGATATATTGGGCCATTTCCTATCACCGAACGTATTGGTTCCGTTGCTTATCGCCTTTTATTACCGGCTCGGTTTTCTGCTATTCATGAGGTGTTTTACGTTTCCCAATTACGGAAATGCCTTCGAGATTTCGATTCTATTCTTGAGCCCAGTGTTGTGGAAGAAATTGAAGTTTCGCCTAATTTAACTTATGAGCAACATTCTATTCGTATTATTGCTTCGGAGGTCAAGCGCCTTCGAAATAAAGATGTTCTGCTTGTTAAAGTTCAATGGTCATCAAATCCTAAGGATTGCTCTTGGGAATCTAGAGAGTTCATAGAGCGAACACATCCGGACTTACTTTCCCGTGCTCTTTGAGGTGAATTTCTTATTTCAAATTTCTTTTGTGTTGATATGCTTTCATGGTTGTTACCTTATATTTTCTTCTTAAATATTACGTGGATGCAATTTCTTTAAGAATGGGAGTCTGTAACAACCCGCATATTTTACGATTGAATATTTAAATATTTTATTGTCAGTCGAGTTTTAGTCTGAAAAGTTACTTTTTGCATACGGTCGAATTAGGACTCGGGACCACTTCCATTGGGTCCAAAATGCCGTTTGCGATCTTTTTGAGTATAAACTTTGATATGTTTGGAGTTAGTAGAATTTTGCCACTTATTCACTTTGGGCTTTGGATTTGGTTTAGCCCATTAGCCTAAACTATTAATTCTAGCTCAACCCCCTCTTCTCTTCATTACTTCACTTTCATTTCCTAACACTCAGGCTTCATAAAAAATGGAGAGAGGAATGGGAAATTAAAACTCCAAGCCCTAGTTCATTTGCAAATCCATCATCTAACTCCAAATCCAAAGAGAAGCCATTGATTCAAGCTTCATGTGTTAAGATTGAAGTGTGGTTGATTCTTCCTTTGCTTTTAAGCTTCTCCTTCATTGATTTTGTGAAAAGGTGAGATTTTTATCTCACATCTATGCTTATATCAATCTTTGATTGTTGGGTATGAATTCCTAACACTTATTCATGTGCATTTGCTTTTGGTTTGGATTGAATTGGTGAAAATTCCAATTTTTAGTGTTTTGGGTTCAAATCCTTAAAAATCCTAACTTTGATGATTGACACGTTTTTGGTGATGCATCGAGGAGCCAATAGGACCGGGTAGTTGATGGGCGTAATCCCATAGCGTCCGTGCTCGGCCGGTTGCAAATTGAGAGAGTTTTTGCACTTCTATCCCCTAGGTCGTTCGGCCTGCATACATGACTCTCGGCCTGCACTTAGGTCGCAACCACTTAGGTCGCGCTATTGGTCTCCTCAAGTTACTCGGCCATGTTAAGTCGCGCCATGCTTAGGTCGTTCCATCTTAAGTCGCTCGGCCTTCTCTCACCCCTTAGGTCGCTCGGCCTGTTAAGTCGCACCTGCTATATCTCGTAACCATTGGGTCGCGCCATTCCTTAGGTCGCTTGCAGTTAGGTCGTGCCATGTGTCAAGTCACGCCTGCTTTAGGCCATATGCAACTCCTTAGGTCGCGCCATGTATTAGGTCGCGCCTGCTTTAGGCCGCATGCTACTCCTTAAGCCGTTAGCTCTTTAGGTCGCGTACCCCTTAGGTCACGCTATGTTAGGCCGCGTGCTACTCCTAAAGTCGCCGATCCCTTGTGTCGTACGCCGTGGGGTCGTATGAGTTGAGCCGCTGATTTCCTATGTTGTATTGTGTTAAGTCATAAGTCGTGGCTGTTAAGTCGCAAGGGTATTTCCACTTTGATGGATTTGGAATCGAATTCTTTGGATTTTATTCACGTCTTCGAATGTGAATTTTTGTGATTGATTGTTTCTACAATCATTTTTGTGATTCGTCACTTTAAAAATATAAAGGTTTCAATACTAGTAAATATCAAAACTCTTTTATCAAAACGATTCCAACCCTATTTTATTACAAAGTTTGTTTCTTAAACCGTTTTCCAATCTACTAGTATATATAAACCTTTACCTCACTCGTACGAGAAATCTAATTAAATGGCTTAGTAAAACAAGTAGTATGAAACGCTTGCATTTACTTCGCCGGTTAATTCTTGGACTTGTTCGATTGAATCTCTTGTGACAATTTTCGAGTGAAGATCTACAATTTTTTCGTAAATATTTAAGTTAAGCTAGTGGTTATGGGACATGAAGCTAAGCTTATATATTTACTAGCTTACTGTAATTGACACTTCTTGATGATCATTGATGATCATTTTTGTGATTTAGACTAGCAAATGTGCGATGTCTCTTTGTCTACGAGGGAGACTAAACCCCGTTTCTGTGGAGCTTCGGCTCAATTTGGTGGGGTAGCGACCCGTGGTCTTCGGGCCGTTTTGTGGAGCTTCGGCTCAAAATTAATGGTTAGAAACCATGGAATAGCGTTCCATTTTGTGATACACGTGTTGGTGAGTTTTCATACTCCCGTTTTGTGATAGGCGTCGTCCCCCTTTTTGTGATTTCTGGATTTCCATTGATGATTTCTAGAATTTGTGTTTCACCAATTTTCGTGATTTACATTGATAAGTCTTATCAATATTTGTGCATTGGTGAATTTGTGTGTCATTAATTTTTGTGATTGGCATTGATATAATGATCAATATTTATGGTTTTAGTGAATAAAAATAAAGAGTATGACATTCTTTTTGATCTTTGATAAGATTCTTGTGATATTGATTAATCTCTAGTTGATTTTCAATTACATACTCATCACAGTATGACATTATGGTTATTATACGTTTTTGTCATATCTCTTATTCTTTATCATTTTATCTGATATTTATAGTTAAACTGATCCGTTTATTATTTTCTTATTAAATAATACTCGGGTCAGACCGAGATGTTGCAGGTGCTTCTGCTTGACTTCACATCTGAGATTATCACCCTGGCTTTTGGCTAACTACTTAGATTAGTAGCTTTTGTTGTATACATTTGAGATATGGACTCATTGTTGTATCCATTTCTTTTGTCTAGCACTTGTAGCTATTCTTTTGTGATATTGTGGATCTTGTTTGACCACTACTCTGATACACACTTTTAAGTGTTATATTCATATCTATTTCCGCCTTTGTGATATGGATGTCTGTGACTGATTTGTGTTATGTTTATTTCTATATTTGTTTCCGAAGAATATATATAGCCACTGTGTAGTAGTTTTGAGTTTGTATGGGTATGTCGGATTTCCTCCTGAAACCAAACGCATGTTGTACTATCTGACATATCGGTGCTCGCACAAAGCAATTACACGGATGGTCGCTCCTCAACAGCCTTATTCTCCGTGCTAGTTGACGGCATTACACCATAGTGTCCTTGGCTAGAGTCGGTATAGAGGTGGTGCATCACAAAAAGGTTGACATCGAAAAGTGGATGACCTTTCACGATCCTCCAATCGATGAAGAAACAGAATCTAAAGGAGTAGAAGATGACGATAATGATGGTGTTGGAAAGTGTCCTGGAGGACCAAAGGATGAGAGATGGATTAGGTGATCCTAACTTAGATTCGTTTGCTCATGATGCAAGTTTAACCGAATTCCTTGATCCTCAAAATACTACAAAGAAATATATTATTTCAAAAGATAGCACTCCTCCTAGCCGTCACCCGAAAGAGAAACTCATACTCAAGTTCTGGCCTCATAGGTGTGGGTACTTTATTTTTGATGTTTAAGTCTATCTATTTAGCTCTTAATTGATAAATTTGCTATTGTAGTTTAGGAAAAAGGAACAATATAATTACGAGATTCTTTATGGAAAGAGTGTAAACAGTGAGAATCGACCAAATAAGAAACTTGGTTAATGAATATAATGCCTAGAATGAAAAATACAAATGCCTATCTGGTGATACCGCGTAGTTACAATTTTTTAAGAAGAAGCAAGCTGCCCCTCGCTTGAAAAGAGCTCGTCTATTCCGAGAAAGGATTGTGAGAGAGAATACTGAATTAGTGATTCTCTTTTGGGTGTTAATTGATGAAGAAATGCTTTAATGGATTTCGTCTATAAAGCCTACTCCAGGGGTCAGTTTTTGGACTTTTCTTACTTGGGTGAAAATTGTAAGGGTTTGCTTAGATGCCTTCATAAAAGATATCTTGATGATCATGGAACCGATCCTCATCCTAGGGCTTAATGGAACTTACCAAGGATCGCTAGTGTTCCCCTTTATCCCAGTACTCTTCCTCCCAAAAAGATTAAATATAATAAGGGGAGATTTTATTTCTGAATTTTATAAGAGATCAATATTGTATGAACTTGAATTATTGTATGATCGTAATATGTAATTCAAGTAGCTTATGAACTTTATCACTTTTGCTTCTTTTTTAGTCTAATTTTAACATATTATCCAGATTGAAGAAACCTCAAGTAGTCATGTTTCCATGGATCTCTTGAGTAAATTTGTGACGGTCCGCCCTTCTCGTCCCTCGAAAATCGACACAAATATGCCACAGTATAATATGCCGCCGATCGAGTGTTGGAAAAGACAGATTGCTGAGGGAAAAAAGAAGGAGGTAGAAGAAGAGAAAACAAAACAACACCAGAATCTCACAATCGCAGCGGAGCAATATATAATAGATAAATGAATGATCTTTATACAAAAAGAAACTATATCTGTTTTCTACATTACATCATCAGAGTACATCATAATCAAAACAATTTACTGGACAGTTATATTAACTTGTCCTCACAAAAGTTGACTATACAGCTTATACTACATAGGGAATATGCTCCAAGTACACGAGATATGTCTCGCCATCCAACTCGTCTCCCGAACTCCACAGCATCCTATCCTGGATTTATAATACTCGGTCTGACCCGAGCATTATAATAAAATAACACCCGAGTCAGTCAGGAAAACCAGCGTGAGAAAAATACATTAAATTTAATTATTGAAGTTTCAAAATCCGTTGAAAACCAAAGGTATCTCGTAAGACCACGCCACAAATAACTATGTTGGGTTTTTACCTTACGATAACCAAAATATTTCTTATAAAATCCTCTGATATTATAATAGTGCCTAAGTACAAATACTTATTCAAATAGCCGAAATTATTACATTATTAAATTCCAGCAATACTAGGCTCTATAATCAAAACCATAAAAGGCGCGTAGGGAGAATGTATTTCCAACTAATGACTAGGCATTGGGGTACCACCTGTCACGGTACCTGGTCTAGATCAGCATACCGAGGACCCCTCCGTTCCCCTGCAACACAAGACCAGACTACCCTTTACTGGATAGCCCGAGCAAGATCACCCCACGGTTGGGATCAGCAATAGCCAACACAGCCGAATAAAAAGGGACCTCTAGACAAGGATGATCTTACTCTAATTGGTTACTATCCACTTAACCTTGGTGCATAACCCCTGATTTTCAGTCATACCAGGTTGATGAGGCTCGAGGCCAAGCGTTACCATTTTAGAAAATTTTCACTTAGAATACTCACCGTCCTCCTGACAATGTTCTGAAAGCATTCATCCATACAAGTTCGTTTCGGGTTTGAATGAAACCGAAGGCACTATTCCTACTACATCCATTTTGGAATCACCCTCAAGATTAGAGCGATTAGCCCTTGCACTTCACTGCTCCATCTTCGACTCCAAGCTCTTGTCTTTACCATGAAAACGTACTCGTTGGATCGAAGTGGTTTTCGGATCTCAAATCCGATCCCGGTCTCTTCGAAACAACTTCGCTATTTCTCGGTAAACTAAACCCTGGTTGTTTAGGAATACTCAGATGAGAATAAGATCGTAGTTCACCTCCTAACCGTTTGTGGACTGATTTCCTTATAAACGTCCTAGAAGAACGAACGAGTTTATACGTGTAGTATAGCACCTCGAACGGTAATTGTACCATATAATTCTCATACCTCTTCTAGGCATTCCAAAGTTATATTTGGGCCTAGATTTGATAGTCGGTTATTTAACTATCAAATAAACAATCAATTCAACCAATTATTTTATTTCCATTGGAAAATACCCAGTCTTATATAAATTAGATTTTTATAACTAAAATCACATTACCTAAAAATATATACTTAAAACATTTTAAAATATAAAACTACTTAAATCACTTTACTGAAAATTATAGTTATGAAATTCTATAATAGATTTCCATGTAAATCTGAAGGCACAGACTATTTTAAAAATAAAAGTTTTATATAAAGTATAAATATTTGAAAATTTCTTTTAAAAACATAATACTAATTTAACTTTTATAATAACTACTACTAAAATAATTTTTGAATAATTTCGCTTTAAAATTCTCACATAATTTAAAATGATAAATTTCTTTAAAATGTTCTTTTTAAACAATTTTAAAACCTTAAACTTATACATAAAAATTCTCCTTGAAAAATATACTTGGCCTTTCAGGGAAATACACTTCCATTTCAACATATCCCATATAATCCTATTTGATTTATCCCAATTTAAATTTATGCTCCAATCCCGTAAATTCCTTTCAACACTTTAAAATAAAACCACTTTTATTTTAAAGCACATTAAGGATACTAAAATATAAACTCCGGGTGCCCACAATTTTCCACATGGGTAGTCTAGAGTTGGGCTTTTCAGATAATCAAATAGTTGGTGTAGATTCGATAGCATTCAATCTTTGGATGTTGGCAAATCGCATTTGGATCATGTTGCCTCACTTCAGTGTGGATGGTGGTTCGAGCTTGTGGCTTGCAGACTTTGGGGATTTGGTTTGGAGTTACAGATTTTGGATTCACTTTTTATGGAAGATCATATTTGAGTTATCTCTTCCATTGTTATCATATTCCGCTGTTGTATATTTGTCTCTGATATTGTTGTATCATATTGAATCGAATATTGTATTCATTGTTGTATCAATGATATTATTCATTTTCTTCCGCTGTGTTGTTGTACTTAATGTGTTATAATCTCCGACGAGCCAGATTCGACGTTTGAATCTGCGGCATTCGAGTATAAGTGATGTACGAGTGCCGATTTTCGAAGGTCGAGTCAGGATTGTCACAGATTACTTGAATAAAATAGTCTTAAGAAATTCTATAAGAGTTTCTAAGTAAAACTTAAACCAAAATTTCCATTTAAGAATCATAATGCTAGTTTACCTTTTAAAATAATTAAATACAAAAATCAACTTAAATAAATATTTACTTTTCACTTAAAAATAATTAAAATAATAAATTTCTAAATTTTTTTTAAACTTCCAGTTTATGCTTTGAAATCTTTTCTTTAAAACATATTTAGTTTTGCAGTAAAATATATTTTTCAGTTTTTTTTTTAAAATAAAATCACCTTTTTATTTTTAAAAGTGAATTACAACTTTCCTTATAAATTCGACCGAAATCTATACTTCCAAATTTATCCATTGATAAAATAATCCACTTCATTTATGAACCCAATTTACAATTTCCATTTCTCATTTCCTTTTAAATCACGGTTTCCAAAACAGTTAATCAATTTTAAACAGATACCATGGTTTAAATTCCCTTTTAATTTTATTACTCGATTTATTCAAATGCCCAATAATTATTTACATAAATTTTTCTTCTTATTTCCTTTATAAACCCAATTTATTATATATTTTAACATGCCAATTTATATCCATCCAAACCATAGCATCGAATAATTCAGATTTCCAATTTAATCTACCACAGGATATAAATAAAACATAACACAAATTAAGGAAATAACTTCAATATTTTGAGGAATCCAGTTGGATCCTTCCAACCTGTTTCCCTGCATCCATAGATGTAAGGACAACAATAAAAATACCAATTCCACTTCGACGTGGAATACCTCGGTATATGGGGTTATCCGCTACTATGCGGGGCGCATAGGGTCTCATCCGCTATATAGTGCGGGAATATCAATCACTCCAATATATATACTACTATATATAATATCATATCCAACCGATACTAATATTCACATTCAACCAATCAATCAATAATTTAAATTCTTACTATTTAAATTAAGTAGAATTCCAAATGTGAGTGAGATTAACTCACCTTGAATTTCATCGAGCGTTTTAAATTTAAAACTTTCGATTTAATCTAAAATTCTCATTTGCTCCAAATGCCTCCGGATCTGCTGCAATGTGTAGATCGCATCGCTGCGATTCTGGCGCTTCCTGTTTCGTCGAATTCAGAACATGCATGCAAAAGATGTGCAGTGTTAAATATTATTTGATTTAAAATAAAATATATTTACATTTTATTCTATTATTTTACAAACCAAAACGAGGTCGTAAAATCCTTTCTTCCATCTTCGTTTCCCAAACGAGAATCCATCATCACGCAAGACCACATGACGGCGCACCACCCGACACTCATTGAAAAAATAGACCGGCCACCTCCATTTGAAGCGCCAACTCGAGCTCCATCGACGCCTAGAACCACGCGAGGCTCGGTCATCCATAGGCTCTAGATTTTATGCCCGAACACGTCTCCTTCCGCTTCGATTTTCTGACAATCCAAAGCATTAATCCCGATCATAGCCTTTCACTATATAGAGTTCGACGAGCTCAACGATCTTCGAGTTGGAAGTTTCTCCTAACAATCGATAGATCGAGAGGAAATCGAGGGGAAATGAGAGCAAACTTCAGCCATTGAAAAATTTGATGGAAGCCGTGAAATAGATCTAGGGTTAACTGTTTTAGGATATATATAGGAATATATTTATAATTTTATTATTATTTTCCCTCAATTAATAAGATTTTCGAATGAACTCCGAATTAGACATGCCACCAGGCGTTTATAAGGTTTTACCCGCATTTCGAACATAATGGAACGTGTTTTGAAGCCCTATTCAAATGTATGTGGAAGATAGCTTTTTGAATCGATTTAAATATTAAATTTTCCATTTTAATTTCAACGCTTCCTCACCCATACGAATAAACGGTAACACTAAACATTTCATAATTTGAAATCCGATAAAAATTAACTATTATGGATCCAATGGAACTAGTTTCGTCAAATTCCGAGACTGTGCCCCGGAAGATTATTTTGACTCATCGATTAAATCGAACGATTTTCAAAATCATCAAAATCATTTAAAACTTCACTTTTAAAACTTTACTAACTTAATTATAAATCATATAGAATTTATATCCATATTAGAAATCATCCTGATTCATCTTTAATCAAAACCTGATTATTTACAATGTTATTATATATTAAATCCCATTATTAGATTATTACAGAAATTCCAATTTTTATACTTATCGACTTTGGATTCCATCCAAAGGTCCAATATTTAAAACTCAAATTCAAATCCAACTAGACTTTAAATAAATTTTAGAAACCATTTCATATTCCTTTATTTCCATATTTACAAATTATCTCAAATTTCAAATATTAAATTACTATTTATCCAAATCCAATTAAATCGTTATATTTGAAATTATAACTCGTTTTATTAATTCTTCCCAAATCTCTATATCCAAAATCAGTTAACAATCCACATTAAATATTCAAAATGAATTAAATGTTCAAAATCTAAGGACCAAAATTCCAGGTCGTTACATTCCTTCCCCTTTATAAAAATTTCGTCCCTGAAATTCGCTAAGTTAGGAAAAATGCTCCTGAACCCGTTAACTTACTCAAAACCCACTTAATTAAAACTTACATTCACTTCTCAAAAACCTTTTAGTTTAATCCCAAAACATTAGCTTTCATTTCTATCTCAAAAACTTTTGATTACTAACATTGTTTCAAAATCAAATTTTCTAGTTATCCAAAATTTTCAAAACTTTCAAAAATATTCCAACTCCCAAAATTTTCAAATTTTTTTGGCAGCATCTCCTTTGTACGGAGAGCATTTTAAAATATCAATATATGACAAGTATATATACATCGACCCACACGGTCGGAAAACAAAATATATAACAATATATTATTATTTCTTAATTTTCATAGCGTAGGCGTACCTCACATTAGCATTATTAAGCAAGTGGCTTATTATATATGCACCTAGACGCTCCAAACTCTATCTGATTGCCTCCCATACCTGTGCTTACTCAAACATGCACATTAGTTTCAATAATATGAATTTTTTTTAACAACATTCCATAACATTTCATTATTTTATCTAGCTAAACACATAAACTTCTAATGCCAAACAAAAATTTCAACAATTTATTTGGTTCCAGTCACTAATTTCACTTCTTCCATGGATTTATATATCATTTTATTAAATTCCAAAATGCTTTACAATCAAATCCATTTCATTCATAATTGCACAAACAATCTCAAATTAACTTATTAAACTTCAAATTGATTTACATGCCTTACTTACATAATGTCACCTTTTCTCAAATTTTAAATTTATTTCTTTACATCACATTTATGATTCTGTTCCATTTATATGCAAAATTTTGACGTTATTCATGCATATAACCATTACTTAAGCTTAGAACCAATTTAAATTAATTCCAACTCAAGTTTATATTAATTTCATTCCACTATGAATTATTCATAACCCAACATTCTCATTTTTATCACATTATTAATTTAAATCCTTCCACTTGCATTTCATTTCATTATCCAAACAAGTTTCATTTAAAACCATTTCATAAGGCTCGACACAATCATTTCACAATTCATTTAAGTTATTCAATTCCATAACAACTCAATTTCTTCTTGCATCAATTCTATTTCCAGTTTAATTTGATTCTTAATTTATCAACCTTTTATTTATATTTCATTTACCAAAATATCAACAATTTTATTTATCCTTACATTAAATACTTTTCTTGATATTAATTACTTAACCATTTAACTTTGTTTATATATTTCTACCTTTTCAGTTTAATAAGTTATATAAACTTATCTATTCACAATTTCTTTAATTTCCACTTAGCTTTACCCACATTAAATATTTATAACATATAATTGCATAAATAATTCTCTATTCATATTTATATACAACTTACTCAAGTCCAATTCACCCCTATTTACAAATTCCAATTTTTACTTTCCCAATTCTTTTATTTTATTACCAAACCATCTTCATCTTGGTTTATTATTTCATCTCCCATTTTATAAGTTCAAAACTTATTTATTTACTTAAGTCCATTCACATTTTATATTTTACTTTATCTTATTCCAATTCACATTTCATTTAGAATTAATTTTTTTTAAACTTTCCATTTTTCTATTCATAAATTCACCTTGCGTATTTGCTTAAAATTCTATATTACTCACTTGAGTTCATTTACATCATATATTCATAATCTGGATTATTTATTTCACTTACGGACTTAAGTGTATTCATCCATTCTATAATCGTAACTTATTCTTATACAATTATCCTACCTTTCCATTCAATATCCAATTTAATTCAAATCCAAATTTTAATTTTATTTAACTTATCTTAAGTTAAATTCCAATATATCTTATCCACTTTGATTTATTCCAATTAAAATATTAATTTCCAGAATTAAAATTTTTAATTTCCTTTCTTAACCATATCAACCTCACTTTAAAAAAATTCAATACCGATTTCTTTTTGACTGTTCACATCATTTAAACAGAATTCCCATAATTCAATTGCCCGGTTTTATTTCAAAACTATTTTGAAATCATAAATAACTCATATCCTTTTGATATATCAAATCAAACCTCCAGATTTCCAAAACAACTTGGTTTCACCAAAACAATCTCCCCTTTGGAATTTCAAAAAAAATTGTTCATCAAATAAGTCCAAACAATTAATCATCCCAAACCATCTGGTAGCAATCTATCACTTAGAAACTCGAGAATGAATACCGGTGATGTGGCCATCATCATCAGGATTATTTTCCAACGACTGAATTGAGTTCAGTGCTTCTCTATTTCTAAAAATTTATTTCAAACAAATTTTTACTCAAAAATGTTTCTAATATAATACTTCATTATTTTCTTCAAACACTTTGGAAAACATTTCACAAATTCCCATGATTTAAAATTCCCAAACTTTTTGTTCAAATTCATTTAAAAACATTTTCAAAATTTCTGGGATTAAATTCTGGTTTAAATCAAATTTGATTATGTTCCATTATATTATGTCATACCTATACAATTCCATTTGGTTATAAATATAGACCATTTCAAATTTTAAATTCTTATTTGATTATAATATTAACAACCAAGCATCCAAATATATATAATAATAATTTTAGAAAATTATTTCTTTTATATCAAAATATAATTTTGGATGAAATTATTTCATTCACCCACTTTAAAACAATACTATGTCGGTTTATCTTGTTTAAGAGTTTAGAAACCCCTATCGATACGGTTGTACATCCTATACCGACCAGAATCCATAAACACTCAACCGATAAGTCAACACAGTATGAAAACAATTTTATATTCACTAACAATTACGCTCTCATATCAATTATTACACTCAAACCCATTCTAGAGTACTATTGACTCTATTTCTAATGAGTATTTCTACCACCAAAGGCTAGGTTATCGCCAACCTAAGCTTTGATACCACTGTGACGACCCGCCCTTCTCGACCCTCGAAAATCGACACAAATACGACACTGTATAATATGCTGACAATCGAGTGTCGGAAAATACAGATAATTGAGGGAAAGAAAGAAGGAGGTAGAAGAAGAGAAAACAAAACAACACCAGAATCTCACAATCACAACGGAGCAATATATAATAGATAAATGACTAATCTTTATGCAAAAAAAACTTTATCTATTTTCTACATTACATCATCAGAGTACATCACAATCAAAATAATTTATTGGACAGTTATATTAACTTGTCCTCACAAAAGCTGACCACACAGCTTATACTACACAGCGGAATGTACTTCAAGTACGTGAGATATGTCTCGCCATCCAGCTCGTCTTCTGAGCTCCATAGCATCCTATCCTGGATTTATAATACTCGGTCTGACCCGAGTGTTATAATAAAATAACACCCGAGTCAGTCTGAAAAACCATCGTGAGAAAAATACGTTCAATTTAATTATTAAAGTTTCAAAATCCTTTGAAAATCAAAGGTATCTTGTAAGACCACGCCATAAATAAACATGTCGGGTTTTTACCGTACGATAACCAAAACATTTCTTATAAAATCCTCTGATATTATAATAGTGTCTAAGTACAGATACTTATTGAAATAGCCGAAATTGTTACATTATTAAATTCCAGCAATACTAGACTCTACAATCAAAACCGCAAAAGGCGCATAGGGAGAATGGATTTCCAACAAATGACTAGGCACTGGGGTACCACCTGTCACGGTACCTGGTCTAGATCAGCATACCGAGGACCCCTCCTTTCCTCTGCAACACATGACCGGACTACCCCTTATCGGATAGCCCGAGTAAGATCACCCCGCGGTTGGGATCAACAACCGCCCACGCAGCCGAATAAAAAGGCACCTCTAGACAAGGATGACGTTACCCTAATTGGGTGCTACCTACTTAGCCTTGGTGCATAACCCTTGATTTTCAGTCATTCCCGGTTGACGAGGCTCGAGGCTAAGCGTTACCTTTTTAGAACATTTTCACTTAGAATGCTCACCGTCCTCCTGACGATGTTCTGAAAGCATTCATACATACAAGTCCGTTACGAGTTCGAAAGGAACCGAAGGCACTATTCCTATTATATCCATTATGGAATCACTCTCAGGATTAGTAGCGATATCCCTTGCACTTCACTACTCCATCTCCGACTCCAAGCTTTTGTCTTTATCACGAAAACGTTCTCGTTGGATCGAAGTGGTTTTCGGATCTCAAATCCGATCCCTTCTGTTCGAAACAACGTTCGCTATTTCTCGGTAAACTCAACCCCGGTTCTTTAGGAATACTCAAACAAGAATAAGATCGGAGTTCACCTCCTAACCATTTGTGGATGGATTTTCTTATATACGTCCTAGAAGAACAAACGAGTTTATATGTACAATATCGCACCTCGAATGGTAACTTTACCATATAATTCTCATACCTCTTCTAGGTATTCCAAAGTTATATTTAGGTCCAGATTTGATAGGCGGTTGTTTAACTATCAAATAAACAATCAATTCAACCAATTATTTTATTTCCATTGAAAAACACCCAGTCTTATAAAGATTTGATTTTTATAGTTTAAATCACTTTACCTAAAAATATATACTTAAAACATTTTAAAATATAAAACTACTTAAATCACTTTACTCAAAATAATAGTTATGAAATTCTATAATAGATTTCCAAGTAAAAACTTAAGCCACAAACTATTTTAAAAATAAAAGTTTTATATAAAGTATAAATATTAGAAAATTCCTTTTAAAAACATAATACTAATTTAACTTTTATAATAATTACTACTAAAATAATTTTTGAATAATATTTGCTTTAAAATTCTAACATAATTTAAAATAATAAATTTCTTTAAAACATTCTTTTTAAACAATTTTAAAACCTTAAACTTATACATAAAAATTCTCCTTAGAAAATATACTTGGCCTTTTAGGGAAATACACTTTCATTTCAACATATCCCATATAATCCTTTATAAATCCTGCTCGATATATCCCAATTTAAATTTAAGCTCTAATCCTGTAAATTCCTTTCAACACTTTGAAAATAAAAGCACTTTTATTTTTAAAACACATTAAGGCTACTAAAATTACTTGAATAAAATAATCTTAAGAAATTCTATAAGAGTTTCTAAGTAAAACTTAAACCAAAATTTCCTTTTAAGCATCATAATACTAGTTTACCTTTTAAGTAATTAAATACTATAATTAACTTAAATTAATATTTACTATTCACTTAAAAATAATTAGAATAATAAATTTCTAATTTTTTTTAAAAATCTCGTTTATACTTTGAAATCTTTTCTTTAAAATATACTTAGTTTTCCAATGAAATATATTTTCCAATTTTTTTAAAATAAAATCACCTTTCTATTTTCAAAAGTGAATTATAACTTTCCTTAGATATTCCACCAGAATCTATACTTCCAAATTTATCCACCGATTAAATATTCCTCTTCATTTGTAAACCCATTTTACAATTTCCATTTCTCATTTCCTTTTAAATCATATTTTCCAAAACACTTAATCAATTTCAAACTGATATCCTGGTTTAAATTCCCTTTTAAATTTATTACTTTATCTATTCAAATGCCCAATAATTATTTAATTAAATTTTTTCTTCTTATTTCCTTTAAAAACCCAATTTATTCTATATTTTAACATGCCAATTTGTATCCATCCAAACCATAGCATCAATAATTTAGATTTCCAATTTAATCCATCACAGGATATAAATAAAACATAACACAAATTATGGAAATAACTTCAATATTTTGAGGAATCCAGTTGGATCCCTCCAACCTGTTTCCTTGCATCCACAGATGTTAGCACAACAATAAAAATACCAATTCCACTTCGAGGTGGAATATCGTGGTATATGGGGTCATCCACTATTATACGGGGCGCATAGGGTCTCATCCGCTATATAATGTGGGAAGATCAATCACTCCAATATATATACTACTACACATAATATCATATCCAACTGATAATTATATTCACATTCAACCGATCAATCAATAATTTAAATTCTAACTATTTAAATTAACTGGAATTCTAGATGTGAGTGAGATTAACTCACCTTGAATTTCGTTGAGCGTTTCAAATTTAAATTGAATCGAACCCGTTCGATTTAATCTAAAATTCTTATTTGCTCCAAATGCCTCCGGATCTACTGCAACGTGTAGATCACGTTGCTGCGATTCTGGCGCTTCCTGTTTCGTCGAATTTAGAACATGCATGCAAAAGATATGCAACATTAAACATTGTTCAATTTTAAATAAAATATATTTACATTTTATTCTATTATTTTATAAACCAAAACGAGGCCGTCAAATCCTTTCTTCCATCTTCGTTTCTCCAGTCAAATGAGAACCCATCATCACGCAAGACCACATGACGACGCACCACCCTACACTCATCGAAAAAATTGATCGGCACCTCCATTTGAAGCGCCAACTCGAGCTCCATCGACGCCTAGGACCACGCGAGGCTCGGTCATCCCTAGGCTCCAGATTTAAGCACAAACGCGTCTCCTTCCACTTCGATTTTCTAACAATCCGAAGCATTAATCCCGATAATAGCCGTTCACTATATAGAGTTCGATGAGCTCAATGATCTTCCAGTTGGAAGTTTCTCCTAACAATCTATAGATCGAGAAGAAATCGAGGGGAAACAAGAGCAAATTTCGGCCATTGAAATATTTGATGGCGGCCATGAAAATAGATCTAGGGTTAATTGTTTTAGCATATATATAGGAATATATTTATTATTTTATTATTATTTTCCCTTAATTAACAAGATTTTCGAACGAACTCCGAATTAGACATGCCGCCGGCTGTTTATAAGTTTTACCCGCATTCCGAACATAATGAAACATGTTTCGGAGCCTAATTCAAATGTATGTGGAAGATAGCTTTTTGAATCGATTTAAATATTAAATTTTTGATTTTAATTTCAACGTATTCCTCACCGTACGAACAAACGGTAACATCAAACTCTCCAAAATTTGAAATCCAATAAAAATTAACTATTACGGATCCAATGGAACTGGTTTCGTCGAATTCCGAGACTGTGCCCCGGATGGCTATTTTAACTCGTCGATTAAATCGAACGATTTTCAAAATCGTCGAAATCATTTAAAACTTCACTTTTAAAACTTTACTAACTTAATTATAAATCATATAGAATTTATATTCATATTAGAAATCATCCCGATTCATCTTAAATCAAAACCTGATTATTTACATTGTTATTATATATTAAATCCCATTATTAAATTAATAGAAAAATTCCAATTTTAACTTATCGACTTTGGATTCGATCCAAAGGTCCAATATTTAAAATTCAAATCCAACTAGACTTTAAATAAATTTTAGAAACTATTTCATATTCCTTTATTTCCAAATTTCCAAATTATCTCAAATTTCAAATATTAAATTACTATTTATCCAAATCCATTTAAATCGTTATATTCGAAATTATAACTCATTTTATTAATTCGTCCCAAATCTCTATATCCAAAATCAGTTAACAATTCACATTCAATATTCAAAATGAATTAAATGTTCAAAATCTAATGACCAAAAATTCGGGTCGTTACAAAATTTGTCAAGTTAAAGAAGGATTTTAAAGAGGAGTCTTAACTCTTAGGACATCTCAGTTAGCAAGGCATTGCATTTTAAGAGATCTAAAAAAGTATATACACGATTCTCTCATTTTGATTTCCTTGGCAATCAGAAGGACAAACTACTTAGTGAAATTCGAACTTGTCATTCTAAATTGCCATGTGATCACACTAGCCCTCCAGCCAAGAAATAGGACTATCGCGGATTCCCTCTAGTTAATACCCCAGAAGAGATTAAAGCTTCTTTTCATGCACCCCTTACCCTTTATTTGGGTCATTTGTAAGGGCCAATGCCGTTGTTTCAGAACTTTAAGAGTTATTTGAATGTTCAAGAATGGAATTGTGATGTAAATTGAATTTCCTTATTGTTTGTAAATTTTTTGCTGTTACTTAATGAGAGAACTTATTTTTCTCTATTAATTTCCATTTTATTTATTATAAATTAAAAGATAAATAATGCTTCATCTATCCATCAGATGTTCTTTCTCGGCTGAACATATTAAAGATAAATTGATAACTGATACTAAAAAGAGACGGATTTCTCAAGACTCTTCGGTTTTGCGGTTTTTGAGCAATGCATAAGCCAAGGAGTTGCTTAGGAAGTATCATCAATTAAGATCAACTTAGTAACTATAGAAATAATCTCCAATTTAGAGAATCAAATTAATGAAAAGAATAAAGAATTTCAAGAATTGAAAGGGAGATAGACACGGTCTTAAGGTCTAATCTTTCAATTGAGGTTGATGCAGAAATAATTAGATTACACCAACAGATAAATGATCTTGAAGTGGAATTGTTAAAAAGTTAAGTGTCCTCTCAATCCTATAACTAATTGCAAGTGGAGGTAGTTCCAGCCTTCCTACTCCTACTCTTGGAAGAATGACAAGATCTCAATCCTTTGCTAGTAAAGGATTTCCTACTCTGTTAAATTCACCTCCAGGTCTAAGCAATGAAGAAATCTCCCAATAGATTAGACAAGTCAAATTTGAGTGCATGCAATTTTTCAACAGGAAATGAAATGAAAAAGTTTCACAATGCCTCAATGTTATGAAAGTCAAGTTGAAAAGCTGGAGCGCGAAAAGCATACACATGAGTAAGAAATTAAGGAATTAAAGAGCACAGCTCTAACTTTAAAAGGAGCTTATAAGACTCTTAAGCGTGCATTGAATACTCAAATTGACTCAGTTGACAATGTAGATACTATTTGGAAAAAGGAGAAGAAACTTAAAGAACCTTTGGACGTGGCTATCTGCCACATTACTAATTCTTCGTTGACAAGCTGAAGATCTGAAGAAGTTGGTGCAGAGCCTTGCCCTTTAATAGGGAATTGCTTGTAGATCTTTGAGTAAATCCTTTTGTAGCTCAATTTTTATACCTATGACTGTTGTATACAACTTATTAGATAATAGATGAACTTGCATTCAAATGACCGCCTTGATTATACCATATGCATTTACCTTTTTGAGTCTTCTGAAATAGATATATAACTTTCTTTTCAGTACCCTAACATGCTATGTAGCATTGAATTGAACACCGACTTATCTTTGAAATTGCTTAAGGTTGATATCGTGCCCTAAGGTTTAATATGGTCTATCATAGAATAATAAATGAAGGACAGGAAAATCAACCCGGATTAATAACAGAAGACCATAAAACTATCTCGCAATAATAATTGAAGACGAAAAAACCCATCTAGTAATACTAATAAAAGACTAGAAAGCAATCTGGCAATAATCATAGAATACCAAAAAACCCATCAGGCAATAGTAAAGGAAGACTAGAAAGTCCCATTGGTGATAATAAAGGAAGACCAGAAAATCCATCTGATAATAATAATAGGAGACCATAAATTCCATCTAGTAATAGTAAAGGAAGGCTGGAATCTAGTATTTGTTACGCCATAATTTCCACGAAATTCAAATTACAAAAAGAAAATCCATTGGCTTGAAGTTCCGAGACCCATCATTTAGCTTCCTTCGAGAGCTCATGCATCAAACTTAGTACTCGAGAGGATATTGTTTGAGAATAAGAGTTAAGGCAACAACAAAGACCGAGATTATTGTCTAAATAAAGCAAGAGGATTAAACGAGAGCAACAAAATTCCAACAAATCTCAACAATCATCGACTCAAATAACCCAAATCGAGATCAACAGCCAAGATAGACGAAAGAAATCAAAGAAGCTATGTATAAAGCACTAGTCAACTATCCATTTTAAAATACTTTCAACCAGATGATGACATGTGTTTGAATCAGATCCACTTATACCTAGAGAGGTCATCAATCCGATTTAAAGGCCTTGTGCCAATGGAAGAACCTTAAATCTGCTATAAATAGAGGGCCACGTGCTATTAAAAAGGGGTTGGCTAAAGAATGGCATTCTACGGTCGTTCGGTATTCTTTACTCCTTTAAGAAAAGCAACAATTAAAGAATCACTAATGATGGACTTAGTATCAAATTTATTTATATACCAGGTGAGGAATAAAAGCTCACGACAGAATCTTCAAAGTGGACGTAGGGATCAAGGTCCCGAACCATTATAAATCTCATGTCTCCTTTACCTTTTATCACCTATTTTTGGTTTATGTTTTGACATTTGCTTAATCTACGTTCAACCTCTGGGAAAAAGCTTTTGAGAACACTGGGGTGTTAGTTAGACAAAAAATATATTTAACATTTTTGGTGCTAGAAGGATGATCACCTTTGTCCTTCTCTAGTATAGCAAATTCAAACCTTTCGATCATACATGAAGTCAAAGCTTTCCTCTTAAAAAACTCCTTGTTCCCCTACCCAAGATGAATAAGTTGAAGAACTGCCTGTGAATGATGGGAATTAGGAAAACCAGGCAAATCAAATTACCCTGAAGAAACCTGTAACGTCCCGTATCTGGAGGCCAAAAGCTAGGCACTACAGATGCAACAATCATCAACAATATTAACTTCTTGTGATATAATATGGTAGTGATAATGGTATCCATAATATTAGAAGCACTTGAATATGAACAAAATTACAGATTTCCAAAAAACAATATTTTACTGATTACATATTAAAACTGATACATATCCAAGTTGCATAATCCCATATCATTTCCCAAGTAAAGGTTAATTATAATCATTACAAAATACGCCAAGAGCGAATATGACGATGCCCCCTTGGGCGATCAAAGTAATATAGTCATATCTGATTTAACACACAGCAGACATAAACAAAACAATCTGTAACTCCTAATGAGCTATCCATCAGCCACCTGCTCGTCTCAAGAAGCTTTATTCGCCAAAAATGACAAAAACTGAAAACCTTATCCCTCATCCTACTTAAATCAATTTTGAGCACCCGAGAGTTTAAGCAAAAATAAAAATTTTGAGTCAGACATAAAGCCTGGTGTGAATAATTCTATTACGTTTTGGCTTACGGATATTAAGTGAGTCCACGTCGCTTAGCGGAATGGGTTTCCCCTCACTAATATCCTATTTAATACATATATTTTGTAAATCCTTTCCTGAATCTAAACTAGTTAATCAAACTGATTATATCAAAATAGCAATATCCTTTATGCTAATAAGTGGACTATCTATCCATAAAACAAGTAATAAGCGAACTATCTACCCATAACATAATAGCAAGGTCTGTTATGCTAACTAATTGACTATCTGCCCAAAAAACTGGGCCGACTGCCCGCACACCGAACTTACTTCCCGATCAAAATGGACTAACTATCCAAATCATTTTCCTAGGGTTAACCACCCTTCATATTTTTCCTTGAAAGCCTTTCAAAATGATTTAACCTTTTAAGTCATACTTATACAGGGAAAATATATTCTTAGCTTTATTCCAAGCCATTTTTCCATGATATAAACTTTATTCAAAATAATGGTAATGAATTTTAATATGGATTAGCTATCCTTCCAAAACAAGTTAAAACCCTTTTTAACTTGAAATACCTAGGCTATATTGCCTATTTAATACATTTAAAACATTTGTCTAAAACCTCTAAACAACTTTTCGAAACCTTTGAATGTAACCCCTTCAGTACCATTGAAAGTGACCCTTTCAAAACCATTAAAGGCCTTTCCTTTGAAAGCTTCAAAACATTAGACATCCCTCTTTAGAACCTTTAAATATACTGCCTTTCGAAAACATAGGAAAAACCATTCCTTTTAACCCTTTCGAAACCCTAGGGAACCACCCCTTTCGAAACCCCGGGGAACTAACCCTTTCGAAACCATTCATTAGGACATTTTGAAATAGTCAAAACTCAATGCTTTCGAAAGCACTTTGGGTTCAATTTAAAACATGTGGAAACCTTTCGCAACCATTCAAAAATTTACCTCTTCGAAACCTTTGAAAAATGTGTCGGTCGAAACTATTTGGATTATGCCTTCAAGTAAAGAAAAGGATCAAAAACCTAATAAAGTCAAAAGCATCTGGTTCGAAACCATTTAAAACTGCCTCTTTCAAAACCAATTTGGGTTTTACTTCAATCATAGAAAAAGGATCTTTAGAACATTTAAGTCGAAAGCATCCATTTCGAAACCATTTCCTAAGGAAAGAAGTGATGGTGTTGAAACCAACCTTTCGAAAGCATTGGAGAGGTGACCAGGTTTTTAGAAAACAAAACAACCCTATCGAAACCATCTGGATCAAAAATTAGGAAGCGGCAGTTAAAGGCTTCGACTCAGTCTAAAGCAGTCACTTAAAACAAAAGTGCAACTCAATCGAAACCATTCCTTTTAAAACCATTTGACCTAGTCAAAAACTAACCAAGTCGATAGCATCTTAGTCGAAAGCAAGCACGTGCATTTTCCTTTTAAAATCAAAGTAAAGCCCCAACCCCTTTAGAACCCCCGGTTTCAACTCTATATCTTCCGCCCACATCCAATTCACTACGTACTAGTAAACTATTACCATGTGCATTGGTTTAGATAGTGTCAGAGGCATAGGTAAGAAGGCAAAACCTGGTGCCGAAGATGTCGAAACAATGAAAAACATGTTTATTTGTAATTTTAAACTATTTCTTTTGTACCTAACCTGCCATGTTTGTCTAAATCTGATTGGTTGCCAATGTAATTTTCCAAAAGTGCTGCCGACTTTCCAGATTTAACAATTCAAATTATTTTACAAAAAACGCTTCTCCTCTTTTAATTATATAAAATATTTAAGTCGCATAAATTAAATAATTTTATATAACCATTAAAACATTTATGAAAAATCTACAAAAACTCCAGAAAATCTCTTTTAGTATGTTCTTTAACATATAAAATTTCATACCAATTCCCTTATTATTTAACCGTAAATAATTTTTAATCCAAATCAACATTTTCTTTACTAGAAAATTCATATAAATTCCGCATAAATTCAAAAAATTCTGAAAATTGAAACTCATCTCTAAATAATATTTATGATCTTCAAAAAAATTCACAAGGCATTTAGATGTCATTTTATAAGTTTTTGCCTTACAACATATCATAAAATCAATATGAACATACATAAATCATCAGCATGTATATATAATCATTCCATCTTTCAAAAATATGGCAAATCAAAGCAAAATATTCAACATTCATCTAAAAACTGAAAATAATAAAATTTAAGATGTAAACATTATTTACCTTGGCTTTAAAGATTAAAGAGATTGAGATGTGAATGGATTTGATTTGAATTAGCTTCTTCCTTAGCTTTTCTTAACCTTCTTCCTCTTTTCCTTGTCAATGGTGGTCGGTCTTGAGTTATAAAAATTTCAAATGAAAATGAACGTGTGTGTATACACGGCCTAAGGGTTTAGGGTATAAGAATGGCCTCTTTCCTATTTTACCTCTCCTCGATTTCAATTTAACTCCTACTTTAATTCATAGGTAAAATGGCACAGCTACCCTTTGATTAAATTAAATCTCAATACCCTAATCAACACATTGTTTCATTTAATTTGACTAATTAAATACTCTAAATAATGTTACCGAAAATATGAGGTGTTGCAGACTTCCTTCCTTAAAGAATTTCATCCTTAAAATTACGATGAGGTACATAACAAATCAAACAAGATGGTAGAACATACCATTAAATAAGTCTGGATAAGTATTTCTAATCCTGCTCTCAATCTCCCAAGTACGGTCATTGTCATCGTCGTCCACTGGACTTTGACTATTCTGACCATCATAGTTCTATGCCTCTTCTCATCTCTCACAAAAACAGAAATAAGCTTTCTCACTATAGTCAAATCCGGTTTTACCACTAAATCATCTAGCACAGTTGGTGCAATACCAGCTTTCGAGTCTCTAACACACTTTCTCAGATGAGAAACATGGAAAACATCATGGACTCCTACCAAACTGCTTGGTAACTCAACTATGTATGCGAGTTTCCCAATCCTATCAACTATAGAAAAAGGTCCAACGAACCTCGGTTCTAACTTCTCCGATCTTCCAAACCTAATCACCCTCTTCATCGATGGCACTTTGACGAAAACCTGATCTGCAACAGAGAACTCTAAATCTTTCCGTTTCTTATCTGCATAACTTCTCTGCCCAGACCGAGCCTCCTTCATTCTAGCCCGAATGACCTCTATCATTTCTGCAGCTTCTTTGATTAAATCTGGACTAAGAACTAACCTATCCCCGGTCTCTAACCACGTGAGATTTGCATGGCCTTCCATACAAAGCTTCAAACTGTGCCATCCCAATACTAGTCTGATAGCAGTTGTTATACGAAAACTTGACTAGATGTAGTTGGTCTTCCTATGATCCCTCGAAATCTAGAACATAAGCTCTTAACAAATCTTCCAAGATTTTGTTAACCCGTTGCGTTTACCCATCAGTCTGCAGATGGTAAGCGGTACTAATCTTGAGCTTGGTTCCCAAAACTTCCTGTAAACTCTTCCAGAACTTAGTAGTGAATAAAGGATCTCTATCACTAACTATGCTACTAGGAATTCCCTGAAGTCTAACCATATTCTTCACAAACAACTTTGCCAAAACAGGTGCCGTTCTGGTTGAACTAACTGGAATGAAATGGGCACTCCTTGTCAATCTGTCCACTATGACCCATATGCTATCATTTTCTCTATTCGACCTTGGCAACCCGTCAATAAAATCCATGTAAATAGAATCCAACTTCCATATCGAAATATCTAATGGCTGAAGCAATCCACTTGGCTTATGATGTTCGGCCTTTGCCTATTGGCAAATCAAGCACTGCTTACACACAAACCAATGTCCCGCTTCATACCTTCCTAAAAGAAACTCCTTTTCATATCCTGATACATCTTAGCACCTCCTAGATGAATTGAGAACTTTGAATGATGGCATTCCTCTAAGACTTCTTCCCTTATGTTTCCTACAATTGGAACACATAATCTTCCTTTTTTCTCCACCTCTCATTCTTATTAAGACTAAAATCTTTCAAGTCATCGCTTTCGGTTCCATCTTTGAACTTCCTGATCCATTCAGCTAATACCAGATCTTCTTCCTGTTTAGAAGCGATCCTCTCGATCATCACAGGTCGAATTTGCAAACAAGATAATGCAACTGTATCTCCACTAAACCCAGCCTCAGATCTCCACTACACTCTGCAATATGCAAATTCTTCCAAATCTTTCCACTTAGTAATCATCGCCAAAACTGCGTTCTGATGTTTCCTACTAAGCGCATCTATAACCTTGTTGCCTTTTCCTGATGTGTACGCAATCCCAAAATCATAAGCGGAAATATGCTCTAACTACCTCTGTTGTCTCATGTTCAGCTCCTTCCGAGAGAACAAATACTTCAGCGACTTATGATCTTTATATAATTTAAACCTCTCTCCTAAAGGGTAATGTGTCCACACCTTCAATGCAAAAGTCACTTCAGCTAATTCCAGATATGTGTCGGATATCTGACCTCAAGGGTCTGAACTATCTGGAAACATAGGCAATCACTATACCCCTCTGCATCAGCACAGCTTTTAATTCGGTTCCGCACGCATCGGTATAAACCACCAAATCCCGATTCCCTTTCGGAACAACCAACACTGGTGCATGGGTCAACAAGTGTTTCGAACTCTAGAATGCTTCCTTACACTTATCGATCTACACAAACTACACATCCTTTCTTGTTAGCTTGGTCATCGAGGCCGCTATCCATGAAAAATGCTCAACGAATCTTCGATAATAACTAGGCAACCCAAGGAAACTCTTTATCTCCGTTACTGCCTCGGGACTTTACCAACTATTCACTGCTTCAATCTTAGTCGGATCTACAGACAACCCTTCCTCTGAGACTACATGACTAAGAAACTTCACTTCTTTCTTTCAGAAATGACACTTCGAAAATTTCGCTTTCAGCTAATGTTGCCTCATCGTCTCAAGCACCACTCTAAGATGAATTTCTTGCTCTCTTTCATCCTTAGAGTAAATCAATATATCATCTCTGAAAACCAATAAGAACCTGTCCAAGTACTCTCAAAAAACCCGGTTCATCAAATCCACAAAGAAAGCTGGCCCATTAGTCAGTCCGAACGGCATAACTAACCATTCATATGACCCATATCTGGTCCTAAATGCCGTCAAAGGTATGTTATCCTCTAATACTCTGAGTTGATTGAAACCTATCGCAAAATGCAGTTTTGAGAATACCTTAACTCTACTCAATCGGTCGAACAAATCGTCATTCCTCGGCAATGGATATCGATTCTTTACTGTACTCTCATTCAACTTATGATAATAGATACGCAGCCTTAACGATGCATCTGGCTTCTTAACAAACATCACAGCTGCTCCCCAAGGCAAACTACTCGGCCTTATAAAACTCTTGCTTTCTAAACCCACCAACTGCACTTCCAACTCTCTCATCTCTGAAGGGGTCATCCTTCTTGGTAGCCTACTCACTGGTTCTGCTCCTGGAACCAAATCTATCTGAAACTCAATGGCTCATTTCGGTGGCACTCCAAACTACAAGCTCAAACACATCTGCGAATTCTCTCACCATGAAAACTCGACTCAGCTCGTCATCCAATTCCATAACTCCCAACAAGGCAATCATCTCACTACAAGAAAATTTTATGGTATAAAAAATCCTGTTACTACAATCTGGATGTCTAAGCGATGTTTTCTATCCTAAAAAATATCCTATCATCGTACCCACTTAACAAATCCATCCTAGGAATAATCCCGAACCCCGCAGAATCAAACACATGCAAACATCAAACAAATATATGACATAACATGTCAAACTCTAATTGGTCACATCTCAACCCTAGAGTTGCATACCCTCCTATTGGATTCGCAACCCGTAACGAAGTAACTAAATATGTGGGTACTAGGTTAAGATTATCTATCAAACATCTAGATATAAAAGAATGTGATGCACCAGTATCAAATAGAACACTAACAGATGAATTGAAGCGTACCTCCTAAAACTGCATTTCCCTTCTCTTGAGCTGTTGGCTTCGGAGTAGCATGCTCCAATGCATACACTTTTCCCTTCCCATCCTTAGCGGCACCTTGCACTGGATCTTATAATGGCTTATCTGGTCACAGTTGAAGCACCTGACATTCTTCTTCCCTGCCACCTCGTTTGCCTTTCCAGCACGACACTCATTGGCATAGTGCCCTTCTTGTCACACTTGAAACAGATAATCTCAGGCTCCCTTCTTAACTACTTCACCCTTCTGAGCACCTTTCTTCGGAAAGAACTTTCTCTTCTGACCCTGCCCAACCTGGACTTCTTTAGCCTTACTCTTCTCTAGAGAATCAAGCAATTCCTTGTGCCATAAGGCCATCTCCACTACATCATCAGAAGGATCTCTAATATGAGGTAATGTAGCCCTAACTAACTCAGGCTTCAACCCTCTAATGAACTTCTTATTGCTCTTCATTACTGTATCTTACTGAAGCATACCCATATTTGACCAACTCCTCAAACCTCCTAGCATACCTTTCGAAACCTTCTGATCAGAGTTGACCGTGATATTGCAGACATGAACCTCTCCTGGAACCTCCCTTTGAAATCTTCCTAGGTCATACTCTCCTCATCCACTGCCACAGTCACAGTATTCCACCAGAACAAATCTTCCCATTGAAGTTATCTAGATACCAACCTCCTCCTCTACTCATCATTGAGCCCCAAATCTGCAAAAATCCTTTTGAAGTGTAACAACCAATTTTCCACTTCTATAGCATCCTCTATCCCGAAAAAAGGCTTCCCTCCAAGCTTAGCGTAATCTCTGATCAGCTTAGCATAACGGTTAACTACTGGGACTTCTGGAACTCCTTCCTGCAACTCTTTCCTGCACCATATTCCTGAAAAACTGATACATAGCTTCCATTCCAACTTGCGGGACTTCAGCACCTACAGTCTCTACTTGTGCCTGACCTTGACCTCTTCTCACATTAGGCCGGACATTCCTATCGGTGTCTTTCTCTCCTGGGTTAACTCTTCCTTTCTACATTCCATATATGTATCAGACCTCATGAAATATAGAAATATAACCTAAAAAAGATAGGAGACCAAAGATAAAGCGTATACTTATATATAGCAAATACAAGTACGTTACTATAGCATTATCCCATACCCAATCTTACTCTAATTCCCTAGGATTATGTTTTGAAAAAGCATTTTTAGTTTAAATTTTTTCATAAACCTTTGCTCTGATACCAAGTTGTAACATCCTATATCTGGAGGCCAAATAGTAAGCGCTACAGATGCTGCGGTCATCCATAGTATTAACTTCTAGTGACAAAATACGGTAACGATAACTGTATCCATAATATAAGAAGTACTTGAATATGAAAAAAAATCATAGAATCCCAAAAAATAATATTTTACAGATTGCATATCAATACAGATTCATATCCAAATTACATAATCCCATATCGTTTCCCAAGTAAAGATTAACTATAATCATTATAAAATATGCCAAGAGCGACATATGACGATGCCCCTTGGATGATCAAAGCAATATAGTCATATCTGACTTAATACACATTCAAAACAATCTTTAACTCCTAATTAGCTATCCGTCAGCCACCTGCTTGTCTCCGGAAGCTTTATTCGCCAAAATGACTAATACTTGAAAACCTTAACCTTCAGCCTACTCAAATCAATTTGAGCATCCAAGATTTTAAAGAGAAACAAAAACTTCAAGTCAGACATAAAGCCTGATGTGAATAATTCTGTTACATCTCGGTTTGTAGATTTTAAGCGAGTCCACCCCTCTTAGCGGAACGAGTTCCCCTCATTAATATCCTATTTAAAACATATATTTTGCAAATCCTTTCCTACAACCAAACTAGTTAATCAAACTGATTATATCAAAATAGCAATATCCTTTATGCTAATAAATGGACTATCTGTCCATAAAATAAGTAATAAGTGAACTATCTGCCCATAACATAATAACATGGTCCGTTATGCTAATAAATGAACCATCTGTCCTTAAAATTGGGCCGATTGCCCGTAAAATAAACTCACTGTCTAGATTAAAATGGACTAACTGTCTGAATCGTTCTCTTAGGGTTAACTACTCTTTATCTTTTTCCTTAAAAACATTTTCAAAATGATTTAACCTTTCAAATCATACTTATACAAGGAAAATATATTCTTAACTTTACTCTAAGCTATTTTTCCATGATATATACACTTTACTTAAAATAATGTTGATGAATTTTAATAAGGATTAGCTATCCTTCCAAAACAAGTTAAAACCCTTTTTAACTTGAAATACCTAGGCTATATTGCCTATTTAATACATTTGAAACCTTTGTCTAAAACCTTTAAACAACTCTTTCGAAACCATTGAAGGTAACTCCTTTGAAACCATTAAAGTGACACTTTTGAAACCATTAAAAGATTTTCCTTTGAAAGCTTCAAAACATTAGACATACCTCTTTTAAACCTTTAAATATATCGCCTTTCAAAAACATAGGAAAAAATCCTTCCTTTTAACCCTTTCGAAACCCCGGGGAACCACCCCTTTCGAAATCATTCATTAAAAGCTTTCGAAAGCACTTTGGGTTCAATTTAAAACATGTGAAAACGTTCGAAAATTCATCCCTTCGAAACTTTTGAAAAACATCTCGGCCGAAACCATTTGGATTATGCCTTCAAGTAATGCAAAAGGATCAGAAACCCATTAAAGTCGAAAGCATTTATTTCGAAACCATTTAAAACTATCTCTTTCGAAATCAATTTGGGTTTTACTTCAAGCATAGAAAACGGGTCTTTAAAAAATTCAAGTCGAAAGCATCTGTTTCGAAAATATTTCATAAGTAATGAAGTAATGGTTTTGAAACCATCCCTTCGAAAGCATTGGAGAGGTGGCCAGGTTAAAACAACCCTTTGGAAACCATCTGGATATATAGGTAGGAAGCGGCAACTAAAGGCTTCGACTCAACGAAAGCAGTCATTTAAAACAAAAGCACCACCCAATCGAGACCATTCCTTTTAAAACCATTTGACCCAGTTGAAAGCTAACCAAGTTGAAAGCATCTTATTCGAAAGCAAGCAGGCGCATTTTTCTTTAAAAATCAAAGTAAAACCCCAACCCTTTTAGAACCCATGGTTTCAACTCTATATCTTCCACTCACATCCAATTCATTACGTATCAGCATACCATTACCATGTGCATTGGTTTCGGCAGTGTCAGAGGCGAAGGTAAGAAGGCAGAACTTGGTGCCGAAGTTGTCGAAATAATGAAAAACATATTTATTTGTACTTTTAAACTATTTCTTTTGTACCTAACCTGCCTTATTTATCTAAATCTGATTGACTGCCAATATATTTCGCCAAAAGTGCTGCCGACTTTCCAGATTTAACAATTCAATTTTTTTTTTTGCAAAAAGATCCTTCTTCTCTTTTAATTATATAAAACATTTAAGTCCCATACCTTAAACAATTTTATATAACCATTAAAACACCTCTGAAAAATCTACAAAAATTATAGAAAATCCCTTTTAATATTTTCTTCAACATATTTAGACCTAATTCCTTTATTATTTAATTGTAAATAATTTATAATCCAAATCAACATTTTCTTTACTAAAATATTCATATAAATTCCACACAAACTCAAAAAATTCTGAAAATAGAAATCCATATCTAAAATAATATTTATGATCTTTATAAAAATTCGAAAGGCATTTGGATGTCAGTTTATAGGGTTTTCACCTTAAAACATATCATAAAATCAATATGAACAAACATAAATCATGAACATGTATTTATAATCATTCCATCATTCAAAAACATGCAAAATCAATGCAAAATATTCGGCATTCATCTAAAAACCGAAAATAATAAAAATGTTGAGATGTAAACATTATTCACCTTAGCTTTAGAGATTAAAGAGATTGATATTTGAATGGATTTGATTTGAATTAGCTTCTTCCTTAGCTTTTCTTAATCTTCTTCCTCTTTTTCTTGTTAATGGTGGCCAGCCTTGAGTCGTAAAAGTTTTCAAACGGAAATGAACGCATGTAGACACCCGGCCTAAATGTTTTGGTTATAAGAATGGTCTTTTTCCTATTTTACCTCTCCTCTATTTCAATTTAACACCTACTTTAATTTATAGGTTAAATGGCAGGACTACCCTTTGATTAAGTCAAATCTCAATCCCCTAATCAACACATTATTTCATTTAATTTGACTAATTAAATACCGTAAATAATGTTACCAAAAATCTAGGGTGTTACAAACCGTTAACCCAGTCCTTTCAGAAAATGAGTTTCACCAGATGATGTCAAAGTTTGTTTTTGATACAGCCCACGACTTGACGTTACCAAAATAAGGTCAATTTTTTTTGTTGAATTAGAAAAGAAAGTCTCGGTAATACATAAGGAGGACAAGAATCCTCTCACCGTCTAATGGAATATCGAGAAACTACCAATGACTAATGTAGACTAGGAAGTCGAGCCCATGACGGCTAAGGAAGCAACAAGGAAAGCAACGACCGCAAAGGTAGTCAGTTCTGGACATCATGAGTAGTCCTTAACTTTAAGCTTGGAACGTATAAAATTTAGGGGAAGGCCGCCACGTAGGTCAGAAACCCAAGGTACAGAAGTTGAGACTCTAAAGCTTGGCGGGGACTAGAGGATGGAAACCACATGGATGAAGTTATCGAAACAAGTACAAAAGCTACAAGAAGACTGATCCAGCCTTATTGATGTAAAAGATTATATTAATACTCTGATATTTAATATTCTTTTGTTAAAATAAAAGACATATTAGGGTGATTTTACATGTCTAAACAAAAAATACAAAGGGATTTTCAAATCATCATTCATACATTAACATGTGGGCAAAACGGTATGTTTTATGTAAATTAATTTGAAGAAAATTTACTTACACATTTGTAGTTTGTTTTATAAGAATTTTGGACCCAAAATTGAAGTGGCTTATGCACGTATATACGTGGGAAATAAAAAGAATGAGAAGTTGATGGAAATAATGCAACATGGAGGAGCCCACATGTACATTTACTCGTGGATCATAATTAAAAGCAAATGCACATGTTAATGGAGATTAAAGACAAAATCATATGTTAGTGGGATTAATTAATTCTTTAATGATTACTTGGAGGCTACACAAACTAAAGGGTATTTTGGGTGGCTCCCAAAAGATGGAATTAGGATTTTAGGCATGTATAAATACCCTTTTATGTTTCATGTAATATTTTTTTAATGCATAAGTTGTAGTGAAAAACTAATAAAATCTTCTCTTTAATGGCTTCTTAGCCATCTTCTTTTTATGCAACTTTCTTTCTATATTTTATTTATTTATTTATCTATTTTATTTCATGCCCTCTTTATTTCATGTCTGTAGATTAGATTTATTTTGTGCAAGTTAGTTAGCTCTTGTTCTCTTTAATTAAATCATTTTTCTTTTTTATGTTGAAATAAATTTACGCATATATATATATATATATATATATATATATATATATATATATATATATATATATATTCTAATATGAGAAGCAAAACCCCTTCATTTTAGGGGTAATGAAGCTCTCATGAATCATTTAAAATTAACATGATAATGTCATTTATGTTCTCTTGTTTTGTGTAATGGAAATTTTGATGTTAATGAAATTTTGTTATTTATTAGTGAATTTGATAGCCTATGTTTTTCATAACAAATAGGTTATGCTTATTTTTAGCAAATGCTAGCGGGGTTAACAGGGCCCCTACCTGATTTTATTGCAAATAACAATAAAATACAATACTTGCCCAAAGGAAAACAAGCATGAAAAAAGGAAGAAAGAAAACACACCGGGATAAACAATAGAAAAAAACAAACACACAAGGCAATACATCACAAGATACCACCCCAAAAACACCAACTATCTCCAAGCATCCTTGAAAAACGAAGGAAAAGTGGGTTGCATCTTCAAAGCTTTATAAATTTCATTATCTAGTTAATAGGTTATGCTTATTAAACATAAAAACAAATTACCATTTCATCCAAATACGATTTTGGTAATGAAAGTGAAACTTGGATCAAAATTTGATGCTCTAAATTACAAATTCATAGTAAATAGATAATGCTTAGAATATATTTTGTTTTTGATTTCGTAATCATTTTCATTGGATTGGACAATTAGACTTAGAGGGTGTACTAACGTTTTGATGGTTTAATTTGTATAGTCAGTATCACAATTAGACCAAACTTCTAATGAATACATTAACTAATTCACAAATGATTTAAAAAGAGAGATCATAAATTCATTTTGTGTTGGTTTGTGTGATCATGAGAAGGTATTTGCCTTTAAATTGACTTCTAATCTCATAGTTTTATTCTCATATTCACTATAGTTTTAGTTTTATTTTTAGACAATTTTTAGTTAACAATTTCCTTTCTCTTTTTTTGGCTAATTTGATTAAATAATCTTAGAATTGATTCTTTCATTATGGATCGACCCGTACTCGCATTTGTAATACAATAATACGCCGTGCACTTGTGGTTTTATTACGATATTTCTGATGGCATTTTAATCGATAGAATTTTCCGTCGCGAATAAACTTTTTGCGCCGTTGCTAAGAAAACAGTTTGATTTTTTACTCTTTAAATTAATTTTATTTTATTTTTCTTTTTCATCTCTCAATAAAAAAAGAAAAAAAAAACGATCATCTCATTTGTTACTATTCTTGTGTTCGTTTGTTACATTTCTGTAGTTTATAGTTATTCATTTGTTTTCATTTTTTATTCTTTCAATTACAAAAAAAGAAAATTTTCAGCATTCCATTTGATGTTCACTCTTCGCTTGTGCATTTCATTCTCTGCCGTTTAGCACTACTCCAACTTCATTTTGTGATATTTCTGTTACTTTAATTCATTTTGAGATATTTTTCACTAATTTTTTTATTTATTTTCAACATTGCATTTTTTTATATTCTCTATTACAACTGTGCTTGTTCCTATGCATTCTTGTATTATTTCGTTATATACAAATTCTGCTTATTCTTTATTATAACAATTTCAACTACAACTAGGTTTCTATTTTCCATTACAACGAAGTTTCCATTGTTCACTATTTTCATCTCTACATTTGATACATTGCATTCCATACACACAAACATTATTCACCTAGCACCTCCTCCTAAACAACTCTTCAACCCACAACCTTTACCTCTCTCTGCCAACACAAACTCCTTCCATACAATCCACTGCCTTCTCCTCCTTCCATACAACCCACTGCCTTCTCCTTCTTCCATCCAACCTACTCGACAATTCATTGCAATTATCATCACACCCCTACTTTCTACTCCTTTAATCTCCATTTCCTCAAACATTGAACCAACTACAGCATACCATCGACCAACATCCTTACCAAACACTTAAACATTTCATCTCCTCAAACCTACCACCATCTACACAATCCCACAATCACCATCTGCAATAGTCTCCAACAATCCAACAATCACACAATTACCAAAACTTCCTTCTCCCCCACACAACCAACATCAAATTTCAACCACCACCCCTGACTACCATCTCCATCACATTGAACAACTATCCAGACCTCCTACTGCACTTCTTCTTCCTTCCTAAACACATCACCCACCATACCACAATCACAATTCAATCACCAAAAACCACCACTATCCCAAAATACAATCCAATCCTCACCTCACATCTGAACCAATTCTAGTTCGCTCGCTTCGCCATAACACATCACCAAAACTGTGCCAATTATCATACCTTCAACTGCAACCCTCCCTTTAATTGCGACCACAAATTGAATCATCAGACTCCAACGAATAAACAAAACCCACTATCTGAATGCCACCATTACAATCACAAACCTTACAACCTTCCATCACCATGACAATCCACCTACAATCCAAAACACCTACCATTCCACCTCATGCAACTTTATGTAATCACTCATCAACCATATGCAAATTCATTTGAGTTGAACAGGTCACAACTCTTGAGAAATGGAGAAATAGAATTTTTGGCTTGAAGGGCCGCTTTAATTGATTAAAGACGGAAAGTGAAAAAATTCTGTCTTATTACGTGGCTCTAACTAGTTATTTACAAATTTATTCTCTAAGTGAAATAGCATCATAAATACTCGCTATTCCAAGCCCTTAGGAGTAAGATCCCATCCGTAGTTGCTAGCTTGAAAGTGTCGTCTCCAAGCCTTTCCTCTATTGCGTATGGACCTTCCTAAATCAAGCCCAAGTTCTTAAGGTTTAGGGAAGATTTGTTTGAGGACCAAGTCACCGATTTCAGAAGTCCGACTTCTAACTTTAGTTTTATAATATTGTGCAACTTGGCGTTTGTGTGCAGCTGTTCTCAACTCAGCTTCGGTCCACTTTTAATCGATCAAATAAAAAGACTCCAAAAGGAGTTGCTGGTTTGTCCATGGATTGTAGTGATGACCCGATGAGAAGGTATTTCCAGTTCGATCAGGATCATATCCTCCAATCCGTATGCTAAGGAAAACGGAGGATGGCCAATCACTGACTTATAAGTGGTTTGATAAGCTCGGAGTGTTAATGAGAGTTCATCGACCCACTTGCCTTTGGCCTTATCCAATCCTTTCTTTAGAATGGACTTGATTATATTGTTTATAGCTTCAGCCTATCCATTCGCCTGAGGATGTCTACCGTTGTAAGTCTCTTCTCTATGCAGTGTCGACGATAGAAATATTTAAACTCCATGCTATCAAATTAGGTTCCGTTATCAGTAAGGATTGCTTATGAAACTCCAATGTGACAGATGGTATTCCAAATAATAAAGTTGATTACTTTCTTCATAGAAATCATGGCTAAAGCCTCTGTCTCGACCCATTTAGCGGAGTAATCAACAGCCACGATGGCGTACTTCGTATCTCCTTTAGATATCGACAATACGCCGATAATATCAATAAACCAAGCTGCGAACGACCAAGGATTGACCAGTTGGGTAATTTCCATTGGCGGGGCCCTCGGAATTTTAGCGAATCTCTGACACTTGTCACATGTTTAGGTGTAGTTGGCTGTGTCTCGATTGACCGTCGATCAGAAATACCCGTAACGAAGGATCTTCTTTGCTAGGATCTGCCCCCAATGTGGTCGCTATAGGCCCCTTCATGAAATTGTATCAAAACTCGTTTGGCCTCATTGTGAGTGACACAACGTAATTTAGGGACAAAGAAACCCTTCCTACATCGTAATCCTTCTTGCATGATATATCTTTAAGCTTAGCGAAGGGTTTTGCATCATTTTTCTTTCTTTCTAGAAGGATTTCTCTTTGCAAATAATATCAAATTGAAATCATCCATGACTCCTTTTCAGGTCTAGTCTTCAAGATCCAACTGACATCCATCTTGCCAAAGCTCAAAGTCTAAAGTACTTCCATTGGAACTAGGCCTATGAGCTGTGCATTTCTAGAACTAGCCAACTTAGCAAGTTAGTCGGCTTTCGCATTCTCCTCTCTGGGTTTATGAGTGATCATTTAATATTCAAAGTCGTTAAGCAAATCAAGAACTCTGTTAAGATAGGGATCTAGTGTTATTCCTTTCGGCTAATATTCTTTTCAAACTTGGCATACCACTAGCTGGAAGTCACAAAAGATATGTAAAGTCTTTATTCCTAGTTCCTCGACGATCTTGAGTCCTGCAATCAAAGCCTCGTATTCAGCAACGTTATTTGTTGCTAGACAGTCAAGTTTCAATACATAGCAGATTGGGTGTTCTTCGAGAGTGACAAGCACAACTCCAGCACCATCACAACGATCATTGGATGCACCATCTATATACGTCTTCCTTCTAACTTTTTTCCACTGCTCTCCGGAGAATCATTTCATGTAGTGAATTCAGCAATGAAATCTACTAAAGCCTAGCCCTGGATTGCTCTCTGAGGATGATAGGTGATATCGTACTGGCTCAATTTGATGTCCCATTTTAACAGCCTTCCGAAAGTCTCAGGTCGTTGCAAAACTTGTCATAATGGCTCGTCGGTAAGGACATTAATCGAATGGGCCTAGTAATAGGGATAAAGCTTTCTTGAAGCGATCAAAAGATAGTATGCGAGATTTTCCAGTCTCAAGTAGTTTTTTCTACTTCAGTCAACCGCTTGCTAATATAGTAGGTTGGTCACTGGATGTGAGATTCCCCATGCATAAGAGCAGGGCTTATAACATGCATCAAAACTGCTAGATGTAAGAACAAATCCTCATCATCCATCTGTTTTAAGAGAATGGGAGGTCTCTCCAAGTGATCCAGCAGAGCCTTGAATGCGTCTTTACAGTCTTGATTCCACTCGAAATTTCTCTTTCCTCTCTTGATTACCTCAAAGAAAGGGATGCATTTATCGGTCTCCTTAGAGATAAATCGGCTAGGTGTGGTAACATTATCGTTCAAGCTTTGGACCTCCTTAATCATATTTGAGCTTTGGTCTCTCTCAAAGTCTTGATTTTCTCTAGGTTGGCTTTACTTTCATGAGAGTTGATGGCGAAATCCAAGAATTTTCACGACGCAACACCGAAGAGCATTTCAAGGGATTGAGCTTCACCTTGTATTGTCGAAAGACATCAAACTTCTCTGCCAGATCGTCAACGTGATTTCTCGAACATCGTGACATCCGAGCATATCGTCCACGTAAACTTCCATTAATCGTTTGGTTTTGTTCTTAAACATCCGGTTCACAAGTCTTTGTTAAGTCGCTCCTGCATTTTTGAATCCAAAGGGCATGACCAGATAGAAAGATAGTCCAAGGTCGGTGATGAAGCTAGTGTATTCCTGATCTAGGATGTGCATCAAGATTTAATTGTATCCGAAGTACGTGTCCATGAATGAAAGTAACCCGTTTCCAGCAGTTGAGTCTACCAACTGGTCTATTCCTGGAACCGGGAAGCTGTTCTTTAAGCGTGCTTTATTCAAGTCGGAATAATCAATGCATGTACACTACTTCCCATTTTCTTTCTTCACATAACAAGGTTTGATACCTAATCTGGGTATAAGGCATCATGGATGAAGCTCTTATACTTTAGCTTGTCCACTTCTTCTTTGAGTGCAACGGATCTCTCCAGACCCAAGTTGTAGCATTTCTGTTTCACATAAATTCATCTAGGATTTATTTTTAATGAATGGCTCACTATCCCGGACGAGATCCCACACATATCCAAGTGTGTTCAAGCAAACACATCCAGGTTTGCCAGGAGAAAACCAACTAACTCCTTCACCATGCTAGTACCAATCTGGGATCCGACTTTCATGACTTTACTTAGGTCATCCCTACTAACTATAACAGCGATTGTCAACCCCTAGGAGTTACTCATCTGCCCTTCGGCTCTTTTCGTCGGTCCATGTCATTATATAGTTGACTAGTTTGCCCAAGCCCGGGATTAGGCTGTAATTATTGAGTGCCAAAAGCCTTTGTGTAGAGGAACCCTCTACACTCTTTCCTTTCTCCTTATGCCTTGCTTCCTTTAGTTCAATGACATTGCGCTCACGGCCAGCCACATCTCCACTCTATTATCAATAAGGAATTTCATAGTTAAACACCAAAGAGCGATGGTTGCTCTAAATTTAGCTAGGGCAAGTTGGCCTAAGAATGCGTTATAAGAAAAATAGACATCCAACACAAAGAATGGCGCAACTCGCACTCACCTACCGTCGTCCTCAACAAGTTCCATTAGTAATTCAACAAACCCTATGGCTTCAGTAGCCATCCTGTGAAAACCCTATATACAAGGCCTACACGGTATCAAATCTCTCTCCTCCAACATCATACGGTCGTAAGATTTTTTAAACAAAATATTGATCGAGCTCCGACAATCGACGAACACTTTTCGTACAACAATAAGACCAATCGCTGCTGAAATCATGAATGGGTCAATTGTTGGAGCCTCGACTCTGTCGGCATCCTTGTTTTGGAAAACAATGTCATCCATCATAGTTCGAGATTGTTTTGTCGAAGCTCCATCCTTGATAGCATCTCAGCTTTTGCTCTCAGCATGCTTCAGGGCTCCAATATATCTATCCATCCTCACAAAGCTCTTACCAGCAGGATGAGGCCCACTGATGATTATGTTTATCACTAATGGTTTTTCAGGTTGCCTGAATGCATTAGCACAAAACTCAACTGGCCTCCATTGGGAAGATGGCCCAGGGGTGATAGAATTTCCTTGCCCACCATCACATACTGTTGCAATTTCTTGTTTCTTATTAATTTTTCAATTATGCTGAGCAAGTGCCTACATTCATTAGTATTACGACCATGAGTCTCATGGAATTTGCATGACTTGCCCGACTTTCTCTCCTTCCTAGTTGACTCCTTAGGTGCCGGCTTTCTATATTTCTGAGTAGCCGGATAGAAGTTCTCTCTCGAATTGTTTAACTTGGTGTAATTTCAATGTTTGGGACGTTTGAAATGACTCCTATCGTTTGATTTTCCCTTCTTTGCACCATCATTATTTTTTTTCCTCCTCTATTCTGGTTACCAACTTTCACATCAACATTTCTAGAGTTTCCTCCAGATTGCTTTACAGCAATATTACTCCAAATTAACTCATTTGAACATCAAGCGTTAGTTCTCCATGGATGCTTACGCTCATCCTCTCGGCAAAGATACTCGTTAGTTTTCACATCAACATTTCTATCACACTCATCTGAGTTGGGATGAACTCCTTTACAAAGTGCCATCAATAACATATCTTCTTTTGGATCCGTTATTTCCATTACAATCGTATGGAATCGATTTAGATAATCCTGCAGCAACTCTCCTTTAGCTTGATATACATTATACAATGATATCACGTGCTTTGGACATAAGGTATGAAAATCGAATTGTTTATGAATTTCTATGACGGTTCAGCAAAAGATGCTATAGACCTCAGCTGAAGATGAGTGAACCACATCGTAGCCACCCCTTTTAAGAAAATTAGGAAATAGAGGCACTTCATAGCATTAGAAGCCCTCGTTGAATCCATGTGCCATTAATATCTCAATAAGTGTTGCTTAGGATCCATTGGTCCTTCGTATAATGGCATCTTTGGCATGTTGAATCTCCTGGAATATTTCATGTGAAGGATGTCCTCCGTGAATGGGTTTCGACTGGCATAAGTTCCCCAATCGTCATTATTTCTGGATGTTTTCACTAACCAACTTCCCGAATATATCTTCTAGATAATCTGAATCAATAGGTTCGACCAAATGGCGGTGATCGAGTCCTACCCCAAGAGTTCGACCCGACGAACGCTCTCAAGAAGGCGCTTGATACCTAGGCTCCCCAAACTTCGGAGGACCTATTCGTCCAACATTCTCCCTGCTTGATGCCCATAAGCAGCATCATCTATAGTATTGTGATTTTCTAGATTCGGATCTTCAGTAGCATATCCATGATTTTAGGGTTCGGTACCGATCCCTGAGATTTAGCGTGGGGCTTTTCCACTTCCTTGTGCAGAAGTTCCAGCAGCATACTAAGTTTACTTCTATCTTCCTTCCCTCTGTCTTTGCTCGAAAGAATTAGAATTCTGTGACCCTGAGCTAGAATCCTTTCTACTTCGTCTACGGCTATTTTGAGTCAACTCATTAAGTAGCCTCAATCCCTGTTGCATCTTGTTGTTTATATCCTGTTGGTTAGCCTGAAATCTGTCTTCCAACAGCTTCATCATCCTATCCATCTCCACTATGATCACAACGCCAGTAGGAGCCTGGACCTCGGGTTGGGTTGGTTCAACAACTCCATCTCCTCGCCGAGGATTCCGATCCTCGATTTCTGTCGTAGCTCTGGAATTGGTAGAACGATTTCTTCTTGATCAGGCCATACGAGAAAGCTTTTCGTAGACCTTTGCAAATTTGGGCTGTAGAATTAAAAATAAAGAGATTGGATCAATCTCTTTGATATACAAAATCTAATAGTAAATGATGGACCCAAATTGCTTAAGTTCAAGTTCTCAATGAAACTACCAAAATATTTGAACCAAAAATGGCACGAACACCCAAAGATTTAAGTAGAGAATAAAATATGAAGAAAGTAAAAGAAAAATGAGGAAAAGAGAGCATAAAACAATTTATAATGGTTCGGCAAAGTTAGGTCTATGTCCACTTTAACATTTTATTGCTTACTTCTGACATAGAGGTAGAAGTTCTTAGGAGTCGGTCCAACTCAACCACTTAGAATTTCAGGGTTATTAGAATATAAGAAATAATGGAACTAAAGCCTAAAAAATCCTAAAAAGTATCCCTACCCCACGATTTATAGAATTGGGGTCTAAAATATCGCATGTAAGATCTCTTTGTCGTTATGCTCGAAGTTGCCTCATTCTCCCAAAAAGATAGGTGGTAACTCAAAAAAATCTAGGAGTCAGTGCCAATCACTAGGTGGGAGTCGTTACCGATCCCTATGTTTCATGATTCTTGAGTCTTCAACTCTTTAGCTTGGATTGTCTTGTGGTAGGCTTCATGAATCCATAGTTGTTTGTGCCAATCCTAGCATGTTTCTGAGCCCAAATGATGGAGTTATGGGAGAATAAAGCCGAAGATTCAAGAGTTCATGGAGATCGACAAAGAATTGCACTTATTAAACAAACTAACTTATAAAATAGATTATCATCATCGAGATAAGCTTGCAGGTAGAAGTTAGAGTCCACCCAAGTTGTATTTTTAAGTCGGTACCGATCCCTATTGGGAGTTGGTACCGATACCTAACTTAGAGGATCCTACTACCTTTTTGACTTGGACAACTTTGGCTTTGACTTCTTGGCTCTGTCTATGCTTAGTTTCTAGATTCCCAGGCTATCTCATTAGGCTTTCCGTTTTGGTAACTCTAAGTTCTATCTATCCAGTTTTTTCGAATTCTATCTAGCCAAAAAGCAGGATAACAATTGTCATACGATGACAACGAAATTATAAGAGCTCACTAGAAGTCAAGAAACATACTCCGACTAGTTCCACATGATAAAGATAGTTTATTAGTATCGAAGAGAATTATTTGATCTAATAGATAATTAGAATAACATAGTAGATCCATTCGCGAAGGGTCCACTCGATCAATTCTTATCAAACTGATCGAAGGGATGGGATAAAGATTCTATAATTAGCCCCAAGTGCAAGTGAGAGATTGATAGAGTTTGGGATAGCCCTAGGGGCATTTACGTAATTTCTTACATATATCTAACTCGATAACCAATCTTATTTGAAATAAATGTGTTGTCTTTCTATTGTATACTTGATTTAGTGTGTTATAACAATTAATTAATTTAATTAGAAGTGTATTTAATGGAAATGTGTTTTAGTGATAGTAGTTATAAAGTATTTTAATCATGAGCAACTGACTAAAATAATTTGATTATCGTCAAATCATGGCACAATATCGATTAATGACAATAGTTGGGTCGAGGAAGTATTGAAAGTGATACACTATTCTACGATGGATTTGTCTTCTTGGTTATATGGGGTCAATACCAAGGTCATATAAAGTCAACTCAAACTAAAATCTCCGAATGGAGTAATTCGGTTGATAATAATAATTATTATTCAACCAAGCACTTTGTGTTTGGATTATAGAGTTGAATATGGATGATATTGAAATTTTGACCATTATCAAATTCCATAAGTCCAAAGTGATATAGTTTGACAGAGAAAAGTGGTGTAAATGGTTGTCACTAATAAGTAACTCTTATAATAAGTAAAATCGGATTTTTCAAAGGATGCATATGCGATAAATTTAGCCAAAATGTCCCACCACCAGCTAAGGTGAAGTGTGAACGTTAATATTTGATTTGCTTAATATTATCGCTGCTTGAATTCACATCTTTGAGTTACATAACCAAAGTGATGAATATTCCAAATGAACTATTTGATCTAATTAATCTTTATTTATTGAAAGTTAATCATATTAATTAATATTTGTGAAGTATCAATTAATTTTATTTATTTAATTTGTTGTTATTATTTAATAAAGTGTGTATATGAAAGTAATAAACGCACTTATCGATTTATGATATCAGTAGAAAGTTTAAATTTGATTTAAGTAGTAAATACCGAATTGGGCTTAAATAAATTAAATTAATATCTAGAGATTGACCAATCAGATCTAGGATTTGTTCTATCATTCGACGTGTTTCTTCCGACTTCATCCCAAGATAATTCTAAATATATTATTATATCTTTTAATTTCATTTATATCCCTTTAATCCTCTATCTTTCCCTTTTGTTTATATGCGTGGATTTGGATTTAGAATTGAATATTTCAGTTCCCCTTATTGAATCAACTGTATTCTTATCATGTTGATTTAAATTTTAAAAAACCCTTTACTCTGTTCTCTGCTATTCGTTTGTTATGAGTAATAATAATTTCATTTATCCCTATTGTAACATGTTGCAAATAATCATGAATTTAATAAAAGAACTAAATTAAATGTAACAAGGATAAAAATGGAACCTTTTAAAACATTGAATTTGACTACAAAATTTGCACCGTTTCGTTTATAGCGATTTTCTGGTCAATTTTCATATAATTTTGTTATCAGAACTAGTATGAAAAAGTTATTAACATTCAAAAACTTAATGTCAAAAATAATTAAATAATAAAACAAGGAATTAAATATATTTTTAAAGGGAAAGCTACATTGGTTGACACCATAATTTGGACCGGTCAACCCTTAGCGGTCGATTGGTCGGATCGTTCAAGCTAAGGTTTTTGTTGGAAGAACTGCCTGATTTTATTTAAATTGATCCAAGGGCTGATAACGATCTAAAACCTTATAAATAAAACCCTAACCCTAACCTAATACTAAAAACCATAATTTCATATTTCTCGTAAACAAAACTCTATCTCTCTATATCCCAAGCTTCTTTCTCCTCAAATAAATTTTTCTTCAAAAAAAAAACTAAAAATCAAATTCAAGAAATTGATGAAGGGAAATTTAATTAAATCAAAGAGAGTTCTACAACAAGTGAAAGTGATTTCAAGCGAACTAAAAGGGGATAGCTTTCTAAAGGTGCGTGGTTTCATAATTAGTTTGATGATTCACATGTAATTAAGTTTGTTTATACCCAGTTTGATCCAAAACTGGTTAATTTAATGTTTATCTAATAACTACAGTGGATTGGGAATTTTGTAGTATTTAAACCATATGAATATGATTTCCATTCTTAATCTAATTTAATCAAAGGAAATTTTTTTGAATAAAATTTAATTTAGGTTTAGCATATCCTTTTTGTTAAATTGAATAGAAATTTGTATAACTTTAATATGAAATTGGAACTGAAATAGTGAAATGATTATAAATTGATATTGAGAACATTAGAAGTTATAGATTTACAAATAAGGGTTTACATTGATGAGTAATTTATAATTAACAGAGAATGAACGATGACTGAATGGAGAAAAATTTAAACTAACTCTAGCCGGTAGATAGGCTCGTTGTAGCCAGTCGATAGAAAGTGGCTAGCCTCTCTAGTGACCAACGGTCGACCGATCAACGATATTCAAGTGAGGTTGAATCTCGACCCAAGGCCTAAGTTTATAACTTTATATATGAATGTAAGCATACTAGTAAGGAAGTTAATTCCCTAAGTTTTCAGGTCTAGGATGTAACGGGACAGAATAGATGTGTACATTGGCAATGAGGCCTATATACTATTTATTTAATGTGGTCGATATTCGACTAGGGGCAATTTTATCACAAATTGCACTCAGAGAAGGTTCTACGATGTACGTGCAACACCGAAGATGATGCCTACAGAAGTGTATAGCCCGACGCTAAAAGCATGTTCCTTAGTAAACGCAACGATGAGAATGTGATACTGTGTTGTTGATGGATCCTTGGCACTGTGCAATCAGTAGCGTTACATTACCATTGAGAGTGGATATGGATGTAGTGGACCCTAAGAAAATCTTTGGCATGAGTCAGCATTGCAGGCTCCCCCCAATGGTAAATATGTGTAGTCGTAATTTGGGAATGTAGTCCCAAGGTTGATATTGTAGAGGACTTTATGTTAAAATAGTTCCAACAGCTAATAATCGCTCCATATTTATTTTGAAGTTCAATTAGTTGTTCAATCCGAAGTATAAACCTTTACAAGATATTGGTATAGATGTATTTATAACTATACCCCTTAGGCTAATGAAACACGCCTTAGTAAGTAATTCACAAACACAAGTAGAGTACCCTAAGTCACATAGAGTATTAATGAAGTTAATTGCATATAATCACCATATACTAATGATATAACTCATTCAACGGACTTTTGTCCTAACCTGCTCCTTTCCTTTTTCCCCCATCGTAGGAGGACATAGCAATAGGCGACTGACCTAGATCCAGTACACAAATAGGCGAGCTTGGTGTTGTCATTTCTTATTACTTTTCATTACACTCCATGTAACTATTTATCGTAGTTAGTATCCATCAGACTTTATCCTTATTTCTGCTAACTCTACATTATGACTATTTATGCTTTGAGACTGTTTTCTGAGATATTTTCCAAGATGATTATTTTCTTATTTACATTTTATTGCCTTTTACTTGAGATCTGAAAGTATAGAATGTCTTAGATTTTATCCTTAAATTCTTAGTCTTTGTAACGTAAGAAAAAAACTGATACTCTTATTCTTGGCACAGCATAGGTTCGAAGTCATCTTAGATTTTGGATTGGTGTGTTCTCGTGGGTTGTCACACTTATTTTGTATGTTTATTTATCTAGTTTGTTTAACCTTGATCTAGACCTTCTTATCACGAATTTGTATGTGCCTATTTTTTCTGGTTTTGTTATTGTTATTAAAAAATGTATTTGGAATAATCTTGTTAGTAAATCAGTTTTCATTCTAGAAGATTTAGTTACGAATGTATACATATAAATTGCTATTTGAATAAAATTTTGAAATAATTACATTAGTTAATCATTGACTTATTTTTTTCATGTTTAAATTATTCTAAAAAAAATTTCTAATTAAAACAAAAAAGGAAACATTAATTTGGTGGTTTATTTATTATTTTACTATCTTTTTGCTAATTAAATCAAAAGAGGAAACATTTTGGTGATTTATTTCTTGTTTTACAATTGTATCTAAACTAGTACTAAATATTTGTTTAAAAAGAAAAGCATTCTATTTCACAAACTACATGGATATTATTCTTATTTTTATATTTATAATCTTGTTTTTCTTTGTGTGTGAATATGAGTATATTTATTTTTTGGCGGTTCAGTTTGACCCTATTCTTCTTTTCCTATTTGTTTTGTGCTATTCTCCATATACATACATACATACATATATATATATATATATATATATAATTTATAGTTTGTAACGACCCGTAATTTAATCACTTTGAACTTGGATATTTAATATATTTTTAAATATTTTAATAATGGATTTTATAATAGAAATAAATATGTTTTGTGTAATAAATAATAGTGGAAAACCAGTTTTGAAAATTTATTTACTAAATTAAGTAGCTTGGAGCAAAATCAATAATGTGACTGAAGATTTTCGACGTTTCATCAATCAAGAGTTATTGAAACAAGTTATGTATACCAGTGTACAAATGTACACATATATACCATTAAAAAATGCTTTACTAATGGAATGTTTCAGTTAAAAACGATGTTTAAAATATTACTTAAGTTAATAAAGGCGAGTTAACCTTTTCTTTTATAATTTAAAAAGAATTAAAGCATGAAATCTAAAAGCACATAAAATAAGAAAGAAGTGATGCCATGATATTGAAAGTGGTGTGTTGTCTAAATTATAATGGAGGGTTGTAGAAAAGGTTATGCTGGTAATTTTCCATTTTTCATTCCTATGAAACATTATCACCTTTCCACGCTTTCACTTTATTTGATTTTTAACTTTTCATTCTCTCCTTTTGCTCTTATGTCTTCACCTTCTTGTTTCTTTCTTTCTTAACTAAAACCATACCAAACCATACACATTTCTCCTTTAAATTATAAAATAACCCTAGAAAAATATTGCAAATATCACCACCATCCCAAAGTCATAAGGTTTAAAGTCCAAAACCCCCTTTCTAGGAGTGCATGAGTAAATAAGGGCATTCCCTGGAGTTTTGAGTTCAAATCGAGTGAGAAAAGTGGTGTCTTGGGTTTTTACTAGGTCGAGAAAGGCTTATGTTGCTTTAATTTGGTCGTAGCTTGCTTTAAGGTGAGCTAAATTCACTAGAAAGTAGTTTAGAAATCAACGAATTTTGCAAAACATACAATGTTGATTTTATTGTCTATACTAGTGTATGTTTGCATGTTTGGATATGTTTCCTACTTGAAAGTGGATTACATAAATATCCATTGTTTTGTAGGGGACAAAAAAGAGGTAGTCGAAGAATCTTCTTAGTGATAGGTCGCTAGGAAGCACTTTAAAAAGTATATATACATAGGTAATTTAAAATGGACTTTTGTAGAGAGACCCTAAGGGGTTTCTCGCCAATGTTAATTTACTTTCATATTTATATTGGTTGTGAAATGTTTCGATGAATATATATGACTGATACAAGTTTTTTGGAAGTGCCGTTATAGCGACTATTGCTATGTCAACATTTTAAAAATATCACTTTTCTTGAATATCATTGTGTTGACCTCCTGCCTGGATTTTTACAAAATAAATATTTAGCCATGATTTTTGCACTTTTATCGCAAAAGTGTGATGCTCGAAAAAAGGTAGAACCCCTTAAACTAATGTCTTTGAAAGTTCGAAATGAATTTTCTTTATCGATTTCGTAAAAAGTCAAGTTTTTAAAGAATTATCAAATGGTTTATTTGATTTCAAAACCCTCTAAATTTTGGTGAATGCATATCAGATCCATAGTATGTTGTTCTAAAAATAAAATAGGGTGTCCACACTTTGAATTTTTTTTAAAGAAGTTTACATTTAAATAGAGAACGATTTAAAGAAATTTTCTATACTATTTAGTGACCCTTTTTGTGATGTTTTTTCTAATTTTTATAAGAATGATTCTAACTTATTTTTCTCTTCTTGAGATTTAATATGGATAATTTTAACTTATTTTCTATAGATTTTTTTTTTTATAAATGTTTGTGATGTGAAAGCCAAGCACAAGTTCTGTTTTTATAAGTTTAAAATTTTGATTCGGTTATGGAAAGGATAAGAAATTTAATCTTCATTAATAATATCGCTTATATGGAAAGGATTTAGTCATATTATTAGCACTAAATGTCCAGGTGTGGTAACTCGTTCCTCTCTCGAACGTTAAAAATGTCGTCAAGGCAAGGCCTAGAGGAAACACTACCTTTACTGGCCTAGCTTCATTTTTAACCATGGGATAATACAAGTTTGAAATCGATAAGTGGTGATAAGGATATGCGAATTAATTTTCGTATATGATCATTTTGATTATTCCTGATAGTAGATTTATTGACTATCTATTTCACCATCGTTTTGTCTTTTATCAATCTAAGATGATTTATTGCTCATTTGAGCGTTGATATCCTTTGTGGAAATGACTAAAACCAAAGCACGAGTGAACGTAAAGCTTTGTGGAGTTACTCCCATTAGGGTATCTTCACATCAATTCTAGATTGGATTCAATTGTATGCACATAGAGACGTAAAATACTCGGATACTCTGTAAGGTTGGTGGTGTCTAGCTTGGACATTTTTTGAGTGAGTCTTTGAGTATATGAACTTCTCAAGCATATTATCTAGAAATATACTTTCGGTAAGGGGAGCATACCCTCCTTGTCAGTATTGAATAATTTCCCTTTCCTTGCTTTTGATTCAAACCTTTGAATTAATTATTTCTTAATTACGTCGGGAAGTGTCTTGCACTCTCCGCAATGTTCAATTATTTATGACTATTCTTTTATGATTAGATGTTTTTCTTGTGAGAGGAATCACATTCTATGTTTTGTGGCGTGGTCTCACATGTTTTTTTGCGTATTCCACTTTTATTTGGAGTTTACACATACTAGACTAAAGTTTTACCCGAGTTGTTTATTTTCCCTAAACTCTTGGGTACGCATTCCTATTTGAGTATTCAGGGAGTTACAAGTCACTTTGTGCTCTTTTGAAGATGATGGATGAGCATGGGGTTTCTTATATGTCTAGCTATCTATTTCCACTGTTATGAAATATTTGTTTTATGTACGTGTATTTTGTATTAGCGGGTGTATGGGTAGGTTGTTATAACTGCCTAGGCTGATAGTAGTAGTACTTTTGTTGTAACTCTGGTAACTCCATGTTGGGGAGTTACTTTATGTACCATCTTATTGTTATATTATATTTAACCCTTTTAGTGTGAGATTTTTGTTCTTTTCCTTTTTTTCACCTCATAACGTCTCACCTTTTGGATGCTTGGGCTATGACATATGAATACTGTGGATGTATTTTGTGTCATTCCAGGGATTGGAAAGGTGGGTCGTCACATAATTTATACAATTTCTAGTTTAGTGGAGAAAGAAAACGACAGAGCTTCACCATTGCGTCAGAAAATATGAAAAGAAAAGTGAGGGGTTAGGCCTGTATTTGTAGGGGTGTAATCAATCCCAACAGTTAGATTCGATTATATTAAATCTAGGTTGTTCAACCTGGGTTTAATACAAGCCGCTAGCTTATCATCGACCGACCGCTATGTCTCCGCTGCTCGACCGTTAGTTGTCAACCATTCTAAATGTGGGGTCGAACGGTTGCCTTTACATGTTAACTGTTGATTTTCATTTGCTTTGTTTACTAATTAAGCTAATCTAATTCGATTTGATTAACGTTAACGTTGGTTAGACGTTAATTATTTATTTAATATTAATTAATGTTAAATAATAAGATTTGTTTCCTTAATTACATACATAATTATTTTTCAACCTGAAATCTTCAAACATTAATAATATTTTCGTTTGAACTCCAACAAAACAAAGCTTTATATATAAAAATTGATTAGAAAATTACCGTGAACACAATGGTATAAGTTCCATAGAAAAAATCATTTGTTAAAATTTCATTTTAAAGCTTTTATAATTATTTATTATTTTCTTTTTAGTTAATTATCTTTTAATTTACAGCGTGTTACATGGCATAGACACCTGCAACTTAGGAGGTCAACCTGATCCGAAGACTGCCTAATTTCTACATAAGTATAGGTGCATATGCATTCCATGCCTATATGTACATATTACATTAGAATTTTTAACTAATAACAATGATTGCTTGTGGTTGATGGATGAGTAGATGGTTGTAAGTGTTAATTTGCATACGTACAAGTTGCATTTTTCCATCCTTGGAGATTTTGGGGAGGAAATCCCTTTATGGGGAAAGAATGTAACACCTTGCAAAAATTAACTGCAAATTTAGTAAAATAGCTTAAATTAAATATAACAAGGGTAAAAAATGGAATTTTCATAAATATTCGAATTTGGCTATGAAATTTGCACCACTGCGCCACACCAATTTTCTAGAAAATTTTCATATATAAAATTTTATAATTCGAGCTAGGTTATTAACGTTAGAAAATTTTAAGTTGAAATCATTGAATAATAAAATATGTAAATAAATATAATTTTTAAAGGGAAAGCTCCACTGGTGATGCCATAGTTTGGATCAGTTCACCCATAGCGGTTGACCTCTCCACATCAAGTGGTCGACTGGTCGAAGCATTTAGGCTAGGGTATGTGTTGGCAAAACTACCAATATTTTATTGGAACCGATCCAACAGCTGATGATGATCTGAAGGCCTATGAATAGAACCCTAACCTAATACCGAGAACCTTGATTTCATACTACTTATAACAAAATACTGTCTCTTTTAAACTCAACCTGCTTTCTCCTCAAATCTTTTCTTTAAAAACAGGTTTAAAATTAAATTCAAGAAAGTTAAAAAGGGAAATAAAATTAAATCAAGGAGAATTCTACACTAAGAGGAAGCGGTTTCAAGAAAATTAAAAGGGGATAACTTTCTAAAGGTGCGGAGTTTCATAATTAATATGATGATTTACATGTAATTAAGTCTATTTATACCATATTTGATCCAAAACTATTTGATTAAATGTTTTTCTAATAACTATAATGGATTGGGAATTTTGATACACATTTAACCTATATGAATGTGACTTCCATTCTTAGTCTAAACTGGTTAAGGAAAAATTGGCTGAATAAAAATTAATTTAGGCTAAACACGCCAATTTTGTTCATTTGAATATAGATAAATATAACCCTATTGATTCTAATCCTAAATTAATGCGGTTTACTAAAATTGAACATGAAATTGTAAAACAATTATAAATTGAAATTGAGAACAAAGGAAGTTGTATATTTACATATTAAAGTTTACTATAATGAACAATTTCTAATTAATAGAGAATAGATGATAATTGAACTGTAAAAAGAATTTAACTAACTCCACCGGTTAATAGTCTCAATAGAACCGGTTGACAACAGTCGGTCGATCGCTGCAGTAGCCAACATTCAACCAATTAATAATTTCCATGCGAGATTGAACCTTAGTCTGAGGCCCAAATTTGGAATTATATATATCTGTGTGTGTGTGTGTGTTAGTATACATAGGGAAGTTAGTTCCCTAAATTTTTGACTCTAGAACGTTACGGGACTGATTAGATGTGTACATTGGTAATGAGGCCTAAACACTATTTATTCAGCCTAGTCGATATTCTAGTAGGTCAATTTTATTGCAAATTGCACTAGAAGGAGGTAATATGGTGTATGTACAACGCCAACGATGATACTTGGAGGAGTCTGTGGCTTGGTCCTAATGGGAGGTTCCCTAGTACATGTGAGGATATGGACATGATGTAGTGTTGTTAATGGATGGCCGTTACTTTGCAATAAGTGACATTACGTTACCATTAAGAGTGTTCACGAATGTAGCATACCCTAAGACTTCTTTGGTGTGAGTCAACATTTCAGACTTCTCTCCAATGCGTAAATACGTTGTCATAATTTTGGAATGTAGTCTGAAGGTTGATCTTATAGAGCATCCTATGTCGGAATGGTTCCAACAACTATTAGCTGATCCATAGTTATTTTAGGTTCGATTAGTTTTTCGATCCTAAGTATAAACCTTCATAAGATGTTGGTGTAAGTATGTTTAGAACTATACCCCTTAGGTTAACGTAACATACCTTAGTAAGTATTTCAAAAACACAAGTAGAATACCCTAAGTCACATAGAGTATTAATGAAGTTAATTGCTTGTGCTCACCTTATATTAATGATGTAACTAATGCTCCAGACTTTTGTCCAACCTACTCTTTTCATACCCTTTTTCCCCCACTACAGGAGGATATGGTAATAGGTGATTGGCCCAGATCTAGGTGTAGAGAGGGGAGCTTGGCATTGACATTTCTCATCATTTTCATTACTTCATGTAACTATTTAGCATACTTAGTGTCTATCGCACTTTATGTTGTATTTCTGTAAACTACGGATTATAACTACGTACGTTTTGAGACTGTGTTTTCAAGGATATTTTCCATGATGATTATTTTCTGTATTTGTATTTTACTACCTTCCCCTGTGAGATCTGCAAGTGTAGAATGTCTTAGATTTCATCCTTATATTCTTAGTCTCTGTAATGTAAAATAAATTCCATAGCTCATACTTCTTGCAACGACGTGGGTTCGATTGTCATCCTAGACATTGGATCGGTGTATCCGAAGGGTGCGGGTCGTCAAACTTGGCATCAGAGCTAAGGTTTCCAATTCCTTAGGGGTTAGGCACATATTAAGAGAACGTACTTTAAATCTAAAAAAAGGTTTTCTAAGATGGTTTTCGAAAAGGTTTTCAAAATGGGTTACCAAAATTATATATGTAGAGAAAAAGTTTTTCCGTGGTTTTATATACAAGTACAACACAAAAAATGAAATTTTTTTTTTCCAATACTATCTGTGGAAAAGTTGCAAATAATTCTTAAATCAAAGGTAGCGAGGACGAGCGATCCTGCTTATTGCCACTCAAGTGATTCATCTATGATTCCAAGTGTAAAAATCCCGATTTGGTTCTTTCGGTATCTGCAAGTGAGAGGACAAGCTGAGTTTAACCCTAATTGGGAACTCAACGAGCGATTTCCAGTTGTAGTTTCTACCTATCCACCTTCCGTCTATTTTGCCAAGCAATGTAAGGACTTCGCGAGTTTAGAAGGGAAGCGAAAGTGGGATCGAGTCATACATGGACTCAAAAGCATGGATCAGCACTTGTGAGAGGATTTTTGGATTGATGGACCATGGAGATGACGGTAGGAGATAGCTTGCCACCTGGCATTTAGAAGGAGAGGCTCTTAATTAGTGGGACATGGAAATGACAGAGATCAATGAGGGAGAGATTACTTGGGGAGAGTTTATAAGGGGTTTTGAGATGAAGTTTCTTTCCATGTAGAGAAGGGGGTATAGTTGGAGAAGTTCATACACTTATAACAAGGATAGATGTTGGTGAAGGAATATGTATGTTAGTTGAATGAGTTGGCTAGGTTTGGTTGGATCTAATCAATACGCTTTACAAGAAAGCTCTAAAGGTTGCAAAGGGGCTGAATCAAGCTCTTTAGCATTTGGCCCTTAGTCACATTCCCATGGGTGCGGCATTTGAGGTTTTGGTGAAGATAGCCTTGCTAAATGCTATTTCTAAGAAGGAAGTGAAGAATGAGCCCAAGAAATCAGAAGGAAAGACATCCTAAGAGAATCAACACAAGGGCGAAATATGAGCCAAAGGGAAGATTAAGAAGAAGGAGCTCCATTGCATGAGATATGGTAAGAACAGGCATTTTGCAAAGGAGTGTAAGACTAAAATCTCAAAGATCAAGTTTCAACTCAACCAATTCAGGCACATGAGGAGGGAATGTCTGGCACTACCAAGGACCTCTACCTATGTGGTTTTGGCTTACACACTGGATGTTGTTCCTAGTTCAAGTACATCTCCAGTAGCACTAAGGGGAAGAAGGTTGTAATTGAAAGTGTGTTAACTTTATCTGATCTACATGTTCATACCATATTTGACATTGTGGCATCACATTCTTTTATCTCGAATAGACTTGTAGAAGAGTTGCACATAGACACTAGCATAGTTACAGATCCAATAGTTGTACCAAATCCTATTGAACGATAGACTTATTTACCTATGATATGTTGGGGGTCAGAAATTGCTTATTTTAGGGATCGAGTTCGATTACGATGCTTTTACTTTAGTATTTTCTGGGTTAGGGTTGATCTTGGGTGTGATTTAGATGACCATGTATGAGATGATCTTAGATTATGATAAGAATGTTGTTCATTTGGGTACTTGTAGTGGACGCATCTAAAGGTTTATTATGATCCTAGATGTTTGGTTATGTTGACTTACCAATATTCTTTAGATCCATCACATGATGAGTTAGACTTAGTGCCAATAGTTAGAGACTATTCAGATGTCTTTTTCAAGGACTTCAGTCTTCCACCCTAGAGAGAGATCAAGTTTTGGATTTATCTTGTTGAGAATGCTAGACCTATTGCCATACCCTTATGGCATATGGTTCCTAAGGAAAGGCGTGAGCTGAATAAGAAAGTAAATCAGCTTGTGGAAGAAGGGCTTCATTAGAAGGAGTATTTCAGAGTAGGGAGCTCCATTTGTAATTTCCACCAATGTAGATGGTTCTATAAGGCTTTGCGTCGATTATCGTAAGCAGAATAAGCTAACAAAGAAGAGTCATTACCCATTGCCACGCATAGACGATCTCTTTCATCGGTTGGTTGGAGAAAAGTTATTCTCTCAGCCTGATTTGGCTACCGAATTATGTCTATTGCATATGGGAAAGGATAATATTCAGAAGACTACTTATCATACACCCGACATTATGAGTGGTTTTTCATGCCCTTTCGACTGACCAACACACCCTTCTACTTTGTTGATCCGAGGAGTCGAGTTTTTACAGGGTTGCTAAGTTTGTGGTGGTATTTGTTGATGACATATTGGTTTATTCAAAAGCAGGGAGGAGCATAGGTTGCATCCATATGAAGTGCTCAATACACCCCATGAGCATAAGTTGAAGGTAAGTTTTCCAAATTTCACTTTTGGCACAATGTGGTACACTTTTGGAACTCATTGTCTGAGTGAGCTGGCGGTCGATCTTAGTAAAATTGTTGCAATATAGGATTGGCATGTGCTCAGGAATGCCATGGAAGCAAGGAGTTTCCCGGATTTAGTGGGCTTTTATAGGAAGTTCATTAAGAACTTCACTAAAATCTCTGCTCCTTTGACCCGCCTTACTAAGAAGAATTTAGTTTTCTCATGGGACTCGAAGTGTGAGGATGCTTTGATCAAACCGAAGGAGGCAGTGACTAGTGCACCTATTCTAGTATTACTTGAAGGTACAAAGGCATTCACTGTGTATACCAACGCTTGCGGTATGGGGTACGATGTGGATTTGATGCAGGAAGGGAGTGTAGTGAGCTATGCCGGTCGACAATTGAAAGTCCATAAGAAAAACTATCTTACCCATGATATTGAGTCGGCGGCCATTGTCTTTGCACTCAAGGCTTGGAGATACTATCTTTTAGGAGAGCGGTTAGTGCTATATACAGATCATATGTCTTTAAAGTATTTATTCTCCTAGAAGAATTTGAATTTAAGATAGTAGAGGTGGATGGAGTTATTTTCACCGTTTGATTTTAATATCTCCTATACTCTGTAACAATCTGGTATATTCAACCATTCGCATCCCTACACGTCAGACTTGAATTTCTCAAAATATCAGATTGTTAATTTTTATTTGGCAAAACTCAGCATATATAGTAAATAATAAATCATAGAATCATAGACACAGAGTAATATAAAAATAAGTAGCGGAAACAAATGAATAGTATTTTATGAAGCTACTATAAATATATAATAGAGTTAAGATAAGATATAACAGAAATCTCGAATACAATAGTAAAATAACAAAATCTAAATATATAACTGGAGTCAACTGAATAACTGAAAGCTGAATCGATAGTTGGATCTCCAAGCGAAGCTCCAAACTCCAAAGGTTAGTCTCGAATGCTGTGACACTCAATCTGACCTGAGCGTAAAGAAAAACAGAAAAGCACAAAAAACTCGAGTCAGGATTAACATTATTATATTAGTAAATCCAACTTCGAGTGAAATATCAACTGAAATACAGGTAATTCAAAGGATGTTTGGGATATCCATCCTCTAAGGATCCGTGGAACTGTCTACTATGCAGTAATATACGCTATTAACAACCAAGTGTTATTATAATACCGTGGTCATTTCAAGATATAATACTCGACAACCAAAGCATTTCTTATCAAATCCTCTGATATTATAGTAGTGTCTATATAAAATACTTAGTCAAATAGCCGAAAATTTTACATTATTAAATTCCAGCAATATTAGGCACTACAATCAAAACCATAAAAGCACGTACGGAGAATGGATTTCCATCAATGGCAGGGCTAATGGGGTACCACCCGTCACAACACGTGGTCTAGATCATCATACCAAGGATCCACCCTGATCCCCTGCATCACAAGACCGGAGCTACCCCTTACTGGATAGTCCGAATAAGATCACCCCACGGTTGGGATCAGCAGCCGCCCACACACCCGAATAAAAGAGACATCTAGACAGGGATGACCGTACCCTAATTGGTTGCTAGCCACTTGGCCTTGTATGCACCTCCCCTCTATTATCCATTCTCAGTTGATGAGGCTCGAGGCTATGCGTTACCTTTTTAGCACACATTCACTTATAATGCTCATCATCCTCTTGACGATGTTCTGATAGCATTCATCCATACAAGTCCGTTCCGGGTTCGAACGGAATCGAAGGCACTATTCGTACTACATCCGTTTTGGAATCACCCTTAGGATTAGTAGCGATTAGCCCTTTCACTTCATTGCACCATCTTCGACTCTAAGCTCTCGTCTTCCTTATGGAACGTTCAAACCGGATGGAAGTGGTTTTCGGGAAATTAATCCCAATCCCATCTCTTCGAAACGATCAGCGCATTAGCAAATATTGATAGTCAGTTATTTAACTATCAAACAACATTCACAAACAACCATCAGATTTAAATAATTTTCCAAATTATTTATTTATTTCAAAATATCTTCGCAAGATATTTTTTTCTACATTTCAATCCTTTGAAAATAGTTTTCAAATCACTTTTTCTCTCGCGGAATAAATTTCCACCCAATTATTTTATTTCCCCTGAAAAATAACTAAGTCTTAATACTTTAGATTTTAAAATAAATTTTAATCACTTTATCCAAAGATATATATAATTTAAAAAACATTTAAAAATAAAAAGTACTTGAAACACTTTATTTAAAATACTAGTTATGAAATCTTATAATAATTTCTCATGTAAACATAAGCTAAAACTATTTTAAAAATAAAAGTAATTTTATAAGGTATAAATATTAAATATTTATCCTTAAACTCATAATACTTGTCAAACCTTCAGATAATTACTACTATAATTAATTTAAATAAATATTTACTTTTAAAATTCTAAAACAATATAAAATAATAGAATTTCTCTTAAAACATTCTTTAAAAATCACTTTAAAACCTCTAACTTATACTTGGAAATCTTTCTTTGAAAATATACTCGGCTTTTCAGGGAAACACACTTTCCTTTCCACACCTTTAAAAGTAAATCACTATTTTTTTTAAACAGATCATCCTTCCTTTATAAATTCCCATCCTGAATTTATACTTCAAAATTATCCTCTGATAAATATTTCAATTTATTTATAAACCCTGTTTATAAATTTCACAATCTCATTCTCCTTTATTCATAGTTCCAACACTTGGTTGGTTTCCAAATCGATTTCCAAACCGACTATATTTTAAAATATATTCCTTTATTACTAAATTTTTATCTCAAAAACCATTAATTTCATATTACACTTCTTTATTATGATTTAAAATCTCTTTTAAACTGAAAATACAAATTTCGTACCTTATTGCAAAATTCTTCTTTTATTCTCAAACTCATTCAAATCTTAAATTTAAAAAATAAAATTCTTCGTACTTACAAAAAAATATTGCTTAAGTCCTTATTTTAAATAAAAATCCTTTTTCCTATTTATTAAAAATCCCTATTTTTTCCCAAATTCATTCTTTTAATTTATTGAATTCACTATAATTGTTTTACTTGAAAATTTCCTTTTTATTTATTTTTAAAAAAATCCCAACTTTATATATACATATATATTATTTTCCTCAAATACTAATATATATTCAACCAAGCCATAGCATTTCATAATTTCAATTCCCAATATAATCAATATAATCCATCACGGATTATCACATAAGTCACGTTTCTGAATATAAAATACATTCAACATTTGAGGAATCCAGTTGGATCCCTCCAACCTGCTTTCCTGCATCCACAGATGTTAGCACAACAGTTAAGAATACCAATCCCACTTCAAGGCGGGATATTGCGGTATAAATGGTCATCCTCTATTATGCGGGGTTCAAAGGTCTCATCAGCTATATAATGTGGAAAATCAATCACTCCAATATATATATATATATGTGTGTGTGTGTGTGTGTGTGTGTGTGTGTGTGTGTGTGTGTGTGTGTATATAATATCACAACCAGACTGATAATAAATAATCAATTCAAGTAATCAACAATTAATTTAAATTTTACTATTTAAGTTTAAATGATTATCCAAATGAGTGAGATTAACTCACCTTTGATTTTTTTGTTTGCAAATCTAATCCATCTCGACTTGTTTCTCCATGATTTTAGACCTTGTATAAATATTTATGCAGTTTATCAATATTCGAAATAATCGAATAATTAATTACCATTTTAAAGGTTAATTAACTAATATTTTAGTTTAAAACTGATTTCCTTTAATAAATTATTTTTAGTAATCAATATAATTTATTAACCAGTTAAACAAATTATTTCCTTGATAAATTGGTAAATTTAAAATGTACATTTATTTTCTTTTGAAACTACATATGTATATACTCACAAGATAATCTATATAGATTTTTTCCAAACTTTATCTATACAAAATAATTCCCATATAACTTTCCAATTTAACACTATTAAAATCCCTGTTTTCAAAAATCTTATTTATTCTATTCCAGTTTAAACATGGTTACACACATCAGTATCTAACTTTATCCTAAATCTTTCCAACCAGAAAAAAGATTTCTGTTTTCCTAACCCTATGGGCGCACACACACACACACATATTACCAGAATATGTATTAAAATTTTTATAGTAGCATTTAAAATGTGTATATATTCATTTTATCTTCTATATTTTTTCTGCATATATAAAAACAAATATGAATTTAAAATCGAAATAGGCTATACCTTGCTGCCTCGACATGTCGCTTGACCCTAGACATCATCGCAAAATCTCCACCCATACCTCGGCGAACTCCCATCACCTCATTTGCACTCATGCGAACCTACTACTAGTTCCAGATCGATTAAAACCCTAGCCTGACTTCGAGTTCGACTTCCCTCCTCGTGAACCATCATGATGCCGCAGCGTCCCCCACAACGACTCACGATCGAATCCATATACAGCCTCGATTTCTTCATGCGCGAGCCTCCTCTCCATTGCATTCCAAACACTAACAAATCTATCCACCTCAAGCTCTCGCGTCTACGCCTAGGCCACGTGATCAAACCCTAACACAATTCAAGCTCGACCTAACCTTTTGTACTCGAGCTCGAACAGAGAAATCGCGAATGCTAACGGTTAATTTTTTTGGGAAGGAACGAATTGATTTAAATTTGGGAATTTAAGTTTTAAAAAGAGTTCGTTTTGAACCGGATTAAGAAATGGAGATAGCTCGAGATTTACTTTCTTTTATATTTTTTACTGGCTTGGTTTCGTTCGATCTTCTTGAATAACTAAAGAAGGAACGCATGTTCAACCAAATGTACACGTGTTTTAAATTTCTATACGTGTCCACATAGATTTGCAATAGTTCCAATGCAATTATATTATTTATTTAAATTCAAATTTAAATCATCTTCAATTCGAAGCTCAAAATTTTTTCACATCCTATCAAGGCGTGCCTCTAAAAGTTTATAATATTATACCCCTATTCCGAACACACTGGAAAAGGTTTTTTAGTCCTAATTCGATCGTATGGAGAAGATAGCTTTTGGACTCAGTTACTGTATTGAATTTCAATAAAGATTTCAGTGCGTTTATCTACCGTATGATCACACAATTCCAAATGCTACGAAAATTGAAATCCGATAATATAACACTATTACGGATCCAATGGCACTGGTTTCGTTGAAATCCGAGACTATCCCTCGTAAGGCTATTTTTAAATATCGATTTAAACAATATATTTTCAAACTGAACAAAACAGTTGTAAATTCAAGTTTCAAAAGTTCTATTATCTCCAGTATTATCAATATAAATTTTATAAACCTTCAAATTATTTTTAATAGACTCAAAATCCCGTAATTCATATTTTACCTGATTTCCAATTGTTTAATTCAATAGTTTATTTGTCAACCAAATAGTGATATTTGAAATTCAAGTTGAAGATCCAGAATAACTATAGCACCGAATGTATTAGATGATTTAGGAGTTAAACCAGATATGACTATAGTTCGAAACCAGTTCATATAGTCACGAGAGATGAGAAGAGGTTAAGAAACAAGACAGTCGGATTAGTCAAAGTCCAGTGGAGTGACGACGAGAGGGACTTTACTTGGGAAACTGAGAGCAGGATTAGAGATACTTGTCCTGACTTGTTTCGTGGTATGTTTCACCTTTATGTTTGATTATTGTGAGTATGTTGCGGTAATTTCGAGGATGAATTTATTTAAGGAGCGGAGTCCGTAATAACCCTAATTTTGAATAACATTATTTAGGGCATTTAATTATATAAATTAATTGAAATAATGTAGATGGTTAAGGGATTGAGTTTTGTAAATTAATAAGGGGGCCATGTCTTAATAAATATAAGCAAAAGAGAACTAAAATCAGGTGAGTAGAAAGTGTATGATAAGGAAAAAAAATAGGAATAGTCTTTAATCTTATACCTTAAACCCTCCCACCCTTCATTTCTCATTCATTTCTGTTAGTTCATGAGATGATGGTTTTGATGACAACAACCTTAGGAATTCTTATAAATATAAATACTAATATTCTTGTCTAGATATATATGTATATGCAGGGTATATATATGTAGCTACTGAGAATGAAGCCTGTATAGATTGAAGAGATCAAGACTGAAGACTCATGAGTATCAAGAGCCCAAGAGTTCAAGATATCAAGATAAGTAATAGAATTTAGATTTATGTTACTTCATAATAGCAATAAAATCTTCATTCGAATTTTAATTGTGGAATGGAATCCACCTTCTCGTTTTAATATTGGGATGGAACCTACGACCTCTTTGGTGGAATGGAGCTCACGACCTTCTCTTGTGGAATGGAATCCACGAAATTTTCAAATGACTTATGTTTATATTATTTCAAAACTATCTTTTTAAAAAAGACATCTCTCTCTCTTAGATTAAATATTTTAGCCTTAATTCAAAATCTACTTTCAATCATATTAATTTCAAAATCATTTGTTGTTTTTAAACTATCTTTTGATTTTAATATTTTAGCTTTAAATCTCAAAAATATATTTTAAAAGAAGTCTATACTTAGTTTTTAATATTACTTTTGCATTATAGATATATATTTTAAGATTACATTCTTAAACTCTTTTATATGTTGTAACTATATTCAAAATAGTTGACAAAGTTTAGAAAATGTTTTGACAAAATTTAGAATAGAAATCATTTCAAAACAAAATCAATTTTCAAATGTAATATAGGCATGTCGACATCCCTATACCCCCATGTCAACGTGGTAGCCGTAGATTTCAAATTTTGAATTTTCGAAAGAAGTGTCTATTCGTCATAACATTTCGTAAATGGACCGTTGTTCTCCTATATATACCAGTTGTTTACAACAAATTTTAAGTCAGTTTTTCTTCATTTCTTCACTCCTTCTTCTCCATTCAAATATTCTCTTATATTCCAAGTGTTTTAAAGAAACTCTGCCAAAAGCCTAAGTGAATCAAACTCGATCGTCTCTAGTTTGATTCTCTGCCACTCTCTCTCAAAGATCTCAGTGCTATTCAGAGTTATAGGATCATTTGTAATCAAAGATTGAAAGATCAAAGCGTATTGAGTCTCTCTCTATTAATGTGTGATTGGAAACGGTGTGACTGTGGCTCGTAAGTCAATTGGGTGTGATTGTAGCCCATAAATCAATTAGGTGATCTTATAGCCTGGTTGAATCAAGAGAGTTTGCCCTGGACTTGGAGACAGAAGGGTGTATCTCATGGCATTGAAATCGAGTTTGTAATATCGATATTATACTTGAAAAGAAATCTGTATAAGAAATTGTGTGAGACTGGATGTAAGATAAATCCGAACCAGTATAAAATTTCAGTGTGTTCTTTCCTTTACTGCTTTTATGTACTATTTGCATTTGTGTCTAGTTCTGTGATTGTTTCTGTGTTTGTGAATTGCATTTGTTTGTTTTTAATTTGAAAAGGTTTCAAAAAGATTCATAAAATTAACTAAACACTATTCACCCCCCTCTAATGTTAATCCAACCTTAAGATCCATAATCCGCATTTCCAAAATTTGGTATCAGAGCATTGGTTTTCAAATTTTTCATAATTTGATTTTTGAAAGTTTTCAAATGGCTGCCAACACTGGTAACGTCAACACTATCACTGGTTCATTTGTAGAGGGTCAGTCTATTGGCAGACTACCACTTTTTAATGGCAATAACTATGCAATTGGGCATATAGGGTGAATATCTATTTACAATTAATAGGATTAGATATTTGGAATATCACGCAAACTGAGTACATTCCCATTAGATATTTGGATATTTGGATTAGATATTAGATATTAGATATTTACAATTCTATTCTGTATACTTGATGGGAATGAGTTTAATAAAGTGTCTATCTATAAGTCTGCGTATGAGATCTTGAAAACTTTGCTAGTTACTCATGAAGGAACAAGCAATGTTAAACAAACAAAAACATCTGTCTTGACCAATTTGTTTCAGTTATTCAAGATGAATCCAAATGAGTCCATTTCAGACATGTACAGTAGGTATCAAGACATTATGCACTCACTAATTGCATTATGAAAGAACTTTTCCGAAGAAGATCATGTTAGAAAAATATTGAATTCTCTCACTTCGAAATAGGGTCAGAAGACTCTAGCAATTGAAGAGACAAATGATATTAGTACTCCGAAAATTGGAGAATTGATTGGGAATTTGATGACGTTTGAAGTACAAATGCAAGGGAGAAGAGATAGCAAGGCCTTAGAAATGAAGTCAATAGCGTTCAATGCAATAAAAGATGGTTCAGACTCGAAAGTGATGACAATGAAGAAATAGCCTTGATGATAAGGAATTTTAGAAAGTTTTTGAAATATAGAAAGATGAAAAATTACAAGAGAAATGATCACAAGAATTTTGGAAATAGTAATGAGACTCAAAACAACGTCAGATGCTACAATGTAATGAGCCAGGCCACTTAAAAAGAGATTGCATGCATTCTTATGAACAGAAATTTTCTCCAAGTAATGATTCGTAAAAAAAAAGAGCATATGCTGCTATACTAGACGATTTAGGTTCATCCTCTTGTGATGAAGATCAAAGACAAAAAATTCAAACGTGTGTTTTACAGCTATTCATGAGTCTGATGATCTTGGAAATTTGGATCTAAAAATAGGTACGCATTTTAAATTATATTGATTGAAATTGCTTGTTTGAATGTTTAGTCGTTTGCATGTTTTGAAATTGCTTGTTGTTTGAATTTAAAATTTTAATTTTCAAAAAATATTATTTTAATATTGAAATATTAATATAAAGTTATATTATTTAATATCATTTCAGATAAAATATAAATTAGATAATAGGATATATAGATATAGATATTAAATCAAGTAGAAAATAAGTCACATGATTTAGGGGACCCATGTCGACATGACCCTACCCCCATATCGACATCCCTGCCAGAAATTTGGAGTTTAAATTTAAATTCAAAACTTTGAATTTCCCTCCACCTTTTCACCAATTCCAAAGCTCTGAAAAGACTCGCTTGACCAGAGAACATGGCTCTTAGATATCTATTTATTTCCTTAACTTTATCCTATCTTTTCACTTTCATTCCAAAACTCAAACCCTCAAGTTCTTTGCCTTCTTCAAAAATTGCTTCCTTAAGCACTTCATCCACCATGAGATTGTCGAAGGCCACCAAAGAGTTTCTCTACAATGATTTGGAAGCTATCAAAGCTTACATTAGCTATGTAAACTTTGGAAAGGTCCATACGGGAAAATTTGCTATCTTTAGCGATTTTCCTTCATACGCAGTCAATGTTCTTTTCGAAGAGAATCAAATTCTTAGCTTAATTGATGATTCTCAAAATGATTTTGTTTGTTATCCGAATTTTGTCAAAATGTTTTATGCAAATTTGAATCGTGCTTTTTATGAAGGAAATGAAAGGGAAGTGTGGAGTACCGTTAAAGGAACGCGTATTGTTTTAAATAGTGAGAATTTGGGTAACTTTCTTAGTTGTAAGAGTACGGGAATGGATCTTTCGGATTTTAAAATTGATGACCATGATCGTGAGACATTTCATCACATTTTTGAATGGGATGATAACTTTGAGTTTATAAATCAAAATTTGCATCCTAAATCTAGAATTATAAACCTTCTTTTGCAACATACCATAACTCTAAGATTGGAAAATTTCAATCATCCAACCTTAAAAGTTTGTAAGGATCCTTTTTCTATTTTTGGGCACTATGGCACTAATTGGGCACAAGTGATTTTGGATGAACTTCGTCTCAAATTTTTTACTTTAGGTGAAAATACTTTATACCATGGAATTTACCTCACTCTGATTTTCAACTACTTTGGTGTTGATTATAAGAGAGAGGAGTTCATTTCTAGAAAAGTGTTTAACCATGCTAACATATCTTTCATGAGAATTTCGCTTGTGTTTCAACCATATGAAACACTTGCCGAAAAGGATGAGAGATTGGCTCATGAAGAGAGGGAAGAAGAAGAAGAAGAGGAAGAAGGGGAAGAGATGGAAATTGAAGAAGAAGGAGAAGAGGAGGAAGAGACTTCATTGGAAAGCATCGAATACCCTATCACTCCTACCAATGCATCCAACAAAATGGTTCTCAAGAACCAAAAGATTATCGTGAAAAACCAACGGATTCTCAAAAGATCCATTAGTAAAAAAGTTGGACAAGATTTCAATCAAAATAAATAAGTTCTTTGGGAAAGTGAGTCGCAAGCTTGGAATATCATCATCTTCCTCATCCTCTAACTAATTCTAGTTTTATTTATGTTTTATTAGTTTGTATCTCTCTTTATTTGATATTATGTACCGTTTCATGTAATGTTATGTATCGTTTTATGTAATGTTATGTATCCTTTTATGTAATGTTAACTAAAATTATCAATGTAAATCCTTTATTTCTGTTTATCAGCTCTATAATAACTCTGGAATGCTTGTTATTATATTATATAAGTTTATAGATAGACTTGTACATAATATAAAGAAATAAAGCAAATTGCGAAAATTAACAAGGGCATATCGACATCCCCCTACCCCTCATTTCGACTTGTAATGGCCAAAAACTGTTTTCTGTTTTGAATTGAAATTGACATAACTACCTTGTGTCTTTTTATTTCAAAAGATTTTCTAACTCTTTAAATACTTGTTTCTTCTAGAAAAATGTATACTTTCAATTCTCTCTATTTTCCATTGAATTTCTTCATATTTTATCAAAAAATGGCCTTTCCTATTCATAATCTAAGTGAGAATCTTAAAGAAACTTTCAATTCCTTTAAGAACATATTTACTTTTATCCTTCGCAAACAACGACATTTTGAATTAAGCCAAATGCAAATGATAAAGGAACAAGATAAGAACTTCGATGCCATTCGATGGATGATCTCTGCCCTCAACAAAGAAGAACTTGAAGCGAATCCAGAAGGAACTCTAGACAGAGATAATGAAGAATGGGTGGGTTCAAGTTCCATGAAATGTTTGATTTGACATATGTGGTTTGATTGACTTCTATTTTGTTTGATTTGATTTGGTTTAGATTAATATGGTTTGGATTGATTTGAATATAGTATGTAATATATGATTGAACATGGTGTAGTTTGATAAGAACATGATGTATATATTGATTGATTATGTTTAAAATTTTCATATCTCTCACTTTTAGCTTACTATATTTTACTCATATTATTATCTATCTAATTTACATTCTACTATACTGTGTTATTATCATATACGGTGCTGTAGCATAAGATTTAGGGGGAGTTATGTAGTTTAGGATTAGTTTTGCTGATGGCAAAGAGAGAATTATAAAATAGGTAAGACAGGCTTAGATTAAGGGGAAGTTAGTAAATTAAAGGGGAGTTGTTGGAATAAGGGGGAGTCAGAGTAGAATCGAAATTTGTTGGAGTCAATTTTGTAAGCAAAGGTTGTCATCATCAAAAATGGGGAGATTGTTATTTTTTGAGATGATGGTTTTGATGACAACAACCTTAGGACTTGTTATAAAATATAAATACTAATATTCTTATCTAGATATATATGTATATGCAGGGTATATATATGCATGCATTGAGAATGAAGACTGTATAATATAGAGATTCATGATTGACGAATTCAAGATTGAAGAAATCAAGATTGACGACTCATGAGTATCAAGAGTTCAAGAGTTCAAGATATCAAGATAAGTAATAGAGTCTAGATTTATGTTAAAACTTCATAATAGCACTCAAATCTTTATTCATATTTTAATTGTGGAGTGGAATCCACCTTCTTTCTTTAATAGTGGGATGGAACCCATGACCTCTTTCGTGGGATGGAACCCACGACCTACTCTACTGGAATGGAATTCACGAAATTTTCAAAACTATATTTCTAAAAGGATAACTCTCTGGGTATAAATATTTTAGCCTAAATTCAAAATATATTTTTAATCATATTAATTTCAAAATCATTTCTTGTTTTTAAACTATCTCTTGATTTTAATATATTAGCTTTAAATCTTAAAAATATATTTTAAAATAAGTCTATACCTACTTTTTAATATTACTTTAAAACTTGTGCGTCTGTTTCATAAATTAATGTTGTATTTTGTTGTATATTTTTAAGTAAGAAATCCTGTACCTATATGTGTACTGCGAATTTTGTATGGCCAGTTCTTTTAAATATCTAGTTACAGAGCAAAGTAAAGTAGAAAGAAAAATTAATAAATCTTCATACAAACATTTTTAAGTTTAGGATTTCAAACAAACAAGTTTGTTTAAACTTAAATCAAGGCTTAGAATTTGTTTTAAGCTCGATATTGAAATATTTTCTCTGCAAATTAAATTTTACAGTAAAAGGATGAATATATGAAAAATTCGAACATTTTAAACCATCGATTCAATTACATAGCTTGAATCTACATAAGAAGATAGGATTTTTAAAACAAATATGTTGATTTTTAGTTAAGTGTGCAAGGTACAGTTCCTAGTTGAACCAAATATGTTTTTTAATCAATTTCTGATGATCGAGCAAATCGTAGATGTTGAATTTTTGTTTAAAGGTAGTTTGTTGATCAATGATTTCAGGAAAATTGTTAAAAAAAATTCTATTGCAAGAATCGATAGGACGAGACAAATTTAGGGTTTAATCTTGAGTTTTACAGTGGTCTGGAAACGTGGTGATTTCATCACCACGGGTTGATCGAGTTCCGTAAGCTTCAAGGAGATGGTAGAATAGGGTACCGGCAACGTGAGGCCGGAGTTGTGGATTTTCTGATGAACGGCGTGAGTAGGACGAGGCATTTTTGTTTTGGGTATGTTCGAGTTACAGTTTCAACGAAAAGGTAAATTTCGATTTCGAGTTTTTGGCTTCGAATCAGTTTCGATTTCGAGTTTAGGTGAGATTTGCTAGTTGCCGAAGGTCGTGAAGTTCGCCGGAGCTACGGCGAGACGCCGTGCACGTGTACGGCATAGTTATGGTGTCTGGTTGTTGAGTGGAGAACGTCATGAGTTGATACTCGAGAAAATGGAGAGCGTGCTTCGGGTTGGAACGTGAAATTCTTGAGCCTGGAACAGTATATTAAGTTTAAACTAAAGTTTTAAAAAGAACATAGAAGAAGAAGGAGCATATGCGAGGAAGAGATACGGCTTCGGGGAAATGCAGGGTGAATCTCGAGTGTTTACTCGAGTAAAACTTAGGAAGTACTCGGGTTGGGTTTCAAAATTCTTAGCTGAAGAAAAATTTATGTTATTTCATCTTAAACAAAGTTTAAGTACCGATGGCCTAATTAATGAGTTCATTTAAGTTTAATTAACCAAGTAAATATTTAAGAATGTTTTTTTTTAAAAAAATCTTAATTAATATTTTAATTAGGTAGTTGATGTAAGGTAAGTGTTAAGGTTAATTAATATTAAAGTTTTTAGATTAGTAATAATTTGATTCAAAGTTATTAAAGAAGATTTTAAAATGTTAATTGAGATAAATTATTTTTAATAAATTGTTTAAAAAATATTAAGAATGATTAATCTATAATTGTAATTAAAGATTGGTTAATTAATAATTAAGTGTCTAACTTATTTGTAATTAAGAATTGTTAATTAGATAATTAAAGTTAATTAATTAAGATGATTAATTAAGGAATAATTAATTAATAAAGTTAATTAAAATTTAACTAATTCCTAGTTAAGAATAACTAATCATTGATTTAAAGTAATTAATAAAAATAAGCATGTGGTTAATTCACTTAAATCACATTCACCTTAATTGAAGATGATTGACTATCATCAAACGTTGTGTGCCGGATTGATATTTCTGTTGTGATACTGTGTGATGTGGATTGCTTTGTGCTGAACTGTGATTTGTGATTTGCTTCTGTATGTATGTGACAAGGAGTCGGATTCCAGTTAGTTATCCGAAACCCACATCGAACCCTGAATGTGAATCTTTGTAATTGATACACACACGTGTTTTAAAATTGAGCGCTCACTATTCGGTTTAGCCGGGAAAGGACCTTTGTATCATATAACCCATTTCGAATAATGATACGTCGAAATTAATAGCATTTGAAGACAGTGGTGAAGACGGGGTGTCTTCAAAAATGATAGGATTGCCTATCGAATGTCTCTACGCTGAGTTGCTCCGGTATTGAGATCTCCACATGTGATGGGGAGTCCGATCGGGATTGTGAATACCTGGATTTGCAAGGGCTTCTTCCTTTATTGGACGAAGTGCCTTCGGTTCTGTTCGAACCCGGAACAGACTTGTATGGTTGTATGTCTGACACTACACTTTGAAATATAAAGCAGATTTCTTTCAAATACATATCTGTTGGTGGTGGAGAATTTATTCACTTAGCATAGCACCCTTCTATGAAACATACGAGCTCAGAGGTTATGTAGTTGAAGGTTATCAGCGATATACTCCCAATTTGGTAGTGTTGCATTCTAAGTGCTGCTGTGCGTTGATGATCATTTGTTGATCATTTGTGATCAAAGCAGGACTTTCGTGTAAAGCGTAGCTTTATGGACGAGACCTTATCAGACCTCACAACTTGGAAATGGTTGAAACAGGGAAGATGCGGCAAGGTTATGAAGGTCGCACCCTTTAGGGTATGTCATTTCCTTCTGGAAAAAGGTGGTATCATGGTATGGAGCCCAAACACTTTACCTATGTGGTTGTTGCAATCCCATTTACTGTGTGGTTGTTGCTTTGTGGTAGAAGGCCCTCGGATAAAGGTGGCAAATGACCGGGGGGTGGCATACTCAAGTAGTAGTTACCTAGTTACAGAGGTGACCCGGCCTTATGTTGGCAGAGAGCCGGGTAGGTTCTCGGGACGTCCCTCCAAAGGCGTTCCCATGTGGCAGTAGGAAGTTCCTTAGCCTGACCATTTGTTGGAAATCCAATTCCCAATACGAACCCAGTACGGTTTTAGTTGTATAACCTGCCGTTTACTTATGGTGGTCACCACTGTTTAGATGGTAGCTATAGTAGGCATAGTTCGGAATGTCTATGCTGGCTAAGGTTAATATTATACTTTTGAAATGTTTTCTACACTATGAACTTGTAATAATATTAAAGAATTTTCCCGTATCAAGCATATTTGACTATCACAAGAAGAAATCTCCCCCAATTCTGCGATTGCATTGTGTGTGTGGCGGGTGGTCTTATGGTAGTTTCATTTTCCAAAAAGCATACCGGATTTTCTTGTATAAATCTGTTTTATTTAAAAGCAACTATTTTTGTTTACTCATACCAGTCCCATGACTGACCCGGAGTTTATTGTTTCCTTTCTAAACTCAGGGCGCCCATCATTTCCACACGGGCAGCCTAGTAGTAGATTTTCCGTGTTTTGGTATTAGCTGTAATTTGGAGGCTATCGGTTTTTAGAGGCTTTTGTCTTGGAGATATTTTTGTAAGCTTTTGGATCTTAAGGTGCTTAGTTTGGAAGTTCGCTATCACTTCATTTCCTTGAAGACTTTTTGTCATATGATCGCTTGTGGTTCAATTATGATGTTCTATTTGGAGTTGTGATATATGTATTATGATACTCTGATGTTGTAATGGATATTATGATGATGTTGTATCTGCGATGTAATGCATAATATTCATTTTGTTTTCGCTGTTTTATATTCATCTAAGGTTGTTATAAGCTCCATCCGATTGGAGTTCGATGTTTGAATCTTTGGCAGTCGAATACAAGTGAGGTATTTGATGTCGATTTTTGAACATTGGATTTCGGGTAATGACATGTGGTATCAAAGCTGAAGGTTGAGTAAGAACTTTAGCTACGGAGTATAACACATTATATGGCTCATTAGAGATAGTGTGAAGTATACCCTAGAATGAGCCCCAAATTTTCTTAGTCTATTTCCTTTAACTGTTGATATTCCTTAAGTTATCTCGTCCGAATATCTAAACCAATTTTCTTACTAATTACAGATAGTAAGAATGAGCGGACGAAGAGTAAGAGCTGGGGGGCGAGGAAATGCCACAGCACCTAGTCAAGTTCCTCCAACAGCAGATGCAGTTTTATCTATTTAGCATCAGCCGAATCTGGCTGATTTATATAAGAGTTTCTCAAGGCTTGGTGGTAAGCCGTTTACTGGCAAGGATTCGATTGTTGAGGGCCAAGCATGGATCAGATCATGTGAAAGAATCTTTAGAGGGATAAAGTTGCAAGATGATCAGATGCGACTCATAGCTTCTTGGCAACTTCAAGAAGAAGCCTTAGCATGGTGGAGACAGTTACTGTAGATAAGCCGAAGATGAGTTTACTTGGGAAAGATTTAAAGAAGTATTTGAGAAGCGCTATATGCCATCGGCCGGAATTTCTCGAATGTACCAAGTATTCATAGACTTAAAGTAAGGGAGTTTGTCATTTGAGGAGTATCTAAACAAATTCAATGAATTGTCTCGTTTTGGTCCATAATTGGCGAACACACCTTTAAAGAAGAATGAAATGTTCATTCGTGGGATGAATAAGAAGTTCCACAAAAGGATGACTGGCCACGTCAAAGAATCCTTTCCAGATTTGGTTGATATGGGATACAAATATGCTACATTGATATGTAAGAAGCCCCGGTGGAGAAAGGAAATTCGAGCAATCAAAATTAGAAGAAGAGGAAATTTGGAGGCAAGAAACCATGGTAGGGTAAGGAGAAAAAGAAGAGCAATCAGGGAAGCACAGCTGAGAATGTCACTTGCTTCAATTGTCTAGAAAAAAGCCACTACTCAAACAACTGCAAGAAGCCAAAGAGAGATCAATCCGTTCTGGCGAAGCCTAAGAAATATTATTATTGTCAGAAATTGGGACACGAAGTTAAGACTGCCCAGTTATGAAGCAAGTTCAGACAGCCAAGGTGTACACAGTCAAAGACAAACCTGTATCTTCCAAAGCAGAAAAAGGGAAAGGAGTTCTGGAAGGCAATCTCACTATTTATGATAGCATTGTTCGAGTTCTGTTTGACACGGGTGCTACACATAGTTTTATCTCTCAGCAAGCTATTAATGAATTAAATCTTGGACCTGATTTTGTTGATGAGCCTATATGCGTAAAGAATCCAGTTGGAGGCCCCATGACCTTTGTCTTCGATGTAGAGACGTTCCCATCTCATATTCTTGCTACCAATTCCCTATCAGTCTCTTTGTCCTTGATTTTAACGAGTTTGAAGTCTTACTCGGAATGGATTGGCTAGCAAAATATGAAGCCAAATTGGATTGCAATAATCGATTGATTTCGATTAAAACCAAATTTGAAGATTTCATTGAGATTTCTTGTGAGGACCCTAGTCCTAAAAGAGAAGGGTAGATGTATAACTTGGGTTATCCCGAACCCAGTTTGGAGTCTATACCCATTGTTAGAGATTTTCCAGACGTGTTCGAAGAAGTGAAATCCTTACCTCCACATCAAGAAATAGAATTCAGAATTGACCTAGTACCCAATGCTCGTCCTGTCGTTCACGCAAGTCGCAGGATGACACCCAGGGAAAGGGTTGAATTAGTCAAGCAAACTGATGATTTGCAAAATAAAGGATTAATTCGTCCTTGCGTTTCTGAATGGGGTTCAACCGTTGTGTTTGTTGCTAAATCGGACGGATCTTTGAGATTGTGTGTAGATTACGGTGATCTCAATAAGCTGACTCTCAAGAATAAATTTCCTTTACCTAGAATTGATGATCTGTTCGATTAAAATTGCACGACGCTCGTTTCTTTTCGAAGATGGATCTAGCCCAAGGGTTCCATCAACTGCGAATCGTCGAAGATGGTGTTCATTTGACCACTTTTAGGGGTCCTAATATGTTCTACGAATGGTTAGTCATGCCTTTCGGGCTAACTAATGCTCCAGCATACTTCGTAGATCTTATGACTCGTGTGTTCCGGGAAGCATGAATAAATTTGTGCTTGTGTTTATTGACGATATTTTGGTCTAGTCCAAGACCGAAGAGGAGCATGCCGAGCATCTTAGAATCGTTTTGGAGATATTAAGGAGGAATATTCTATTCGCAACATTTTTCAAATGCCAATTCTGGGTCAAAGAAGTTAAATTTCTCGGCCATATTGTTAACGAAGAAGGAATTTCTGTTGATCCTAGCAAAATTTCCGCTATTCTTGATTGGAGGAGACCCACTACTCCAAAAGAAGTTCGAAGCTTTTTGAGTTTAGCAGGTTATTATCGGAAGTTTGTTCAGGACTTTTCTAAGATAGCTAGTCCGTTGACTAAGCTAACGATGAAGAATTCAAAATTCAATTGGACTCCGAAATGTGACGAAGCTTTTCAGGAGTTGAAGAAGAGATTAACCATTGCTCCTTTTCTCGCTATTATCAACGGGAATCAGGGATTATCTGTTTATACCGACGCTTGCGGTGATGGTTTGGGTGCGGTATTAATGCAGAACGGGAAGGTAATTGCCTACGCGAGTTGACAATTACGTCCTCATGAAAGTAATTATCCAACCCATGATTTGGAGCTTCTAACTGTTATCTTCGCTTTGAAAATATGGCGACATTATCTTCTAGGTGAAAAATTTGAATTAGTCACTGACCACAAATCTTTGAAATATCTCTTCACCCAGAAAGATCTAAATCTGCGACAACAACGTTGGCTGGAATTTCTGGCATCTTATGACCTAGACATTCTATATACGCTTGGAAAAGCCAATGTAGTTGCCGACGCCTTGAGTAGAAAGCATGCTATTCTTGCTCATCTTATTATCGCTCCTACTCTTCTTAAGGATCGCGAGAAAGCAGTATGAAGACGAGTTTCTTCGAGAAATTTATAAAAGAATATGCCAAGGAGAAGACACTAGTTTTGAGATGGATAGTAGAGGAGTTATAAGATTAAAAGGCAGAATATGTGTCCCAGATTTCCCTGATCTGAAACGTGAAGTTTTAGATGAATGTCACAAATCCAAGCTTTGCATCCATCCAGGAGTCAATAAAATGTATCGTGATATCAAAAGAACTTTCTGGTGGAAGACAATGAAAAGAGACACACATATATATTAGTCGCTGTGCTACTTGCCAACAAATCAAAAGGGATCAAAAGAAAATGGCGGGTTTGCTTCAGCCTTTAGAGGTATCCAAGTGGAAATGGGACCAAGTATCGATGGATTTCATTGACAGGTTGCCTCGTACTCGAAAAGGCAATGAAGCAATTTGGGTTATTGTGGACCGTTTGACTAAGACAGCCCATTTTTTGCCAATGACATCTACCCGCACGACAGCAAGTTTAGCCTAGTTATACGTGAACGAAATTGTCCGTCTCCACGGTATTCCAAGCAGTACAGTGAGTGATCGTGACCCGATATTCACTAGTAGATTTTAGGAGGCATTTCAAGATGCATTGGGAACAAAACTGAATTTCAACACTGCTTATCACCCACTGTCTGATGGGTAGACGGAGAGGATTAACCGAAACTTGGAAGACCTATTGCGTGCTTGTATACTTGATTTTGGTGGTTCTTGGGAGGACCATTTACATCTGGTCGAATTCTCATATAACAATAGCTATCAGGCTAGTATAAAGATGGCTCCTTTTGAGGCTTAATATGGTCGTCCGTGTCGATCATCTGCATGCTAGATTGTGGCAGGTGATCGACTTGTCCTTGGACAAGATATCATTAAAGAAGCCACTGAAAAAGTTGATTTTATACGGAAGAAATTGAAAACGGCTCAAAGTCGTCAAAAGAGTTAGAATGATCGCAGAAGAAGGGATTTGGAATTCCAGATTGGAGACTCTATCTTTCTCAAAGTATCTCTAGTGCGAGGAGTATTAAGGTTCGGGAAGACCGGTAACCTGGCACCAAGATATATTGGTCCTTTTCCTATTCTGGAGAGGATCGGTTCTTTAGCCTACTGAGTGCAGTTGCCTAGCTGATTATCTGGCATGCATGATGTGTTCCACATTTCTAATTTTGGAAGTACGTGCACGATCCAGATAGTATTGTTGAAGAAGTTGCTCAGCAGGATCTCAAAATCACTCCCAATTTAACAGTTAAAAGAGAACCGATAAAGATTGTAGATCGCAATGAAAAGCAATTGAGAACCAAAGTTGTGAAACTAGTTAAAGTTCAGTGGAGTGGCGATCCAAAGGACTGCACTTGGGAAACCGAAGATAATATGCAGAAATCATATCCCAATTGCAGAGTGGATATCTCGGCTTAAACTGGTAAGCCATTTCTTTATCCTTTTTGGAATTCGTATATTCTTTGTTTTCTTTTCTGTCTCTTTCAAATTTCGAGGAACAAATTCTCATAAGAGGGGATATCTGTAACATCCCAATATTTATTAATTTAGATTTGGTAACTTATTTGAACTTTTGGAATTTTATTTGAAAAGTTTCAAAACAAATAAAATGTGTTAATTTATATGAATAAAACTTCAATTTCTTTTGATTGAAATAATAAATGTTTTAAAATCATTTGAATTTAAAAAAAAGATAGAACTATAAAAATAACTAAAACATTTTTTTAAGCAAAGCAAATCAGGCAAGTTGATGTATGTGAATTTTGTGTATGCCAGATAATAAAACAAAAATGTATGCAAGAAGATAAAACAAAATATATACATACAAAAAAATCAAATGAGATAAGGATGTAAACAAAATGGGAAGCATATGCATTTAATACCATCTATTCTCAACACAAAACAAATCATTTCATTTCAACAAAACTTTTGTCTAGTCAAAGAAGGAGGCAAGAAGAAAAAAAAAACTGAAAAAAACAAAAAAAAAACAAAGAAATAAGCTACACCAGAGATACCTTCCCTGTACAAGGTCTTTCTTCTATATATACATGTGTGTCTTTTTATTTCATTTCGTTCATCATAACTTATCAAGCCTGAAAGAAAAAAAAGTGAACATCTCCATTTTTACAAATTCATATTCAATTCAACAACAAAGCAAGAAGTTTCAAAGGCAGATTTAAAATTACAGGTTTTCAAAACAAAAGCAGCTCTCTGTTCAAAAATCTTTTCAAGTGAGTAAACATATCATTTGTGCATCTATTTCATAAATAAATGTTGTATTTTGTTGTATATTTTTAAGTAAGAAATCCTGTACCTACATGTGTACTGTGAATTTTGTATGGTCTGTTCTTCTAAATTTCTAGTTACAGAGCAAAGTAAAGTAGAAAGAAAAATTAATAAATCTTCATACAAACATTTTTAAGTTTAGGATTTCAAACAAACAAGTTTGTTTAAACTTAAATCAAGGCTTAGAATTTGTTTTAAGCTCGATATTGAAATATTTTCTCTACAAATAAAATTTTACAGTAAAAGGATGAATATATGAAAAATTCAAATATTTTAAACCATTGATTCAATTACTAGCTTGAATCTACATACGAAGACATGATATTTAAAACAAATATGATGATTTTTAGTTGAGTGTGCAAGATGCAGTTCCCTGTTGAACCAAATATGCTTTCTTATCAATTTTTGGTGATCGAGCAAATCTTAGATGTTGACTTTTTGTTTGAAGGTAGTATGTTGATCAATGATTTTAGGAAATTTTTTTAAAAAATTTCTATTGCGAGAATCGATAGGACGAGACAAATTTAGGGTTTAAGCTTGAGTTTTACAGTGGTCAGGAAACGTGGTGATTTCGTCACCACGGGTTGATTGAGTTGCGTAAGCTTCAAGGAGATGGTAGAGTAGGGTATCGGCAACGTGAGGCCGGAGTTGTGGATTTTCTGATGAATGGCGTGAGTGGGATGAGGCGTTTTCGTTTTGGGTATGTTCGAGTTACAGTTTCAACGAAAGGGTAAATTTGGATTTCGAGATTTTAGCTTCAAATCGAGTTTCGATTTCGAGTGTAGGTGAGATTTGTGACTTGCCGAAGGTCGTGAAGTTCGCCAGAGCCACGGCGAGACGCCGTGCACGTGTACGGCGTAGTTATGGTGTCAGGTTGTTGAGTGGAGAATGTCTCGAGTTGATACTCGAGAAAATGGAGAGCGTGCTTCAGGTTGGAACGCGAAATTCTTGAGCCTGGAATAGTTTATTAAGTTTAAACTTAAGTTTTAAAAAGAACAGAGAAGAAGAAGGAGCATACGCGAGGAAGAGAGACAGCTTCGGGGAAATGCAGGGTGAATCGTGAGTGTTTACTCGAGTAAAACTTGGGGAGTACTCGGGTTGGGTTTCGAAATTCTTAGCTAAAGAAAAATTTGTGTTATTTCATCTTAAATAAAGTTTAAGTACCGATGGCCTAATTAATGAGTTTATTTAAGTTTTAATTAACCAAGTAAATATTTAAGAATGTTTTTTTTAAAATCTTAATTAATATTTTAATTAGGTAGTTAATGTAAGGTAAGTGTTAAGGTTAATTAATATTAAAGTTTTTATGATTAGTAATAATTTGATTCAAAGTTATTAAAGAAGATTTTAAAATGTTAATTGAGATAAATTATTTTTAATAAATTGTTTAAAAAATAATTAAGAATGATTAATCTATAATTGTAATTAAAGATTGGTTAATTAATAATTAAGTGTCTAACTTATTTGTAATTAAGAATTGTTAGTTATATAATTAAAGTTAATTAATTTAGATGATTAATTAAGGAATAATTAATTAATAAAGTCAATTAAGATTTAATTAATTCCTAGTTAAGAATAACTAATCATTGATTTAAAAAAATTAATAAAAATAAGCATATGGTTAATTCACTTAAATCACATTCACCTTAATTGAAGATGATTGACTATCATCAAACGTTGTGTACCGGATTGATATTTCTGTTGTGAAACTATGTGATGTGGATTGCTTTGTGCTGAACTGTGATTTGTGATTTGCTTCTGTATGTATGTGAAAACCCTTTTGTCCGTAAAACGGCATTTAAACTTCGATGCGACAGGGAGCGGGATTCCAGTTAGTTATCCGAAACCCACATTGAACCCTGAATGTTGATCTTTGTAATCGATACACACATGTGTTTTAAAATTGAGCGCTCACTATTCGGTTTAGCCGGGAAAGGATCTTTGTGTCATATAAACCATTCCGAATAATGATACGTCGAAATTAATAACATTTGAAGATGGTGGTGAAGACCGGGCGTCTTCGAAAACGATAGGATAACCTATCGCATGTCTCTACACTGAGTTGCTCCAATATTGAGATCTCCACTTGTGATGGGGAGTCCGATAGGGATTGTGGATAACCGGATTTGCAAGGGCTTCTTCCTTTATTGGACGAAGTGCCTTCGGTTTTGTTCGAACTCGGAACAGACTTGTATGATTGTATGTCTAACACTACACTTTGAAATATAAAGAAGATTTCTTTCAAATACATATCTGTTGGTGGCGGAGAATTTATTCTCTTAGCTTAGCACCCTTCTCTGAAACGTACGAGCTCAGAGGTTATGTAGTTGAAGGTTATCAGCGATATACTTCTAATTTGGTAGTGTGGCATGCTAAGTGCTGCTGTGCGTTGATGATCATTTGTTGATCATTTGTGATCAAAGCAGGACTTTCGTGTAAAGCGCAGCTTTGTCAACGAGACCTCATCGGACCTCACACCTCGAAAATGGTCGAAACAGGAAAGATGCGGCAAGGTTATGAGGGTCGCACCCTTTAGGGTATGTCATTTCCTTCTGGAAAAAGGTGGTATCATGGTATGGATCCCAGATACTTTACTATGTGGTTGCTGCAATCTCTTTTACTATGTGGTTGTTGCTTTGTGGTAGAGGACCCTCGGATAAAGGTCGTAAACGACCGGGGGGTGGCATACTCAAGTAGTAGTTACCTAGTTACAGAGGTAGCCCGGCCTTGTGTTGGATGAGAGCCGGGTAGGTTCTCATTACGTCCCTCCAGAGGCGTACCCATGTGGCAATAGGAAGTTCCTTAGCCTAACCATTTGTTGGAAATTCAATTCCCAATACGAACCTAGTATGGTTTTAGTTGTATAACCTGCCATTTACTTATGGTGGTCACCACTGTTTAGATGGTAGCTATAGTGGGCATAGTTCGGAATGTCTATGCTGGCTAAGATTAATATTATACTTTCGAAATGTTTTCTACACTATGCACTAGTAATAATATCAAAGAATTTTCCCATATCAAGCTTATTTGACTATCATAAGAAGAAATCTCCTCCAATTCTACGATTGCATTGTATGTGTGGCCGGAGGTCTTATGGTAGTTTCATTTTCCAAAAAGCATACGGATTTTCTTGTATAAATCTGTTTTATTTAAAAGCAACTATTTTTGTTTACGCATACCAGTCCCTTGACTGACCCAAAGTTTACTGTTTCCTTTCTAATCTCTGGGTGCCCATCGTTTCCGCACGGGCAGCCTAGTAACAGGTTTTCCATGTTTTGGTGTTAGCTATAATTTGGAGGCTATCGGTTTTTGGAGGCTTTTGTCTTAGAGATATTTTTGGAAGCTTTTGGATCTCTAGGTTCTTAGTTTGGAAGTTCGCTATCACTTTATTTGCTTGATGACTTTTTGGCATACGATCGCTTGTGGTTCTATTATGATGTTCTATTTGGAGTTGTGATATATGTATTATGATACTCTAATGTTGTAATGGATATTATGATGATGTTGTATCTTTGATGTAATGCATGATATTCATTTTGTTTCCGCTGTTTTATATTCATCTAATGTTGTTATAAGCTCCATCCGACTGGAGTTCGATGTTTGAATCTTTGGCAGTCGAATACAAGTGAGGTAGTTGATGTCGATTTTTGAACATTAGATTTTGGGTCGTGACAATTTATTTTGCTTCATATAGATTTTATGATTAGTTTTGATTTGAAAAACATGTTAAATGACATCCAAATGACTTGCGTACTTAATATATGGTCGAAAACATTATTTATGAAGTGGGTTTCAAGTTTTAGAATTTTCTAAGTTATTATGGATTTATTATGAATTTTCTATTAAAGAAAGTAGTTAAAATTGGGTTTAAATTAATTATGATAAATATATGTTGTTTTGAGCTCGAAAATTTAAATATGTTAGAAAACATATTGGAATTGAATATGGTAATTTTTTGGAGAATTTTCCAAAGTATTTTACTATCATAATAAAATTATTTATGCTAAAGGACTTAAATCTTAAATGTTTTATAAGTTTTCGCCGAGGTGATGGGCTTATTTATTAAACGTTTTTATTAATAATTCTGAGTTCGACAGCACTTTTAGAAGAAGATTTTCATAAACAAATGGCGACCAATTATGTTTTGACAAATAGGTTAGGTTAGGTGACAAGAAATTACCTTTAAAGGCTAAAAATCAGTTTGCCTGGATATATTGCTTCACCACTTCGGTCTGTTGGCTTTCGACATCATACCTCCACCAAACCCATTCGAAACCAATGCACATGGTATCAAGAAATTGATACATAGTGAATTGGTGAAAGGAGGAAGGTACAACATCAAAACCTTGCTTTCAAAGTGGTAGAATCTACTTTTGTTAACTTTTGAATTATTTTTTTCTTTCGAAGGAGTTGGAGTTAGCTTTCGACTTAATCAAATTGCCTTTGTTTATAGAAAAGAGCTTTTGAATGAGTTGCCGCCTTTACATTATAAAAGAAGCTTTTGAAAGGATAAAACCCATGCAGCTACATTCTTACCTTTCAAACTAGTTAAGGACGCTTTTCTTTATAGCCTTGAAACTATGGTTTCAAAAAGGTGCTATCGCCTTCTTACTTTGAAGCCGTCTTCTAAATGCCTTTGAATGGTTCCTGTAGCTGTTTTTAAAATGGTTTCGGAAGTAGTGGTTTCGAAAGGGTTGGTTTCAAAATTATCCTCTTTCTTTTACTTGGAGTAAATGCTTTCGAAAGTATCACCCTAGTTCTTCATGACCAATAATTATATAAAATGTTAAACCCAGCAGTTTTGAAAGGAATAATTATTAAAGTTTTGGAAGCAATGTTTCCATGATTCTTTACTTGGACCCAATGCTTTCGAAAGGTATATATAATATGTGTTTGAAAAGGGTGGTCCCGATATTTTTGAAATGTTTACTATGATTATTTGAATGCGGGGTTTCCAATGCTTTCAAAAGGCAAGTTCAAGTGCCTTTAAAAGAAGATGTCTAAGATTTTCATAAAGCTTTTGAAAGGGTTATTCTCAATGATTTTAAAAGACATTGTTTAATGTTTTAAAAAAAAGGTTCTAAAGGTTTTACCTTGGCTCCATGGCCTAAATTCTCCTAAGTTAAAAAGGGTTTTTAACTTAGTTAGAAGGGATAAATAATCCCAACGATAAGGTTTCATCGACATTGTTTTACGTAAAGTATATATTGTGGCATAAGTATGTTGAGTAAAGAAAAGTATATGATTTCCTTGTTTTATAAATGTACGATTTTAGGGTAAATCATTTGTAAAGACTATTTACAAGGAACTGAAATTTTAACAGGGAAGTTAGCTCTAAGATAGGAAATGAAACATGATTAGAGTAGTTAACCCTAGGTTTATGACTAAGATATTAGAAGACTAGATGAGACTGGTGTAGGATCACTCCCTATACTTTAGCTATTAGTGTAACGACCCGGAGTTTTGGCATCTGTTATTGGAATAATTAACTGATTTTAAATATTAAAATATTAATTTTCTGATATTGGAGATATCTGAATATATAAACTTTGGAGACTATACTGAATTTCCAAAAGCTAATTTCCGACTATGATAAATATATATGTATGTATGTATATAGCCTCACCATTAAAAACTTATGATAAAAATATCTATTTATATGTATATAAGCTTCATGATGGAAAATTTCAAAACTTATGATGACTAAAATGTATAAATCTACATATATATATATATATACATGTTTATAAAAATGGTGCATATGTAAATATGTAAAAATGTGTATGGTAAAATTATTTATATGGGAATATATATATATGTGTGTGTGTGTGTAAATATATACATATGAAGAATCATCATGGCATACATCAATTCAAGCCCACAAAACATACAATCAAGTATACCACAAAATCAAATCACCCAAAAATCAAATCACCCACAATGTAATCAAATCAGCCCAAATTCAAAGGAAAAATAATAATAATATAACATGAATGAAGAACCCTGTACAATCTCAGGCACCATATTGCCTCACTGTCTCCTTTCATTCTTCTACATATATATGTGGCTGGGGCTTGTTCTTGTTCATGTTCATAAAAAAATAAAAAATAAAAAGAACTGCTATTAAAAATTAAAGAAAGGACATTAAGTTTCTAAAAGCTTGAAGTAGGAGATAAATCAAGGTAGAGTGTTCATCTATTTGTTAATAGCGAGTAAAATATCTTAACTTTTGTTTACTGGTTATGATATACTTATATATAAGTGTAATTATATGGATGAACCATTGATATTTGTTAAGTGTATATGTCTATGTTAGGTGAATATGTGTATAAATGTTGTGTCTGACATGTTCAGATTCCCCATAATCCTATAACTCTTCAAAATAGCTACTTGGTTCTTGTTACTTTTGTTAAAAACAGTTAAAGCTTTAACTTTAAAAATCAGTAACTCAATATCTATTTAGTTTTAAAACATGATTCCAAAACAAAAGTCATCTATTTTTTAGTATAGAACATTTTAAAATTTGTTTCATTTAATTTCATCAAGCATGGAGAGAAAAACCCCTATTAAACAGTGAGCGGGTATAATTTGGTCGTGATTCAACTCTCGTACTTTAATGAATTGATCATATACTCGTGATCGTTGCAGAAAAATAGGTTTTTAGGAGTTGATTGAGAATTTATAGTGGCATGTGGAATGAGGAATTAGAGGATGATTGGAATTGGGTGTGATGTCAAATTCAGGCAACGTGTTCAATTGTGTGGCATGGCGTTTGGTGTGAAGTTGAGTTGAGTGATGGAGCACTCGAGAAAAATAACATGGAAATATTTAGTCGTGTACGTGACCTAGACGAGGTCAAACTAGGGTTTTAGGGTTGTTTTTTTATGGTCTCGGGTTCATGATAATTTGCGTCATCGTAGAGAGAGATGGCAGTGCGCATAGAGGGGATATGTGGAGGAGGTTGTGGTGGAGCTTTGGGTGAAATCTGATTGTGGTTGTAGGAGACATGGCGAGGCGTTTTGGTGGTTACAGCATGTCCCAATTTTTAGGTTAGGCGTTCAAATTTCGATTTGAAAGTTGAAACGTGGTTCCAGGTAGTCAATCGAAGTGTTGTGATGGCATGTGACATGAGAGGTTGGTCGATGACATATTTAATCGATCAGAGTTGGTGCATACGTGCACACACACATGCACGCCTCGTGCATTTGCATTCAAATGAAAGGGAGGAGAGGAAACTGGGAAGGAGAAGTAAAGCGTTGGGCCGGTTTTAGTTTGGTTATTTGGGCCGAGTAGTTTTTAAAAGTAAAGTAAATTTAATTTAATTAGTTGTCTAATAGTCTATAAATTTAAAAATACAATTTCTCTTTCATTTTAAATCCACCGGCACAAATTTTTGCATCGAAACCCTATCGTCAAGTACTTCCATATGAACTAACAACGTTAAGTTCTCTACAATGTCAAAATTTAATGATTTATAAAATTCAAATTAAACGAACAGGTAATTTTTATATAATAAATTATATGTTAATTAATCAATTTATTATTAAAAGATCTGTTTAAATTTAATTAATTAAATATAAATTATTTATTTAATTTTTTTGGTTAACAAATAATTTGGATTTAAATATAACTCACCTCAGTTAAGTAAAAACTAGTTCAGTCTGATTTGTAAACTGATTTGATATTAATTGTTGATTGAGTTAATGATCTATGTTTAACTGATATTTCTCTTGGATATTGTTTTAAGTTATCTTTTGTCTGTGCCATTAAGTAGCCAAACAAATTAAGGTACATAGAATAAAACATTGACATGTTTTACTGGAAGCAAAGCAACTTATACTGATCACTATTCTGAATTTCAGAAAATGTGATGATTACAAGCGAATTAATTTCGATGGACAGGTCATTATAAAGTAATTATATGGAATGAATTTCCATTGTGAATATTGACACCCTGATTGTAGAATTGTTTATTTCAAACAACTTGGTCTTTAAAAATTTATCATTTTGGATTTGATGAGACCGAGATCGGATATCAGCATTATCCGAAAACCACTTCGATCTAATATCCATTACGAGCCTGTACGGTTTTGATTGTGCCCAACTATGTTGAAACGTGAGATGCAAGCATTTCAGCTATTTTCTAACTTACTATCTATTAACACTATTATAGTATCATATGGATATGATATAAAATGTTTTGGTTATTGTAAGGTAAAAACACGTCGTGTTTATGAGTGACGTGGTCTTATAAGATACCTTAGTTTTCAAAGGATTTTAAAAATATTAAAAATTCAAATGAAGTGTGTTTTCTTACGTTGGTTTTCCAAACAGACTCAGGTGTTATTTTATTATAATGCTTGGATCAGACCGAGTATTACAGATTCAGGTTAGAATGTTTGGGGCTCAGGAGATGAGATGGAGGATTTCAGATGTATATCACGTACTTGATTATATTTCGCTGTGTGCATAGACTATATTGTCAGCGTTGGTGAGGACAAGTTATAATAACTGTCCATATTGACATATTGATTGTTGGATTATGATGATTGTATATATATTGACAGTTACAGTTTTCATTATATAAAGATATGTTGTTATACATTATATTTTGTTTCGCTGCGATTGTTAGATTCTGTATTGTTGTTTCTGTTTCTTCTTATATCGTTTTCTTCTTAACCTCTAAGGATCTGCTATTTACGGCACTCGATTGCTCGGCATTCTATACAGTGAACGTAATGATGTCAATTTTCGTTGGTCGAAAATCTCGGGTCGTTACACTTGGTATCAGAGCTTTAATTTAGTTTAGCGTATATCTAAACCTTTAGGATAAGATCATTGAGAGTATATACGTATAAAAGAGAGCATATTTGTTAGTGATACAAAAATATTTTGATATTAATAAATGAAATGATTTTAACTTGGATTTTATATAGAATATAAAAGAATAAATTCTATAAACTGATAAAATCAATCATCATGGTTGATGATTGGATGTTTTCTCTTTACAGATCGATTGTTTGATTAATATGGATGTGCATATTATCGCTTATTGATTGATGAGTCATGGTCGGCCAGTTTATGAGCATCAACTATTGATTGTTGATTTGATAATTTGACTATGGTTGGAAAATTTTGGTTTTTGAAAAATATTTTACCTGTTGAGGAACTGCATGTTTAACATGGATTTTGAAGTGAATATATATTTAATTTCCCCATATATCATTTTAAAGAGTAATGGACACCATTTGGAAGTGATATATGAAATATGGTTTATCTAGACATGGTTAATAAATAAACAAAAATTTATTCATACTGAAAGTTTGAGAATCTGAATTCTGGAATCTTGAAATTGATTTAGATTTTGAAAAATATTTTATACTATTTCAAAAGTATTTTTCGGAATAAGAAATGTTTTCAAAATGATTTCAAATAAAATAAAAGTCTAGAACTCACTTCTATTGCTAGAGAATAGTTTCGATGAGGACGACCACATCATCGATGTTCATTTTCAAGTGTCAAAGTAGGAGAAAGGACATTTATTAGCTTTGCTACACGATTGATTTAATGAAACTGATTTTGATTCAAATCCCTAAAGTATGATTTGATATTCGAAAGATATATTTATATATCTATTTGAAATAAACCCGGTGTTCAATTCTCAAGTATTCGGATTAAATGATATTATGAACACTTATATCCTATGCATTAGGGTTTATTGATTGATTGATTATGAATCTTGCTAAGATGATATATTGCTGATTTCCAATTTTGAATTGGAATTTGATTTTCCAACTATTTTGAATAGTTGAACACTTCCAAATTGAGATTTAATTTTCAAAGCAAAGAATTTTTGGAAAGTATATAAAGTTTAGATTTAAATTTTTTAAAATAAAGGTAAATAGAAGTTAGACAAGTTTTAAAATGTTAAATATTTTGATAATTAAAATAAATAAGATTATTTTGTATTATACAAAGAGGAAATTGGTTTTGAACTACTTTAAATGAAATTGAGTATTGTGAAATGCTTTGAACTTCATAAATACTTATAAAACCTTATTTATTTACAAAATAATTTGTAGGCAAAATTTAATTATGTACAAATATGAAATCTAGTTTTGAAAAGTTTTTATAATGAAATTGTTTGAGAAATGTTTATAAACTTAGTCGAAAAAATTATAATAAAATAGATAAATAAATAAAAATTTATAAGGTCATTTATGTATAAAGGATTTTCGTAAGTTATTTGATTTTGAAAAGAAATTGTGGTTTAAAACATGCTTACTTACAAAGTGATTTAGAAAGGAAGTTGATTTTATATAGATTTGACTTTATGTAAATATGAAACTGAAGTAAAATTTGAAAACCGATGGCTGAAATTTTAAAATATATGAATATTGAATAATATTTAATTTGAAAAATGATTGTTGAAATCATAAGTGAAATTGAAGCTAAAATTGGACTTATATTTGAAATTTACTGATTCGAGAACCGTTGATTCTAAAATAAATGAAAAATAATTTGATTTGGAAGTTTTCGAACCCATATAAAATGAATTGCATAAGTATGAAGTTAATACAAAAACTATTGATTTTGAAAGGTACTTGATTTGAAAAGCTTAACGGAATTATATAAGAATAATATATTCAAAATTGATGATTTGAAAAGGTACTATATGTAGTATGACATACAATTTGAGATTGAAGATATGGGAAGTACCTTCTATTGACTGTCTACTTTGTGGATACATTGTGGATACATTCTATTGATTCTTTGATTATATCCCTGATAGACTTGGGTGGATCTAGAAATGGTTCCTAATCGATATAGATTGTCCGGACATAATTGTAACGATCCTGACTCGACCTTCGAAAATCGGCACCGAATACGACACTCATATTCAAATGCCGCAGATCCAAACGCCGAATCTGGTTCGCCGAAGCTTATAACACATTAAGTACAACACATCGGAAGAATGAAATAATACATCTGATACAATATTTGATACAACATAATACAATAGAATGATACAACAGATATTAATACTATCAGAGATACAAGAAATAACGGAGGAAAGACAATGTCTTCAATGCCATACTCCAAAAACTTCGTCTTCAATCCAAAGCTAGCTCGAACCCTCATCAAGTTGCACAAAGATAAGCAAGTGCAGTCGTGAATGCTGAAGTGTAGCAAATGCGATTCACAAATCCAAAGGGCTTCGAAGGCTATCGAATCAATTCCTACTATTCGACTATCTGGAAAACCCAACTCTAGACTTCCCGTGTGGAAAATAGTGGGCACCCAGAGTTTAGGAAAGGATCAATAAACTCCAGGTCAGTCATGGAACTGGTGTGAGCAAACAAAATAGTCTTATCTTTTAAAACAAACAACAAAGCTTTTAGAATTCAAATCCGCAATGCTTTTGGAAAATGAAACTACCATAAGGCCTCCCGCCACACACACAATGCAAATGGAGAATTGGAGGATATTTCTCCTTATGATAGTCAAAAGTACTTGATATATGAAAACCATTTTGATATTATTATTAGTGCATAGTGGAAAACATTTCGAAGGTATAATATTAATCCTAGCCAGCATAGACATTCCGAACTATGCCTACTATAGCTACCATCCAAACAGTGGGACGCCACCATAAGTAGATGGCAGGTAATACAACTAAAACCGTACAAGGGCCCTCTACACCAACAACATCACATAGTAATAAATATACTACAGTGTCCACATGAGTAAGTATCTGGGCTCCATACCATGGTACCACCCTTTTCCAGAAGGAATGGTCATACCTTAGGGAAGCTACCACTGAAACCTTGCCGCATCTTTCCTGTTTCGACCATTACCGGTTTGTGAGGCTCGATGAGGTCTCGTCCACAAAGCTACGCTTTTCACAAAGCCATGCTTTGATCAACAAATGATCAACAACACTTCGTATTCCACATTACCAAATTGGGAATGTACCACTAGTAACCATCAACTACATAACCTCTGAGCTCGTACGTCTCAGAGAAGGGTGTTAAGCAAAGAGAATGAATCTCCGCCACCAAATAGAAATGTATTTGATAGAAACTGGTTTAGCATATCAAAGTGTAATGTCAAACACACGTCCATACAAGTTTGTTTCGGGTTCGAACAGAACCGAAGGCACTTTCGAAGAAGCCCTTGCAAATCCGGGTTTCCACAATCCCGATCGGACTTCCCATCACTTAGGAAATCTCTATACCGGTGCGACTCAGTGCAAAGACAATCGACGTGTTATCCTTTCGTTCTCGAAAATACCTAGTCTTCACCACCAGTCTTCAAATGCTATCCATAATGACGTATCATTATTCGGAATGGGTTATATGACACAAGGTCCTCTCCCGGCTAAACCGAATAATGAGCGCAATTTTTTAAAACATACAGATATAGGATTTCAGTTAAGTCACAACTTAAAACCCAAAACCTTATTTTCAAATGATTTAAACTAATTACCATTTTAAATCTTTTAAACAAAAAGATTTATTTTACAAAGTTCACCAATTTTCCGCAAAGGTTCATTCACGGCTTTTTAAAACAATTCCATTTCAAATTGGATTAACTTACCCAATCTTTAACTTAAGGATTAAATTCATAACTTCCAAACCATTTCCAATTCAAATCTCGTATATGAAAGATATACCACTTAAAATCCTCTTAGATTTCAAAAACAAGGTTTAATAATCATTCACAAAAGTTAATTCCTAGTTCTTTCCAACTATTTACAATTTCATTTCAAGCTTGAAATCTTTCGATACAATTTGGAAATCCTTTCTTTTTATGGAAGCTATTATTATTTGAAACAAATAGTTTCCGTTTTGGGAAAAACTAATTACATTTACATAAGTTAAAGCCATTTGAGTAAAAACTTGGGTTTAAATTTAAATTCCCAAAACAAAAAATTTTAAATGGTTAAAACTCATATAACACCTTTATAACTTGTATAAACTTTTTAAACTGTAATTCCCAAACCATCGAAATCAATTTCAATTTTGAATTCAATTTCAAATTAGATTATTCAAATTTCAAAACTTTATTAAGTTATTCAAAATAACTTTTATTTTTGAAACTCATTTTCAATTCCAATTCGAATTCCAAAACTATTTTGGATTCAAAAATCCAATCTTTAAAATCATTAAAGATCTATGACTTAACTGATTTCCTCGTGCAATCCATATTTATGTGTGTAAGGTGTAGTCCAGGGGTTTTACACAATGGTGCAACAACATCAATCATCATGGATTCAATAACAATATCGATAAGCGGTATATCCTATAACGCTTATCTATATACACAGATTCACAGATAAAGTAAATTTATCAATCACAAATATTCACCATTACGATTCGATGTGGATTTCGGATAACCAACTGGAATCCGACTCCATGTCGCATCGAATTCCAAATGATGTTCTACAGGCCAATGGGTATTTACACAGAAACATATCACAGATATCACAGATCAATACACAGCAACTCACATCACAAAGCATCACATATGAGGAATATCAACCATCCAAACATCCAATAGAATCCAAACATCCATAAGTAAAATAAATTAAATTATCTGATTTAAATTAAATCAGATAAATCACTTATGAATAAATTTTTAATCGTGGTTAATTAATATCAATTAATTACAAATCAATTTGATTAATTACTCCCCAATCATTTATTAATTAAATTTTAATTTATAATTAATCCTATGATTAATTATCCTTAATTACTTACAAAAATTAATTAATCCCTAAATTAATAATCCCTCCTTAATCACTTTCATTAATTAATTGACCTTTAATTATTTATCTTAATTAATTACATTGATTAATTAACCATTAATTAATTTCCATTTAATTAATGACAATACGTAATTATCCCTAATAAATTTCATTAATTAATTGACCTTTGATTAATTATCCTCAAATTAATCACCTTAATTAATTAATCACATAAATCAATTATCCTTAAATTATAAATTAATTAACCTTTTAATCATTAATTAATTACCTAAATTATGTACTTAATTAACATTAATCAATCTTTAAATAAATCTTTGATTAATCTTTAATTAAACTTAAGTGGGTAATTTTTCTTTGAGTTATTAATATTTTAATTACTTTTATTAATAAGACCCCAAATATTTAAGATAAATCATTTATCTTGACTATCACTTAATTACATCATCAAATTAAATTTGAAGATACTTAGGGTAATTTAAATGGTTAACTCACTATGATTATTCAAAACTAAAACAAGTTTTAAAATCATTTAAATTTAAATTTGTGATTTGTTTTGAAAATTTTGTTAATACCTTTCTTTTGGAAATTTAGTTTATATAACTTTGTTTTAATTTGTTTTGAAACTAAATCCTTTCATAATTTTTTTTTTAAAACTTGCTTTAAATTATCAAACTCAGGAAACCCGAGCCAAACCGTTAAAAACTCGAGCCTGTTCCCCATTTTCTTCGAGTTTCTACTAAGAAACACCCGTATGCTTTAAAGTCGCCCATACTTAAATTTTCCTATGTACTTAACCCAGCGCACCAATAAATCTACGAGTAAAAACTCAAGCCATCACACGTTTATCCCGAGGATTACTTCGAGTTCATACCTTTCTTCCCCAATTCTTTCCACTGACACTCATTACACACTGTGCACGTGTACGCCTCGGCTCACCGCTTCTGGTCATCACTCTGGCCATCTGCGAGTCATCAACGATATCACGAGCTACCCCAAACACACAGAGACCTGAATCGAACTCGAGAATGCAATCGAGTAACCCAACCCAAAAACTGGAACCACCCTCATCTGAAAAAATCACCACGTGCGGACGATCTACGCCACCGTCAACTACGCTATTCCACACAGGGCTTCATCTTCGACCCACACCGAGTCTCCCCTAGGTCCGATCGAACACGAAGCTTCCTCGTCAACGAATTTAATTCGAAACCGACCGTAACTAAAACCCACTCTTAAACCTTAAATCACTGCCGCACCGTCGCCGTCGCCATTTATAAATTTAGTTTATATTTTTCCTACAATCTACCACACTTTCTCTCCCTTTACATTCAAACTCGACGCTTAATTTCACTTTGATCATTTGGAATTGACGATCAAAGCAATTTTGTTCAACCTCCATAAGCTCGAGATTTCCTAGCTTAAAAATCATGAATTCTCACTTAAAAATCATGTTTTATGGAAATGAACCCGATCATGAATTCAAAACTCGAGCTTTTATCAATTTAAATTTGCACAAAATTTGATTTTTGCTGTGTTTTATAATTTCCCAGTAAACCCTTTTTTTCTTTACTACCCTAAAATGTTTTAAAATTTTGATCTTATCAATCCAAACTAGTTTCATTCAAACATCAAAGTATATAGATAGTTATAGGCTGAGTTGTTGAGCTTTATTTTTTTTTGATATGGGTTACCCTGTAACCCAAAATTCAAATGGAACTGTGTTTTTGTTTTTACAGTTTCTAGAAAGAAGGAAACTTCAAAACTTTGCCTTGATTTAATTACTGAAACACAGAGAATATCCAAAATCATAGTTCATTATTCAATTTCAATAGCAATAGAGGAAGGGGTTTTAAATTTGGCATGGTTTACACTGTAAACCGTAGTGTTACAGAAAAACAGAAGAAAGAAATCAACATTTTCAAGCAAAGAAAAACTCAAGCATTACAATCCATTCACAAGCAAAAGCTATTCACATTCATGCAAGCATTTAAACATAAATAATTGAATAAAGCATGGGGTTTACTCACATTATTTTACAGATGAAAAAAGGCTCTTGACAGTTCGAAAAATCAGAGAAGCTTTCCTTCTTTTCTTTTTTTTCTTTTTTCTGCAGTTTTGAAACCAGAAACCTAATCCAGCCTTGAACTAGATCCTTCCTGCAATTGATTGAATGTTGTTGTATTACATTCTTTCTTCACTAAAGATTATGACTTCAAGTCCAAATTAAAAAAATTACTTGCCTTTAATTTCTTCAGAAATCACTGCCAAAAACCTGAAGCTCTTGTTTTCTTACATATCTGCAATTTTGAATTTTTGTTTGTATTAAAACTTGATTTAAAAATCATAGTTTAATTAACTATAATGTTTAAAAAAAAACTTAACTTAGATATGTAACACACTACAGTTATGAAGCTTAAGAAAAACACTTCAGATTTTAGTTTGAACTGAAGAAGAGACTTGTAGTTTTTTTTTTCTTTCTGATTTTTCTTTCCTTCCTTGAGTGTTGGAGTTGGAGATTGATAAATCTTTTGATTGCTGAACTTTTCAGAGATTTGGAGGTTTAAAAATTTGAATTGGGAAGGTGAAATTTTTTTTGAAATTTTTTATTTGATTATTTTATCTAAGTAATGATGGTTTGTGTCATTTGTAAAAAGAAAATCATAAGCTTTAGATTTTGTTGATTACTCTACTCCATTCTCACATGTGCATGTATGTTTACATGTGTGATTTTTTTTACAAGACAAAATAAATTTATAAACTTTATTTCTTTTATAGTATATACACTTATAAATAAATGTATTCCTTTTTTTCATTTGTGTATATATGTGTGTGTGTGTACAATGTTGAAAGAGTTTAACTAATATTTACATCACATATATTACATCTTAATGATATTAAATGCTACCAATTTTCAAAACATTATTTTAAATTTAAATTCAAACTTCAATTTCAAACTTGAAATATAAACATTTATGTCCATTTGTTATATTCACACGCACCTTAAAAAATTTAAATTAAATTTCAATATATATTCAATTTTTACTCACATTTGTAATATACATATATATAAGATTTTAAATCCAAATAAATTTTTAAAACATTCATTATTGCAATATTTTAAACTCCAAATAAAAATGGATTTTTTTCATATATTATTTCCACTTATTTTTGTTTGTTTAAGATTTTTTCCAATTTATTTTCAAATTAAATTCCAAGAGTTTAAAATATATTGTTTGTTTTAATTGATAATTTTGGGATGTTAAAGATATCCCCTCCTTAAGAAAATTTCGCCCCCGAAATTTGCCATGGAGACAATAAAGATTGGATACACAAAGATAGAGAATCGACTCATAAATCAAGCCGATTATCTATTCTGTATTTGGCTTACCAAATCAGAATATCAATAATAGATACAAGAACGAATCTATTTTACTCTTTACAAGAACTCAGGGTCATCCAGTCCTAGAAATATACATGGGCTAGTTTGATGGGATAACTAACCGTTCGCAGACTATATCTAAACCCAACAGAACAAACAATAGATACTCAATCCAGGTTGGAATATCTCAAAGTATACACCAACTGGTCCCTCTTCGGACTTTTATACTCACAAGCAATTACAATAAAATTTCAAATTGATTTTAATCGAAATCGTTTTATCGATACAAATTATTTAACTTTATATTTTAGTTAACCAATTTATTTAAATTCAAATTTCAATTTAAAATTTCAAATTTATCAGAGTTATAAACGAAAAGATGATAGAAATTTAACGAAGAGAATACAAAATAGAGACTTATCTACACGATTTGTAGGGCCACCATCACGCCGAAGCTTCTTCCTCGAGCTGCCATGAAGCAATCAAAGAATTTGGAATCGAATCAAAGGAGATTGATAGAGAAAGTTATTTCCGTTGTTGCAGGGCATTGACCATTTGGACTGGTATTTTCCTGTCCCCTATCTCGTTCTCTTCTCGCACTCATACTTACTATTAGTGAATAGTAAGAGAATTTACTGAGGCATTCGAATAGATATCTTAGGGATTACTCATTCTAGGGTATACTTTACCCTATCTCTAATGAGTCACTTAATGTGTTATACTCCTGAGCTAAAGTTTTAACCTTCAGCTCTGATACCACTGTAACGATCCTGACTCGACCTTCGAAAATCAGCTCCGAATACGACACTCATATTCAAATACCGCAGATCCAAACGCCGAATTTGGTTCGCCGGAGCTTATAACACATTAAGTACAACACAGCGGAAGAATGAAATAATAAATTTGATATGCAACATTTGATACAATATCTGATACAACGGAATACAATAGAATGATACAACAGATATCAATACTATCAAAGATACAGGAAATAGCGGCGGAAATATAATGTCTTCAATGCCATACTCCAAAAACTCCATCTTCAATCCAAAGCTAGCTCGAACCCTCATCAATTTGCACAAAGATAAGCAAGTGCAGTCGTGAATGCTGAAGTGTAGCAAATGCGATTCACAAATCCAAAGGGCTTCAAAGGCTAACGAATCAATTCCTACTATTCGACTATCTAAAAAATCCAACTCTAGACTGTCCATGTGGAAAATAGTGGGCCCCCAGAGTTTAAGAAAGGAACAATAAACTCTAGGTCAGTCATGAGACTAGTGTGAGCAAACAAAACAGTCTTATCTTTTAAAACAAACAACAAAGCTTTTAAAGTTCAAATCCGCAATGCTTTTGGAAAATGAAACTACCATAAGTCCTCCCGCCACACACACAATGCAAAAGCAGAATTGGAGGAGATTTCTCCTTATGATAGTCAAAATTGCTTGATACGCGAAAACCATTTTGATAGTATTATTAGTGCATAGTGGAAAACATTTCGAAAGTATAATATTAATCCTAACCAGCATAAACATTCCGAACTATGCCTACTATAGCTACCATCCAAACAGTGGGGCGCCACCATAAGTAGATGGCAGGTAATACAACTAAAACCGTACAAGGTGCGTATTGGATGAATGGATTTCCAACAAATGGTCAGGCTAAGGAACTTCCTATTACCACATGTGAACGCCTCTAGAGGGATGCCACTAGAACCTACCCGGCTCTCTGCTAACACAAGGCCGGCTCCCCCCTTCCCGGGGAATAAAACCTAAGATATGCCACCCCCGGTCCTTTGGGACCTTTATCCGAGGGCCCTCTACACCAACAACGTCACACGGTAATAAATATACTACAGTGTCCACATGAGTAAGTATCTAGGCTCCATACCATGATACCACCCTTTTCCAGAAGGAATGGTCATACCTTAGGGAAGCTACCCCTGAAACCTTGCCGCATCTTTCCTGTTTCGACCATTACCGGTTTGTGAGGCTCGATGAGGTCTCGTCCACAAAGCTACGCTTTTCACAAAGCCATGCTTTGATCAACAAATGATCAGCAGCACTTCGTATGCCACATTACCAAATTGGGAATGTACCACTAGTAACCATCAACTACATAACCTCTGAGCTCGTACGTCTCAGAGAAGGGTGTTAAGCAAAGAGAATGAATCTCCGCCACCAAATAGTGTTTGATGTGATTTTTTGTTTGATGATAACAAAATATATATCAATATATGTATATATATATATATGTGTTTGCAGTTTGGATTATATACAGAAAGGAAGAAATATTCATATTGAATAATTATACTACTGCACGGAATTTATATAATTCAACCAGTATTTTTTTATTCAATATTATATTTTATTACAACACTTAAACAATACAAAGTTTTCAGCTCTCTCTATATATACATACACCAGTTCATACATTTTACACTACAACACTCAACACTCAGTTTTTCACTCTGTCTGCACATCTACATCTATCTGCATTATCCAGCTCCACTTCTTGTCCTATCTCCTGTGTACCTGTATAATTAACATCTACAACAGTAATCTGAAAACAAACAAATTTGAATTTGCAAAAATAAAAATTTGTTTGTGTCTCAGATACATGGGTTATTGTCATCATCTTTGATTGTGTAATATCTGTGCATAACAGTGTTCTTACAGATAATCGTGAGTGGCTGCAATACACACGTGTACATCTATACACGTGTGCAGTGCCTCGCCAACTCGTGTGCGTTATCAACAAAAGCAATCAATACTTCAGTGAATTCAACATGAAGCAGTGCAAACTCCCGAAGACACAACAGTGATAGAAACTGCACCAATGCCAATCAAAACAGAGAGTATATATATATATGCATAGCAACTGCATAGCTGCTACCAAGCAAACAAAGACCAAACAGCACAGCATGTACAAGGATCAATGAATTGAATGAACACGACCAGACACACATGAACAGAACATCATCTGGGCAGAGACAAAACAACACAGTCAAGTCACAATGAAACTGCAGTAGACAAGTACACAACAAACCCGAATGTCACAAAGCATAAAAACATGTATGCAACATGGTGAGCAACACAAGGGCAGTAAAATGCAACACAGTGAGCTACATGAACAAATGCAACAGTGTGAAGTGATGTAACAGAAATTACAGGTACTCAACAAGGTGAAGCAGTAGTAAATCAAAGTGTGCAACTCGAGAATGGATACAAGTGACTCAGACCAAATGCAGTGACATACTGCAACAAACAAAGCCTCGACCAAAATCAGTAACACAATGCAAATACAACAACAGAGCACAATGCACAAAAGTCACAAACAAGGTCAAACCCAAGATAGGTTCAACTCAAGGCAACTTGAAGCATACAAGGTCAGACAAACCACTGCAACAGCAAACACAGTGAAGCTACAAACATCGAGTGCAACAACAAACTCTGTGCACATGTACAGGGATGAATACAACATGATGAAGCAGTGGAAACAAACTCAAGTGCAACAGTTGAATACATGAACAAGTGTAGCATCTGATACAGTGAAAAAGCCCAAGTCAAGATGGAGCTACAATGCAACACAGTGATAATGCAACATGGAGTATGCAAGTGAAATTCGAATTGTCAAAACAGTTTCAAGTTACAACAAAGAAGTCAGTGGCAGCTCCAAAATCAAGATCAACATAACATGAAGCAGTTCATATCCAAGTACAAACCCAAGAATATATGCATACACACATACATTTGTATGTATGCACATATATAGTAAACATGTGAATGTGCAGCAGGGAATACAAAGACAGTGGCAAGTACAAGTCAGTGCAGAAATCAAGCCGAAGTTAAAGAACAAATTCGTATCTTTTGATTAAGTCTTTGATTAAGTCAAAGAAATCTAATTTGGAAAGAAATCTCTGCATCAAATTTCTCGAATTCATATATGGTCAGTATTAATTCAAATAGGGGCCGAGACAACAAATATAGGAAGAAATTTTCGAATTAATTAATTCGAAAACAAATATGGACAGCAATAATTCGAAATCAAATCAAGAAAGGAATACTCCAAATCCAGAACAATTTCAGGATAAATAATCAACGACGTGCAAAAATCAAATCTGACAGTAGTTATTAGGGTTTCAACCCTATAAATAAACCCCAAGAAATCATCATAGAACACAGAGAAATCGAGTTAAAAAGCAAGCAATAAAACGAGCAACAAAAGAAATAACATACCGAATCATCAACAACTCGATCATTAGAGAACGAGCAAGCCGAGCAATGCAACTTCAAAAGCCAACAATTAATCATCAAAAATCGAGCACAAGCAAGAGCCGAAAGCCTCAAATTCGTATCTTTAGCTTAAAGCCCTAATTTTATCAAAGACTCAAACCCTAATCTCAAAAGCAAGGCCGACATTTTTTTTGTACAAGCAAAAGAAGGAACGAAGTGGATCGGGTTAAAAAAAAAACATTATGCTGGCTTGTTTATAAAGGGGCTTTAATTTTTAAATAAGGGTTTAAGGGGTTATTTGTTCCTTTAGTTGTTGTTTAATTTTTTCTTTAAAAAAATTGTTTTATTTGTTTGATCTTTTCAAAACAAAACATGGTAAATCATCACCTAGGGTTTAGGTGTTGTCAGATTGTCTAGTTAGAGTTAGTCCAGTTAGCAAGGTTTGCGAGTTTGCAAAACTCTATAGGCGGTAGCAGGGTTTGCAAGTCTGTTAGAGTGTTTGTAAGCGGGAAACTGTTTAATTCTAATAAGAAATCTGGAAATGCAGCAGTAGGCAGGGGTTGCCGAAGCTGGGTAAATTTTGTGTGTGATTTATTTTTCAGCATATTTATTTCTGCAGTTTGTTTCTGTGTTTAATTCGGAAAAATTTGCTATAACCCTATTCACCCCCCCTCTAGGGTTAATCTAGATCCTACAAATAGAAATGTATTTGATAGAAACTGGTTTAACATCTCAAAGTGTAATGTCAGACACACGTCCATACAAGTTTGTTCCGGGTTCGAACAGAACCGAAGGCACTTCCGAAGAAGCCCTTCCAAATCCGGGTTTCCACAATCCCGATCGGACTTCCCATCACTTAGGAAATCTCTATACCGGTGTGACTCAGTGCAAAGACAATCGACGGGTTATCCTTTCGTTCTCGAAAATACCCGGTCTTCACCATTGGTCTTCAAATGCTATCCATAACGACGTATCATTATTCGAAATGGGTTATATGACACAAGGTCCTCTCCCGGCTAAACCGAATAATGAGCGCAATATTTTAAAACATATGGATATAGGATTTCAGTTAAGTCACAACTTAAAACCCAAAACCTTATTTTCAAATGGTTAAACCAATTACCATTTTAAATCCTTTAAACAAAAATATTTATTTCACAAAGTTGACCAATTTTCCACAAAGGTTCATTCACGGCTTTTTAAAACAATTCCATTTCAAATTGGATTAACTTACCCAATCTTTAACTTGAGGATTAAATTCATAACTTCCAAACCATTTCCAATTCAAATCTCGTATATGAAAGATATACCATTTAAAATCCTCTTAGATTTCAAAAACAAGGTTTAATAATCTTTCACAAAGGTTAATTCCTAGTTCTTTCCAACTATTTACAATTTCATTTCAAACTTGAAATCTTTCGATACAATTTGGAAATCCTTTCTTTTTATGGAAGCTATTATTATTTGAAACAAATAGTTTCCGTTTTGGGAAACACTAATTACATTTACATAAGTTAAAGCCATTTAAGTATAAACTTGGTTTTAAATTTAAATTCCCATAACAAAATTTTTTAAATGGTTAAAAACTCATATAACACCTTTATAACTTGTATAAAAATTTTAAACTATAATTCCCAAATTATTGAATTCAATTTCAATTATTGAATTCAAATTCAAATCAGATTATTCAAATTTCAAAACTTTATTAAGTTATTCAAAATAACTTTTATTTTTGAAACTCATTTTCAATTCCAATTCCAATTCCAAAACTATTTTGGATTCAAAAATTCAATATTTAAAATCATCAAAAATCTGTGACTTAACCGATTTCCTCGTGCAATCCATATCTGTGTGTGTAAGGTATAGTCCAGGGGTTTTGCACAATGGTGCAACAACATCAATCATCATGGATTCAATAACAATATCGATAAGTGGTATATCCTATAACGCTTATCTATATACACAGATTCGCAGATAAAGTAAATTTATCAATCACAAAGATTCACCATTACGATCCGATGTGGGTTTCGGATAACCAACTGGAATCCGACTGCCTGTCGCATCGAATTCCAAATGCCGTTCTACAGGCCAATGGGTATTTACACGGAAACATATCACAGATATCACAGATCTATACATAGCAACTCACATCACAAAGCATCACATATGAGGAATATCAACCATTCAAACATCCAATAGAATCCAAACATCCATAAGTAAAATAAATTAAATTATCTGATTTAAATTAAATTAGATAAATCACTTATGAATAAATTTTTAATCCTGGTTAATTAATATCAATTAATTACAAATAAATTTGATTAATTACTCCTTAATCATTTATTAATTAAATTTTAATTTATAATTAATCCTTTGATTAATTATCCTTAATTACTTACAAAAATTAATTAATCTCTAAATTAATAATCCCTCCTTAATCACTTTCATTAATTGATTGATTCTTTAATTAATTATCTTAATTAATTACATTGATTAATTAACCGTTAATTAATTACCATTTAATTAATTACAATAAGTAATTATCCCTAATAAAGTTCGCTAATTAATTGACCTTTAATTAATTATCCTCAAATTAATCACCTTAATTAATTAATCACATAAATCAATTATCCTTAAATTATAAATTAATTAACCCTTTAATCATTAATTAATTACCTAAATCATGTACTTAATTAACCTTAATCAATCTTTAAATAAATCTTTGATTAATCTTTAATTAAACCTCTAATTAAGTGATATTTCTTTGAGTAATTAATCTTTTAATTACTTTTATTAATAAGACCCCAAATATTTAAGATAAATCATTTATCTCGACTATCACTTAATTACATCATCAAATTAAATTTGAAGATACTTAGGGTAATTTAAATGGTTAACTCAATATGATTATTCAAACCTAAAACAAGTTTTAAAATCATTTAAATTTAGATTAGGGGTTTGTTTTAAAACTTTTGTTAATACCTTTCTTTTGGAAATTTTTTTTATGTAACTTTGTTTTAATTTGTTTTAAAACTAAATCCTTTCATAATTTTTTTTAAAACTTGATTTAACTTATCAAACTTATGAAACCCGAGCCAAACCGTTAAAAACTCGAGCCTGTTCCCTATTTTCCTCGAGTTTCCACTAAGAAACACCCGTATACTTTAAAGTCCCCCATACTTGAATTTTCCAAAGTACTTAACCCAGCGCACCAATAAATCTACTCGAGTAAAAACTCAATCCATCACACGTTTATCCCGAGGATTACTTCAAGTTCATACCTTTCTTCCCCAATTCTTTCCACTGACACTCACTACACGCTGTGCACGTGTACGCCTTGGCTCGCCGCTTCTGGTCATTACTCTGGCCATCTACGAGTCATCAACGATACCATGAGCTACCCCAAACACTCAGAGACCTGAATCGAACTCAAGAATGCAATCGAGTAACCCAACCCAAAACTGAAACCACCCTCATCTGAAAAAACCACATGTGCCGACGATCTATGCCACCGTCAACTACGCCATTCCACCCAGGGCTTCGTCTTCAACCCACACCGAGTCTCCCCCAGGTCCGATCGAACATGAAGCTTCCTCGTCAACGAATTTAATTCGAAACCGACCGTAACTAAAACCCACTCTTAAACCAAAATCACTACCGCACCGTCGCCATCGCCATTTATAAATTCAGTTTATATTTTTCCTACAATCTACCACACTTTCTCTCCCTTTACATTCAAACTCGATGCTTAATTTCACTTTGATCATTTGGAATTGACGATCAAAGCAATTTTGTTCAACCTCCATAAGCTCGAAATTTCCTAGCTTGAAAATCGTGAATTCTCACATAAAAATCATGTTTTATGAAAACGAACCCGATCATGAATTCAAAACTCGAGTTTTTATCAATTTAAATTTGCATAAAATTTGAATTTTGCTGTGTTTTATAATTTCCCAATAAACCCCTTTTTTCTTTACTACCCTAAAATGTTTTAAAATTTTTATCTTATCAATCCAAACTATTTTCATTCAGACATCAAAGTATATAGATAGTTATAGGCAGAGATGTTGAGCTTTTAGTTTTTTTTTGATATGGGTTACCCTGTAACCCAAAATTCAAATGTAACTGTGTTTTTGTTTTTATAGTTTCTAGAAAGAAGGAAACTTCAAAACTTTGCCTTGATTTAATTACTGAAACATAGAGCATATCCAAAACCATAGTTCATCATTCAATTTCAATAGCAATAGAGGAAGGGGTTTTAAATTTGGCATGGTTTACATTGTAAACCGTAGTGTTACAGAAAAACAGAAGAAAGAAATCAACATTTTCATGCAAAGAAAAACTCAAGCATTGCAATCCATTCACAAGCAAAAGCTATTCACATTCATGCAAGCATTTAAACATAAATAATTGAATAAAGCACGGGGTTTACTCACATTATTTTACAAATGACAAAAGGCTCTTGACAGTTTTTCAAACAGAGATGAAAGCCTGCAACTTTTCTTCTTTTTTTACTTTAATTCTTTTAATTTTAGATCTGCAAATCATAGTTACAGATCTTTGTTTATTCCTTGTCGTATTTGTTTTCTTAATCATTAATAACAACAGTCTTTAGATTACTTACAGTTTGAAAAATCAGAGAAGCTTTCCTTCTTTTCTTTTTTTTTTCTTTTTTCTGCAGTTTTGAAACCGGAAACCTAATCTAGCCTTGAACTTGATTCTTCCTGCAACTGATTGAATGTTGTTGTATTACATTCTTTCTTCATTAAAGATTATAACTTCAAGTCCAAATTAAAAAAATTACTTGCCTTTAATTACTTCAGAAATCACCGCCAAAAACCTGAAACTCTTGTTTTCTTACAAATGTGCAATTTTGAATTTCTGTTTGTGTTAAAACTTGATTAAAAATCATAATTTCATTAACTATAAAGTTTAAAAGAAACTTAACTTAGAGATGTAACACATTACAGTTATGAAGCTTAAGAAAAACACTTCAGATTTTAGTTTGAATTGAAGAAGAGACTTGTAGTTTTTTTTTCTTTCTGATTTTTCTTTTCTTGCTTGAGTGCTGGAGTTGGAGATTGATAAATCTTTTGATTACTGAACTTTTCAGAGATTTCGAGGTTTAAAAATTTGAATTGGGAAGGTGAAAAGTTTTTTGAAATTTTTTATTTGATTATTTTATCTAAGTAATGATGGTTTGTGCTATTTGTAAAAAGAAAATCATAAGCTTTAGATTTTGTTGATTACTTTACTCCATTCTCACATGTGCATGTATGTCTACATGTGTGATTTTTTTAGAAGACAAAATAAATTTATAAACTTTATTTTTTTTATAGTTATACACTTATAAATAAATGTATTCCTTTTTTTTCATTTGTGTATATATATATATATGTGTGTGTATAATGTTGAAAGAGTTTAACTAATATTTACATCACATATATGACATCTTAATGATTTTAAATGCTACTAATTTTTAAAACATTATTTTAAATTTGAATTCAAACTTCAATTTCAAACTTGAAATATAAACATTTATGTCCATTTATTATATTCACACACACCTTAAAAAATTTAAATTAAATTTCAACATATATTCAATTTTTACTCACATTTGTAATATACATATATATAAGATTTTAAATCCAAATAAATTTTTAAAACATTCATTATTGCAATATTTTAAACTCAAAATAAAAATGGAATTTTTTCATATATTATTTCCACTTATTTTTATTTGTTCAAGATTTTTCCCAATTTATTTTCAAGTTAAATTCCAAGAGTTTAAAATATATTGTTTATTTTAATTGATAATTTTGGGATGTTACAATAATACTCAAGAGTTTCCTTTAACTCTACTGCAAAGTGAAATTTGCAGGGCTGTGAAGGCTTACGGTTACGATGTTACCTGGGGTACCCAGGAGAAACCATTATGTAACTGCGATCTATGATCGTTTTGGAGTAATCCTTCTGGGTAGAGCGATTTCCCTAAGGTACGGATGTTTCCTGAGGGAACCAGGAAAAATCATTTTGTATCCGTGGTCCTCATGGCGTAATTCGAGGTGGCGGATGATTGCCTTGAGTCTATATTTGATAGCGATGTAATCACTAGTGTTACTATTAAGTAGACTACGATCCAATCGAGTGTCTTGCATAGCATAATTCGTAGAGCAGTGATTGCTCACAGGTACGGATGTTACCTAGGGTCCAGGCGAAACCATTGTGTATTTGTGATCTATGGTTGTTTTGGATGTCATAACGTAAGATATGGGGCAGTGACTGCCTAAATTCACTAGGGGCCATGTCGCACTGTCTTCTCGACTTAGCAAGAGGGCGACCTCAGGGACTGCGTTCCATGACGATCTCGTTCGTTTGATTTCAGTGATTGGATTGCACTTTCCATATCCGTTTTAAAGGTTTCCAAGTATTTTCACTGGGTGTTAAAATGGTTTGCTAAGTACTTATAGATTTCTTGTCTTGCGCCTGACCAATATATTACTAGATTCTGTAAGAACGAGGATAAATTGGTTGAAATATCGAGTTATAAAAGAATTTTTGAAAGGAAAATTTTCTTCGATATAAAAGTATTTTGTTATAAAAGAAATATTAACAAATAAAATTTTCAAACATTTAAGAATTGAGAACGAAAGAAAGAAAAATAAAAATAAAAATGATTAAATATTGGAATAAAAATCCAAACTTGAATTATAAAGTGAATTTGAACACAAGTCAAACCAATTGAAGTGGTTTATGAAATAAAAATCAGATATGAATTATAAATTAGAAGTGAACTAATTGGATAAATTAATTAGTTAATTGAATACAAAAAATGGAACTTAATTTGGTTGAGTAAATTGGATTGTGGATTGAAATTGAAATTGAATGTGGAACTTGAGTTATAAATGAAATTCAACTTAAATATAAGCGAATTAAATATATGTTGAAATGTGATCGAATAAAATAAAAATGGATTGAAATGGTGATGACTTAAGTTATAAACAAATTCTGTTAAAATGTAAACAAATTGAATATGGCTTTGGGATATTATTTAAATGAATTTGATTATGAAACTAAATTTTGAAGTGGAAAGGAATATATGTGTTGGATAAATGGTTATAATAAACGTTAATATAAATTTTAGCAAATGATTCTCAAATAATACAGTGAAAATTGAGATATGCCAGGAAAACGGAAATACAAATCAATCGACGATAAATAAATTGAATAACAATCAATTTAAATGAAATGGAGTTTGATTACAATGGAAATAAACTTAACCTATATAGTTGGATAAATTGGAAGTATATGAATTAACTTAAGTTAATATTTTTGGATGGAAGCTTAGCTCAAATAAATTTATGAAATGGTTCATAAATAAATTGACATGGATTGGATTGTTATGGAACACAAAATTGAGAAAACAAGGTTTTTGTTAATACATTGAATGTGGATTAATAAAATTTGTTAAATTGAATTGGAATCCTATCCAGAGATGATGTTAGGAAAGCTAGTTGTTGGTGTGTATGATGTATGACTTGTTTGCTATGGTTGTTAGTGTATTACTAATGCATGTGCTTTATGATATAAATATATGACCTTTTGGTATAGCTTGAATTTTCGTTTTGTTTTCTAAATTAGGGGATGAAATTCTTTTAAGAGGGAGGAATGTAATGGCCTGGATTTTTAGCATCTGTTATCGGAATAATCGACTAATTTTAAATATTAAAATATTAATTTGTATAGGTTGAATAATTAAATTTTCTAATATTGGATATATCTGAAAATATAAATTTTGGAGACCAAACTGAATTTTCAAATGCTAATTTCTGACTATGACAAATATATATATATATATATATATATGTATGTATGTATGTATATAGCTTCTCCATTAAAAACTTATGATAAAAATATATATTTATATGTATATATATACAAGCTTCATGATGGAAAATTTCAAACTTATGATGACTAAAATATATGTCTATATATACGTATATATAGACATATATTTTAGTCATCATATGCAAATATGTAAAAATGTAAATATGTATATGGTAAAAATATGTATATGTGAATATATATATTTCTATATATATACGTAAATATATACATATGAAGAATCATAATGGCAAGCATCAATTCAATCCCATAAAACATACAATCAAGTATACCATAAAATCAAATCACACACAACGTAATCAAATCAACCCACATTTAAAGAAAAAATATATATAACATGAATGTAGAACCCTGTACAATCTTAACCACCATATTGCTTCACTATCTCCTTTAATTCTCCTATATATATATGTATATATGGTTGAGGCTTGTTCTTGTTCATGTTCATAAACAAAAAAAAAGAACTGCCATTAAAAATTAAAGAAAGAAAATCAAGTTGCTAAGTGTAACGACCCGATATTTTCAACCATTCGCATCCGCACATGTCGGACTTGAATTGCACAAAATACCGCGTTGTAAATAAAATTTGGCAAATCTCAGAATACACAGTAAATAAATAATCACAGATCACAGACATAGAGTTAACAATAATGCAGCGGAAGTAAAAGAGATAGTAGTTCATGAAGCTACTATATAAAAATAAGATACATCAGAGTTAAGCAAGATACAACAGAAGAGTAACAAGATACATCAGGTACAAATCAGAATACATCACTGGAAACACTGGATACAGGAAGCAAAGATAGATGGCTATATCTTCAAGCAAAACTCCAACTCCGAAGGTGAGTCTTGAATGCTGAATCACTCAGTCTGACTCGAGCGTAAAGCAAAACACAAAACACTCGAGTCATGACAGAAATACTCATGAACTGTAAATCAACTCAAGTGAATAGTAATAAAATGCATCAGTAACTTAAAGGATGCTTGAGACCGCCCGTCCTCTAAGGATCCGTTAAACTATTTACTATGTAGTAATATTGCGCTATTATAATAATGTGTACAGTAAAATAAACTTACTTTAAAATAGCGTTGAAGGGTTACCCATATAGCCCCTAACACGTAATAGTCCCAATAGTCCGTCCAGTATCAGCATATCTCCAGATCGGGAGACTACCCTAAATACTCCATGGGCTACGGGAGAAAAACAAACTCGTAGTAAGGCTCGCTATGGTAGGTGTAACGACCCTAACTCGACCTTCAAAAATAGGCATCGAATACATCACTCGTATTCAAATGCCGCAGATCCAAACATCGAATCTGGTTCGCCGAAGCTTATAACACATTAAGTATAACAACACAGCGGAAGAAAAGACAAATATCATATACAACTCAATGATACAATATCCAAATATGATACAACACTGATACACAACTTCCCAACAAATATCAGAGATATGATACTACAATCCACAATGGAAGGTAATAACACCAGCAGCAGAATAAACACTCCAATTTGAACTCCAAAGGAGGAACTCCAATATCAGCAACTCCGACCCCATAAATCCAATGCTCCAAACCAAATAGCTCAATCCATAAGCGAGAACCACCATCACGTTGTGCTAAGCAAGGTCAGTCGTGAACTCCAAAGACTGAACTAGCTCCAGATAATCTACTAAACATGACTATCTAAAAAACCCAACTCTAGACTACTCGTGTGGAAAATTATGGGCACCCAGAGTTTAGGAAAGGAACAATAAACTCCGGTCATTCATGGGACTGGTATGAGCAAACAAAAACAGTTTTGTCTTTAAAACAAACAATAAAATAATTTTAAAATTGAAATCCACATTGCTTTTTGGAAAATGAAACTACCATAAGGCCTCCCGCCACACACACCATGCAAACGCAGAATTGGAGGAGATTTCTCCTTATGATAGTAAAAAATGCTTGATACGCGAAAATCATTTTGATATTATTATTAGTGCATAGTGGAAAACATTTGCAAATATAGTATTAATCTTAGCCAGCATACAACCATTATTGTATGCCTACTATAGCTACTATGTTCAATAGCAGGTTACCGCCACATTCCATGGCAGGTTATACAACTAAAACCGTACAGGGCACATATTGTTTCTTTGGATTTTCCAACAAATGGTCAGGCCAAGGAACTTCCCATTGTCACATGGGTATGCCTCTGGAGGGACGCCTCAAGAACTTACCCAGCTCTCTACCAACACAAGGCCGGTTTACCCCCTTCCCGGGGGTAAAACCTAAGATATGCCACCCCCGGTCGTTTGCGACCTTTATCCGAGGATCCTCTACACCAAAAACCATCGCACAGTAATAAATTTACAGTGTCCACATGTGTTAAGTATCAGGGATCCATACCATAATACCACCCTTTTACAGAAGGAATGGACATACCCTAAGGGCGCTACCCCTGCAACCTTGTCGCATCTTTCCTATTTCGACCATTATCGGGTTGTGAGGTCCTGATGCAGTCTCGTCCACAAAGCTATGCTTTTTCACAAAGCCATGGTTTGATCAACTGTTACCTGGGAATTTGACCATGCAACTAGACACTCGGCATTTGCATACCGTTTGGCATCCCGAGCGTTCGGCACAACATACTTGGTTGGCTTCCTGGGTCGTTCGAAAAAAATGGCTCGCTTGGCATTCGAGTTCGTTCGGCATTAAGAGTCGTTCGACATCTATGAGCGTTCGGCATTGAGAGCCGTTCGGTATCGTATATCGTTCGGCCTTCCATACTGTGCGACATTCGTCCAATCTCGTTCGGCATTCGAGGTCGTTCGGCATACTGAGGTGTTCGACATTCAGAGGTGTTCGGCATCCAGAGGTGTTTGGCATTCAGAGTTCGTTCGGCATCCAGGGATGTTCGGCATTCATCCAATCTTGTTCGGCATTCGAGGTCGTTCAGCATCCTGAGGTGTTCGACATTCAGAGGTGTTCGGCATCCTGAGGTGTTAGGCATTCAGATATCGTTCGGCATCCTAAGGTGTTCGGCATCCTAAGGTGTTCGGCATCCAGAGGTGTTCGGCCTTCATCCAATCTCGACCGGCTTCGATTATTGCTCGGCTTGCACTCTCCACTCAGTACATCACTTCGTTCGGCATGAAGATATCATTCGGCATCATTCGTTCGACATCTATGGTTCGGCATACAGTGCTCACTCTTTTTGGGCCGAGGTATTCAGCTACCAGGCCCAACAGGGAAGTCCAACCCATCTTCATCTATAAATAGAGAGGCAGGGGCACAGTGAAAGGGACCTTTTTTCGAGAACACCGGCGAGACCCTGCCGCATTCAAAACTCATTCAAGACTTATCTTTCTTGCTGAACAATTGTAATCAAATAGTTGATGTACGGATTGTATCTATAATCGATTATCGGGGAAAGCAATAAACATTAACCTCAAAGTGGAGGTAGGCAATTACGCCGAACCACTATAAATCTGGTGTTCATACGAACCACTATAAATCTGGTGTTCATACTTTCTGCATTTAAATTTGCATACTGTTTTCTGTTTAACTTTACTTACTTCGTTAATCCCTCTACACAATCTCTCTTAAGGGTGTTAGTGACGAATTCTGGTGCTTTCACTGAGAATCGAATTCTCAGGACGATAGGATCTACTTTGTAGCTACTGGATTGAAAAATCCCTCGAAGGAGATCCAAATCATTCGCATGGCATCTGTTGATTCTACTCAGAGTTACAACCAACAACTCTACCGTAGGAAGACCACGAACTAGATCAGCCTCTCTCAACGCAGATGTCAATGAAACTGCTAGTGTACAATAGGTAGGACCTAACAATCAGCAAGCAATTCAAGGCACAGGAACCTCCACCCAGAACCAAGCGGAGGTCGTTTTACGAACAAAGTTCAATGACTTGATAAGAGAACTCAGGGAAAGTAGAAGGCAACTTGCTGAGTAGATCCAATCCAATACTAATCCCATGACTCAGCTTGCCCAGCAGCAGCATCAGAATGCTGGGAGTAGTCCTGCTCCTTATTCTTCATCTAATAGCTCGACCTCAGCCGACGGACCTCCTAAGCGTAGACGCCGCAAGGCAAAAACTGCACGGACAGGTGCCATTGATCCATCCGCCAGGGATCAGGCACATGAAGAGACCGGACGCCCGGCTCATCAAGACCCAAATCAAGTTGGCCTTCAGGACGCACGTTTGGCTGATCGTCAGCAGGCGGGACATCAACCCGCACGGTCCCATGGAGTGGAATCCAACCTCCCACCTTCCATACAAACTCCAGATTTATCAGCCATGGTCAGGAAGTTGATGAGAGAGAGCCAATGCCTGACCAACGAAGATTGGGGAGTGTCCAGGAGTCATACTCCCTTCACAGATATTATCCTACGGGCAGAGTACCTCAAGAAATTCAATATGCCGACTATCCCAGCCTACGAAGGGAAGACTGACCCTAGGCAACACGTGATGAGGTATGAATGGGTAATAGATTTGGCAAGGGATAATGACGTGACTAAGTATAGGTGTTTCCCAATCACTCTGCCGGAATCGCCACTATGTGGTTTACCCGGCTTCCTCCGTGATCTATATCCAGCTTCGACGAGTTAGCGATGAAATTTGTTGAACAATTCAGGATACATGCTACTCGTCCAAAGAACGTGATGTCCTTACCAAGGGTAATCCAGGCTCATAGAGTGTCTTTGAAAGCATACTTATCGAGGTTTCGTGTTGCCGCCATTGAAGCCAGCAATCTTAACGACCATGTAATTTTGATGGGGGTAATGCGAGGCGTAGATCCAGACTCGGAGTTTGGAGATTGGTTAGCGGGAAAGCCCCCAGCCACGTTGGAACGATTCTATTCCAAAGCTCATTAGTTCATACGAAGGGAAGAAGCTCGATGGACAAGACGAGACAAGACACCAGGGCCTGTTCAGGAAACTGTGAAAAGAAACATCACCGTGAAGCAGTCTGGCGACAGTTCGGGAAAAGTTCAAGTCAACGTCCAGAACAAGCCTGGGCGGTCCAAATGATTCGGAAGTAGAAATCCTGAAAAGAAAAAAGAAGCAGGGAAATGGAAGCCAAGGATTCCGACCTACAATGAATACACTCCCTGAATACTTCTCTTGAAAACATTTATCTGTCTACCTGTAACACCTTTGAATACAAAAAGCCATGTCCAAAGGAGTCCACTAAAGAACAAAAACGGGCAGGAAAGCACTGTCGCTTCCATGAAACCCATGGGCACAATATCGAGGAGTGTAGACACCTTCATGACGCCATAGAAAGGTTGATCAGGCAGAAAAAGCTGCAGGAGTTTGTTAAAAACCCACTAGAGGATAGGCAATGTAACAACCCGCATATTTATCGATTTTTATATTTAAATATTTCATCGTTCATCGGATTTTAGTCCGAAAACCTACTTTTTGCAAACTGTCGAATTAGGACTCGAGACCCCTCCCATTGAGTTCAAAATGACGTTTGCAACCTTTTTGAGTGTAAACTTCGATATGTTTGGAGTTAGTAAAGTTTTGCTACTTTTTCACTTCGGGTTTGAGTTTGGGTTTCAGCCCAATGTTCCACCTTAAGACCCTAGCTCCACTCCAACTCTTCATTACTTCATTTCATATTCCTAACACTTTAAGCTTTAAGCAACAATGGTGGAAGAGAGTGGAAATTAGAAATTCCAAGCCCTAGTTTCATTGCAAATCTAAGATCTAGCTCCAAATTCTAAGAGAACCCATTGGTAAGCATCCTCTTCATCTTCTCCAACTCTTTCTCCATTCCATTTCAGAAATTCCTAAACCTAACATAGGAAATATTTTACTTGTAAGATTAGATTGAAGCTTCTTGAGTTGTTATTGAAGAGGAATTGATCTTAGCTTGTTTTAAAAGCTTCTCCTTCAATTGTTTGGGTTCAAAGGTGAGATTTTTATCTCACATCTTTTTCCATAATTATCTTCGATTGTTAGGTATGAATTCCTAACACTTATTCTTGTGCAATTGATTTTGGTTTGGATTGATTTTGTGTATATTCCAATTTTTGGTGTTTTGGTCTAATTTATCAAAATTCTATTATGGATATTTGGACACTGATTTTGAGGCGTATCGAAGAGTCGTTTAGGCTGGGTTGTCGCTCGACGTAATTCCTTAGTCGTCGTCGCTCGATCGATCGCTTCCGGTATCCGTTTGGCCATTTTTGGCCTAGGTTCAGGGAATGCCCTGAACCCTTCATTCAGACGTCTGAAACGTAATATTCAGACGTCTGAATATTGTTCCGGGAAGATTTCTATTCCCAGATTCAGACGTTTGAATATATGATTTCAGACGTCTGAATTGGTTCATTTGGAACCAGAGAGGAAATAGGCTAAAAAGTGCCTATTTAAGACGTCTGAATTCAAGGATTCAGACGTCTGAATTCTGTTTTTGGAAAATATTTATTTTCCAGATTCAGACGTCTGAATCCTTGATTTCAGACGTCTGAATCTGCACACTTTTTCCTGTTTGCCTATTTAGCTTGAATTTCCGACTTTAATCGATTCGTGTTGATTCCCTTTTGTTATTATCACTTATTATTGACTTTGATGACATTTTCTTCGTGATTTTGGGAATATCCATTTCGATGGATTCGATAATCGATTTCTTTGGATTTTATTCACGTCTTCGAATGTGAATTTTAGTGATTGATTGTTCTTACAATCTTCTTTGTGATTTGTCACTTTAAAAATATAAAGGTTTTCTATACTAGTAGTAAATATCAAAACCCTTCCTTCAAATGATTTCAACACTATTTTATTACAAAGCTCGTTTTCCCAAACCGATTTCTAATCTATTAGTATATACAAACCTTTACCTCACTCGGATGAGAAATCTAATTAAACGGCTTAGTAAAACAAGTGGTATGAAACGCTTGCGTTTACTTCGTCGGTTGATTCTTGGACTTGTTCGATTGAATCTCTTGTGACAATTTTCTAGTGGAGATCTACAATTTGTTCGTAAATATTTAAGTTAAGCTAGTGGTTATGGGACATGAAGCTAAGCTCATATATTTACTAGCTTACTGTAATTGACACTTCTCTTTGATCATGATGATCATTTTATAGTTTAGACTAGCAATATGCGATGTCTCTTTGCCCATGTGGAGGTCCGTACCTCAATTCATTGAGCTTCATCTCATTTCTTTGTGGGCTGGCATCCCATGTACTTTTAACGTGTTTTGATTCATTGGATGTACCTTTTGTACTACATCGATGTCTTTGCTTTTGATTCATTGGATGTACCGTTTGTACTACATCAATGACTTTGCTTTTGATTCATTGGATGTACCGTTTGTACTACATCGATGTCTTTGCTTTTGATTCGTTGGATGTACCGTTTGTACTACATCAATGTCTTTGCTTGTGATTCATTGGATGTACCGTTTGTACTACATCGATGTCTTTGCTTTTGATTCATTGGATGTACCGTTTGTACTACATCGATGTCTTTGCTTTTGATTCATTGGATGTACCATTTGTACTACATCAATGCCTTTGCTTTTGATTCATTGGATGTACCGTTTGTACTACATTAATGACTTTGCTTTTGATTCATTGGATGTACCGTTTGTACTACATCAATGTCTTTGCTTTTGGATTCATTGGATGTACCGTTTATACTACATCACTGTCTTTGCTTTTGATTCATTGGATGTACCGTTTGTACTACATCAATGTCTTTGCTTTTGATTCATTGGATGTACCGTTTGTACTACATCAATGACTTCGCTTTTGATTCATTGGATGTACCGTTTGTACTACATCAATGTCTTTTCTTTTGGATTCATTGGATGTACCATTTGCACTACATCACTGTCTTTGCTTTTGGATTCATTGGATGTACCGTTTGCACTACATCAATGTCTTTGCTTTTTGGATTCATTGGATGTACCGTTTGCACTACATCAATGTCTTGGCCAACCCTTTTCTTGTGATTTCTGGATTCCTATATGATGATTTCTGGAATTTATGTTTCACCAACTTTTACAATTGGCATTGTTATGTATGTCATTTATTGTGGCTTGGTGAATTAAATAAAGAATATGACATTCTTTTTGAGCTATGAGATTCGGGAGATAATTGTGTGATTTTCCTTTGTTGATTTCCTAATGTATACTTGTCGTAGTATGGATTTTTGGTTATCATACGTTTTTATTACGTCTCTTCTTATATCTCATTTTATCTGATAATTATAGCTAGACTGATCCGTTTATTATTTTCTTCTTAAATAATACTCGGGTCAGACTGAGATTTTACAGGTGCTTCTGCTTGCCACCTTATCGGACCATCATCTGATCTTTTGGTTAACTACTTAGCTTGTAGTTTTTGGTTGTGTACAATTTGAGATATAGACTCCTTGATGTATACATATTCTTTTGTCTAGCACTTGTATCTATTCTTTTGTGATATTGTGGATCTTGTTAGACCACTACTCTGATGAACACTTTTATGTGTTATATATATTCATATCTATTTTTGCCTTTGTGATATGAATTATCCATGACTGATTTATGTTATGTTTATTTCTATATTTGTTTCCGAAGACATTATAGCCACTGTGTAGTAGCTTTGAGTTTGTGTCGGTATGTTGGATTTCCTCTTGAAAAGAAATGCATGTTATATTTCATCTGGCATATCGGTGCTCGCACAAAGCAATTACACGGATGGTCGCTCCTCAACAGCCTTATTCTCTGTGCTAGTTGACAGCATTACTCCGTATTATTCTTGGCTAGCGTGGGTATAGAGGTGGGGCGTCACAGCTTGGTATCAGAGCCAAACTTCGAAACAATATGGAATATTATAACAAGGATCATCGTCCTAAGTCCATCTTACGAGTCGTGCTTTAGGATTTTATTCGGGTCTTCGTACCGTCCTATCCTATTTTCTTTTATGATTCCTTGTTTTATCTATCAAGATTGCTTGATATTTACTTTGAGAATAACTTTTCTCCTTCTTTCTTTCTTAAAGAAGAGAAATGGTTAGACCAGGCCGTCCCAGCGCCGGTCAATCTAGTGCTACTCCCCAGGATGGAGTATTTATGTCTGCCCAGCAACTTCTTGATCTAGTAAAGAACGCTCAAGTAGCCGGACCCATTCCAGAGCCTACTCATCCTAGATCCGGTTTTGCACGCTTGTGCAGAGACTACACGGATTTGGGTGGAAGGCCATTCAGGGGATCCGAGAGTGTTATAGAAATTCAAGCTTGGCTTAAATCATGCGATCGCATCTTTTCTCGCATGAACCTTATTGATTTACATCGAGTCCAAGTGGCTTCTAGCATGCTCCAAGAAAGAGCATTAGATTGGTATGAGCTATTAATTTCTGAAATCGTTGAAGCGGATCTCACTTGGGAGCAATTCCGAGAAAGGTTCGAATTGAAATATGTGCCGAAGGCTGAAAAAGTAACTCTGGCCCGGCGTTTTATTGACCTTGTTCAAGGTGAATCTTCTGTGACAGATTATGTCGCCTCTTTCGAGTCTCTTTCTAAATACGGGGTTGAGTATATTAATACCCCGATGAAGAAAAATCAAAGATTTGTCTATGGCTTGAATAAGAATCTTATGAAGCCATTGCTTTTGAAACTGGAGGTTTCATTTGATCAGCTTATTGATATCGCTCTTCGTCTTGAAGAGGCCGATAGAGAAAGCGATATTGAAGTTGTGCGTGCCAAACAGAACTTCAACAACAACATGAAGAGGCCTATTAAATTCGAAGGCCCCAATCCCATCAAGAAAGGGAAGCAACAAACTCCGGTAGCAAAGTCTCCTATCTCTAGTCGTGGACGATGCTACAATTGTAGTTCCACGGACCACTATGCAAAGGAGTGCCCGAAAACTCTGTTTTGCCGATATTGCAAAAGTTCGGGTCATCTTATATCTACGTGTCCCATTCTTCAAAGCTGGAGAGAGGGAGAGCTGAATATTGTGCAAGCTCCTGGTAACACTTCTCGTGGTCAAGGTATTTTTCACTCAATCCTTGATGGCATTGTTTTATTTCGTGGTCTTCTTAGTTGAGTTCTTTTTGATATGGGTTTCATCTCACTATTTTATATCAAAAGAACTTGTTGATTCTTTTTCTTTAAAAATATTTTTGGGCTTGATGAATTCTTTGAGAGTTGTGAATCCGGATGGTAGGTCCGCAACACTCAATTTTCTTTTTATTGATGACGAAATTATTTTATGAGATTTTTCTTTCCGAGCCGATAATTTTACTTAGGCTTCGGAATTGATTGTTTGTAAGGATCGGCTTAATCATTGTGAAGCCCATATCCTATTTTTCGAGTGGACTATTCATCTTCAACATTTTCTATCTGTTAAGCAGCTTTCTAATTTTTCTTTGTGATTCCGATTTCACATTTTTGGTGGAATCATTTTATTCCTTAAGCCCACTTATAAGGAAAGTGTTGTTTCTCTTATCTAAATAATTTGTAAAACTTTTCCGGTATTTTTGAGTTTGTCTTAGAATTATCACCTAAGAAATCTTTTGTGTGGTGTTAAGGTCTTTAGTTCGACCTTGCCACCGATTTTCATTTGGCGACGAGTTGCGGAAGTTAGCATTCCACTTATGCACTCCGCACTCGTTATGATTCCTATGAATGAATTATTATGTCATTCAGTTTGTCCAGCTTATTTCATCCATTTTATAAATCGAATATTCTATGAATATTTCGATGAGACCATTCTTTTATTTATTGATTTTTGGATGAAAATAGCAATTTAAAATTTTGCAAAATCTTTTTCATAAGATTTATTTAGAAGTATAACCGGATTTTTGTTCTTAAAACGAATAAAGAATATTCTTAGAAGTTTTTGAGAAACTTACTTATCCTATAGAATACGATTTTGTGATTGTATTGCCCATTTAGTGTTTTAAGAATTTTGGTCGATGCGCTTGATCAACGTTATCGATAGGAATTTCCTAAACGCTTTGATGAGACAATCAGACACAGTATATTGACTTGAAAATAGTAAATTTTTCTAGAAAGATTATTACATAATGATAAATGTAATTTTGAAAGTTTTAACTTTTCAGGAAAGAAGATTATTTAAAAGAAATTCTTTCTTTTCGATACTCTTGTTCTTGTGATTCCCGAGGGGGAACCAAGACTTTATCTTTTGTACCAATGCTTATCGTATTGGTTTGGATGCCGTTCTCTTACATAAGATAACGTGCTATCACTTGTGCTTCTAAATCATTAAAAGCCGATTGAGACTAGGTATGCCACTCATGATCTAGTGCTCGCGGCTATTATTTTCGCTTTTAGAGTTTGGCATCATCATTTTTGGATGAGAAATCTGTTCTCTACCCCGATCATAAATCTTTGGAATAATTATTTTCTCATATGGAACTCCATGTTGACTCGAGTTCCTGACATCTTATGATCTTGATATTCTTTTTATTCCTGGAAGGGAAATCGTATTGCCAATGCGCTTTGTCGTAAGCAACACGTGGTTGATTCTTTGATGTTGTCTGAGTGGAATTATCTTTTTATCAAGTTCATCGGACGTTTTGGTACACTTCGTTTTATTGAGCTTTATCTTATTCCTTTTATGGACTAGTGTCCGGTGTTCTTTTATGGTGTTCGGTTCATCGGATGTACTGTTATTATACTACATCGATGTTCCGTCTCATTTGGATCAATGGATGTACCATTATTATACTACATCGTTGTTCCGGTTTATCGGTTCATTGGACGTACCGATATTGTACTACGTCGGTGTTTTAAATTATTCGAGTTTCAAGTTTCTCGGGCGTACCGTTTCTGTACTACGCCGTTGCACTGGCTCAGTTTTCTGCTATTCTTGACGTTTTCTGCGTCTTTTAACAATGGAAATTCTTTTAGGTTTCCTATTTTATTCTTGAGCCCGGTGATATTGAGGAAATTGAAGTTTCACTAGATTTGACTTTTGAGCAACATTCTATTCGCATCATTGCTTCGGAGGTTGAGTGCCTTCGAAATAAAGATGTTCTTTTTATGAAAGTTCAATAGTTCTCAAATCCTAAGGATTGCTCTTGAGAATCCTGGGAATTCATTGAGCGAACCCGTTCGGACTTACTCTTTTGTGCTTTTTATGGTGAACTTCCTATTTCAAATTTTCTTTTGTGTTGATATGCTTTTATGTTTGTTACACTTTATTTTCTTCTTAAGTATTGCGAGGACACAATTTCTTTAAGGAGGGGAGTCTGTAACAACCCGCATATTTATCGATTTTTATATTTAAATATTTTATTTAAATATTTCATCGTTCGTCGGATTTTAGTCCGAAAACCTACTTTTTGCAAACTGTCGAATAAAGACTCGAGACCCCTCCCTTTGAGTTCAAAATGACGTTTGCAACCTTTTTGAGTGTAAACTTCGATACGTTTGGAGTTATTAAAGTTTTGCTACTTTTTCACTTCGGGTTTGAGTTTGGGTTTCAGCCCAATGTTCCACCTTAAGACCCTAGCTCCACTCCAACTCTTCATTACTTCATTTCATATTCCTAACACTTTAAGCTTTAAGCAACAATGGTGGAAGAGAGTGGAAATTAGAAATTCCAAGCCCTAGTTTCATTGCAAATCTAAGATCTAGCTCCAAATTCTAAGAGAACCCATTGGTAAGCATCCTCTTCATCTTCTCCAACTCTTTCTCCATTCCATTTCAGAAATTCCTAAACCTAACATAGGAAATATTTTACTTGTAAGCTTAGATTGAAGCTTCTTGAGTTGTTATTGAAGAGGAATTGATCTTAGCTTGTTTTAAAAGCTTCTCCTTCAATTGTTTGGGTTCAAAGGTGAGATTTTTATCTCACATCTTTTTCCATAATTATCTTCGATTGTTAGGTATGAATTCCTAACACTTATTCTTGTGCAATTGATTTTGGTTTGGATTGATTTTGTGTATATTCCAATTTTTGGTGTTTTGGTCTAATTTATCAAAATTCTATTATGGATATTTGGACACTGATTTTGAGGCGTATCGAAGAGTCGTTTAGGCTGGGTTGTCACTCGACGTAATTCCTTAGTCGTCGTCGCTCGATCGATCGCTTCCGGTATCCGTTTGGCCATTTTTGGCCTAGGTTCAGGGAATGCCCTGAACCCTTCATTCAGACGTCTGAAACGTAATATTCAGACGCCTGAATATTGTTCTGGGAAGATTTCTATTCCCAGATTCAGACGTCTGAATATATGATTTCAGACGTCTGAATTGGTTCATTTGGAACCAGAGAGGAAATAGGCTAAAAAGTGCCTATTTCAGACGTCTGAATTCAAGGATTCAGACGTCTGAATTCTGTTTTTGGAAAATATTTATTTTCCAGATTCAGACGTTTGAATCCTTGATTTCAGACGTCTGAATCTGCACACTTTTTCCTGTTTGCCTATTTAGCTTGAATTTCCGACTTTAATCGATTCGTGTTGATTCCCTTTTGTTATTATCACTTATTATTGACTTTGATGACATTTTCTTCGTGATTTTGGGAATATCCATTTCGATGGATTCGATAATCGATTTCTTTGGATTTTATTCACGTCTTCGAATGTGAATTTTAGTGATTGATTGTTCTTACAATCTTCTTTGTGATTTGTCACTTTAAAAATATAAAGGTTTTCTATACTAGTAGTAAATATCAAAACCCTTCCTTCAAATGATTTCAACACTATTTTATTACAAAGCTCGTTTTCCCAAACCGATTTCTAATCTATTAGTATATACAAACCTTTACCTCACTCGGATGAGAAATCTAATTAAACGGCTTAGTAAAACAAGTGGTATGAAACGCTTGCATTTACTTCGTCGGTTGATTCTTGGACTTGTTCGATTGAATCTCTTGTGACAATTTTCTAGTGGAGATCTACAATTTATTCGTAAATATTTAAGTTAAGCTAGTGGTTATGGGACATGAAGCTAAGCTCATATATTTACTAGCCTACTGTGATTGACACTTCTCTTTGATCATGATGATCATTTTATGGTTTAGACTAGCAATGTGCGATGTCTCTTTGTCCATGTGGAGGTCCGTACCTCAATTCATTGAGCTTCGTCTCATTCCTTTGTGGGCTGGCATCCCATGTACTTTTAACGTGTTTTGATTCATTGGATGTACCGTTTGTACTACATCAATGTCTTTGCTTTTGATTCATTGGATGTACCGTTTGCACTACATCGATGTCTTTGCTTTTGATTCATTGGATGTACCGTTTGTACTACATCCATGTCTTTGCTTTTGATTCATTGGATGTACCGTTTGTACTACATCGATGTCTTTGCTTTTGATTCATTGGATGTACCGTTTGTACTACATCGATGTCTTTGCTTTTGATTCATTGGATGTACCGTTTGTACTACATCAATGTCTTTGCTTTTGATTCATTGGATGTACCGTTTGTACTGCATCAATGTCTTTGCTTTTGGATTCATTGGATGTACCGTTTGTACTACATCACTGTCTTTGCTTTTGGATTCATTGGATGTACCGTTTGTACTACATCAATGTCTTTGCTTTTGATTCATTGGATGTACCGTTTGTACTACATCAATGACTTCGCTTTTGATTCATTGGATGTACCGTTTGTACTACATCAATGTCTTTGCTTTTGGATTCATTGGATGTACCGTTTGTACTACATCACTATCTTTGCTTTTGGATTCATTGGATGTAACGTTTGCACTACATCAATGTCTTTGCTTTTTGGATTCATTGGATGTACCATTTGCACTACATCAATGTCTTGGCCAACCCTTTTCTTGTGATTTCTGGATTCCTATATGTTGATTTCTGGAATTTATGTTTCACCAACTTTTACAATTGGCATTGTTATGTATGTCATTTATTGTGGCTTGGTGAATTAAATAAAGAATATGACATTCTTTTTGAGCTATGAGATTCGGGAGATAATTGTGTGATTTTCCTTTGTTGATTTCCTAATGTATACTTGTCGCAGTCTGGCTTTTTGGTTATCATACGTTTTTATTACGTCTCTTCTTATATCTCATTTTATCTGATAATTATAGCTAGACTGATCCGTTTATTATTTTCTTCTTAAATAATACTCGGGTCAGACTGAGATTTTACAGGTGCTTCTGCTTGCCACCTTATCGGACCATCATCTGATCTTTTGGTTAACTACTTAGCTTGTAGTTTTTGGTTGTGTACAATTTGAGATATAGACTCCTTGATGTATACATATTCTTTTGTCTAGCACTTGTATCTATTCTTTTGTGATATTGTGGATCTTGTTAGACCACTACTCTGATGAACACTTTTATGTGTTATATATATTCATATCTATTTCCCCCTTTGTGATATGAATTATCCATGACTGATTTATGTTATGTTTATTTCTATATTTGTTTCCGAAGACATTATAGCCACTGTGTAGTAGCTTTGAATTTGTGTCGGTATGTCGGATTTCCTCTTGAAAAGAAATGCATGTTATATTTCATCTGGCATATCGGTTCTCGCACAAAGCAATTACACGGATGGTCGCTCCTTAACAGCCTTATTCTCCGTGCTAGTTGACAGCATTACTCCGTAGTGTTCTTGGCTAGCGTGGGTATAGAGGTGGGGCATCACAGGCAAGGAACATCGGACCCTAAGCGTGGGCCGGCTCCACGTCACCTAGAGGAACTTGCCCGGACTATAGGTAGGTTGATCATAAACACTATAGTCGGAGGACCTCATCCTGCAGACAAGAATTGACAGGAGATGGAACGATATGCTACCTCCTTGAGACATGCAGATTATGAATGTTGTTCGAATGTGGAAGATGGAACCCCCATAAAATAACAACGCATGATGACTGACGATATATTGTTTAGGAGTCGAGATGCGGACAAGGTGGAGGCTCCTACAATCAACCCGATGGTTATATCTGCAAAAATTGGGCCAACTTACATGAAAAGAATTTTGATTGATTGTGGAAGCTCTGTCAACATCATCTTCAAGAAGGCTTATGATCAAATGAAGATGGAGACAAAAAATTTGAAACCATGCAAAGCCCGTATCCATGGCTTTAACGGTGTTGCAACCGACGCAATGGGGTATATAGAGTTACCAATTGAACTGGGGGAAGATGAGCATAGGAGAGTGCGAGTCCTACCATTCATAGTAATGGATGTTGACTCTTCATACAACGTATTTTTTAGTCGTCCAGCCCTGGCAGAGTTTAGGGCCGCTCTGGCCCCATGGTGTTTGACATTAAAATTTCCAACAAACAAAGGGGTCGGTGTTGTACATGGCGATAAGGCGACCGCTCGTGCATGTTATGTGGTAGAACTGAGAGAAGCTCAGCGGAGAGAGAAGGGAAAGGTTGCGGACAGCTCCGTCCGCATCCTAAAGACTGATGGTTGACAAGTAGTGTTCCAGCACTAGCTCGGGCAGCATTCTTGGATCCTTAGAGACATAGATCCGAGAGATGATGATGGGGAACCCAGGGAAACGAATGCAACACCGGCTGAGCTGACGATCGACGTTCCAGTTAACTAGGATGACCCATCACGTGTTCTTAAGATTGGATCACAACTTGACCCTTCAATGGCCGAGAATCTTACTGATTTCCTCCGGGCGAATCTGGACGTTTTCGCTTGGACACACTCTGATATGTGCGGGATTTCTCCTGCAATTGTGAGTCATATGTTGAACATAGACCCGAAACACGTTTCCGTAAAACAGAAAAGGAGAGGTATGGACCCGGAGAGGTCCGCGGCTCTCAAAGAGGAGGTGGACAAACTCAAAGCCAATGGGTTCATCCACGACGCCCTCTACCCTGAATGGGTATCTAATCCAGTTATAGTGAAGAAAGCAAACAGAAAGTGGAGAACTTGTGTTGATTACTCTAATCTGAATAAAGCATGCCCGAAGGATAGTTTCCCTTTACCTAGAATTGACCAGCTCATCAACTCTACCGCCGGACACGAATTATTGTCATTTATGGATGCGTATTCAGGATACAATCAGATCCCGATGCACATTCCAGACCAAGAGCACACCAGCTTTGTCACAAATATGGGGCTATATTGCTATGTAGTAATGCCCTTTGGATTGAAAAACGCGGGAGCAACTTATCAGCGTCTGGTGAATCGAATGTTTAAGGATCAGATTGGTAGAACGATGGAAGTCTATGTGGATGACATGCTCGTGAAGTCACGACTGTCAAATGACCACATCCGAGACTTAGCAGAGATGTTTGACATACTCAGGCATTACGGGATGAAGATCAACCCCTTAAAGTGATCTTTTGGCATTGCTTCAGGGAAGTTCTTGGGTTTCATTGTGAACGCACGTGGAATTGAAGCTAACTCGAAAAAGATTTAGGATATTTAGGACATACAAGTGCCCAGAACAATAAAGCAAGTACAAAGCTTGAACGAAAATGTGGCCGTGCTGAGCCGATTCATATCCAGAGCTATAGATAAGTGCATTCCTTTCTTTGATGTGATAAAGAAGGGAAAAAGGAATTTCGAGTCGACATCCGACTGCGAGGAAGCATTCTGAGCTCTGGTAAGGCATTTGGAGAGCCCCGCGATGCTATCGAAACCAATAGACCATGAAATGTTGTATGTGTACTTGGTCGTATCCCAGCATGCTATCAGTACGGGTTTGGTTCGTGAAGAGGACCAAGTTCAAAAGAAAGTTTACTATGTTAGTAAACGTCTGACGGAGGCAGAAAGAAATTATCCCAAGATCGAGAAATTAGCCTATTGCTTGGTGATTGCATCACGCAAGCTTCACTCATATTTTCAGTCACACTCAATCAGTGTTTACACTTATCAACCCTTGCAACAGGTACTCTAATGACTGGAAACTTCTAGAAGGATGTTAAAATGGAACATCGAGTTGAGTCAGTTCGATACTACCTACCTGCCGTGAAAGGCCATACAGGGACAAGCGCTAGCAGATTTCATCGCTGGATTCACTATGACAGACGAATCAAACGGCCACAATGTCATACCTCCCATTTGATGGAAGATGTACACCGATGGGGCATCTAACGACCGTTGTTCGGGGGTTGGCATAGTTCTTGTAAATCCTGAGATCAATCAGTTTGCTACGCTTTGAAGCTCGAATTCACAGCAACGAATAACGAAGCCGTGTATGAAGCATTGATTGCCAGCTTAAGACTCATCAAAGAACTGGGAATAAGATCGGTTGAAATCTTTTGCGACTCGCAACTGGTGGTGTATCAAGTGCGCGGAGAATACCAAGCAAGGGGGCAGAGACTTGCCTCGTATTTGGTCCGAGTTCAGGAGCTGCTAGCTAATCTCAAGTATTATGATATTTCACATGTCCGGCGTGAGAAAAACAGAGAAGCTGATTCATTGGAAAAATTCGCAAGCACCGGTGATGTGCAACAGATGGGATTGTTTCCCGTTGAAACCTTACATGTTCCGAGCACAAATGTGATGGAGGTAGATTTCGTATAGAAACAGAAATCGAAAAGGAGTCATGGATGACCCCATTCAAGCAGTACTTGTTACATGGGGTCATGCCCGAAAGAAGAAACGAAAGACGACAAGTCATTCGTAAGGCTTCGCGTTATGTGATGCAAGGTGGGGTAATGTATCGGAGGGGATTCTTGACCCCTTACTCCGGTGCATTTCCCATGATGAGATAAAACGAGTCCTGAAGGAAGTCCATGAAGGTGAATATGGCGACCATACCGGAGGGCAGACTTTAGCAAAGAAAATCGTCCGCTATGGATACTATTGGCCAACTGTAAATCGGGATGCCGCAGACTATCTGGGAAGATGTGACAAATGTTAGAAGTATGCGAAAATCCCAAGAGCTCCGCCGACGGAACTCATACAAATGATTAGTCCTTGGCCATTTGCAATGTGGGGGATTGACGTAGTCGGTTCCTTACCTCTATCCAAAGATGGTGCAAAATACGCAATAGTTGCGGTCGATTACTTTACCAAGTGGGCAGAAGCAGAACCTTTGGCCACTATCACCACCAAAAAGGTCATTAATTTCGTTATATGAGATATTATATGTCGTTTTGGCCTTCCACGAACCATCGTTACAGACAATAGAACTCAGTTTGAAAGTAAAGAGTTCAAGGAATTTTGCCAAAAATATGGCATTGAGAAAATTTTTGCAGCAGTTGCTCACCCGAAAACTAATGGACAAGTGGAAGCCGTAAACAAGATAATCAATCCATATTGAAAAAATGTTTGGAAATGGCTAGAGGCAAGTGGGTGGATGAGCTTCCAACAGCGCGTTGGGCTTATAGAACCACCCACACGACTGGCCACACTCCATTCGCATTGGCATATGGCATGGAAGTTGTCATACCTGTGGAACTTGAAGTTCCATCACATCGGGTAACTTATTATGACCCTGAGTCAAATCAAGATCTCTTGCTGGAATCATTGGACTTCATTGATGAAAAGAGCGAAGAAGCTAATTTAAGTGCGGCCGCGTATAGGCACCTAGTCGCTCGATATTATAATGAAACAGTCCGATTGAGAATCTTTGGCGTGGGTGATCTCGTTTTGAAATTAGTTTTCCCAGTTCCATCACATACGAGCCCCGCATGGGAAGGTCCGCACGTAATTGAGCGGAAGCTTGGAGAAGGAACTTTCAAGCTAGCGACCGTTGATGGTACGATACTCCCCCAAGCATGGAATAGTGAACATTTGCGGCATTATTACACTTAGTTCATTTCTATCATATTTTAGTTGCATTTATTTCCAACATGTTTTTATTTCTAGTTTACGGTATGTAAAAAGACAATTTTGCTTATTTTGATTAATAAAGGCTTGAAGCCATTTCTTTTTCCATGAATTGTCGATGTTTCTGTTTATGATAACGCTGTAACAAATGACTAAGAGATGCATTACTCTGTCTGACGTATGAACGCGTAAAAATGACTCAAAATCTCCAAGTCCTTGGAGTGCGGACTAGAGTACTCTGAGTCCTCGGAGTGCGGACCAGAGTATAAACCACTTAAAATCTTCAAGTCCCCGGAGTGCGAACTAGAGTACTCCGAGTCCCCGGAGTGCAAACTAGAGTATAAGCGAATAAAAATCTCCAAGTCCCCGGAGTGCGGATTGGAGTACTCTGAATCCCCGGGGTGTGGACCAGAGTATAAAGGTCTAAAAATCTCCAAGTCTTCGAAGTGCGGACTGGAGCACTCTAAGTCCCCAGAGTGCGGACTCGAGTATAAACGACTAAAAATCTCTAAGTCCCCGGAGTGTGGACTGGAGTACTTTGAGTCCCCATAGTGCGGATCAGAGTATAAACGACTGAAAATCTCCAAGTCCCCGAAGTGCGGACTGGAATACTCTAAGTCCCCAGAGGGCGGACTCAAGTATAAACGACGAAAAATCTCCAAGTCCTCGGAGTGCGGACTGGAGTACTCTAAGTCCTCGAAGTGCGGACCAGAGTGTAAACGACTCAAAATCTCCAAGTCCCCGGAGTGCAGAATGGAGTAGACTGAGTCCTCGGAGTGCGGACCAGAGTATAAGCGAATAAAAGTCTCCAAGTCCCCAGAGTGCGGACTAGAGTACTCTGAATCCCCAAAGTGCGGACCAAAGTATAAACGACTAAAAATCTCCAAGTCCCCGGAGTGCGGACTCGAGTACAAACGACTAAAAATCTCCAAGTCTCCGGAGTGCGGACTGGAGTACTCTTAGTCCCCGAAGTACCGACCAGAGTAAAACAACTCATAATCTCCAAGTCCTTGAAGTGCGGACTGGAGTACTCTAAGTACCTGGAGTGCAGACCAGAGTATAAATGAGTTAAATGTCCAAGTCCCCTAAGGGCAGACTGGATATAAATGACTTGAAATCATCAAGGCCTTGGCGTACGGATTGGAAAATATTCTAAGTACCCGAAGCGTGGGACAAAGAATGTGCAATATCAAAAAGTTGACAATTTTTTTGAAGATGAATCGAGAAGTTCACGTAACTCGTAGTAGCTCGGGTTTTGACCACGGTTGTACAAAAAACCAAACAACAATAGTCCTTTGAGAGGAAAAAAAACTAAGTTTTATTCATCAAAAATAATTTTATTTACATGAACTACGAAAACAAAAAATAATTACATGATCTAAACTAACTCTCGTTGAACGATAGCGAAGACTACTTCTTTGACTTCTTTGACTTTTTACCAGACGACTCCTTCCTAGTGCGTTTACCCTTGATAGCTTTCTTTGACAGGGGAGTGACAGCTGAAGAAGTACGAGGAACTTCCATGGGTTTGGACCCATCTGGGAGGATGACCTTCAACGGCTTATTCAAAGGATCATCCAGGTCCACAGCTTGCGGTTCAACCTTGATCGTGACCGTCTTTTCCTTCTCTTTCTCAAGCTGCTCCTTCATGCTCCAGTTTGGATGTGTGTTCAGAGGCGCCTGTAATTCCAACTTCATAACTCCCATCGATGGGAGAGGAAGTCTCAGATTTGTCCTCATCAAGTGCTCCGATCACCTAAGCGTCTGGACCGAGAGCCTCCTACGTGAGTGGCTTCACTCGTTTTTTTCCTTCACCCCCTTGGCGACATCGCTCCTCGGAGTAGGCTCAAGATCAGAACGGCCTGCACAAATCACAAAAAGCAAGTATTAGAATGCGATAGCTTCTGGTGAAAAACGAAAACTCTTGGAATGTTAAAGAAAAAGAGTTTCCTACAAGGTTTCGGTTAGCTCTCAGCCGTCGGGGGGTCTCACCCTCTAGAATAGGGGACAAAACATGAATGCCAAGGCCGGGGTCCTCCGGGTCATAGCCGATGTGTTGTTTAAAGGGATCGAGTATCGGCCGACCGGCCGGCTGGGTAGGCACACGAGCTGGAGACTCGATCCCAGATGGACCAGCGATAACTTCTTTCGCTTTCGTTGAGGGGGAGACTTTGCAATAAAGGGCTTTGGCCGCTGACAGGTCCGAAGGCTCGTTTCCTTTGAGAATTTTTTTTTATCAAATCTCCTTCATCGACCTTCTCGGTACCATGTTCGACCTTCATGATTTCAATTAAGGTCTTCCACGCCTCGGCCAAAGATTCGAGATAGCCCTCGCCCAGAAAAGTTAAGTCTCGGTGCATGAGAACGCGGGCATTGAGTTCTGTAATAAGCGGGTCGAACATGCTTTTGAGCTCTTACCTACCTTCTTCCTTAGCCGCCTCAAGACGAGAGTCGATCTCTGTAGATGCTATCTTTTTGCCCTCTTCACGGGATTCATTCTTTAGTGCCTCAACCTTGGAAAGCTCATCCTCAAGTTTCGCCTTTAGGAGTCGCGTAGCAACGATCTCGTCGTAATATCGTTGTGACTCTTCTTGAGCAGCAATCTTCTCTTCTTGCTCTTTGCAGAGTCGCTCCTCAAGTTCTTTGACTCGAAGGCTGAATGCATCCCTCTCTTTTTGCACCGAGTCTTTCTCCAAAGCTAAGGCCCCACAGCGTTGGACCGCTTCGTCGATTTATTTTTTGTGGATTGATTCTAAACGAGTTACGGCTTCGGCGGTATCATTGGCGCTCTGCTGGGCGGCCTCAAGCTAAGATTTGTAAGACGCAAACTCTTCATCCTGAGCTTTGATAATGTCTTTGTCATGGATAGCCTCAAGCTCCAGGCGATCAATCTCATGCTGACGCTCTATGGAGACTTCTGACACTTTCTCAGCAAGATGAGCAAACGCGTCATGTTGAACATAGACGTCGTTGGTGCAGGCGATAGCGCTGTACTTGACATCTCCAGGTATACGATGGGTTGCCGGGAGGAACTTCAGGCCGTCAAAGTAGATTTATGGAAATTTAACTTTGAGCTAGGCCGATCTCTCTGATACTGTTGGATCTGTTGCGGGAACAGGAGGAGACGTCTTTGAAAGTTCAGCTCTCATGTAAGGATCTCGAGACTATCGTGTGGAAGAGGAATCGAAGTGTTGATCACGGGGGACATCAGATTGCGATCCCTTATGGCCATGCTTATCTTTGCTTTTCTCCGAGTGAGAAGAGGGATGTCGGTGGTATTTGGGCTGATAATATGTTTTCTTCCGGGATGATGAGTCCTAGGAATGATAATCCCTATCGCCATCACCGTCTCTGTCCCGACGACTTCCGGAACCCGAGTCCCGTCCAGAGTATGGAAGATAGACGACCCATGGAGACGATCAATTCCGTGTGTATGCCCCATGTCACCCATACAGAATTTAAATAACAACGGATTAGCAAAGAGTGGTGTGACGACGGAAATTTAAGTACAAGGTGTTTCCCCCCGACGGACCAGTTTCTTTACTAATGGGAGTTTTCTCTCCCTGATTTTGGGCTTGAACGCCTGCATCGCCTCTGATGGGCGAGTGAAGTTTAAGTGCCTCCGGATTGTCAAAATCTTAATTGAGTAGATCGTAAGATATGGAGAGGTTTGAGAGGCCCTTTAAAGAACTTTATAAATGCTGTGAGGAAGCCAACTTTAGATTTTTCCTTCCTTATCTTGTACGTCAGTTTCTTTTTTCTCTTCGAAGGGGAAGATGACGTTTCGATGTCGTGAACTTCGACTATCGGGTCCTGAGTGGGACCGACGTTCTCATCCTGTACTTCGGGTGTTTCGCTTTCCTTAAGTACCCCCTCTTCTAGTGCGTCAGGTGCGTTACGCGCTGAAGACTCGGCTTGTTTTTTCCCTTTGCCAGAGGCAGGCCTGGGAATGGTAACGCCCCGAGGGAGGCTTATCTGACGGCCTTCTGCCAACAGTCCAAGCCTTGTAAGTGTCTCATTCGAAATGAGAGTTCTGATGTCCCATTCTTCGGTAGGGAGGGCTCGAATAGCACCGACGGCTTCAAAATATCCGCTGCCCTCGCGACGTGGATTGATACCTGAAAGGATGGAAAAGAATTAGAAAAGGTACAGTTTCGACCAAGCATGAATATCAATCCAGAGAAAAGACTTACTTCCTTCCACCCATCTCCTCGCGAAACCAGGAGGGCAACGCACATAAAACCATTCCTGTTTGTACAGGGCAAACTTGCTACATGCCCTAGTTAAAATTTGACATTTTTTGTGCGGCTCGAGAAGCATGAAAGAGGGGCTATCTCTCTGCTTCTTGATGCAATATATATATATATATCTGATATCACCCGGGGATGGAGGCCTAGAGAGGACATTGATGAAGAGGATGTAGGTACCGTAGATGAATGCACGGCCGTTCGGGTGCAGTTGCGACGGGGCAATGTCGATGTATTGCGGCACGTCCCGAAGAAATGAGTTGGTGGCATGCTGCCGACCCAGCACATCAATTTATTACAAGCTGTGTATCCAACTGGGGGAAAATGTGGACGATCGTGCCCCTATGGAACTAACACATCATTGAAGGGGATTCCGTGGACAGAGCATATCCGACGGAGTGCACTTTCATTAATCTTCGAAGCCTGTGAATCGATTGGGTTGTCCAAGAAAATTGATGTCTCCAGGTTGTCGAGAGCTAAGTTATGAGCAGGGGAAGTCGACGGGTTTGAAGTATCTGCGACTTCTTGTCTAAAGGACGGCTCGGGTCTGTCTGAGATCGTAGCAGAGCTAGATTTCCTAGACATCTTTAATAAAGATTGAATCTAGCAAAGTACCTGTTTGAGCTATACTTGAAAAATAATCGACGTTAGACTTAACGACATAAATATTCCCCCCGTGTGGTGTGTGAACTAGTGTGATAATTCAAATATAGGTGCTGAGAAATTGAAAGCCACAGAGTTGATGATATAAAGTTGAGCTTTGAATTGTCGCCTTCGAAGACCGTCATCGCTGACCGTCTCCGAAAGCCTGTCCTATGATGATTTCAATTTTGGGCTCGGGCATTGGCACTATATGTTAAAGGCAATTATTCGCTTTTGTTGAGTTAAGTTCAGGCTTGCGATTATTAAAACTAGGGAGTTATCAGTCCAGATTGGTTCGATATGCTAGTTCGCTTAAGTCTTTATCCTCGTTTCTGTCATATGATTTGGAAAGGGGAATAAGTGAATTCAATGAGGATTATGTTCAAGTTGGAATGATTTCGACTGTTGTTATCAATTCATCAATGGTCAAGGATGAGCGACACTTGAAACACACGGCCTGTATCCCGTTAGGCCTAATGTGATGACCCGGAATTTTCGAGCATTTAAAATCGGAATATTTAATTGATTTTAATATTTAAAAGTAAAATTTTAACTTGAATTCAAGTATCATTAATTATTGATAATTAAATTATTGAATTAAATAATTGGAAGTTGAGCTAAATGTTGAATCTGAAGTTTTAAGCCCGTTGAAAATAATTTGAAGGCTTATAAAATTTATATTCATAACACTAGAGATAATATGAGTTGTAAAAATTGAAATTAACAGTGGTTTGTTCAGTTTAAAATTTTTATAGTTTAAATTGAATTTAAAAATAGCCTTACGAGGCATAGTCTCGGAACTCGACGAAACCAGTTCCATTGAGTCCATAATATTGAATTATTGTCGGATTTCAAATTTCGTATTGATCGGAGTTGTTGTGTGAGCGTACGATAAGCAAACGCGTTGAAAATTAAATAAAACCTTAATTGATCAAATCAATGTTATCAGTGCCTTCTTAAACACGCTTCCCTTTTTATTATTCAGCCGACTTCCTTTCATATCCATGTCCCCTCTTTTAACAACAGCACGCAAACATCATATCTTGTCTTCCATTTTCTTTTAAGAGCACGCAAAGTAGATATTTTCACAAGAAAGAAATTATTAATGGCCGAACAATTTCTTTTCCCCTCATTTCCTTTCAAGCACCGATTCCCTTTTTAAATTCCTCCTTTCGGTTAAATCAAATTCAAAGCTTATCGTTCAAAAAAAAATTGGCGATTGAAATCGCGAGACCAAAAGGCGAGCTCGTTCGAGGACGACAGTTGACTGGAGGGGGGGAAGGGTTGCGAATGAGTATAGGGGATCGCGACGCTTAGTTAGGATTTGCCGTCCGGTTTGGAGTTCTTCGTGGCTTGAGCTCGTGTTCGAGAGACGAGGCAAGGATTATGTGCATACGCGTGGGCTTAGGGAGGAGCGCGTATGGCGTCGAGGCGATATCAGCGAGGTCAGGGCCGAAGGTTGTCAATGGGGGAACGCTCGCGATTTGGTCAGGGATTGGTGGTAGCTGAGACATCGTCGGCATCGCAAGCACCTTGGGTATTACGGCAAGCTGGTAGCGTCGAGGTTAGGGTTTTGGACGGGGCTAGGCGACTCTGGGAGGAGGCAGGCACTCGCATTGGTTGGGACTCGAGCGGTGTGTGTGTCACGATTGGGTTGAGCATCTTCTTGGTTTTTCTCTGTTTATTTTGAAATTTAAAAATGTTGAATTGGAAATTATTTTAATTTTTAGTTATAAACTGTTTCAAACAGAAAAACTTTTAGTCAAAGAAGTATATAGACAGTAAAGAAATTTCTGTTTGTTAGGTACAGAGGAAAAATTATACTTATAAATATACACTTGCACATTTTTAATCTTGCTGTTTAATTTTAAATAAGTATTAGGGTGATATGTGTATTATAAAATATATTAAAAACGAATATTTATAAATTCATCAATTGTTATGTAATGGCTAATTTATTTTGAACATTTTTAAATTATTAGTACTCAAGTTTAAACCTTTGAGTTTAATCTATTGATTTTTAGTTCGTTTATCAGTAAATTATTTTTACAGAAAGATTTTGAAAATATATAGAGATTTTAAATGTTGAGGAGTTTATATCAAAATAAGATTTTTAATCTATATAAATTGATTTTATAAGTATGGGTTTAGAGGAAAAAACAATATATATATATATATATAAATATAAGTATATCTATATAAAACATACACACTTTTTGTCTTAGTAATTTATTGTAAATTAATGGATTATGGTGATTAACTCATTTAATAAACTTATTTAATTATTTCAGTCACTAAAAATAATTTATTAAAGGAAAATTAGTTTAAATAAAATTCCTAGTTAATTAAATTGAAAAATGGTAATTAATGTTCGATTAGTTCAAATGATAATAAATCATATAATGTTATTTAAGGTCTAAAATTGAAGAGAAACAAGCCGGTTTGGATTGGATTGCAAATTAAAGGACAAAGCTGAGTTAATCTCACTCAGTTGAATTTAAATTTAAATTTAAATGATTAAATTTAAATAATTGTTTGAATGGTTGAATTGATTGATGAGCTATAGTATGGTATGTTTTGGAATTGGTATTTATGTTGTGCTAACGTATGTGGATGCATGGAAAATAGGTTGGAGGGATCCTACTGGATCCCTCAACATTTATTTAAATTATTCAATATCCTCTGTTGCGATTATTTGATATTCTATGATGAATTATATTAGAATGTTAAATGCTATGGTTTGATTGGATATAATTGGGTATAATGAATTACCCAAAATATATAAATTGGATTTGGGAAAGAACATAAAAGAAGTGAATTTGTAAGTAAAATAATATTAGAAATTTGAATAAATTTAAGAATGAATTGGAAAAGAAGTGCCTTTAAAATTCTAATAAATAAATCTTGAGTATAGTAAGGGAAATTTTGAATAATTAGAAGATTAATGAATTTTAAACTTCAGTATTATTATTTTAAAAGAACAAAACATTTATTTAAAATTTAAGATTTAAAATATTGAAAAGAATAAAGAAGAAATTGGGATAAGATCTGAAATTTGTATATTTCAGTTAAAAGATTTAAAATCAAGCGGAAATTAATAACATTAATAATAAAGCCCATAATTAATGAATTTTGAAGTGAATTGAGTAAGTAAAGAGATTTAATTCAAGTAGAATAAATTGGGAATCAATTTGGAAAATTGATTTAAGTGATTGAGATTGGAAATTCTCCCTGAATAACCAAGTACGTTTTCAAAGTAAATTTTTAAATATAAATTAAAAGTTTTTAAGTTGTTTTAAAAAGAAAGTTTTGAAAAAATTTATTATTTCTAAATATTTAAATTTTAAAGTAAGTATTTTCTTTAACCTATTATAGCAGTAATTATTTAAAGAGTGACTTAGTATTTTGTTTTTAAAAGTGAAAATCTAGTTTTATATTTTATTAATTAACCTTATTTTAAAATATTCATATAGTTTATATTTTTAACAAAATTCTTGAAGTAGTTTTAACTTAAATGTTTTAAAGTATATTTCAAAGTAAAGTGTTTTAAATTATTTTAAAAATCTAGTTTTGTGCTTGGTGATTTCAATGGAGATAGGAAATATTTGGGAAACTTTATTCTGAAAAGAAAGAATGGTTGGAAATTGTTTTCAAAAGGGTTTTGAAACTGAGAATATATCTTGTGAAGATATTTTGAGGCTAATAAGTAATTTGGGAAATTATTTATTGTTTGATGGATGTTGTAAATATTAATTGATAGTTAAATCACCGACTATCAATATTGGACAAATGCGCTGATCGTTTCGAAGAGACCGGGATCGAGATTTATTTCTCGAAAACCACTTCGATCCGGTTTGTACATTTCATGGAAAACGATTTTGGATTCGAAGTTGGAGCAGTGAAGTGCAAGGGCTAGTCGCTACTAATCCTGATGATATTTCCAAAATGGATGTAGTAGGAATAGTGCCTTTGGTTCCGTTCGAACCCGGGACGGACTTGTATGGATGAATGCTTTCGGAACATCGTTAGGTGGATGATGGGCATTCTAAGGGATATGTTCTAAAAAGGTAACGCTTAGCCTCAAGCCTCATCAACCGGGAATGACTGAAAATCAGGGGTTATGCAGCAAGGCTAGGTGGGTAGCACCCAAGCAGGGTGAGGTCATCCCTGTCTAGATGTCCCTTTTTATTTTGGCTTAGTGGGCGGTTGCTGATCCCAACCGCGGGGTGATCTCACTCGGGATTATCCAGTAAGGGTAGTCCCGGTCTTGTGTTGCAGAGGAGCGGGCGTACTCCTCGGTACAGTGATCTAGGCCATGTATTGTGACATGTGGTACCCCAGTGCCTATTCATTAGTTGGAAATCCATTCTCCCTACGAGCCTTGTACGAGTTTTGTTTGTATTACCCACTCTGTGGCTAGTAGCTGGAATTTAATAATGTAACAATTTCGGCTATTTTAGAAGTATTTGTATATAGACCCTATTATAATATCATAGGATTTCTACAAAAGTGTTTTAGCTATCGTAAGGTAAAAACCCGACATGTTTATTTATGGCGTGGTCTTACGAGATGCTTTTGTTTTCAAAGGATTTTTGAAACTTTAATAATCAATTGAGTGTGATTTTCTCACGCTGGTATTCCAGACTGACTCGGGTGTTATTTAAATGTAATGCTCGGGTCAGACCGAGTATTATAGGATAAAAGATAAGATGCTGTGGAGCTCAGGAGACGAGCTGGATGACGATACGTACTTCCGTACTTGTTTTATATATATCCCGCTGTGTTGATTAGCTGTATATCCAGATGTATGTTATTGATGTTGAGCTGTGATTGATGTACTCTGATGATGTAATATATAGACAGATATATTTGATTTTGTGTAAAGATGTGCTAAAATCTATAATATTTTATTTAGCTGCGATGGTTAGATTCTGACATTGTTTTCTATTTTCTTCTTCTACCTCTTCTTCTTTAACCCGAATGGTTCGTATTTTTGTGCAACTTGAGTTGATTGATGTAGAATAGTGTTGACTCAAGGGGTACAGATTTGCGGGTCGTTACACCTAAATGCCGTTCGACCTAAATGCCGTTCGACCTTAATGTCGTTCGTCCTAAATATCGATCGACATCCATTCTGTTCGGCCTTCACCCTGTTCGGCTTTCATTTTGTTCGACCTAAATTTTGTTCGGCCTAAATTCTGTTCGGCCTAAATTCTGTTCGGCCTAAATGTAAGGGCCGTTTAGCACAAGTGTCACTCTTCCAACCCTTCCTATTTTCTATTCGGCATGCGGCAAATCATGCCGAACCGTGCTTATGCGGAGCTGCTTCGCTCGACATTCTACCCTTAACCTCACTTCTCTCCTTTCCCTCCATCTTTCCTGACGGGCATAGCCAAGTCCTTCGGCAAGTCATGCCGAACCATGGCCATGCCGATCCACACCACCAGGCTTATCTCCAATTCCATTCCCATGCACCCACGTAACCACTCGGCATTGAAAGATCATACCGAGCCACAATGATTTATTTTCCACTAAGCCTGAAATCGCCTAAAATCATACTAAGTTCCAGCCCTAGGACGGGTTCGAACCTCAATTCGTCTCCCTCATCCACATGCCTCCTGCTTCCTATAATCTATGGAGGATTCGCAAGTTCGAGTTCATGTTATGCTTCCTAATTTGAGAAAACGATCGAAAGGTTCTTACAGGAAAGAACAGCGGGAACTTGGGGGTCTGTGAACTTGAGGTTGAAAGTTGTTCGAGCTTAATTTGGGAAGGAGTTGTAGGAAGGGCTGGTTAGATTCAAGGCAGGAAGGGGAGATCGGAGAGGTGAACGAAATTCAAGGGAGGTAAGTTGCGTGTCCTTGGAAAATAACGGAGGTAAAAAGTGAAAAGAGAAGAAGAAGGAAAATGCCGACCATTATAGGAGAAGAGGGGAAGTCGAAGGGACAATGACCGGTAGAACCGGTCAAGACAATCTCGTTCGGTATCATCTATGCTGTTCGGCATTTGCATGTTGTTCGGCGAGCATCACCTCACCTGGTATTCAAGAGAAGATACTATCGAGGAAACTGAGCCGAGGCTCGAAGCAAAGCACGAATGACTTATGATTCAAAGCGCATCACGTTCGATCACGTGATGCACTTTGGGGGGCAAGTGTAACCTGGGGAATTGACCAGGCAACTAGACACTCGTCATTTGCATACCATTCGGCTTCCAGAGCGTTCGGCACAACATACTTGGTCGGCTTCCAGGGTCGTTCGGCACAAATGGCTCGCATGACATTCGAGTTCATTCGGCATTAAGAGTCGTTCGACATCTATGAACGTTCAGCATTGAGATCCGTTCGATATCGTATATCGTTCGGCATTCCGTACTGTTCGGCATTTGTCCAATCTCGTTCGGCATTCGAGGTCATTCGGCATCCTGAGATGTTCGGTATTCATTGGTGTTCGGCATCCAGACGTGTTTGGCATTCAGAGTTCGTTCGGCATCCAGGGGTATTCGGCATTCGTCTAATCTCGTTCGGCATTCGAGGTCGTTCGGCATCCTGAGGTGTTCGGCATTTGGAGGTGTTCAGCATCCAGAGGTGTTCGACATTCAGATATCATTCGACATCCTGAGGTGTTCGACATCCAGAGGTGTTCGGCATCCAGAGGTGTTCGGCATCAAGAAGTGTTCGGCCTTCATCCAATCTCGACCGACTTCAATTATTGCTCGGCCTGCACTCTCCACTCACCACATCACTTCGTTTGGCATGAAGATATCGTTCGGCATCATTCGTTCAGCATCTATGGTTCAGCACACAGTGCTCACTCTTTTTGGGCCGAGGTATTCAGCTACCAGGCCCATCAGGGAAGTCCAACCCATCTTCATCTATAAATAGAGAGGTAGGGGCACAGTGAAAGGGACCTTTTTTCGAGAACACCGGGGAGACTATGTCGCATTCACAGCTCATTCAAGATTTATCTTTCTTGTTGAACAATTGTAATCAAATAGTTGATATATGGATTGTATTTGTAATCGATTATCGAGAAAATCAATGAAGAGTAACCTCAAAGTGGACGTAGGCAATTACGCCGAACCACTATAAATCTGGTGTTCATACTATCTGCATTTAAATTTGCATACTGTTTTCTGTTTAACTTTACTTTCTTCATTAATCCCTCTACATAATCTCTCTTAAGGGTGTTAGTGACCAATTCTGGTGCTGACATCAACAAATGATCAGCAACACTTAGTATGCCACATTACCAAATTGGGAATGTATCACTAGTGACCATCAACTACATAACCTCTGAGCTCGTACGTCTCAGAGAAGGGTGTTAAGCTAAGAGAATAAATCTCCGCCACAAAACATAAATGTATTTGATAGAAACCAGCTTTACATCTCAAAGTGTAATGTCAGACACACATCCATACAAGTCTGTTCCGGGTTCGAACAGAACCGAAAGCACTTCCGAAGAATCCCTTGCAAATCCGGATAATCTCTAATCACGTCCGGACTTCCCATCACATATGGAGTCTCTATACCGGGGACCAGTCGGTACAGAGACATTCGACGAGTTATCCTTTCGCTTTCGAAAATATCTGGTCTTCACCACCGGTCTTCAAATGCTATCCATAAAGTCGTATATTATTCGGAATGGGTTATATGACACCAAGGTCCTCTCCCGGCTAAACCGAATAATGAGCGCGATATTTAAAAACATATGGATAATGGGATTTCAGTTAAGTCATAACTTATTATTCAAAACTTTTCTTTCAATGGTTCAAACAAATTACCATTTCAAATCTTTTAAACAAAAAGATTTACTTCTCAAAGTTCACCAATATTTCACAAAGATTCATTCACAGCCTTTCAAAACAATTCCCATTTAATTTTGGATTAACTCATTCAATCTTTAAATCGAAGATTTAATAGCTTTCAAACTCGTTTCAAATTCAAATCTTTTATATAAAAGATACACCATTTAAAATCCTTTTCGATTTCAAAACAAGGTTTAATAATCTTTCACAAAGGTATATTCATAGCTTTTAAAACAAATCACAATTTCATTTCAAACTTGAAACTTTTCAACACAAATTGGAAATCCTTTCCTTTAATGAAAGCTTTTATTATTTGAATGCAAATAGTTTTCGTTTTGGGAAAAACTGATTACATTTACATAAGTTAAAGCCATTCATGTATAAATTTGGGTTTAAATTTAAATTCCCAATACTTTTTAAATGGTTTTAAACCCATATAAACACCTGTATAACTTGTATAATCTTTTTAAACCATAGTTTCCAATTATAGAATTCAATTTCAAAAGTATAAATTCAAATTCAAATCAAATTATTTAAATTTCAAAAATTTATTAAGTTATTCAAAAATATCTTTTATTTTTTTGAAATCCCTTTTCAATAAATTCCATTTCCAAAACTATTTTGGATTCAAAATTCAACTTTAAAAATCATTTTAAAATATTTAATTCAAATATTTGTGACTTAACCGATTTTCTCGTGCAATCCATATTTGTATGTGTATGGTGTAGTCCATGTGTTTTTCACAATAGTGCAACATCATCAATCATCACAGATTCAAACATAGAAATATCGATAAGCAGTACAATCTATAACGCTTATCTTCATTTACAGACCACCGATGAATAATATAAGTTCATCGTAGACAAATAAATTACATCACAGATAATTAAATTACATCATAGATCACAACACAAATCAGGATAATTCATATCACAAAGTGTCATATATCAGGGATATCAAACAATTCAATCATCCAATATAATCCAAAACATCCATAAATAAGGTCAATTAATCATCTGATTAACTTAAATCAGATTAGTCACTAATCCTGGTTAATTGACATTAATTAATTACAAATTATTTTAATTAATTATCTTAATCATTCATTAATTAACCTTTAATGATAAATGAATTATCCTTTTATTATTAATTAATTAACCTTTAATTATTTAATTATCCTTTAATCAATTATCTTTAAATTAGTCACATTAATTAATTAACCTATTATTAATTTCCATTTAATTAATTATCCTTAATTAAATAAAATAAGTAATTACACCTTAATTACTTACTTTATCAACTTTAATCATTAATCAATTACTTTTAATTAAGTAATTATCTTTAAGTAATTGATTACCTTTAATTGCTTTCCTTAACCAAATCAAATCAATTACCCTTTTGATCATTAAACTGTTCTCCTTAATTGCTTATCATTAATTCTTAACAAATTAATTAATCTTAAATTTATACTTAATTAAACTTTAGTTAAATCAAAGATAACCCATTTATCTTTCCTTATTACTTTCCTTAATTACCTCACTTTATTTCAAAAAAACTTTTTAATTAGTTTAATTAATTAACCAATATATATTTATTCAATATCAAACAATTAATTAACTAATATAAATTCGACTTAACTTTGAAATTTGTTTAAAATCTTGTTAATACTAGGCTTGAAATCTTATTTAACATGCTTTTGTAAAACCTGGTTGTATTTTTAAAACCTGAAAACAAAGTTTTCTTTTTAAAATTTATAACCAGAGCCCAGACTTGTTTACCCGAGAACGTCTCTGAGCCAAATTCAAGAATACTCGAACCAATCCCCAAAGTTCTCGAGCAAAACTTTTTTTTCTTTAAAGCATATAAAAAAAATCCTGTTAACTTATTAACAACTTGAGCCGGATCAAATTTCCCCAAGCCAATTGCCAAACATCCCGAGCCCTTCTTCAAGCTTATTCTTCTTCTTCCTAAAAATAACACACTAACACCATCAAATGCCTGTGCACGTGTACAAGGCGACAACGACGATTCAACCTTAACCGCGACCATCATCAGATCGTTTACAACCTCGCCGATGATCTCGTAAACCCAGAAAGCTCGAAAACCCATCAACACAAAACCGAGCAACAACAACTCCACCCAACAAACTAGTTCATCCAAGAATCACCATGCATGGCCACCTCCGGTCATCAGAGCCTCCGAAACTTCGACCAAACATTCTCCTTACTTACATGATTTGATCCCCTCCAGTGCACACCCTACCAGTTCAACCCCGATGATTTACGAACCCAAAACCCGACCTTTACTAAAAACTAGGTTAAAACCCTAGTTTGACTCAAATCTTCATCCGTGATGAATTATAAAATCATCTAGCATTTTTCTCAAATACAATAATCACCCAAGCACCTCTGACATCAAGCTCGAAACCACACGATCTCGCGATCACCAGAATTTGCGGCACTTCCAATTTCTGCTCAACTTCAAATTTCTCGAACGATGCTATATTAAAAATCTCGATTTCCCCTTTAAAATTCACGATTGAGGAAGACTATCAAGATTATGTAATTGAAACTCGGATTTAAATCAGTTAAATTTTGAAAAAAAATCGGATTCTTTTGTGTTTTCAACTTGTCCAGTAAATCCATCTATTTTTAATACATAAAAGTATTTTTAAAATTTATATCACATTCATACAGTCCTTTTCTCTTTTATAATCACAACCTAAATTTGATTATGCAGAAAGATATGATTTTTTTTCCTGGAAGTTTGTTAATCTGTTCTTAACAGAGGTATATCTGTGTATACACACAGACATGCATTCCCCTATTCTTATGTTTTCATATACAAATGTATGCAGAAATATTCACACAATCACAAGCCCATACTTCAAACATAGATCCAGCACAAAAGAAACATAACAGGGTAAAGTTTGCTTACCTTGGGTTTTGAAGAACAGGCGACAAGTTTAGCTTTAAAAACCTGGAACTGCTTTTGTTCTTATAATATGAAATTTTGCTTATTGTTTGAGTAGAATCCTTTGCCAACTGATCTTGATTTATTGATGTTTTTCCAGGTTTTTTTAAATCTTGGTTACAGATTTTGAATTTCCAGTATGAAAACTTTAAATCTGTTTTTGGTTCCAAATTTTGAACTCAAGTTGCTATTTGAACTTGAGCTTGAATCCATTATTTGCTTCAAGTTTTTATCCTCGGGCTTTTGATTTGTGAACTTCTTAGTTTAAACATTGTTCACTTTTCTTTTGATCTCAAGTCTGAATGATTTGCATTTTCCTGGGTTTGAAAATTTTTGCATTCTATTTTGTTTTGAATTTTGTTTGTAGAGGAGTTGTTTGCTTCAGATTTGATTTTTCTTTAGTTTGTTTTCAGTTTTTTTTCAAATGGAAGAAAATTGAAGCCTGGTTATTTCTTTGCACATATATTTCCTATTTACTTCAATTTTATTGTAATCATGCCACTTTTTTAACCATGATAAAACTAAGTATACACTTGTTAATTTCATATCTTCCTTGATTTACATTTGTCAAATTAAATGAACACTTATTAAACATTTGTCACTTTTGATTAAGTTGCGTTTAAGTCCCTAATGTGAATCATTTTGTAAATTTAGTTCTAAACCTTGTGTTAGTATAAATTATGTTTTATGTATATACAAACTATGTTTTTATTATTTTCAAATGTATTAGGATTTATTAATTTCAAAAGGCAAATACATATTAAGACTTTATATTCATTCTTGTCTTAATACTTTAAATTCAAATTATTCTAGTTTCAATGAATGAATGTTTTATAATTATATATATATTTTTGTCATTAATACTTATACAACTTTTAAAGAAATGATTTTTTAAAATTCTAATTATACATTATTAAATAAACCCACATATTATATATATGAGTTTCTTTAAAATATAGGTTTTAAATCTTAAACAACTTTGAGAATTTATTATATTAGAAAACAAATTTTATTCATATATATATTTTCTTATTAATTCCCAAAGGAGATGTATATTTTAAAACTTTTATTAAACACAGTTTTAATAACATATTATATTTAAAATTCTAATTATATACTTATATAATATTTTTCAAAATGTAAAACTTTTAAATTCAATTAATTTTTATAGAATATTTATTACTAAATTTCCAAATCAACTTAATTTTAAAATCTACCTTTATTAATATATTCATTTCCAAATTTTCAAATTAGTTCACAATAAAATTTCAAAAATTCATTTAAATTACAAATTTAAATTTGTCTCAAAAATTTGGATCGTTACAGCTTCCCCCTCAAGAAAATTTCATCCTCGAAATTTGCTAGGGAGACAACAAAAGAATAAAGATAGATAGAAAGATGAATCATCAGCTTAAAATGAATATCTATTCTGCATTTGGCTTACCAAATTAGAATGTCAACAATAGATACAAGAAGGAATCTATTTATCAGCTTACAAGTTGCTCGGGTCATCAAATCTACGAAAACGTACAGGGCATTGGTTAGTTCAAAGGATAACTAACCATTCGTAGAACATATCTGGACCCCAAAGAATAGACAGATATATAAATATATTCCCAAAAAATTTCAGTTTAAAAACCAAGGTATACCTATCAACCATAGCAATCAAAGCAACAATTCGTCCAAACAAACAATTCTGACCCATTTGGAGTTTATGTCCCATGCAAATATACCAAAGCTTCTTCCTGGAGCTGCTAGGAAATCATCAAAGAATTGAAATCAGATGAAGAACAAAAGAGATTGGAAAGAAAAAGGATTGTTTCCTTGTTGTTACAGGGTATCGACCATTTGTATTCGTACTCCCCTGTCCCCTATCTCGTCCTCTTCTTGCGCTCATACTCGCTATCAATGGATAGTAAGAGAATTTACTGAGGCATTCGAATGGATATCTTAGGGATATACTCATTCAAGGGTATACTTCACCCTATCTCTAATGAGTTACCTAATGTGTTATACTCCAGAGCTAAAGTTTCAACCTTCAGCTCTGATACCAAATGTAACGACCCTAACTCGACCTTCAAAAATAGGCATCGAATACATCACTCGTATTCAAATGCCGCAGATCCAAACATCGAATCTGGTTCGCCGAAGCTTATAACACATTAAGTATAACAACACAGCGGAAGAAAAGACAAATATCATATACAACTCAATGATACAATATCCAAATATGATACAACACTGATACACAACTTCCCAACAAATATCAGAGATATGATACTACAATCCACAATGGAAGGTAATAACACCAGCAGCAGAATAAACACTCCAATTTGAACTCCAAAGGAGGAACTCCAATATCAGCAACTCCGACCCCATAAATCCAATGCTCCAAACCAAATAGCTCAATCCATAAGCGAGAACCACCATCACGTTGTGCTAAGCAAGGTCAGTCGTGAACTCCAAAGACTGAACTAGCTCCAGATAATCTACTAAACATGACTATCTAAAAAACCCAACTCTAGACTACTCGTGTGGAAAATTATGGGCACCCAGAGTTTAGGAAAGGAACAATAAACTCCGGGTCAGTCATGGGACTGGTATGAGCAAACAAATATAGTTTTGTCTTTAAAAAAACAACAAAAGAATTTTAAAATTGAAATCCACATTTCTTTTTGGAAAATGAAACTACCGTAAGGCCTCCCGCCACACACACCATGCAAACGCAGAATTAGAGGAGATTTCTCCTTATGATAGTCAAAAATGCTTGATACGAAAAAACCATTTTGATATTATTATTAGTGCATAGTGGAAAACATTTGCAAGTATAATATTAATCTTAGCCAGCATACAAACATTATTGTATGCCTACTATAGCTACCATGTTCAATAGCAGGTTACCGCCATATTCCATGGCAGGTTATACAACTAAAACCGTACAGGGCGCGTATTGTTTCTTTGGATTTTCCAACAAATGGTCAGGCCAAGGAACTTCCCATTGCCACATGGGTACGCCTCTGGAGGGACGCCCCGAGAACTTACCCAGCTCTCTACCAACACAAGGCCAGTTTACCCTCTTCCCGGGGGTAAAACCTAAGATATGCCACCCCTAGTCGTTTGCGACCTTTATCCGAGGATCCTCTATACCAACAACATCACATAGTAATAAATTTACAGTGTCCACATGAGTTAAGTATCAGGGCTCCATACCATAATACCACCCTTTTCCAAAAGGAATGGACATACCCTAGGGAGCTACCCCTGCAACCTTGCCGCATCTTTCCTGTTTCGACCATTACTGGGTTGTGAGGTCCTGATGCAGTCTCGTCCACAAAGCAATGATTTTTCACAGAGCCATGCTTTGATCGACAAATGATTGGCAGCACTTCGTATGCCACATTACCAAATTGGGAATGTATCACTAGTAACCATCAACTACATAACCTCTGAGCTCGTACGTCTCAAAGAAGGGTGTTAAACTAAGAGAATAAATCTCCGCCACCAAACAGAATTGTATTTGATAGAAACCACCTTTACATCTCAAAGTGTAATGTCAGACACACATCCATACAAGTCTGTTACGGGTTCGAACAAAACCAAAGGCACTTCCAAAGAAGCCCTTGCAAATCCGAATAATCCCTAATCACGTCCGGACTTTCCATCACATATGGAGTCTCCATACCGAGGACTAGTCGGTGCAGAGACATTCGACGAGTTATCCTTTCGCTTTCGAAAATGTCCAGTCTTCACCGTCGGTCTTCAAATGTTATCCATAACGTTGTATCATTATTCGGAATGGGTTATATAACACAAAGGGCCTCTCCCGGCTAAACCGAATAATGAGCACGATATTTAAAAACGTATGGATAATGGGAGTTCAGTTAAGTCATAACTTATTATTCAAAAAATTTCTTTCAATGGTTTAAACAAATTACCATTTCAAATCTTTTAAACAAAAATATTTACTTCACAAAGTTCACCAATATTTCACAAAGATTCATTCACAGCCTTTCAAAACAATTCCCATTTCAATTTGGATTAACTCATACAATCTTTAAATCGAAGATTTAATAGCTTTCAAACTCGTTTCCAATACAAATCTTTTATATAAAAGATATACCATTTAAAATCCTTTTTGATTTCAAAACAAGGTTTAATAATCATTCATAAAGGTTTATTCATAGCTTTCAAAACAAATCACAATTTCATTTCAAACTTGAAACTTTTCAACACAAATTGGAAATCCTTTCCTTAAATGAAAGCTTTTATTATTTGAAAACAAATAGTTCTTGTTTTGGGAAAAACTGATTACATTTACATAAGTCAAAGCCATTCATGTATAAACTTGGTTTTAAATTTAAATACCCAATACTTTTTAAATGGTTTAAAACCCATATAAACACCTTTATAACTTGTATAACCTTTTTAAACCGTAGTTTCCAAATCATAGAATTCAATTTCAAAATTTTGAATTCAAATTCAAATCAAATTATTTAAATTTCAAAACTTTATTAAGTTATACAAAAATATCTTTTATTTTTTTGAAATCCCTTTTCAAAAGCTTTCAATTCCATTTCCAAAACTATTTTGGATTCAAAATTCGAATTTAAAAATCATTTTAAAATATTTAATTCAAATATTTGTGACTTAACCGATTTCCTCATGCAATCCATATTTGTTTGTGTATGGTGTAGTCCAGGGGTTTTACACAATAGTGCAACATCATCAATCATCACAAATTCAAATACAGAAATATCGATAAACGGCATAATCTATAACGCTTATCTTCATTTACAGATCACCGATGAATAATATAAGTTCATCATATACAAATAAATTACATCACAGATAATTAAATTACATCACAGATCACAACACAAATCAGGATAATTCATATCGCAAAGTATCATATATCAGGGATATCAAACAATTCAATCATCCAATAGTATCCAAACATCCATAAGTAAGGTCAATTAATCATCTGGTTAACTTAAATTAGATTAGTCACTAATCCTGGTTAATTAACATTAATTAATTACAAATTATTTTAATTAATTGTCTTAATAATTCATTAATTAACCTTTAATGATAAATCAATTATCCTTTGATTATTAATTAATTAACCTTTTATCATTAAATAATTAACCTTTAATTATTTAGTTATCCTTTAATCAATTATCATTAAATTAGTCACATTAATTAATTAACTTTTTATTAATTTCCATTTAATTAATTATCCATAATTCATTAAAATAAGCAATTACACCTTAATTACTTGATTTATCAACTTTAATCATTAATCAATTACTTTTAATTAAGTAATTATCTTTAAGTAATTAATTACCTTTAATTACTTTCCTTAATCAAATCAAATCAAATCAATTACCCTTTTGATCATTAAACGATTCTCCTAAATTTCTTCTCATTAATTCTTAACAAATTAATTAATCTTAAATTTATACTTAATTAAACTTTAGTTAAATCAAAGATAACCCATTTATCTTTCCTCATTACTTCACTTTATTTCAAAAAAACTTTTTAATTAGTTTAATTAATTATCCAATATATATTTATTCAATATCAAACAATTAATTAACTAATATAAATTCGAGTTAACTTTGAAATTTGTTTAAAATCTTGTTAGTGCTAGGCTTGAAATTTTATTTAACATGCTTTTGTGAAACATGGTCGTATTTTTAAAACGTGAAAACAAAGTTTTCTTTTTAAAATTTATAACCAGAGCCCAGACGTGTTTACCCCGAGCACGGCTTCGAGCCAATTCAAGAATACCCGAACCAATCCCCAAAGTTCTCAAGGAAAACCTTTTTTCTTTAAAACGTATAAAAAAAATCCTGTTAACTTATTAACAACTTGAGCCAGATCAAATTTCCCTGAGCCAATTGCCAAACATCCTAAGCCCTTCTTCGAGCTTATTCTTCTTCTTCCTAAAAATAACCCACTAACACCATCGAATTCCTGTGCACGTGTACAAGGCGACAACGATGATTTAACCTTCACCGCGACCATCATCAGATCGTTTACAACCTCGCCGATGATCTCGTAAACCCAAAAAGCACGAAAACCCATCAACACAAAATCGAGCAACAACAACTCCACTGAACAAACTTGTTCATCCAAGAATCAACACGCATGGCGACCTTCGGTAATCAGACCCTTCGAAACTTCGACCAAACATTCGCCTTACTTCCATGATTCGATACCCCCAGTGCGCACCCTTCCAGTTCAACCTCGATGATGTAGGAACCCAAAACCCGACCTTTACTAAAAACTAGGTTAAAATCCTTGATTGACTAAAATCTTCATCCATGATGAATTATAAAATCATCTAGCATTTTTCTCGAATTCAAAATCACCCAAGCACCTCTGAACTGCTTGTTTAACCATGATAAAACTAAGTACTTCAATTATATTGTAATTATGCCACTTGTTTAACCATGATAAAACTAAGTATACACTTGTTAATTTCATATATTCCTTGATTTACATTTTTCAAATTAAATGAAAAATTATTAAACATTTATCACTTTTGAATAAATTGGTTCTAAGTCCCTAATGTGAATCAATTTGTAAATTTGTTTTCAAACCTTGTGTTAATATAAATTATGTTTTATGTATATACAATCTATGTTTTTATTATTTTCAAACGTATCAGGCTTTATTAATTTCAAAAGGTAAATACATATTAAGACTTTATATTCATTCTTGTCTTAATACTTTAAATTCAAATTATTCTAGTTTCAATGAATGAATGTTTTATAATTATATATATATTTTTATCATTAATACTTATACAACTTTTAAAGAAATGATTTATTTAAATTCTAATTATACATTATCAAATAAACACACATATTATATACGAGTTTCTTTAAAATATAGGTTTTAAATCTTAAACAACTTTGAGAATTTATTTTATTAGAAACAAATTTTATTCATATATATTTTTTCTTATTAATTCCCAAAGGAGATATATATTTTAAAACTTTTATTAAACCCTGTTTCAATATCATATTATATTTACAATTATAATTATATAGTAATATAATATTTTTCAAAATATAAAACTTTTAAATTCAATTAATTTTTATAGAATATTTATTACTAAATTTCCAAATCAACTTAATTTTAAAATCTAATTTTATTAATATATTCATTTTTAATTTTTCAAATTAGTTAAAAATAAATCTCGAAAATTCATTTAAATTACAAATTTAAATTTGTCTCAAAAATTGGGATCGTTACAGTAGGTGACACGGCACACAAGGCAATGCCAGGGTAGATATACCAATTACGCACACGGGCTGGTGGTAGTGTAGAAGCCACTACGCCCATCTTGGAACACACTCCTAATCAAATTCGAAGGATGGCCATCAAATCAACCATAAGTAAGAGTATAGTATCGAAGAAATATGTCCGATCGGAGGAATAACCTCACTTGGCCCGAGATCGCTCCTGTTTTAGCCACCTTACGCGAACTCGCGGGAGTTGGGTCCACGTAACATACCTCAAGAGCGTCGTTACCATCCTACTTCATTCTAGAATCTCCACCGCATACACGGTTGTTAAAGTGGTTTTCAGAGTTGGCAGAGAGTATGACAACTCTCGATCCCAGCCTCTTTAACAACCAAACGTTATTATAACGCCGTGGTCATTTCAAAATAGTTTATACTTCAAAAAATCAAATCATTTCATTTCAAAAATATATCCCTTTCAAAAATAGTTTATACTTCGAAATCATAACTATTTTGTTTTTCAAAACTATATCCAAATCAATACGATATCATTCCATTTCAAACATATATGTACCTTTCAAAAATCATAATACTTTTAAAGTTATAACTCTTTCGAAGCCAAAATACTTGAAATCATTACACTTTCAAAATCATAACATTTCGAAATCATACGTTTGAAATTATTGTACATACCTTTAATTCCTTACATTTTACCAATCTATTCAATCAAACCCATATTTCAAATTTCCAATTTAATTCAATTCAAACCATCAGTTTCAATTCAATTAAATTTCCAACAAACCATTTCAAATCTTATCAAATTCAAATACAGATTTAATCCATAAAATAACTATTCAAATTTTCAATATAATTCAAAGTTTTAATATACAATATTTCAAAACTAAATTTTATAATTTCATATATCTCAAATTTAACTTCATTATTACATAGTTTTGAAATATTCATTTCATAAATCCAATATTATTTAAATAAACTCAAATTACATGTAAACCAAATATCCTTTCATACAAACATAAACTTCAAATATTCATTTATCGAAATCAAATATCATTACAAATTCACATTCTTTATCAAATAAAGACTCAATTCATTTCCATACCATTTAAATCATCAAAATATCATATCCTTTCAAAACCTCATTATCAAATCATTATTTGAATTTAATTTCAAATATTCAAATTTGAAATATCATTTTAAAATCATATATGTCATTCATTTAATATTTCAAATATCATTACAAAATACATTTCAAAATTTCATTCAAAAATTCATTTATCTCATTTCATTCAAATTAACAGATAACCAAGTAACCTTATTTAAATTCAAATTCAATTTAAATTCCTTAAAAAATCAAAATTAAAAATTAAATATATATTCAAACTCCTTAATTTCACAAATAATCAATTCCTAAAGTTAAATCATTTAACACTTTAAAATATAACTCAAACAGTATTAAAATCTATAACATTTCAAAACATTGACAAATTATAGCAACGACAGCATTTATAAAGTGCTATTGTAGCTTAAAATTTTCAAAATAGTTTAGTTTAGGAACAACGACATTTATAAAATGCCATAATAGATACTTAGTTATTACAACATAGTTAAATTCAAAAACAGTAGCACTTAAAAATGCTGTCATAAGACTACAGCATTTTGGAAATGCTATTAATAAAATTCCAGATTTTATTTTTAACTTTTCAAAAACAATAATACTTCAATTTTAGCAAATTTTAAACTTATAAATCATATTTTTAGTCTTCTAAACTTTCACATTTAAATCAATTTAACATATGATTTATCACGATAAAATTTTATAATTGAATATCAAATTTTAAAAACTCAATTCATTTGTCAAGTCAAAATTCACCGTTTATTAACTTATAAATTAAATAAAACTAAACATTTTACTTTAAATACCATTTCTAAACTTTAAATTTAATTTCCATTATTTATTTACATTTTAAAAATATAATTTAAAGTCAAAAATCACATTTACTTCAAATTTACATATTAAATTCACAAATTCAAAACAAAATATTTAGTCTTCTCAAAACCATAAAATATATATTTTTGAATCAAATTTCATACATTTAAAAATACATATCTTAATAAAAATCATTTAAAAATATACCATGGGGTATGTATATAATTTTCTAACCTAGGTCAAGTGATACAGATATATATCATTTCAAACCGCAGTTTAAAAAAGAAAACCCGGGTTCTATCATTTCAAACCCGCAAGCCCAAGTCAAATAGATAAAAATCGTTCAGGCCTATCATTTCAGCCCATAACGATTTTTCCCAATTCTAATGTCCGTTCAGGTATGTATCATTTCAACCCATAGTTATTCTATTCTAACAGGGAACTTGCAGTGTGATCATATACATAAGCAATATAAACAATGCCAATGTCACAATATTATGTCATATATCATATGTCAGGTGATAATTAACAGAGTTAACATGATAATAACAAGGCATAGCATATCATATAATCATCATTAACTTGCATAACATTTTAAATTACTAAACACGTGTCATCAATTCACTATTTCATAAGTAGAAATGTCAGAGTGAGAAAGACTCACCTTTTCAAGCTGAAGACCACTACGACACACAAAACGATTCCAAAGGCACGACAAGCACGATACAACATGACTTTTGATTTGAATTAATGGGAGCCTAGATGTTGATCTTGTACAAAACCAATAAAACAAAGCAACATATATATGAATATAAATAACACAAAACACATCATTGAATCAAATGGAAATAAGAAGCAACAAAAGAAAAAAATGATTAGACCTTGCTTCAACCACTCCAATGCTTGGCCTTAGCTGGACCTAGGCTCGACCATGATGTGTTTGAGCTTAGGTTAGCATCATACAGGTCAGGTTTAGCACACCTATGCACGGAAACATGAAGTGATGTGAAGGGTAGGAGTTACATATGAAGAAGACAAAGGGATAAAGGAAAAATATGCAAGTTTGGTCACATTTTTGGCTTGGCGAAAGGCATGTAGGCTCGGCCCTTGCATGGTTCAGGTACGGACAGTGGGTAGGTGGGTGGCCAAAGGTGGTATCATGGTGGTGGTGGAGCAATAGGAGGCGGCCAAGGCAAAGTATGGAGGGGATGGTGATAAAGGAGTTCGGCATGTTTTGGTGGATTTCTTTGCAAATTTGTGATGATTGCTTCAAGTGGAGGTCACGGCTTGAGGTGGTGATCGGAGGAGAAGGTGGTGGTTGCTACAGCTAGTGATGGTGGAAGGATGGTGGAGATGAAGGTGGGTTATAGCCGAGCAAAGCATAGAAGGAGCAAAGACAAAATCAATAAAAGAAGAGGAAGAAAAGTAGAAAAGAGAAGCCATTAGAATTGCATTTTTTTTCCTCAAATTTGATATGGCCATGAGTTGTGATGGAGGATGAGAAGTTTTCACGTGAATGAGGAAGAAAAATTCATGGCTACAACAAAGAAATGAATGGCTACAACGAAAAAATGAAAAGGCAATTGGTAAATGAAGAGACAAGGCTATATGAAAAGACAATGGAAAATGAAAGGTCTATGTCTCTTTGTACTTCCATTTCTTTTTAATCGAAATAAACAAATAAATTTCAGTAAATAAAATAAAACAAAAATAAAAAGAAAGTGAGAAAGAAAATAAATAATTAATTTAAGCAAAATAGAAAAATAAATAAAGAAATAGCTATTATACTGAAACTATAATATAAAATATAAACAATATACAATTAACATTCAAAATTTATAACACTTTATAAAAATGTTTTAGAAATAAAATATATGCATAACATATCATGTTACATATAATACACAAATTAGAACAAGATTGACAAAAAAAATATTATTTATATAAATTAAAATAAACAATTCTTCTAAATAAAACAATTTACACACAATATTGTAAAATGCATAACTTTCACAACATAAATCGGATTTCAACGAAACGAAAAGCACTATTCTTGAAATTTAATTTATTGTCATAACTAAAGATAAAATTCAAAAAATCATATATTTAAATTTTAAATTTAAAAGTCAAAGTTTGACCAAATTGACCAAAATCCACATTTTTGGAAAATATTCAATTTATTCATATTTGGAATTCTAATTCACATAAAAATAAAAATTTATACTTAAAATAAAAAAATTAATTCATTTTAATAAATAAAATAAAGTTTTAAATCAGGAATTCAATTTAAAATAATTAAAATATACAATTAAAATAATCACTAAATACAGGGTTGTTACACTCTCCCCCATTCAAACCTTTTCATCCCCGAAAAAGAATTAGGTGCGGGAAAGCAAAGAAAAAGATAGAATAAAATAGGATTAAGACAAGATGACAAGAAGATTGAAATTATACATAATAACTATTGTTATAGGTAAGTTTAACAAGGTGGAGATGATCTTCAAGATCCTCCAGAATCAAGAACACAAGCATGAAAAGATCTTCTAAAATCTGATTCACCCTTCCCATTTGACCAACGGTCTATGGATGACAAGCAGTGCTCAGATTTGAAAATGAGTACCAAATATTATCAAAGATTATAGAAAGATTTCTAGATAGACAGGTACAAGAAATAGCCTCCCCATTCTGTAGCAAGATAAGGGAAATAAGGACAACCAAAAGATAACTAGAAAAACAAAATAAGATAATAGATTTGAAACCATGAAAATATCAACTTAAATTGATAGTTAATTTTACATAAGTTAAATAAATCTTTATCATCTCTAATTTCATTATCTTATCATCCAATTATCTTAAATTAAAATTTCTAAAATAATTTATTTGAAAAATCTTTCATTATACTCAAATTGTTCTCAATCAAATTTAATTTTATTTGTTCCTAAATAAAATAAAATTTATTCCTCTCAATATATTTTATCATCTATGTTATATATATTTACACTTATTATAACTGCTTTAGTTTATTCTTTGTTCCTTTTACACCATTTTATATTGTAAATTATTCCATTACCCTTTTTTCTTTATTTACCTCTGTTAATCTTTTTATAACTAAAATTTAAGTGCATAACATTTATAATAACCACTTAAATTTTATTTATAAAATCTTTTCATACTGTATATTATCCAATTACATACTTAATTTCTGTATAATTTAGGTAAGTTATATTGGAATGAAATTTGTGTATTATACAAATAAAACTTTCTAATTCAATCATTTCAAGCTTGAATACTTATCCAAATCTTGAAATTACACTTGAAATTATCTTTTAAGATAAAATTTAGGAATTAAATTTCTGAGAACTTCCAAACTATTTAGAGATAAATAAATGCACATATACTATATGTATATATACCCATTCAAATTTAAATCATATATCAGCATATGTTATAAATCCAGTCTTATTTTAGAAACTCAAATCAATTAAATTCCTCAAAACAAAAATGTAGCAAGACTACAGAACGGTCTCTTTACTTCGAAACTCGAAAATGAATGTCGATGATGCTGTAGTCATCGCCGAAGTAATTTTCTAGTGACAAAGAGAAGAGCACTAATTTTAAACTTTAAAATTCTTTGGAAACAAATTTCTATTAGAAAATACTTTAAATAATATATCCTTTAAAACTTTAAATACAAGTTTTGAAATCCATCGGAAATTAAATTCTCAAATTCTTGTTTTAAATTAATTTTAAATTTCCAAACAAATTTATAACATGCTTTATTGTTCAATTATTTATATATGAAACAAGAGATAATGACATATAAAATCAATTATTATGTCTTAACAACCAATTCCATAAAATACAAAAAATAATATAATATAGTTACAAAATTTATTTCGTCACTAAATTTGAAAAACATATTGTGTCAGTTTGCTATGTTCAAATGTTTTGAAAATCTTATCGTAGCGTTGATCAGACGAATCGATCAGAAACCCAAATCAACATCAACAACTCAAACAATACAATATATAAAACATTTTAAATATTATTTTACAAATACACTTCAAGAACGATTCAAAGATAAGTTGGAAACAAAGATGCGATTATTAAATAACAGAATAGGAAGATAGATAGCTTATATAAATCGCGGGCAACCTTAACCGAGTCAGCCATGACTTAAAGAATAAGATCGATGTGGATTTCTGAGGTAAATCAACATTCGATCTCAAGAGATAGAGTTTGGGATAATAAGAGATACCAGCATCTAAACCGAGGATATAAAATCTCTGGTGAATCGATGATGTTGTAAAGGAGTTTCACCCCTTTGCAAATCAATTTGAGATTGGCAGGACCGTCGAATAATTATAAAGATCGTTTGAAGTGGAGTTATGCGATACTTCAGAATCAAATGAAGACGAATAGTGAGGGACACGAATGGATTTTTGGAAGCGTAGGGAATATTCCAAAATTCAAAGGAATCGAGTCAAAAAGGAAGAGATTCAAACTCGAATGAAAGTGATTCTGTAAATGCATTTACCATACATGCTGAGTTTTGCCTAGAGCCACCAATGCTCTGATACCAAGTGTAACGACCCAATATTTTCAACCATTCGCATCCGCACATGTCGGACTTGAATTGCTCAAAATACCGCGTTGTTAATAAAATTTGGCAAATCTCAGAATATACAGTAAATAAATAATCATAGATCACAGACACAGAGTAAACAACAATGCAGGGGAAGTAAAAGAGATAGTAGTTCATAAAGCTACTGTATAAAAATAAGATACATCAGAGTTAAACAAGATACAACAGAAGATTAACAAGATACATCAGGCACAAATCAGAATATATCACTGGAAACATTGGACATAGGAAGCAGAGATAGATGGCTGGATCTTCAAGCAAAGCTCCAACTCCGATGGTGAGTCTTGAATGCTGAATCACTCAGTCTGACTCGAGCGTAAAGAAAAACACAAAACACTCGAGTCAGGACATAAATACTTATGAATTATAAATCAACTCAAGTGAACAGTGACAAAATGCATCAGTAACTTAAAGGATGCTTGGGATCGCTCATCATCTAAGGATCCGTTAAACTATTTACTATGTAGTAATATTGCGCTATTATAATAATGTCTACAGTAAAATAAACTTACTTTAAAATAGCGTTGAAGGGTAACCCATATAGCCCCTAACACGTAGTAGTCCCAGTAGTCCATCCAGTATCAGCATATCTCCAGATCGAGAGACTACCCTAAATACTCCATGGGCTACCGGAGAAAAACAAACTCGTAGTAGGCTCGCTATGGTAGGTGACACGGCACATAAGGCAATGCCAGGGTAGATATACCAATTATGCATATGGGCTGGTGTTAACGTAGCAGCCATTACTCCCACCTTGGAACACACTCCCAATCAAAATCGGAGGATGGCCATCAAATCAACTATAAGTAAGAGTATAGTATCGAAGAAATGTGTCCGATCGGAGGAATGACCTCACTTGGCCCGAGATCGCTCCTGTTTTAGCCACCTTATGCCAACTCACGAGAGTTGGGTCCACGTAATATACCTCAAGAACGTCGCCACTATCATACTTCATTCTGGAATCTCCACCGCGTACACGGTTGTTAAAGTGGTTTTCGGAGTTGGCATAGAGTATGACAACTTCCGATCCCGGTCTTTTTAACAAACAAACGTTATTATAACGCCATGGTCATTTCAAAATAGTTTATACTTCAAAAAATCAAATCATTTCATTTCAAAACTATATCCCTTTCAATAATAGTTTATACTTCGAAATCATAACTATTTTATTTTTCGAAACTATGTCCAAATCAATACGATATCATTCCATTTCAAACATATATGCACCTTTCAAAAATCATAATACTTTCAAAGTTATAACTCTTTCGAAACCAAAATACTTGAAATCATTACATTTTAAAAATCATAACATTTCGAAATCATACATTTGAAATTATGGTACATACTTTAATTCCTTACATTTTACAAATCTATCCAATTAAACCCAAATTTCAAATTTCAAATTTAATTCAATTCAAACCATCAGTTTCAATTCAAATAAATTTTCCAACAAACCATTTCAAATCTTATCAAATTCACATATAGATTTAATCCACAAAATAACTATTCAAATTTTCAATATAATTCAAAGTTTTAATATACCATATTTCAAAACTAAATTTTATAATTTCATATATATCAAATTTAACTTCATTATTATTTAGTTTTGAAATATTCATTTCATAAATCCAATATTATTTAAATAAACTCAAATTACAAGTAAACCAATAATCCTTTCATACAAACATAAACTCAAATATTCATTTATCGAAATCAAATAAAGACTCAAATCATTTCCGAACCATTTAAATCATCAAAATATCATATCCTTTCAAAACCTCATTATCAAATCATTATTCAAATTTAATTTCAAATATTCAGATTTAAAATATAATTTTAAAATCATATGTCATTCATTTAATATTTCAAATATCATTACAAAATACATTTCAAAATTTCATTCAAAAATTCATTTATCTCATTTCATTCAAATTAACACATAACCAAGTAAACCTTATTTAAATTCAAATTCAATTTAAATTCCTTAAAAATTCAAATTTAAATATTAAATATATATTCAAACTCCTTAATTTCACAAATAATCAATTCTTAAAGTTAAATCATTTAACACTTCAAAATATAACTCAAACAACATTAAAATCTATAATATTTCAAAACATTGACAAATTTAGCAACGACAACATTTATAAAGTGCTATCATAGCTTAAAATTTCCAAAATAGTTTAGTTTAGGAATACGGCATTTATAAAATGCCGCAATAGATATTTAGTTATTACAACATAGTTAAATTAAAAAACAATAGCACTTAAAAATACAGTCATAAGACTATAGCATTTTGAAAATGCTATTAATAAAATTCCAGATTTTATTTTTAACTTTTCAAAAACAATAAAACTTCAATTTAAAAAAAATTTAAACTTATAAATCTTATTTTTAGTCTTCTGAACTTTCACATTTAAATCAATTTAACATATGATTTATCATGATAAAATTTTATAATTGAACATCTAATTTTAAAAACTCAATTCATTTGAATGAATGGGAGCCTAGATGATGATCTTGTACACAACCAATGAAACAAAGCAACATATATATGAATATAATTAACACAAAACACATCATTGAATCAAATGGAAATAAGAAGCAACAAAAGCAAAAACTGATTAGACCTTGCTTCAACCACTCCAATGCTTGGCCTTAGTTGGACCTAGGCTCGACCATGATGTGTTTGAGCTCATGTTAGCATCATATAGGCCTGGTTTAGCACACCAGTGCATGGCAACATGAAGTGATGTGAAGGGTAGGAGTTGCATATGAAGAAGACAAAGGGATAAAGGCAAAATAGGCATGTTTGGTCACATTTTTGGCTCGGCCAAAGGCAAGTAGGCTCGGCCCTTGCATGGTTAAGGTCAGGACAATGGGTAGGTGGGTGGCCAGAGGTGGTATCATGGTGGTGGTGGAGCAATAGGAGGCGGCCAAGGCAAAGTATGGAGGGGATGGTGATAAAGGAGTACGGCTAGGCATGTTTTGGTGGATTTCTTTGCAAATTTGTGGTGATTGCTTCAAGTGGAGGTCACGGCTTGAGGTGGTGGTCAAAGGAGGAGGTGGTGGTTGCTGCGGCTGGTGATGTTGGAGAGGATGGTGGAGATGAAGGTGGGTTATAGCCGAGCAAAGCATAGGAGGAGCAAAGACAAAATCAATAAAAGAAGAGGACGAAAAGTAGAAAAGAGAAGCCATTAGAATTGCAATTTTTTTTTCTCAAATTTGATATGGCCGTGAGTTGTGATGGAGGATGAGGAGTTTTCACATGAATGAGGAAGAAAAATTCACAGCTACAGCAAAGAAATGAATGGCTACAATGAAAAAAATGAAAAGGCAAATGGTCAATGTAGAGACAAGGCTATAAGAAAAGACAATGGATAATGAAAGGTCTATGTCACTTTGTATTTCCATTTCTTTTTAATAAAAATAAAAAAATAAATTTCAGTAAATAAAATAAAAGACAAACAAAAAGAAAGTAAGAAAGAAAGTAAATAATTATTTTAATAAAAATAAAAAAATAAATAAAGAGAATAGCTATTATATTGAAACTAGAATATAAAATATAAACAATATACAATTAACATTCAAAATTTATAACAACACTTTAAAAAAATGTTTTAAAAATAAAATATATGCATAACATATCATGTTACATATAATACACAAATTAGAACAAGATTTGACAAACAAAATATTATTTATATAAATTAAAATAAACAATTTTTCTAAATAAAACAATTTACATACAATATTGTAAAATGCATAACTTTCACAATATAAATCGGATTTCAACGAAACGAAAAGAAATATTCTTGAAATTTAATTTACTATCATAATAAAAGATAAAATTCAAAAAATCAAATATTTAAATTTTAAATTTTAAAAGTCAAAGTTTGACCAAGTTGTCCAAAATTCACATTTTTGGAAAATATTCAATTTATTCATATTTGAAATTCTAATTCACATAAAAATCAAAGCTTATACTTAAAATAACAAAATTAATTCATTTTAATAAATAAAATAAAGTTTTTAATCAAGAATTCAATTTAAAATAATTAAAATATACAATTAAAGTAATCACAAAATACAGGGTTGTTACACTAAAAGCTTGAAGCAGGGGATAAATCAAGGCAGAGTGTTCATCTATTTGTTAACAATGAGTGAAACGTCTTAACTTTTGTTTACTAATTATCATATGCTTATATATAACTAAAATTATATGGATGGATCATTGATATTTGTCAAGTGTATATGTGTATGCTAGGTGAATATGTGTGTAAATGTTGTGTTTGATATGTTCAGATTCACCATAACCCCGTAACTCTTCAAAATAACTACTATGTTCTTGTTACTTTTGTTAAAAAAAGTTAAAGCTTTAACTTTGAAAATCAATAACTCAATATCTATTTAGTTTTAAAACATGATTACAAAACGAAAGTCGCTTGTTTTTTAGTATAGAACATTTTAAAATTTGTTCCACCTAATTTCATCAAGCATGGAGAGAGAAAGCCCTATTAAATAGTGAGTGGGTATAATTTGGTCGTGATTCAACTCTTATACTTTAATGAATTGATCATATAGTTGTGATCGTTGCTGAAAAATAGGACTTTTAGGAGTTGTTTGAGAATTTATAGTGGCATATGGAAAGAGGGATTAGAAGATGATTTGAATTGGTCTTGATGTCAAATTCAAGCGACGTGGTCGAGTCCGGAATGAAGGTGAGTTGAGTAATGGAGCACTCGAGAAAAATAGCATGGAAATTTTTAGTCATGTACGTTACCTAGATGAGGTCAGACTAGGGTTTTAGGGTTGTTTTGTTATGGTCTCGTGTTCATGGTAAATAGCATCTACTGTAGAGAGAGATGGCCATGCGCATAGGGAGGATAGATGGAGGAGGTTATGGAGGAGCTCAGGTCGAAATCTGGTGGTGGATGGTGGTCATAGGAGATGTGGTGAGACGTTTTGGTGATAACGGTGTGTGCCAGTTTTTTTGTTAGGTGTTCGAATTTTGATTCGAAGGTTGAAATGTGGTTCCAGGTGGTTAGTCAAGGTGTGGTGATTGGAGGTGATTTGAGAGGTTGGTCGGTGTCGTTGTTGATCGACTGGAGTTGGTGTATACATGCACACGTACGTGCACGTCTTCGTGCATTTGCATTCAAATGAAAGGGAGGAAAGGAAACTGGGAAGGTGAAGAAGTAAAGGAATTGGGACGGTTTTAGTTTGCTTATTTTGGCCGAGTAGTTTTTAAAAGTAAAGAAAATTTAATTTAATCTAATCAGTTATTTAATAGTTTATAAATTTAAAATATACAATTTCTCTTTCATTTTAAATCCAATCGGCACACAAATTTTTGCATTGGGACCCTATCGTCGAGTACTTCCATGTGAACTAATACTGTCAAATTTTCTGCAATGTCAAAATTTAATGACTTACAAAATTGAAAGTAAACGAATAGGTAATTTCTTATGTAATTACTTATATGATAATTAGTCAGTTAATTATTAAATGATCTATTTAACTTTAATTAACTAAAAATAAATTATTTATTTAATTCTTTGGTTGACAAATAATTTGGATTTAAATATAACTCACCTCAGTTAGGTTAAAACTACTTCAGTCTGATTTGTAAACTGATTTGATATTAATTGTTGACTGAGTTAATGATCTATGTTTGACTGATATTTCCCTTGGATATTTTTTAAATTATCTTTTGTCAATGCCATTAAGTAGCCAAACAAATTAAAGCAGATAGAATAAAACATCGACACATTTTATTGGAATTAAATCGAGTTGTACTGATCACTATTCTGAATTTTAGAAAATGGGATGTTTACAAGGGAATTAATTTCAATGGACATGTCATGATAAAGTAAACATATGGAATGAATTTCAATATGTGAATATTGACACCCTGATTGTAGAATTATTTAGTTTAAACAACTTGGCCTTCAAAAATTTATCGTTTTGGATTCAATGAGACCGGGATCGGATATCAGCATATCCGAAAAGCACTTCGATCTGTTATCCACTGCAAGCTTGTACGGTTTTGATTGTACCCAACTATGCTGAAACGTGAAATGCAAGAATTTCAACTATTTTCTAACTCACTTTCTATAGACGCTATTATAATATCCGATGGATTTGATATAAAATGTTTTGGTTATCACAAGGTAAAAATTCATCATGTTTATAGGTGACATGGTATTACGAGATACCTTTGTTTTCAAAGGATTTTAAAAATAGTAATAATTCAAATAGAGTGAGTTTTCTCACGCTGGTTTTCTAGGCTGACCCGGGTGTTATTTTATTATAGTGCTCGGGTCAGACCGAGTATTACAGATTCATGTTAGTGTGGTTTGTGAACCAGGAGACGAGCTGGTGGATTACAGACGTATATCACGTACTTGATTATATGCCGATGTGTGTAGACTGTTTAGTCAACACTGGTAAGGACAAGTTATAATAATTATACATATTGATATATTGGTTGTTGTACTCTGATGATTGTTTATTTATTGACAGTTACAGTTTTCATTGTATAAAGATCTGTTGTTATATATTATATTTTATTCCGTTATGATTGTGAGATTCTATATTGTTGTTTCTGTTTCTTCTTCTATCCTTTTCTTCTTAAACCCCAATGATCTTGTATTTCCATGCCTCGACTGCTCGACATTTTATACAGTGAACGTAATTATATCGATTTTCGAGGGTCAAAAATCTTGGGTCATTACAATCAGCCCCTAGCTAAAATAAGTCCAAAATTCCAGTGTGTAGGGCTTGTCGTACGTGGGACTAAATTGAGGTTACACACAGAAGGGAATATATACAGTAAAGGTAGGTAATTGGTAAGCTCGTAAAATCATTTGGTTCAGTTGAACCTAGAAAAAGAACGTTAAAGGCAGTCAGCCCAGTATTGTGTCTAATAGAAGTTAATCTCTTGATTATTTCTGGAAGCCCGAGTCAGCCAATGGTTAATAGTTAACCTAGTAAGATATAGTATGGATAGATGGTTCATTGGTTTCCATATTTTTACGCATATATGTATTTGATATTGTTGTTATAATCAGTTTGATTGGTGGGTTCTGATTTGCAAAAGATTTGCTTTTTAGAGTGATATTTGTGAGAGGAAACTCGTTCTGCTAAGCAGCGTGGTCTCACTTAATATCAGTAAATCGAGATGTAATCGTATTACTCGCACCAGACTTTATGTCTGACTCGAAGTTTATTCTTTCCCTTTAAACTCTTGGGTGCTTAAAATTTAATTTGAGTAGATTGAGAGTTAAGGTTTTTCAGGTATAGTAGGTTGGACGAATAAGCTTTCAAAGATGTACAGCAAGTAAAGTTAGCTATGTAGGAGATATTTATATTTATTTCTTTTGTGATGTATTTATGTCTAATATGTCTATCTAGTACTCCGATCAGCATCTTCATATGTCTCTCTTGGCGTAATTTGTAATAATAATGTTGAACAAAACTTGGAAATCATTTTAGGTTTATGTAACTTAATATGAAATATGGATTTGGGATGCAATCGGAAAAGTTGGTTTTAAAATTTGCATTGATTTTATTTCATATTCATGTGCTTCTTATATTATGGATACTATTACCTTTATTTTTTTCGTCACTGGAATTTAATACTATGGATGACTACAGCATCAGTAGCGCTTAGTTTCAAGCCTCAAGATAGGGAACGTTACAATGTGCATTTAAAAGAAAAGAAAGAAAAATATTTACATGTAGAAGTGTGAAAACACTTCAAGAGGAAAGCATTAACAATGAAATTATTGTTATAATTAATTTAAAGATATGTTGAGTATACTAAAATAAGATATAACAGTATATTTAAAAAGAAAGAATGAATCTGCTTTTATATATATGAAAACCAAAGATAACAATATATGGAAGTAACATGTCATTGTAAAAGAAAGACAATGTAATCATATATGTATAAAAGAAGGCATTCGATAAAATAAACATCACATATTTTGAAAAGAAAAGATTAGAGTGCACTCATGGAAGGAAAACGTTTCTTAAAGAAAATGTAAGGTACGCTATTTCTTTATCACTAAAGAATAAGGGTAAGTTTGGTTTTTGAATTTTAAAACATTAGTACCAATCAATTAATGTAATTGATTGCTCAAATTATGGAGGAAAAAAACAGTTTCTAATTAATTCATATACAGACATACGAATATAAATCCAGGATTCCCCACAACGATTAATATATATATATATATATATATGTATGTGTGTGTGTGTGTAGGGCTGTCAATTTCCTACACGACCCGAAACACGACCCGAAACCCGCACGGAAATTAGCAGGTTAACCCGACCCGATAAGTTGGCGGGTCATTTTCGGATCAACCCGAATTTGACCCGTTTATAAACGGGTCGGTTTCGGGTTGACCCGCTAACCCGAAATTGACCCGTTAACAACCCGTTTATACTTATACGGGTTATACGGGTTGACCCGACCCGTTTACGACCCGTTCCGACCCGTTTACGACCCGTTTACACCTTATACGGGTTGACCCGACCCGTTTACGACCCGTTTACACCTTATACGGGTTGACCCGACCCATTTACGACCCGACCCGACCCGTTTATAAACGGGTTACACAGGTCGGGTCGGGTCAACCCGTTTATAAACGGGTCGGGTTCGGGTTGAGTTTTTTTGACCCGTTTAATAAACGGGTTGACCCGACCCATTTAAAATCAACCCGAACCCGACTTGACCCGACCCAAACCCGACCCGACCCATTGACACCCCTATGTGTGTGTATATTAATCGTTGTTGGGAATCCTGGATTTACAGTTATATATGTGTGTATGCATTAATACATATATATATACATTTGATACCTATTAATGAAATTGATTGGAACCATAATTAATGGAATCGGTTTGAATTTGGTAATATCCAAAATCCTTTAAAAACTATAGGTATCTCGTAAGACCACGCCAAAATAAAAATGTCAGATTATTACCTTACGATAACCAAAACATTTCTTATCAGATCCTCTAATATTATAGTAGTGTTTATATACAAATACTTATTCAAAGAGCCAAAATTGTTACATTCATTAAATTCCAGCATAATAGGTATACAAACAAGTCCGAAGGCACTTATTGGAGATTGGATTTCCATCAATGGCAGGGCTAATGGGGTACCGCCCGTCATAGTACATGGTCAAGATCAGAGTATCGAGGATCCACCCTGATCCCCTGCAACACAAGATCATAGCTACCCCTTATTGGATAGTCCGAATAAGATCTCCCCGCATTTGGGATCAGAAACCGCCCACATAGCCGAATAAAAAAGGGCATCTAGACAGGGATGACCTTACCTAATTGGTGGCTAGCCACTTAGCCTTGCTACACCTCCCCCATTTTAGCCATCCCCGGTTGATGAGGATCGAGGCTATATGTTACCTTTTTTGCACACATACACTTAGAATGCTCATCGTCCCCCTGACGAAGTTCTGATAGCATTCATCCATACAAGTCCGTTCTCGGCTCGAACGGAACTGAAGGCATTACCCTCACGATTAGTAGCCCTTGCACTTCACTGCTCCATCATTGACTCTAAGCTTTTGTCTTCCTTACGAAAACGTTCAAACCAGATCGAAGTGGTTTTCAGGAAATTAATCCTGATCCCGGTCACTTTGGAACGATCAACGCAATGGCAAATATTGATAAACGGTTATTTGACTATCATATAACATTCACAAACAACATCAGGCCTTAATAATTTCCCAAATTATTAATTTCAAAATATCTTCGCAAGATATTTTTTACACTTCAACCCATTGAAAATAGTTTTCAAATAACTTTAACCCTTGCGGAATAAATTCCCACCCAATTGTTTTATTTCCACTGAAAATCACCAAGTCTTAATAATTTAGATTTTAAAATAATTTAAATCACTTTATCCAAAAATATATACTTTAAAACACTTAAACAAAAACTACTTAAAACACTTTACTTAAAACACTTTACTTAAAACACTAGTTATGAAATTTTGTAATAATTTCTCATGTAAAACTGAAGCCAAATTAATTTTAAAATAAAAGTTATCCTATAAGGTATAAATATTAAATAATTATCTTTTAAATCATAGGACTAGTCAAACCTTTAAAATAATTTACTTGTATAATTAACTTAATAAATATTTACTTTAAAATCTTAAAACTTTTTAAATAATAAATTCTTCTAAAATTTTTTAAACAACTTTAAAACTTTTAACTAGTAGTTAAAAATCTGCTTTGAAAACATGCAAGGCTTTTCATGAAATTTCACTTTCCATTCCAATATGACCGTCTAATCATTTATAAATCATCCTAGATTTGTCCCAATTTAATTTACGTCTCACACCCGGAAATTTCTTTCCCACACCTTTAAAAATAAAACCACTATTTATTTTTAAAATGAATTACCCATTCCTTTATAAATTATCACCGTGAATTTATACTTTCAAATATCCACTGATATCTTATTTCACTTTATAAACCCCGTTTATAAATTCCATAGTCTCATCCTCCTTTTAAATAATAGTTTCAAACAATCTTCAAATCGATTTCCAAAATTTACCCCACTTTAAAAATAAATTCCTTTACTTACTCAATTTTTTTTCAAAACCATTAATTTAAGACTTTACTCCTTTATTATGATTTAAAATCTTATTTCAACTGAAAATACCAATTTCATATTTTTTTTCAAAATTCTTCTTTATCTCTCCTAACTATTTTAAACCTTGAATTTAAAAATAAATCCTCTTTTAAATAATATTACTTAAGTTTAAAAATCCATTTATTCAAAAATCTCCTTTCCCATATTCGAAACTTGTTTATTAGAATTAGAAATCAATTTTATCCTTTTCTAATTCATTCTTTAAGTTATCCAAATTCTAAATAATTATTTTACTTAAAAATTCACTCTTTATTTCCCTTTAAAAATCCAACCAATATATTTTTGATAACTCAATATACCCAAATATATTCAATCAAACCATAGCATCCAATATTTTCAATTCTCAATATAACCAATAATCAATTACAGATAATCCCCCTGATAACTATCATTCGTTTAATAATGGCGTACTCTGTTCGTTCCTTTTTCTTTCGACCATCCCCCTGTTGCTTCTTTTAGTGAATCGCGTTTTTCGTCTTCCCTCCTTCTTCCATGCCAAGCTCTCCCACTCTCCTCTCTCTTCCCCTTGTTCCGTCGTCTTCGCCCTCTTCTACAAGATCTGGTAGGGTTTTCAAAGTTCAACGTTCATTGTCTTTATGTACGAATCCAACCATGCTTTCTGAATTAGAGTTTCCACCACTGCCTTCTGTTAAGGAAACTAGTTTAAATGCTGTTAAGAGCAATTTCTCGCGTCCGGAGTTGTTGTCTGCTGCGTTACTTAATGTTTGTTGATCTGAAGGAGGCCCTATGCTTCCGATTGTGAATGGTGGTGTTGTCTATTGTGCTAAAGGTGTGGATTCTGGTGCGTTTGGTCAAGTGTTGGTTTCTGATGTCGCTGTTGGTTCGAATTTTGCACGTTGCCCTTCTGGTGTTCGCTCAAATGCCTCAGAGAATGTTGTTCCCAATTTTTCTGCCTTGAGTTCTGGAGATATATTGCCTGCAGCCTCATCCATTGCTGGTCCCTCTCTTGCGGCTTCAGCTGGTGTTCCTATTGTTGAGGAGTTTCATCCTGCTGCTCCTTCCCCTATTGGTCCCAAATCTTGGTCTTCGCTTTTTACATCACTGCCCCATAACGCGGGTGTTTATGTACCAGTAGATTTTGAAATCGTTGAGGATAATGGAGTGATGATCCCTCCTGCAAATGTTATGCAAGCTGGTTTGGATTATTTGTCTGAATATTTGGTTGGATTCTTTTTGGACCCTAAAAACGACGTCATGATGCGTCTTCTGTTTGCCGTCGGGCTTGGAGGCTTCGCGCTGATCTTCGCGTTAGGCTGGTTGACTCCATGTATTTCCTGTTGTTCTCCTCCTCCGAGGATCGCAATCGTGTTCTTGAGGCCGAGCCTTCCTTTTTTGACGGGAAACCTTATATTATTACTCCCTGGTCTCCTACGATAGCTAGAGCACGTGAGCAAGTTCTTTCTCTCCCTGTTTGGGTTTATTTCTCTTATATTCCCTCTGCTCTACAGCCGCTTCTTGGTTTGAATTGGCTTGCTTGCAACATTGGTAAATTGAAATGTTTTGATGCTAATACTGTTGCGCATGAAAAGCTGGTATACGCTAAGGCTCTGATTGAGATTACCCCCTTTAAGCCTCTACCTTCCACAATTCCTGTTCGGCTAGCTGTTGGTCACGTGGTGGAAGTCCGTGTTCGTTACGGTTGGGTCCTGGACATTTTCTCCTCCTGTCACTCCTTTGGCCACTTAGTTTTTGCTTGCTCGCATTCTGATGTTTCTGCTGCTGCGCCTAAGATTCCCCTACCTCGGCCTCCGCTCAGGAAATGGGTTCCTAAAGTTTCTCTGGTTGCTCCTTCTCTTGTAGCTCCATTATTCGTTCCTGGTCCATTGTCTTCTGTTGCGCGGCCTGCATCCCCTTCTGCATCCATTGTTCCTATTGATGATTCCTTGGATTCCATTATTGTTCATGAACATGCTTCGCCTCAGTTGCCTGTTGTTTGGGCTGAGTCTGAGAGCTGTTGGGTTGATCGTCATTCGGATTTTCGTTTCAACCCCGTGGACGACTCCTATTTTAGCTTTGTGTCCGATGATCTTAGGGACCTTCGCTGCCTTTATTATCGACCAACTGGTGATTCCTTGGTTCTTGACTTGGATGGTTCTTATGCTGAGTTAAATTTGTCATGCTTGCTGATACTTTCTGGAATCGATCTTTTTTATACTCTTCTGATGCTGGGATTTATGATCCTTCTCTTGCACTCTTTTTCGCCCCTTTATTGGTATTCTTGGGAACGTCTCCTCTTCTCCTGTGGAAGACGTCGTTGGTGTTACTGCCTCTTTGGAGGAGTCCTAGTCTTGTTAGTTATTTTTGTAGCAGTGACATGTCTGTCACACTCCTGTGTTGAATTTTCTCTTTATTTAGTAGTTAAGGTGCCTCTACCTTACTCCTGTATTTCATGACTTTATTATGTTCGTAATAAAAAGTGGACGGTCCACTATAAAACCGGCCGGCCTTGCCAAATTACAGATAATCAATAAATCATATCACAGATTATGAAACAAATTCAATATTTTGAGGAACCTAGTTGGATTCCTCCAACTTGTTTCCCTGCATCCACAAACGTTAGCACAATATAAAAATATCAATCCCACTTCGAGAGGGATATCGCGGTATAAAGGGTCATCCGCTATTATGCGGGGCGTATAGGGTCTCATCCACTATAAAATGAGGGAAATCAATCACTCCAATACATACATACATACATATATATATATATATATATATATACAAACTATATATAATATCACATCCACACATATAATAAATCATCAATTCAAGCAATCAATCCAATAAATTTAAATTTAACTATTTAAAATAACTTGTAATGCAGATGTGAGTGAGATTAACTCACCTTTGATTTTATTTACTCTCCGATCCAACCCAGCTCGTTTCTCCATGATTTTTGACCTTGTATAAACAATTTACGATTTATTAACATCTGAGATAATCGAACAATCTATTACTATTTATTAATTTAATTAACTAAAAATTTTCCTTTTCAAATTCCTTTTAGTAAAAATCCCTTTTAGTAACTAAAATAAATTAAATAAGTTAATTGAACAAATTAGCCACCAAGTTCTTTTTTAAAATAAACTAGTAAATCAAAAATGTATATATGCATATTTATCTTTCATTTGAAACTACATATATACCTGTAAAATAAATTATAGATTTCAAAAAAAATATGATTTCACATAAACTTTCATCATTAAAAAAAATTCCTATTTTCCCAACCCTTATATATATATTTACCATATGCCTATATATATATATATATATATATATATATATATATATATATATAAGTTGAAATATGCAAGTATATTTATGTTTATTTTTATATGATTCTCTGTATAAATGTACATATAATTGTTATTAAAGTTAAATTGAAAATAATGAAGAATAAAATAACTGCAAATACCTTACTACCCATCGATAGAGCATGAGCCTATCGCGACTGGGCATCGCCGAACCACCTCCTATCGCCGCGCGACGAAGCACGGCGTGGCTAAGCTTTGCTCGCGTCGCCTGCATCTCGTCCTCATGTTCCACCCTTTATTCAGTTGCGGCCTCCACTCGAGCGTGCGCACGCAACACAACTTCGCCTCATACCTACGTCGTTCTACCCATCGATAGGCCATTGAGTGGAGCTCCGATTTGAATTCGAAAAGGGAAGCAGCCATTGAACGACGCGAAGCCCTCTTTTTTTCAAAACGAGATTTCATTGATGAATTCGGTCGTCTTCCCTTTTATTAATTACCAATCTTCGAACGGATTTTCTTTCATTCTTTATTTCGATTCTCTTATTACAGATAGGCATCTCATTTATTTTGAATTTCGAAGTCTGAATTTGAAGAAACGGAGAAAATGCCTAAAATTCGCTTGATTTCGAAAAGGAGAGAAGCCTGTTATCTTTTCCCTTTTTTTCTATTTGTATTTAAAGAGATCGATCATTATTTGATTTTTCGTAAATTCGATTGAAGATGGAAGTGATTTTAAAAAAGAATGAAAAGGGGAAAAGAAGTGACAGAGGCATGTATGGACAGATGGCGTGAACCAAAAGACAAGTGGCAAAGATATGAAAAGATACAGTTCCGGTATTAAATTAATTGACCAGTCAAAGAAAGTATATTTTAAATTTAAATTTAAATTGTCTTGAAATCGAAGCTCAAAATCTCGATCTCCTATCGAGACGTGCCGCCAGGCATTAATAATGTTATACCCCTATTCCGAACGCAATGGAAAAGGTTCCGGGTCCTAACTCGATCGTATGGAGAAGATAGACTTTTGGACCCAGTTATTTTATTAAATTGTGGATATAAATTTCAGTGCGTTTATCTATCGTACGATCACATGACAACTCCAAATGCTACGAAAATTGAAATCCGATAATAATACATTACTATGGATCCAATGGGACCGGTTTCGTCGAAATCCAAGACTGTGCCTCGGAAGGCTATTTTTAAATATCGATTTAAACGATATATTTTTAAAACTAAACAAAACACTTTCAAACTCAAATTTAAAACTTCTATTACCTTAAGTAATATTAATATAAATTTTATAAGCCTTCAAAGTATTTTTAACATGTTCGAAACTCCCGATTTCATATTTTACCCAATTTCCAAATTTTAAATTCAATAATTTATTTATCCAATAAATGCAGATATTTGAAATTCATGTTAAAGATTACCTTTCAAATATTTAAAATTAATTAAATATTCTAATTTCAAATATCCAAAATTTCTAGGTCGTCACATTCCTCCCCCCTTAAAAGAATTTTGTCCCCGAAATTACTAGTTAGGAAGAATGGCCCAATACCCATTTACTATTTTCCCCAAAACCAAACAGTTCTCAACAACACCCAAACGATCTTTTTATTAAAGAAACTATCGCCCTTACTAACTTCCTAAACTCTTCCATAGTTTCCAAACAACATTATTTACTCAATAATTCAAATTATAGTTTAAACCAAATTTAAACTATCAAAATTTTCTTCAAAATTATTTCTAACTCCCTAAATTTTCTTCAAAATTTCACCAGCGTCTCCTTTGTATGGCTATCTCAGAACACTACAAAATGCCTCTACGGGCCACAAAGTTTCAAAAGAAAATAAAAGGCCGACCAGAAAATCATCAAATTTCATACAAAAAATTTAAATACATACCTTTTATCGGGATATTTAATTTATCTTCTGAATTCAAAACACCAATTTCCTTTCCTTTAAAATACCTATATACCCTACTTAGCAATATTATCCAATCATAGAATTTAAAATCATTTTATTCACTCTTTTGCAAGACTTAAATATTAGCTTAAGCCGTACGATGTACATATATCATCCGTACCAATACCAAATCCGATCGCTTACTCGATCATACAATTTCACTTCTGAACTAGTATCGTCCACCTGACTTCCTAGTGCGGACTCAGATCTGGTTTCTTGATCAGTAACCGTCATTCTCCTAACATAGCCATAAACTATGATAGAGTATTTCCAGAATCAATCAAAACCCATATCCAGAGTTCGCCGTCGAAAATCGAGTGAAAAATCCCAAATCGAATCGATATAACTATCTAGAAATTCTGTGCTAGAATCTAGATCAAATCGTTATGCGAAGAAAATAATATACGTGTATCCTACATATTTATCTCAGTTGATTATTAACTATATAAATTTTCTTTTCTTTTTATTCACATTTATTTTGATTTCCATTCACTTATTCACCCTTATCATTTCACACACTTTTATTAATCTTTCATTCAAATATTAACTTAGAATAATTCTCAATTCCAAATTTACTAAAGAATTCTACCATCCATTTCTTAAGTTCAATATAAGTATTTTATACACTTAATTATTTATTTTCATTTCACCACTTAAGGTTTTACATCTATTTTCATTTAATTCAAATTTTCAATTTCATTTTGAATTTAATTTACCTTCCACTTATTCCAATATTGAATGCTCCCATGTTTATTTTCCTGGTTATTGTAATTAGTTTCATCCACTAATTCGTTTTCAATCAAATTCAATTTCAGATCTCAATAATTTTATCTCCAAACCTTTATTATCTTTAGCCCACTTCGAACTAATTCTATAACTTCATTTTACTTAACACAATTCAAATTGAATTCTAATATTGAGTTTCAATTTCATTTACTTACAATTTAAATTAATTTCCTCATTCATAGATTTATTTCCAACTTAATAAATTTTATTTCAATGGCCATTTCGCATTGACCCGATATTTTCAACCATTCGCATCCAAACATGCCGGAATTGAATTGCTTAAAATATCAAGCAGTTAATTTATATTTGGAAAAATTAAGCATATATAGTGAATAAAATAATCACAGAATCATAGACACTGAGTAATATAACAATAATACAGCGGAAACAACTGAATAGTAGTTCATGAAGCTACTACATATATCAAAGTTCAATAAGATACAACAGAAGTCTCGAATACAATAGTCAAATACAAGATCAGAATACATCACTAGAATCAACTGAATAACTACAAGCTGAAAGGATGTAGATGGATCTCCAAACGAAGCTCCAACTCCAAAGGTGTGTCTCAAAAGCTGTATCACTCAGTCTGACCCGAGCATAAAGCAAAACACAAAACACTCGAGTCAGGACTAACATTCTTATATCAATAAATCCAACTCAAGTAAAATAACAACTAAAATACAAGTAACTCAAAGGATGTTTGGGCTAACCATCCTCTAAGGATCTGTTAAACAATCTACTATGTAGTAATATACACTATTATAATAATGTCTAAAGTAAAGTATAATATATTTTAAAAATTGCGTTAAGGTGTTACCCATGTCCCCCTTAACACATTTTATAGTGCCAATAGTCTATACAGTACCATCATACCTCCAGATCAGGAGGCTACCATAAATACTCCATAGGTATGACACAAATCAAACTCATGTAAAGCACACTAGGGTAGGTGACACGGCATAACTAGGCAATGCCAGGGTAGATATACCAATTGCACTTCCAGACCGGTGGTAACGCATAACCGCAGCTACCGCCCACCTCGAGCCACATCCCCAAAAATCAAAGGTGCACACAATCAATCACAAAGTAATAGAATGGTATTTAAGGAGTGTGTCCGATCAAAGGAGCTACCTCATTAGCCCATCGATTACTCCTATTTTAGACACCTTATGCCAACTCATGGGAGTCGGGTCCACGTATATACCTTAATAGAACGTCGGCACCATCCTACTTCATTCTGAAATCTCCACCGCGTACACAGTTGTTAAAGTGGTTTTGAAGCTGGCAGAGAGTATGACAACTTCCAATCCCTGTCTCTTTAACAACCAAACATTATTATAACACCACAGTCATTTTAAAATAGTTTATACTTCAAAACCAAAATATCATTGCCATTTCAAAACCATATCAATACGATATCATTTCCATTTCAAATATATCCATTTCCAAAAATCATACCACTCAAAGTTATAACACTTTCGGAATTAATACTTGAAATTATAACACTTTTAAAACATAATACTTAGAAATTCATAACTTTGAAAATGTAACGTCCACCACTTAAACAGTTTAGATATTAAAATAGTATGCATAATAAAATAGTTTGTAAAGTAAAATAGTTTATATATAAAAGAGTTATAAGTTAAAATAGTTTATAATAAAATAGTTAGTATATTAAAATAATTCATAAAGTAAAATATAAAATAGTTTTAAATTTTAATTTATTTTATAATATAAAATAATTTCCTCAAACTTCACAAATTGATTCAAATCAACTTGAATCCAAAAATTTAATTTAAATCAAATCTCAATTCTCAAATTTCAACTCAATTCAGTTTTCAATAATCCATTTCAATTTATATCAACTTCTAATACGGATTTGAACCTCAAATAAACCATTTCAATTTCCATATATTTCAAAACTTTAAATATTCCATAATTTCATGTAACAACCCACATATTTTACGATTGAGTATTTAAATATTTTATTTAAATATTTTATTGTTAGTCGGATTATAGTCCGAAAAGTTACTTTTTTGCATACAGTCGAATTAGGACTTAAGACCACTTCCATTGAGTTCAAAATGACGTTTGCGATCTTTTTGAGTATAATCAATGATATGTTTGGAGCTAGCCAAAAAATTTGACCATTTTCATTTTGGGTTTGGGTTTGGGTTCAGCCCAATGTTCTAACTTAATACCCCAAAACTGAAACCCCCTCTTCATTCACTCCTTCTTCCTCTACTTTTCAGTTCTAAAGAGATTAATGGTGAGTGGAATGGGAAATTAAAACTCCAAACCCTAGTTTCCATTTACAAATCAATTTCTAGCTCCAAATCAATAGAAGAAGCTTTGGTAAGCCTCCTCTTCTTCTTCTCCAACTCATTCTCTTATCAATTTCAGAAATTCCTAAACCTAACTTTGGGAATGTTCTTCTTTTAAAGCTTAGATTCAAGCTTCTTGAGTTGGAATTGAAGAGTAGTTGATCCTCCTTTGTTTTCTTGCTTCTCCTTCCTTGTTTTTGTGTAAAAGGTGAGATTTTTATCTCACATCTATGACTATAATTATCTTTGGTTGTTAGGTATGAATTCCTAACACCTTTTCATGTGAATTTGCTTTTGACTTGGATTGGTTTTGTGAATATTCCAATTTTTGGGGTTTTAAGTCAAATTTGTGTGAAAATCCTTTTATGGATGTTTGATCATGCTTTTGATGATGCATCGAGGAGCATATAGGGCAGGGTTGCCGATTGGCATAAACCCTTAGAGCCAATGTTCGTCCGGTTGCATTTTTGGAAGAGTTTGCTCTTCATTTGTATAGGCTGAAAAATAGCCCAAGCAAGATTCAGTCGACTGAAAAGTCTGTTCAGTCGACTGAACCTGGAACCCGAAAGTTTCCAGGCATGATTCAGTCGACTAAATTCTCTGTTCAGTCGACTGAACCTGGAAACAAAAAGTTTCCTGTGCCTGGAAAATTTTCAGGTATAGGGTCAGTCGACTGAAAACTCTGTTCAGTCGACTGAACCTGCTGTTTCAGTCCAGTTTTCCTTTTAGGATTGAATTTTCAATTTAGATCGATTCGTGATGATCCTTTTTGTTTTTATCATTTATGATGACTTTGATGACTCCTTTTTAGGGGTTTTTGAATGTCCATTTCGATGGATTCTTTATCGATTTGTTTGGAATTTATTCACGTCTTCATATGTGAATTTTGATGATCGATTGTTCTACTATCATCTTTGTGATTTGTCACTTCAAAATATACAAAGGTTTCAATACTAGTAGTAAATATCAAAACTCTTTCTTTAAATGATTTCAACACTATTTTATTACCAAGCTCGTTTTCTCAAACCGATTTCCAATCTACTAGCATATTCAAACCTTTACCTCATTCGTATGAGAAATCTAATTAAATGGCTTAGTAAAACAAGTGGCATGAAATTCTTGCGTTTACTTCGTCGGTTAATTTTTGGACTTGTTCGATTGAATCTTTTGTGACAATTTTCTAGTGAAGATCAACAGTTTGTTCGTAAATATTTGAGTTAAGCAAGTGGTTATGGGACATGAAGCTAAACTTTTGTATTTACCGACTTAGTGTAATTGACACTTCATGATGATCATTGACGGTCATTTTTGTTATTTAGACTAGCAATTGTGCGATGTCACTTTGTCTGCGAGGGAGACTAGACCCCGTTTCCGTGTGATTTCGACTCACACATGTGGGGTAGTGCCCCATGGTCTTTGGGCCGTTCGTGTGATACATATGTTGGTGAGTTTTCATGCTCCCGTTCGTGTGATAGGCCTCCCCCCTTTTTTATGATTTTTGGATTTCGTGTGTTGATTTCTGGAAATTTTATGATTCACCAATTTTAGTGATTTTCATTGATATGATTTATCAATTTTGGTTCATTGGTGAATTCGTGTGTCATTGACTTGTTGTGAATACAAGTTTTGGGTATGAAACCCTTTTTGGATCTTTGAGAAGATTCTTGTGATATTGATTAATCTCATGTTGATTTTTAATTACATACTTATAGTAGTATGCCATTATGGTTATCATATGTTTATGCCATATCTCTTATTCTATATCATGTCGTCTGATATTTATAGCTAGACTGATCCGTTTATTATTTTCTTATTAAATGATACTCGGGTCAGACCGAGATGTTACAGGTGCTTCTGCTTGACTTCACTTTTAGGATTATCTCCTTGACTTTTGGCTAACTACTTAGATTTGCAGTTTTTGGACATATACATTTGGTATATAGACTCTATGATGTATACTTATTCTTTTGTACAACACATGTTGCTATTCTTTTGGGTTATTGTGGATCTTTCTGACCACTACTCTGATGTTCACTTTCATGTGTTATATATTCATATCTTTTTCCGCCTTTGTGATATGGATGTTTGTGACTGATTTGTGCTATGTTTATTTCTATATTTGTTTTCTAAGATTATTATAGCCACTGTGTAGTAGCTTTGAGTTTGTATCGGTGTGTCGGATTTCCTCTCGAAGTCAAATGCATGTTATACTACCCGACATAGTGGTGCTCGCTCAAAGCAGTTGCACGGATGGTCACTCCACAAATGCCTTATTCTCCGTGCTAGTTGACAGCATTGCTCCGTAGTATTCTTGGCTAGCGTGGGTATAGAGGTGGGGCGTCACATTTCAAAACTATTTTTTTTGATAATTCCATATATATCAAATTCAATGTACTATTATTTAGTTTTGAAATGTTTACTTAATAAATCCAATATCATTTAAATAAAACTTTTAAACTTCAAATAGCTGAATATTACTTCAATTTATTTAAACTTGATATATTCATTTAAATCAAATTGATATATTTATTTAAATCACTTTAAACCAAAAATCAAGTTATAAAAATCATATCCTTAAAACCTCAAATTTAATAAAATTCAAATCAAATTTATTTGAGTTTAATTCTTAAATAAATTCAATTTCAAATAAATTCAAATTTATCTTCCAACCTTAATTTATTTAAATCATTATAAAATCTGTATTAAAATATAATTTTAAATAAATATTGACCATATTATATTTTAATAAAAATCAAACTTTATTATTAAACATATTCTATATTAAACAAATTTATACATAGCTTAAAATCAAGAATTTAACTATATATATAATAATACTTATATAATATCTAAAATAAATACTTAAATAGAACCATATATTCCTTTCCGAAACCATAGAAATCATTTTTCAAAATATTTATATTTAGACCAACAGTATCTGTATATAATTTTCTATCCTATGGTCAAGTGATACAGGTATTTATCATTCAACCCGCAATTTAAATATATACGGGTATATATCATTTCAACCACAATCCTAAATTCAATTCAAACAAAAATCTCTTAGGTCTATCATTTCAACCCATAACGATTTTCTCCTATTTTACAGATCGTTCAGGTATGTATCATTTCAACCCGTAGTGATTCTATACTAACAGGAAACTTGCTGTGTGATAACAGATATGATATTAATATAATTGGCATATATCATCAATATAAATAACAAATAATGGTATGAGATGTCATAGGTGAACAGATATCATATATATAGCAATGTAAATAACTAACAGCAGCATATTTCAATTGTCATTTACATTGAAATCAAATCTAATAAATATAAGAACATTAATCGTGAGTGATGGCTCACCTTTCGAGGATAGAGAGGATAGTCAATGAAGTTGAGTTACGAAATCCCGGTACGAATCCAAAACAACAAGATTGGCACGAATTCAGTGATCAAAGCTAATGAATAGAGATTGACGAAATCAAGTCCGAACTAGATCGACGTTGATAAATGGTATAAGTGAACACAAATATATCACTGTATGATTATATATATAATCATATTGTAGCGACCCGACTTCCCACTCCCGGAAAATCGCATCACTAATTAAGAAAGAAAGGGATAGAAGAAGAAAAGAAAGAGAAGAAAGAGAAAACAACACATCAGAATCTCACAGCGGAACGATTTAAATATAATATAAAACATATACATAGTATCAAATAACATCAGAGTACACATCTAAATATCTCAATTTAGAAAGTTATATCATTTCTGTCTAATACAATACAAGATCATCATACAGAATGACAACACAGCGGAAACTCTAACTATATATCTACACGTTGAAGCCTCTTGCTTAGGGCTGTCAATGGGTCGGGTCGGGTCGGGTTTGGGTCGGGTCAAGTCGGGTTCGGGTTGATTTTAAATGGGTCGGGTCAACCCGTTTATTAAACGGGTCGAAAAATCTCAACCCGAACCCGACCCGTTTATAAACGGGTTGACCCGACCCAACCTGTGTAACCCGATTATAAACGGGTCGGGTCGGGTCGGGTCGTAAATGGGTCAGGTCGACCCTTATAAGGTGTAAACGGGTCGTTAACGGGTCCGGTCAACCCGTATAAGGTATAATTGGGTCGTAAATGGGTCGGAACGGGCCGTAAACGGGTCGGGTCAACCCGTATAAGGTACAAACGGGTCATAAATGGGTCGGAGCGGGTCGTAAACGGGTCAGCTCAACCTATATACTGTATAAACGGGTTGTTAACGGGTCAGTTTCGGGTTAGCGGGTCAACCCGAAACCCACCCGTTTATAAACGGGTCAAATTCGGGTTGACCCGAAAATGGCCCGCCAATTAAATGGGTCGGGTTAACCTGCTAATTTCCGTGCGGGTTTCGGGTCGTGTTTCGGGTCGTGTAGGAAATTGACAGCCCTACTCTTGCTCCATAGCTCCTCCAGATTTCGCCAAGAGATAACCTGAATCACTTGACTACTCATATATAATATGAGTACCCAAGAGTTTAATAAAACAGAAAAATAAACACTCGGGTCAGACAGGGGTCTGGTGTGAGTAAACGGTTTAAGATTGCTTAACTTTAGAAAATCCTTTGAAAACATAAGGTATCGCGTAAGACTTCCCACACATAAACATGGAAAAGTTTTTACCTTACGCTAACCAAAACATTTGATAGGAAATCCAGTGATATTATAATAGTGTCTTGGGTTTTCAAGTAAATAAGAAAATAGCCGAAATTGTTACATGATTAAATTCCAGCTACTAGCCACAAAAGTGGGTAATACAAACAAAACCGTAGGGTCTCGTAGGGTAAATGGGTTTCCATCAATGGCAGGGCTACTAGGGTACCGCCCGTCACAGTACGTGGCCTAGATCACCGTACCGAGGAGCCACTCTAACTCTCCTACAACACAAGGCCGGGACCATTCCTTACTGAACAGTCCCAAACAAGACCACTCCGCAGTTGGCCGCAGACCAACTGCCTACACAGCCGAAATATAAAGGGACTTCTAGACAGGGATGTATCTTGCTCTCCAGTGGGAGCGACCCACGAAGCCTTGCTGCACCTCCCCTGTTTTAGCCATTCCCGGTTGATGAGGCTTGAGGCTGCGATTACCTTTATAGGACCAATTATCTTAGAATGCTCATCGCCCGCCTGACGATGTGCTGAAAGCATTCAATCCATACAAGTTCGTTCCGGGTTCGAACGAATCCGAAGGCACTATCTCGTTGCACTCATTTTGGAATCACCCTCAGAGTCAACGACCATAGCCCTTACACTTTAAATCTCCATCTCGAATCTATAAGCACTATTCCGTCAAACTCATTACGGAATAACCCACAGAGTTATACTGACGTATAGCCCTTACATCTCGAGTCTTCACTCGCTCCACGTGGATTAACGACCTAACGTTTAATTGGAATCGGTGTGGTTTTCGGATATCCAAATATGGAAACCCGATCCCGGTCTTACCGAATCCAAACGCCATTTTAATGTCCAAGTTATACTTAAGGGATTTAAACAATAGATATTCAGAAATATCACTTAACATAAATGGATGATTCACATTACACAGATAAATAATCTATTATTATCGCATTCATCCATACATATCACAAAGCAGCATATATATCACATCTTAGATATATCACATTCATATCATTACATATCAACCAATGACATCCAATAACATCCAATATCATTAACTCATTCAATGATACTTATCAACCAATCATCCATCACTCATATCAAGTTTGATTCAAACTTAATTAATTTAATTCTTCCTTAATTAAATTAATCCTTACTTAATCATTTGGATTATCTTCAATCCAACTTACAATTCATTAATTAATTACAAATTAATTAACTAAACATCACTTAATTATCCATTTTAATTAATCAACCTTGATTAATTATTAATTAATTACTTTAAGTAATTATTCCTTAATTACAAATTTAATTAATCATCTTGATTAATTACTTCTAAATTAAACCAAGTAATTACCTCTAAATTACCTTTTTAAATTAATCAACCTTGATTAATTATTATTTAATTACCTTGATAATTATTTCTTAATTATCCTTTAATCATTCCTGATTAATTACTTTTAATTAATCATATTTAATTAATTACTTTTAATTAATCACCTTTGATCAATTACTTTTAAATTAATCACTTTTGATTAATTTCTTTTAATTAATTACTTTTAATTAATTACTTTTAATTAATTACTTTAATTACATTTTGTAATTTAAAACTTAATTATAAATTAATTATTCTTAAATTATTAATTAACAATTAATCAATTATTTCCATTAATAAGATTTCTTTCTTAATCAATTACTTTAACCAATAATTAATCATATTAATTAATTATTCTTAACCTTTTCATTAATTAACCATTAATTAAATAATTTAAACCTTTAATTAATTTTATTAATTAATACTTTAATTAATAACTCAAATGATTAATCCTTAATCACATTTACTTAATTACTTTTAATAAGGTAATTAACTTTTACTTAATTACTTTTAGTAATTAACCACTTAATACTTAATTACTTCCTAAGTAATTATATTAGATTAACCCATAAGTGATTATCTTAATTAATCACTAATTAATTATTTAATTAATTATTTAACTTAATCATTTAAATTAATTAAATGACTCTTTAACTTCTTATTTAAAAGATTCTTAAAAATAAACCATTATCTAATTTAAATTATTTATATTAACCAATAACCTTTAATGGTTAATAATTTAATTATCTTAATTACCTTTCCAAATTTAATTATCTTTAATTAAATCAAAATTCAAAATAACTAAAGATAACCTTTATTTTATTGATCTCTAAATCTTTATTATTTAACTTATTAAAATAAATTACTTTAGAAATCAATCTTAACTAAAACAATTGAAACATTCAAAATTAAAAATGTTTGAACTTTCCAAAGTGATTAAATAAAATATAATACTTATTATTAAAATCCACTTATTTCATTTTTACCTTTATGTTTCAGAATATAAAAATTTATTAAAACTTAACTTTGAAACCGAATTAGTTTATAAGAGAAAACTTGTTTATATTTTTATAAACTTTAATTAAATCTAAAAATCAAATTCCTTTTGCCTTCAAAATCTTTAACGTTGCTTTTATATTTTAAAATTCTGCAGCAAACCAAAACTACATAACAAACTCGAGTAAACTCCCCCTAAAACCCGAGTAACCCACACGAAAATATCGCGTCAACCCCGAGTTCTCCACCCATCTTCCTGCTTCGAGCTCTACCCACGACAAACACGAGAACGACATCGAGTTTCCTCCCCTCTTCTCCCAGAACCCAAAGCCAACATGTCGCCGTGCACGTTAACGTGCACAGCGCCGGTGGACGCTGGCGATCTCCACGCCGAGCTCCTCCAAGTCGCTCACGTCCCCAACCTCTAAATTCGAAACCCAGAATCTCGTATAAAATCGAAAATCAAAATCTTGCACTCTGAACCAAACTGTCGAAACCTTCATCACCACAAACAACCCTTCCACGGCCATCCTAGCCCTCGAAACAACCCACATCCTCCACCGTAGATACGCCACGTCCTCCAGAGTCTACAGCACAAATGCGAGCAATTCTGGTTGCCGATTGATGCCGCAAATTCTAAATAAATAGCATCGGCAAAAACAAGTAATAAAACCATACTCACCCAATCCTTGGCCAATTCGATCATTAATAAAATTCATGAGTATTTTTCGCATGATATCCATTGCCCCTTTCACCTTCATGCTCAATCCAGAAACCCAGTTCATCGCCGTTCACCAAGAATCGGCCAAAAACCCCAAAACTGATCAACCCAGATACCTCACAAATTACCAAATTAAAAATTGTAATAATCACACTAAAATTCAAAATTTACAATTGCTTTTTCAAACATGCAGTCAAAACTCGAAATTGATTTAATCAATTTTGACTCAACTTATACTGTAAATTTGAAAATTTTAAACAAGTTATCCAATTTTAAAACTTACAAGCATTTTTAGATGATAAGTTAGATGATTACAAACATCTTTTATATACAAATCAAAGTCAAATTCGAATCCATTATCAAGTTATTTATTTTATCATGAGGCTGAACTGTTTTATAAATACTGTAATCTTTAAACTGTACAGGTATTTCAAACCATATACTCAAACATGCAATCAAACACTCACATACAAACATGCATTAAATTCAATTCAGGTTTCCAAGTAACAACAAGTTATTTATTTACAATAACAAAATGAAATCCATGTTTTTAAAATTCATTTACTCACCTTTTTAATTGCAGAAAACAGAGCTGCATATATTGCTTCCTAGGCTTGCAATTTATTAGCTCTTGATTCCTTCTGCATGTTAAATTTCCAGATTTGCATGTTGATAAATTTCCAGACTTCTTCATTTTGTTGCATATTTTGCTTCTTATCTTTAAATTCATTTGCATGCTCTTGAATTAGATCTAGCTGCTGCATTTTCCAGTTTTCATGTTGATGTTTCTTCTGAATTTCTTGAATTGCTTGTTGATTCTGAATTCTTTGCATTGATTGAGTTTCCAGGTTTCAGATTTTACAGTTTCTTCATTTTTTTTCCCAGAGTTTACAGATTTCTTTGTTTTGAACTTGCTTTTTAGATTTCTATTCATTTTTGATTTGCATTTACATTCATTTTAGTTGAGGATGGAGAAAAGGGTTTCGGCTGAAAAATAAAACTCATCTTTTATCTACAATTAAATTTTTAAATTTAATAAACCAAGAGAATGACACTTGTCATTTAAGGCCCCTAGTTTGCTTACACATATGTGTTCAAAGTCTACAAATGTCTTCACATATCCCATAATGTTTACAAGTATTTAAAATGTTAAATTAATATTTACAAAAGTATTTTCTCAATGCTTATTAAATGTTTTAAAATGTTATTTTCTTTTAAATAAACTATTTAAGCTATATACAATGTATTTATGAAGTATTATACAATGTTTCTATCATATAAAATAAACTTTAGGCTTTAATAAATATCTTAAAAGTAAACTCATATAGGAATTTATAAATAACTTATATTTTAAATCAATTTAATTTGACATATGGTTATAAATTTAAGGAATTGAGTTTAACTCTTTATATAAATATTTGTAAAACAATTTTATCTTATCTAAGATAGAAGCTAAAATATATGTTTATAAAACAAGAAATTAATTTTGTTATTTAAAATTTAAATTTCAAATATTATTTTCAAAAGCATTATATCAAATATTATTTTCAAAAGCATTATATCAAATTAACATTTCAATTAACAAATAAAGTTTGAAAACACTTATTAAATTCAAATTAATAAAATTCCTATTTAAAACATATATACACACATTTCAAATAGAAAAATTCTAATATTAAATTTATTAATTTCCATATTAAATTTTAAAACAAATATCAAATCACAATATATATATTCATATATATTACAATTTGAATATAAATTTTTATTACATTAAAAACTTCTTATTTACCAAATTAAATATTTCCAAATCAAATTATTATTAATTTTCAAAAGAATTAAATTTGCCAATTCATATTGTTAAGAAAAATATTAATAGATATTAACAAATTGTTATCATTAATCTTTAAAATAAATTTTAACTTGTCAATTTATAATATAAAATGATCAAATCAATTTAATTATTATCAAAGATTATTAAATTGATATTGCTCAAAAATCCGGGTCGTCACATTCCTCCCCCTTGAAAGAATTTCGTCCACGAAATTTAAAAGAAAAGATAATTTAATAACCCAGCTAAAGAATTTAAATTCCTATCAGAAATCAAACAATCAATCATACACTACCAATCATAGCAACCAATTCAAACAAATAATTTTATCTATTCAGACAAAATTCTGAATAGAACTTACTAATATTATCTAGAGTTTTCCAGGCACCTATACTGGAATACTCGCTCTACAGAACCTTAAGTAACTACACTATTAAAACCAAGAACTCCATCATCTGATTTTTCAAATCTGAACAAGATTTCCAACTAAACTCAAAACTAGCTCTACTACCAAATCCTTCTTAACTACTGATTCTATCACTCAAAGAATCATACACATATTCCTCAGAGATATGTGAAATATAATGAATTCCAGCTATCCAAACTGGCAATTCAATCCTATAGATTAAAATCAAATCTTCAGAGAACACAGACAACTCAAAATACTTCCAGAGCGAACTCTCCAGTTTTACCCATTCTTGTATCTCCTTTGATTGGATAAAACTAAAACAATATCCAAATTCCAGCTTCACATTCCAAATCTCCTCAATTCTTAACTGCACAACTCTTCAGATGCTCTGAGTCACCTCAAATCTTCCTGATCAGCCTAACCCTTGCTGATTGCTCCATGAAACAACAGGACCAACTCAAACCAAATCTCCAGGTCCTACTCAACAAAATGGCTCTCCCAAAAAAATAAATAATTTGCTGAAATCCAAAAACACAACTCTACACAAGCATCAATGGACTTCAAACCTATCTCTCCTATCTAGAATAGCCAAACAGTTGCACTTGACAACCTTACCTATCAAATCCAGAAAATTCCTACATACTTGAATTTCCTGTAGAAATTTCTTTACTGCAACTCTTGGTTGCTCCCATACAAGAAAAACTTCCAACTCGCTTCCGCTGCACAACTCTGATCTAGAGTAGATAAGAATGCTATCGAATAACATAAGCAAAATCTTTCTCCATATACAGTTCATCCGACTCATAAAAATTTCAATGACCATCCCACCTGGTCAAAACATCTCAACTGAATCTCAACTATAATAAGATGATCAATCCTTTCTCCAAAGAATCTTGAGCTGCCTCACCAAACTCTTCTCGCTCCAAGAGTCATCCCACTACATGGTTGAATCATCAATATTGCTCCTAGAAATCCAAGTCGATAAGAAATCTCAATCTCCGATTCAGGTCAATCTGAATTCATTCAAAAACATCTAGAAAAACCCCGACTACTTCCATAGCTTTTACCTCTACTCGAGGTGCCTCAATCTCAAACCAAAGAATACTCAAAGATTCCCAAACTAATCGCAAGTCACTTTTGCGATCCCACTCAGTTCTGATTCCAAAGAACTGTCTTCCCAACTAGAACAGCTTTTTCCTATCAAGATAAATCTTTCCAGAATGGCTTATCTACCAGAAAAACTGATAGATCACTCCCAACAAATATCCTACTCTACCGAGCCTCCCAAGAAAAGAATAAGCCTTCACCATCTGCCTGGTCTGCCGATAGTAGAATCCCAAAGATTTCTGAATCATCGAGGAAACAGACCCATGCTGCTACTGCTTCCAAACTTCACTTCAATGATACTACTAAGCCAAAAGATCTTTCTTAACCAGAAAATTCTGAAACGCAAAACTATCATCCAATTCCACTAAAAATCCTTGAGATGAGTAGACATCTTCTTAAGAAATTCGGCTCCAAAACCAAACACCAATCACTTATCTTCTTAAGAAAACAAATGAGACCATGTCCGAAATGAGGTAATTCATCGACCTTAGTCTCCTACTTCAATAAAGATAAGACACCCTTACTTGAGATCCAGAAAATCTCTAAACATTCGAATCTTCATTGCAGTAGGCATCAATGCTCTTCCAAAACCATCTTAATCCGGCTCCAAAAGAAACATCTTCAGAACCATCTATGGATACTGCATCTCATCACACAGCTATTCCTTCTTGAATCTATCAAGATACCACCACCTGCTTCTCCTCCGTGGACAGATTCAACTCTTAGAAATTCCTGTCCACCTGAGAGCAAATCAACCTCACACTCCAAGAATATACTCCAATTCTTGAAAATACTTCCTTTGGACTCAAAGAAATCCTTTCTACAATCCACCAAAACTTATTCGAGATAGCATTAGGTCTACAATCTCGATAAACACCTCCAACCACAACATATAAGCCTCAACCAATAGTGGTAGTCGTGTTCCACACACTTCTACCTTATCTACCTTTATAACTTATGTTGGAAAAATCCGAACAGATAACCCAACATATTAGGTAGTTATATATATATATATATATATATATATATATATATATATATATATATATATATATATATATATATAAATTACAAGCACGCTCTCTCAAGATAGACACCACTCCAGAGCCTAGGTATTCACTCAGCCTAATGCTCTGATACCAGCTGTAGCGACCCGACTTCCCACTCCCGGAAAATCGCATCACTAATTAAGAAAGAAAGGGATAGAAGAAGAAAAGAAAGAGAAGAAAGAGAAAACAACACATCAGAATCTCACAGCGGAACGATTTAAATATAATATAGAACATATACATAGTATCAAATAACATCAGAGTACACATCTAAATATCTCAATTTAGACAGTTATATCATTTCTGTCTAATACAATACAAGATCATCATACAGAATGACAACACAGCGGAAACTCTAACTATATATCTACACGCTGAAGCCTCTTGCTCCATAGCTCCTCCAGATTTCGTCAAGAGATAGCCTGAATCACTTGACTACTCAAATATAATATGAGTACCCAAGAGTTTAATAAAACAGAAAAATAAACACTTGGGTCAGACAGGGGTCTGGTGTGAGTAAACGGTTTAAGATTGCTTAACTTTAGAAAATCCTTTGAAAACAAAAGGTATCACGTAAGACTTCCCACACATAAACATGGAAAAGTTTTTACCTTACGCTAACAAAAACATTTGATAGGAAATCCGGTGATATTATAATAGTGTCTAGGGTTTTCAAGTAAATAAGAAAATAGCCGAAATCGTTACATGATTAAATTCCAGCTACTAGCCACAAAAGTGGGTGATACAAACAAAACCGTAGGGTCTCGTAGGGTAACTGGGTTTCCATCAATGGCAGGGCTACTGGGGTACCGCCCGTCACAGTACGTGGCCTAGATCACCGTACCGAGGAGCCACCCTAACTCCCCTGCAACACAAGGCCGGGACCATTCCTTACTGAACAGTCCCGAACAAGACCACCCCGCAGTTGGCTGCAGACCAACTGCCCACACAGCCGAAATATAAAGGGACTTCTAGACAGGGATGTATCTTGCTCTCCAGTGGGAGCGACCCACGAAGCCTTGCTGCACCTCCCCTGTTTTAGCCATTCCCGGTTGACGAGGCTTGAGGCTGTGATTACCTTTATAGGACCAATTATCTTAGAATGCTCATCGCCCGCCTGACGATGTGCTGAAAGCATTCAATCCATACAAGTTCGTTCCAGGTTCGAACGAAACCGAAGGCACTATCTCGTTGCACTCATTTTGGAATCACCCTCAGAGTCAACGACCATAGCCCTTGCACTTTAAATCTCCATCTCGAATCTATAAGCACTATTCCGTCAAACTCATTACGGAATCACCCACAGAGTTATACTGACGTATAGCCCTTACATCTCGAGTCTTCACTCGCTCCACTTGGATTAACGACCTAACGTTTAATTGGAATCGGTGTGGTTTTCGGATATCCAAATATGGAAACCCGATCCCGGTCTTACCGAATCCAAACGCCATTTTAATGTCCAAGTTATACTTAAGGGATTTAAACAATAGATATTCAGAAATATCACTTAACATAAATGGATGATTCACATTACACTGATAAATAATCTATTATTATCGCATTCATCCATACATATCACAAAACAACATATATATCACATCTTAGATATATCACATTCATATCATTACATATCAACCAATGACATCCAATAACATCCAATATCATTAACTCATTCAATGATACTTATCAACCAATCATCCATCACTCATATCAAGTTTGATTCAAACTTAATTAATTTAATTCTTCCTTAATTAAATTAATCCTTACTTAATCATTTGGATTATCTTCAATCCAACTTACAATTCATTAATTAATTACAAATTAATTAACTAAACATCACTTAATTATCCATTTTAATTAATCAACCTTGATTAATTATTAATTAATTACTTTAAGTAATTATTCCTTAATTACAAATTTAATTAATCATCTTGATTAATTACTTCTAAATTAAACCAAGTAATTACCTCTAAATTACCTTTTTAAATTAATCAACCTTGATTAATTATTATTTAATTACCTTGATAATTATTTCTTAATTATCCTTTAATCATTCCTGATTAATTACTTTTAATTAATCATATTTAATTAATTACTTTTAATTAATCACCTTTGATCAATTACTTTTAAATTAATCACTTTTGATTAATTTCTTTTAATTAATTACTTTTAATTAATTACTTTTAATTAATTACTTTAATTACATTTAGTAATTTAAAACTTAATTATAAATTAATTATTCTTAAATTATTAATTAACAATTAATCAATTATTTCCATTAATTAGATTTCTTTCTTAATCAATTACTTTAACCAATAATTAATCATATTAATTAAGTTCTTAACCTTTTCATTAATCAACCATTAATTAAATAATTTAAACCTTTAATTAATTTTATTAATTAATACTTTAATTAATAACTCAAATGATTAATCCTTAATCACATTTACTTAATTACTTTTAATAAACTAATTAACTTTTACTTAATTAATTTTAGTAATTAACCACTTAATTACTTAATTACTTCCTAAGTAATTATATTAGATTAACCCATAAGTGATTATCTTAATTAATCACTAATTAATTATTTAATTAATTATTTAACTTAATCATTTAAATTAATAAACGACTCTTTAACTTCTTATTTAAAAGATTCTTAAAAATAAACCATTATCTAATTTAAATTATTTATATTAACCAATAATCTTTAATGGTTAATAATTTAATTATCTTAATTACCTTTCCAAATTTAATTATCTTTAATTAAATCAAAATTCAAAATAACTAAAGATAATCTTTATTTTTATTGATCTTTGAATCTTTATTATTTAACTTATTAAAATAAAATACTTTAGAAATCAATCTTAACTAAAACAATTGAAACATTCAAAATTAAAAATGTTTGAACTTTCCAAAGTGATTAAATAAAATATAATACTTATTATTAAAATCCACTTATTTCATTTTTACCTTTATGTTTCAGAATATAAAAATTTATTAAAACTTAACTTTGAAACCGAATTAGTTTATAAGAGAAAACTTGTTTATATTTTTATAAACTTTAATTAAATCTAAAAATCAAATTCCTCTTGCTTTCAAAATCTTTAACATTGCTTTTATATTCTAAAATTCTGCAGCAAACCAAAACTACATAACAGACTCGAGTAAACTCCCCCTAAAACCCAAGTAACCCACACGAAAATATCGCGTCAACCCCGAGTTCTCCACCCATCTTCCTGCTTCGAGCTCTACCCACGACAAACACGAGAACGACATCGAGTTTCCTCCCCTCTTCTCCCAGAACACAAAGCCAACATGTCGCCGTGCACGTTAACGTGCACAGTGCCGGTGGACGCTGGCGATCTCCACGCCGAGCTCCTCCAAGTCGCTCACGTCCCTAACCTCTAAATTCGAAACCCAGAATCTCGTATAAAATCGAAAATCAAAATCTTGCACTCTGAACCAAACTGTCGAAACCTTCATCACCATAAACCACCCTTCCATGGCCATCCTAGCCCTCGAAACAACCCACATCCTCCACCGTAGATACGCCACGTCCTCCAGAGTCTACAGCACAAATGCGAGCAATTCCGGTTGCCGATTGACGCCGCAAATTCTAAATGAATAGCATCGGAAAAAACAAGAAATAAAACCCTACTCACCCAATTCTGGGCCAATTCGATCATTAATAAAATTCATGAGTATTTTTCGCATGATATCCATTGCCCCCTTCACCTTCATGCTCAATCCAGAAACCCGGTTCATCGCCGTTCACCAAGAATCGACCAAAAACCCCAAAACTGATCAACCTAGATACCTCACAAATTACCAAATTAAAAATTGTAATAATCACACTAAAATTCAAAATTTTCAATTGCTTTTTCAAGCATGCAGTCAAAACTCGAAATTGATTTAATCAATTTTGACTCAACTTACCATTTACTGTAAATTTGAAAATTTTAAACAAGTTATCCAATTTTAAAACTTACAAGCATTTTTCGATGATAAGTTAGATGACTACAAACATCTTTTATATACAAATCAAAGTCAAATTCGAATCCATTATCAAGTTATTTATTTTATCATGAGGTTGAACTGTTTTATAAATACTGTAATCTTTAAACTGTACAGGTATTTCAAACCATATACTCAAACACGCAATCAAACACTCACATACAAACATGCATTAAATTCAATTCAGGTTTCCAAGCAACAACACGATATTTATTTACAATAACAAAATGAAATCCATGCTTTAAGACTGTTTTTAAAATTCATTTACTCACCTTTTTAATTGCAGAAAACAGAACTGCATATATTGCTTCCCAGGCTTGCAATTTATTAGCTCTTGATTCCTTCTGCATGTTAAATTTCCAGATTTGCATGTTGATAAATTTCCAGACTTCTTCATTTTGTTGCATATTTTGCTTCTTATCTTTAAATTCATTTGCATGCTCTTGAATTAGATCTAGCTACTGCATTTTCCAGTTTTCATGTTGATGTTTCTTCTGAATTTCTTGAATTGCTTGTTGATTCTGAATTCTTTGCATTGTTTGAGTTTCCAGGTTTCAGATTTTACAGTTTCTTCATTTTTTTTCCAGAGTTTACAGATTTCTTTGTTTTGAACTTGCTTTTTAGATTTCTATTCATTTTTTATTTGCATTTGCATTCATTTTAGTTGAGGATGGAGAAAAGGGTTTCGGCTGAAAAATAAAACTCATCTTTTATCTACAATTAAATTTTTAAATTTAATAAACCAAGAGAATGACACTTGTCATTTAAGGCCCCTAGTTTGCTTACACATATGTGTTCAAAGTCTACAAATGTCTTCACATATCCCATAATGTTTACAAGTATTTAAAATGTTAAATTAATATTTACAAAAGTATTTTCTTAATGCTTATTAAATGTTTTAAAATGTTATTTTCTTTTAAATAAACTATTTAAGCTATATACAATGTATTTATGAAGTATTATACAATGTTTCTATTATATAAAATAAACTTTAGGCTTTAATAAATATCTTAAAAGTAAACTCATATAGGAATTTATAAATAACTTATATTTTAAATCAATTTAATTTGACATATGGTTATAAATTTGAGGAATTGAGTTTAACTCTTTATATAAATATTTGTAAAACAATTTTATCTTATCTAAGATAGAAGCTAAAATATATGTTTATAAAATAAGAAATTAATTTTGTTATTTAAAATTTAAATTTCAAATATTATTTTCAAAAGCATTATATCAATTATTATTTTCAAAAGCATTATATCAAATTAACATTTCAATTAACAAATAAAGTTTGAAAACATTTATTAAATTCAAATTAATAAATATCCTATTTAAAACATATATATACAAATATATATACACATTTCAAATAGAAAAATTCTAATATTAAATTTATTAATTTCCATATTAAATTTTAAAACAAATATCAAATCACAATATATACATTCATATATATTACAATTTGAATATAAAATTTTATTACATTAAAAACTTCTTATTTACCAAATTAAATATTTCCAAATCAAATTATTATTAATTTTCAAAAGAATTAAATTTGCCAATTCATATTGTTAAGAAAAATATTAATAGATATTAACAAATTGTTATCATTAATCTTTAAAATAAATTTTAACTTGTCAATTTATAATATAAAATGATCAAATCAATTTAATTATTATCAAAGATTATTAAATTGATATTGCTCAAAAATCCGGGTCGTCACATTCCTCCCCCCTTGAAAGAATTTCGTCCCCGAAATTTAAAAGCAAAGATAATTTAATAACCCAGCTAAAGAATTTAAATTCCTATCAGAAATCGAACAATCAATCATACACTACCAATCATAGCAACCAATTCAAAAAAATAATTTTATCTATTCAGACAAAATTCTGAATAGAACTTACTAATATTATCTAGAGTTTTCCAGGCACCTATACTGGAATACTCGCTCTACAGAACCTTAAGTAACTACACTATTAAAACCAAGAACTCCCTCATCTGATTTTTCAAATCTGAACAAGATTTCCGACTAAACTCAAAACTGGCTCAACTACCAAATCCTTCTTAACTACTGATTCTATCACTCAAAGAATCATACACATATTCCTCAGAGATATGTGAAATATAATGAATTCCAGCTATCCAAACAGGCAATTCAATCCTGTAGATTAAAATCAAATCTTCAGAGAACACAGACAACTCAAAATACTTCCAGAGCGAACTCTCCAGTTTTACCCATTCTTGTATCTCCTTTGATTGGATAAAAATAAAACAATATCCAAATTCCAGCTTCACATTCCAAATCTCCTCAATTCTTAACTGCACAACTCTTCAGATGCTCTGAGTCACCTCAAATCTTCCTGATCAGCCTAACCCTTGCTGATTGCTCCATGAAACAACAGGACCAACTCAAACCAAATCTCCAGGTCCTACTCAACAAAATGGCTCTCCCAAAAAAAAAAAAAAATTGCTGAAATCCAAAAACACAACTCTACACAAGCATCAATGGACTTCAAACCTATCTCTCCTATCTAGAATAGCTAAACAGTTGCACTTGACAACCTTACCTATCAAATCCAAAAAATTCCTACATACTTGAATTTCCTGTAGAAATTTCTTTACTGCAACTCTTGGTTGCTCCCATACAAGAAAAACTTCCAACTCGCTTCCGCTGCACAACTCTGATCTAGAGTAGATAAGAATGCTATCGAATAACATAAGCAAAATCTTTCTCCATATACAGTTCATCCGACTCATAAAAATTTCAATGACCATCCCACCTGGTCAAAACATCTCAACTGAAACTCAACTATAATAAGATGATCAATCCTTTCTCCAAAGAATCTTGAGCTGCCTCACCAAACTCTTCTCGCTCCAAGAGTCATCCCACTACATGGTTGAATCATCAATATTGCTCCTAGAAATCCAAGTCGATAAGAAATCTCAATCTCCGATTCAGGTCAACTTCTGAATTCATTCAAAAACATCTAGAAAATCCCCGACTACTTCCATAGCTTTTACCTCTACTCGAGGTGCCTCAATCTCAAACCAAAGAATACTCAAAGATTCCCAAACTAATCGCAAGTCACTTTTGCGATCCCACTCAGTTCTGATTCCAAAGAACTGTCTTCCCAACTAGAACAGCTTTTTCCTATCAAGATAAATCTTTCCAGAATGGCTTATCTACCAGAAAAACTGATAGATCACTCCCAACAAATATCCTACTCTACCGAGCCTCCCAAGAAAAGAATAAGCCTTCACCATCTGCCTGGTCTGCCGATAGTAGAATCCCAAAGATTTCTGAATCATCGAGGAAACAGACCCATGTTGCTACTGCTTCCAAACTTCACTTCAATGATACTACTAAGCCAAAAGATCTTTCTTAACCAGAAACTTCTGAAACGCAAAACTATCATCCAATTCCACTAAAAATCCTTGAGATGAGTAGACATCTTCTTAAGAAACTCGGCTCCAAAACCAAACACCAATCACTTATCTTCTTAAGAAAACAAATGAGACCATGTCCGAAATGAGGTAACTCATCGACCTTAGTCTCCTACTTCAATAAAGATAAGACACCCTTACTTGAGATCCAGAAAATCTCCAAACATTCGAATCTTCATTGCAGTAGGCATCAATGCTCTTCCAAAACCATCTTAATCCGGCTCCAAAAGAAACATCTTCAGAACCATCTATGGATACTGCATCTCATCACACAGCTATTCCTTCTTGAATCTATCAAGATACCACCACCTGCTTCTCCTCCGTGGACAGATTCAACTCTTAGAAATTCCTGTCCACCTGAGTGCAAATCAACCTCACACTCCAAGAATATACTCCAATTCTTGAAAATACTTCCTTTGGACTCAAAGAAATCCTTTCTACAATCCACCAAAACTTATTCGAGATAGCATTAGGTCTACAATCTCGATAAACACCTCCAACCACAACATATAAGCCTCAACCAATAGTGGTAGTCGTGTTCCACACACTTCTACCTTATCTACCTTTATAACTTATGTTGGAAAAATCCGAACAGATAACCCAACATATTAGGTAGTTATATATATATATATATATATATATATATATATATATATATATATAAATTACAAGTACGCTCTCTCAAGATAGACACCACTCCAGAGCCTAGGTATTCACTCAGCCTAATGCTCTGATACCAGCTGTAGCGACCCGACTTCCCACTCCCGGAAAATCGCATCACTAATTAAGAAAGAAAGGGATAGAAGAAGAAGAGAAAGAGAAGAAAGAGAAAACAACACATCAGAATCTCACAGCGGAACGATTTAAATATAATATAGAACATATACATAGTATCAAATAACATCAGAGTACACATCTAAATATCTCAATTTAGACAGTTATATCATTTCTGTCTAATACAATACAAGATCATCATACAGAATGACAACACAGCGGAAACTCAAACTATATATCTACACGCTGAAGCCTCTTGCTCCATAGCTCCTCCAGATTTCGTCAAGAGATAACCTGAATCACTTGACTACTCATATATAATATGAGTACCCAAGAGTTTAATAAAACAGAAAAATAAACACTTGGGTCAGACAGGGGTCTGGTGTGAGTAAACGGTTTAAGATTGCTTAACTTTAGAAAATCCTTTGAAAACAAAAGGTATCACGTAAGACTTCCCACACATAAACATGGAAAAGTTTTTACCTTACGCTAACAAAAACATTTGATAGGAAATCCGGTGATATTATAATAGTGTCTAGGGTTTTCAAGTAAATAAGAAAATAGCCGAAATTGTTACATGATTAAATTCCAGCTACTAGCCACAAAAGTGGGTAATACAAAAAAAACCGTAGGGTCTCGTAGGGTAAATGGGTTTCCATCAATGGCAGGGCTACTGGGGTACCGCCCGTCACAGTACGTGGCCAAGATCACCGTACCGAGGAGCCACCCTTACTCCCCTACAACATAAGGCCAGGACCATTCCTTACTAAACAGTCCCGAACAAGACCACCCCACAGTTGGCTGCAGACCAACTGCCCACACAGCCGAAATATAAAGGGACTTCTAGACAGGGATGTATCTTGCTCTCCAGTGGGAGCGACCCACGAAGCCTTGCTGCACCTCCCCTGTTTTAGCCATTCCCGGTTGATGAGGCTTGAGGCTGCGATTACCTTTATAGGACCAATTATCTTAGAATGCTCATCGCCCGCCTGACGATGTGCTGAAAGCATTCAATCCATACAAGTTCGTTCCGGGTTCGAACGAAACCGAAGGCACTATCTCGTTGCACTCATTTTGGAATCACCCTCAGAGTCAACGACCATAGCCCTTGCACTTTAAATCTCCATCTCGAATCTATAAGCACTATTCCGTCAAACTCATTACGGAATCACCCACAGAGTTATACTGACGTATAGCCCTTACATCTCGAGTCTTCACTCGCTCCACTTGGATTAACGACCTAACGTTTAATTGGAATCGGTGTGGTTTTCAGATATCCAAATATGGAAACCCGATCCCGGTCTCACCGAATCCAAACGCCATTTTAATGTCCAAGTTATACTTAAGGGATTTAAACAATAGATATTTAGAAATATCACTTAACATAAATGGATGATTCACATTACACAGATAAATAATCTATTATTATCGCATTCATCCATACATATCACAAAACAGCATATATATCACATCTTAGATATATCACATTCATGTCATTACATATCAACCAATGACATCCAATAACATCCAATATCATTAACTCATTCAATGATACTTATCAACCAATCATCCATCACTCATATCAAGTTTGATTCAAACTTAATTAATTTAATTCTTCCTTAATTAAATTAATCCTTACTTAATCATTTGGATTATCTTCAATCCAACTTACAATTCATTAATTAATTACAAATTAATTAACTAAACATCACTTAATTATCCATTTTAATTAATCAACCTTGATTAATTATTAATTAATTACTTTAAGTAATTATTCCTTAATTACAAATTTAATTAATCATCTTGATTAATTACTTCTAAATTAAACCAAGTAATTACCTCTAAATTACCTTTTTAAATTAATCAACCTTGATTAATTATTATTTAATTACCTTGATAATTATTTCTTAATTATCCTTTAATCATTCCTGATTAATTACTTTTAATTAATCATATTTAATTAATTACTTTTAATTAATCACCTTTGATCAATTACTTTTAAATTAATCACTTTTGATTAATTTCTTTTAATTAATTACTTTTAATTAATTACTTTTAATTAATTACTTTTAATTAATTACTTTAATTACATTTAGTAATTTAAAACTTAATTATAAATTAATTGTTCTTAAATTATTAATTAACAATTAATCAATTATTTCCATTAATTAGATTTCTTTCTTAATCAATTACTTTAACCAATAATTAATCATATTAATTAATTATTCTTAACCTTTTCATTAATTAACCATTAATTAAATAATTTAAACCTTTAATTAATTTTATTAATTAATACTTTAATTAATAACTCAAATGATTAATCCTTAATCACATTTACTTAATTACTTTTAATAAACTAATTAACTTTTACTTAATTACTTTTAGTAATTAACCACTTAATTACTTAATTACTTCCTAAGTAATTATATTAGATTAACCCATAAGTGATTATCTTAATTAATCACTAATTAATTATTTAATAAATTATTTAACTTAATCATTTAAATTAATTAAATGACTCTTTAACTTCTTATTTAAAAGATTCTTAAAAATAAACCATTATCTAATTTAAATTATTTATATTAACCAATAACCTTTAATGGTTAATAATTTAATTATCTTAATTACCTTTCCAAATTTAATTATCTTTAATTAAATCAAAATTCAAAATAACTAAAGATAATCTTTATTTTTATTGATCTCTGAATCTTTATTATTTAACTTATTAAAATAAAATACTTTAGAAATCAATCTTAACTAAAACAATTGAAACATTCAAAATTAAAAATGTTTGAACTTTCCAAAGTTATTAAATAAAATATAATACTTATTATTAAAATCCACTTATTTCATTTTTACCTTTATGTTTCAGAATATAAAAATTTATTAAAACTTAACTTTGAAACCGAATTAGTTTATAAGAGAAAACTAGTTTATATTTTTATAAACTTTAATTAAATCTAAAAATCAAATTCCTCTTGCTTTCAAAATCTTTAACATTGCTTTTATATTTTAAAATTCTACAGCAAACCAAAACTACATAACAGACTCGAGTAAACTCCCCCTAAAACCCGAGTAACCCACACGAAAATATCGCGTCAACCCCGAGTTCTCCACCCATCTTCCTGCTTCGAGCTCTACCCACGACAAACACGAGAACAACATCGAGTTTCCTCCCCTCTTCTCCCAGAACCCAAAGCCAACATGTCACCGTGCACGTTAACGTGCACAGCGCCGGTGGACGCTGGCGATCTCCACGCTGAGCTCCTCCAAGTCGCTCACGTCCCCAACCTCTAAATTCGAAACCTAGAATCTCGTATAAAATCGAAAATCAAAATCTTGCACTCTGAACCAAACTGTCGAAACCTTCATCACCACAAACCACCCTTCCACGGCCATCCTAGCCCTCGAAACAACCCACATCCTCCACCGTATATACGCCACGTCCTCCAGAGTCTACAGTACAAATGCGAGCAATTCCGGTTGCCGATTGATGCCGCAAATTCTAAATGAATAGCATCGGCAAAAACAAGAAATAAAAACCTACTCACCCAATTCTCGACCAATTCGATCATTAATAAAATTCATGAGTATTTTTTGCATGATATCCATTGCCCCCTTCACCCAGTTCATCGCCGTTCACCAAGAATCGGCCAAAAACCCCAAAACTGATCAACCTAGATACCTCACAAATTACCAAATTAAAAATTGTAATAATCACACTAAAATTCAAAATTTTCAATTGCTTTTTCAAACATGCAGTCAAAACTCAAAATTGATTTAATCAATTTTGACTCAACTTACCATTTACTGTAAATTTGAAAATTTTAAACAAATTATCCAATTTTAAAACTTACAAGCATTTTTAGATGATAAGTTAGATTATTACAAACATCTTTTATATACAAATCAAAGTCAAATTTGAATCCATTATCAAGTTATTTATTTTATCATGAGGTTGAACTGTTTTATAAATACTGTAATCTTTAAACTGTACAGGTATGTCAAACCATATACTCAAACACGCAATCAAACACTCACATACAAACATGCATTAAATTCAATTCAGGTTTCCAAGCAACAACATGATATTTATTTACAATAACAAAATGAAATCCATGCTTTAAGACTGTTTTTAAAACTCATTTACTCACCTTTTTAATTGCAGAAAACAGAACTGCATATATTGCTTCCCAGGCTTGCAATTTATTAGCTCTTGATTCCTTCTGCATGTTAAATTTCTAGATTTGCATGTTGATAAATTTCCATACTTCTTCATTTTGTTGCATATTTTGCTTCTTATCTTTAAATTCATTTGCATGCTCTTGAATTAGATCTAGCTGCTGCATTTTCCAGTTTTCATGTTGATGTTTCTTCTGAATTTCTTGAATTGCTTGTTGATTCTGAATTCTTTGCATTGTTTGAGTTTCCAGGTTTCAGATTTTACAGTTTCTTCATTTTTTTTCTAGAGTTTACGGATTTCTTTGTTTTGAACTTGCTTTTTAGATTTCTATTCATTTTTTATTTGCATTTACATTCATTTTAGTTGAGGATGGAGAAAAGGGTTTCGGCTAAAAAATAAAACTCATCTTTTATCTACAATTAAATTTTTAAATTTAATAAACCAAGAGAATGACACTTGTCATTTAAGGCCCCTAGTTTGCTTACACATATGTGTTCAAAGTCTACAAATGTCTTCACATATCCCATAATGTTTACAAGTATTTAAAATGTTAAATTAATATTTACAAAAGTATTTTCTCAATGCTTATTAAATGTTTTAAAATGTTATTTTCTTTTAAACAAACTATTTAAGCTATATACAATGTATTTATGAAGTATTATACAATGTTTCTATCATATAAAATAAACTTTAGGCTTTAATAAATATCTTACAAGTAAACTCATATAGGAATTTATAAATAACTTATATTTTAAATCAATTTAATTTGACATATGGTTATAAATTTGAGGAATTGAGTTTAACTCTTTATATAAATATTTGTAAAACAATTTTATCTTATCTAAGATAGAAGCTAAAATATATGTTTATAAAATAAGAAATTAATTTTGTTATTTAAAATTTAAATTTCAAATATTATTTTCAAAAGCATTATATCAAATATTATTTTCAAAAGCATTATATCAAATTAACATTTCAATTAACAAATAAAGTTTGAAAACACTTATTAAATTCAAATTAATAAAATTCCTATTTAAAACATATATATACAAATATATATACACATTTCAAATAGAAAAATTCTAATATTAAATTTATTAATTTCCATATTAAAATTTAAAACAAATATCAAATCACAATATATACATTCATATATGTTACAATTTGAATATAAAATTTTGTTACATTAAAAACTTCTTATTTACCAAATTAAATATTTCCAAATCAAATTATTATTAATTTTCAAAAGAATTAAATTTGCCAATTCATATTGTTAAGAAAAATATTAATAGATATTAACAAATTGTTATCATTAATCTTTAAAATAAATTTTAACTTGTCAATTTATAATATAAAATGATCAAATCAATTTAATTATTATCAAAGATTATTAAATTGATATTGCTCAAAAATCCGGGTCGTCACACATATTTTAAATACAAACACATTTTTATATTATCTATATAGTTTTCAAAAATCGTGGGTTACATTAAACGGATATACACAAAAATCGAAACATATAAATATAGGACAACAGCCAATCACTTAAAAAATTCACTTTTTATCAACTTTGTGTGTGTGTATATATATATATATATATGCAAACTCAGAAAATCAAATATAGACTATATATAAGTTATTATATAAAATCATTGATTAGATTAAAGTATACTGCATAACTTTATAACCACAACAGGTAAACTAAATGCAAACAGTCTTTATGCGAAAATATATATACGCTTTGAAATCAACGGCCTATTATAACCATAATATATGTATACAATATACATATTTTATAAAGATAACATCCCAAAATGTTAACTAAACATAATTTGTATAAATATATACTCTGGCGAAAATATGTATTAATACATCTTTCATAAATAAGATATATATATATATATATAAAACACTTATATACAGCAACCTAAAGTAATGTAAATATATACCTGAATATATATGCGTATTTATATATATCATCATAACTTTGGAAACCAGAAATAAACTATACAACCGAATATATATATATATATATACATACACACACACACAAATATATATATATATATATATATATATATATACTCGAAGCAAAATTCATGTATATAACTATATATACAAACCAACAGTGCTTACATAAACCTCCATTTATTATTATATATTACCATAGAATATATACAACTTATACATAATTATGCATATATATACACTACAAACAACATATAAACATACCTATACATAACAACGGGGACTTCGGCTACACAAGGCAAGGTGGAGATGCAAGGGTGGATCTGGGCGGGCAAGGGCGGATGTGGGTTGCTCGACGGAGGGCCGGAAGGAAGACATTGGAGGGGGCCCGAGACTTGCGAGCTCGGGTTTCAAAGAGAAGATGAATATAGCAGGATTCAATTATGAAAGAGAACGAACTCCCATGAAAAGGAAGGCTCCAGGAAACAACATAGATAATGTAACGACCCGCCTTCCATTCCACAGAAAGACGCATCATTAATAAGAAAGAAAGGAATAGAAAAGACAAAAGATAGAGAAGAAAGAACGAAACAACATCAGAATCTCAACAGCGGAACTAATAAATTATATTAATCACATAAGATATTACATGGTATACAACATCTATCAGAGTTACACAGATTTATACATCACATACTAGACAGTTATAAACACCTATCTAGTTATTACAACTCAAATACAACATAAAGAAACGACTCAGAGATCACACAGTGGAACCACCTATATATCTACAATCGCTGAAGAATCCTGCTCCATATCTCCTCCAGAAACTTGTCAAAGCTAACCCGAATCCCTTGGCTACTCGTTAAAATTTGAGTACACAAGAGTTTAATAAAACAAAAAATAAACTCCGGGTCAGATATGTGTCTGGTGTGAGTAATAGGTTAAAGTTGCTTAACTTTCAAACACCTTTGAAATCAAAAGGTATCACGTAAGACTCCCCACACATAAACATGGGTAAGTTTTTACCTTACGCTAACCAAAACAGTTGATAGGAAATCCAATTATATTATAAAAGGAACTAGGGTTTTCAAGTAAAATACAGAAATAGATGGAATGCTTACATCTCACGTTCCAACATAGTTGGGCAAAACTAAAACGTACGGCACTTATTGGAGTTTGGATTCCATACAATGGCAGGGCTACTGGGGTACCGCTCGTCACAGTACGGGGCCTAGATCACTGTACCAAGGATTACTCCCAATCCCCTGCAACACAAGGCCGGAACCATCCCTTACTGGATAGTCCCCAACTAGACAACCTCGCAGTTGGTGCGCATATCCAGCTGCCCACTAAGCCGAACAAAAAGGGACTTCTAGACAGGGGAAAATCTTTTCCTACTTGAGCTCGACCCACTTAGCCTTGCTACACCTCCCCTGTTTTTGCCATTCCCGGTTGATGAGGCTTGAGGCTACGATTTCCTTTAGAGAACACATGTCTTAGAATGCTCATCGCCCACCTGACGATGTTCTGAAAGCATTCAATCCATACAAGTCCGTTCCGGGTTCGAACGAAACCGAAGGCATTATCTCGTTACACTCATTTGGAATCACCATCAGAGTTAACGACAATAACCCTTGCACTCTGAATCTTCATCTTCACTTGAGATTCATGACCTATCGTTAATTTGGATCGATGTGGTTTTCGGATATCCAAATCTGGAAACCCAATCCCGGTCCCATCGAAATCCAAAATGCCATCTTTTAGGTCCAAGTTGTTTTAAAGTTAAAACAATTCAATTCAATCCATTATCTATATTCACACAGGTAGATAATTCACAATATCATAATAGATAGATAATTCACATTATCATCACAAATAGATAATCCACATTATCATCACAAATAGATAATTCACATTATCATCATAATTAAACCAAAGTATCCACATCACATATCAGTACATATCTCATATCAGAGATATCAAATAATGCAAAGCATTCAATATCATTCAGCCATCCATAAGCAATGATCTATACCATCTCTAACTAATTTAAAGTGAATTAAATTAATTACTTCATCTCTAATTAATTTAAAATAAATTAAATTAATTACTTCATTCTATAAATCCTGCTTACTTAACCATTAATCAATTACAAATCAATTAATTAATCACCATCTAATTTCCATCTTAATTAATCATTCTTGATTAATTACTCTCCAATTACATAAAGTAATTAGCCTTTAATTAATTACATAAATTAATTAGGGAAATTTTACCATTAGGGCCTCTTTCCATCAAACAATAAGTTTCTAGGACATAAGTTTAAATTAATTACTTTCCAGGACACAAGTTAACACACGTTATGTCTGTTACATTATCCCTTCATTCCTTAATTTTTCCCTCGTTCTTTTTCCTTTTTCAGAACGCAGCAAAAAAAACCACAAGGAGAAAAATTTAAGAAGGATTTTCAAAACGAAATCAAACCTAAAATCGAAAAGTAGGTTTTTCTAAACGACTAGACAATTTGTGATCGAAGACCTCTGCCATTATTCAGTTAAACATCGATTTTTCTTCATCGATTACTCTACAAGTATGTACTATTTTTTTTTATGTAAATGATTTAGGTACATGTTAAACCCTAATTAAATATTCATAATTATTGATATATATGAGAGATTTTGTAATCGATTTAAGTTGTTTGTTGTTTTGGAGATGGTTTAATGTTAAATGAAGTTAATTAACGAGTTCTTCATAAAATATTCAGTGTCAGATCTTACTTTATTCAACTATTAAAAAAGATAGAAGCATTTATCTTTTGATGTAAAGGATTTAAGTACATGTTTAGTTATATTTTCATAATCACTGATACAAATGGTATATTATCTAATGCATTCAAGGTATTTGTTGTTTTTCTCATGATATTAGTTATTACATAAAATATACAGATACGTTAAACCATAGGTAAAAAAGATAAAAGCATTTATGTTTTTATGTAAATTATTTAAGTACATGTAAAACCCTAAATAAATTTTCATAGTTACTAATACATATGACAACTAATTTTAAAAAGATAAAAGCATTTATGTTTTTATGTAAATGATTTAAAGTTATTAGAAAAAATATACAACTAATTTAAATTAAACCCTAGTTGGAAAAGATAAAAGCATTTATGTTTTTATCTAAAAGATTAAAATACAGAATAAATCATAGATAAATTTTTATATCAGCTACTACATCTAACATAAATAGTTCTTCACTCTTTCTAACATTTCATTATATAGACAAGCACCATTGTCCAAGTGGTTAATTGATTCGGCTTTGGTGCAAGAGGTCACAAGTTCGAAACTTGCTTTCGAACATTTATTGACATGGGATATGCTGTTCCAATGATTTGTTGTATATAAAGTACCATTTCAAAAAAAAAAAAACATTTCGTTATATATGACAATTTGTATGCAGCGTAAAGATGCATACAAGGTCTACCAAATCAAAGATATTCATTCGAAAAACTACTTGCATATTCATAAACGAAGGTGGAACTCAATGCACAAACATAAGACCTATATCCAGTCCTTTCTATAGTGAACACAGCCAGAGACCATCATTATCTTCAACTCCATTGGTAATTGTTTTCCTACTTATGTTTCCCACAATATTTAGTTCTACTCTACAATTTGTATATACATAATTAATTGGAATTTAGATTCCATATTTTAAATAAAAAAATAGCTAAATTTTTTGAGCTTACATTGTTTACCTTGGTTAGTCTGCTATTCTGTCATGTATGTATACATGTGTGTGTGCGTGTGTATGTTTGTGCATTCACTTCATGTAGTTTGTATTGGGTTAATGTGCATTGACTTGAGTTGTTGCTTTATATGCAGTCAGTTATCATGTAGCTTGTTTGCACTTGCATTCTCGTCTTATCGACATGTCTGCAATGCACTCTGGTTTCAATGTGTATGATGTTGCAAATTCACTTGATGTTTCACACATGTATATATGTAATGTCCGAACACTTCGGTCAGGTTTTGTTACTTCATTAGCATTGATCTTGAGTTGTTTTCATGTTGCATTTGTTTATGTGTATGATGTGCACTTGTTTGCACTGTCACTTTTGAATCTGACTATTCATTGATGCTGTAGCTTTCATGTTGCATTCATACATGTTGTGCATGTTATTACTTCGAGGCTATTGTGATGATGAAATTCTAATAACCGATCAACAATTTGTGATGGCTAATTTTTTTCTAATGCTCTGTTACAAAAGATAAAAGCATTTATTTTTTTATACAATATTCTGATGGCTATTTTGTGTTTCATTCTCTTTAAGTTTTCAGATTTATAATTGACCATTACTTAAATAACTAAAAAAGATAAAGCAGATTACCTTTCTATACTTTGAAACTTTCTAATTGTAAATTTTCATTTCATCAAATAATTCTTGTTGATTTTCAGTTGTAAATGTTCATTTATCTTTTATTGGTCTAAAATAGAAATTTGAAAATGTAAAAATTTGAAACTGTGAAAATTGAAATAGGTCAAAAAAAAATTCAAACATTTGTTCTTTATAAAAAAAATGTGGAATTTAAATTGTACTTTTTTAAAAAAAAAGAGGCATACTAAAAAGTGCTTTATCTTTTATTTTTTTAAATAGAGGTATTTTATATACTAAAAAATATCTTAATCTCAAAAAAATACAAAATAATTTAAAAGATAAACATATTATCTTTTTATTCAAACGTATAATTGACCATTACTTGAACAACTAAAAAAGATAAAGCAGATTATCTTTCTATACTTTGAAACTTTCTAATTGTAAATTTTCATTTCATCAAATAATTATTGTTGATTTTCAGTTATAAATGTTCATTTATCTTTTATTGGTTTAAAATATAAATTTGAAAATGAGAAAATTTGAAACTGTAAAAATTGAAATAGGTCAAAAAAATTCAAACATCAGTTCTTTACCAAAAAACCTGTTGGATTTAATTTGTACTTTTTAAAAAAAAAGAGGTAGTTTATATACTTAAAAAGTGCTTTATCTTTTATTTTTTTAAATAGAGGTACTTTACATACTAAAAATTATCTTAATCTGATAAAAATACAAAATAATTTAAATGATAAAACATATTATCTTTTTATTCAAACATATAATTGACCATTACTTAAACAACTAAAAAAGATAAAGCAGATTATCTTTCTATACTTTGAAACTTTCTAATTGTAAATTCTCATTTCATCAAATAATTCTTGTTGATTTTCAGTTGTGAATGTTTATTTATCTTTTATTGGTCTAAAATATAAATTTGAAAATGCGAAATTTTCAAACTGTGAAGATTGAAATAGGTCTGAAGAAAATTCAAACATTTGTTCTTTACAACAAAACCTATGGGATTTAATTTGTACTTTTGTTTTTTTTTTGAAATGAGGTACTTTATATACTAAAAATGCTTTATATCTTATTATTTTAAACAGAGGTACTTTTCTAAAAAATATCTTAATCTCAAAAAAATACAAAATAATTGAAAAGATAAAACATATTAACTTTTATTCAAACTATTGTGTAGTAAATTTTTTGTGTGATAAACTTGTTATTTTTTCCTCCTAATTGATTTTTTGATTTTTCTAAATATAGAATCAAAGTGGACCAACTCAAGAATTACCTGATGTGAATAAAAAAGAAGACTTCATATCTGATGATGAAAAAACGATTTCACAGCAACTGGCTGAAGAAAGTACTGATTTGGATGATGTGGATCAGTATGAAATTAAAAAAATAGCCAAGAAGCAAAAAAAACAACTGTACACAGGTACTTATAGATGCAATTTGGATGCAATCTATAAAGTAATGTCAGCTATAAAGGAGAAACACATTCTTTCACCTGAAGCAAAAGCTTTTTTTAGAAAAAATACCATTCAAAAATTTCTTCAACGTTTTTCTTAGAGATTCAATAGCACGACAAGATTTGAGGAAAAGTGCTTCAAATTTAGATGATATCATTACTTCTTTTGATGAAAAAGAAAATACTTTCACAATTGGAAACAAATTACTCAAAATTACTCTTGAAGAAGTCAGTCTAATTTTTGGAGTGCCATTAGCTGGAGAAGACTTATTTCCTATACCAGCTTCTAACAAAGCCTCGGCCATGGAAAGTTTCTCCAATTTTTTAACTGCCAATTTTGAAGAAGAAGACATAATTAGCCAAAAAACAGTAACAAAAAGATTAAATGCACTATTAGAAGAGGAAAAAGGAAATGAAGATGTAGTGAAATTTTTATTATTGTTGCTGGCTATAACTTTCCTTTTTCCAAACAACCAAAGCTATATGCAATGGGGTTTCTTGCCGAAGTTGCTGAATTTAAAAAAATTAAATTCAATTTCTTGGCCGCGAGCAATGTGTGAAAATGTTTTGAAAAATGTTAAAAAGTATCATGCTGACCCTAGAAGTACACCAGGCTGTACTATGGTGTTACTGGTATGCTTTCATAACTTTAGCTAAATATAAATATATTCAAATTTATATTTAATATAAAAATATAAATGCTTTTACCATTTTCTTGCAGTACTGGATTTGTGAACGAACACAAATAATTAATGAGAAGGAAAATCTGCAAACCAAAATCCCAAGAATGAGAAAATGAGATTTATCGAAACTGAAAGATTTGGACCTCACTGAAGTTGACAATGAGAAAGTTTGCTATTTTTTTTTAACTGTACATTTTTTTTGATTTCTTGGAAAGCAATTTTTTGGAATGTTAGTAGCCTAAATAATAGAAAACCAAATGACTATAGAAAGTATATGTGCAAGCTTAACTTGTCTAGTACTTCAACGATAGTATATGTGCAAGCTTAACTTTAAATTTATTCATTGTAGATTTTAAAAAAATATGCAGCTGTAACAAAAGAAGAGAAAGAATTTCTTTCCAAAAAATAAAAGCTATTGAGGTGGAAGAAGACCGAAACAACAAAAGAAGATTAGATGAGTGTCAGGAAGAGACAAGTGTGAAAAAATGCCCAAGAATGTGCTAATAACATACTGGAGCTACAATCAAAAGTCAATTTTATGTGTTCTGAGATGAAAAATATTGAAGAACAATTAAATGAGGAAAGACATTTAAGAGAAGTGGCTGAAAATAGAATCCATATTCTTGAAATGAAGCTCCAAAAGTTGGAAAATTTAGAAAAGCACGATGTGATGGAAAAAGATAATTTGAACAAAAAAACCAAGGCTGAAAAAGGTATAAAAAAAATGTTGGTATGATTCACATAAACAGTTCTGCTAATTTTCCAACTTTTGATATTATGCAAACTCAAGATTTCATACTAGAAAAGCAGACACAAGGTAGTTTTAAATATGACAATCTGAAAGAGCCAGCTTAAGAAAACGCTTTGAAAATCCTATTGTTGTTGAAGATATTGTCCTAAAAGAACCAAAAAAGAAGAAGAAGCCAAGGAATGTTGACAAATGTCCACTACTCAAATATCTTACCGAAGAACAAAAAGAAATTGTCAAAAAAAATTTCAAAATTCTTGGAGGAAACAAGTAAGTAACTAAACTACTTTTCACTCAATTGACTTAAATATATATTTATTCCAATAACATATGCATATAAATTATAGCAGAACTTTTGTCGTGTTGATATGCATATAAATATTCTCCATGCTTTTTTGTCATATACAGATCAAATCTCTTTTTTGTACTGTAAGTGCTATAAAACCAGGACTGATTTAATACCCATGTTTTTTTTTATATAGACATCAAAAAAACCCAAACCAAACTAAAAAAGATAAATTAATTTATCTTTATCTTTTCATACAAACTTCTACAACTATTGTTATTTTCTTTTATTAACAAATATTTCATTACATACTAATCTTAATTTTTCAGTATACTAACCTTAATTAATTTTCTTTTATACTGTAAGTTCCATACAACACAGAACATACTAATCCTAATTTTTTAGTGATGAAGCATTTACTTGTGATGATGGAAACTTCATTACCATCACAAAAAGTATGATAGAAGAACTTCTCTATGGAGAATATATTTCTGGTCAAGTAAGTACAAAAAACTATACTTTGCATCATTATAAATTCTATTATTTGCTTCATTATAAAATCTATACTTAACCATATTTTTTTTGGAAATGTATGTTATTGATTGGTTTTGGTTCAGAAAAACAAAATTATTCGAACAAAGTTCTAGCATTATATATGTGAACACAACAATGACATTAAGTGAACTATAATGTAAAATTTAATTTGTTTCTAAGATAAATTTTCTGAAATTATTTTTTAACAGAAAAGCGCAACAGATGGAAACCTGGAAATTATCAAAAGAAATATGTTTAATCATTTTATTAAACAAACACTTTTAAATCCATTATGTTGCAATATATTATTTCCTATACATGGCAACGAACATTGGAGCTTGCTAGAGCTAGTAGTGGAATCATGTACATGGAACCATTATGATTCTCTACACTTGACCACAAGATCTAAGACATTGAGAAGTGGACATTCAAAGTTTGCTATTAATGTGGTAAGTAAATTACACAGAAAGTAAAAAAGATAAATAGATTTATCATTATTATAAAAAAGCACTTGCAAATAGATTTATCATTATTAATATATATTTGGCAGAAAGCAGCGGTAAATAAAATCAATAAAGACTTACAAGACGCAGGCGAGAAAACAATTCTAGGAAAGTCTACATTGATTAAAAATGTTAACTGTGCTCAACAAAGCAACGGGTAATTTTCTGGATACTGGAAATTTTTATACAACAATGAATGTTACACAATAACTAAAATTTTAACAAATGCAGGTTTGACTGTGGAATTTTCGTAATGATGTTTATCCAAAAGATAGTACAAGGAATGGACACAACATCGAAAATCAGTCTAGAACAAGTAAACGCATTTAGAGCACAGATAACTGCACAAATTCTCTATGATGAACCATACTGCTGGACAAATGAAAAATTTTGCAGTTCATCTTAAGCAACAAAAAATTTGAACTGATAATGAAAGCAACAAATTCTTTGATGTCCAACAGTCTTTTTATCATACATTTGTTAAAATTTAATTTGATTATAGATTTTAGGCAGTATATCTAAACTTACTGATGAATTTGTAATGGTTGACTGAGGCCATATGATTTGAATTGTAAAACCTACTTGCAGATGTTGTAGACTTGAGTTTGTTTATGTGTATGCTGTGCACTTGTTTGCACTATCACTTTTGAATCTGACTATTCATTCATGTTGTGTTCTAGAAAAAAATTGGGCCATATACTACGGAATATCTTTTCAAATCTGTCAAGCCAATTAATGCATTTTTTGTTAATAATTTGTTGTTTATTCGGTATAGGGTGGAAAGAAACTCATCCGGCAAATTAACAAAGTCTGATTACTGATATTGTTTTTCCACTAGAGCACCACTCAATCTCATTATGATTGTTATATATGTTGTTTCTAATGCAGTCTGTTTCTTATATACATTGCATTCATAGCACTCAGAAGTATTTCAAAGTTACTCTATCCATATTTGTGGTTTACTTGCTGACCAAATAGATGATATACGTTGTTATATATGTTGTTTCTAATGCAGTCACAATAATGTTTATGGCAGAAAATATTTTCCTATACATGGCAGTATCCATAGACTCATCTGCCATTAAGTAGGGTGTAAATACGCTCAAGTAAATTATATACTCTATCCATATTTGTGGTCAAGTACATAAGCTGAAGCAGTTATTGTCAGAAGTATTTCCTGCAACATTAGGAGCATCAACCGACTGCAATTGCACGCAAGTTGAATACTGCTTTCTTGGAAAAAGAACTTATTAGGAATAGATAAATAACTATTGGAGATATATATAGGTATTCCACCGTTATGAAAAATCAACAAATATTTCTGCATGAACAAGATTGAAATCAATGACCGCAAAATAAATCATACATGTTTATGCTTGCAATATACTTAAGTCATAAGCTTGTTCGAGGTCAATGATATATCAATTTATCTTTTTTAACAGAACTAACAACATTATATTCGAAATAACAGTTAAACGTAAACAATTGCATATAACCAAAAGTAATCATAATCAGATTATATCCAATTCAACATATGCAATAATCCAAATATTCAACTCAAAGTATTCATAGAAGAACCAAGTATTCGTAAAACAACCAATCAAATACATTGGACTAAAACAATCAACTCAATTATTCAACTCAAATTATTCATAGAACAACCAATTAAATACATTGGACTAAAACAATCTACTCAATTATTCAAAGAACACCTCCTTCTATTATGTCCTAGTTTTTTACACTTTCCACATTTGTTTTGTTTAGCATGAAAATCAGCCCGTTTAATCCTATTCATCCTAGGCCTACCAACTCCACGAACAGGCTTAGAGGAAGAACAATAGATAATTCTTCAGCTTCAATTGCTTCCTTATCAAAAGTTGGAATAGGATTGATCATATGTGAATACGAAGCTCGATAATACTCGACAGTAAAGTAATTCTCAATATATTCATAAACAAAATTTCTGATTAAAGAAATACACTTCAAAGCATGCGCATAAGGAAAACATGTCACTTTCCATCGATCACAACTGCAAATTCGATTTTTAAGATCAACCTTTTGAGATGTTGGAGAATGAATTTCAAAAATATACCTACAAAAATGTAAAATTAAAAACAGTTAAAATATATAACCAGATTGCATTTCCAAAATAGGATTATTAGCACTATATATATTCTCTCTAATCTATCTAATTAATAAGACCCAATTCATGTGCATATTCTTAAAGAACACAGAATCTATGCTGTAAGGGAAGAAAAAAAACCTAATGTATGTTTGCTCATGAATTTTGCATGTAAGCATTGCTCAATATTTCCATTATATATTTACTGTTAATCTTTCAATTTACAAACTTGAAAATATCTTGTCACAGCTTTCAGTTAGACCAAAAATCATAAACACCAACAAAATGAAATCATAACACAGGCTACATAGCAAGTTGAAAAAAGATAAATGCATCTATCATTTTTCAGAAACTGTGAAAATCATGTAAATAAATAGAAATACATACCTAGATGATTTAGAAACACTCCACCCAAATCCTTCTTTCTTCAATTTCAACAAACGAGCTTCCATTTTTGGAAATAGCACACTAGTCCACTTTGATGCCTCTTCTCTACGATTAGACATTTGCATCATCTGTTTTACCCTAATTCCATCAAGACAAGCAGTAACAGGCACTTCTTTCATCCAAAATCCAAGAATTAAAACTCTCAGCTACATTGGACTTATTTTCGCCATATCGCTTGCCCGGAAAAAACAAATCGGCCCAATGATCATATGGTTTATCATTCAAGTACTCTATAGCTTTGGCACCTCCAATTTCTTTGTACTTGGAAATGGCTTTTTCAAACTCATGATGATTAGAAGCTATAGCACAACGCTCAAGTAAATGAGCTACCCAAACACCATTTCCACTTTTTACAATGCTAGCAATATTATTTTTCATATGATGCAAACAATAAGAATGGTGACTATTTGGAAATTTTTTTGGAATACTCAACAATAAACCCCAGTGTCTATCACTTAAAAAAGTTAATATTCTATTACATATGAGAGCATTCTTTAGGTGTTTTAAAAACCAACTCCAATACTCTTCATTTTCTTTGGGAACAAGAGCCATTGCTAATGGGAAAAAACCTGGAAAAAAAACAAAAAATAACAATTCACTGTTTATGTATTACATTTGAAACAATAAAATGCATTATATTTGAAACAATATTATCTAATAGTAGACAATCACATGAATATTATACCCTCGGCCCAAATAAAAAAGGAAAAATCAATTTCTTAGAGGCAATTCATGCTTTTTTTTAAATAAAAAATTTGCTACTTGAATGTGTAGTCTACGCAGAAAAGGTAGAAATTGCAAAGATATGGTACGTAATTCATGCATACAATACAAAGAATTATATTCGAACTTCTAAAACATATATGCTTTTATCTTTTCTATATGCTGTTTAAATCATTTGTATATCTTATGTAAGAACTTCAAATAAAGAGAAAAATGATAAATATGTTTAATACGTAGTATTATCTATGATATATAACTGTGGATTAATATGTTATATAATTCTTTATCTTAAAAGATAAATGCATTTATCTTTTTAAACTCCTATAGACACTAACATTTTGTACATCAAATTAAAGAACATTAAATCTTTTACAGTATTTGTTTTGGATCAAATTTACAATTAGAAAGAGCATGGCTGTACATTGAACAATTGTACCTACTTTGTAACTAGGGCAACTAGATTGAAGATGTCAGAGATAAAAACATATATGCATTTATTATTTGAAATATAACAAATTCTGGTAAATCCAGAATAAGCAGTAGGTATCATGACATTTTGGTGGATAAACTGAAAAAATAAAACATTTACATTATGCATATATCAAAAAATAAAATAAAAAAATTGTAAGTTTGAATTCATTTCTTCAATAATTTCACATGCTAATCCCTAACGCAGAAGAAACTATAATGAATCGAACATGATATTACTACCTTTGAAACAACCAAATGCACTATATTTGAAACAGTACTATATAACAGTAGATTAATCACTTAAACAAAATGCAGTATGTACACAACAAAATTCACTATAATAATAACTTAAAGAAATAGTACTATGTTATATAAATTTATAACAAGGAACTAATTCAAACAGTACAAAGTAAATACAACAGCAAAAAAAAAGATTAAAATCAGTACCTTGATTCCCATTTTTCGCAGTGGCAGCCATCAAAGTACCACTTCGCCCTTTCAAAAAGATAGCATCTAAAAACACCATAGGACGACAATAGTTAAATCCAAATATACATGCCTCATAACATACAAAAACTCTCTCAAATTGATTTGTATCAGAATCCACATCCATACTTGAATAACTATTCGGGTTATTTCTTTCCAATGCCTTCAAATACCAAACTAATTCATTGTAAGATTTCTTTTCATCACCGTAAATATCATTCATAGCCAATTTCTTACCCTTATAAGCAAAGTAATAGCTTAGCTCCATATCATAATCTCTTCTAAAACTTTTAATGATATCCTTGGTTTTTCTTTTTGGCTCATCACGAATTTGATTGACGATTAAACTTTTCACAAGATCACTATTAATAGTTGGACTACCAAGTGAATGAAATCCACCACCACAAGTATGAATCAGGTGAATGTTTTTAACAAACAGTTGGTCCAATTGCTTCAGTTTGCAAGAAGCATGAATCCTAAAAGGACAACTAGCTACAGCACATCGAACTGTCAATCGTTCTTTACAGTTCTTAATATATTGTACTTTAAACCCATTCTTCAAACAATAAGCACTCACTGTTCTACGGAATCCAATAGCAGAATCAAACTTTGACCAACGCCGGTAAAAAATTCCATATTTGAATTCTTCTTCAACAACTCATGTAAATCCTTTTGTTGAGTAAAACCAGAATCTAAATCATCATCATAACCTAACATATTACTACTTGACTCACACCAACAAATGAACCAGACTTGCTACTTTCACCAATAAAACTATCCATTGAATCATTCTTCAACCGGAGAAAAAAAACCAAAAATTCTTCCTTTTTAAACCAAGACAAACACAATACAGCTTGAAGATCACTATCCATTTCAACATAGGTAGTCTTTGAATCTCAAATATAAAAAATATCAAAGCATAATGGAGTAAAATTATTCCACTCCTCCCAAATCCTATTCCTAACAGAAGAAATAGAAGCATCCAATCCAAAACGAGCACTAAAACAATTGTTATTGAAATCAAACACAACTATAATAGATGAATCACACCTGCAAAAAAAAATGAAAACAAAAATATGACTATGTGAAAATGATCTTAATGAAAAACTAATAACATAAAATACTACGTAACAAATCATTTTCTATCCCACTTTTCGAAAAAAGATAAAACAATTTACCTTTTACAGATCACAAATCACAAGAACTAAAGAACAAACAACATCAACTAATATTATTTTAGATCCAATTTCATACCCAAATTGAGTACTAACAGATTTGACTGACAAAAATAACTGCTTTAATTGCTGAAATGAAATATGAAGTGATAGTCTAAATACTAAAATCATAATCTAAGGTGAATGATCCAACCAGGCTAAATACACAGTGCTTGTGTTATCAGAATAAAAGAATACCATTCAGAAGCCATTATTCCAAATACATCAAACAAAACCTTCCTCCAATAGATGAAAAACGCCTCCTCTGAAAAGAAATATACAATAACATCATAAACATCATAAAACATCGAATTGAGAATGAAAAATAGCAAATAAAATCAAGACTCACCAAGTAAAGAAAATCGCCTCGATTTCAGAAGATACGTAATTGTTTGCAAGATGAAGACGCATGACCGCTTCGATTGCACAAGAAACGACCGCGTTGATTGAACAAGAAATGACCGCCTAGTTTCCACAATCGATAGATTTCAAAAGATACGTAGTTATTTGAGAATATGAAGACGCACAACTACTTCGATCGCACAAGAAACAACCGCTTTGATTGAACAAGAAACGACCACCTAATTTTCACGATCGGTAGATTTCAGTAGATACGTAGTTGTTTGAGAAGATGAAGACGCACGCCACACATATTTGTCCTGGAAAATAATAATTTCAAACCTGTGTCCTAGATAAAAATTAGGCCGTATAATTAGGCCCTTCACACCAATTTCCACAATTAATTATCCTAAACCATTTATAGTAATTTATCTTTAATTACTGTCATTAATTAATTAATTATAATTAATTACATAAATCCTTAATTAATTACCTTAATCAATTACTCTACAATCACTTATTATTGATTAATTAATCTTAATTAATCAACCCTTAATTGCACATTAATTATATTAATTAATGATCGTTAATTACTTCTTTAATTAATTATTAATCATATTTGATAATTATTCTTTAATTAATTATTCATTAAACAGCCTTGATTAATCACATTGGTAATTAATTACCCTTAATTAATTACATCACTTAATTTTCTTCAAATAACTCCATTAATCAATTCTTAAATTAATTACACTAAGTAGTTAATTATTAATTACTTTCTCTTAGTAATTGTCTTTCATATTAATTACACAAAGTAATTAAACCAAAACTACTTCCATTCTTCAATTGATTACATCCAATAATTACCCATCTTAATTACTTCACTAAGTAATTGCACTTCATTAATTACATTAAGTAATTATACTTATCAAATCATCAAGTGATTATCTTAAGTTAATTAAACTTAATTAATTAACCTAAACTAATCACATTACACTTAATTAATTACACTAAGTAAATTCCTTAATTACTTTCATTATGTAATTATACTTAAACAATTCCATAAATGATTATGTTTAATTAATTAATCTAATTAATTAACTTAAATTAATCATATTAATTAATCATTACATAATCCTTAGTTAATGATATTCATTAACCACTAACAATTCTTTAATTACTTCTCTAAAGTAATTAAACTTACATTAATTATTATTAATCACAAGTTAATTAATCTTTAATAACCAATTTATTAATCTCCAATTATTTAATTAATTAAGTGCTTAACTGTAACTTAATTAATCTTTAATTACTTGATTAATTAATTTCTAATCATTAGTTAAAAATCTAATCTTACCTAATTAACGATCCTTAATTACAAATTAATTAATCCTTAATTTATTTACTTAAACCTTAATTAATTAATTTAAACCGTTAATTACTTAATTAGTTAATCCAAAATCATTAGCTAATTAAATTAATTAATTATTCTTTAATTACCTTAATAATTTAATGAATCACAAATCATTAAATCTTAATTTACTTTAAGATAAAACATTTCTTATTTATGACTAAATTGTCATTAACAAAAACATTTGAAACATTTTACCTTTGAATTTATTTTTAAATTCTAGTTCAAATTAAGATCATAATAAATACAAATTTAACTTTGACAAAATTAAAAGAAACAATTTAAAAACCTTTTAAATCACATGTTAAAGAAATACTTACCCTATAAGAGAAATTTAAAAGAGTTTAAACCAAATTCATTTTAAATTCAAATCTTTTAAAATATACTTTAACATTTAAAGTTGTTAAACATTTAAATTTTATAAAACTTTATTTATTTTAAAACTAGGATACAAATTCAATTTGAATCCATACTTTAAAACTTGATTTAACACTTTGTTTAAATCTTGCTTTACATTTTTAAGTTTAGTTTAAAATTTAAAAACCGGATAGGTTAAAACTTGTAACCAATACTTCACTCACGTTTAACTCGAGACGTGACTCGAGTCAAAACCCATAAACCCGAACCTTTCTTCGAGACACAACAACCACCCAAAGCTTCTGACACAAAAACAAAGATGTGCACATGCAGCATCGACGCAGCCAACTCCGATCATCAACGATGATCCCCTCAAGTCGGCGATCACCCTCACACCTAATCACGATCTTCAGATCATCGATACAAACTCGAAATCGAATTTGAGCATTAAACCCAAACTTGGAACCAAAAGAGCAAAGCCTGGAACAACCATCAACTTGGAATCTCCTCGACCTTCCAATTCTGATCATTGGAGCGCCTACGCCTCCAGCCACGACTTCGCCAACGTTCAAGCTTTCAATCCCCAGAGTTCTGTTAAACTTGATCATCCTGAGACGCTAAGATGATCACAAACTCCCACCTTGTCAAACTAGGTTTACAAACTTAAATCAATCACCACCGCCACCACAGTGCTTTGAGCACCTTCTTGAAAATTTTCCTACCATCTCCGATCATCCTACTACCACCAGAGGGAACCCAACCTCTCAGACCATCGAGATCATCAGAAACCCCCCAAAACACAATTTCTGATCAACCAGAACTGCAACCTTAATCTAACACTAAAATTTTTGATCTTACTTCTAAAAATCATAATTTTGTACAAGGGTTCAGAATATATGCCTGAATCCATGAACTAAGAAGTTTGAATTTTCAATTATATTTAAACTTTCTCTATTGATTTGATTTCCAAAGACATTTCAATATTTCTTTAACTTAATTATAATTTTAAATTATAATTTGTGATGAAACTAACAATTTTTAATTGAAACTTAAGTCATAACAAAGACTAGATCAAGAGATATTGAATTTTAATCAAAGCTTGAACTTGGGAACTATAAACAGAGAGGTCTTATGAAAACACACATGCATACCATACATTCATATGTACACAGTAGATTGGATACACACACACACACACACAAACACACACACACACACACACACAATACATGCTTATTCAAAGATTAACATGCAATAGATTCCTACTTAAGCTTTTTAAAAAGAGTGTTACTCACCTGTTTTAAAGAAGAATAGAGCCTTTATTTCTATTTTGAAAAACTTTTGAACTTTAAACTTTGAGTTGTTGAAGTAAGACACTTCTGATTTTAAAACTTGAATAGCTGAAAAGTGTTTCTTTGATTTAAGAACTTGCATGCTTGCTTTCAAACAGAATTGAAGTTTCTTTTCTCAGGTTTGCATGTAAGCTATGGTTCCAGATTGAAAAGAATGCTTGCAGGCTCTTATTTGAAAATGGTTTGCAGTCTTGATTAATTTCAGATTTGAAAAAGAAGATGTCTGCAGACTTTGGTTTAGAGCTTGCTTTTGATTTACAGATTGATGATTTGATTTCTGGTTTGAGAGGATATGTAATGACCCGCCTTTCATTCCATAGAAAGATGCATCATTAGGAAGAAAGAAAGCGATAGAAAAGAGAAAAGATAGGAAAGAAAGAAACAACATCAAAATCTCACAGCGGAATGAATAAATTATATTATATCACATAAGATATTACATAGTATCATATATATCAGAGTTATTTCAGCTAATACAACACAAACTAGACAGTTATAAACACATGTCTAGCTATTACAACTCAAGTACATTACAGAAAACAGATACAACTCAAACACAACGGAACCACTATATATCTACACGCTGAAGCCTCCTACACCATTTCTCCTCCAGAACTCATCAAGGAAATCCTGAATCCCTTGACTACTCATACATAATATGAGTACCCAAGAGTTTAATAAAACAGAAAATAAACACTTGGGTCAGACATCGGTCTGGTGTGAGTAAACAGGTTTAAAGTTGCTTAACTTTAAAAATCCTTTTAAAAGAAAAAGGTATCACGTAAGACTTCCCACAAATAAACATGGAAAAGTTTTTACCTTACGCTAACCAAAACATTTGATAGGAAATCCAATGACATTATAATAGGGTCTAGGGTTTTCAAAATAATATACGGAAATAGCTGGAATGCTTACATCTCACGTTCCAACATAGTTGGGTACAATCAAAACCGTACAGGCACTTATTGGAGTTTGGATTTAACACAGTGGCAGGGCTACTGGGGTACCGCCCGTCATAGTACGGGGCCTAGATCACCGTACCGAGGACCACTCCCAATCCTCTGCAACACAAAGACGGAACCATCCCTTACTGGACAGTCCCGAGTAAGACAACCCCGCAGATGGCCGTCACCAACAGCCCACACAGCCGAAATAAAAAGGGACATCTAGACAGGGGTAAATCTCGTCCTACTTGGGCATGACCTACTTAGCCTTGCTGCACCTCCCATGTTTTAGCCATTCCCAGCTGATGAGGCTTGAGGCTACGATTACCTTTATAGTACACATCTATCTTAGAATGCTCACCATCCACCTGACGATGTTCTGAAAGCATTCAGTCCATACAAGTTCGTTCCGGTATCGAACGAAACCGAAGGCACTATTTCATTACACTCCTTTTGGAATCACCCTCAGAGTTAACGACAATAGCCCTTGCACTCTGAATCTCCATCTCGAACTGAAGGTACTACCCCTGTTAAAATCATATTGGAATCACCCTTAGAGTATTAACACGAATAGTCCTTACACCTCGAGTCTTCACTCTTCACTTGAGATTCACAACCTAACGTTTAATTTGGATCGATGTGGTTTTCAGAATTCCAAATTTGGAAACCCGATCCCCATCTCATCGAATCCAAACGCCATCTTAATGTCCAAGTGATTTTAGTTCGAACAATTAATTCAATTCATCATTATCTATAGACACACAAATAGATAATTCACATATCAAAATAGATAATCACATTTCCATCATAAACAGATAATCCGTATTATCTTCACAAATAGATAATCATCACAAATAGATAATCCATATTATCATACTTTAACTAAGCATCCATATCATATAGATATTACTCATCTCATTACTGAGATCACAACCATTCAATGAAATATCAATATCATCCATAAGCAATGATTTATTAACCACCATCTATAATTAATTTAAAATGAATTAAATTAATTGCTTCCATCTCTAATTAATTTAAAGTAAATTAAATTAATTACTACATCTATAAATCCTGCTTATATATCCATTAATTAATTATATTCTAGTTAATTAATCATTCTCTAAGTATTCATCTTGATTAAACACCTTTGATTTATCATTCTCTAATTACAATAAGTAATTAGTCTTTAATTAATTTCACAAATTAATTAACCTTAATCATTTATTAATTAACCTTAAATTACTTCATTTATAAATTAACTATAATTAATTACATTTAACCTTAATTAATTACATTAACTAGTCATTTTATTATTAATTATTCCTTAATTAAACAATTCTTAATTACATCATTAATTATATTAATTAATAATCTGTAATTTATATTGAAATTAATTACTTTATTTAAATTAATTACATTTAGTAATTAATCTAAAATTTAAAATACAATTATTAATCACCTTTGATTAATATCAATCCAGTAATTAACTACCATTAATTACTCATTAACAAATTGATTATTCCATAATTAATTATCTTCATTAATTAATCCATTGATTAATTACAAAAGTAATTACCCAAATTACCTCATTATAAATCATCCTTGACTAAATACATTCCAGTAATGATCATTTATTACTTCCCTAAGTAATTATGCTCCATTAATTACATTAGGTAATTACCCTTATTAAATCATCAAATGATTTTCATAAATTAATTTAACTATATTAATTAACTTAAACTAATCACATTATCACAAGTAATTACAATAAGTAATTAATCCCTTAATTACTTTTATCAAGTAATTATGCTTAACAATTTACAATTGATTGTCCTCAATTAATTAATCTAATTAATTATCAAAATTAATCACATTAATTAATTACTTAATAATTCTTAGATAATTATCTTTATTAACTAATAACATTTTCTTTAATTACTTTCTTAAGAAATTTATCTTAGATTAATCATTATTAATCATCTCTAATTATAAATTAATCTAAATCATTAATTTAAAATCAAATAAATAAGTCATTCCACAATTCTCTTATAAATTAGATCCTTTTATTATCTTATTTATTTCTAAGATAATTCATTTACTTTTTAATGACTTCATTAACATTCAAGTGTATTTAAAACATTACACTTCTAAATTTAAATTCAAATTCCATTTTGAATTTAAGATTCAAAATGTTTAATCATTTAAACATTTATCCAAATTTAAATAAACTTATAAACCTTAAAATAAATGGAAAGAACATTCATTACTTATATAAGATACTTATATAAAAAAAACTAAATTATTTAATTTTAAAAAAAATCAAGCTTTAAAATCAATTGATTATTTAACTTCCAAATTTAAGCTAAACACTTCATAACTTTTCATTCAAATATTAAAGGAAATCTTTTATAAAGATTTTTATCAAGTTTAAACATTTATTTGAAAACAAATTCACTTTTCAAATCTGCTTTAAAACATTTAAACTTGTTCCACATTTAAATTTACAAAACTGATTTAAATTCAATATTTAGATTCATAGTAAACTTGAATCCATATTTAGACTTGATTAAAAACTTGATTTAAATCTTGCTTTAAATTTAAAATTTTCATTTTAAAAATTAGGATTCAAAAGTTCATTTGAATCCAAACTTAACTTTAAATTTAAAACCCTGTTTAAATCCTGCTTTAAATTTGAATTTCATTTAAATTTTGAAAACCCAACAATGTCAGATTATAAAACCTGAAACAAACCAATGCCCCGAGACCACCTATTCATGCTTCGAGACAAAACCCTAAATGCTTCGAGTAAAATACTCGAACTACTCGAGTAAAACTCGAGTCCCATTTCTGCTCAAACCCAAAAGTTCACCAGAACTTATAAAACGCACGGTGCACATGCACCGTGGCTCTAGCAACCTCCAGCCATCATCACCACCTTCATCACATCGCCGACCATCTCTAAACATGATTACGACCATTAGAATTCACTCAGTAGCTCGAAATCAAAATCAAGTTAGCCAAGAAAATCTAGAACTCGACACTACAACAATGCCCAAACCTGTCAACACCTCGTAAACTCATCTCCGACCATCAAAGCACCAGCGGCCCCGGCCAAACCTTCGCCAACATCCCCTCTTCCAATCCCCAAAATCCTACAACACTCGATGCACCAGAGGAAACGAGAAGCATCAAAATTTCGACCACCAGAAATCTAGGTTTACAAACTGAAATGAGCAACCACCGTCGCCACCTGTCTCTAACCATCCACCTGCCATTTTTCCTCCACTCACCAATCATTCCTCCACCTCCAGGAAGAACTACAACATTCTAGATCCACTAGATCATCAGATAAACCCCAAAACCCCTTTTATGGTCAACCCAGTAATTCTCATTCAATACTTAACTAAAAAATGTGATTTTAGTTTTAAAAATCATGATTTCATATAAGCATTCAAGTTATAAACCTGATTTAATATTTTAGGATGTTTGAGATTTTACTTATTTTAAATAATGATTGTTCTTATTGTTTACAGAGACAACCAGATTCTTAACTTATCTTAGTTATAATTTATAAACATAAATCCATACTAAACAAACAACTTTTGTTTACATCTCAAATCCTAACTGAGATCAAATCAAGTGGTAATGGATTTGTATTAAAATATTAGTTTTAAAAACAAGAACATGTATACATATACCTGGCAACACACACACACAAACACACACACACACACACACACACACACACACACACACAGGAGATTCATCACAATACAATCATACAAAGGATACTTATCTCTATTAAACCACATGCAACAGATATATTTAAGCTTTTTAAATTGTGAAGTTATTCACCTTAAAATGAAGACATAGTAGTTTATTTACAGCTGTTTGATTTTTGAAAAACAGTTTGAATTTTAAACTTGAGTTCTGGAATTTGCTTTAGCTTTGATTTTAAAAAGAAACAACTGTTTTTAAAAACAGAAGTTTACTCACCAATTTATAGAAGCAGAGAACAACTCTGTTGCAATTCATTTTCCTGGAACTATATTTGATCTGGATTATGAATCAAGAGTTTTGAATCTGCTTGCTGTTGAATTTGGTGAGTTTACTTCCAATTTTGATTACTGAAGTTGAATTACTTATTGATGTAGTTGATTTAGATTTTTGCAGCTGACCCCCATTTTTCCTTTGCTTAGAGTTTTAATTGATCTTCATATAGATTACAGATTTTTGAATTCAGATTTGTAATGGAATTTGTTTTGTAGATTTTGAACAGATTTAGATTTTGGGTTTTGAAATTTCTTCTTAAAATCTGATTTCAGTTTTTCTTTTGAAGAGAATGTGTTGAACTAAAATAAATTGCCAAGTTTTCTACTTAATATATTTTTAATAAAATGTTTTCAAAAATAAATAAAATAAATGCCACTTGTTACATTAGGTTGTAGAGTGATTTACAAGTGTCTTTCCTAAGAGTTAAATGTCTTACACATGTTCACTTTAATATTAAAATAAATTTCTTAATTTATAAATGTTTTTAAATTCATTTCTTATTTATGTTATCATGTTTTTAAATGTTTACATATAAATTTGCTTTATAAAATTGCATATTTTAATGTTTATTTGAAACTTTTTAAAATAATATTTTTAAAGCTAAATTTTCAAGAGAGAAAATCTAAAAAGAAAAAAAGATATTGAATTAAATTTTATTTCAAAATATCAAACTAAAATATTGTACATTAATGTATATGAACTAAGTCTATTTCAAAAACAATTTTTTTAAAAGAAAATAAAATAAACATTTATTATAATGTATAATTTAAACTATTATATATATATTTTTTAAACAAAATAAATATTAACTTTAATTTCTTTTGAAAATATAAGACAGATTTTTAAAATAAGCTTTTGAAAAGTTTCTATATTAATTTCAATCAAATTTTGCAATTCACAATTTATACACACACACACACACACATATATATTATAAATTTGAAAACATTCTTATTAAATTTAAATTAAAATTAAAATCAAATTCCCTATTTACAATGTATACACATATATACATTATAAATAGAATATTTTTTTAAATTAGCTTAGACAGATAATTTTATCATTTAAATATTTTTAACTTTTTGAAAAGAATAAAATCTCTAACTTAAATTATTATCATTATAAAATTTGAAAAGATAACATTTGTCAAACTAAATAATTTTTAGTTTTCAAAAGATAATTTCTGTTTGAATTAGATTATTAAATCAATATTTCACGTTTTAAAATAATTATTAATGGAAATTACTAAATAAATATTGCCTAAATTTCCAGGACATCACATTCCTCCCCCCTTAAAAGAATTTCGTGCTTGAAATTTAAAAGCAAAGATAATTTAATAATCTCATACAGATTTTAATTTTAAAATAGCAAGCATTTGCTATCAACCAAATACTAGCAACCATAGTAACCAATTCAAACAAACAATTCTAACTATCCAGACAAAATTCTGGGTAGGATTCCCTAGAGTTTCCCAGGTACAAACATAGGGATATTCGCCTTACAGAATCTAAACTGGCTACTCCACTCAGATTCAGAGCTTCTATATATCTTGATCTACAAATCTAAACAGGATACTAGACCACAGACAAGTCCTGTTCAACTTCCAAATCTCCCTGAACTACTAGTTCTAAAACCAGTGATAGACCATACACGTACTCCCTCAGAGATACGTGAAATACATAATGAATCCCAGCCGTTCGAACTAGCAATTCAATCCTGTAGACCAAACACTTAACCCTTAAGAGAAAACAGAAAGATACAATACTCTTTTGAGCTAGATTTCAAACTTACCCCAATCTTATAGCTCTTACGATCGGAGAAAAATTTATCCAAAATTATATTTCCAAATTTTGAAATCCAAATCTCCGACTTCAAATTATGAATTCCTTTGTCTCTTACCCACAAATCTCTCCTGTCGACCCTAGGCTGTCTTCAACCTTCTAGATCAATCTAATCTTCGTAGATGCTTCACGGAACAAATCTGGACAAAGAAATAAACGATATCTAGATCCTACTCAACAAGACGGTTCTCCCAAAATCCATCAAAAACCACCACACAAACTCTACTACACAAATATTAGAAGATTTCAAACATACTACTCCTATTTGGAAAAAGAACAGATGCCCAAGACAACCAAACCTCTAGATTCAAAATGAATTTCCTGTAGAAATCCTCTGATCCAAGACAAAACACAAATTTCTAATGAATCCGGTGTTGCTTCCATTCCGAAACAGATGCCACTATGCTTCCACTGCACAACTCTTATTTGAGGAGGATGAGAATGCTTTTGATGAACACAAGTACAAACTTGATTAACCCTTTCCAGAAACATTGTCCATCAAATTTCATAAAATCTCAATGACCTATCCGATTCGGTCACAAACACCACAGCAAAAATTCATCCAGAAAACTTGATCCGATCAATCCTGACTGCTTCACAAAAAACTCCTCTCACTCAAAGAACCTCCTTCTTACTAGGCTGAACCACCGGCAAAGCTCCAAGATCCAAGTCGATACAGAACTCAATCTTCTGATGTGGATGCAAACCTTAATTCCTTCGAAGATATCTGGAAAATATCAAACCACTTCGATAACTCTAACATCCTCTAGAGATGCTTCAATCCAAATAAAGATTACTAAGAGAACTTCCGAACCATCGCAAGTCACTTTTGTAATTCTACTCAGTTCAGATTCCAAGAGACCGTTCTCTCTTCACAAATCAGAACAACTTAAGCCTTCTAACCAAAAGAAGAAACTAGTGGTCCACCTTCAACCACAAACATCACACCCAGCTGATCTTCCAGAAGAAATGGACAAGCTTCACTATCTGCCCGGTCTACTGACAGAAGAATCACAAAGATTCCTGAACCGAAGAAACGGTCCTCTTCGCTGCTTCCGTACTCCACCTCTAGGATACAGCTAAGCCAAGAGATCTTCCTGACATCCCATTCAACACCTCCAAGCTGCTACTTTTGCCAAAGACTTTCTTATCCAAAAGCTCATCGAACCACAAAGCTACACCAGCCACTTTCATAATAGAGTCTTCAAGATAGACAGATATCTCTCAGGAAACTCGACTTCGAACCAAGCATAAATATCTTATCACTGAGTCTTAAACTCCAATATAGGCAGAACTCCTTCCTAAGTTTCCAAGATGCCATCACTACTTCAGCACTTCCAACTGATCCAAACTCAAGAAAATCCACTTGCACGAGTGCAACCAAGCTTGCATTCCAAAGATGAACTCCGAACCTTGAAAATATTTCCTTCAAAGATAGGTGAAATCCTTCACACCAAACTGCCAAGCTTACTCAAGATGCCCAACACTGCCCTAGTAGATTCACTTCCAACCTCAAACACTCGGACTTCAATCCATTGGTAGTTGTGTTACACACACCACTACCCTATCTACCTCTAGAACTTATATTGGAAAACCCGAAAAGGTAACCCAGTGAAATAGGTAGAAATATATATATATATATATATATATATATATATATATATTCAAAATTACAAATACGCACTCTCAAGAAAGACAGCACCCCAGAGCCTAGGTATTCGCTCAACCTAGCGCCCTGATACCACAATTTAACGACCTGCCTTTCATTCCATAGAAAGACGCATCATTAAGAAGAAAGAAAGGGATAGAAAAGAGAAAAGATAGGAAAGAAAGAAACAAACAACATCAGAATCTCACAGCGGAACGAATAAATCACATAAGATATTACATAGTATCATATACATCAGAGTTATTTCAGCTAATACGACACAAACTAGACAGTTATAAACACCTGTCTAGCAATTACAACTCAAGTACATTACAGAAAACAGATACAACTCAAACACAGCGGAACCACTATATATCTACACGCTGAAGCCTCCCGCTCCATTTCTCCTCCAGAACTCGTTAAGGAAATCCTGAATCCCTTGACTACTCATACATAATATGAGTACCCAAGAGTTTAATAAAATAGAAAATAAACACTTGGGTCAGACATCGGTCTGGTGTGAGTAAACAGGTTTAAAGTTGCTTAACTTTAAAAATCCTTTTAAAAGAAAAAGGTATCACGTAAGACTTCCCACAAATAAACATGGAAAAGCTTTTACCTTATGCTAAGCAAAATATTTGATAGGAAATGTAACGACCCAGAAGTTCTGTCAATTAAAATTCATTTATTTAATTGATTTTAAATAATTAAAAGTAGGATTTGTAAGTCGAATAAATTTAATTTCGAATATCTGGATTTAATTGGGTAATTTAAATCGATAATTTAATATTTCAAATTACAGAAATAATTGTAAATTGGGTATAATATGATTAAAATTGATTTGTAAAATTTTATTATATCATATTAGAGTTATAATGATGTTATAGAACTCTTAAAATTGAATTTAAAATTAATTTGTGAAAATTGAATATTTTAATATTTAATTGACGAGTTAAAATAGCCATTTTTCAAACAGTCTCGGATTTCGACGAAACCAGTTTTATCGGATCTGTAATATGATATTATTGTATGGTTTCAAATTTCGTGTCAATCGGATTTACCGTTTGTCCGGGGCAAGCCAAAACGCATAGAAATTAGTTTAAATCGATTTAATTTAAATTTGATCGTTTATTTCCGTAATTCGCACAGATGATCGAATTGGCTCCCGAAACACGTTCCATTGTGTTCGGAACGCGGGGTAAACCCAAGAAACGCCGGTCACCGCACGAGATTTGGGGTTTAAAAAATTGGAGGTGAATAGTGTTTGGCGAAATTCTATAAAAGGACCTTCACTCTCTTCATATTGCAACCCTAACCCTAATAAACGTTCAGCCGCCATTAACAATTCAAACGGCCATGAAGGCACGAAACTTCTCTTCTCAATCTCTCTTCATCTATCAACAATCATCAGATGCTATCAACTACAAAGTTGAAGATCTAAACGAGATCTTTGCATCCATACGGTCATGATCGCGAATTGAGCAATGAATCGACGACAAATTGAGCATGAAAGCCGCACGTTCGGCACGACTTTCGAGAGAAAATACACGACCGAGCTTCAAGCCCTTAGGGCAGAAGATGGAGGTGGCAGAGGCGATTCAAATGGTGGTAGCCGATCGTGTTGAAGTGGTTGGTGGAGGTAGCGAGTACTAGGGTTTATACGCGTGCGTTTGGGTTTCTCGGCCTGGTGCGAACGAACGGGGAAGAAGCATAAAATTGCGGCGCAGATCTGCTTAGCTCAAAATCAAGGGTCCAGATGCAATCTAGGTAAAGAAAAATAAAATAAATTGTTAATTAATTTATATTAAAATTTGTATAATCCTTAAAATGATGTAACTTGTTCATACGAGGTCGGAATTACGCGTAACGAATTGCGCTGGCTTCGTTCTGTCAAGCACTACCCAATGGAACTGGATTGGAGTCGCTTGGAGTCAGTGAGAATTTCGGGTAAAATTAAACGCACGTTTAATTTATTCGAAATAAAATGCTGGAAATCGAAAAATCAAGGTGAGAACTTCTCACTCAATCGAAATGTTTCGATTTAAATTTTAAATAGTTATATTTAAAATTTCTTGATTGTATGTTTTGAATGATGATTGTTATCTATTGATTGTTAAAATAGACATTATACGCCGTTAGTAAGCGGAGGTTATTTATTAAAAACATATACCGCGAATATTTCACTGCAAAGTGAATTTGGTATTATATATGTACTTGGAGTTGATTTCCCGCATTATATAGCGGATGAGACCCTATTGCGCCGCATAATAGCGAATAATATTTTACAAATCCCATATACCGCGATATTCCGTATTGGAACGGAATTGGTATTGTGCTAGCATCTGTGGATGCAGGGAAACAGGTTGGAGGAATCCAACTGGATTCCTCACAATATTTATTTGATTACAGATACTGTGATATTTGTTGATTATCATATACTGATATATGATGTCTTTGTTGTCATGATTGACTATTTGGTGTTGTTGCATCATCAGATCCATTTTTGAAGTTTTAAAATATTGATTTTTGATTTTAAAAAGAATTTTAAAGTGATTTTTGAAAGTATACGTTTTATTAAATTTTGAATTGTTAAAATAAATAAACATTATAATTTTATTGTTATAAAAGTTATATTTTTGGAAAATAGTACTTAAGTATGATTTTGGAGTTATATAAGTTTTAAATAACGTTTTGTAAATTATTAAAAGGATTGGTTTATTTAAATTGAGATTTTTAAATTATTATAAACGGTTTATATAAAAGATTTCTAAGATTAATATTTATAAATTAAAAATATAGGAATTCTGAAACGAGTTTTATTAAGTGTTAAAATAAAGTATAAATGGATTTCACTAGTAAATGAAATTTATCGATTTATAAATTGTGAAGTTATAAAATGAATAGATTTTGTAAAATAAAAGATTTATAGTTAAATTTACTTATATTATGGATTTTGGCGTGTAAATGGGATATGGATAAAATTTGTGAATAAAGTGATTGTATAACTTGAAGTGTTTATAATATATAAATGAGAATTTATAAACATTGATTTATAAATTCAAGATTGATTGAATTTGATAAGTAATTTTTTATAACTTATTAAAGGAGTATATTCACGATTTTGGGACAGTGGATAATTTTTGAATTGAATATGTAAAAAGTGTTGAATTTGGTTAATGATTTACATTCATGATTTTGAACAGTGAATAATATATTAAAGTGTTTTGGGGAAGTGATATTTTAAATAGAATTAAAATGATTTGAAGTTGTTTTAAAATGCATTAAGAATCAAAACCATAGATTTCAACATACATTGTTGAAATAGATGTTTTCGAGAAAGAGTAGGAAATGGTGGACTATAACACTGTTGTTATAGTAAATGGTTTCCGAAAGGAAATGTTTTATATAGTATTGGGATTTATATATCTATTTTTAATTTCGAATCCCTATACTAGTGATTTTGGGTTGTCGTAACGATGTTTTACGCAACATTCGTTTGGACCCAAATAAATGTGTTTGAAAGGATGTTTTCCTTAAAGAATGAAATATATACTTAATTTCGATTTAAGTATATTGAATATTTTCCAAGTGTTTAAAATAAATGGATTTGTGAATTACTTATAATTAATTAGTATGGAAATGTTTTCCAATATGAAGTGAATGTTTTGAGATTTTATCTTTTAAAAGATAAATTGAAAATGAATATTAGAAATCGATTTGAAAATCGTACATTCATAGATATTTTGGAATTGTAAATTCACTATGGAATTTATAAAAGAAAGGGAAATTTGTTTAAAAATAAACGTTGATTTATTTTTGAAGTGTGGGAATAAATTTACGGATTTGGAACGTAAATATAAAGTAAATCGGTAAGGATTTATTTAATTGGTTTAAATGAACCATTTTGAAATGAAAGTATTTCCGCGTAAGGAAAATGATTGAAAATTGTTTTCAAAAGTTGTAAAGGTGAAAAGTGATTTGAAAATATGTTTTCAAATGGTTGAAGTGTGGAAATTATATATCTAGTAAAGATATTTTTGGAAAATAAATAATTTGGGAAATTAATTGGAATCTGGTGATGTTGAGCATACCTATTGATAGTTAAATAAACGACTATCAATATTTACCTTTGAATGGGTATTTGTTGTGATTTGCTTGAATTTGAATGCCACACTTATTTTCAAAATAAGCGCTCACTATTCGGGTTAGCCGGGAAAGGACCTTGGGGTCGTATAACCCATTCCGAATATGTGATACGTCGTTATGGATTGCATTTGATGACCGGCGTTGAAGACCGGATATTTGTGAAAACGGAAGGATTACCGTCGAACGACTCTGCATCGGCTGATCTTCGATATAGAGGTTTTATCAACCTTAGTGACGGGAAGTTCGGACATGATTAGTGAATATCCGGATTGCAAGGGTTTCTTTGGAAGTGCCTTCGGTTCCGTTCGATCCCGGAACGAACTTGTATGGATTGTGTGTCTGACATTACAATTTGAGATGTAAAGCTGGTTTCTATCAAATATATTTATGTTGGTGGCGGAGAATTTATTCTCTTAGCTTAACACCCTTCTCTGAGACGTACGAGCTCAGAGGTTATTTAGTTGATGGTTACTAGTGATACATTCCCAAATTGGTAATGTGGCATACGAAGTGCTGTTGAGCATTTGATGATCAAAGCACAACTTTTGTATGAAGCGTGGCTTTGTGGACGAGACTTCGTCGGACCTCACACCCCGGAAATGGTCAAAACAGGAAGGATGCGGCAAGGTTCTAGGGAGTAGCGCCCCATAGTGTATATCATTCCTTTTGGATAGAGGTGGTATCATGGTACGGAGCCCAGATATTTAACCTATGTTGTGCTGCAAATTTATTACTTTGTGGTTGTTGGAATCGAGGATCCTCGGATATAGATCGGTTACGATCGGGGGATTGCATACGCGTGTCAGTAGTTACCTATTTTTGCAGAGGTAACCCAGCCTTGTGTTGGCAGAGATCTGGTTAGGTTCTCGGGGCGTCTTTCCAGAGGAGTACCCATGTGACAATGGGAAGTTCTTTGGCCTGACCATTTGTTGGAAATCCAAAGAAACAATACGAGCCTTGTACGGTTTTAGTTGTAGAACCTGCCATTTAATATGGTAGCTATAGTAGGCATACTATAATGGTACCTATGCTGGCTAAGATTTATACTCTACTTTCTAAATGTTTTCTACACTATGCACTAATAATAATATCAAAATGATTTGATTTTGCGTAGTAAGCATCTTTCACTATCATAAGGAGAAATCTCCCCCAAGTCTGCGTTTGCATTGTGTGTGTGTCGGGAGGCCTTATGGTAGTTTCTGTTTTAAAAGCATTTCGAATTGACTTTAAAAATATTCCTCTGTTTGTTTTCAAAAAGAATAAACTGTTTTAAGTTCTCACACCAGTCCCATGACTGACTCGGAGTTTATTGTTTTCCTTCCTAAACTCTGGGTGCCCACCAATTTCCACACGGGCAGTCTAGAGTTAGGTTATCAGGATATTCTGAAATTCAGGAGTTGCTGGAGGCAAGCTGGATGGCATGGCGTATTACTAGTATATAGTATTTCTTTTCCGCTATTTGTTGTTGTACACTTTGATGATGTAATGTAATGTAATATGATGTAATGTAATAACTGATATAGTTCTTTGTTTAAAGATTATTCATTTATCTATTATATGTTGTTCCGCTGCGATTGTGAGATTCTGATATTATTCTGTTGTTTCTTTCTGTTCTGTTCTATCTTTTTCTCTCTTCTTCTATCTTCTACCTCTTCTTTAACCATAACGGTATGGTTTTTCGGCATTCGATTTTGCGGTAGTTGATACAGTGGACGTATTGATGTCGGTTTTCGAGCGTCGAAAAATCGCAACGTTACAGGAAATCCAGTGATATTATAATAGGGTCTAGGTTTTTCAAAATAAAATACAGAAATAGCTGGAATGCTTACATCTCACGTTCCAACAAAGTTGGGCACAATCAAAACCATACAGGCACTTATTGGAGTTTGGATTCTATACAATGGCAGGGCTACTGGGGTACCGCCCGTCACAGTACGGGGCATAGATCACCGTATCGAGGATCACTCCCAATCCCCTGCAAAAAAAAACCGGAACCATCCCTTACTGGACAGTCCCAAACAAGACAACCCCGTAGATGGCCGTCGCCAACTGCCCATACAGCCGAAATAAAAAGGGACATCTAGACAGGGGTAAATCTTGTCCTACTCGGGCATGACCCACTTAGCCTTGCTGCACCTCCCCTGTTTTAGCCATTCCCGGTTGATGAGGCTTGAGGCTACGATTACCTTTATAGGACACATCAATCTTAGAATGCTCATCGTCCACCTGACGATGTTCTGAAAGCATTCAATCCATATAAGTTCGTTCCGGGTTCGAACGAGACCGAAGGCACTATTTCGCTACACTCGTTTTGGAATCACCCTCAGAGTTAACGACAATAGCCCTTGCACTCTGAATCTTCATCTCGAAACTGAAAGTACCACCCTTGTTAAACTCATATTGGAATCACCCTCAGGGTATTAGCACGAATAGTCCTTACACCTCGAGTGTTCACTCTTCACTTGAGATTCACGACCTAACGTTTAATTTGGATCGATGTGGTTTTCGGAATTCCAAATTTGGAAACCCGATCCCGGTCTCATCGAATCCAAACGCCATCTTAATGTCCAAGTGATTTTAGTTTGAACAATTAATTCAATTCATCATTATCTATAGACACACAGATAGATAATTCACATATCACAATAGATAATCACATTTCCATCATAAACAGATAATCCGTATTATCTTCACAAACAGATAATCATCACAAACAGATAATCCATATTATCATACTTTAACTAAGCATTCATATCATATAGATATTACTCATCTCATTACTAAGATCACAACCATTCAATGAAATATCAATATCATCCATAAGCAATGATTTATTAACCACCATCTATAATTAATTTAAAATGAATTAAATTAATTACATCCATCTCTAATTAATTTAAAGCAAATTAAATTAATTACTACATCTATAAATCCTGCTTATATATCCACTAATTAATTATAATCTAGTTAATTAATCATTCTCTAAGTATTCATCTTGATTAAACACCTTTGATTTATCATTCTTTAATTACAATAAGTAAATAGTCTTTAATTAATTTCACAAATTAATTAACCTTAATCATTTAGTAATTAACGTTTAATTACTTCATTTATTAATTAACTATAATTAATTACATTTATCCTTAATTAATCATTTTATTATTAATTATTCCTTAATTTAACAATTCTTAATTACATCATTAATTATATTAATTAATGATCTCTAATTTATATTAAATTAATTACATTATTTAAATTAATTACATTTTGTAATTAATCTAAAATTTAAAATACAATTATTAATCACCCTAGATTAATATCAATCCATTAATTAACTACCATTAATTACTCATTAAAAAATTAATTATTCCATAATTAATTATCTTCATTAATTAATCCATTGATTAATTACAAAAGTAATTACCCAAATTACCTCATTATAAATCATCCTTTACTAATTACATTCCAGTAATTATCGTTTATTACTTCCCTAAGTAATTATGCTCCATTAATTACATTAAGTAATTACCCTTATTAAATCATCAAATGATTTTCTAAAATTAATTAAACTATATTAATTAACTTAAACTAATCACATTATCATAATTAATTACAATAAGTAATTAATCCCTAAATTACTTTTATCAAGTAATTATGCTTAACAATTTACAATTTATTATCTTCAATTAATTAATCTAATTAATTATCCAAATTAATCACATTAATTAATTACTTAATAATTCTTAGATAATTATCTTTATTAATTAATAACATTTTCTTTAATTACTTTCTTAAGAAATTTATCTTAGATTAATCATTATTATTCATCTCTAATTATAAATTAATCCAAATCATTAATTTAAAATCAAATAAATAAGTCATTCCTTAAATCACTTATAAATTAGATCCTTTTATTATCTTATTTATTTCTAAGATAATTCATTTACTTTTTAATGACTTCATTAACATTCAAGTGTATTTAAAACATTACACTTCTAAATTTAAATTCAAATTCCATTTTGAATTTAAGATTCAAAATGTTTAACCATTTAAACATTTATCCAAATTTAAATAAATTTATAAACCTTAAAATAAATGCAAAGAACATTCATTACTTATATAATATACTTATATAAGAAAAAAAAAACTAAATTACTTAATTTTAAAAAAAATCAAGCTTTTAAGTAAATTGATTATTTATCTTCCAAATTTAAGTTAAACACTTCATAACTTTTCATTCAAATATTAAAGGAAATCTTTTATAAAGAATTTTATCAAGTTTAAACATTTATTTGAAAATAAATTCACTTTTAAAATCTACTTTAAAACATTTAAACTTGTTCAACATTTAAATTTACAAAACTGATTTAAATTCAAGATTTGGGTTCATAGTAAACTTGAATCCATATTTAGACTTGATTTAAAACTTGATTTAAATCTTGCTTTAAATTTAAAATTTTCATTTTAAAACTTAGGATTCAAAAGTTCAATTGAATCCAAACTTAATTTTGAATTAAAAATCCTGTTTAAATCCTGCTTTAAATTTGAATTTCATTTAAATTTTAAGAACCCAACACTGTCAGGTTATAAAACCTGAAACTAAACAATGCCCCGAGACCACCTGTTCATGCTTCGAGACAAAACCCTAAATGCTTCGAGTAAAATACTCGAACTACTCGAGTAAAACTCGAGTCCCATTTCTGCTCAAACCCAAAAGTTCAACAGAACTTATAAAATGCACGGTGCACATGCACCGTGGCTCTGGCAACCTCCAGCCATCATCACCACCTTCATAACGTCGCCGACCATCTCCAAACATGATCACGACCATCTGAATTCACTCAGTAGCTCGAAATCAAAATCGAGTTAGCCAAGCAAACCTGGAACTCGACACTGCAACATTGCCCAAACCTGTCAGCACCTTGTCAACTCATCTCCGACCATCAGAGCACCAGCGACCCCGGCCAAACCTTCGCCTACATTCCCTTTTCCAATCCCCAAAACCCTACAACACTCGATGCACCAGAAGAAACGAGAAACATCAAAATTTCGACCACCAGAAAACTAGGTTTAGAAACAGAAATGAGCAACCACCGTCACCACCTGTCTCTAACCATCCACCTGCCATTTTTCCTCCACTCACCAATCATTCCTCCACCTCCAGGAAGAACTACAACATTCTAGATCCACTAGATTATCAGATAAACCCCAAAGCCCCTTTTCTGGTCAACCCAGTAATGCTAATTTAATACTTAACTAAAAAAATGTGATTTTAGTTTTAAAAATCATGATTTCATATATGCATTCAAGTTATAAACCTGATTTAATATTTTAAGATGTTTGAGGTTTTTCTTATTTTAAATAATGACTGTTCTTATTGTTTACAGAGACAACCAGATTCTTAACTTATCTTAATTATAATTTATAAACATAAATCCATACTAAACAAACAACTTTTGTTTACATCTCAAATCCTAACTGAGATCAAATCAAGTGGTAATGGATTTCTATTAAAATCTTGGTTTTAAAAACAAGAACAGGTATACAGATACCTGGCAACACACACACACACACACACACAGAGGGGATTCATCACAATACAATCATACAAAGCATACTTATTTCTATTAAACCACGCGCAACAGATATATTTAAGCTTTTTAGATTGTGAACTTATTCACCTTAAAATGAAGACAGAGCAGTTTATTTACATCTGTTTGATTTTTGAAAAACAGTTTGAATTTGAAACTTGAGTTCTAAAATTTGCTTTAGCTTTGATTTTCAAAAGAAAGAACTGCTTTTAAAAACAGAAGTTTACTCACCAATTTATAGAAGCAGAGGACAACTCTGTTGCAATTCGTTTTCTTGGAACTGTATTTGATCTGGATTATGAATCTGGAGTTTTGAATCTGCTTGCTGTTGAATCTGGTGAGTTTACTTCCAATTTTGATTACTGAAGTTGAATTACTTGCTGATGTAGTTGATTTAGATTTTTGCAGCCGACCCCCATTTTTCCTTTGCTTAGAGTTTGAATTGATCTTCATATAGAATACAGATTTTTGAACTCAGATTTGTAATGGAATTTGTTTTGCAGATTTTGAACAGATTTAGATTTTGGGTTTTTGAAATTTGTTTTGCCAAGTTTTCTACTTAATATATTTTTAATAAAATGTTTTCAAAAATAAATAAAATAAATGCCACTGGTTACATTAGGTTGTAAAGTGATTTACAAGTGTCTTTCTTAAGAGTTAAATGTCTTACACATGTTCACTTTAATATTAAAATAAATTTCTTAATTTATAAATGTTTTTAAATTCATTTCTTATTTATGTTATCATGTTTTTAAATGTTTACATATAAATTTCCTTTATAAAATTGCATATTTTAATGTTTATTTGTAACTTTTTAAAATAATACTTTTAAAGCTAAATTTTCAAGAGAGAAAATTTAAAAAGAAAAAAAGATATTGAGTTAAATTTCATTTCAAAATTTCAAACTAAAATATTGTACATTAATGTATATGAACTAAGTCTATTTCAAAAACAATTTTTTTAAAAGAAAACAAAATAAACTTTTATTATAATGTACAATTTAAACTATTATATATATATTTTTTAAACAAAATAAATATTAACTTTAATTTCTTTTGAAAATATAAGATAGATTTTTAAAATAAGCTTTTGAGAAGTTTCTATATTAATTTCAATCAAATTTTGCAATTCACAATTTATACACATGTATATATTATTAATTTGAAAACATTCTTATTAAATTTAAATTTAAATTCAAATCAAATTCCCTATTTACAATGTATACACACATATACATTATAAATAGAATATCTTTTAAATTAGCTTAGAAAGATAATTTTATCATTTGAATATTTTTAACTTTTTGAAAAGAATAAAATTTCTAACTTAAATTACTATCATTATAACATTTGAAAAGATAACATTTGTCAAACTAAATAATTATTAGTTTTCAAAAGATAATTTCTGTTTGAATTAGATTATTAAATCAATATTTCACATTTTAAAATAATTGTTAATGGAAATTATTAAATAAATATTGCCTAAATTTCCGGGACATCACAGGATAATTGATTTTTAGATTTGTTTTAATAGGTGTTGTTTAACTTTCGTAGTTTTTGAAAAGAAAATGATAGGAAAAAGAATGAAGGGAAGATAACGTATGTATCTATAAAGGCTGGATTAAAAAAATAAAAATTAAAGAAAATGAAAAATTAAAGATGACACTTGTTAAAAACACTACATTTGTCATTACTCTTTTTATTTAATTTACACATGTTTTTAATAAAGCCTTGTATAGTTACATTTGTCACTTAAGTCGTTTCATTTTATTTTAAATGCTCATAAAAGCTTTATTCTTACTTTTAAATTTCTTATTTAAAAATATATATAAATTACGTTAAAGAAAATATAGATAAAAAAATTATATACATAATTAAAAGTTTATACATATATTTTAAATCCAAATATTTGTAAATATCTATTCTTTTGAATTTCAAAATAAATTCCAAATTCAAATTCAAATTAAATTTTAAAAATCCAATTTAAAGCCAATTTATAACAACACATTCAGATTTGAAAATAACAATTCAATTTTTATTGAAATCTATTTATATCTAATCACATTATTAATATTGTTTGAAAATAACAAATTTGAGAATTATAAATAATTTATAAAGGAGATTACCTCATTGTTTATGAATTACTTACATTATTTAATGAATTAATATATCATATGTTAATTGTATTTTAAACTCTTATATATAATTTCAAGCTATATTTAAAAGGAAAATAAAACAAAGCTTTTATGTTAATCTTATTTAAATTTAAACTTAAGCTTAAAAATATTTAAACAATTAACATTTATCTTAAGTATTTTAAAACTATATAATTATTTATTTAAATAATCTTTGAAAAGTTTTATACTAAATTAATCAGAATTTCCAAATTGCCAAATATATTTTAGAATTTGAAAATAAGATTTTGTTTATTTATTAAATTCAAGCCAAAGAATTATATTTACAATGTATACAAATATATACACATTATAAACAGAAAACATTTTATTATCTTTAAAAAGATGAAATTCACCAATTAAATATTTATTTGCTTATAAAAAATTAATTTTCCAATTTATATTACAATTATAAAAGACAATTATCAAATCAATTTAATTTTTAATACAGATTATTAAATTGATATTGCCCAAAATTCTAGGTCATCACAGATAATTTGCCTTTCATGCTTTTTTTTATAATTGAAGTGGTACCAGCTAGATCAAGGAGGAGAGGTAAGCTTTGATGCACAACAAAAGGCATAGTGGGGCAAAATAAAAATGGAATTGCAAGAAGTAAATGAAATTGGAAAATGCAGAGACATGCGAAATAAAATGGAAATGAAAAATGGAACTGCAAACGAACCAAAATATATTTGAAACCAGTAGAAAGAAAATGTCAGACATTGATTTCTGAAAATAATAAATGATAATGTCCATTAATTTACACGGTGGGATATAGAAAGTCACAAAAACTAAAAGGCACAAAACACGTACAGATACGGTTCGACGTTTTACAGATTCTGTTGCGCACCGGACTTCAAAACACAGAGTTGATTATACCGCAGAGATCAGCACGACGAGATGATCAAAACGATATACAGATATTGGTGGTACGATCATCCTATCAAAATTCGATAATTGGTACCGAAAATGCTTCTAAATTGTCAGAAATAAGATGAACGGAGCAATAGAAGTCTAAATTTGGAGAAACGAAATATGATGTCTCACTCAGAAGATGATTTACAAATTTTCTATAGAAAAATATTCAGGCTTTGAAAACATTTATCATCATCAAATATTAAGCGATTTGAATTGATATAAAATTACACAAGAAAATAAACTTCAATATTATCTGATGAAAATTTACCATAAGCTATGTTTAAATAGACGTATTCCAAATATTAAATTTTTATTTCCAAATTTTAAAATTTAAAATTTCACCAAAATTCAATTAAATGCGTAAATAAAACCATTGAAATTTACGGGTCGTCACACATTTTATTTATTCTACTTAAACTTTTCCTCAAATTCACTTTTATTTAACTAGATTCACTTACATTTCGATCCAATTCAAAATTTTAAACTTGTATAAGTTTTCCAACGTATTTTCATTCCAGTCACTAATCGTATAATTTACTTTATTTAATTGGCTTTCTTGCCACTTTATTTTATTCTTCCCCTTTCTTTTATTTAACTCTTTTCAAGTTGAATTTTATTCTAACAAATTTCAATACTATTTTATTTAGCCTTTAGGCTTTCATTCCCAATATCCTTTATTTCTCCTATTTTAAGTTAATTCCCATTCCAATTTTTTTTCAAACTCTTCTAAGTTTCAAGCTTATTATTATTCCATAATTATTTTTAAATAAACTCCCAGAGTTTAAACAATTTCTTAAACATTAAAAATCATTTTGAAATCAATTTTATCCAAAATCCTTTTGTTATACCAAATTATTTCTTTGCATTTCAAAACCAAACCAAACTTTGCAAACAACTTCATTTTAAAACATTTAGGTAGCAATACCTCTCTTGGAAACTTGAAAATGAACATCGATGATGCTGCAGTCATCACCGAAATTATTTTCCAGCGACGGAAGTGAGTTCAGTGCTTTTACTTTTAAAAAAACATTTTCAAATATTTTTAATTCCAAATCTCACCAGATTTCATATCCATTTCAAAAAGTTTCCGAATAATATCCTTATTATTCCTCCAAAATCTTTGAACATCATTTCCAAACTCAAAAGGAATTAAATTTTCTCAAAATTCAAATCCCAAATCCTTTCAATCCATATTCAAAAATTACTTTGGAATTTTTGTCTCATTTCCAATTATAAACCAAATTTATAATTCACGTTACGAACTCCATTCAGTTATATAATTTCATTTCTTAACATTTGGTTATAATTTCAACTCTTATTCAAATTTCCTAACAGCAATGATAATAATTTAATATTATCACTTCCTAACAACTAAGCAACCATATATACTTATAATAATTCATGAAAAATTATTTCTTACATATACAAAAATATTTTTAGGCAAAATTTTTCATTTACCCTATTTTAAAACAATATCATGTGGATTTGTTCTGTACAAGTGTTTAGAGATTCCTATCAATAACGTTAATTACTCATTTGACCAGAATCCATAAGCCACTCAACAAACCAATCAAAAAAATATAAAACAAATTTTATATTCACTAACAAATGCACGCTCACATCTATTAATACACTCAAACTCATTCTAGAGTATTACTGACTCTATCTATAATGAGTAATTCCCACCAGAGCCAAGGTTCTCGCTTATCCTTCAGCTCTAATACCAACTGTCACGACACGAATTTTCGACGCCCGAAAATCGACATCAATACGTCCATTGTATTAAATGCCGAACAATCGAATGCCGAAAAACCATACCGTAAGGGAAAGAAAAAGGAGGTAGAAGAAGAAATATAAAACAACATCATAATCTCACAAACGTAGCGGAACAATATATAATAGATAAATAACTGATCTTTATACTGAAGAACTACATCTGTTTTATACATTACATCATCAGAGTACAACACGATCAATAACAGAATACTGGACAGTTATAATAACTTGTCCACACAAAAGTTGACTATGAAGTTGACCATACACAGCGGAATATACATCAAATGCGTGTGATATGCCTCGCCATTTAGCTTGTTTCTTGAGCACCACAGCATCCCTTCATGTATCTATAATACTCGGTCTGACCTGAGCATTATAGTAAAATAACACCTGAGTCAGTCTGGAAAACCAGCGTGAGAAAATACACTTAATTGGGTTATTAAAGTTTCCAAAATCCTTTAAAAATCAAAGGTATCTCGTAAGACCATGCCACAAATAAACATGTCGGGTTTTTACCTTACGATAACCAAAATATTTCTATCAAATCCTCTGATATTATAGTTATGTCTATATACAAATACTTATTCAAATAGCCGAAATTGTTACATTCATTAAAGTCCAGCATAATAGGTATACAAACAAGTTCGAAGTCACTTATTGGAGATTGGATTTCCATCAAAGGCAGGGCTACTGGGGTACCGCCCGTCACAGTACCTGGTCTAGATCGGAGTACCGAAATCCACCACGATCCCCTGTAACACAAGACCGAAGCTACCCCTTACTGGATAGTCCGAATAGGATCACCTCGGGATTGGGATCAGCAACCGGCTAGGGACATCTGGACGGGGATGACCTTACCCTAAATGGTTGCTAGCCACTTAGCCTTGCTGCACCTCCCTTGTTTTAGCCATTCCCGGTTGATGAGGCTCGAGGCTATGCATTACCTTTTTAGCACACATACACTTAGAATGCTCATCGTCCCCCTGACGATGTTCTGATAGCATTCATCCATACAATTCCGTTCCCTATTCGAATGGAACCGAAGGCACTACTCCTACTATATCCATTTTGGAATCACCCTCAGGATTAGTAGTGATTAGCCCTTGCACTTCACTGCTCCATCTTCGACTCTAAGCTTTTGTCTTCCTCACGAAAATGTTCAAACGTGATGGAAGTGGTTTTTGGGAAATTAATCCCGATCCTGGTCTGTTTGAAACAATCAGCGCATTGGCCAATATTGATAGTCGGTTATTTAACTATCATATAACATTCACAAACAACATCAGGCTTTAATAATTTCCCAAATTATTAATTTAAAAATATCTTCGCAAGATATTTTTCTACACTTCAACCCTTTGAAAATAATTTTCAAATAACTTTTTCCCTTGCGAAATAAATTCCCACCTAATTGTTTTATTTCCATTGAAAATACCAAGTCTTAATACTTTAGATTTTAAAATAATTTAATCACTTTATCCTTAAAAATATATACTTTAAAACACATAAATAAAAACCACTTAAAACACTTCACTTAAAATACTAGTTATGAAATTTTGTAATAATTTCTCATGTAAAATTTAAACCATATTAATTTTAAAATATTATAATCTATAAATAATAAATAATTATCTTTTAAATCATAATACTAGTCAAACCTTTAAAATAATTTGCTTATATAGTTAACCTAATAAATATTTACCTTAAAATCTTAAAACAATCAAATAATAAATTCCTCCAAACATTCTTTTAAACAACTTTAAAACTTTTAACTTATACTTAAAAATATGCTTTGAAAACATAGTTGGCTTTTCACGAAATTTCACTTTCCATTCCAATATGCCCGTCTAATCATTTATAAATCATTCTTGATTTATGCCAATTTAAGTTACGTCTCCAACTCGTAAATTTCTTTCCGACACCTTTAAAAATAAAACCACTATTTATTTTTAAAACAAATTACCCATTCCTTTATAAATTCCCACCGTGAATTTATACTTTCAAGTATCCACTGATATCTTATTTCACTCTATAAACCCCGTTTATAAATTCCATAGTCTCATCCTCCATTTAAACTACAGTTTCAAACAATCTTCAAATCGATTTCCAAAATTTACTCCACTATAAAAATAAATTCCTTTACTTACTCAATTTTATTTCAAAACCCACTAATTTAAGACTTTACTCCTTTATTATGATTTAAAATCTTATTTAAAGTGAAAATACCAAATTCATACTTGTTTCAAAATTCTTCTTTATCTCTCCTATCTATTTTAAACCTTGAATTTAAAAATAAATCTTTTATTCCTTTAAATAATATTACTTAAGTTTAAAAATCCATTTATTAAAAATCTGCTTTCCCATATTTATAATTTATTTATTAGAAGTTAACAATCAACTTTTGTCCTTTTCCAATTCATTCTTTAAGTTATCCAAATTCTCTATAATTATTTTACTTAAAAATTTTCTCTTTATTTCCCTTCAAAAATCCAACCTATATATTTTTGATAACTCAATATACCCAAATATATTCAATCAAACCATAACATCCATTATTTTCAATTCCCAATATAATTAATAATCTATCACAGATAATTAATGAATCATATCACTGATTATGAAATAAATTCAATATTTTGAGGAATCCAGTTGGATCCCTCCAGCCTGTTTCCCTACGTCCATAGACGTTAGCACAAAATAAAAATACCAATCCCACTTGGAGGGGGATATCGCGGTATAAAGGGTCATCCGCTATTATGCGGGGTGCATAGGGTCTTATACACTATAAAATGTGAGAAGTCAATCACTCCAATATATATATATATATATGTACACTATATATAATATCACATCCAGACATATAATAAATCATCAATTCAAGCAAGCAATTCAATAAAATTAATTTTAACTATTTAAAATAACTAGTAATCCTGATGTGATTGAGATTAACTCACCTTTGATTTTATTTGCACTCCGATCCAACCCGGCTCGTTTCTCTATCATTTTTGACCTTGTACAAACAATTTACGATTTATTAACATATGAGATAATCGAACAATCTATTACCATTTATTAATTTAGTTAACTAAAAAAATTCCTTTTGAAATTCCTTTCAGTAAAATCTCTTTTAGTAACTAAAATAAATTAAATAAGTTAATTGAACAAATTAGCCACCAAATCCATTTTTAGAAATAAACTAGTAAATTAAATATGTATATATGCATATTTATCTTTCATTTGAAACTACATATATACCTGTAAAATAAATTATAGATTTCAAAAAATCCGATTTCACATAAACTTTCATCATTAAAAAAAATTCTTATTTTCCCAACCCTTATTTATATATATTTTTAATGTATGCCTATATATATATATTGAAATATGCAAGTATATTTATATTTATTTTTATATGATTCTCCGTATATATATATATATACATATATATGTTATTAATATTATATTGAAAAAACGAAGAATAAAATAACTGCAAATACCTTACTGTCCATCGACAGAGCACAAACCTATCGCGACTGGACATCGCCGAACCACCTCCCATTGCTGCACGACTAAGCATGGCACGACTAAGCTTTGCTCACGTTGCCTACATCTCATCCTCATGCTCCACCTTCTATTCAGTTGCGACACCAACTCGAGCGTGCGCGCGCAACTCAACTGCGCCTCATACCCACGTCACTCTGCCCATCGGCACGCCATCGAGCTGAGCTCCGATTTGAATCCGAAAAGAGGAGCGCCCATTGAACGACACAAAGCCCTTTCTTTTTTCTAAAACGAGATTTCATTGATGAATTCGGTCGTCTCCCCCTTTTTGTTTGTTACCGATCTTCGAACGGATTTTCTTTCATTCTTTTTTTCAATTCTCTTATAACAGATAGTCATCACATTTATTTTGAATTTCAAAGTCTGAATTCAAAGAAACGAAGAAAACGCCTCGAATTCGCTTGATTTCGAAAAGGAAAGCAGCTCGTTATCTTTCCCTTTTTTTTGTTTGTATTTAAAGAGATCAACCATAATTTGATTTCTCATAAATTTGACTGAAGATGGAAGTGATTTTAAAAAAGAATGAAAAGGGGAAAGAAGAGATGGAGGTGTGTATAGAAAATTGGCGTGAACCAGAAGACAAGTGGCAAAGATATGAAAAGATACAGTTCTGATGTTAAATTAATTGACTAGTCAAAGAAAGCATATTTTAAATTTAATTTTAAATTGTCTCCAAATCATAGCTCAAAATCTTGATCTCCAATCGAGGCATGCCGCTAAGCATTTACAATATTATACCCCTATTCCGAACGCAATGGAAAAGGTTTCGAGTCCTAACTCGATCGTATGGAAAAGATAGCTTTTTGGACCCAGTTATTATATTAAATTTTGGATATAAATTTCAGCGCGTTTATCTATCGTATGATCACATGACAACTCCAAATGCTACGAAAATTGAAATCCGATAATAATACACTATTATGGATCCAATGGAACTAGTTTCGTCAAAATCCGAGATTGTGCCTCGAAAGACTAATTTTAAATATCGATTTAAACGATATATTTTTAAAACTGAACAAAACACTTTCAAACTCAAATTTAAAACTTCAATTACCTTCAGTGATATTAATATAAATTTTATAAGCCTTCAAAGTATTTTTAACAAGCTCAAAACTACCAATTTGATATTTTACCCAATTTCCATATTTTAAATTCAATAATATAATTATCCAATAAATGGAGATATCTGAAATTCAAGTTAAAGGTTACCTTTCAAATATTTAAAATTAATTACATATTCCAATTTCAAATATGCAAAATTTTCGGGTCATTACATTACGATTTATTATCAAATGAAATCAATAAATGAAATGTTGAAAAAAAATACAGAAATAAAAATTCAGAGTAGTAAACTTTGACTGGTCGACTGGCTCACTAGAGCCGGTCGATAACAAGCGGTCGACCGCTCCAATAGCCAGATGTCAACTAGTTTATAGTTTATATCCCAATCTAAACTTTAGCTTAAAGCCTAGGTTAAAATTTGTATATATGTCTATAAATTATATATGAATGTTAGTATATTAGTACAGAAATTAGTTTCCTAAGTTTACAACTCTTGGATGTTATGGATAGATGTGTACATTAGCAATTAGGCCTAAATGCTATTTATTCGACATAGTCGATATTCGATATAGGAAATTCAATTGTAACTGCAATCATAAGAGGTTCCACGGTGTATGTGCAACACTGATGAGGATGACCGAAGAAGTGTGTGGTTTGACACTAATGGGAGGTTCTTTGCAATACATAGCAATAAGGATGTGATACCTTTGTTGTTGGTGGACAACTAATGTCGTGTAATAAGTGGTGTTACATTATCGTTAAGAGTGGGCATGGATATAGCGGACCTTAAGATGTCTTTGGCAAAAATCAGCGTTACAGGCTCTACCTCAATACGTAAATACAACACATGTAGTCGTAGTTTAGGAATGTAGTCCCAAAGTTGATATTATAGGTGATCCTTTGATAGAAATAGTCCCAAAGGCTAGGTTCGATTAGTTTTTCAACCCAGAGTGTATACCTTTACAAGGTGTTTGGTGTACTATTTAGAACTATAATTACTTAAGTTAAAGAAATCAATTATAGTAGGTCGTTCAAAAAATCAAGTTGGGCACCTTAGGTCATATAGATTATAAATGAAGTCATTGCATGTTATCACCATTTGTTAATGATGTAACTCATTTGCTGAACTTTGTTCGACCTACTTCTTTTATTCCCTCTGCTATAAGAAGGCAAGGTAATTGTTGATTTGGCCTAGGAAAAATGTGTTGTAATGACTTAACTTTTCAATCCTCGAATGTCGACACTAAATACATCCATGGTATTTGTGTTTTGAGCACCCAAGTGCCGTAAATACAGAACATTAGGGTTAAAAATAGAATAGAACAAGAAGGAAGGAATGTAATATCAGAATCTCACTAGCGGAATGATAATATATAATATCAAAAGAACAGTACAAAGGGTTACTCTGAATACATAAATTTCAGAGTTACAAAACCTAAAAACTATCAACCCCCCAGATAGTTATAACCGCTTGTCCATACAATGATAATAAACACAATTCAATAATGCTGCGGAAATAAGAATACTACGATAGGTAATCATCGAGGTCTTCTCTATAAGCTCCAAAGTGTTCAAAGCAAAATTTGGTAATATATAAGGGTGCTGACCCGAGCATTATAAAAAATAACACCCGAATCGATCTGGTAAACTAGCATGAACAATTTAAGAAATAAGAGTGACATATAATAGCACCGTTTTGAGACCGTATGGATTACCATAGCTGTATTCACCTCAAAGCAACTAACTATTTATTAGGTTTATTTTAGTGATATGATTGATAATGTCTAGGGAGTAGAATATAAATCATATGAAATAGATGTGATGCATACATTAGTCAGACCACGGCATATTTAGGTTACATTCAAAAGCATTGGGGTACATTCTCATATTGGTTTTTTCCGTAGAGATCTCTTCGGAGAAGCCAAATACAAAATCCATGCATAAGGGTGAGAAAGTTACTTCCGAGCATTGTATATCTCTAGATAAAATTTACTATTGAGGTAAAGCAACCCATCAACCAGACATAAACATGAACAATGCAAACCAAATTTCTGTAACTTCCATCGGCTAACAATCGATAAGTCCCAAGATTTGGAGTTTATAGTACCCTGACACTGGTGAGCTAAACTGAGGTTGTGCATCCTTCCCTGTTTTTTTTCATTTCTAATATTGAGGTTAAATTTAGAATCTTCCATAGGAGCCTTCATCATCAAAACAAAACACCAATCCCCAAATTTTATTCGTCATCTCAAACAGATTATGAATCACTACATGGATTCGAGCATCTCGATCAGATCTTGAATCTCTACATAGATTCCTGCGTAAGTCTTCCGACGATTACTAACGTTGTGCTCTATGTGAATACTCTTCAAGATAGACAGTCCCACATGATAGCATCATTTGTAATGTTAATGTTAACCTCTCTCTTGGAGTTAACCTTAGGATGGACAGTTTAACTCTATAACATTTCACTTCATAACTGCTCTCGAAACATACAACTCATATTCAATGAATTTTCGTAAACTCAATTCTAGTTCTTTTAGAAGTAAAACACTTACCGATCCCAGTCACTTTAAAACCAATTTAATGAATTTTGGTAAACTCAATTCCAGTTCTTTTAGAAGTAAGTGAGAGCTAAAGACATTTCATTCCAATGCTTCTCCCCAGGTGTTCTCATTGGTGTGAAATCGCAGACCCTTTAGATACAATCTTAGTTAATATTAGGCAAAGTTCGTGTGACGAGCGGCAAATCCGTATCATTTGAATCGACAATAAACTACACATGTCCGACCCAAAAAGAACAGACTGACAAAAAGTCAAGAGAAAGAAAAGAAGAGAGAAGAAGAGTAGAGAAGAAAGAGAGAAGATAGCACCAAACAGAACAATACAGAATCTCACAACGCGGCGGAAAACATATTATATCATATCAATGAACTTTTCAAACAGAAACTGTATATACCTACATTAATCAGAGTACAACAATAAAACAATAATTATCAGCCTGTACAGTTATAATAATCTGTCCTCACAAATGCGGATAATATACAACAACAAAGCAATACAGCGGATATTAAGCAAAACATGTATGCGTATGCGAAATGAAGATCTCCAGCTCTCCTACTGAAGCTCCAAAAGCACCAAATCTGAACCTGTAAACATACTCGGTTTGATCCGAGCATTGAAAGGAAGAACATCCGGATCAGTCCGTAAACCAGCGTGAGAAACACACTCAACTTAATTTATTTAAATTACCAAAATTTTCCTTTATCAAAAGAAAAGTACCTCGTAAGACAAGTCCACACATAAACACGGACATGTTTTTACGTTACAATAACTAAATCATTTCTTTCATATCAAATCCTCTTATATTATACTAGTGTCTAGTATATACAAATAATATAAATCATAGTCGAAATGGTCACCCATATAGCATTTCGAGGCTATTCATTACGCCTTTACAAACAAAATCGCAGCACGTAGTAGGGTTTGGATTTCCATACAAATGACCAAGTAAAGGGACTACCATCCGAAGGTGTACACCTCTAGATGGATGTCCCGAGGCATAGAACATCTGACCTCTACCAACACAAGACTGGCCCACCTCTATAACTACATGGTACCGAATATGTCATCCTCCAGTCGTTACCGACCTTTACCAAAGTCCCTCTAGCATACAAACCACGTAATCAGATACACGACATCATAAGTGTAAAGATATATCTAGAAGAGGATGATCATATCCTACTTGAGAATGATCCACCTAGCCCTGCTGCATTTAACCCTATTTTGGACATTTTCGGTTGATGAGGCCTGAGGTAACGATTACCTTTTACAATCACATATCACATCACTTTGAACGCCACACGACCATTTCTGTTGACTACTAATTGCCTTCCACAAAAATACAACTCTTAAGCTCATACATCTCAAGGGGGGTGTTAGGCAAAGAGATGTTGCCTTCACCGCCACTACTGATGTACGTTTGTAAAAACCAATGTACGTAATCTGTAGAAATGCAATGTCAGACAAACATCCACACAAGTTTTCCAATAACAGGACAAACCGAAGGTACTTTCCTAGTAAAAACATGTTGGGAAATCCCTAGGATTAGTAGCGATAGTCCTTGCATTGGATATTTCATAATGAAGAGACCACTGCTACTGGATGTATATTGGGATTTTAACTCCAAACGATCAACAAGCAGTCCCCCACTTTGAAAATTTGAAATATCAATATCATCACAAGCAACCAACACAATCGTCGCATATACGTTGGTTCGAAGTGGTTTTTAGATAAATCTGATCTCGGTCTCTTTGCACCAACAACGCAAAAGCATTTCTCTACCTCACACAGAAACTAAGTCTCATAGACCTATCACGTTTCCAACTTTCAACTTGCTATCCTTCGGGCTAAGAAGGAAGCTCGATAGATTGGAGTAATACTCCACACTATACGAATCAACATCCTCAACACAAACGATAATCATGCCTATATAGAAGGCTACGTACTAAGTGTACGACTAAACAGTTCCGACATCAAGTCAAGGAACTAAAATTTTGGCCAAATTTGATAGTCGGTTATTTAACTATTAAACAAACAAACAAATATTCATCACCATAACAATCACTAGGCCCTTTTAATTAATCTTTTATTAATTAATTCACCTACCAAATATCCACTTCAAATTATCTTTAAAAAGATATCAATCCAAAACATTTCGCTGCATATTGGAAAACATTTCCATATACTTATATTTAATAATAAGTAACTCACATATCAATTTATTTTCAACACTTGGAAAATATTTCATATACTTAAATCATGATTAAGTATATATTTTATTCTATAAGGAAAACGTTTACTTTAACACATTTATTTGGGTCAAAATGAATGTCGCGTAAAATATCGTTATGACAACCCGAATCATTAGTATAGGGATTCGAAAATAAGAAAGATATATAAATCCCATATACTATACAAAAACATTTCCTTTCGAAAATCATTTACTATAACAACAGTGTTATAGTCCATAATTTCCTTACTTCTCGAAAACGTCAATTTCAACAATAATGTTGAAATCTATGTATTCGATGCTTAACGCATTTTAAAACATCTTCAAATCATTTAACTCCATTTAAAATTAATTATCACTTTCCAAAAATATCCACTTTATTTAATATATTATTCACTGTTCAAAATCGTGAATATACTACGTTTACTAAATTCAAAACTTTTACACCTAAAGGACAATCCACTGTCCAAAATCGTGGATATATCTCCTTTAATAAACTTCTATATTTAACGTATCTAATTCAATTAATTTTGGAATTACAAAACAATGTTTATAAATTCCATTTGTATTTTAACAAAAACTTCAATTTACAAAATTCCTTAATTTACCAGTTATATATACCTCTCATTTACATGCCCAAAATCCAAATTATAAGTTAATTACTTATAAATCTCTTATTTACAAAATTCATTCACTTATAAGTTAACAAATTATAAATCTATAAATCTTATTTAATTATAAAATCCATTTAGGACTTCATTTTAACAATTATAAAAACTCCTTTAACATTGATTGTAGTCCTCGCGATAGTGATTTATTCCAATAAAAATTGAACGAGCGTTTAACTTCAACCAAAATTTTCACTAGCTCAAATAAATCCCAATCAAGCTCCATAATGTAGTGCTCTTCCATACGATTTCAACGCAATTCGTTTCGTGTGAAACATACATCGTATGATAAAGTTATAACATTTGAAAATTTATACAAATTTTAATAAATCAATTTACTATTTTATTTTTATTTTTTATAATCTTTATTCAATCTTAGCCGTTGATTTTCCTTGGAGAGATCAAGGTCGTGCTCCATTTTCTTCTCTCCCCAGGTTCATACGCACGTCCGAACAAAACCCATAGCCGCTACCCAAACCCTAAATATCGCGACCATACCACACGTTTTGACGACGATCAGAGACTTCCAATCAAATACCCTAGACGAGAGCTACCCACGGCCAGAGGCCGGTCGAACTCGCCCACATCTTCGCTTTGAAAAGCATGCACGAATGCTGCGTGTTTGAATGAGAATTGCCAATGATCCGTAGCTCGAAATTCGATCGTGCCCGTTGGATTGAATGATCGCGTTGTGCTCTTCGATGTTGTAGTTGGAAGTTTTCTCTAATTATTCACGGATTGGAAGCAAAACGAGGAAGAAGGAGGAGAATTTCTGGCCGTGCAAACCATTAGTGGCGGCTAGACCTAGCTTTGACTAGGTTTTTGTAAAATGAAGGAAATCAGGGACTTTTATAGAAAATTTCGCGCGCACTATTCGTCCGAATTTTTTTTGAACTCGAAACGAAGCGTGCCACCTGGCGTTTAGAAAGTTTTACCCTTATTCCGAATGCAATGGAATATATATCGAGAGCCAATTCGATTGTATTTGGAAGATGGGTTTCGAATCGACTATTTAAATTTAAAATTCACGTAAACGAATTTCAACACATTTTAGCTTGCCCTGGACAAACTGTAAATCCGATTGACTTGAATTTGAAATCTTATAATAATATAACATTACGGATCCAATGAAACTAGTTTCGTCGAAATCCGAGACTGTATGAAAAATGGCTATTTTCACTCATCAATTAAATATTAAAATATTCAATTTCTACAATTTAACTTTTAATTCAATTTTAAAAGTCCTCTAACATCATTCTAATTCAAATAGAATTCAATTCAACTTTATAAATCATTTCATTCATTTTAAATCCAAATTTCAATTATTTCCACAATTTCAAATATTCAATTATCGATTTAATTATCCAATTAAATCCTTATATTCAGAGTAAAATTCATTCAACTTATAAAATTAACTTTCGAATATTTAATATCAATTAAATATATGAATTTAGAATGACTAAAATTGCAGGTCATTACATTCTCCCCTACTCAAAAGAATTTCATCCTCGAAATTACCAAGTAAGAAAAAGTCACAAAATCCATTAACTTTTCAAAAATAATCGTTCAAAGTAGATATCAAATCTGCTTAAACCTTTAACTTTTCCAAAATCATCAATTAAACTTCTTATAAAAACTTTTCTAAGTTTTCAAATCCATATATAGTTATCTTTCCAAAACTAATTATATCGTCTCAACTTTTAACTCCATATCAAAATTTAGTTTTCACAAATTTTCCCAATTTCTCCAAATTTTTCTAACGCCTTGATTTTCAAAAAATTCGCCAACGTCTCCTTTGCCCGGTTTGATCATAGTAGGCTCACCACACACACACACACACACATATATATATATCATAAATATACATCTCATCTTCGAGGATGAGGCATCCTGTAGGGAAAAAAGTATAAAAGTACGATATGTAATCCAAGATATGTACCTTATATATTATTAGCGAGCATATACGGCTAATATAGCATGAAAGCGAGCTCCAAACGCAAAGCAAGCGCCATATATACCTACTAAACACTCAACAAACATATGAGAAACACATATATGAAAGTAATATCAATATCCAACACATACCAATACAACTACTATATATATATATATGCCAATATAGCAATGCAATCTAAAGCAACAAATCCAACCATCAAACAACTATCATCCAACTAACATCCAATAAACCAAAATCTACATCCAATCAATCCATAACCAAATCAATATAAATTCACCTCTCATTAATATTCAATGGATTGATTCATTAACATTGGATTTTACAAATATTCATTCATTCATTCATATTCAATTAGTTTACATTCACTATTTCATATTGAAATTTGTTCACTTCCAATTTAAATTCAATTCTATTTAAATTTACTTCACTTCCTATTTGAATTCGATTATTTAACTTTCAATTTCATTAATTCAATTTCTAATTCACTTTACAACTAAAGTTGAATTACATTATATAACTCAAGTTCACATTCATTTAATTCACTTTATTGATTTACTTCGATACCAAAATCTACTTCATTCAACATCACTTAAGTTATGTTTCATTTCAACTTCATTATACAACTTAAGTTCATCTCTAATTTAATTCAAATTCTATTTTATTTAACTTTTAGTTAAGCCAAATTTCATCTTCACTTATTCAAAATCAAATTTTGTTTTGCTTAACCAAAATTTCTAAAAACCATTTTTAACAATTGGTTTTACTTTTTCTCACTTTATAAGTTATACAACTTATTTTTATAAACTTCCAAATTCATACTATGTAATCACTTACCATCTTAAGTTTAGTTTCCATTTCAATAACTTATCTACTATGGTTTAAATCTAATCCAAATTATTTAACTTTCCTTTAGTTAAATTTCAAATTATATATTTTATTATGCTAACTCAAATTTATTCAACTTTATCAAAGTTAAACTTTTTTTCATATTATAAGTCCAAAACTCATTTTACTTATATTTATCAATTACACTTGGATTTTAAATTCAAATTCGTTTATCACAACAAAAAATTCGATTTTCGGTTTACTATTGGTAGCAAATCCATCACATAAAACTCAAAAATGATACCGATGATGCTGTAGTCATCACCCTTATTATTTCCCAGCAACAGTAGTGAATTCAGTGCTTTATATTCTTTTAAAAATTTCCTATTATTTATATAATTTCACTATTTTAATTCACTTATATAAGATTCATTTCAAATTTATTCATCTTATTTAGATTTATAACAATATAATCTCTTTAGCTTTGAAAAATATCTTTCAAAATAAAAGGGATTCAAAATGTCAAATTCTTAGTTAAATCCATTTTTTTATTTATAACTCATATTTATAAATATATTCATATAGTTTCACTTCGTATATATGTGTGTGTATATATATATATATGATTATTTCACTATTGTAAATCATATTAATTATAATTCCATACTTTATAATTCATTTTCTTATATAATTTATTCTTTTACAATTGTTGTTTTTATTTAGATTATTCAAACATCTTTATTAACTTATATATATATATATATATATATATATATATATATATATATATATATTTCATTTTCAAACAACCAAAGAATCAATTTACATATACTTTAATAATTTCTGAAAATTGTTTCTTTATATATAAAATATAATCGCGGTAAAATTATTTCATTAACCCAATTTAAAATAATACTATGTCGACTTGCCTTGTTTAAGTGTTTGAAAATCCCTATCGATAACATGGCGTCCCACATACTGACCAGAATTCACAAACAACTCAATGGATAAGAAAACACAATATAAAACATTTTTATATCACTAAAAAATACATGCTCATGTATATAATACATTCAAACTTAATCTAGGGTGCTAATGTCCCTATCTATATTGAGTACACATCAAAGCTTAGGAATATACAAAATCTAAGCTCTGATACCACGTGTGACGAACGACAAATCTGTACCCTTTGAATCGACAATAAACCACACATGTCCAACCCAAAAAGCACAAATCGACGGAAAGTCAAGAGAAAGAAAAGAAGAGAGAAGAAGAGAAGTGAAGGAAGAGAGAAGATAGAACCAAACAGAACAATACAGAATCTCACAACGCAGCAGAAAACATATAATATCATATCAATGATCTTTACAAACAGAAACTGTATATACCTACATCAATCTGAGAATAACAATCAAACAATAATTATCAGCCTAGACAGTTATAATAACTTATCCTCACAAATGCTGATAATATACAACAACAAAGCAATGCAGCGGATAATCAAGCAAAACATGTACGTGTATACGAAATGAAGATCTCCAGCTCTCCTGCTGAAGCTCTAAAAGTACCAAATCTGAACCTGTAAACATACTCGGTCTGACCCAAGCATTGAAAGTGAAGAACTCCCGGATCAGTCTAGTAAACCAACGTGAGAAACACACTCAACTGAATTTATTCAAATTACCAAACTTTTCCTTTATCAAAACAAAAGTAGTCTTACAAGACAAGTCCACACATAAACACGGACATGTTTTTACCTTACGATAACTAAATCATTTCTTTCATATCAAATCCTTTTATATTATACTAGTGTCTAGTATATACAAATAATATTAATCACAGTCGAAATGGTTACCCATATAGCATTTCGAGGCTATTCATTATGCCTTTACAAACAAAATCGCAGTTCGTAGTGGGGTTTGGATTTCCATACAAATGACCAGGTGAAGGGACTACCTTCCAAAGGGATACACCTCTAGATGGATGTCCAGAAGCACATAACATCTGCCCTCTACCAACATAAGACCGGCCCACCTCTATAACTAAATGGTACCGAATATGTCATCCTTCGGTTGTTACCGACCTTTACCGAAGGCCCTCTAGCAAAAAAACAACATAATCAGGTACACGACGTCATAGCGTGTAAAGATATATTTAGAAGAGGATGATCATATCCAACTTGGGAATGTCCCACTTTGCCTTGCTGCTTCTAACCCTATTTTGGTCATTTTCGGTTGATGAGGCCTAAGGTAACAATTACCTTTTATAATCACAAATCACATCACTTTGAATGCCACACGGCCATTTCTGTTGACTACTAATTGCCTTCATAAAAATACAACCCTTAAGCTCATACGTCTCTAGGAGGGTGTTAAGCTAAGAGAAGTTGCCTTCTCCGCCACCACTGATGTACGTTTGTAAAACCAATATACGTAATCTGTAGAAATGCAATGTTAGACAAACATCCATACAATTTGTCCAAAAACAGGACAACCGAAGGTACTTTTCTACCACATCCCGTCGGGAAATCCCTCGGATTAGTAGCGAATAGTCCTTGTATTGGATATTTCATAATGAAGAGACCATTGCTACTAGATGTATATTGGGATTTTAACCCCAAAGGATCAACAAGCAGTCCCCCACCATGAAAATCCGAAATATCAATATGATCACAAGTAACCTGCACAATCATCGCATATACGTTGGTCCAAAGTGGTTTTCAGATAAATCTAATCCTGGACTCTTCGCATGTACAATGCAAAAGCGTTTCTCAACCTCACACATAAACTAAGTCTCATAGACTTATCATGTTTTCAACTTTCAACCTGCTATCCTTCGGGCCAAGAAGAAAGCTCGATAGATTGGAGTAATACTCCGCACTATACAAATCAACATCCTCAACACAAATGATAATCCAGCCTACATAGAAGGTTACGTGCTAAGTGTACGACTAAATAGTTCCCACATCAAGTCGAGGAACTAAAATTTTGGCCAAATTTGATAGTCGGTTATTTAACTATCAAACGAACAAACAAATATTCAGCACCATAACAATCGCTAGGCCCTTTTAATTAATCTTTTATTAATTAATTCACCTGCCAAATATCCACTTCAAATTGTCTTTAAAAATATATCAATCCAAAACATTTCACTTCATATTGGAAAACATTTCCATATACTTATATTTAATAATAAGTAACTCACAAATCAATTTATTTTCAACACTTGGAAAATATTTCATATACGTAAGTCGCGATTAAGTATATATTTTATTTTATAAGGAAAACATTCTCTTTAACACATTTATTTGGGTCAAAATGAATGTTGCGTAAAACATCATTACGACAACCTAAAATCACTAGTATAGGGATTCAAAAATAAGACAGATGTGTAAATCCCAATACTATACAAAAACATTTCCTTTTGAAAATCATTTACTTTAACAACAGTGTTATAGTCCATCAATTCCTTACTTCTCGAAAATGTCTATTTCAATAATGAACGTTGAAATCTATGGTTTCGATACTTAACACATTTTAAAACATCTTCAAATCATTTTACTACATTTAAAATATCACTTTCAAAACATTTATTTAACTTCAAAAGATTATTCACTATTCAAAATCGTGAATATAAATCATTTTTCCAAATCAAAACTTCTACACATTTATTCACTGTCTAAAATCGTGGATATAGTTCTTTTACCAAATCATTGCTTCAATATATACATTAAAGGATTATCCACCGTCCAAAATCGTGGATATATCCCCTTTAATAAACTTCTATATTTAACTTACCAAATTCAATAGATTTTGGATTTATAAAACAATGTTTATAAATTCCATTTATATATTATAAAAACTTCAACTTATAAAATAACTTTATTAACGAATTCTATTTATATCTCATTTAAATGTTAAATCCAATTTATAAGTAAATTACTTATAATTCTCTTATTTACAAAATCATTCTTTTTATAACTTCACAAATTATAAATCTTATTCACTCATAAGATTCCTTTATACTTCATTTTAACACTTATAAAACTCGTTTTATAATTCCAATATTTTAATTTATAAAATATCAGTTTTATAAATCTTTTATATAAACCATTTAAAATAAATCCATTCCTTAATGATTCAAAAATCAATATAACATTTATTTCCAAAATCATTTTAAAAATCCTTTAAATTTGAAAATCATCACATAAACATTTTTAAATTACCAAAGATAGGCCCAATGCTGCAACAATACCAAATACATCAATCACGGCAACCAAAACATCATATATCATATGATAACATAATATATCACAATATCTGTAAATAAATCAATACAGGTGAGGAATCCTGTTGGATCCCTGCAACCTATCCCTTGTAACAAATATACATATTAGAAATATATGTACAATGTCCACTTCGAGGCAGACGCGCGTACAAAGGGTCATCTGCTCATACACGGAAACGTATAGGGTCATCTGCTCCACTAGAGAGGAATATATCCAAATACCAATCAATATATCATATATCATCCAAACAATCATCCATCATCATAAAATAAATTTATTTTCACTTATATAAGAATATCAGTGAGTCAGAAAGAGTGAGTTGTACTCACATTGCTTGTAGTCACCGCGATAGCAATTTGTTCCGATTAAAATTAAACGAGCGTTTACTTTCAATCAAAATTTTCACTAGCTCAAATAAATCCCCATACAGCTCCATAATGTAGTGCTCATCCATACGATTCGAACGCACGTGAAATGGACCTCGTATGACAAAGTTATAACATTTTAAAGGTTATACGAATTTTAGTAAATCAATTTACTATTTTATTTTTATTTTTTTATGACCTTTCTTTAATCTCAGCCGTTGATTTTCCTTGGAGAGGTCAAGGTCGTGTCTCATTTTCTTCTCCCCCCAAGGTTCATACGCACGTTCGAACAAACACATAGCCGCCACCCAAATCCTAAATATCGCGACCACACCACACGTTTTGACGACGATCGGAGACTTCCACTCAAATGGCCTCGACGAGAAATTCCCCCAGCCAGAGGCCGGTCGAACTCGACCCCACCTTCACTTCAAAAAGCATGCACGAATGCTGTGTATTTGAATGAGAATTGCTAATGATCCGTAGCTCGAAATTCGATCGTACCCGTTGGATTGAACGATCTCGTTGTGATCTTCGATGTTGTAGTTGGAATTTTTCTCTAATTATTCATGGATTGGAAGCAAAACGAGGAAGAAGGAGGAGAATTTCTAGCCGTGCAAACCATTAGTGGCAGCTAGACCTAGCTTTGACTAGGGTTTTGTAAAATGAAAGAAATCAGGGGCTTTTATAGAAAATTTCGTGCGCACTATTATCCGATTTTTTTTTTGAACTCAAAACAATGCATGCTGCCTGGCATTTATAATGTTTTACCCCTATTCCGAATGCAATGGAATATATAACGAGATCCAATTCAATCGTATTTGGAAGATGGCTTTTTGAATCAATTATTTTAATTTAAAATTCACTTAAACGAATTTCTACGCATTTTACCTTGCCCCGGACAAACCGTAAATCCGATTGACACGAAATTTAAAATCATACAATAATATAACATTACGGATCCAATGAAACCGGTTTTATCGAAATCCGAGACTGTATGAAAAATGGCTATTTTCACTCGTCAATTAAATATTAAAATATTCAATTTCTACAATTTGACTTTTAATTCAATTTTAAAAGTCCTCTAACATTCTAATTCAAATAGAATTTAATTCAAATTTATAAATCATTTTCATTCATTTTAAATCAAATTTCAATTATTTCCGCAATTTCAAATATTAAATTATCGATTTAATTATCCAATTAAATCCTTATATTCGAAATAAAATATTCATTCATCTTATAAAATTAACCTTTGAATATTTAAAATCAATTAAATATATTAATTTCAAATGATTAAAATTCTGGGACGTTACAGTTCGATAATCAACCAATCGATTACCGAGTCAAGACAATTGCTTATACTAATCAATGTTTATATACTTAACTCATTTTCGATATTCCAACTTAACTATTCCTCATCCAAGAGTGAAGCCAAGTAAGTCATAGCACTGGTTGCATATCAAAGCCTTGCCTAGACACTTCATTCTTAAATCTCCAAATAGATAAGTCTACCTCGTCGGCTTTTAGTGTTAATGATAGTATTAATGATTTCCATAAATAAGTAAGAAATAAGCATGACTAACACGTTTTGGACGCCTGACTTAACTATTCTGTAACAACCCGGTATTTCACATCAATTGATAATCGACATTAAACGATTAATATTGTTGCTAATTGCTAATTGAAGTTTTGATTTTTTTAAAATTGAGTTAAAATTCTTTTATAGTTTGTTAAAAGGAATTGTGGGCTTTGAAATTAAAATAGTGGCCCATGTTTTAATTGTGGCCGTGAAAATTTGCAAAGAAAATAACCCGTCCCTCTTTTCCATTTTTCATTTCTTCTGCCCGTTCCTTTTTCTTTTTTTTGCTTTTGTAAAATGGCGGCCTTGCTTTCGTTCCTCTTTGCGCTCAGAAATTAGGGCTTGAGTTTTTAGATCCAAATTAGGGCTTTTGGAAGCACGCCTATGTTGATCGATTCTCTGGTTTGCGTGTTGCCTTGCTCGCTGCTTCTCTGATGATCGACTGTTGGCTTCACTTGCGCTCGTTCGCAGCTGCTCCTCTGTTGATCGAGTTCGATTGATTGTGCGTTCGATTTTCCCTCGGTTGCTACAGCTTCGTCCTGGCTGCTTCGATGTTGGTCGTGCTCGAGGGGACTTCGGCGGCTTCGATTGTGGCAAAGGTGAGTGATTTTTGTCACTCACATTTAATTCATACTTTAGTGTTTTCTGATATGTTAGAAATTGTGACCTTTGCTGCTTGATTTTTTTACTGTTATGCTTTTGGCCATTTGAGTTTGTTTAGATGCCTGTGATGATTTTCGACTTTGTCAATTCGTATTCAATTGTTCGAGATTGATTCTGACCTTTTTATAAGCGTATATTTTCTGACTTGATTCCCACGGTTTTGATTCATTTCGTGGTCACCACGATTTTGACTTTGATCAGAAACACGGCTTTGATTTCCTTTGACTTTTTCCATTTTTATACTGCGTTGATTATTTTGCGTCTGCATTGTTATTCTTCAACTTGTTTAACATCTTGATTCCCACGGCTTCGGCCATCTTTGTGTTCATCCCTGTGAGCTTCGTCTCTGGCCATCTTCTTTGGTTGGTTTAACATGAACTCCACTTGAGCATTGCACTCGTGAATTTTGATGTTGTCTGGTTGTTTGAACTTGTTCATGTGATTCCACGGTAGCATTTGGTATTGCTTCGACCACTGTCTTGCATTCACTCCAAATATTGTTGATACTGGGTTGTATTGAGCTCAACATTGAATTTGTGATATTTGACTGTGGCTCCGTGAATTTCTCCGACTTGACTACAGTATGCTTCCTTGCTTGACTTGATGCCTTGAATTTGAGACGTTTTGTTACCACTGGCTTTGACTTGGTTACACTGCTATGTACTTGTCAGTCTTGTATTTCTCGATGAACTTGGGTAGTTTTCATTTGACCTGTTCTCTGTAGCATATACATGTTTTACTTTGTAGACTTAAGGCTTGTGTTCTTCATACCATGTGTACATGCTTCATTTTAACTTCGAACTGAACTTGGTTTTGCTTCATGATGTACTTGATAAATGCACTTCCCCTGTTTTACTCAAGTCTGCATTATATTGTACCTGTACATGTAGATGTATAACCTGGTTCTTTTGAAGTTTTAGCTTGTACATTTGTTGTTTGTATGTTGCATATATTGCTGTTGAGTTGCTTTATTTTGCACACTACTACTTGTCTGTAGCCTTTGTTGAGTCTTGTCCTGAACTGTAGTTGCATTCACTTCAGTGCTTCATTACTTGAGTCATTTGAGGCATTGCATACATAAGCTTTGATGCTGATTTGATTTGTTGAAGTTTTGCATTTGAGTTAAGTCATGACAACTATGGCTTGACCTTTGCATTCGGTTTATTGTTTGGTGCCTTCTTGAATTTCCAGTCTTTGTATTGACCTTGTGTTGAATCCAGCTTAAACGTTCGGGTTTGACCTTGTGCCCGTTTGTGTACATCATCACTGTAGTGGCAAGGCAGTGCACGCAAGCGTGAACTGCAGCCACATGGTATTGTTTTTATTGATATTCTAATTGATTTTGATTTATGTATCTTTTGCGTATTCCATATGTTGTAGTGGCGAGGAAGTACACGCGTGCGTGTACTGCAGCCCTACCCGTGTTGACCTTTTAATCGATGTTTCAATTGTTTGAATTGATTCGTGTTTCCAATTCAATAATTTGAATTTGTTGATTCGTTGTTTAACACCGTTACGTGTTATATTTACCGTTATCCAATTTCCTTATTTAAGAATCGGATAAGTAAATTTATTGTGACTGTCGTCTAATTTTTATTTAATTATTATTGCTTCTGTGCACTAATAACTGAGTTTGAATTAGACTGACCCGTGTATTATTTTCTTTTGAATTTAATACTCGGGTCAGACCGAGTATTTACAGGTTGTTGATATCCTACTTTGAGTTGCTGCTTGAGCTATGAAGTCTTTTCATTCTTTTTGGAGTAGTCGTTGTCTTAGTATAGGATGTTGTATATTCACATATATTATTTACGATAATGTACTTGTATATTTAACTTCCAGTGTCGACAGTTGTAGTTGTATCATAAGTATTGTATCACCTGTATTGTAACTAACATCAGTTATTGTATATATGAGACTTTCCGTTTTATCTGTGTTCCGCATTTATATTATCTGCGTTATTATTATATTTACTGTCCTAAACTATTATGAACCATCGTAGTTCATTTTATACTGGAATTGGGGTATGTCGATGGGAGTAAATAAATCAGAGATGAAAAATGAAAGAATATATATACCACTCCTATCGAGATAACCAACACTAGTGTAAGGCCTAACTACGGATGGCCGCTCCTCAACAGCCTTATTCTCCGCGCTAGTTGACAACATTACACCGTAGTGTTCTTGGCTAGCGTGGGTATAGAGGTGGGGTGCCACAGCTTGGTATCAGATCCTGGGGTTTATGGACATAATATAAAACATAACTCAGATGGAACATGTGTTACAACTATTTGTCGACTTTTTATTTCTCATATTTAACTATGATTATCTTTGCTTGTTAGGTATAAATTCCTAACGCTTATTTATGTGCATTTGATTTGGATTTCGTGAAAGTATTTTGGCTTCGGCCTCCGTTTGCTTTGCGAACTCAAGTTGAGTTTTTGATGATGATGATTTTGTTCTTGTGTTTTCGGCTTTGAATTGATTTAGCCGATGTTGATTTTGTTCGAATTTGGCCAATTAAAGCTATTTTGACCTCTGGACTTTGTTCCACTTTTGTGCTATGCTATGGGTATCATTGTGTACCTGTTACACTGTGATGAAAAATAGCTCGACCGGTTGCAAATTGAGTTATTTTGATTTTTCACTCAGATCTAGTTCGAATCTTAGCAATTTTGAACTTGATATTTTGTGTTTTCCTTGGCTTGATTTCCATTCGATTTCGGTCACTTTGTTTTTGTGAAATTGCTAATTTCTTGATTTCCAAGACTCTGACTTTGTTTGCCGTTGAATTCTTCGATGATGATGTTGATTCGTTTTGTACTCGACTGTGGCCATTAATTGTTGACTTCGGCATTGACTTGATTTTTATTTTTGTTGAAGTCATTTATGCATTTATGCTCGTTCTACTTTGTTTTTCCAATTGTTAATCGATACTTCTTTTCCGATTAGTTGTTATCACCTTTGTCGACTTTGATAACTTCTATTTCTAGAATTTTTGGGTATTTCTATTTTGACGAATTTGGAATCGAATTCTTTGGATTTTATTCACGTCTTCGAATGTGAATTTTAGTGAATTGATTTGGTTTCCAAATTTAATCGATTCTTGTTAATTCCCCGATTTGTTGCTATCATTTATCAGTGGCTTTGGTGACATTTTCTTCGGGATTTTCGTGAACATGCCTTTTGATGAATTCGGTATCGATTTCCTTGGATTCTATTCACGTCTTCATATGTAAATTCTTGTGATTGATTATTTCTATAATCATTTTTGTGATTTGTCACTTTAAAAATATAAAGGTTTTAATGCTAGTAGTAAATATCAAAACCCTTTCCTCCAAATGATTTCAACACTATTTTATTTACAAAGCTCTTTTCTTAAACCGTTTTCCAATCTACTAGTATATACAAACCTTTACCTCACTCGAATGAGAAATCTAATTAAACGGCTTAGTAAAACAAGTGGTACGAAACGCTTGCGTTCACTACGTCGGCTAATTCTTGGACTTGTTCGATTGAACCTTCTGTGACAATTTTCTAGTGAAGATTCACAGTTTGTTCGTAAATATTTAAGTTAAGCAAGTGGTTATGAGACACGAAGCTAAACTTTTATATTTACTAGCTTAGTGTAATTGACACTTCTCATTGATCATGACGATAGTTTTATGATTTAGACTAGCAATTGTGCGATGTCTCTTTGTTTGCAAGGTTAGACTAGACCTCATTGGTGTGATTCCGACTCACACATATCTCTTTGTCCGCAAGGTTAGTCTAGACACCATTTGTGTGATTCCACTCACAAATACCTTTTTGTTGCGAGGTTAGGCTAGACACCATTTGTGTGATTCCATTCACACATATCTTTTTGCTTTTTGGTTAGCCTAGACACCATTTGTGTGATTCCACTCACACATACCTTTTTGTTGCGAGGTTAGGCAAGACACCATTTGTGTGATTCCATTCACACATACCTTTTTGCTTTTTGGTTAGCCTAGACACCATTTGTGTGATTCCACTCACACATACCTTTTTGTTCCGAGGTTAGGCTAGACACCATTTGTTTGATTCCACTCACACATACCTTTTTGCTTTTTGGTTAGCCTAGACCTCATCTAGGTGATTCCGACTCACCCATATGGGGTAGCTCTCTACGGTCTTCGGACCATTCGTGTGTCAAAATTTAATGGTTAGCCACCATGAGATAGCGTCTCGTTTTGTGATACCGATGTGGTGAGTTTTCATACTCCCGTTTTGTGATAGGCCTTCCCCCCTCTTTGTGTTTTCTGGATTTCTTGTGTAGATTTCTAGAATTTGTGTTTTTTGGATTTCTTGTGTAGATTTCTAGAATTGGTGTTTTCTGGATTTCTTGTGAAGATTTCTAGAATTTGTGCTTCACCAATTTTCGTGAGTTCTATTGATAAGTTTTATCAATTTTTGTGCGTTGGTGAATTTGTGTGTCATTGACTTGTTATGAATACAAGTTTAGGGTATGATACCCCTTTCTATCTTTGAGAAGATTCTTGTGACATTTTTGATGAATGACAATTCATTGGTATTATATTTTGATGCCAATTATTTTGATGAGATTTTGACGTATAAAAATTACTGTCGCTTTGACTTCAGTAACCGTCAATTTTAAAATGGATTTTCAAGCGGTTATCCCGCGATGCTTATTTTGTTGTCCGTTTTTACGGTATTTTGAGAAGTGCAATTTCCTTGTCAAAGTTGCTACTGATGTTGCTGTTTTAATCACGCGTTTTACAAAAATTGTTTCAAAATAAGAATTGTTTTCAACAATTTTTCAGTTTACGTTTTCAAAAGAATGAGGAAGCGATTTAAACGTTTCAGCAAAATCGAGGACTATGACCCCTTTCTTTTACTGATTCGTGTAACGACCCCAATTTTGAATTTAATTTAAATTGATAGTTAATGTATATTTTGAACAAATTTTGAAATAAAATTTGATTTTTGACTTTGGAATCTGAATTTGAAATATTGAATTTGTATTGAATTGGGATTTATAATAAAATAAATGCACATAGTTAAAAATACAAACAAACTAGGCAAATAAAAAAATATAAAAGTAAACATGCAGGCTGAGGAAACAAGTAAACAAAACATAAAGCAAAGCATAAAAATAAAAGTATATATGTACAAAGCAACAAGTACTAAAGAAGAACAATATAATATATTCAAGTATGTAGGCTGTAAACCAGGCATGGAGCAAAGTCAATTCGAGCTTGCCTAGGATCATTTCAGCCTGCGTAAAGTTGTAAGCAATTAATGCAAAGATAACATTCCCTATTCAATACTGTTTCTCTTTTATATATACATCCTCTATACCAGATCGTTTATTTACTTAGCAAGCCTGGAAAAGAAAGAATACAAACATCACCTATTGTGCAAAATATAATATAGCCTGTAGACTTGCTCTCTTATACATCAATTTCCTCTACTTCAATTCATTCATCAAAGCTGAAGTAAATACTACTTCATACTTCAACAAAGATTCAATATTTAGACAATAATTCAATCAACAATAACCAGAGAACCAAAAAGGCTTCAGCTTGCAATTTTTCACAACAGTTCAAGCCATAGTAGCCCTCTGTTCTTCTTCTAGAAATCTATGAGTAACTTCATATTTTAAATTAACCTAAGTTTTAATCTAGTTGCCTGATGAATATTAGAGATTTGGTTTGTGTGAAAAATATATGCATTGCACTGAATTTTGGTGAGATGAAGCCTGCATACTGTTATTTGGATATACCTCTGTTTATGGATTTCAAAACTCTGGGATAATTAAAAAATCATTACAGCTTAATCTATTGATTGTTAAGACAAAGCATATAAACAAAATATGTTTGGTTGAGTATAAAGTAGATTTTAAAATTTAATTCATGTTAAATAAAGTTGATCTGCTCTGGAAAAAACTCAAGAACAGTACAAAGTTAGTACAAGTGACATTTTCAAACATCTTGGATTATCGATTCAAGTTTACAAACTGATTTCTTAATCAAAATTAGGATTTTTAAAGCTTAAATCTAAATTTTCAGATGTGTGATGAGAGAGCAGTTCCTAGTTGAACTAAAATTGCTTTTTAACAAAATCCCAGTGATCGAACGATTTTAAAATGTTGAAATTTTGTCTGAAGCTTGCTTGATCTTCGTAGAATCCAGGAAAAATGGATAAAAAATTATCGATTGCATAAATTATTGTGATGAATCGAATTTAGGGTTTAAAGTGAATTTTGGGTTCGGCCTGATTCTCGTGCTCGCGTGGAGTCAGGGAGGGATCGAGTTTGGTGGGATTTTTGGAGATGGTAGTGCGGACGTAGACGAAGGTCTGGAAGGAGGTGCGGCGCGTTCTGGTGGTCGGAGTTCAAAGCAAGGCGCGTTGACAGGGTTGAGGTGGATCACTGTTGCGTTTCCAGGTTTTGGGTTGAGCTCCTCGAATTTGATTTGGAGATAACTGGGTGGTCCAGATGTTTAGGATGGGTTGCGAGTTTGGTTTGTGACTTGCGGAGATGGCCGCTGATGGTCGGCGTCGACGATCGTGTGTGTACACGTGCACGTGCACGTTTGGGATTCGGTTTGGCCGTGGGTTGCGTCTTTGGAGAAGGATAGGGAGGCTCGGGATGTTGCGTGATTAACTCGATGTCATTCTCGAGTAAAACAGGGGAAGTCTCGGGTGAAGCTTCAAACTGTTTTTTTTTAATTTTTTTTTTATGAAAGTGACGTGGGAAAAGGAGGGGAAGAACTCGAGTCTTGCTCGAGTGAGTGCAGCGTGTTTCCTCGGGTCTGATATTTTGGCCTAAAATATTTAACTATTTGATTTACAAAGTAAATCTTTGATTTAAATTTTATCAAGAATGTTTTTCAAACGTAAGATAGTTAATTTAAATTAAACATAAATTAAGAATGTAATAGATTTTATAATTATGATTAAATAAGTAGTTAAGGTTTAAAATTTGTAATTAAAGATTTATTATAATAATCGTGTGTTTAACCAATTTGAACTCAAGAATTTAATTAACTTTTTAAAGTGAATAAATAAATATGAGTGAATTAGTTAAGTAATTAATTAATTATTAAATGATTTAAAAATTGGAAATTAAGAATAAGTATATCATAATTATAATTAGAGCATGAACTAATTAATGTTTTAAGTAAATAAATAGATTCGTAATTAACTACACAAGTTAATTAATGGATTATTAATAGCTAATTAATTTAGAGAATTTATTATAAATTAATAAATGATTAACAAAGTAATTAATAATTAATAATGGAAAATCAAGGGTTATTAATTAATAATTGAGTGTCATTAATTAATAATTAAAGTTATTAATTAATGATTAAGAGAAGTAATTAAGACTTAATAATTGATTTCAAAATAATTTGTTAATTTAATAATTTGAAAAGGGATAATAATTAATTTGTAATTGATAATCAGGATTGGGTAATAAATTCATAAGTAATTAAGTTGCTTGGAAATAAAGTGAATCAATTAGGATTAAGCAATTAATTGATCTTACTTATAAATGTTTATTGAACGTTTGACTTTACTTATGAATGATTGTATTGTGTAAGGTGCATTGAATTGATTGTCCTATTTGATCTGTGCCATTTTGTTCTATGGATTGAGCTGTGTGTAATGAGCGATTGTGTTAAATCTGTGAATGAGCGATAAACGTTATAGTTTATATCGCTTATCAACTGAATTTCTGTATTTGATCTGTTATGGTTGAATGATGTTGCACTATTGTGTTAAACCCCTGGACCACACCATACACACACAATTATGGATTTCACGAAGAAATCAGTTAAGTCGCAGATTTTTGAAATAGTTTTAAATTTGAATTTTTAAATTCAAATGTTTTGGAAATGGAATCAGAATGAATGTGAAAAGCTTTTGGAATGGAATTTCAAGATAAAACTTATTTTTAAATTACTCGATTAAATTTTTGGAATTTAAATAATTTGATTTAAATTTGAATTCAAAATTAGGAATTGAATTCTATGATTTGAAATTAGGGATTATAAAAAATGTTATGTTAGTTATATACGGTTTGAAACCATATTTAAAGTATTGTTTTGGGAATTCGAATTAAACCAAAGATTGTAACTTGTATAAAAGAAATCGGGTTTATCCAAATTAAAACTGTTGTTTTTAAATGATAAAAAGCTTTTGTTTCAAATCTTATTAAAAGGATTTCAAGTTTAAACTAAAATAGGTTTCCAAGTTATGGATAAATATTTAGAAATGAGTTTTGAAAATGAATATTTGGGAACGATTTGAAAGATATAAGTTAAATCTTGATTTAAAGATTTAATGAATTAAATCCAATTGAAATGGAATTGTTTTGAAAAACGGGAATGAATCTTTGTGAAACTAGGTGAACTTTGTGAAATAAATCTTTTGTTTAAAAGATTTGAAATGGTATTTGGTTTAAACCATTTGAAAGAAAGTTTTGAATTATTAAGTTGTGACTTAATTGAAATCCCATATCCATATGTTTTAAAAATATTTTTCGCTCACTATTCGGTTTAGCCGGGAAAGGACCTTTGTGTCATATAACCCACTCCGAATTTGTGATTCGACGTTATGGATAGCATTTGAAGACCAGTGTTGAAGACCGGGTATTTGCGAGAGCGATAGGATGACCTATCGATTGTCTCTGCACTGAGTCGCGTAGGTATAGAGACTCCCTAAGTGATGGGAAATCCGATCGGGATTGTGAATATCCGGATTGCAAGGACTTCTTTGTAAGTGCCTTCGGTTCTGTTCGAACCTAGAACAGACTTGTATGGATTGTTATGTCTGACATTAGAATTTGAGATATAAAGTTGATTTCTTTCAAATATATTTCTGTTGGTGGCGGAGAATTTATTCTCTTAACTTAACACCCTTCTCTGATACGTACGAGCTCAGAGGTTATGTAGTTGATGGTTATCAGTGATATATTCCCAATTTGGTAATGTGACATGCTGAGTGTTGCTGTGAAGTGATCATTGTTTGATCATTTGTGATAGGATCATTTGTTTGATCATTTATCTTTATGATCATTTCTATGATCATTTGTTGACCCAAAGCACAGCTTTTGTATAAAGCGTGGCTTTGTGGACGTGACTTCGTCGAACCTCACACCCCGGAATGGTCAAAACAGGAAAGATGCGGAAAGGTTATGAGGGGTAGCTCCCTTTAGGGTATGTGCATTTCCTTCTGGAAAAGGGTGGTATCATGGTATGGAGCCCAGATACTTACTCATGTTGAAACACTTTATTTATGATTGTGTGATGTTGGTGACGAGCGCTCGGTTAAAGGTCTCAAAGGACCGGAGGATGGCATACTCGTGTCAGTTGTTACCTAGTTTGAAAGGTAACCCGGCCTTGTGTTGGCAGAGATCCGGTTAGGTTCTCGGGGACGTCCTTCCAGAGGCGTTCTCATGTGGCAATGGGAAGTTCCTTGGCCTGACCATTTGTTGGAAATCCAATTCCCAATACGAAACCCTGTACGGTTTTAGTTGTAGAACCTGCCATTTACTTATGGTGGTCACCACTGTTTAGATGGTAGCTATAGTAGGCGTACGATAATGGTCGTATGTTGGCTAAGATTTATATCTTTACTTTCGAAATAATTTTTCCTACACTATGCACTAGTAATAATATCAAATATTTCTTTTTAATGCGTATCAAGCATCTTTGACTATCATAAGGAGAAATCTCCTCCAATTCTGCATTTTCATTGTGTGTGCGTGCGGGAGGCCTTATGGTAGTCTCATTTCTAAAAAGCATTATGAATTGATTTTTAAATATTTCGTTGTTGTTTTAAAGATAAACTGTTTTTGTTGCTCACACCAATCCCATGACTGATCCGAAGTTTATTGTTTCTTTCCTAAACTCTGAATGCTCATTATTTTCTACATGAGCAGTCTAGAGTTGGGTTTTTCAGATAGCTAGGTTTAGTAGATTATCTGGAGCTAGTTCAGTCTTTGGATGTGGACGAGACTTGCTTGTCTTAGTGAACCGTGATATTGGTTCGAGCTGTTGCTGGATTGATTCTTGGAAATGGAGTTGTAGTTTTTAGAGTTCTTCCTTGAAGACTATCTTAGAGTTATATTGTTCCGCTGCTAGATGTTATCTATTTTCTTTTCCGCTGCTATTTTATTGTATCATATCTCTGATGTATATTTATATCTATTGGATCATCTGTTGTATGAGATATTGTATCAAAGCTGTATATTAATGTATTATACTTTTATTCCGCTGTGTTATTTACTTAATGATGTTATAAGCTCCGACGAATCGGATTTGAACGGTCGAATCTATGGCATTCGAATACGATATGAAGTATGGATGTCGATTTTCGAGCGGGCAAAATTCGAATCGTCACATTTGGTATCAGAGCTAAGGTTAAACTTTAGCTCAGGAGTATAACACATTAAGTAACTCATTAGAGATAGGGCGAAGTATACCCTAGAATGAGTAATCCCTAAGATATCCGTTTTAACGCCTCAGTAAATTCTCTTGCTATCCACTGATAGTATGTATGAGTGCAAGAAGAGAACAAGATAGGGGATAGGGAAATATGACTATAATTGGTCAATACCCTGCAACAGTGGAAATAACTTTCTTATCAATTTCTTTGATTCGTCTTTCCAAATTCTTTTGATTGCTTCGTGATAGCTCGAGAAGTAGTTTTGGTGTGATGGTGGCCCTACGAATTGTTGTTGGAAATTCTTACTTCGTATCTTCATCAATTTCTTATCAGTTCTTCATTTTAAACTTTAATGAATTTGAAATTTAGAATTGAAAATTTTAAATAAATTGGAAATTTTAAATTGATTTAAATTGATTAATGGAATATGAAGGATAAATTTGAATAGTATCGATAAAATGATTTCGTTTAAAACTAAATTTGAAATTCTATTATAATTTCTTGTATCTATTGTTGATATTCTGATTTGAAAAGATATTGGTGAGCCAAATGCAGATTTGGTATCCAGTTTGATTTGAAAAGATATTTCTCTATCTTTCATCTATCTTTGTTGTTTTCGTGCCTGCGAATTTCGAGGACGAAACTCCTTTTAAGGGGGGAAGTCTGTAACGACCCCAATTTTGAATTTAATTTAAATTGATAGTTAATGTAGATTTTGAACAAATTTTGAAATAAAATTTGATTTTTGACTTTGGAATCTGAATTTGAAATATTGAATTTGTATTGAATTGGGATTTATAATAAAATAAATAAAATAAATGCACATAGTTAAAAATACAAGCAAACTAGGCAAATAAACAAATATAAAAGTAAACATGCAGGATGAGGAAACAAGTAAACAAAACATAAAGCAAAGCATAAAAATAAAAGTATCTATGTACAAAGCAACAAGTACTAAGGAAGAACAATATAATATATTCAAGTATGTAGGCTGTAAACCAGGCATGGAGCAAAGTCAATTCGAGCTTGCCTAGGATCATTTCAGCCTGCATAAAGTTGTAAGCAATTAATGCAAAGATAACATTCCCTATTCAATACTGTTTCTCTTTTATATATACATCCTCTATACCGGATCGTTTATTTACTTAGCAAGCCTGGAAAAGAAAGAATACAAACATCACCTATTGTGCAAAATATAATATAGCATGTAGACTTGCTCTCTTATACATCAATTTCCTCTACTTCAATTCATTCATCAAAGCTGAAGTAAATACTACTTCATACTTAAACAAAGATTCAATAGTTAGACAATAATTCAATCAACAATAACCAGAGAACCAAAAAGGCTTCAGCTTGCAATTTTTCACAGCAGTTCAAGCCATAGCAGCCCTCTGTTCTTCTTCTAGAAATCTGTGAGTAACTTCATATTTTAAATTAACCTAAGTTTTAATATAGTTGCCTGATGAATATTAGAGATTTGGTTTGTGTGAAAAATATATGCATTGCACTGAATTTTGGTGAGATGAAGCCTGCATACTGTTATCTGGATATACCTCTGTTTATGGATTTCAAAAATCTGGGATAATTCAAAAATCATTACAGCTTAATCTGTTGATTGTTAGGACAAAGCATATAAACAAAATATGTTTGGTTGAGTATAAAGTAGATTTTAAAATTTAATTCATGTTAAATAAAGTTGATCTGCTCTAGAAAAAACTCAAGAACAGTACAAAGTTAGTACAAGTGACGTTTTCAAACATCTTGGATTATCGATTCAAGTTTACAAACTGATTTCTTAATCAAAATTAGGCTTTTTAAAGCTTAAATCGAAATTTTCAGATGTGTGTTGAGAGAGAAGTTGCTAGTTGAACTAAAATTGCTTTTTAACAAATTCCCAGTGATCAAACGATTTTAAAATGTTGAAATTTTGTCTGAAGCTTGCTTGATCTTCGTAGAATCCAGGAAAAATGGATAAAAAATTATCGATTGCATTAATTATTGTGATGAATCGAATTTAGGGTTTAAAGTGAATTTTGGGTTCGGCCTGATTCTCGTGCTCGCGTGGAGTCAGGGAGGGATCGAGTTTGGTGGGATTTTTGGAGATGGCAGTGTGGACGTAGACGAAGGTCTGGAAGGAGGTGCGGCGCGTTCTGGTGGTCGGAGTTCAAAGCAAGGCGCGTTGACAGGGTTGAGGTGGATCACTGTTGCGTTTCCAGGTTTTGGGTTGAGATCCTCGAATTTGATTTCGAGATAACTGGGTGGTCCAGATGTTTGGGATGGGTTACGAGTTTGGTTTATGACTTGCAGAGATGGCCGTTGATGGTCGGCGTCGGCGATCGTGCGTGTACATGTGCACGTGCACGTTTGGGATTCGGTTTGGCCGTGGGTTGCGTCTTTGGGGAAGGAGAGGGAGTCTCGGGCTGTTGCGTGATTAACTCGAAGTCATTCTCGAGTAAAATAGGGGAGGTCTCGGGTGAAGCTTCAAATTGTTTTTTTTAATTTTTTTTTATGAAAGTGACGTGGGAAATGGAGGGGAAGAACTCGAGTCTTGCTCGAGTGAGTGCAGCGTGTTTCCTCGGGTCTGATATTTTGGCCTAAAATGTTTAACTATTTGATTTACAAAGTAAATCTTTGATTTAAATTTTATCAAGAATGTTTTTCAAACGTAAGATAGTTAATTTAAATTAAACATAAATTAAGAATGTAATAAATTTTATAATTATGATTAAATAAGTAGTTAAGGTTTAAAATTTGAAATTAAAGATTTATTATAATAATCGTGTGTTTAACCAATTTGAACTCAAGAATTTAATTAACTTTTTAAATTGAATAAATAAATATGAGTGAATTAGTTAAGTAATTAATTAATTATTAAATGATTTAAAAATTGGAAATTAAGAATAAGTATATCATAATTATAATTAGAGCATGAACTAATTAATGTTTTAAGTAAATAAATAGATTCGTAATTAACTACACAAGTTAATTAATGGATTATTAATAGCTAATTAATTTAGAGAATTTATTATAAATTAATAAACGATTAACTAAGTAATTAATAATTAATAATGGAAAATCAAGGGTTATTAATTAATAATTGAGTGTCATTAATTAATAATTAAAGTTATTAATTAATGATTAAGAGAAGTAATTAAGACTTAATAATTGACTTCAAAATAATTTATTAACTTAATAATTTGAAAAGGGATAAGAATTAATTTGTAATTAATTATCAGGATTGGGTAATAAATTCATAAGTAATTAAGTTGCTTGGAAATAAAGTGAATCAATTAGGATTAAGCAATTAATTGATCTTACTTATAAATGTTTATTGAACGTTTGACTTTACTTATGAATGATTGTATTGTGTAAGATGCATTGAATTGATTATCCTATTTGATCTATGCCATTTTGTTCTATGGATTGAGCTGTGCGTAATTTATTCATTTACTTATGATACATCTGTATATTATCAGTAAATCTGTGAATGAGCGATAAACGTTATAGTTTATATCGCTTATCCACTTTATTTCTGTATTTGATCTGTGATGGTTGAATGATGTTGCACTATTGTGTTAAACCCCTGGACCACACCATACACACACAATTATGGATTTCACGAAGAAATCAGTTAAGTCGCAGATTTTTGAAATAGTTTTAAATTTGAATTTTTAAATTCAAATGTTTTGGAAATGGAATCAGAATAAATGTGAAAAGCTTTTGGAATGGAATTTCAAGATAAAACTTATTTTTAAATTACTCGATTAAGTTTTTGGAATTTAAATAATTTGATTCAAATTTGAATTCAAAATTAGGAATTGAATTCTATGATTTGAAATTAGGGATTAAAAAAATGCTATGTTAGTTATATACGGTTTGAAACCATATTTAAAGTATTGTTTTGGGAATTCGAATTAAACCAAAGATTGTAACTTGTATAAAAGAAATCGGGTTTATCCAAATTAAAACTGTTGTTTTTAAATGATAAAAAGCTTTTGTTTCAAATCTTATTAAAAGGATTTCAAGTTTAAACTAAAATAGGTTTCCAAGTTATGGATAAATATTTAGAAATGAGTTTTGATAATGAATATTTGGGAACGATTTGAAAGATATAAGTTAAATCTTGATTTAAAGATGTAATGAATTAAATCCAATTGAAATGGAATTGTTTTGAAAAACGGGAATGAATCTTTGTGAAACTAGGTGAACTTTGTGAAATAAATCTTTTGTTTAAAAGATTTGAAATGGTATTTGGTTTAAACCATTTGAAAGAAAGTTTTGAATTATTAAGTTGTGACTTAATTGAAATCCCATATCCATATGTTTTAAAAATATTTTTCGCTCACTATTCGGTTTAGCCGGGAAAGGACCTTTGTGTCATATAACCCACTCCGAATATGTGATTCGACGTTATGGATAGCATTTGAAGACCAGTGTTGAAGACCGGGTATTTGCGAGAGCGATAGGATGACCTATCGATTGTCTCTGCACTGAGTCGCGCCGGTATAGAGACTCCCTAAGTGATGGGAAATCTGTTCGGGATTGTGAATATCCAGATTGCAAGGACTTCTTTGTAAGTGCCTTCGGTTCTGTTCGAACCCGGAACAGACTTGTATGGATTGTTATGTCTGACATTACAATTTGAGATATAAAGCTGATTTCTTTCAAATATATTTCTGTTGGTGGCGGAGAATTTATTCTCTTAGCTTAACACCCTTCTCTGAGACGTACGAGCTCAGAGGTTATGTAGTTGATGGTTGTCAGTGACATATTCCCAATTTGGTAATGTGACATGCTGAGTGTTGCTGTGAAATGATCATTGTTTGATCATTTGTGATAGGATCATTTGTTTGATCATTTGTCTTTATGATCATTTCTATGATCATTTGTTGACCCAAAGCACAGCTTTTGTATAAAGCGTGGCTTTGTGGACGTGACTTCGTCGAACCTCACACCCCGGAATGGTCAAAACAGGAAAGATGCGGCAAGGTTATGAGGGGTAGCTCCCTTTAGGGTATGTTCATTTCCTTCTGGAAAAGGGTGGTATCATGGTATGGAGCCCAGATACTTACTCATGTTGAAACAATTTATTTATGATTGTGTGATGTTGGTGACGAGCGCTCGGTTAAAGGTCCCAAAGGACCGGGGGATGGCATACTCGTGTCATCTGTTACCTAGTTTGAAAGGTAACCCGGCCTTGTGTTGGCAGAGATCCGGTTAGGTTCTTGGGGACGTCCTTCCAGAGGCGTTCTCATGTGGCAATGGGAAGTTCCTTGGCCTGACCATTTGTTGGAAATCCAATTCCCAATACGAAACCCTGTACGGTTTTAGTTGTAGAACCTGCCATTTACTTATGGTGGTCACCACTGTTTAGATGGTAGCTATAGTAGGCATACGATAATGGTCGTATGTTGGCTAAGATTTATATCTTTACTTTCGAAATAATTTTTCCTACACTATGCACTAGTAATAATATCAAATGTTTCTTTTTAATGCGTATCAAGCATCTTTGACTATCATAAGGAGAAATCTCCTCCAATTCTGCATTTTCATTGTGTGTGTGTGCGGGAGGCCTTATGGTAGTCTCATTTCTAAAAAGCATTACGAATTGATTTTTAAATATTTCGTTGTTGTTTTTAAAGATAAACTGTTTTTGTTGCTCACACCAGTACCATGACTGATCCGAAGTTTATTGTTTCTTTCCTAAACTCTGGGTGCTCATTATTTTCTACACGAGCAGTCTAGAGTTGGGTTTTTCAGATAGCTAGGTTTAGTAGATTATCTGGAGCTAGTTCAGTCTTTGAATGTGGACGAGACTTGCTTGTCTTGGTGAACCGTGATATTGGTTCGAGCTGTTGCTGGATTGGTTCTTGGAAATGGAGTTGTAGTTTTCGGAGTTCTTCCTTGAAGACTATCTTAGAGTTATATTGTTCCGCTGCTGGATGTTATCTATTTTCTTTTCCGCTGCTATTTTATTGTATCATATCTCTGATGTATATTGATATCTATTGGATCATCTGTTGTATGAGATATTGTATCAAAGCTGTATATCAATGTATTATTCTTTTATTCCGCTGTGTTATTTACTTAATGATATTATAAGCTCCGGCGAATCGGATTTGAACGGTCGAATCTATGGCATTCGAATACGATATGAAGTATGGATGTCGATTTTCGAGCAGGCAAAATTCGAAACGTCACAATTCGTTTAATTCCGGACTTGTGCATTTGAGAATGTGAAATATTATTTTCGGAATACACAATTTTGCACTTTCAAGGAAACGATGAAGAGAATTAAACGATTTAGTAAAACTCGTGGTTATGGGACATGTATGTTTGCTATTTTGGTTAATTCCGGACTCGTTAATTGAAATATTTATGATTTCTGATTATCGTTTTTGATAATCGGATATTTGTGATTTTTCATTATCGTTTTTAATAATTGGATATTTGTGATTTCTGATTATCTTTTTTGATAATCGGATATTTGTGATTTTTGTTTATCGTTGTTGATAATCGGATAATTGTGGTTTCTGATTATCGTTTTTGATAATCGGATAATTATTGATTTTGATTATCTTTTTGATAATTGAATATTTGTTGTTTCTGATTATCGTTTTTCGATAATCGGATATTTGTGATTTTTGATTATCGTTTTTGATAATCGGATGTTTGTGATTTCTGATTTATCGTTTTTGATAATCAGATATTTGTTGTTTCTGATTATCGCTTGTGATAATTAGATATTTGAGATTTAATTATTGTTTTTGATAATTAAATATTTGTTGTTTCCGATTATCGTATTTGATAATTGGATATTTGTTGATTTGAGGTTTCTAATTATCGTTTTTGGTAATTAGATATTTGCAATTTTGCGACTTGTGATTTTTGTTTTCTAATTATCTTTGTTGATAATTAGATTTTGCTGTCTTCTAATTATCGTATCGATGATTAGATATTGCTGTTTTGTGATTTCTGTATTCTAATTATCTATTTGATAATTAAATTTTGTAGAGAATTTTTGAATTTCTTTTATGAAATTAAAAGATTTCTTTGGTGTTTATATTGTACTACGCCGGTGTACCGGCTCAATTTTCTGCTATTCATGACATTTTCCACGTCTTCCAATTACGGAAATGCCTTAGGGATTTCTGATTTTTATTCTTGAGCCCAGTGTTATTGAAGGAATGGAAGTTTTTCCTATTTGACTTTTGAGCAACCTTCTATTCACATCATTGCTCCGGGGGTGTAGCACCTCCGAAATAAAGAAGTTTTTCTTGCGGAAGTTCAATGGTTCTCAAATCCTAAGGATTGCACTTAGGAATCCTGAGAATTCATCGAGCAAACACGCTCAGGCTTGTGATGATGTTCTTTCAAGCTCTTTATGGTGAACTTCCTATTTCAAATTTCTTCATCTTGTGATGATGTTCTTTATGGTTGTTACCATTTGTTCATTTATTCCTTATGATTGCGAGGATGCAATTTCTTTAAGGAGGGGAGTCTGTGACAACCCGGTATTTCGCATCAATTGATAATCGACATTAAACGATTAATATTGTTGCTAATTGCTAATTGAAGTTTTGATTTTTTTAAAATTGAGTTAAAATTCTTTTATAAACTGTTAAAAGGAATTGTGGGCTTTGAAATTAAAATAGTGGCCCATGTTTTAATTGTGGCCGTGAAAATTTGCAAAGCAAATAACCCATCCCTCTTTTCCATTTTTCATTTCTTCTGCCCGTTCCTTTTTCTTTTTTTTTTTGCTTTTGTAAAATGGCGGCCTTGCTTTCATTCCTCTTTGTGCTCTGAAATTAGGGCTTGAGTTTTTAGATCCAAATTAGGGCTTTTCAAAGCACGCCTGTGTTGATCGATTCTCTGGTTTGTGTGTTGCCTTGCTTGCTGCTTCTCTGATGATCGACTGCTGGCTTCACTTGCGCTCGTTCGCAGCTGCTCCTCTATTGATCGAGTTCGACAGATTGTGAGTTCGATGTTTCCTCGGTTGCTACGGCTTCGTCCTGGCTGTTTCGATGTTGGTCGTGCTCGAGGGGACTTTGGCTGCTTCGATTGTGGCAAAGGTGAGTGATTTTTGTCACTCACATTTAATTCATACTTTAGTGTTTTCTGATATGTTAGAAATTGTGACCTTTGCTGCTTGATTTTTTTCAATGTTATGCTTTCGGCCATTTGAGTTTGTTTACATGCCTGTGATGATTTTCGACTTTGTCAATTCGTATTCAATTGTTCGAGATTGATTCTGACCTTTTCATATGCGTATATTTTCTGACTTGATTCCCATGGTTTTGATTCATTTCGTGGTCACCACGATTTTGACTTTGATCAGAAACACGGCTTTGATTTCCTCTGACTTTTTCCATTTTTATATTGTGTTGATTATTTTGCGTCTGCATTGTTATTCTTCGACTTGTTTAACATCTTGATTCCCACGGCTTCGGCCATCTTTGTGTTCATACCTGTGAGCTTCGTCTCTGGCCATCTTCTCTGGTTGGTTTAACCTGAACTCCACTTGAGCATCGCATTCGTGAATTTTGATGTTGTCTGGTTATTCGAACTTGTTCATGTGATTCCATGGAAGCATTTGGTATTGCTTCGACCACTGTCTTGCATTCACTCCAAATATTGTTGATACTGGGTTGTATTGAGCTCGACATTGAATTTGTCATATTTGACTATGGCTCCGTGAATTTCTCTGACTTGACTCCAGTATGCTTCCTTGCTTGACTTGATGCCTTGAATTTGAGACGTTTGGTTGCCACTGGCTTTGACTTGGTTACACTGCTATGTACTTGTCAGTCTTGTATTTCTCGATGAACTTGGGTAGTTTTCATTTGACCTGTTCTCTGTAGCATATACATGTTTTACTTTGTAGACTTAAGGCTTGTGTTCTTCATACCATGTGTACATGCCTCATTTTAACTTCGAACTGAACTTGGTTTTGCTTCATGATGTACTTGATAAATGCACTTCCCCTGTTTTACTCAAGTCTGCATTATATTGTACCTGTACTTGTAGATGTATATCCTGGTTCTTTTGAAGTTTTAGCTTATGCATTTGTTGTTTGTATGTTGCATACATTGTTGTTGAGTTGCTTTATTTTGCACACTGCTACTTGTCTGTAGCCTTTGTTGAGTCTTGTCCTGAACTGTAGTTGCATTCACTTCAGTGCTTCATTACTTGAGTCATTTGAGGCATTGCATACATAAGCTTTGATGCTGATTTGATTTATTGAAGTTTTGCATTTGAGTTGAGTCATGACAACTATGGATTGACCTTTGCATTCAGTTTATTGTTTGGTGCCTTCTTGAATTTCCAGTCTAAGCATTGACCTTGTGTTGAATCCAGCTTAAACGCTCAGGTTTTACCTTGTGCCCGTTTGTGTACATCATCACTGTAGTGGCATGGCAGTGCACGCAAGCGTGAACTGCAACCACACGGTATTGTTTTTATTGATATTCTAATTGCTTTTGATTTATGTATCTTTTGCGTATTCCATATGTCGTAGTGGCGAGGCAGTACACGCGTGCGTGTACTGCAGCCCTACCCGTGTTGACCTTTTAATTGATGTTTCAATTGTTTGAATTGATTCGTGTTTCCAATTCAATAATTTGAATTTGTTGATTCGTTGTTTAACACCGTTACGTGTATATTTACCATTATCCGATTTCCTTATTTAAGAATCGGATAGGTAAAATTATTGTGACTGTCGTCTAATTTTTATTTAATTATTATTGCTTCTGTGCACTAATAACTGAGTTTGAATTAGACTGACTCGTGTATTATTTTCTTTTGAATTAATACTCGGGTCAGACCGAGTATTTACAGGTTGTTGATATCCTACTTTGAGTTATTGCTTGAGCTATGAAGTCTTTTCATTCTTTTTGGAGTAGTCGTTGTCTTAGTATAGGATGTTGTATATTCATGTATATTATTTACGATAATGTACTTGTATATGTAACTTCCAGTGTCGACAGTTGTAGTTGTATCATATGTATTGTATCACATGTATTGTAACTGACATCAGGTATTGTATATATGAGACTTTCCGTTTTATCTGTGTTCCGCATTTATATTATCTGTGTTATTATTATATTTACTGTCCTAAACTATTATGAACCATCGTAGTTCGTTTTATACTGGAATTGGGGTATGTCGATGGGAGTAAATAAATCAGAGATGAAAAATGAAAGAATATATATACCACTCCTATCGAGATAACCAATACTAGTGTAAGGCCTAACTACGGATGGCCGCTCCTCAACAGCCTTATTCTCTGCGCTAGTTGACAACATTACACCGTAGTGTTCTTGGCTAACGTGGGTATGGAGGTGGGGCTTCACATATTCCTCGGTCAACAGGGAGCCAGTAAGTTAGAGCTCTATTGCTCATATCCCTACTTGAACATCAATCTCAACTCTCACAAGTTGTTAAGTCTATTTCATTGGCTTTTAGTGTTAAGCATAGTTAATTACTTTTCTTGTAAGTAATTTAACAATTAACTGTTTGGCTATTAAGCAACTCTAACTCCTTTTTAAACCCTTTTTCTATACTTTTAAAACCCTTTTTAAAATGATATATATGTATAGTGATTTATTTGTAAAACCTAATATTCAAATAAACAAGTTTAAAGATACTTTATCACATAAGATATAAAACAGTCAACACATATTCTAAAAACTATATATACTTAAAAATCGTTTTAGAATAATTTATAACACTTAGAGTAGATTTTAAAATATTTGTCCAAATATTACTTGAAAATAGCAACTTTTTAAATTCCTTAAAAACTTGGAAAAAAAAGTTTTCATTATAATAACCTCTTCATTAAAAATTCACAACTAATTTTAAAAATTCATAAATATCCCAAACTAATTTTTAAATACTATAATAAGAGTTAGTAAACAATTTTAAAAATAATGAAACAAAATACTTAAATTTAAATATCTTGTCAAACCTTTTAACTCCAAAACCTATGCCAAACGGGCGGTTTTGCACAAGCGAAATTTTGTCCGGTTATCAAAAGTTATTTAACCTTTTACTATCCAAACATTTTATGGAAACATGCATACATATTAAAAATTACAAATATGGTGAGAAAACACCAAGGATCTCTCTATAAAGTTGCATAGAAATCGCCAAAAAAAGCAATTCACAAGTGCATCTAAAACGACTGTTGTAATGACTCATAAATTTTCGATGATTTAAATTGTTAATCCAATAAGATTTTGGTAATTAAATTTGGAAGAAATGAAAATATATAATTTAATAATGAAATGAATACTGAAACGAAGTAACAAATGATAATTAAAGTTAATAATTAACAATTTGAATGAAACTGCAATAATTTGAAATATTGTAAATTATATACTTGGTTATAAATCGATATAAGAAAACAAATGCAAACATTAAATTAATAAATGAAATAGTATGAAATCATTGATCATTGAATAAAATTTGGGTTATATAAGAATTGTAACATTTATTTTCGAATAATGTGTTCATAAGTGAGATTAAAGTTTTTGGTAAAGATTGTTGTTGGTTGCCTGTTTATTTGCTCTATTCAATAGAAATGGGAAATAAATTAAAATTAAAGGAACTTTAATGTTATATTAATAAGATTAATCCAATAAATGAAAGTGTGAATGTAATAAAATAAATGAGAAATGTAAATTTATTCATAAGGTGATAACCGACTTAATAAAAGAATGAAATCGAGATAAATAAATTAATTGAGACTTTAATTGTATTAATGTGTAAAATGGACCAAAACTTAACAATATGGAAATATAACAGTTAATACAAATTTAAGATGTAAATAAGAGTATATTAATGTAATGGAACGTAAAACTAATGTAACTTTGTTTATCGAATAATAATTGATCTAAATAAAAAAGGGATTGAAATTAAACCAAATCAATTTATTATAAATAATTGGAATCAATTACAGTTGGAATTAAACACTGCAATTAATAAAATATTTAACAATGAAATTGATATAGAGATTTGTTTTAGAGGATTATAAATTACTAAGTGATCTAAGGTGGTAGAAATTGTGAATTATAAAATTTGAATTGAAAGAGATTTAATTAATTTAATATTAATTTATTTAATTAACTAAAAATAGCCATTTTGTCCACTGTCTTGGATTTCGATGAAACCAGTTTCATCAGATCCATAATGTGAATTATTACGGGATTTCAAGTTTCGTATCGATTGGACTTGTCGTTTGACCGTGCGGGCTTGAAACGCATAGAAATCAATTTAATTGAAATCAATTGAAATCAATTTGAAATAAGCTGATTTTACCGTAACTTATTCATACGATGGAATTAGGACTTGAAACCTATTCCATTGAGTTTAAAATATTTGAAAACATCTATTTTGATATATGGGTTGACCCATTTTCGTTCCGGGTCGAAACGACCTTTTTTGGTCATTTATCGCTCAAAGCCCAAAACGATCGAGCCCATTTGTCTCTATTTTGTTCTACCTATATATACCTCGTTATAAACCCTAATTCATTCTAATTCTCATTTGGCTATACAAACATCTCCTTCTCAACTCCTCATCCCAATGGTAGACAAACCAGTTTTCAAATTGCAAATTCAAAATCAAATTCAAATCCCGAAATCAAACTCCTCAAAAAAATCCAAAAAAATTATGTAATCGAAGATCTCAATGATATGAATCTGCATCTGGCATCTATTTTTGCATATGAGCTCGAGTCAACCAGAAATCGCGGTCAAGCCATAATTAGGGGTTTTGATTTCGTCATCAATCGACGAAATTGATTGAGGGGTTTCGTGGAGATGTCGCGTGTCGTAGCTTGGTGACCGATTGGGTTAGTTTGGCCTGAGGCGGTAGGAAAATGGCGATTAGGGTTTGAAAAAAAATCGACTGCGCATGTGTTTGAGGACCGATCACGGGCGGAGGGGCTTGAGTGGATGAGGCTCGTCTAGCTGAGCTCGACGGTGGGATGGGTGGAGGTCCTAGTGGCCTACGGCAGAAGCAATGGCCGGTCAACGGTGGCTCTGAACGATAGTCAGCTTCGTTCGGCTTGCATTCGATTTGTCTGGAGAAGATGGTTCTTGGGTGACATAGTGCTAGAGGATAGGTCAGTGCTTGTTTTTTTTATCTTAATTTCTTTTCTAAACTTCAACTCGTTCTAACTCGAATAACTTTTGCATACGAGGTCCAATTCACACACGGTTTTTTCCACTAGGATCGTATCAAAATTCCGGACATTTTGACCCTTGTTTGGATGAATTCTGAGGCTGTTTGAATTTTGGATTTAAATTGGATTTAAATTCAATTTAAATTTAAAGGTGAGTGTTTTAACCCACTCACAAGTTCTAAAATTTCTTATGTTTGTTAAATTAATTTATGATGTGATTAGAAATTTATTTATGGCTATTTGTTATATTTTAATCATCATCTTGGTTAATTTGAATTTATTTGAATTAAATCGTTATTTAATTTATTATTGAATATAAATTGCCAGTTAAATACTTGCTATTGATTATCAATTCTACATTGATATTTATTGATTGATTTGGATGATGATTATGATGGATACCGACTTTTGAATTTGGATGAATGGATGTTATATTTTATATCATTATAAACTGCAAGTTTGTTATGGAATTTTTATTTATTTCGGGGTTGCGGTTCGAAATGATATATAACCGTAAAATTTTAAATTGCGGATTGAAATGATAAATATCCGTATCACTTAACCCTTGGGGAGAAAATCATATACAGACACCGAATTGGTTAAACTAAATTATTTTAAAATCCTTAAATTTTGGATTTAATCAATTGATGTTTTAAAATAAAATTTGATTTATATAAATTGAAGTATTATAAAGAAATCAAGTTTGTGTTGAAATGCGAATTGGATTAAAAAGGAATTTCTTTGAGAAATTAAATTGGAAGTTTGAAGTTAAACTTTTATGTATAAATGAAATTCTATCGAAATTGAGTAATTTAATTTATTTGAAAATAAATTTGAAATATTTTGAAATTGGGGTAATCTGGATTGATATTTGAACATGGATTTAAATGATATGAAATTCGATAGTTTATTGAAATTTGGTTTGTCGATTTGGAAATTTGTTATGGTCCAAATATGTTGAAATGAAGTGAATATTTAATTTTGTTTTAATTTTAAACTCATATTTTTAAGTAAACTATTTAAAATATGTTATTTTAAAATTTTCTAATTATTAAGATTTTCAAATTTATTCGAACTATTTACGGGTATTAACTATATATACTATTTCGATCTATGTTAAAACCAATTTAATTTATTTTAAAAACTAACTAAAACGCTTTTAATTTATTTTAAATCTAATTAATCTATTTTAAGCTATTTAATCTATTTTTATTGTATTTAATCTACTTTAAATCTATTTAATTACCATAAATCAATTTAAAAGCATTTTCTTATAATTAAACTGTTTAGAGCATTTTAACTATTTAGAACTATTTAAACTAATTTTTAAATTTCCAAACTAAGTACATGGAAGAGTCTGTATTCATTTCACTTTGTTTAAAATGAGAATAAGGTTAAATGACGTTATAACCTAAGTTGGAATTTTGAATGTTATAATAAATCGAAGTGATGATTTTGAAGCAAGAACTTAACCTGTTTTGGAAATATGATTTTGGAAACGATAATGATTTGAAAGTGATATGGTTTTGAGAACACGATATTTTGATATAAATTGTGAATTTGACTTTGAAAGGAAATGTATAATTATCGAACTTTGATTTCAAATGCAAATATGATTTCAAAAGTATGTAATGATTTCGAAAGTGATATGATTTGAATCGAATATGATATTTTGACATCAATTATTAAATGATTTTGGAAATGTAAAAGAACCATCTGGTGCGTAACAAGCGAATGGTTGTCAAAGAAACCGGGAGAGGATGTTGTCATACTCTCTACCAATACCGATAACCACTTTGACAACTGTGTATGCGGTGGAGGTTCCAGAATGAAGTAGGATGGTGGCGACGATCCTAAAGATATATTTATGTGGACCTATGTAACATTCCCGTTTTTAAATCTGAATGAAATGTCTTTTCAATATTTTTTTCTAATTTCAAATTTGTTTGAATGTTCAGTCTACTTAATTCATATTTTTAGTCAATTGAATATTCATAATGTCTATTTTTCTAAACGGTCACCACTTTTCAACGAACAGAAACATCGGTTAATTCAACAGATGTTTCCATGTCACTTGGCCGAATCGTTTCACTAATAGTTACAAATATAAATAGCCTTTATTTAGTTTGCAGAACACAACATTGTTATTTGATTCTAATCTATGTTCTCGCAAACTATTTTCTACAAATTGCTATCATAAACGCTCTCAATTCATGTACACATTCAATTACAAATTCATTTTTGATTGCAGTTCCATCCAATTTTCATGTACTACATGATATATCACAAAGGACAAGATTATAGGAAGGGTGTACGTTATTGACTTATCAGTGCTATTTAGGATCATACTCAGTCAGAAACAACTTTACTATTTGTATTATAGAAGCCTTGTTTGGTTGCTCAGGCGGTAGAAGTCCTATTCGGTTATCTAGGCGGTTGAAGTCCTAAACGGTTGCTCAGGCAGTGTAGTGCCCGTTCCTCTATGTTAAGAGAGGGTTGCGGGTTAAATTCCAAAAGGAGTCTGAGACTGGACGTAGAACGGAAGTACGAGCCAGTATAAAAATCCCTGGTGTCATTTACTTTATTGTTTACTTTTTATACTCACATTCCACATTAGTAGATAATTGATTTTATATTCCATATTACGATCTATAGCAGCACTTTCAGTGATCACGATAGAGAATTTGAAAATGAATTATTTACAAACTTTTGTAATAAGAATGGAATTACTCGTAATTTTTCATTTCAACGAACACCACAACTAAAAGGAGTAGTCGAAAGAAAAAATCGCACCTTACAAGAATGTGCTCGAACTCTCCTAAGTGCAAGTGGCTTACCAAAGAATTTTTAGGCCGAAACAGTTGCTTCTATGTGTTATGAACTGTTCTTCAAAAAGAAACCAAAAGTATCATTTTTTATGAATATTTGGATCTAATTGGTTTATTCTAAATACAAAAGATAATCTTGGAAAATTCGATTCAAAAGCTGATGAAGGAATTTTTTTGGATATTCCGATTAATGTAAAGCTTACAGAATTTTTAACAAACAAACGAAAGTTATAGAAGCAAGTCTTTATGTCTTGTTTAATGGAAACCTCAAAAATATAAGTAAAGATGACGAAGAAATTTTTGATACTAATCAAAATAATATGATTGAAAATAATAATACTCAAAATAATATGATTGAAAATAATAATGATAAAAATAACAATGATTTGAAATCACCACTCCGCATCTTAAAAGATCATCCTATTGATAACATAATTGGAAATCTTGATAACAAAGTTTCGACTAGAAGGCAAATATATCAGATGAGTAATGTAGTATTTATATCTAATTTTTAACCAAAAAATTATAAGGAAAGATCAAATGATGATTTTTGGATTTTAGCAATGCAAGAAGAACTTAATCAATTTGAATGAAATAATGTTTGGGAATTAACACCAAGACCAAATGATCAATCAGTAATTGGAAAAAATGAATTTTTTTAAAAAAGCCGACGAAGTAGAAATATTATACGTAATAAAGCAAGATTAGTGGCATGGGGATACAATCAAGAAGAAGGCATTGATTATGAAGAGACTTTTGCACCTATAGCATGTCTTGAAGCCATAAGAATATTACTTGCGTTTGCGTGTCATCATAACATTAAGCTGTTTCAAATCAATGTTAAAAGTGCTTTCTTTAACGGTTTTATAAAAGAAAATATTTATGTAAAACAACCACCACTATTTGTTCATGAAAATTAGCCAGATCATGTTTTTAAACTTAAAAAAGCATTATACGGTTTAAAACAAGCACCTCGATCTTGGTATGATCGATTAAAATCACATTTAATTAATTCTAGTTTTCAAATTTGTAAAATAGATATAACATTATTTATTAAAGTAGAACAAAAGGATATATTAATTGTTCGAATTTATGTTAATGCCATTATATTTGGATCTACTAACGAAAATTTAAGTAATGAATTTTCTACAATAATGACAAATGAATTCGAAATGTCTCATATGGGTGAATTAAATTTCTTTTTAGGATTAGAAATAAAACATTTAGATAATGGAATTTTTATAAATCGATAAAAATACTATAAAGAACTACTAAAACATTTTGGAATGGATAATACAATAAGTAAACCCACTCCATGAGTACTTCTACTCATCTAGACAAAGATGAACGTGGAAAAAGTTTGATCAAAAACCATATCGAAGCATGATAGGATCCTTACTATACTTAACCACTAGTAGACCAGATTATGATGAGTGTTTGATTATGTGCAAGATTTCAAGCACAACCTAAAGATTCACATCATCAGGCAGTTAAATAGATTTTACAATATTTAGCCAACACTAAAGATTATGGACTATTTTACCTAAAAGGCAGTACGTTTGAACTTGTATCTTACAGTGATGCATATTTTGGTGGATGTAAATCGAACAGAAAAGGTACAAGTGGCACATGTCACTTTATTGGTCAATCCTTATTTTTGTTGTTTCGTAAAAAGAAAATTTAAGTTTCTCTTTTAACATGTAAAGCCGAATATATTTCTACAATCTTAGCTTGTGCTTAAGTAATACATATGCAACAAACACTTAAAGACTATGGAAAAATAATAAACAAATCTTCAATATATTGCGATAGTACTAGTGCCGTAAATTTATCTAAAAATCTAATTAATCATTCTGGGAAAAACATATAGATATTCGTTACAATTTTTTGAAAGATAAAGTTGAAAAAGAAATAACAACTCTAAAACTTATTAATACCAAAAATCAAATAGCTGATATTTTTACAAAGCAATTAAGTGAACAAACTTGTTAAGTTAAGACGGGATCTAGGAATTTGTTCATACAATGACTTGAAATTTATAGAAATAATGTTTAGTTCGCTTGAATCTATATGAAATTTCAAATAAAAATTAATTTTATAACTTTGAATTAACCACTACCACATAATTTTTTTAATAACAACCATTTAAAAATAAGTGATCAAATAACAACCATTTAAAATCCTATGATTTGACTCATTTTTCTCAACTTCTTCTCTAAATATAGCGAAATTTTATTTTATAAATTCAGTTATATACTAATTAAAAATAGATAAACATAGATAAATTTTCTAAAAACAAATAAATAAATGTCTTCCAATCACTACTCCACCTATTCAGCTATCAACTACACATCCAACTCACCAGCAGCACTTACGTATCTCCAACAACAAAAAAATACTCCTTCATCATCTCCTTCGCTAAACATTATCGCTTCACCAACGTCCCATACTGGCGTTTTTCCAAAAGGAAAGAAAGCTAAACGATCAGTTGATTTGAAATCATCATCTCTTTCCGACAAAGTCGATGAGATATATCACTATCAATAAGAGATGATCAGGGTTCAATGTGAAATGTATTGCGAGCAACATCGTCAAGGATCACATTTAAATTTTCTTGAAAAGTGTATTCTCGCAATTTGTGGTCATTCACCAATAAAAGATTACGCACATCAAAAGTCTCCTCGATTACGAGAAACTCCTACTAAAGAACATAATATTACTCTGAGAAACCTATGCAAACCAAGACCATCAAACCAACCATAGATAGACACCCTAGTTCGTCCAATTGGTCTCCACTCAAGCCATTACTTGACGATATAGATGTTGAACCAAATTCATGGGATATTCAACAAAACAATAATTTTGAATTTTCCAACAAGAACTAAAAACTTTTGTTATATATCATATACATTACATTTATTGATGGTGGATATGTATTCTGGTTAATATATTTTAATAATTTTTCTCATTAATATTAAAATTTTCCCTATATATCAGAACTTGCATATCACAGACATTTGTGAATAGACCACGGACGTCTATCAACACTTTCGGGTAAAGTTTCCCTACAGCTACATATGTCTATGGATACATCACAGACGTCTATGAGTACTCTCTGTCTAATAATTTTTTTAGCCATAGACGTCTGTGGATCCAACACAAATGTCTTTCCAAACTCTTTTCCATAAAATTATTGAAGACATAGACGTCTTTGCCTTCTTGATAGACGTTTGTGCCTTCTTGACAGACATCTGCCGCCGCTCAGCCAGCAGCATTATATAAACAAAGTTACTCCGCTTTTTACCTTACCTTCATTTCAACTTCTGATTTCCAAAACCCTAGATTTCAAAACATCCAAATTTTCAAATCAATGGTTCCCAAGAAGGTTTCCGTCCCCAAAAAGCAAAAACAAGGCCAATCGTCTTCCTCCACTCAAGCACCGGTTACACAAGCTAATATTAGCTAATGGCTTCGAAATAATCCCAACGCAATTAGATGGTTCGAGGCATTTACCCAAAAGAAGATTTACTCTAGACCTTTTTACCGCCTTGTCAATGTTATGGAATATGAAATTCTTGGAATTTTAACGGATGCCCACTGTTGCAATTTGATTAGCTATGATGCGAATAAGGTAACCATTGACCCTCTGGCTATTTGCCTCTTCTACTCCAATCTATGTTGTTTAGAGATTTGGAATCCCGAGAATGATGAGGGTTGGTTATGGTCTAGTGTTTATGGAAAAGTAGTTAAAATAGATGTATGTACGATTAGTCGAATTTTAGGATGTTCTTATGAGGGGATTGATTTAACTGATATACCAGATCACAGTCTGTTACCCAGGTATGAAGTTACCCATCAACTATGGGAGGATAAAATGCCCAAATCTATCTATCTTCGATCTCAAGATAGAATTTTAAGTGTATGATAATTAATTCCATTATTCCTCGCCTAGGTAGACATGAACAAATTTATCCTAACGATTATAGATTTTTGTATGCCATATTTGCTTGCTAAAATTAATTGGGCAAATTTATTCATGACCAAATTAAAGAATTTTGGTCGCCGCACCGTCGTTCCATTTTTTATGCTCCCTATATCATGTGCATCCTACAAAATCTTGGCATTCCTTTATATGTTTCACAATACAAAGAAATTCCTACAAAAGATAGTGGTCCACGATATTTGCAAATAATGCATCTTCCCAAAAGCCCTCCTCATATTGTCCCCTTTAGCCAATGGACTCAACAACAACAACAAGAAGAACATCATGGTCCTCCTCCAACTAGCACTCCTTGGCTGACCTACTCCCATCATACTTCCCAACTACCACCTTCGTCCAGTCATTATACCGACTATTATTCAGACTTTGAAATATAAGAAGCTCGTCTTGAACCTACGCCAGACAAATTTCTTTCTAATTTGGCCATCAAAAATCGAATAATAATCACGGCCAATCAGCGAGCTTTAAACAGGAAGATGACAAGATTGGAACGTTCTTTCTCCACTAGGATGACAAAGATGGAGAAGACACTGATCAAAGTGGTCTCCACTTTAGGGAAAGTAATGCGCAAGGTATGTGGCTGATCTACCTTACGATCATCATCTCCAACACCTCCACCTTGGTTTCAAACACTAGTTTATCATGCGCAGCCTTCTCTCGAAGGTACATCACATGATCGAAGTGCTCGAGGGAAAACACTTATTGACGTACAACCTAAGGTAGAGGAAGAAGACAGTGATGAGATGTACGTGTCTGATGCTCCACATTTCCAACAACCATACATGGCATTTCAAGGCCTTTCTATTTACAAAGATAAGGAGTACAACGACCAAACGCAGTGACTAGGTATATATGAGCAGGATCTATCTTCTTACTGGAAATATTATGAGAATTACGGAGGATTATCTTATTCACACAATCAGCATAATTAGACTTTATTTTCAACTATTTTGTAACTCTTATGCTTATTTTCTTTCCAATTTTGAAAACTTTAATTTTTGTTTTATGCCGAACATTAACATTTGATGATAACATATCATGATTATTTACTATATCTGTATCATTTATTGTTATCCTCCATTTTGATAATGACAACGGGGGAGAAATTTATGCGCATACATAAGGGGACAAGCATATAAATAAGGGGAAACAAAACATAGACAAACATGATAATACTTCTATTTATTGTTGATATCTGATTATATGGTAAATATTTGAATGTATAGTTGATTTGTGATTGTATAGTTGTCATCATCAAAAAGGGAGATATTGTTGAACCTCCAACTTATGTTTCAATGATAACAACTATACAATCATATACATATACAGACTTTGTCAAGATTGTAGGTAAATACTACAAGTAGACACCATGATCGAAGATACTGAGACTCAAAGTGAAACAAAGATTCATTGACCATACTAAGGTTATTCTATTGTAAAAGTGTCATAGGTAAAATGTTATTAAGGTCTACTTGAGTATATATATAACGATCACACACAATTTTATATACATCAAAATCTAGTGGAAAATTGCTTTTTCCCCTCACAGACGTCTGTGGTATACTCACAGATGTCTGTGACAAGTCTCGGGTTAAAAAATAAAAATAGTCACAAACATATGTCATAATAACATAGACGTCTATCATGGCAAAAACTATCATGTTTGAAAAGAAACTTCTTTTTGAATATAAAGGAAATCATCTTTCTTGAAGAGTTTCTGCCATAAAAACAAAAAGGTTTCTTCGAAGAGTAACAACTCTTCATCTACACTTCTCTGATTCTATAAATAGCATCTAGATTGAGAAATAGAAACAACTTACCTAACTTGATTTCATCAATTCTTTATTCTCTTGATTTCAAAACACTCTACTGCATACACACTATTTACATACTCTCAATCCATTATAGCCTTTTGGTTAAGTCACTTCCTACAACTAAAAGTAATCATATTCATATGCTCATATGAGATCTTTAGGAAGATTTGAACTATAAGTCAAAAACTATGTTATTGGAACATAAGATTGTCAAAGACAATTTTGTATTAAGCCTATTCTTCCGAGCAAAGTGAGGGTATTTTTTTAAATGAAATACCGAAGGGGAGCATCGGGACTGGATGAAATACGGAAGGTCCGAACCAGAATAAAAACTCTGGTTTGCACGTTTTTTACATTTTTCTCTTTATTGTCAACTATTGCATTGATTTGTATACTTGCATATTATACACAAGTTAAATAGTATACGATCCACTAGTCTTTCAAATTTCACTTCAAGGACTCCAACTAAAGGTTAGAAACGATCTCATTTTCTATAGTGGTGGTAGGAGTTTGAATTGGATGCTTGTCAATCCTTAAATGTGAAATATCAAAAGTAATCGGGCCCTGGTAACTGCTTAGAGCATCGTGGCTTATGAGAGGATATCATAGGCTTTGTTGACAAAGGAGCCGAGACATGAGTGGGCGGTGCATCTATAGACGAGACATGATCATCCCTTGACGAATGCTTTTCCATGCTATGTGGAAAAGGTGAACGAGACCTATGTCTTAGAGATGACTTGCGAGATCAGTGACTCCTTTCGGCTCATATGTTCTCGACCTAAGTACCTACTTTGAGATGGAAACATAAGACGATCCATGGGTACACGATCCATGTCTTTTGTACTTACACCCCTAGATTTGAAGGTATCGTCCACTCTCGAGCTCCATTGAATATGCACATAAAATGCAAATGAGTTAGCATAGTTGATAGAAATATGATGCGAGCAGAGCATAGTGAAGTGTTGTGCAAGTGTGTCCTAGTGCCTTCCATAAACCATAGACTTGAAGTTTTCTAATAAGAGTGACTTTCCTGGCGGGAGTGGAAGGCACTTCGTATGGTAGACGAATGGGGTATATAATATCCCCGATGCTAATATTGTCCAGGCTAAAAGAACTAAATTCATCTTGGACCGGTCAGAACGACTCGTTTGATGTCACCGGAGGGTAGAATAAGATTCTCCTCTATCATGATGGTTGTTGAAGGTTGTACGGGTATCAGAGGTGAAATGATCTTTATCTATGCTCGACAAGCTATGAGAAATGCTCGATCATTGTCACCTCCTTCACTACAAAAATCGTTGATAATATTGGCATCGTCATTACCATTACCATTATTTCATCCTTCATTAAAGTGTGAACTCCTCCCTCTAGGTTCTGTGATTGGACCTGGAATTGGAGGCACCTCTTGGCCTTCATCACCAACTTCAGTAACATGGAAAACGCTATGACCCTCTTTCGAAAGATTATAGACCCTTAAGTTCTCCTCAACGAGGAGTTCCCTCATTCCCTTTTTTCGTGAGGGACTTGGTAAAGAGCTGCAAGTGTGCTCGCGAAAGCTGTGCTACTAGGTCTTCTTGAGTTGTTTGCAAAAGAAAAGGATAATTTTATGAGTAGTTGAAGTTACAACATCAACATCATAAAAAATAAGAATAAAACTTATGTCATGATAGCCTCCTCGAAGCAAAATCAAGCAAGCAGCACATGAAAAAGAACTCATCTTTGAAATAGCTCAACTTATTCCAAAGGCCCGTCATAATTCCACAAACCCTACAGGGCTCTAAGTATGTAAGCGAAGGTATTCCTTTCTGTGTTTGAAACTATAAAAATAATGAATCTGTTGGGTGCTCGACTCATGGCCTAAATAGAAAACAAAGATTATGTACACGCTATTCATAGGGCATATCTGTTTTGACGTAAATGGGATGGATCAAGCTTTATATACTGCATAATCTAGTGGATAAAATGATTAAACGTTGGGATGCAGCCAGCCAATGCATGTACTGCTTATAGGTAGTATATCCCACTGGTGGAAGATGAGCTCACTAATGGTGTGAAGGAACTAGAACATCATCGAATGGAATACCATACCTGTAACATCGCCCTACTTGGAGGCCCAAAACTAACGGCTACGGATGCTGTATTATTAATCTTCGACGATCAAATACGGCGGTGTTAGGTTCATTGATACACAGAAATACATGAATATGCAAGAATTTTAAAACTTCAAACAAAATCACATTCCATGTCATATAATTTCTAATTCATTACATAACCCCACGATCATAAATCATGTTCAAAGTAAATATATTTATTGCAACATACGCCAAGAGCGCCGTAAGAAGATGCCCCTTGGATAATCAGAAGATATATAGGAAATTTAACAACTTTTCCATTACAACCAACACAGCACAATCAAAATAAAGAGAACACTAAATATCTATCATGCCTCCTGCACTCTTCCAAAGCTTATTCGTCTAAAGAGGTACCTGAAAATCTTAACTCTCAAACTACTCAAATCAATTGAGCAACATAGAGTTTAAGAGGAAAACATAAACTTTGAGTCAGATATAAAGCATGATACGAATAATAATCAACCATCTCAAATCATTTAGATATCTAGTGAGTCTGTGCCATTTAGCGGAATAGGTTTTCCGCTCACTAGTATCTTAAAGCCTTTATAAAACCATATATTGTACTCCTGCATCCACAGTGGTTAGACATAGTCATTTCAAAATATTATTTTGATATGCAAACATGTTAAAACATTCTGGACTTCTCGTCCTCTATTTACTTGACTCCCTGTCATATTTATAGTTTCTAGGGTCAATATTAGCCTTTTAGTATTTGTTGCCTTACTAATAACTTTTGCACAATATATGGACTCTCTGTCCTATTTCGTAGTTTTCATGAGTGCACTATGAACCTATTGGCCACTGCCAATTAACTTAATTAATTCATGGGTTTCCCTGAGCCTATTGGTGACTCCAATAACTTCTCTCTTATCCTAGTTTCATGGGTTGACTAGGAACCTATTGACGACTGTTGTTATCCCAACTTTTGGCAAAGTTGAGATATCCAAAATTTACTGAAAGTCAATGATTACTATTCATGAATATCAACCACGCATTGCAAGATAGCCATGGATATCAATGAATTTTGTCCAAGTCCGGAACGGGACACAATTGATAGGACATGACAAGAAAGATCATAGAAGTCCGCACCTCAAATTTCAAGTCAATCCGAGTTCGTATGACCAAGTTATGATGGATTCAATTTGATGGAAACAAACCTTGCTCGGTTCGAATCGATAGAATACCCCTGTTCGAACCCATCTATTTCGAACCCATCAGAGCAAGCACCATGTTCAAATCCATAGGAAGAGGTGTCGTTCGAATCCATCAGTCAGCGTCTGCTTCGAATCCGTTCAGCTTCGACTCCATCTACTTCGAACCCATCCTCGTACTACCTTCCTTCGAATCCATCCAAGACACCCCTGTTTCGACTCCATGAGCTCACCTGGCATCGAATCCGTTCCTTCGAATCCCCACGATGAAGCAGCTTCGAATCGATCTCAGTAATACATTTGGATCGATTCGAAGGAAGACTGGTTCCATCGATTCGAAGGCAACGAACCTTCGAATCCAACACTCGAAGCCACCAAGTCAAAGCGGCCAAAAACCCAGGGATGTGATCCAGAATACTCGGAGGAAAGGAGGGGTTGACCCGGAGTATGCGCACCACGTCATCGACTCCGCGCGCCAACGTATTGATTCGAACCAATGGGTTCGCACGAATCGATTCGAACAACCCCAGAAAACGAAAATCTTCAACTTGAATCGATCATATCTCTCAATCTACTTATCCAAATGTCACGAAATTTTCACAGGAGCTTGCATATACAGAGAAGAATGTCCACGCCAAGTTTCATCACGATTGGACGATTTCTTGATCGATTCGAACCAAGGGTCGAATCGATCCCAATGTGGGCCCGAATCTCCAGGTATCGGCCATGTGGGCCCCCCTCACGTGCTGGAAGTGGTCTACCTGATTTCTAGGAGAAATATCAGCCTCCTACGCCTATAAATAGAGCCCCAGGTCATTCAGAAAAGGGACCGGATTCTCTTTGGAAAAAATCAAGACTCTGAGGCATCAAGACTCCACCAAGGCTCTACTCAGCACTCAACAACCACCGTTGTACTTGAATTTCAGATCTACAATTCATTGTAATCCACTGTAATCAAGAGTAATCAGCAAAGAATATCAATAAAAGATAAAACCTTTGAAGTGGACGTAGGCCGGAGATAGCCGAACCACTATAAATTGTGTGTTCTTGTTCATAATTTCTATTTTACTGTGTGTTGCTTGCTTAAGATCTGTGATTTGTGTTTGGATATTACTGATTTATATCCCAACACTGGTGCTTTCACATTCATCGGGGTTTGTGACCAATTTTGGCACAAACACTTTGGTGCTTTCACTGAGAACTGAACTCAGGACTCGCTACATCAGAATTCAGAATTCAGGAACTCCAATCCAGAAACAATGACTCGACAAACAAGACAAAGGGTTGATAGGAGCCAACAGGGAGGAAGCCAAGAGGCATCCTCAGGATCAGGAGAAGGACAAGCTCCCGTCTATATCACTAGAGACGAGATGGAAGCTATGGCTAATTCATTACGCGAAAGCATGATGAAGAGTCAACAAGAGATGCTGCAAAATTTCCTCGAGCAAATGAGGACAGCAAACATGCAAAACCTTGGACCAACTACAACAGCTACGAGTGCGGGACAAGGAATCAGGATTGCAGAAGCTAACGAAGGACAAGCTCAAGGCCAGAATACGGGAATTGAAGGTGGTCAGCAAGGCCTTAGGGGCAGACCCTCAGGGTCCGATACTGGGAGACCAACAGACGGAGCTCAACAAGTTGGAGCCAAAGCATATGCCAACGAGCCACCAGAAGAGTACGTACCAGAATTCCCTTCAAGGCTCGGGGGGCAGGACAGGAATCCGACGAAGGGCCAACTCCTAGATGGAGATGAGAGAATGATAGGCCTAATGCGACGAATCATGAGAGGAGGATTGCCTAGCGGAGGCCTAGAAGAAGTTAGTCGGAGTCCATTCGCTCTAAACATCCGAAACGCAAGGAACCCTCCAAAGTTCAAACTACCAGCGCTAGAACCATATGATGGAAGATCAGACCCGACCATGCATATTACAAGATATATTAGGCACATGGAAGTGCTGGGGGCATCCGAGGAAGTGATGGCACGATGCTTCCCTCTATATTTGACAGATTTAGCTTCATTATGGTTCAGACAACTAGAGACTGGATCAATCGGAACATGGAGCGAGCTTGTAGATTGCTTCATGAGACAGTTTAGGGTCCACATGACACGACCCAAGAGTGTGATGACCTTAGCATCAATCAAGCAGAGGACCGGAGAGTCCATAAAAGATTTTCTGTTAAGATTCAATGTGACAGTGACTTCTGTAGATCGCCCGGATCCATCAATGATTTTAATGGCGGCGGTGGCAGGAGTCGCGGAAGGCACCAAATTTAAGGATTCTCTAACTAAAGATCCACCGCAAGATCTTGGAGAGTTCTTTCATAAAGCTGAAAAGTTCATTCGGTTAGAAGAATCACGAGCCGAGACATCGCTAAATGTTCAGATACACTGAACCGGAGTGCAAGAAGTGAGTTGCTTCGCCAGAAAGCGACAGGATCAACTCACTTAAGCGCTGCTTCCCCCTTCACCGGAGAGTGAAGGATGGGATCCAGCAAGAGCCCGGAGAGGCTATGATCGGTCCAGAACGACCATGATATCGCTACACGTCCTGACTGGGACCAGAGTGCAAGGGATAGAAGGTAACGCCAGAGAGCGATAGGATCTTTCTATTCAATCACTAAGTCTAGAATGGGCTTAGTAAGGGTTCAGAGCAGCCAGTAATAGTCCGGAGAGACTACGAAACTTCATTCTCAACTTCTACGGAAAGAATGAATATTGATTTGGCTTCGAACAGCCACAAACTTGACTGATAATACCACAGCTACGAATGAAACATGAATTCCTTACACTTGATATAAGACCATTCAAAACATACCTTTTACAAAAAGGCATGTTTTGGGGGGCAAAATGTTATCCCAACTTTTGGCAAAGTTGAGATATCCAAAATTTACTGAAAGTCAATGATTACTATTCATGAATATCAACCAAGCATTGCAAGATAGCCATGGATATCAATGAATTTTGTCCGAGTCCGGAACGGGCCACAATTGATAGGACATGACAAGAAAGATCATAGAAGTCCGCACCTCAAATTTCAAGTCAATCCGAGTTCGTATGACCAAGTTATGATGGATTCAATTTGATGGAAACAAACCTTGCTCGGTTCGAATCGATAGAATACCCCTGTTCGAACCCATCTATTTCGAACCCATCAGAGCAAGCACCATGTTCGAATCCATAGGAAGAGGTGTCGTTCGAATCCATCAGTCAGCGCCTGCTTCGAATCCGTTCAGCTTCGACTCCATCTACTTCGAACCCATCCTCGTACTACCTTCCTTCGAATCCATCCAAGACACCCCTGTTTCAACTCCATGAGCTCACCTGGCATCGAATCTGTTCCTTCGAATCCCCACGATGAAGCAGCTTCGAATCGATCTCAGTAATAAATTTGGATCGATTCGAAGGAAGACTGGTTCCATCGATTCGAAGGCAACGAACCTTCGAATCCAACACTCGAAGCCACCAAGTCAAAGCGGCCAAAAACCCAGGGATGTGATCCAGAATACTCGGAGGAAAAGAGGGGTTGACCCGGAGTATGCGCACCACGTCATCGACTCCGCGCGCCAACGTATCGATTCGAACCAATGGGTTCGCACGAATCGATTCGAACAACCCCAGAAAACGAAAATCTTCAACTTGAATCGATCATATCTCTCAATCTACTTATCCAAATGTCACGAAATTTTCACAGGAGCTTGCATATACAGAGAAGAATGTCCACGCCAAGTTTCATCACGATTGGACGATTTCTTGATCGATTCGAACCAAGGGTCGAATCGATCCCAATGTGGGCCCGGATCTCCAGGTATCGGCCATGTGGGCCCCCCTCACGTGCTGGAAGTGGTCTACCTGATTTCTAGGAGAAATATCAGCCTCCTACGCCTATAAATAGAGCCCCAGGTCATTCAGAAAAGGGACCGGATTCTCTTTGGAAAAAATCAAGACTCTGAGGCATCAAGACTCCACCAAGGCTCTACTCAGCACTCAACAACCACCGTTGTACTTGAATTTCAGAACTACAATTCATTGTAATCCACTGTAATCAAGAGTAATCAGCAAAGAATATCAATAAAAGTTAAAACCTTTGAAGTGGACGTAGGCCGGAGATAGCCGAACCACTATAAATTGTGTGTTCTTGTTCATAATTTCTATTTTGCTGTGTGTTGCTTGCTTAAGATCTGTGATTTGTGTTTGGATATTACTGATTTATATCCCAACACTGGTGCTTTCACATTCATCGGGGTTTGTGACCAATTTTGGCGCAAACAACTGTCAATAACTTAATCTGGATATACTTTTCGTGGGTGCACTAAAAACCAATTGGCCCCTACCAACCACTCTTTATAACATAGTTTTCATGGTATCACTATGAACCAAATGGTAACTCCAATAATTTCCTGATCGTAGTTTTTATGGGTACATTATGAACCTGTCTCCCTGATAACTTCCATATTTAGGCATCCTATATTCTGGTTTCCATGACCTCTTGGATGCAATTCTACTCATTTGAGTTTAATCAATTTATATTCACTACTGGGTTAAGCTAGCTAGTTCTTCTACCCATTTATCTCCAAAGTGCAGTTATGGTTCAATTATAATGTGAATATATTTATATTTAAAGAACCAAACATAATTACAAAACAATACCACCCTGTGGGTTTAATGTCCTTGAAATATTTTTCATATGAAACATGGTTAATCCCTTTAACCTATAATTTTCAAGGAAAGCCTCTTCTTAAAACCATTATGAAACTCAATTAATTTAGCCATGGAATTTTTCCTTTTAAAATTTAAGAGTTTGGGTTATAAAGCCTTTCGAAACCTTCAAAACCTTGCTTTCAACCTCATTGGATACCCTCCTTCGAAAGCATGTAGATCTATCTTCAAAACATTAGGCTCCTACCTTTTGAACACTTTAAAACCTTTCTTTCAAAACCTTTCGAATGTAACGAATTATAAACATTCAAATTTAGAAGAATAGCTTCGAAGCCAACTGAAATACCCCTTTCAAAGCCATTTGAAGTAACCCTTCCGAAATCATTGAAAGTCCCCCTTTCGAAACCATTGGAAGTAACTCTTTCGAAATCATTGAGAAGTTCCCCTTTCGAAACCATTGGGTTTGTACTTAAAATATAACTTGGGTCAAAGTGAATATAGATGAATGTATCTCTTTCGAAACCATGCTTTATCATATAAAAATATTTGAGAAAACATGATGGCGTCGGCACGATCTCTTTCGAACACTTTAAGTCATTTAAACAGAACATTAAAGGGTAGCATCGAAACCCCTTTCAAAGTTATTGCCTTCAGAACCATTAGACCCTTTTGAAAGAATTTAGGAAGAGGCTTAAAACATCTTCAAAAACAAACTCTATCTTTCGAAAGCAATGATGACTTCAATACTATCGAAAGGCTAAAGAACGACGGTAGGGCTTCGACTAGGTCGGAACCCCTTCTTTCTAAAAGCATTATTTCATAAATAAGGAACCCATTCGAAAGAAAACACAAGTTGATGACAATCTGTTTGAATGCTTTTGAAAACCTCTTTCGAAAACATATGCTTCGACTCCTTGGAAGGCTTAAATAAAGCAATGGCAGACGCCTCCGATTTTAAAACAAACTAAGGTATCGACGCGTTCGGAAGCCATGCTTTCGACACCTAGCCTTCCACATTTCTCCAATCCACCGTGTACCATCTTTGTGATACCTTGTGTATTGGTTTCGGCTAAGTAGGTTTTGACTGGGTTGAAGGTGGAAGCTCTGAGTCAAAAGGTACTTCTAAAGAAGGTGAAACCAACTTATCTACGTAAACTTGTTTTAATACTAATTAAAGCAAACCCTTTTCTAACTAACCTTCCACTTGTAAACAGAAGATTTGTTGTCTTAACTTTCCAAATTCTTTACTAAAATAACTACCGCTGATTTCAGGCCTAAACCATGGTTAAGTTAATCAAATAAGCCATTCCATTAAGCAAAACAAATATTGCAAAGAAGTCCCTCTTCTAAAATAATTTGATTTGCATAATAAATCACTTTGGAAAAATCCCCAAAAATTTCAGAAATTCACTTTAATCATCTTATTTAGCATAATAAAATTTGAGAAACAAATTCTCAATATATTTTCTGAAATAAATTTATAAACTCTAATAACCATATTTCCTTTGAAAATTCATAACGATCTTTCCATAGCGTGGAAAATTATCAATATTAAAACCCAACTCCAAATTCATGTTTTACATAACGTAAAAAATTTCCATGGCATTTAAACATCGACATAAATCGATTTCTCCCTAAAACCGTGTATAATCCCATTTAAACAATCTTGTTTAAATTAAATAAATTATTATTCAAGCATATCATCATCCAGTTCGCCATAAAAATGAATTTACCCCTAAATCCGAAAACATATGATTACAAAAAAAAATTAGAGATGCAATTATTATTCACCTTGATTTAGATAAGGAGATTGGATTTAGATTGATTTCCCCTAAGCTTGAATCTCTAGATTTTGATTTAATTGCTCTTCTCTTAATGGCCGGCTCCTCTTTAAGTTTTTGTTTACATTTTTTAAATGACGTGAATGGGAATGAAATGGTAGGAATAAGAATATATATAAGTGTAGTGTTATGTGAGACAAATTCCTAATATATCCTTATGTAGATCAATTTACCTAAAAACCATTCTTAAACCCATTTAATTATTTAATTGAACTCAGCCTTTACTGTATTTATTCAAGTCTCAACCCCCTTATCAACTAACGTTTGCATATTCTATTTAATTTATCTAATTAAATCTCCTGAATAATGTTATCAAAAATTAGGGTTGTTACAAGCTCCCCTCATTAAAGAATTTCATCCTCGAATTTCTGTAAAGAATAAATACTAAACATAGCAATCATATATAACAATTCCTAACAACCATACTAGTCTACCTGACTAGGAGCTGTCTATATAAATCTAATATAGACATACCCTCAAAGCAGATCAGCATAAGTAACTCGAATCCTGTCCTCGGTCTCCCAAGTATAGTCCTTCTTGTTATCGCTTCACTGAATTTTTACCAACTTAACTGTCTTGTTCCTCAATATTTTCTTATCTCTTGCTACATCCCAAACTGGTTGTCTAAAATAGTCAAATTAGGTTCTGCTATCAAATCTTCCAACCCGATTATAGGAACACCAGCCTTTGGATCATGCATATACTTGCAAAGATGAGACACATGAAGTACATTATGGACACCTGCTATAATGCTCGGTAACTCTACTCTTTATGCGAGCTTTCCAATCCTTTCTATAATCTGGAATGGACCAACATATCTCGGTGCCAGTTTCTTTGACTTCCCAAATCGTACCACACCCTTCATTCGTGGTACTTTAATGAAAACCCTGAATCTAACTAAGAACTCTAGGTCTTTAAGCCTCTTATTTGCTTAACTCTTCTACATAGATTGAGCTTCCTTCATCCATTCTTGGATCAACTCAATCTTCTCTTACGCCTCCCTAACCAAATCTGGATTTAAGACCAATCTGTCTCCAGTCCCCAACCAACATACTGGAGATTTGCATGGCCTTCCATACTAAGATTCAAAAGGCGCCACTCCTATACTAGTCTGATAAATATTTTTATAGGACAACTCAATCAAACGTAGGTAATCCTACTAAGATCCACCAAAGTCCAACACAAAAGATCTCAATAAATCCTCGAGTAACCTATTGACTCTCTCACTCTCCCTATCCATCTATGGGTGATATGTTGTACTCATCTCGAGCTTGGTACCTAATACCTCTTGCAAACTCTTTCAAAATTTGCTAGTGAATAATGCATCTCTATCACTGACTATGCTACTAGGAATCCTATGAAGGCTAACTATATTCTTCATGAACAACTTTGCTAAATCAGATGTCATCCTGGTTAACTTTACTGGAATGAAATGAGCACTCTTATTCTACTTGTCCATTACGACCCATATACTTTCATTTCCTCTATTTGACTTTGGCAACACATCTATAAAATCCATGGATATCGAATCCCATTTCCATACTGGAATCTCTAAAGGCTGAAGTAATCCACTCGACTTCTGATGTTCTGCCTTCACTTGTTGATAGTTTACACAATGTCTAACCGACAAGCCACATCCCTCTTTGTGCCTACCTACTAGAAGCTCCTCTTCATATCTTGGTACATCTTGGTCCCTCCAGGATGAATCGTAAACTTGGATTGATGACATTCTCCAAGAACTTCTTTCCTCAAGTTCTCAACATTTGGAACACATAAATGTCCCTTCTTTCTCAACCATCCTCTCTGCTCAAGACAAAATCTTTCAGATCATCGATGTTAGTTCCAACTTCAAGCCTTCTTGTCTTCTCGATTAATAATGGATCCTCCTTCCACTTACAAGCGATTCTCTTGATCAACACTAGTCGAACTTCTAAAGAGGACAACATGGCAGTACTCTGACTAGAACTAGCAGTCGATCAAAACTACACATCGCAACTGCCTAAAGCTTCTAAATCCTTCCATTCTACCAACGTAACCAACAATACATTTTGATGTCTTCTGCTAACAACATCTGCTACTCTATTTTCTTTCCCAAAGTATACTCTATACCAAAATCATAAGCAACCAAAAACTCTAGCCACCTGTACTATCTCATACTCAACTCCATCTGAGAGAATAAATATCTTATATCTCAAATCTCTCCCCCAAGATATAGTGCCTCCAAATCTGCAAGGAAAAAATCACTATAGCATATTCTAAGTCATGGGTAGGATATCTTACTTCGTGCGGTCTAAGCTGCCTAGATGCATAGGCAATAACTTCACCCTTCTACATCAATACTGTCCCCAATCTAGTACCACATTCATTAGTGTACACCACCAATCCTTGGTTTTCGTCAGCAACTGTAATACTGGTGTATTGGTTAACAAATTCTTTAACTTAAGGAATGCTTCCTCACATTTGTCGGACAAAACAAACTTTACCTCCTTCTTGGCAAGTTTAGTCTGAGGCAGGGCTATCCGCGAGAAATCCTTAATAAATCTCCAGTAATATCCAGCAAGTCTAAGAAAACTCTAGTCTCGGTTACCGTCTCTAGTCTCTTTCAATTATTGACAGCTTCGATCTTAACTGGACCGACTGACAAGCCCTCCTCTGAAACCACATGACCAGGGAACTTAACTTCTTTCTTCCAAAAATGCACTTGGAAAACTTCGCCTTTAGTAGATTCTGCCTCAGCATCTCAAGCTCCACTCTAAAGTGATCTCAACGCTCTCTTTAATCCTTTGAGTATACCAAAATATCATATATAAACACCAACATAAATCTATCCAAATACTCTCAGAAGACTCGATTCATCGAATCCACAAAGAAAGCAGGTGCATTTGTCAACCGAATGGCATTGCTAACCACTCGTACAAACCATATCTAATTCAAAATGTTGTCAAAGGAATGCTGTCCTCCGTTACTCTTAACTGATGGAACCCTGTCGCCAAATCCAACTGGGAAAACACTCTAGCTCCACTCAATTGATCAAAAATCATCAATTCTTTGTAAAGGATACTTATTCTTTATCGTCCCTTGGTTCAATTTACGATAGTCGATGCACATCCTTAATGACTCGTCTGGTTTCTTCACGAACACCACGACCGCTCTCCAAGGTGAGCTACTTGGTCTAATAAAATTTCTTCCTTCTAGATCGACTAGCTGCACCTTCAATTGCTTCATCTCAGTCGGTGTCATTCTGCTAAGTGGTCTACTCACAGGTTCAACTCCTAGAAGAAGATTTATACGAAACTCAATAGCTCATTTTGGTGGTAATCCTGTGAATGGCTCAAAAACATCTACAAACTCTCTTGCTATTCTAACCTGACTTAGATCTTCTCCCACTTCCATTGCACTTAGCAAAGCCAACCATTCCGGTCAGAATTATCTACTGAGAATATAATTCGGTTTTGAATATTAGGGCGTCTTAGTGATATCTCCCCATCTTGGAAAAATATCTCAGCCTCGTACTTTTCAACCAATTCATACCCAAAATAATTCCGAAATCTACGAAATCAGAAACATATAAACTGCATGCAAACATACGACCTAAAAAGTCAAGTTCTAATTGGTCATGTAACGAAGCGGATTTTGCCCGTTCAAAAATCGACATCCATACTTTACATCGTACTCGAATGCCGTAGATTCGACCGTTCAAATCCGAGTCGCCGGAGCTTATAACACAATTAAGTAAACAACACAGCGGAAGAAATAATGAATATCAATATACAACATCTGATACAACATCCTGATACAACAGATGATACAATGGATATCGATATACATTAGAGATATGATACAATATAATAATAGCTGAACATATAACTCCAATATAATCTTCAAGAGAGAACTTCAACAGCAGCTCGAACCATCATCAAGATACACTAAGAGAAGCAACACTGGTGTGCATCCAAAGACTGAACTAGCTTTAGATAATCTACCAAACCTAACTATCTGAAAAACCCAACTCTAGACTGCTCGTGTGGAAATTAGTGAGCACCCAGAGTTTAGGAAAGGAACAATAAACTCCAGGTCAGTCATGGGACTGGTGTGAGTAACAAAAACAGTTTATCTTTAGAATAAAACAACAAGAGAATTTTAAAGTAAATTCGCAATGCTTTTCAGAAAATGAAACTACCATAAGACCTCCCGCCACACACACAATGCAAACGCAGACTTGGAGGAGATTTCTTCTTATGATAGTCAAACATGCTTACTACGCATAATCATTTGATTTATATTATTATTAGTGCATACTGTAGAAAACATTTCAAAAGTAGAATATAAATCTTAGCCAGCATAGGTACCATTATATTATGCCCGCTATAGCTACCTCCTGAGGAGGCAGGTTATACAATTGCAATCGTAAAAGGCTCGTATTGTTTTGATTGGATTTCCAACAAATGGTCAGGCTAAGGAACTTCCTACTGCCACATGGGATCGCCTCTGGCGGGACGTCCCGAGAACCTAACCGGATCTCTGCCAACACAAGGCCGGGTTACCTCTGTAACTAGGTAACTACTACTCGAGCAAGCCATTCCCCGGTCCTTTGGGACCTTTATCCGAGGTACCTCTAAGCAACAACCACACAGTAAATGAGATTGGAGCAACCACATAGGTTAAATATCGGGGATCCATACCTAATATCACCCTTTACCAGAAGGGAATGACACACCCTAAAGGGCGCGACCCTCATAACCTTGCCACATCTTTCCTGTTTCGACCATTTCTGGGGTGTGAGGTCCTGATGCAGTCTCGTCCACAAAGCTACGCTTTATACAAAAGCCATGCTCTGATCACAAATGATCAACAAATGATCATCAACACACAGCAGCACTCAGCATGCCACACTACCAAATTAGGAGTATATCGCTGATAACCTTCAACTACATAACCTCTGAGCTCGTACGTCTCAGAGAAGGGTGTTAAGCTAAGAGAATAAATTCTCCACCACCAACAGAAATGTATTTGAAAGAAATCTGCTTTGTATCTCAAAGTGTAGTGTCAGACATGTAACCATACAAGTCTGTTCCGGGTTCGAACAGAACCAAAGGCACTTCCAAAGAAGTCCTTGCAATCCGGGTATTCACAATCCCGATCGGACTTCCCATCACTTAGGGAATCTCTATACCGTAGCTACTCGGTGCAGAGACAATCGATAGGTCATCCTATCGTTCTCACAAACACCCGGTCTTCAACACCGGTCTTCAAATGCTATCCATACGTCGAATCACATATTCGGAATGGGTTATACGACACAAAGGTCCTCTCTCGGCTAAACCGAATAGTGAGCGCAACATTTAAAACATATGGATATGGGATTTCAATTAAGTCACAACTTAATAATTCAAAACTTTCATTCAAATGGTTTAAACTAATTACCATTTCAAATCTTTTAAACAAAAGATTTATTTCAACAACCTTCAATGGTTTAAACAATTTCCACACTTTAATCTTTTAAACAAAAGATTAAATTCACAAAGTTCACCCCATTCACAAAGATCCATTTATGGATTTCAAATCAATCTCCATTTCAATTGGATTAACTCGTTTAATATCTTTAAATTAAAGATTTAACTTATAGTTTTCAAACCATTCCCATAATTTGGAAAACATTTTCATTTTTAACTTGAAATCCCTTTAACACAATTTGGAAGTTCACTTCCTATATGAAAACTTTTATTATATGGAAACAAATAGTTTTCGTGTTAGAAAGATCCAATTCTATTTACACGAGTTAAAGCCTTTGAATATAAATTCAAATTCCCAAATCAATATCTTTAAAATAGTTTAACCTATATAAACTGGTATAACATCTTTAGTCCCTAGTTCCCAGATCATAGAATTCAATTTCGAATATTGACTTCAAATTTAAATCAAATTATTTAAGTTCCACAAATCAAAATCAAATTATTCAAAATAAATTTCATCTTTGAAATTCCGTTTCAAAAGCCTTCCACTTTAAACCCAATCCATTTCCAAAACATTTGAATTTAAATATTCAACTTTAAAAATCATTTCAAAATATGTTACTTTATCGATTTCCTCGTGAAATCCATATTTGTGTGTGTATAAGTGTGGTCCAGGGGTTCAACACAATAGTGCAACAACATTCAATCATCGCAGATCAAAATATAGTTGATAAGCGGTATAAATTATAACGCTTATCTTTTATTCACCGATCACAAATATATATATTACAGATAATAAACACATCTCAGATAATTAATTACAGATCACAACATGAATCAGGATATATCACAAAGCATCAATATCAGGGATATCAGACAATACAATCATCCAATACAATCTAAACATCCATAAATAGAAGAAATTTAATTATATGATTGGTTTAAATCAGATTAACTCCTATGAATAAATTTGCAAGTTATGGTAAATCAATAATCAATTAATTACAATATGCAATCAATTCCTTAATTACTTTAAATTAGTTAATTAACCTTTAATAGATTAATTATTCTCAAATTAATTACTAAATTAATACATCACATTATCCGTAATTAATTAATTTAACTAATCCAAATAATTAATTAAATAAATAGATTATCCATTTTGATTAACTTAATAATCAATGAATTATAATTATTAAGTTTTCATTAATCTTGAGATAAAACTTACTTTTATTAATGATTTTATTATCACTTAACAAATATGTTTGAAACATTTATATTCAACTCACTTTTTTTTTTAAAATATCAAGATTTAAAATGAATACCAATCGATTTTAAATAAAGTTTAAAACCAACCTTGTAAACCTTTAAATTCTCATGTTAAAGTAGTACTTTTGTTAAAAAGATATTTAATGAGTAAAAATTGACTTTTCCTTGAATTCACATATTTAAGGATAATTTAACATTTAATAAACTAAAGTTTTATTTCAAAATCTGAAATTTTAGTTAAGTTCAGGTTACAATTAGACTTTGTTTAACTTACTTACTTTACCATTCCAACTTCCAATTTAAATTCAAATTCTTTTAATCTTTTAATCACTTTAAAGTTATTTAAACAAGTTAAAATTTTATACTCGAAGTTATATTTAAACGTGATTAAAAAATTCAGTTTAACCTTGCTTTAAGAATTTATTCAAGGTATCCACTTAGTTAATTAAAACTTGTAATAAGCTTTTAATTCAATGTAGTCAATATTAATTTCTTGCTAAGTCTAAAATCTGTTAACAGTAAAACTAAAATTTTATTTGGGTTCAACCCATTTTTAAAGCAACCCGAGTCTTCCCAGGCTTTTCCTCGAGTACCAACTCGCGTTTCTCACCAGTTCTCCCCGAGTCATCCCCCCTCGTTCTCTCTTACTTTCTCTTCTTTCTTTTTTTCAGTTTAAACTTAAGTGTTCAAACAGAAACGACAGGAACCTCACTCGCATACGTGAGTTTCTCCCCGAAGCCAAGCACTCTCTTCCCCGAGTCTCTACTCGAGTTCCTACCGTGAAGCCACCTGATACCCAAACCAACGCCGTGCACGTGCACGACGTGGCGCCGCCACTCCGGTCATCATCGAGGTCATCGGCAGGTCGAACGATCCACACAAACACGCAATTGAACTTCGATTCAACACAAGGAACTCGAAATCAAAATATCACTGTTTCGTCGAACTGAAGCTCGAATGTACCCAGCCAAATTTGCCTCGTCCTCCTTTCATCGTTCACCAGAAAATTCCCAACTTCGGCCACATCACGACAAACCCCGACGCTAACCTTGCGATCAATCTCGAGCAACTCGATGCATTGTCGAGTGAGTACGAACCCAAATTCCCAACGCCATTTTTAACAGTCCTTAAACCCTAGTCCTAATTTATTCTCCCATCTCTTACAATAGAAAATTTTTTCTACATTTTTCCTGAGATCGTTGATCGTCAAACTAGCTTTAAATAAAAATTCAACATCTAAAATTTATTTGATCATCAGAAATCGATAAAAACCCATTTTTAGTTCATCTATGAACTGCATCATGTATACAACCATTTTCGTTTTAAAAATCTTATCTTTGAATGTAGATTCATATTATATGATCGAATTAATGTTTTAAAATATTCAAATTTATCCTATGATCTATTTTTTCTTTACTGTGAAACTGAGTTTACAGAGTACACTCTTCGTAATCAAGCTTAAGACAGTTCCTAGATCATGATTTAAGCTTAAACAACTTATTTTGTTTAAAAATCCAAGTACTAAAATTGAACAGATAAATTTTTTTTTTTTGAAGCAACTTGGGTTCAGGGATTTAAAACAGAGAATGAACAAAGCCTGTACACAATTCATTTTCCAGAAAACTCACACATACATGCATCCATATACATATATATAAACACCCCCATACTTATTCACTGATATGCAAGCAATAGATTATATTTTTAAATTTTCAAAAGATGAGGTTACTCACATTTCATTCATCTGGAAATTTTGAGACCGGACAGAGCTTTTAAATTTGAAAGACTTTGAGATTTAGATCTGAAGCAAGTTGAAACTCCCTTTGTTATTTTATGTTTTGCCTCAATTTTTTGTTTTTTTTGTTTTTAAGTTCTGATAATATGTATCTCAGGTTTGCTCAAATGAGGATGTTCGAAACTGAGATGAACAAACCAATATGAGGTTGATATAAATAAAGTGAGTTATAGGGTGTTATGTTTGCACAGAGGGGTAGGTGATATCTGGGTTAAACAATTTGCAGGTTGATAATTATGTTTTATACAAATATAATCAGAGATTTTTTTCCTAAATTTGGAGGCTGATGGATGTTGCATGGTGGCTGCATTAATTATACTTGACTTCTTTTTATTTTATCTTGTTTTCTTCTTTTACAAGCTTCAACTCATGTGCATATATTTTTGTTTGTTTGTTTCCTTGCATTCTTTTCTTAGCTTACATTTGTATTGTTAACACTTTATATTTTCTTTGTTTATATAATTTATGTTTCATATTATATTTTTACATTGTATCTTGCATTACTACTTTGTTTGTCTCGGCTGAAATGTTTTTGTTTTTTAAGTATACATACTTATGTTATTTTGTTTTATGTATGAACAGTTTGTATATTTGTTTGTTTTGCTTGTACATAATTTTATACCTTTTTGTTTAGGCTGAAATGTACAGGGTTATATCTTTGTTTTGTACAATTCAAGAGATACTTACTTGTTTTGGTGGCTGCAATATTGTTTAATTATCTTCTTGCATTAATTACTCGGCTGATATGGTCATTTTGGTGTGCTTGCATTAATTATCTTGTACCATATACTTATAAAAATTTTCCATTTTATTTTGGCTGTACATAATATCAAGGTTGATGTCTTCCTTTATAAGCTTCTCACTTATTTTTTTTCTTTCTTTTGTTTGATGGCTTCAGATTTTATTTCCTACTTGGTGGCTAATATGGTGTGCTAAAGCCAGCATATTAATTACCTTTGTCTTGTTTTATATTTCATGTTTTATGTATTTTATTTCTTTTGTTAATGTCATACTTCATTTGTATAACTCCTTTTGCAAGCTATTGAATATGTTTACATTTATTTCTTTTGTTTGATACTTGAATGTACATCTTCTTTTGTTTTGTTTTGCAATACTTCCATATGTATGTTTCATATTTACTTTACAGACAACACTCCTTTGCTTTGTTATTATTATTTTTGTTGTCTTCTTATGCAAGCTTATGGATATTTTAACTTTTTTTTTTCCAGGTTTTCATGTCAAATTGGTACATACTTGAAGTACATTACTGTCTCCATTTGCTTGTACATAAATATACTTCATTTTCTTAATTTAGTATTTGTCTTCATACCTATATATATTTGTTTGTATTATATTTTACAATTTATCTTATATATATAAATTTATTTCTAGCTTAATATTTATTTGTTTTATTTTATTTTTTAAAGACTTCATTTTGAATTTTCAAATCAATTTATAAATAAATTTCACCATTTTAAATCAAAAAGAATTTAATTATCAATTTAAAATAAATTAAAATTCGGGATCGTTACAGGTCACATCTTATCCTTAGAGTTGCATGCCCTCCTATTGGATTCGCAACCCTTAAGAAAGTAATAAGGCATGTGGGTTCTAAACATAACCTATTAACCAAGTACTATAACATAAACGAATGTGATGCACCTGTATCAAATAGTATCCTAACTGGTATACTCTAAATCAAAAAAATTACCTTCCATCGCAATCTTTCCTTTGTCAGCTGCAGTGGGCTTAGCTGATGATCCAACAGCAAAAATTTCCCCTTGTCCGCCATGACTGGCTCTAGACACTGATTTTTATAATGGCCAGCTTGATCACAGTTGAAGCACTTCACATTCTTCTTGTCTGCAACCTTCTTTCCCTTGCCTGTCCGACACTCATCAGCATAATGGACCTTCTTGTCATACTTGAAGCACACTAAATCAGCATTGGCCTTCTTGGAATCATCCCCTTTCTGGGCTCCCTTCTTCTTAAAGAATTTCCTCTTCTTTCCCTGAGGACCCTAGGATTCAACTGGCTTCTCTCTAGCACAACCAGCCGGTATCTCCTCGTGGCTAATGGCCATCTCCACCACTACATTACAAGTTTCTCGGATATGGGCCATGGTCAGTCAACCAAGCTCATATCTCAGCTCTCGAATGAACCTCTCATTCCTTCTGATGTAAGTGTCTATTGGCATATCCATAATGAGACAGCTCATCAAACTTAGCAGCGTACTCGATTATTAACATCTCCCCCTGAACTAAACACATGAACTTTCCTTATCGCTGCTGACTAAGCAACCTCAAATAGAAACATTTTCACAAACCTCCTTTTGAAATCAGCCCATGTCGGCTCCTCGTCTAGAACTCCAACAGTCACACTATTCAACCATTAAAGCGCTGCCCCTTGCAACTGCCTAGAGGCCAGCCTCCTCTTTTGCTCATCATACAAGCTTAGATCAGTAAAGATTCTCTCACAGTGTAGTATCCAATTATCAACCTCAACAACATCCTCCGTTCCAACAAATGGCTCTCCACCTAGACTGGTTTAATCTCTTCTCAACTTAGCATTGTTATTCCCAACTAGAGCCGTAGGATTAGCTCCTCCAACATTACCGGCAACCCCAGCTTGCAAAAGATTGGCTAACAACTGATACACCATCCCTGCTTCTATTGGCAGATTTCTACTACCTACATTGGCTTTAGCATTTGGGTAAGCGTTAGCCATCCGACCTTAGTTCCTCCTGGTATTAGGTCGAGCCTTCCTGTAACGACCCAGAAATTTCGATCCAGAAAATTCCAGACAGTTAGTGAAAAGAAGAAAAGAGAAAGAAGCAGAAACAGACGCCAGTCACAGGTAACCTCACATTCGCAGCGGATCAAAATATAATATCACACATTAATAGTTTATAAAAAGAACTATATCAGTACATTTACATATTTTTATATATCAGAGTTACAACATTTACACAACACAGGACCATTCTAAATCAACATGTCCTAGATATACAACTATATATCACAGCGGGTACTCTCCATACGTTCCTGCTCTCCAACTCGCCTCCTGAGCTCCAGAACGTCCTTACCTGAAAATCTGTAATACTCGGTCTGACCCGAGCATTACATCAAAGTAACACCTGGGTCAGGCCGGAAACTAGCGGGAGTAAACCCATCAAACAAGGAATATAAAAGCATACAACTTATATAAATCCGGGGTACGTTTATCAATTCACAATTTCATAAATTGTTATAGTCATCACATATTTCACAAAACAATTAAGTGCCAGATCTTAGACTTTATGGTCCAATTTCACTTAAATCATTCATGTATCAATTTATAAAGAACCGAAGTGGTTTCGGGTATTAACTAATACCCAACTCCAGCCTCTTCGAATTCAGTTCATCATAACATAAATTATTCAAGTGAAATGCAATTAAATTTTAAATAAAAGATGTCCCCCTCTTCACTCAGCAATTCATCAATTAATAGATAACCACATTATCACTGCCCTCCCAACACATCATATCACGAAACATTTCATACCAGGGGTATCAATCAATTCAGGGCATTTAATTATCAATTATCATACATAAGCAAGGTAAATCAATCACACCATCTTGAATGAATCTTATTAACCATAATTGAATTAAATCAATCACCTTTAAGTCCTACTTATTAATTAATTACAACCCAATTAATTCACCATCCCATAACCATTCATCATAATCAATTTTTCTTGATTAATTATCATTTAATTACATTAAGATTAGCATCGTTTTCTAATTACTTAAATTAAGTAATTATACTAAACCAAACTCCATGAATGTTTATCCTTAGTTAATTGCACCCACTAAACAATCCAAATTACTGATAAACAGTAAATGCCCTTATGAAATTACTTACATAAGTAATTAAACCTTTACTTAATTATTAATCCTTTTTGATTAAATTACACCAAGTAGTTTATACTTAATTACTTCTACTAAGTAATTACCCTTTAATTTCTTCCCATTAAGTAATTCACCTTTAATTACCTTCATCAAATAATTATTCCATTAGTTAATTATCTTGATCATTAAAATAAATTACCACATAGATAAATTATCCTTAGCTATATTTAACAAATATCTTTAATTTAATCACGCCCAATAGTTAATCCCAATTTATCTCATTTAGTAATTTACTATACTTTATTTACTTACATAATTCATGAATCATAAATTTCTTAAGACCTTAACTTATTTAAAAGATAAACCATTTTATCTTTATTGATTTCTTTAATCATCCTTTAAATCTTTGTTAAATAAACTTTAGAAAATAATTTTCCCATCCTCTTTCCTTAAACCTAAAAGGTTAAATTAAGGATTCAAATTCACTTCATCTTCTAATCCTTTCTAAATTACAACATCAAGTTTTTATTTTAAATAAAATAAAAAAAATCCAAACAAAAATTGTATATTATAAAAACACTTTAGCTTAATAAGTTTAACCAAAATTTATCTTAACCCTTTATTCTTCTTAAACTCAATCCACATTTAATGCTTCAAAAGAATTAAGTTGAGAAACTGTTTAAATTTCCTAAAAAAATAAACCTGTAATTCGTTCAGATGAAACTGGGTATCATCACAAATGACACGAGCAAACGAACCCAAAATTCTCGAGTAACCCAGCAAAACCCCTCGCGCAAAAACCTAGTGTACTTCGAATTCGATGCCGAGGCAACAGATTCTTCCAAACCTTCACCTTTCCCTGACATACTTTGCACCAGTGCACGTGCACACTTCCACGGCAATGTCCGACCACCCAAGATCACCGTTGGCATGTCACCCCCGACTCCTCTTTGCCATCAAACCACCCAGATTTCACCAATTATCCCGATGTCAAATTTGAGTTCTTATGAACCCCTCTACCATGCCTGCAACAGAAATGATCACCCAAAACAAATCCCATGACTTCACCTCTAGCCATTAGACAACTCGCCGACAGGTCTGAAGCTTATCTCGATCCCAAGCTTCGATTTTCCCCTATCACTAACTACTCCGATCCTCCATAGATGATGCCATCGCCTCGAGTACCTGAACCACCCAAATAGGCGACTAAACCCTATCCTCAAGTCGATCAAAAAATTTATACAATAGGCAATTTTCTCAGTATTTTTCCTAGATTCGTAAATGATCACACTAGCTTCACAACGAATTTCAACTTCTAATATTTGTTAAATCAATAGAAATTGACAAAAATGCATTTTTGATTTATTTTCGAACTGCACTATGAATACTCATCTAAAAATTATCGTTTTTGTTTTAAAAATCCTACTTTTGTATATTTGTTCGAGATATGAAATCAAATCAAAAAATTTAAATATTCGAATTTTACATTTTGATTCCCTTTGACTGTAAATTTAGATTGACAGTATCTATATGTTCACTGTCATCCCTCAATCACAATTCCAAGTCATGTTTTAGTTTAAAGAAACTTATTTAGTTTAAATTCCTGAGTTTTAAAAATGATTTTATTAAGAAATATAAATCTTCTCTACCATTCTATGCTCAGAAAACTTGAAACTCTGAAGAACAACACATAATAAAACTTCTAGTGTAACAGAAAGCATTACAGAACTTCTCATTTACAATAGATAACAAGCACAAGTTTTCATGACTAATTATCAAGTTTAAACTTTCAGAGATAATATGTTTACTAACCTGTATTTATTTTTAAGCAGAGACCAAAACTTGAACAGAGAACAATTTTTTTATTTTTTTTAAGGACCTTTACTGTTATTTCTTATTTCCTCATTTTAATTTAATATTTTCTCCTGATTTTTTTTAGAAATGAAATTGCATTACCTAGATCAATTTTTCTTTTAGAATTCTTGTTGAATATGGTCTGTATAAAGAGAAATTATGATTTAAAAATTAGATTTATAAACCTGTATGAAGTATCATCGGTTTATAAATATACATAGGGCTACTTGTTTAATAACTGCATATCAATCCACCTACAGACATCATTACCATGCAAACCAATTTCCACAAGTTATGTCAATGACAAGTCACACACAACATTGTTATCAGGTGGAAGCATAAATAATAGCAGCAATTTACTCATGAAGTTGAACTTAAGAATTCATTTACAAACTTACTTGCTTCATAGATGATCATGCAACATAATGATTTACTTAAACCTGTTAAACTGTGAGGTTACTCACCTGTTCTAGAGCTTATATCTTGAAATCCGAAAATGCTGAAGGAAAAATTTGAAAGCTTGCTTTACTGGAAAAATAAGTAGCTTTCAAAACTGACTGAAGTTGCTATGATTCACTTGCCTGAACTTTAATTTCTTCCAGGATTTCTTACTTTGTTTTAATTGAAAATGTTTACAGTTTGAAAACATTTGTAGGCTTTTGATCTTTTGATTCAAGAAAATGAATTACAGCCCGTTTTGAATTTGATTCTGGTTTTAGAGGTGGATGAGCTTTCAAATTGTTTACAGCTTTTGTTCTTCAAGTTTTCTTGTTTTTGAAATAGGAAACAAGGAAAAAAATAAGAAAAATGAAGATAATATGTTTTGTATAGATTTAAGTTGGATTTACTAAAATTTTTAAAATAAATAGAATGGCAAATGTGACACTTGTTAATAGAATTAACACTTGTCCATATCTTTATTTAATTTGTTAACACATGTAAATTTACATGCACAAATAGATTTCTAAATGTTTTATAAAGCTTTTATAATTAACTTTCTACTTATAAATACATATTTCAATTTATATACATAAATTTCTTTAACACTTATTTATATGTATAACTATATATATATATATTTTAAATAAATAAACCATTATATTTAAAAAAAACAATATATACAACAATCATTTGAAAATAATATTTTTAATCATTTAAATAAAACTTATAAAAGAGATTGTAAATTACTTGTTATTTAAATGAATTAATGTTTCATTAATTAGTTGTATTTTAAACTTTTATATCTAACTTACAAATCATATTTATTTATCAATTATTTTTTTAAAAAAGATAAAACAAATCTTATTATTAATCTTATTTAAATTTAAAATTATGTTAAAATCAATTTAAACCATTTACCTTAACAACTTTAAAACTATATGGTTATTTATTAAAGTAAGATCATTAAATTTAGTGCAAAAAATTTCCGGGATGTCACATTCCTTCCCCCTTAGAATCTTTTCATCCTCGAAAAGAAACGAAGCCAGAATTTATTAAAAAATGCTTAAAATCATATAGATTTTCTTTGATCATTTTAAGACACTTTAAAAATCTATTTTATATTATAGAATAGTTTTTATAAAAATACATTTTATAACTCGATGTCTCAACAAGTCCATCCTCGTTCTCATAGAAATTCGGTCATACGTTGATCAGGCGTAAGACTGAAAATCTATAAATACTTAGCAGACTCATTTTCAACATCCAGTGAAAATACTTGGAAAATAATTTTTATTGAAAATACAGAAAACAGTTTTTGAAAATAGAGGATATATTTTGGTGAGAATGCTCTGGAAATCATCACCCCCATCCATGGTCGCAGTTAACCCGATGGTTATGTTGCCATCCCGACAAAATCCATAGATAACTGTAGGCCTCTGCGCCCCTCGATTACACCATGGAACAGGCTATAGATCGCAGCTACAACTGGGGTTACGTAGCTATCACAGCAAAAACCCATATAACTGTAGGCATCAGCGCCCTCGAATTTCGCTGCCAAAAGAATGAAACTTCTCCACTCCACTCGACCATAGATCGCAGTCTACCGATGTTGCGTTGCCTTCCCGGCAAAATCAAGTGTAGACCGTTGACATTCATCCTCCACACGATTTTCGCTATGGTCCCCACAGTAGATCGCAGTGACATCGAGTTACATTGTCGTCACAGCATAACCCAAATGCCCCTGTAGGCATCAGCGCCCTCAACTTTCGCTACCCAATAATCCTCAGGAACTAGTTTGTCCGGACTCCTCGCAGGATCAACTTTAGAACCCCCCTTTGGGGCTCAAGGCAGCACCACCTGGTGGTACTCCTGAGAAGTCCATTCCAAGGGAGCGCCTTTTTCCCTTGAGCCATCATCAAAACATTTCATACTATATATATAGTATCTTTAAATCATACACCTAGTATGATCTCATACAAAGCTTCTTTACACAAAATCGATTATTCCAAAACCGATAATTCTCAAACTAGGCTTTTCAAATTCTCATATTGATTTTACCCAAAAATCAAAAGCCTTTCCAAATCCAAAGGTTCACAAAACCTTTTCCAAAATCCTCATATGATCCTTTATATATATATATTCAGATATATAAAATCTTTCAAAACTTTGGATCATTTCAAACTTGTATAAAACTCCTTTTATACTTCAAAGATTTTCAAAAACCATTTTCTTCTGGCAAAAGATTCAACAAGGGGAGTTTTATCTTATAAAACAAAGATATTTATTTTGTTTACTCAAAATCAGATATCCAAATTTGATTACTCTTTTCAATATAAATTTCACTCAAATTCGTACGATGTACACATATCATTCGTACGCCATACCAATCAGATCGCTCATTCGATCACACAATATCACTTCCGAACTAGTATCGTCCACCCGACTTCCTAGTGCGGACACAGATCTGGTTTCTTGATCAGAAACCGTCATTCTCCTTGCATAGTCATAACTATGATAGAGAATATCCAGAACCAATCAACAATCCATATCCAGGTTCGTCGTCGAAAATCGAGTGAAAAATCCCACTCGGATCGATTTAACTATCTCGAAATTCTGTGCTCGAATCTGGGTCAAATCACTATGCGAATAGAATAACATACGTACACCCTACGTATTTGTCTTCATTGATTATCAACTAAATCAATTTCTCTTATCTAATCACATTTCCCTTAATTTCTATCCACATTCACTTACTCACAATTGCTTCAATCCATTTAGATTATTACCTCTATTCTTATCTCAATTGGGTATTTAACCAATAACAGTTTTAACTCTGACCGGTTTATTTAGAAAATAGCTTGAAAAATTTAAAAATAGATAAGTAGTTGGAAAATAATTACTAGTTTGTAAAATAGGTGTAAAATAGTTTAGAAAATAGTTAAAATAATTATATAAATTTTAAATAATTGAAAAATAACAGTAAGATAGTAATTAGTTTATAAAACAGTTGAAAAATTGTTAAATAGTTTCAAAAATAATTGTAAACAAGTGTAAGATAATTTGGTTTTTAAAAGAAAGGTTGTATATATAATGAATAGCTTGGAAGAATAGGTTTATATTAAAACAATTTACAGTAAAAAAAGTCCAGAGTCAAAACTGTTCACTTCCCAATCTTCATTCTTAATCAATTCAATTTAAATTTCCTCTTCCATTTAAATTGACCCAATTCCAATTTTAAATAACTCTAATTTCCAGTGGACTTGATTTATTCCCAATTCAAGTTGAATTAATTCTCAATTCCTTTTCAATTTAAATCAAATTCCATTTGATTTTAAACATATTCAACTTTAATTACAATCCTACATTATTCCAATTTCAAATTCCATTTCCAAATCAAGTTGAATTATTCTTGATTTCCTACCAAATTTAATTCAAATTCCATTTGAATTTAAAACTATTCAATTTTAATTACAACTCCCAATTATTCAAATCAATCCAATTCAAATTTTCCATTTGAATCTTATACTCATACATCTTCAATCACAATTTTAATCAATTCAAATCAAATTCAATTTGAACTAATTTCAAAATTCAAATTTAAACCATCTTGAATTATATAAATTCGAGTTAATACTTCAAATGTTGATTTAATTCCTTTAAATTAATTTACCCTTTTATCCCAGTAATGGATTACCATATTCCATTTCTCATTCATTTAACAAATCCAATTCACAACTTAAAGATTTTTAACAACAATAGGATGATATTAACTAATTTATTTTAAAACATCCATTCATTTTAAATTTCTATATCTCAAACCCAATTTGAGATCACTCAAACTCTCAATTACAATCAACCATTTAACTCTCAATGTTAAACCCCAATTTCATCCTGAAATTTCCAAATCATGTTGATCATTCCAACTTCCCAAGTTAAACTCAATTCACTTAATCAGTCAAATTCACAAAATTTGAATTCCTATTCAAATTTCTAAATTCTTTCCCATCTATATGTTCAAAAACTTATCACTTTGAGTTTTCACATCTCATTCCAAATTTAAAACTCAATATCTAGAGTTTATCTCAAAGCATTTTTGATTTTATGTATATCCACATGTATACATATTAATTTCTTTTACATACCAAGTTACACTTTAAAATTTTAAACCACCTTTGGTTTTAATTCAAAACAAATTTCTTTTAAATTTTCAAATAACTCTTGTTTGAAATAGGACCATTTCATTCAAATGCATTAAGTAATATTACTTGTTATTTCTTTAAATTAATTACATCATTAATTAATCACATTCGGTAATTAACTTATTTCTTAATTACCTTCATTAAGTAATTGTCCATTAAATTACATACCTCTAGTTACTTCATTAAGTAACTCCCTCTTATTTATTAATTCCAATTATTATCCATTAATTAATCTCATTAAATAAAGTTTAATTAATTACATAAATTAATTGATTATCCTTATCCTGAAACCTTTCCCAACTTTAAGATTTTATTTCAGTTTGAATCCATTTCAAACAAGTCTTTAATTTAATTTCAATTTGGTTGTAATTCTATTACCACTTAATTCCTACTATTACTTTTAATTTAATTAATACTACAACCAATTTCCTTAATATAATAGATAATCTATTTCTTACATAAGATTCATTTACTTTTGAAATCATTTAAAAACTTTTATATAAGAAAATAACAAGTACGCTCTCTCATATTTACACTCAACTCATTCTAGGGTACCATTGACCCTTTCCTTAATGAGTATCCCCCACCAAAGCCTAGGTTCTTGCTTAACCTTCTGTCCTGATACCAAATGTAACGACCCGGAAATTTCGATGCAGAAAATTCCAAATAGTTAGTGAAAAGAAGAAAAGAGAAAGATGCAGAAACAAACGCCAGTCACAGGTAACCTCACATTCGCAGCGGATCAAAATATAATATCACACAATAATAGTTTATAAAAAGAACTGTATCAGTACATTTACATTTTTTTATATCAGAGTTGCAACATTTACACAACACAGGACCATTCTAAATCAACATGTCCTAGATATACAACAATATATCACAGCGGGTACTCTCCATACGTTCCTGCTCTCCAGCTCGCCTCTTGAGCTCCAGAACGTCCTTACCTGAAAATCTGTAATACTCGGTCTGACCCGAGCATTACATCAAAGTAACACCCGGGTCAGGCTGGAAACCAGCGTGAGTAAACCCATCAAACAAGGAATATAAAAGCATACAACTTATATAAACCCGGGGTACGTTTATCAATTCACAATTTCATAAATTGTTATAGTCATCACATATTTCACAAAACAATTAAGTGCTAGATCTTAGATTTTATGGTCCAATTTCACTTAAATCATTCATGTATCAATTTATAAAGAACCGTAGTGGTTTCGGGTATTAACTAATACCCGACTCCAGCCTCTTCGAATTCAGTTCATCATAACACAAATTATTCAAGTGAAATGCAATTAAATTTTAAATAAAAGATGTCCCCCTCTTCACTCAGCAATTCATCAATTAATAGATAACCACATTATTACTGCCCTCCCAACACATCATATCACGAAACATTTCATACCAGGGGTATCAATCAATTCAGGGCATTTAATTATCAATTATCATACATAAGCAAGGTAAATCAATCACACCATCTTGAATGAATCTTATTAACCATAATTGAATTAAATCAATCACCTTTAAGTCCTACTTATTAATTAATTACAACCCAATTAATTCACCATCCCATAACCATTCATCATAATCAATTTTTCTTGATTAATTATCATTTAATTACATTAAGATTAGCATCATTTTCTAATTACTTACATTATGTAATTATACTAAACCAAACTCCATGAATGTTTATCCTTAGTTAATTGCACCCATTAAACAATCCAAATTACTGATAAACAGTAAATGCCCCTCTGTAATTACTTACATAAGTAATTAACCCTTTACTTAATTATTAATCCTTTTTGATTACATAACATCAAGTAATTTATACTTAATTACTTCTACTAAGTAATTACCCTTTAATTTCTTCCCATTAAGTAATTCACCTTTAATTACCTTCATCAAATAATTATTCCATTAGTTAATTATCTTGATCATTAATATAAATTACCACATAGATAAATTAGCCTTAGCTATATTTAACAAATATCTTTAATTTAATCACCCCCAATAGTTAATCCCAATATATCTCATTTAGTAATTTACTATACTTTATTTACTTACATAATTCACGAATCATAAATTTCTTAAGACCTTAACTTATTTAAAAGATAAACCATTTTATCTTTATTGATTCCTTTAATCATCCTTTAAATCTTTGTTAAATAAACTTTAGAAAATAATTTTCCCATCCTCTTTCCTTAAACCAAAAAGGTTAAATTAAGGATTCAAATTCACTTCATCTTCTAATCCTTTCTAAATTACAACATCATGTTTTTATTTTAAATTAAAAAAAAAATCCAAACAAAAATTGTATATTATAAAAACACTTTAGCTTAATAAATTTAAACAAAATTTATCTTAACCCTTTATTCTTCTTAAACTCAATCCACATTTAACGCTTTAAAAGAATTAAGTTGAGAAACTGTTTAAATTTCCTAAAAAAAGAAACCTGTAATTCGTTCAGATGAAACTGGGTATCATCATAAATGACACGAGCAAACGAACCCAAAATTCTCGAGTAACCCAGCAAAACCCCTCGCCCAAAACCCTAGTGTACTTCGAGTTCGATGCCGAGGCAACAGATTCTTCCAAACCTTCACCTTTCCCTGACATACTTTGCACCAGTGCACGTGCACACTTCCACGGCAACGTCCGACCAACCAAGATCACCGTTGGCATGTCACCCCTGACTCCTCTTTGCCATCAAACCACCCAAATTTCCCCAATTATCCCGATGTCAAATTTGAGTTCTTATGAACCCCTCTACCATGCCTGCAACAGAAATGATCACCCAAAACAAATCCCATGACTTCACCTCTGGCCATTTGACAACTCGCCGACAGGTCTGAAGCTTATCTCGATCCAAAGCTTCGATTTTCCCCTATCGCTAACTACTCCGATCCTCCATAGATGATGCCATCGCCTCGAGTACCCGACCCACCCAAATAGGCGACTAAACCCTATCCTCAACTCGATCAAACAATTTATACAATAGGCAATTTTCTCAGTATTTTTCCAAGATTCGTAAATGATCACACTAGCTTCACAACGAATTTCAACTTCTAATATTTGTTAAATCAATAGAAATTGACAAAAATGCATTTTTGATTTATTTTCGAACTGCACTATGAATACTCATCTATAAATCATCGTTTTTGTTTTAAAAATCCTACTTTTGTATATTTGTTCGAGATATGAAATCAAATCAACAAATTTAAATATTCGAATTTTACATTTTGATTCCCTTTGACTGTAAATTTAGATTGACAGTATCTATATGTTCACTGTCAACCCTCAATCACAATTCCAAGTCATGTTTTAGTTTAAAGAAACTTATTTAGTTTAAATTCCTGAGTTATAAAAATGTTTTTATGAAGAAATATAAATCTTCTCTACCATTCTATGCTAAGAAAACTTGAAACTCTGAAGAACAACACATAATAAAACTTCTAGTGTAACAGAAAGCATTACAGAACTTCTCATTTACAATATATAACAAGCATAAGTTTTCATGACTAATTATCAAGTTTAAACTTTCAGAGATAATATGTTTACTAACCTGTATTTATTTTTAAGCAGAGACCAAAACTTGAACAGAGAACATTTTTTTTTAAGAACCTTTACTGTTATTTCTTATTTCCTCATTTTAATTTAATATTTTCTCCTGAATTTTTTTTAGAAATGAAATTGCATTACATTGATCAATTTTTCTTTTAGAATTCTTGTTGAATATGGTCTGTATAAAGAGAAATTATGATTTAAAAATTATATTTATAAACCTGTATCAAGTATCAGAGGTTTATAAATATATACAGGGCTACTTGTTTAATAACTGCATATCAATCCACCTACAGACATCATTACCATGCAAACCAATTTCCATAAGTTATGTCAATGATAAGTCACACACATCACTGTTATCAGGTGGAAGCATAAACAATAGCAGCAATTTACTCATGAAGTTGAACTTAAGAATTCATTTACAAACTTACTTGCTTCATAGATGATCATGCAACATAATGATTTACTTAAACCTATTAAACTGTGAGGTTACTCACCTGTTCTAGAGCTTATATCTTGAAATTCGGAAATACTGAAGGAAAAATTTGAAAGCTTGCTTTACTGGAAAAATAAGTAGCTTTCAAAACTGACTGATGTTGCTATGATTCACTTGCCTGAACTTTGATTTCTTCCAGGATTTCTTACTTTGTTTTAATTGAAAATGTTTACAGTTTGAAAACATTTGTAGGCTTTTGATCTTTTGATTCAAGAAAATGAATTACAGCCCTTTGTGAATTTGATTCTGGTTTTAGAGGTGGATGAGCTTTCAGATTGTTTATAGCTTTTGTTCTTCAAGTTTTCTTGTTTTTGAAATAGGAAACAAGGAAAAAAAGAAAGAAAAATGAAGATAATATGTTTTGTATAGATTTAAGTTGGATTTACTATTTTTTTTAAAATAAGTAGAATGACAAATGTGACACTTGTTAATAGAATTAACACTTGTCCATATCTTTATTTAATTTGTTAACACATGTAAATTTACATGCACAAATAGATTTCTAAATGTTTTATAAAGATTTTATAATTAACTTTCTACTTATAAATACATATTTCAATTTATGTACATAAATTTCTTTAACACTTATTTATATGTATAACTATATATATATATATTTTAAATAAATAAACCATTATATATTTTTAAAAAAAAAAATATATACAACAATCATTTGAAAATAATATTTTTAATCATTTAAATAAAACTTATAAAAGAGATTGTATATTACTTGTTATTTAAATGAGTTAATGTTTCATTAATTATTTGTATTTTAAACTTTTATATCTAACTTACAAATCATATTTATTTATCAATTTTTTTTTAAAAAAACAAATCTTATTATTAATCTTATTTAAATTTAAAATTATGTTAAAATCAATTTAAACCATTTATCTTAACAACTTTAAAACTATATGGTTATTTATTAAAGTAAGATCATTAAATTTAGTGCCAAAAATTTCCGGGATATCACACTTCCCATTGGTTGTGGTGCTTCATCCACCTAGATTTCCTCTTTTGTTTCCTGCTTCCATATCCGCTTTCTCATAAATCTACATACAAGCCTTAGTAAGATATATAAGAATAGTCTAAGAGAGAGGGAACGCATACTTATATATATAAATACACACACACACACATAGATATATATCAAATACAAGTACATTACTGTAGCGTTAACCCAAACCTCAATCATATTTCTAATTCATTGGATTATATTTCAAAAAAGCATTTAGGTTTTACTTTTATTTTAAGTTTTCATAAACCTATGCTCTGATACCAACTTGTAACATCCCCCTACTAGGAGGCCCAAAACTAATGGGTATGGATGCTGCAGTCATCCATAGTTATTAATCATCGATGACCAAATACGGCGGTGTTAGATTCATTGATACACAAAAATACATGAATACATAAAAAATTTAAAACTTCAAACAAGATCACATTCCATGTCAAATCATTTCCAGTTTGTTACATAATCCCACAAACGTAAAACATGTTTAGATAAAATATATTTATTACAACATATCCCAAGAGCGACATATGAAGATGCCCCTTGGATGATCATAGTATATATAGGCAATTTAACAACATTGCCATTACAAACAACACAGTGGAATCAAAAGAAAAGACAACTCTAAATAGCTATCATGCCTCCTGCACGTCTCCGAAAGCTTATTCGTCTAATGAAGTTCTTAAAAACCTCAACTCTCAAGCTACTTAAAATCAATTAAGCATCCGAGAGTTTAAGGGGATCACATAAACTTCGGATCAGACATAAAGCCTGGTATGAACAATAATCTACATCCCAAACCATTTAGATATCTATTGAGACTACACTACTTAGCGGAATGGGTTTTTCTCTCACTAGTATCTTAAAACCTTCATAAACCATATACTGTGCTCCCATCCTTTGTTTACTTGACTTCTCCTCATATTTATAGTTTCTAAGGTCACTATTAACCATCTAGTTTTCATGGGCTTACTAATAACCTTTATGTAATATATGGACATACAGTCCTATTTCGTAGTTTTCATGGGTGCACTATGAACCTGTTGGCCCCTGCCAACTAACATAATTAATTCATGGGTTCCCCTGAACCTATTGGTGACTCTAGTAACTTCTCTCTTATCGTAGTTTTCATGGATTGACTAATAACCTACTGAAAACTACAATAACTTAATCCAAATAAAGTTTTCATGGGTACACTACAAACCAAAGTTGGTCCTTGCCAACCACTCTTTATAACATAGTTTTCATAGGATCAATATGAACCCATTGATAACTCCAATAACTCCTAATCATAGTTTTCATGGGTAAACCATGAACCTGTCTCCCTGACAACTTCCATATTTAGGAATCCTATATTGTGGTCTCCCTGAAATCTAGAATTTTAATCAATTTATATTCAATACTGGGTTAACCTAGTTGGTTCTTCTACCCTTTTATCCTCGGAATGCAGCAATGTGTCCACCATAATGTGAATATATTTATATTTGAAGAAACAAACATAATTACAAAACTGTGGGTTTAGTGTCCTTGAAATACTTTTCATATGAAACATGGTTAATCCCTTTAACCTATAATTTTCAAGGAAAGCCTCTTCTAAAAACCATTACAAAACTCCTAATATTTAGCCATGGTTTTTACTTTCAAAAATTATATGTTTGGGTTACAAAGACTTTCGAAAACTTGCTTTCGACCTCATTGGATACCCTCCTTCAAAGGCATATAGATCTATCTTCAAAACATTAGGCTCCTACCTTTCGAATACTTTAAAACCTTTCTTTCAAAACCTTTCAAATGTATTAAAGTATCAACATTCAACTTTAGAAGAATAACTTTGAAACCAATTGAAAGTACCCCTTTCGAAACCATTGGAAGTAACCCTTTCGAAATTATTGAATGTCACCCTTTCGAAACCATTGGAAGTAACCCTTCTGAAATCATTGAAATTCCCCTTTTGAAACTATTGGATTTATCTTAAAATATTATTTGCGTCAAAGTGAATATAGATAAAAGTATCTCTTTCGAAACCATCCTTCATCATATAAAAATATTGGGTAAAACATGATGGCGTCGGCACCATCTCTTTCGAAAACTTTTAATTCATTTAAGAAAAACATTAAAGGGTAGCGTCAAAACCCCTTACGAAGCTATTGCCTTCGAAACCCTTAGACCCTTTCGAAAGCATTTAGGAAGAGGATTAAAACATTTTTAAAATATCACTACCCTTCGAAAGCATTGGTGACTTCAACACCATTGAAAAGCTAAAGAACGATAGTAGGGCTTCGACTAGGTCGGAACCCCTTCTTTCCAAAAGCATTATTTCATAAGGAACCCATTCGAAAGCAAACACAAGTTGATGACAACCCATTCAAAAGCTTTTAAAAACCACTTTCAAAAACATATGCTTCGACTCCTTTGAAGGCTTAATAAAATAATGGTAGGAGCTTCCCTTTTTATAACAAACCATGGTATCGACCCATTCGAAAGCCATGCTTTCGATACCTTGCCTTCCTCTTTTCTCCAATCCGCTACGTACAATCTTTGTGATATCTTGTGTATTGGTTTTGGCTTAGTAGGTTTCGACTGGGTTGAAGGCGGAAGCTCTAAGTCGAAAGGTGCTTCTCAAGAAGGTGAAACAAACTTTTCCGGGTAATACTAATTAAAGTAAACCATTTTCTAACTAACCTGCCACGTGTAAAATGAAGATTGGTTTCCTTAACTTTTCAAATTCTTTACTAAAATAACTACTGCTAATTTCAGATCTAAACCATGGTTAAGTTAATCAAATAAGCCATTCCATTAAGCAAAACCGAAATTACAAAGAAGTCCCTCTTCTAAAATAATTTAATTTGCATAGCAAATCACTTTGTAAAAATCCCCAAAATTCCAAAAATTCACTTTAATCATGTTATTTAGCATACCAAAAATTCAGAACCAAATTCGTGATATATTTTTGGAAATTTTTTTATAAACCCAAATAGCTATATTTTTCTTTTGAAAATTCATAACAATCTTTTCATAGCTTGGAAAATTATCAAATTAAAACCTAAATCCAAATTCATGTTTTGCATAACATAGAATTTTTCCATGACATTTGAACATCGTCATAAATCAATTTCTCCCTAAAACCGTGTATAGGCCTATTTCAAAAATCTCGTTTAAATTAAACAAATTAATATTCAAGCATTTCATCATCCAATTCACCATAAAAATGAATTTACCCTTATATCTGAAAACAAATGATTACAAAACAAAATAAAGATGGAATTATTATTCACCTTGATTTAGATAAGGAGATCAGATTGAGATTGATTTCCCCTAAGCTTGAATCTCTAGCTTTTGATTTAATTCCTCTTCTCTTAATGAGCGGATCCTCTTTAAGTTTTTGTTACGTTTTCAAAATGACGTGAATAGGAATGAAACGGAATGAGAATATATATAAAGGTAGAGTTATATGCGACAAATTCCTAATATACCCTTATGTAGATTAATTAAACTTAAAAACATTCTTAAGCCCATTTAATTATTTAGTGAACTTGGCCTTAATTATATTTATTAAAATCTTAAACCCCTTATCACCTAACATTTACATTATTCTGTTTAATTTATATAATGACCCAAAACTTTCGATCCCGAAAATTCCACATAGTTAGGAAAAGAAGAAAAGAGATAGGCGAAAAGAAGAAACAGAAACACCAACATATCACATTCGCAGCGGATAGAATATAATATCAAGTAATATTCTTTACCCAAAGGAAACTGTATAGGTCAATTACATTTTATTACATCAGAGTTACAACATTTCACAATCACTGGACAGTTAAAACAAACTATCTTAGAAAAATAATAATATATCACAGCAGAAATACTCTCTATACGTTCCTGCCATCCAGCTCGCCTCCTGAGCTCCAAAACGTCCTTACCTAGAAATCTGTAATACTTGGTCTGATCCGAGTATTACATCAAAGTAACACCTGGGTCAAGCTGGAAACAAGCGTGAGTAAACACATCTAATAAGAAATACCAAAGCATAAAACTTATTTAAAACCCGGGTAACTCGTACGTCACCACAAGTTTTCAACTTGTTATAATCAACCCTTACATTCATAAATACATGAGAATATATATATATATATATATATATATATATATAATGTGCAGATTTCATTATAAACAGCAATTATGTGCAGATTTCATTTATATACAAATACATATATATGTCAGGCCATAAACACAAGGTGTGTGCCAAAATGTATTTTTAAACCAATATGTACGAAATCATACTTAAATATATACTCGTTTTATCAATATATACTATATTCAACTCTATACAGGCAACATATATACATATCTGCTACTACAAACTTCTACATATGACTAACATATTATATATTAACACAAACTGACAAAGATGCACGCTATAAACAACTAATATAATATGTACATTACCTATGCGCCTATCTAATGAAAATAAACTGACATACACATATACGTGAATGGCAGAATTGCCCACCTTTATAATTACATATATACACACTGCCACTATCGAATATAACTCATGCAACCAAAAAAAATAAAAAAAAATAAACCTCACACAAATCCATAAACTATTTATATGCTATATGTACATATACTTGAATATAACCTGAATGCATACTGATTATATATAAATATGTATAAGTTAATAGTAAAAAAAATTATATAAAACTCGTATGGAAAACTCTAGAAAAACATACATATATGTGGCTATATATAAATCATATATATGTTACAGTTATTTCAGAATCCACTCTACTTATTAGCATAGAATTAAATAAATGTAGTCATCGATTATATACCTGTATAAAATCGAGATGGATGAGGCTGAAAAGTGAGGCTCTTCGGCCTTAAAAATGAAGAGAATTAATGGCGAAGGCTGGGTTCGGGCTATGTAGAGGCGGAGATCAAGCGGTCGACGGCGGCTACGCAGGTTAGGGGCGCAAGCTGGAGGAGTTGTGGCAAACGGCAGGCTCAACAGTGTTCACGAGTTCACGTGGAAGTTTGTTGTGAAAGTCGTTTTTAGGTGGAGAAGCGGGAATGACTGAGGAACATTCGAGAGGAGGATGAGGTTGGTAGCCGGTGTACTGGAGGGAGACGCAGGCGGAGATCGAGTAAGAGAGGAAGGGGAAGTAGAAAATGCAAGAGTACGCCTGAAAGTAAAATGGGAGACTAAGGGAGTGATGTGTGTAAATCGGCGGAAATTTCTATCGGACTAGAAACTCGCCAAAAAAATTAGAAATAAAATTTATACCACAAGCGTACAGTGTATGTACGTAGCACGTGGCGAATACGGGTCGATCCGCAGGGAATTGATGATTTTAAAAATTCTATTTAATCAAATTATACCAAAGTCGAGTGAAAGTTAAACTAGAGAATTAAAAAATTAGCTAACTAATTCAAAGAAAAGAGATGCAAATACAAGAGTTAAATGACAATTTAGAGAATAAATCTGTTAGTGCCAAAATTCGTCACTAACACCCTTAGAGAGTTTGTGTAGAGAGATTAATGAAGAAGATAAATTAAAATAGAGAAGATAATATAAATTAGAATGCGGAAGACGAGAACACAGAATTTATAGTGGTTCGGCGTTGTAGCCTACGTCAACTTTGAAGTTGATCCTTTATTTCTTCACTTTTAGACTTGATTACAGATACAATCCGCTTTTAAGTATTCGAATACAATTGTGAAATAAAAGTAGAAGTCTTGGATGAGGTTTGGATAATGTAGAGTCTCCCCTGTGTTCTCTAAAATCCGATCCCTCTTTTTTGTGCCCCTGCCCCTCTATTTATAGACGAATGTGGTTGGACTTCCCTGGTGGGCCAGATGGCTAGACAGCTCGGTCCAGATAGGACGCGCCCTGCATGCCGAGTGGAACATGCCGAACGGTCGGCATGCCGAGCCCTCCTTTCCAAGTCGATGGATCTCTCTGTTGAATGGAGGAAGCGGGTCGAACGATGCTGGGATGCCGAGTGGGGCGTGGATGCCGAGTGAGGGGCTTGCCGTGTGAGGCGTGTATGCCGAGTGAAAGGATACGCCGAGTACAGGGAATGCCGAACAAAGGACATGCCGGGCAAAGGATATGCCGAGCACAGGATGTGCCGACCAAAGGGTATGCCGAGTGAAGAGCAGGCCGAGTGGAGGGAGTGCCGAGTGAAATGCTGAAGCTCTCGTGCCGAGTGCAAACCTGGATGGACGTACGTTCTTCAATGCCGAGTACAACCCTTGACTGCCGAACGTTCAAACGTGTCGAGTGCTCATTTGTGCCGAGTACAACCCTGCATGTCGAACGTTCTAGTTGCATGGTCGATTCTCAAGGTAACATTTTGCCCCCCAAAGTACACCGTGTGTTCGAACAGGGTGTGCTTTGAACTACTGGATTAGTGCATTGCCGCTGAATGCCAAGGATGCCGAACGATCTTGCTGAACGATGCGAGTGCCGAATGACTGGAAGCCGAGTGAAACCGTTTTGACCGGTAGAGCCGGTCAGAGTCCCTTCATCTTCCTCTTCTTCTCTATAAAAGCCGCCTTCTTTCCTTCTCTTTTCCCACTTCTTGCTTTTACAATTCCGAGCTCACAAACCATTCGTGCAATCAGAATTCAAGGGTTTCTCATAACTTTCCTACGTTCGATCCATGTACTAGGTATCTTCTTACCCTAGTTCCTCTTCTGGCAATTCCCCATCGATTCGCTGTTGGTGGGGACTTAAATTCGATTTGGAATGTTTCCAAGGTCGAGCGTCTAGTTGTAGAGAGAGAGAGAACCAAATTCGAACGCCTTGTAGGATCATTAGTGAGTGTTCGACGGAGGAGGAGAAGGTATGGAGGATATGCCGAGTGTTTGGACTCAGCATAATCTTAGTTTGGCACGGCGTAGTTTTTGCCGAACCACACTAGCTCAGTGCGAACTGAAGCTGGGCAGGACGATGGCCGTATGCCGAATTGTAGCCCTGCCGAGCCACTACTTTAGCCGAACAAACTGTTATGCCGAGCGTACATAAATGCCGAGCCTACCTCCATGCCGAGCAAACCAACATACCGAACGTACTTGAGTGCCGAACAAACTATCCTGCCGAACAAACTAAGTGCCGAGCAGACCTTAATGCCGAACCCAAGTGAATGCCGAACAAACTATCATGCCGAACATAACTAGGTGCCGAACAGACCTAAATGCCGAACACAATCAAATGCCGAATATACTTAACATGCCGATCATACATAAATACCGGACCTATCTTCATGCCGAACATAGTTAGCATGCCGAGCATAATTAGGTGCCGAGCACACATAAATGCCGGACATATACAAATGCCGAACATACTCTCCTTGCCCAATTTCATAACTGGTCTTTACTTGGCATAATCGGATAATTACCTCTAGTGTCTTGCTGCAGTCGTTATTCAGAAGGCTTTCGGAGACGGTCAGCGATGACGGTTTTCGGAAGCGATGTTTCTAGGCTTGACGTTATATTAAATGCTTATGCACGATTGATTGCACTAGTTCACACACCACACGGGGGGGTTATCTGTGTTGTTAATTCTAACGTCGATTATTTTTCGAGTATAGTTCGCACAGGTGCTTGGTTGGGTCTGCTATTTATTCAACATGTCCAAAAGATCCAGTTCTGCTACACTTTCCGACAAACCTGGGCCGTCTTCTAAGCGAACGGCCCCCGACACAACTGACCCATCAGTTTCTCCCGCTCATGACTGGGCTCCCGATACTTTGGAATCGTCGATTTTACTGGATGACCCAGTTGACTCACAGGCTTCGAGAGTCACTGAGGCTGCTCTTAAGCGGATATGTTCTACTCATGGCATTCTGTTTGCTGACGTGCTCGTTCCGTCGGGGCATGACCGCCCACATCTGCCCCCAGTGGGATATAAGGCGTGTAGCAAGTTCATGTGCTGGGTTGGTAGCGTGCCACCTTTCAATCTATTCCTTCGCGACGTGCTGCAGTATCTGGACGTCGCCCCGTCTCAACTTCATCCAAATGGTCACGCTTTCATTTATGGCACGTACATGCTTTTCATGGCCGTCTTCTCTAGGCCTCCAACTCCCGGCGATATAAGGTACATCTATATGACCAAGAAACGGGGAGAAAGCCCCTCTTACATGTTTCTTGAGCCACATCGGAAGTGCCAACTTTTCACTAGCCCGTGGAGTAGCAAGTTCGCCCTGTACAAACAGGAGTGGTTTTACGTGCGCTACCCCCAAGGCTTTGCGAGGCGGTGGGTTGAAGGAAGTAAGTCCTTTCTCTGAGTTGATGTCCGTTCCCGATTGAGGTTGAACTTCTCCTAATTCATTGTTCTATTTTTTCAGATCTCATCCCCCGTCCCGAGGACCGGGGGTACTCCGATGCTGTCGACGCCATTAGAGCTCTTCCTGCTGAAAAGCGAGATATCCGAGCCCTCATTTCCAATGAGTCACTATCAAAGTTCGGCTTGCTAGCCCCTGGCCGCCGGGTTAGCCTTCCAGAGGGCGTATCGCTTCCCAAGTCCGTGCCCGTCAGAGGGAAAAAATTGCCTGAATCATCCGTTCGCCCTTCTCTTGAAGCACCGGAAGAAGGGGAAATTCTAGGCGAGCCACCTAAAAAGCGAGGTGAGGATTTAGGTCCTGCAGCTGAAGTTCATGATATCGAAGCGTCATCTTCCCTTTTGAAGGGGAGAAAGGAGCTGGCGCGCAAGTTGAGGAAAGAGGAGGTTGGTGGGACTTCCAAAGCTACGCCTGTTCAGCCAGAGAAAGAGGATTCTTCACAGCGCGTTGGAAGTTCTCTGAAAGGCTTATCGAACCTCTCCATTCCCGACGACTTGCTCGACTATGATTTCGATGACTCGGAGCTGTTTAAGTTTCGCTCACCCGTCAGGGGTGATGCGGGCGTCCCGGCCCCGATCCAAGGGGAAAAAACTCCTGTTAGCAAAGCCACTGGTCCATCGGGGGGTAGCACTAGGACACACACACACACATGCATTTCACTTTGCACCTACTTTTCTTTAACCATTCTGCTCTCTCGCTAATTCGCTACTGTTTGATTGCAGGTGACATGGGGCGCTTTCACAGATACGACCGCCTTCGCGGTTCGTCGACTTTACGCCAGTCTGGTCGGGATTCGGGCCTCGGGAAGCGCCGAGACAGAGACAGCGACAGCGACCGAGATTATCATTCCCGGGACTCGTCATCCCGGAAGAAAACTTATTATCATCCCGAACACCGCCAGGAGACCTCTCAAAAGTGTTAGTGCCAAAATTGGTCACTAACACCCTTAGAGAGTTTGTGTAGAGAGATTAATGAAGAAGATAAATTAAAATAGAGAAGATAATATAAATTAAAATGCGGGAGACGAGAACATAGAATTTATAGTGGTTTGGCGTTGTAGCCTACGTCCACTTTGAAGTTGATCCTTTATTTCTTCACTTTTAGACTTGATTACAGATACAATCCTCTTTTAAGTATTCGAATACAATGGTGAAATAAAAGTAGAAGTCTTGGATGAGGTTTGGATAAGGCAGAGTCTCCCCTGTGTTCTCTGAAATCTGATCCCTCTTTTCTGTGCCCCTGCCCCTCTATTTATAGACGAATGTGGGTTGGACTTCCCTGGTGGGCCAGATGGCTAGACAGCTCGGTCCAGATAGGACGCGCCCTGCATGCCGAGTGGAACATGCCGAACGGTCGGCATGCCGAGCCCTCCTTTCCAAGTCGATGGATCTCTCTGTTGAATGGAGGAAGCGGGCCGAACGATGCTGGGATGCCGAGTGGGGCGTGGATGCCGAGTGAGGGGCTTGCCGTGTGAGGCGTGTATGTCGAGTGAAAGGATACGCCGAGTAGAGGGAATGCCGAACAAAGGACATGCCGAGCAAAGGGTATGCCGAGCACAGGATGTGCCGAACAAAAGGTATGCCGAGTGAAGAGCAGGCCGAGTGGAGGGAGTGCCGAGTGAAATGCTGAAGGTCTCGTGCCGAGTGCAAACCTGGATGGACGTACGTTCTTCAATGCCGAGTACAACCCTTGACTGTCGAACGTTCAAACGTGTCGAGTGCTCATTTGTGCCGAGTACAACCCTGCATGCCGAACGTTCTAGTTGCCTGGTCGATTCTCCAGGTAACATTTTGCCCCCCAAAGTACACCGTATGTTCGAACATGGTGTGCTTTGAACTACTGGATTAGTGCATTGCCGCTGAATGCCAAGGATGCCGAACGATCTTTCCGAACGATGCGAGTGCCGAATGACTGGAAGCCGAGTGAAACCGTTTTGACCGGTAGAGCCGGTCAGAGTCCCTTCATCTTCCTCTTCTTCTCTATAAAAGCCGCCTTCTTTCCTTCTCTTTTCTCACTTCTTGCTTTTACAATTCCGAGCTCACAAACCATTCGTGCAATCAGAATTCAAGGGTTTCTCATAACTTTCCTACGTTCGATCCACGTACTAGGTATCTTCTTACCCGAGTTCCTCTTCTGGCAATTCCCCATCGATTCGCTGTTGGTGGGGACTTAAGTTCGATTTGGAATGTTTCCAAGGTCGAGCGTCTAGTTGTAGAGAGAGCGCGAACCAAATTCGAACGCCTTGTAGGATCATTAGTGAGTGTTTGGCGGAGGAGGAGAAGGTATGGAGGATATGCCGAGTGTTTGGACTCGGCATAATCTTAGTTTGGCACGGCGTAGGTTTGGCCGAACGACACTAGCTCAGTGCGAGCTGAAGCTGGGCCGGACGATGGCCGTATGCCGAATTGTAGCCCTGCCGAGCCACTACTTTAGCCGAATAAACTGTTATGCCGAGCGTACATAAATGCCGAGCCTACCTCCATGCCGAGCAAACCAACATACCGAACGTACTTGAGTGCCGAACAAACTAAGTGCCGAGCAGACCTTAATGCCGAACCCAAGTGAATGCCGAAAAAACTATCATGCCCAACATAACTAGGTGCCGAACAGACCTAAATGCCGAACACAAGCAAATGACGAATATACTTAACATGCCGATCATACATAAATACCGGACCTATCTTCATGCCGAACATAGTTAGCATGCCGAGCATAATTAGGTGCCGAGCACACATAAATGCCGGACATATACAAATGCCGAACATACTCTTCTTGCCCAATTTCATAACTGGTCTTTACTTGGCATAATCGGATAATTACCTCTAGTGTCTTGCTGCAGTCGTTATTCAGAAGGCTTTCGGAGACTGTTAGCGATGACTGCTTTCGAAAGCGATGTTTCTAGGCTTGACGTTATATTAAATGCTTATGCACGATTGATTGCACTAGTTCACACACCACATGGGGGGTTATCTGCGTTGTTAATTCTAACGTCGATTATTTTTCGAGTATAGTTCACACAGGTGCTTGGTTGGGTCTGCTATTTATTCAAGATGTCCGAAATATCCAGTTCTGCTATACTTTCCGACAAACCTGGGCCGTCTTCTAAGCAAACGGCCCCCGACACAACTGACCCATCAGTTTCTCCCGCTCATGACTGGGCTCCCGATACTTTGGAATCGTCGATTTTACTGGATGACCCAGTTGACTCACAGGCTTCGGGAGTCACTGAGGCCGCTCTTAAGCGGATATGTTCTACTCATGGCATTCCGTTTGCTGACGTGCTCGTTCTGTCGGGGCATGACCGCCCACATCTGCCCCCAGTGGGATATACGGCGTGTAGCAAGTTCATGTGCTGGGTTGGTAGCGTGCCACCTTTCAATCTATTCCTTCGCGACATGCTGCAGTATCTGGACGTCGCCCCGTCTCAACTTCATCCAAATGGTCACGCTTTCATTTATGGCACGTACATGCTTTTCATGGCCGTCTTCTCCAGGCCTCCAACTCCCGGCGATATAAGGTACATCTATATGACCAAGAAACGGGGAGAAAGCCCCTCTTACATGTTTCTTGAGCCACATCGGAAGTGCCAACTTTTCACTAGCGCGTGGAGTAGCAAGTTCGCCCTGTACAAACAGGAGTGGTTTTACGTGCGCTGCCCCCAAGGCTTTGCGAGGCGGTGGGTTGAAGGAAGTAAGTCCTTTCTCTGAGTTGATGTCCGTTCCCGATTGAGGTTGAACTTCTCCTAACTCATTTTTCTATTTTTTCAGATCTCGTCCCCCGTCCCGAGGGCCGAGGGTACTCCGATGCTGTCGACGCCATTAGAGCTCTTCCTGCTGAAGAGCGAGATATCCGAGCCCTCATTTCCAATGAGTCACTATCAAAGTTCGGCTTGCTAGCCCCTGGCCGCCGGGTTAGCCTTCCAGAGGGCGTATCGCTTCCCAAGTCTGTGCCCGTCAGAGGGAAAAAATTGCCTGAATCATCCGTTCGCCCTTCACTTGAAGCACCGGAAGAAGGGAAATTCTAGGCGAGCCACCTAAAAAGCGAGGTGAGGATTTAGGTTCTACAGCTGAAGTTCATGATATCGAAGCATCATCTTCCCTTTCGAAGGGGAGAAAGGAGCTGGCACGCAAGTTGAGGAAAGAGGAGGTTGGTGGGACTTCCAAAGCTACGCCTGTTCAGCCAGAGAAAGAGGCTTCTTCACAGCGCGTTGGCAGTTCTCTGAAAGGCTTATCGAACCTCTCCATTCCCGACGACTTGCTCGACTATGATTTCGATGACCTGGAGGTGTTTAAGTTTCGCTCACCCGTCAAGGGTGATGCGGGTGTCCCGGCCCCGATCCAAGGGTAAAAAACTCCCGTTAGCAAAGCCACTGGTCCGTCGGGGGGTAGCACTAGGACACACACAAACACATGCATTTCACTTTGCACCTACTTTTCATTCACCATTCTGCTCTCTCTCTAATTCGCTATTGTTTGATTGCAGGTGACATGGGGCGCTCTCACAGATACGACTGCCTTCGCGGTTCGTCGACTTTACGCCAGTCTGGTAGGGACTCGGGCCTCGGGAAGCGCCGAGACAGAGACAGCGATAACGACCGAGATTATCATGCCCGGGACTCGTCATCATGGAAGAAAACTTATTATCAGCCCGAACACCGCCAGGAGACCTCTCCTTATCAGGAGCGAAGCAAAGACAAACGTGGCCATAAGAGGTCGCATTCTGATGCTCCCCGGGACCAACACTCTGACTCCTCTTCTACCCGGCACTCCCGAGATTCTCATTGGAAGGGCGAACTTTCAAAGCCGTCTCCTCCCGCTCCCATAACAGACCCGACAGTGTCGGAGAGATTGAACGAACTTAAGGCTAAGTTTCCGAAGATTTGTTTTGATGGGTTAAAGTTCCTCCCGACGATTCATCCTATTCCCGGAGATGTCAAACAAAATGCTATCGCCTGTACCAATGACGTCTATGTGCAACATGACGCGTTCGTCCATCTGGCTGAGAAACTTTCTGAAGTCTCTATGGAGCGCCAGCATGAAATTGACCGCCTAAAGCTTGAAGCTATTCATGACAGGGATATCATTAAGGCCCAGGATGAAGAAATTGTCGCCTATAAGTCCAAGCTTGAAGCTACTCGTCAGAGCGCTAAGGACACCGCCGAGGCTGTTTCCCGCCTTGAATTGACTCATAAGAAAGAGCTCGATGAAGCGGTTCAACGGTGGGGCATTAGCTTTGGAGAAAGACTCCGTTCAGAAGGAGCGGGACACACTTAGTTATCGGGTTAAGGAACTCGAAGAGCAACTTTTCGAGGAGAGTAAAGAGAAAGTGGCTGCCCAGGTTGAGGCACAACATTATTGTGATGAGATTGTCGCCACCCGACTACTAAAGGGGAAACTTGAAGACGATCTGTCCAAAGTCGAGGCACTGAGGAATGAGGCCCGTAGGGAAGGTAAAAGGGTAGCAACTGTCGACATCGACTCTCGCCTCGAGGCAGCCAGGGAAGAAGGCAGGGAGGAGTAAAGACCGAATTCGACCCGCTCATCGCTGAGTTCAAAGCCCGAGTTCTCATGCATCGAGATCTAACTTTTCTGGGCGACGGCTACCTTGAGTCATTGGCCGAGGCATGGGAGACCCTGATTCAGATCAGGAAGGTTGAGAGCGGCGCCGATGAGGTCGACAAAGAAGCATTGATAAAAGAATTCCTGAGGGGGAAGGAGCCTTCAGATTTATCGGCGGCTAAAGACCTCTACAGCAAAGGTTCTCCCTCCAGGAAAGGGAAAGAGGTGGCTAGGACCCTTCCGGCATTGTGCCCCCAGTTCACGTGCCTACCCAATCGGCCAGTCGGTCAACACTTGACCCCTTCGAGCAGCACGTTGGTTATGACCCGGAAGCCCCCAGGCTTGGCGTTCATGTTTTATCTCCCATCCCGGAGGGTGGGACACCCCTGGCGACTGAGAACCCACCGGCATCTGGTGAGTAACCTCTGGGCTTCACAAAGATCTTTCTCGTTCCCTCAGAAGTTGTTGTGTTCTAGCACTTGTTTATTTTCGTGTCTTCTTTGCAGGCTGTTCTGACCCCGAGCCCACTCCGAGGAGCGATGCCGCCAAGGAGGTGGAGATAAAGGAGAGTGAGGCTACTCAAGTCGGCGGAGATCCTGGTCCAGATGCTCAAGTAATCGGGGCGCTAAATGAAGGCAGATCTGACTCTTCCTCGGAGAATTTCGAAGTAGATATCACAGGCGCCTCTGAGCACACATCCGACTTGAGCATGAAGGAACGGCTCGAGAAAGAGAAAAGAGATACGACCTCAGTCAAGGTCGAGCCGCGTGAAGTGGACCTGGACGATCCTCTGAACAAACCATTGAAGATCATTCTTCCTGGCAAGTCCCAACCCATGGATGTTCCCCCTACGTCTTCGGTCGTCACCCCTCCGTCAGGGAAGGATTCCAAGAGTAAGCGCTCTGGGAAGGAACCATCCGAGAAGAAGTCAAAGGAACACAAGAAATGACCATTGTCCCCGTTCAACGAGAACTAGTTTAAGTCATGTACTAATTTTTGTAGACTGTGTAAATAGGCTGTTGGCTCCGGACTTCAGAGCGTTTTTGTAACGGGAAGCTTTTTGTGAATAAAATTTGATCTTCACTTTTGTCTTCTCAAAAGACTTTTATTATTCAGTTTCTTTTATGGTTGCATTTGAAATCTAAATTATTATGGGTAACTTAGACTTCTTGGTTCGTCTTTACATGGCTTGGGAGCTTCCCTGGATTTGATCGGTCTCCACTTGGTGCTTCAAGCACTTAGGATATTTCATAGCCCGTATGTTGGGGACTTGACATATCCAAGTCATTTGCGTCGTAGTTCCTATTTAAGGAACTCGGAGGTCTGAACTACTTGTAATTAAGTCTATACACCGGACTTCGAGTACTCCAGTCCGTGCTCCGGGGACTTGGAGATTTCGAGTCATTTGTATTCGAGTCCGCGCTCTGGGGACTTGGAAATTTCAGATCGTTTATACTCGAGTCCGCATTCTAGGGACTTAGAGTACTCCGGTCCGCGCTCTGGGGATTTGGAGATTTCAAATCATTTATACTCGAGTCCGCACTCTGGGGACTTAGAGTACTCCAGTCCGCGCTCCGGGGACTTGGAGATTTTGAATCATTTATATAGAGTCCGCAGTCTGGGACTTAGAGTACTCCAATCCGCGCACCGGGGACTTGGAGATTTAGAATCGTTTATACTCGAGTCCGCAGTCCGGGGACTTAGAGTACTCCAGTCCGCACTCCGGGGACTTGGAGATTTTGAATCGTTTATACTCGAGTCCGCACTCCGGGGACATAGAGTACTCCAGTCCGCCCTCCGGGGACTTGGAGATTTTTTGTCGTTTATACTAGAGTCCACACTCTGGGGACTTAGAGTACTCCAGTCCGCACTCCGGGGACTTGGAGATTTTGAATCGTTTATACTCGAGTCCACACTCCGGGGACTTAGAGTACTCCAGTCCGCACTCCAGGGACTTGGAGATTTTTAATCGTTTATACTCGAGTCCGCACTCCAGGGACTTAGAGTACTCCAGTCCGCACTCCGGGGACTTGGAGATTTTTTGTCGTTTATACTCGAGTCCGCACTCCGGGGACTTAGAATGCTCCAGTCCGCACTCTGGGGACTTGGAGATTTTTTGTCATTTATTATAAGCGTTCGTACGCTAGCCAGGATATCATAATTTTTAATTGCGCGTCATAGGAATATCATACGAAGAGACATTGGTCATTCATGGAAAAGATGGCTTCATGCCTTTATTGATGAAAACAAGCTAGATTGTCTTATTACATGCCAAGAAGAAAGCATACTGGAAATAAATGCAACTACCGCATAAAGGAAATAGATTAAGTGTAATAACGCCGCAAATGCTCGTTGTTCCATGCTCGAGGGAGTGCCGCACCATCGACGGTCGTTAGCTTGAATGTTCCTTCTCCAAGCCTCCGTTCGATGACGTATGGACCTTCCCATGCAGGATTCATGTGCGAAGGGGTTGGAAAGAATCGTTTCAAAACGAGATCTCACACACTAAAGGTTCTTGGCTGGACTTTTCCATTATAATATTTAGCGACTAGGTGTCTGTATGAGGCTGCTCTCAAATCAGCTTCTTCGCGTTTCTCATCAATGAAGTCTAATGATTCCAATAGGAGATCCTGGTTTGACGCAGGATCGTAATAGGTTACCCGGTGTGATGGAACTTCAAGTTCTACGGGTATGACGGCTTCCGTGCCATACGCCAGTGCGAATGTGTGTGGCCAGTCGCGGTCTTGTGGGTAGTTCTATAGGCCCAAAGCGCTGTTGGGAGTTCATCCACCCACTTGCCTCTAGCCTTTTCCAAACGCTTCTTCAATATGGACTTGATGATTTTATTGACGGCTTCTACCTGCCCATTCGCCTTCGGGTGAGCAACTGCTGCGAACCTTTTCTCAATGCCATACCTCTGACAGAACTCTTTGAATTCCTTGCTTTCGAATTGAGTTCCGTTGTCCGTTATGATGGTCCGTGGGAGGCCAAAACGACATACGATATTTCGTACAACGAAATTAATGACTTTCTTGGTGGTGATTGTGGCCATTGGCTCTGCTTCCGCCCACTTGGTGAAATAATCGACTGCCACTATTGCATATTTCGCGCCTCCTTTGGCTATAGGCAGAGATCCAATTAGGTCGATTCCCCACATTGCAAATGGCCAGGGACTAACCATTTGTGTGAGTTCCGTTGGCGGAGCTCTTGGAATCTTTGCATATATCTGGCATTTGTCGCATCTTCTCGCATAGTCTGCAGCATCCCGATTTATAGTCGGCCAATAATATCCATAGCGGAGGATTTTCCTCGCCAAAGTTTGCCCCCCGGTATAATCACCACATTCTCCCTCGTGGACTTCTTCCAACACCCGTTTTACCTCGTCATGGGCCACGCACCGGAGTAAGGGGGTCGAGAATCCCCTCCGATACATTATCCCGTCTTGCATTACATAACGCGAAGCCTTACGAAGGACTTGGCGTCTTTCGCTTCTTTTCTCAGGTAAGTCCCCGTATAGCAAGTATTGTTTGATCGGGGTCAGCCATGATCCCCTTTCGAGTTCGGTCTCCAACACGAGATCTATCTCCATCATGTCTATACTTGGAGCAAGCAGAGTCTCGACAGGGAACAATCCCATCTGCTGTGCATCACCAGTACTCGCGAATTTAGCCAACGAGTCGGCCTCCCTATTTTGTTCGCGCGGGACATGCGAAATGTCATAATATTCCAGGTTTACTAGTAGCTCCCGGACCCGAGCAAGGTAAGGAGCCAGTCTCTGTCCTTTCGCTTGGTAGTCTCCCCGTACCTGATATACCACCAGCTGTGAGTCGCAGAAGATTTCGACGGACTTTACCCTCAGTTCATTGGCAAGTCTTAAGCCAGCAATCAGTGCTTCGTATTCGGCTTCGTTATTTGTCGCTGTAAATTCGAGCTTCAAAGCGTAGCAAATCGATCGGTTTTCGGGAGTTACCAGAACTATCCCAGCTCCCGACCAACGGTCGTTAGATGCCCCGTCAGTGGACATCTTCCATCGGACAGGAGGGATTACTTTGTGATTTTCACTCGGTTCATCCGGAATGTTAACTCAGCAACGAAGTCAGCTAATGCTTGCCCTTGGATGGTCCTTCGCGGCAGGTAGGTGATATCAAGCTGGCTTAACTCGATGTTCCACTTTAGCATCCTACCGGAAGTTTCCGGTCGTTGGAGTACCTGTTGCAAGGGTTGGTCAGTGTAAACACTGATTGAGTGCGCCTGAAAGTAGGGACGAAGCTTGCGTGATGCAATCACCAGGCAATAGGCAAGTTTCTGATCTTTGGATAATTCTTTTCTGCCCCCGTCAGTCATTTACTAACATAGTACACCGGCCTTTGAACCTTGTCTTCTTCGCGAACTAGGGCTGTACTGATAGCGTGTTGAGACACAGCCAAATATACGTACAACGTCTCGTGGTCTACTGGTTTTGACAACACTGAAGGACTTTCCAAGTGTCTTACCAGGGCTCGGAATGCTTCCTCGCAGTCAGTCTTCCATTCGAAGTTTCTCTTTCCTTTCTTTATGACATCGAAGAAAGGAACACACTTATCTGTGGCTCTGGATATGAATCGACTGAGCGCAGCTACTTTTCCGTTCAAGCTCTGTACCTGTTTTATGGTTCTAGGTGCCTGTATATCTCGGATGGCCTGGATCTTTTCCGGGTTAGCTTCAATTCCACGTGCATTCACAATGAAACCCAAGAACTTTCCCGACGCTACGCCGAAAGAACACTTCAGGGGGTTGATTTTCATTTCGAAGAGCCTCAGTGTATCGAACATTTCCGCCAAGTCTCGAATGTGGTCGTTTGACTGTCGTGACTTCACAAGCATGTCATCCACATAGACTTCCATTATTTTCCCAATCTGATCTTTGAACATTCGATTTACCAGACGCTGGTAAGTTGCTCCGGCGTTCTTCAGTCCGAAGGGCATCACTACATAGCAGTATAACCCAACATTTGTGACAAAGCTGGTGTGTTCTTGGTCTGGGATGTGCATCGGAATTTGGTTGTATCCAGAGTATGCATCCATAAATGACAATAACTCATGCCCTACAGTTGAATCGACCAGTTGATCAATTCGTGGTAGCGGGAAGCTATCCTTCGGGCATGCTTTTTTTAAATCAGAATAGTCAACACAGGTTCTCCATTTCCTGTTTATTTTCTTTACCAACACAGGGTTGGACACCCATTCCGGGTAGAGGGCGTCGCGGAAAAACCCATTGGCTTTGAGTTTATCCACCTCCTCTTTGAGAGCTGTAGACCTCTCCGGGTCCATGCCTCTCCTTTTTTGCTTCACAGGTACGTGTTTCGGGTCTATATTCAACATATGGCTCGCAATTGCAGGGGAAATCCCACGCGTATCAGAGTGTGTCCAGGCGAAGACATCAAGATTCGCTCGGAGGAAATCAGACAGATTCTCTGCCATTAGGGGATCGAGCTGTGACCCAATTTTAAGAACTCGTGTTGGGTCGCTGTGGCTAACTGGAATATCAATTGTTAGTTCGGCCGGTGCTGCGTCTGGTTCCCTGGGTTCCCCTTTGTCACCTCTCGGATCTATGTCTCCAACGATCCGAGAATGTCGCCCGAGCCAGGGCTCGAGCGCTAGTTGTCAATCATCAGAATTCGGGATGCGGACGATGCTGTCCGCAATCTTCCCCTTTTCTCTGCGCTGGGCCTCTCTCAGCTCAGCTACGTAACATGCACGTCCGGTTGCTTGGTCGCCATGCACTACGCCAACTCCTTTGTCCGTCGGGAATTTCAGTGTGAGACACCACAGGGCCAAGGCTGCCCTGAAATCTGCGAGGGCTGGTCGTCCCAAAAACACGTTGTATGGTGAATCAACATCCAGCACTATGAATGGTAGGATTCGCACTCTCCTGCGTTCACCTTGTCCCAGTTCAACTGGTAACTCCACATATCCTACTGCGTCTGTGGCTGTGCCGTTAAAGCCATGGATTCGGGCTTTAGATGGCTTCAAATCCTTAGTCTCCAGCTTCATTTGGTCATACGCTTTCTTAAAGATGATATTAACGGAACTTCCGCAATCAATTAGGATTCTCCTTACGAATACCGGTCCGATGGTTGCGAATATGACCAATGGATTGATGGTGGGAGCTTCCACCTTATCCGCGTCTCTATTCCTGAATACAATATCGTCGTGCATCGTGCGCTGCTGCTTTGCGGGAGTTCCATCCTCCACATTTGAACAACACTCATGCTCTGTATGTCTCAAGGAATTAGCATATCGCTCCATTTCCTGCCAATTTTTATCCGCAGGATGAGGTCCACCAGCAATTGTGTTAATAATCAATCTTCCCACAGTTCGAGTAGGTTGCTCTGGTTGGTGTAGAGCTGGGCCACTTTCGGGGTCTGAAGTCTCTTGTCTTCCTTCTGGCGTATCTTTGACGAATTCCTACAGCTACTTCTGCCTAATCAATTTCTCAATAGCGTCATGGAGATGCCTGCATTCGTCTGTGTTGTGCCCATAAGACTCGTGAAAGCGGCAATACTTTCCAGTCCGCTTTTGCTCCTCTATTGATTCCTTAGGGCGTGGTTTTCTGTATTGAAAAGTGTTGCAGGTCGTTAAGTAGATGTTTTCAAGAGACGCATTCAGTGGAGTGTATTCGTTGTAGGTTGGGATCCTTGACTTCCATCTCCCCGTTTCCTTCTTCTTTCCAGGATTTCCACTTCCAGTTCCCTTAGACTGCTCGGGCTTATTTTGGACGCTGGCCTGAGTCTTTCCAGGGTTATCGTCGGTTGCTTTCATGGCGATGTTGCCCTTTACAGACTCCTGAACGGACCCCGGTGCCTTGTCTTTCCTTATCAATCGAGCTTCTTCCCTCCTTATGAACTGGTGGGCTTTCGAATAAAAACGTTCCAACGTAGCTGGTGGCTTTCCCGCCAACCAATCCCCAAATTCAGAGTCTGGATCCACTCCACGCATTACTGCCATCAAAATCGCGTGGTCGTTTGGATTGCTCACTTCAGTAGCGGCAACATGAAATCTCTGCAAGTGTACTTTCAGTGATTCTCCAGGAGCTTGGGTCACGCTTGATAAGGACATCACATCCTTGGGTCGAGTGGCGTGTATCCTGAATTGTTCTATGAATTTCCTTGCTAATTCGTCGAAGTTTGAGATTGACCGTGGAGGAAGTCGAGTGAACCACATGGTGGCAATTCCGGACAGAGTTATTGGAAAGCACCTGCAATTAGTTGCGTCGTTGGCCCTTGCTGAATCCATCATCCATCCATACCTCATTACATGTTGTCTAGGGTCAGTTTTTCCTTCATAGGCGGGTATGGTGGGCTTGTTAAACTTCCTTGGGTATTCAGCCTGTAGAATGGTATCTGTGAAGGGAGTATGACTCTTAGACATTCCCCAATCTTCATTAGTCAAACCTTGATTCTCTCTCATCAACTGCCTGACCATAGCTGTCAAATCCGGGGTTTGTATGGTAGGAGGAAGGTTGGGCTCCGCTCCACGGGCTTGATTTCTAGTAGAGCGATGAGTGGCACCTGCTTGGTCATCTTCATCCTTGCGGCGTCTACGCCTAGGGGGTTCATCAGCTGAAGTCGAGCTATCATCTTCAGAGTAGGGGACAGGGATACCTCCAGCATTCTGATGCTGCTGTTGAGAAAGTAGGGTCATGAGGTCAGCATTAACTTGCATTTGCTCAGCGAGTTGCCTTCTGCTTTACGTAAGCTCTTTTATCAAGTCATTCAATTCTGCTCGTGAAACAGCTTCCACTTGGTTTTGGCTGGAGGGCCCCGTGCCTCGAATTGCTTGTTGATTGTTAGGCCCAAGTTGTTGAACAATAGCGGTTTCGCGGGCATCTACATTTTGGGAGGTCGATCTTGTTCGTGGTCATCCCATAGTAGAGTCGTTGGCTGTAACTCTGAGTAGAATCAATAGATGCCTTATGAATAATTACGGATCTTCTTCGGGGGATTTATGCAATCCAGTAGCTACAAAGTAGATCCTCACAACCTGAGAATTCGATTCTCAGTGAAAGCACCAAAATGTTAGTGCCAAAATTGGTCACTAACACCCTTAGAGAGTTTGTGTAGAGAGATTAATGAAGAAGATAAATTAAAATAGAGAAGATAATATAAATTAAAATGCGGGAGACGAGAACACAGAATTTATAGTGGTTCGGCGTTGTAGCCTATGTCCACTTTGAAGTTGATCCTTTATTTCTTCACTTTTAGACTTGATTACAGATACAATCCGCTTTTAAGTATTCAAATACAATTGTGAAATAAAAGTAGAAGTCTTGGATGAGGTTTGGATAAGGCAAAGTCTCCCCTATGTTCTCTGAAATCCGATCCCTCTTTTCTGTGCCCCTGCCCCTCTATTTATAGACGAATGTGGGTTGGACTTCCCTGGTGGGCCAGATGGCTAGACAGCTCGGTCCAGATAGGACGCGCCCTGCATGCCGAGTGGAACATGCCGAACGGTCGGCATGTCGAGCCCTCCTTTCCAAGTCGATGGATCTCTCTGTTGAATGGAGGAAGCGGGCCGAACGATGCTGGGATGCCGATGCCGAGTGAGGGGCTTGCCGTGTGAGGCGTGTATGCCGAGTGAAAGGATACTCCGAGTATAGGGAATGCCGAACAAAGGACATGCCGAGCAAAGGATATGCCGAGCATAGGATGTGCCGAACAAAGGGTATGCCGAGTGAAGAGCAGGCCGAGTGGAGGGAGTGCCGAGTGAAATGCTGAAGGTCTCGTGCCGAGTGCAAACTTGGATGGACGTACGTTCTTCAATGCCGAGTACAACCCTTGACTGCCGAACGTTCAAATGTGTCGAGTGCTCATTTGTGCCGAGTACAACCCTGTATGCCGAATGTTCTAGTTGCCTGGTCGATTCTCCAGGTAACAAAATCCACTCTCTAGATCGTATAGTTCAACACATGAAATCATGATCTCACTTTATTGGTCATTCGTGTTTTAGTTGATGTGCTTATCATAAGTATGACATATTTGTGCTATTGATTAGCCAACATAAGCCATCAAACTATAACACATCCCTTAAAACACTTACTAACTTTCATGAAACTTGACAAAGAAAATGAAAATGAAATCTATTTTAAGTATGACCTATTAACTATTGACTAGAAATATGGACCATCAAATTTTAAATTCAAATCATTTTCTTTTGCCATAATCATATTTTGATGAAGAGGTAATTAGTGTTAGTGATTGTTTAAGCATAGCATATTTGGTGTCAACAATATAGGCTATCAAATTCAAAGCAAAAACAACTAGTAAACCATTTCTATCAACATCAATAAGTACAAAAAGAGAGCATGAATCAACAAATAGTTGAAGCTACATAATTAGAGAGCTTTAGTACCCCCTAAATTGAAGGGGTTTAGCCTCTCATATTTGTTATCAAAACAACAAATGTAGCTAGCAACATAAAAGCAAAAATAAAAGAAAAGAAAAATAAAAGCTAATGGAAAAGAGAACTACTATTCTACTTGCATCAAAAATAAAAGAAATCTACACTACAACATGAAAGAAAATAAAAAAGAAAAGAAGAAAAGAGCACATATATAAAGTTGTATAAAAAGAAATTACATGAAATAAAAATGTCTAAGTTGCCATGAAAAAAAAGAGAAGCTTTCTTTTATTTTGAGCCTAAACTAATGAATAGGAAGAGAAGAGGCTAAGTAAGAGGAAGAGATTACATGAAATATATGGGTATTTATACATGTATGAAACCCTAATTCATATTTTTGGGAACACCCAAAATGCCCATGAGTTATTGTGGCCACCAAGTAATCATTAGCATGTCATAATCCCCATTTAAGTGTACATGAAGCCATTAATTCCATAAGCATGTGCATTAGCCTCTAATTTGTACATTAAGGTGGTGGGTAGGTGAGGTCCCCCATGTTCTTCACTTTGAATTATTTTCATCTTCATTCTTTTGTATCTTCTTTGTGCATGCATATTCCTTCATGAAACCACTTGTAATTGAGTTCAAATTCCTACAAAATAATATAGAAATTTCAAATTGATTTTTCTCAAAGAAATATACGCACACAAATGACCATTTTGCTCCTATATGAAGATGGATATGTGACAATTTGAAAATAATTTGAATTTTGGTTTAAACAAGTTAAAATACCCAATATGATCATTTATTCAATTTAAATAGATTAAATACGATGGGAAAAATATGCACATTTACGTGCACATCAATGTGTTGTCACCCCTTTGTTTTGAAACAATCTTTATTTCATTTTTTAGGCTATTGGAAGTGTATGAGTAGAAAGGTCATAAATGCTAATTTCTGAAAATATTGAATGATAGTGTCCATTGGTTTACAAGGTGGGATATTGAAAGTCACAAAAACCAAAAGGCACAAATCGGTACCGATATGGTCCGACATTTTACAGATTCCACCGCGTATCGGACTTTAAATACAGAAATAAATATACCGTAGAGATCAGCTCGACGAGACGATCAAAACGGTATATGGATATCAGTGATACGATTGAATTATAAAATTTTGAATTTTCTACTAGCGGAAAATGCAGTAAAAACATAGAAAAATAAGATCGACGGAGCTGAAGAAGTCCGAATTTGGAAAAACGAAAAATGACGTCTTGCTTAGAAGATGATTTAGAATTTTTCTATGTAAAAATATTCAGGTTTTGAAAATATTTTACTTTCATCAATTCCTAACTGATTAAATTGAAATATTACACACGAAAATAAACTTCCATATCTAAGGATGAAAATTTACCGGTTGCTATGTTTAACTAGACGCATTTCAAATATTAAATTATTATTTCAAAATTTTATATTTAAAATTTCATGAAAATTCAATTAATTAAATAAATAAAACGACAAAAATTTACGGGTCGTTACAGTAATGCTTGGGTCAAACCGAGTATTACAGGTTTTCAGGTAAGGACGTTCTGGAGCTCAGGAGGCGAGCTGGATGGTAGAAACGTATGGAGTGTATTCCGCTGTGATTTATTGTAGCTTATCTGGGACAAGTTGTTATAATTGTCCAGTGATTGTATAAATGGATGTAACTCTGAAGTACTTAAATGTAATTAACTGATACAGTTTTTCCATTGTATAACTCCTATTTTATTTAATATTATATTTTGATCCGCTGCGAAAGTGAGAATCTATGTTTGGTGTTTTCTGTTTTCTTCTTCTTCTTTTTATTAACTATTTGGAATTTTCGGGATCGAAATTTCTGGGTCGTTACAATATTCTTTACACAAAGGAAACTGTATCAGTCAATTACATTTTATTACATCAGAATTACAACATTTCACAATCATTGGACAGTTAAAAAAACCTGTCCCAGAAAAATCACAATATATCACAGGGGAAATACTCTCCATACGTTCCTGCTATCCAGCTCGCCTCCTGAGCTCCAGAACGTCCTTACCTAGAAATATGTAATACTCAATCTGATCTGAGCATTACATTAAAGTAACATTCAGATCAGGCTGGAAACCAACGTGAATAAACACATCTAATAAGAAATACCAAAGCATAAAACTTATTTAAAACCCGGGTAACTCGTACATCACCACAAGTTCACAACTTGTTATAATCAACTATTACATCCAAAAATCGATCTCTAAGTACCCTTACTTAGTTTAAATAGTCCAGTCGTTTAAATTAGTCTCATTCCAACCTATTGATTTCACAAATCAACTTTTAAAGCATTATCGAAGATTTTAAATCGAAGTGGTTTCGTGTACTTACTAATACCCGACTCCGGTCTCTTCGAATCTCAAGTCATCATAACCCAAGTTATTCCATTAAATACAATTCAACTTTAAATATAGGATCTCACTTATACACAGCAATTATTATTCATAAGTAACTACACTATCATTGTCCTCCTAATCATATTCATATCACAAAACATTTTCTATCAGAGATATCAACCATTCTAAGTCATTTAATATCATTCATTCGTCCATAAGCAAAATTTGATCACTCCCAAATCAATTTAATTATCTCGAATTAAATTAATTGCTAACTTTAATTACTTAGATTACCTTTATTAAACATTAATTAATTACAAATCAATTAATTAATCATCTTTTAATTATCCATCTTAGTTAATCACCCTTGATTAACTATCCTTTAGTTATATTAAGTAGTTAACCGTTAATTAATTACTCAAATTAATAATTCTATAACCATTTGTATTGATTAATTATCCTTTAATTAATCATAATCATTAATGAACTTACCCGTAATTAATTTCCTTAACTAATCAATCCTTTAATTAGTTACTCTAAGTAATTAATTCTTAATTACTTCCCTTAAATAATTTACTTTTAATTACTTTGATCAAGTAATTATCCCATTGGTTAATTATCCTCAATTAATTAACCTTGACCATTAACTAATTTAACCTTTAATTGCTAATTAAATTAATTAACCTTCAACAAAAATTTATCCTTTAATTACTTTTACCAAGTAACTATCATTTAAGTAATTTAATCTTTATTTAATTATAACCCTTTATTATTAAATAAATAAATCCTAAATTACTTCTCTTAGCTTATGTAACCATAAATAATCATTTAAAACTGAAAAGATGATTGGTTGAAAAAAAATTATATTAATCAACATGTTTGCTATAACTTTGGAAAGATATTGTATTACGGATTTCTTTAAATTTTAAAACCAAATTCTTTTATTTACAAAGATGTTGTTGGCTGAAATTCAAAAGCCATCACAAATCAAACCCGACACCATTTATTAACGCAAGCCCAAACTGGGCCGAAGCCCAAACCAAACACGAAAAAGAAGTAAACCAAAATCACCCCATCTTCTTCTTCCAGCAGCCCCCCACTTCCCAGATCCTACTCCGATGACACAAACAAAAGTTAGCAAAGTACACGAACACCTTCCCACATCAATTCGAACATCTTACCAGACCGAAAAAAGACATACGAAACATCAACAAAATCAAACAATTGCTTCGTGCACGTGTGCACGGGTGCACGTTTACGTGCACAGCTCCTCCACGCCATCGCTCGACCAACTGAGGCCCGCCACCAACGTCTCTACACCCCTTGTAACATTCCTGAAAATATTAGCCAAAATAATTCAATAATTAATTTAATTTTGAAATTAAATTGTGGGGTTATTTGTGAATTAATTAGATATTTCCAGAATATACTTAAAATTTTAGATTTTAAATAGGAATTTGATTACAAGTAAATAAAAATTGAATTGGCTTGAAATTTGGGAATTCTAAAAATTAAAATATATTGTAAATAAAATTCTGAGTATATTTGAATTTTTCAAAATTAATAAAGATATATGTTCATTTAATTATACAAATGAATTATAATTAATAAATATAATGAACTAAGTTTAAAATAATATTGGCATAAGGATTGAATACATATTGGAATTGAATTTAAATTTAAAATGAATGTTTTTAAAAATAAATGGAATTTAAAATTCATTGAGATGTAATGTATATAATGTAAATATTGGCTAAGAAAAAAATTCTTTTAACATTGTATATGTAAATACACACATACAAATGAATTAAGAGGTGTGTTCATTTATAAAATAAATATGATATAAAAAGATTGTTTTTGAAAATTGTAAATGTAAACATTTACATAAGGAAGTGAAGAAGTAAACATACATATGTAAGTTTGTATTTGTACAAGTGTTAGATCTCATGATTATTTTGTTACAAATGGCATTCAATTTAATTGTTTAAATAAAATAATAGAATTAAAAATTACAAGAACTCTTCATTTTCCCATATGCAATCATATTATATCTCAGCCAAATCTAAACAAACAGTAAACAAAAAAAAGATTTGGCTTCACTAGTTTCAAAACTAGGCTATACTCATGTTTACATTTCTCAAACCCAGAAAAATGATGCCTGAGTTTATTTCAAAACTCTGGTACAAACAGCAATCAAAGTAAAGTTTCAAAAAAAACAAAGAAGCAACTCAGTAACATGCAAGTTCAAGGTCACTGGAAATCAAATGTTTCAGCAAACAAACAAGATTTCCCGATCAAAGCAGAGGTGAAAACAATTTACATTCACAAGTTTAAAACCAAAGAAACCAAGCAACTTCTGAAATATGGAAACCAAATGCAAAGCACCCTGGAAATAATTGAAGGCAAGTAAATTTCTTTTTTTTCCCTTTAAAACTGAATTGATGTTAGTAATCAGAAAATGAAACAAAGATTTAAAAAACTTTATTAACAAGTTGTAGAAAAACAATCAAAAACAGTTTGAAGTCTTCAAACCTGGAAAATAAAAGAGGAAAAAGCAAAGTCTGGGAATTCTTAAACAATGGCAATATCAAAACAGAAAAAAATCAACCTGAAACAAGTTCGATTTAAATCAAGGGAGCGGGCTAAACTAATGTTTCAGGAAATAAAAGTATTCTCTCTTCTTCTCTGATTATCATCCCAGGCCAACAAAATCCATTCTCTGTCTTTCTTCATGACAAGGTGAGCGACTCTAAATCCCATTTTTTTCTTTGGTTTGCATGCTTAATGTCCTCTGAATATATGTATGAAGATTCTTGGTTTCAGTTGTGAATGTTGGGTTGCATGGGGGTTTTCACTGGGTTGTGGTTTGAATTGCACTAAATACTTGTGTGAAAGAAACTAAATAAAACCAGATCAGTAGCTTTCAAATTTCCAACCTGAAAACTTGGGTAGAAGAAAATGCAATTTGAAGATTTAAACTCAGATGGATCTAGGGTATCTCAATCATTTTTGGATGTGAGCAAACTCCTAAACCAAATCCCTCTTTTACCTGTTGTTGCTTGCGAATGAACTTTTACCTTGAATTTTTTATGATCTGGATGTATGTTGAAGTTTTGTCTGGGAAGAATAAAATACCTACAGGTTGTATATATGCATAGCTGGTATGCATATCTGCTCTGTTCTTAGCAACAGGATTCTAATCAGAAAAAGAAAAACCAAATATCACTTCAGTTGATTAGTGTTATGCCATGATTTTTAAAGAAAGTTTGTTCGTGTTAATCTAATGCTATTTAAAAAAAAGTATAAGTAGAATTAAGCAAGATAATTTACTGGAAAGGAAAAATTTACAGAGAAATCTTAAAAACATGATAAATTCAAATCTCGAATTATAATGATTCATATACATCATTGTGTTCAACATTGTAAACCATGATTTTTAGAATAAAATTCATGATTTTTAAGTTGGAATATCACGAGCAATTGTGAGTTGAACGGAGATGGTACTTTGGTCAAATTCCGTCGAATGGCGAAATGAAGCTTGTTGCGCTTGGGTCATGTGACAGTTCGAGTATCAAGAATCAATGGAAAAATACAAGTTGAATTTACAAATGATTGAGGCATGGTAACGATGAGGATTTAGGTTTTAAAACCTAAATAGTTCGAACCTGGTGACTTGATCACCGCTTCCTCTAGGTGATTTCGAGTTCAATGAGACCCAGGGGAATAGCTTCGTGGATGGTCGGAGATTGAGTGGTCGAGGTGGCGCATCGTCTGGTAGGCGGAGACGTGAGTTAGAGGAGGGTTTTGGCCATGGTATTGGTTCCAGTTTCGACTGTGAACCTTGATTTCGATCGGGGACATGGGCTTGCGTTCTGGTGATTGAGTTGGGTTGCTGCATCGATTGTTGATGTGCCAGCGAGATGATCGGAGGCCGGAGGTGGATTTGGTGGCGGTGCATGTGCACGAGGAAGAGGTTGTGTCAGTTGGAGTTTGGAAGAAAAGAAGGAGAAGAAGAAGGTGAGGAACTCGGGTTCGCGTGCGTGCAGTGCAGCGTTTGACTCAAAGCGGTTGATCGTTGCAAGGTCTCGAAGTCATACCCGGGGGAATTGAAAAATAGCTCGGTCTGTGGGTTTCACTATGAAAATAGTTTTAAACTTTTAAAATAAATCAATTTTTAGTTAATAATTTTCTTAAAAAAAAACTTCCTTTCAAAATAACAAATTCTTATTTAATCTTGGGATTAACTAATGGTTTTAAAATAAGTTTACTTTAAGATAATAAAATTAATGAAGGTGATTAAGGATGAATAATTAATGTTTTTCAAGATTTATAATCAAGTATTTAAAGGCTAATTAATTAGATAAAATAATTGATGTGATAAATTAATAAAGGTAATTAATATGAAAATAATTAATCAATTTAAAAGTAAATTTGAAAGCAAATTGTTTTCAAAAGCCTTGATTAAGTAAGAAATGTTTTATCTTAAAGATTAATAGAATTTAATGATTTGGATTCATTGAATTATTAAGTTAATAAATCGAGTAATTTATGAATGATTTAAATTAAAATAATGATTACCTAGTGAAAGTAATTAAGAATAGAAAATTAAAGATTAAAGATTGATTAATCAGTATTAAGAGTTAATTACTGTAAAGAATGATTAATTAATGGGGTTAATTAATTAAGGTAATCGAATTAAGAACAATTAATTAAAGGTTAATAAATTTAAGTGATTAAGAAAAATTATTAATTAAGGCATAACTAATTATTGTAATTAATTTAGGATTTATTAATTAATTAAGGAATAATTTATTAAGATTTAATTAGTTACAATTAAAGGTTAATTAATTGAGATAATTAGTTAATGGAATGATTAATTAAATGAAGGTAGTTAAGACTTAATCAATTGCAGTTAATGATAATTAATCACTGATTTTAAAATTACTAATTAGAGTAATTATGTAGGTAATAAATTTAAAACCACCCAATTATTCATCTTAATTGTAGATGTTTGATTGCTATTGAATGCTTTGTGATGGATTGATATATGATATGATGCTATGTGATGTTTTGTGCTGAGCTGTTTTATTTGTGATGTTTATACTGTTGTATGAATATGAAAAACCCCTTGACCCGTAAAACGACATTTGGATTTCGATGCGACAGGGAGTCGGATTCCAGTTGGTTATCCGAAACCCACATCGAATTGTAATGATGAATCTTTGTGATTCATAAATTTATTTTATCTACGATTTGTAAATGAACATAAGCGTTATGAGTTATACCGCTTATTGATATTGTCATATCTGTGATGATTGATGCAGTGCACTATTGTGTAAAATCCCTAGACCACACTATACACACACAAATATGGATTGCACGTGGAAATGGGTTAAGTCACAGATTTTGAAATATATTAAAAAATTGTGTTTTTGAATCCAAAATAGTTTTGGAATTAGAATTGAAGCTTTTGGAAAAATTATTTTAAATAATTTGATTTAGTTGTGAAATTTAAATAACTTGATTTAAATTTGAATTCAATATTTGAAATTGAATTCTATGATTTTGGAACTAGGGTTTAAAAAGGTTATTCAACTTATAAATGTGTTTATATGGGTTTTTAAACCATCTTAAAAGTGATATTTTGGGACTTTAAAAATTTGACCCAAGATTTTAACTCGTGTAAATATAATTGGATTTTACTGAAACGAAAACTATTGGTTTCAAATAACTAAAGCTTTAGTATAAGAAATGAATTTCCAATGTGTATAAAAGGAATTTCAAGTTTGAATTGAAATGGTTTTCCAAGTTGTGAATGAATAATTGAAAACGGGTTTGGAAGCTATGAGTAAAACCTTGGATTTAAAGATTAAATGAAGTAATCCAATTAAAATGGATATTGTTTTGGAAACCGTAAATGGATCTTTATGAAACTAGTTAAACTTTGTGAAATAAATCTTTTGTTTAAAGATTTGAAATGGTAATTTGGTTTAAACCATTTAAAGGAAAGTTTTGGATAATAAGTTGTGACTTAACTGAAATCCCATATCCATATGTTTTAAACTATTGCGCTCATTATTCGGTTTGGCCGGGAGAGGACCTTGTGTCATATAGCCCATTCCGAATAGTGATACGACGTTATGGATTGCATTTGAAGACCGGTGTTGAAGATCGGGTGTCTTCGAGAACGATAGGATAACCTGTCGATTGACTCTGCAGTGAGTTGCTCCGGTATAGAGTTTTCCTAAGTGACGGGAAGTCCGATCGGGATTGTGGATACCTGGATTTGCAAGGGCTTCTTCGGAAGTGCCTTTGGTTCTGTTCGAACCCGGAACAGACTTGTATGGTTGTATGTCCGACATTATACTTTGAGATATCAAACTGATCTCTATCAAATACATTTCTGCTTGGTGGCGGAGAATTTATTCTCTTAGCTTAACACCCTTCTCTGAGACGTACGAGCTCAGAGGTTATGTAGTTGATATTTATCAGTGATATATTCCCAATTTGGTAGTGTGGCATGCTAAGTGCTGCTGTGTGTTGATGATCATTTGTTGATCATTTGTGATCAAAGCATGGCTTTTGTATAAAGCGTAGCTTTGTGGACGAGACTGCATCAGGACCTCACACCCCGGAAATGGTCAAAACAGGAAAGATGCGGCAAGGTTATGAGGGTCGCGCCCTTTAGGGTGTGTCATTCCCTTCTGGTAAAGGGTGGTATCATGGTATGGAGCCCAGATACTTACTCATGTGGATACTGCAGATCTATTACTTTGTGATTGCCTTGTGGTTTTGAGGCGCCTCGGATAAAGGTCCCAAAGGACCGGGGGATGGCATGCTCGAGTAGTAGTTACCTAGTTACAGAGGTAACCCGACCATGTGTTGGCAGAGACCCGGTTAGGTTCTCGGGACGTCCCACCAGAGGAGATCCCATGTGGCAGTAGGAAGTTCCTTAGCCTGACCATTTGTTGGAAATCCAATCAAAACAATACGTGCCTTGTACGGTTTTAGTTGTAGAACCTGCCACTTAACATGGCAGCTATAGTAGGCATAATATCATGGTACCTATGCTGGCTAGGATTAATATTATACTTTCAAAAGATTTTCCACTATGCACTAGTAATAATATCAAAGAAATTTTATCGTATTCAGCATCTTTGACTATCATAAGGGGAAATCTCCCCCAAGTGTGCGATTGCATTGTGTGTGTGCCGGGAGGCCTTATGGTAGTTTCATTTTCTAAAAAGCATTGCGGATTTTCAAATTTAAATTCCTTTGTTTGTTTTAAAAGACCAAATGCTTTTGTTTGCTCATACCAGTCCCACGACTGACCTAGAGTTTATTGTTCCTTTCCTAAACTCTGGGTGCCCACTATTTTCCCACACGGGCAGTCTAGAATTGGGTTTTTTCAGATAATCAATAGTAGGTGTAGATTCGATAGCTTTCAGCCTAGGATTTGGCAATTTCTGGCGGACGAGACTTGCTTATCTTTGTGCATCATCATTGGGAGTTCGAGCTATTTCGGGATTGGCGCCTTGGAGATGGAGTTTCAGTGCTGGAGTTCTTTCTTGAAGACCATATTGGAGTTTTTGTTCCACTGCTAGTGTTACCTTTTCTTGTCGCTGCTATTACCTTTTATCATATCTCTGATGTATATTGATATTCATTGTATCATCTGTTGTATCATATTGTATCTGATATTGTATCAATGTTGTATATTGATATATGCTATTCTGTTTCTTCCGCTGTGTTGTACTTAATGTGTTATAAGCTCCGGCGAACCAGATTCAGCGTTTGGATCTGCGGCATTTGAATACGAGTGTCGTATTCGGTGTCGATTTTCGAAGGTCGAGTCAGGGTCGTTGTAATTGGTATCAGAGCTGAGGGTTAAAACTTTAGCTCAGGAGTATAACACATTAAGTAGCTCATTAGAGATCGGGTGAAGTATACCCTAGAATGAGTATATCCTTAAGATATCCGTTCGAACGCCTCAGTAAATTCTCTTACTATTCATTGATAGTGAGTATGAGTGCGAGAAGAGGACGAGATAGGGGACAGGAAAATACCACTACAAATGGTCAATACCCTGCAACAGTGGAAACAACATTTCTTCTCAATCTCCTTTGATTCGCCTTTCCAAAATTCTTTGATATCTACGTGACAGCTCCAGAAAGAATTTTCAGTGTGATGATGGACCTACGAATCGTCGTAGAAAATTCTTACTTCGTATCTTCATCGATTTCTTATCAGTTTTTCGACCTAAACTTTAATTAATTTGAATATGAATTTGAAATTGAAAATTTAAATTAAATAAATTGGAAATTTTAAATTAAGCTAAATTGGTTAACAAATATAAGGATAAATTTGAATTGTATCAGTAAAACGATTTCGTTTAAAACCAAATTTGAAATTCTATTGTAATTTCTTGTGTATATCAAAGCCCGAAGTGGGACAAATTGATATATATTTTGGGATATTCCAACCCGAATTTGGAATCCTACCCAGCGTTTGTGAAATTGTAGAAGATTGAATCTATCCATCTATCTATTTTCTAGGATCCGATATATTCTACGAACGATTAGTTATCCCTCGAACTAATCAATGCCTTTGCATATTCGTAGACCGGAGGACCCAAATATCTTGTGTAATATTGTATGAGTTTGTTCTCATATTGTCGATATTCTGATTTGGTAAGCCAAATGCAGAATAATTATTCAGTTTGATCCGGAAAGATATTTCTCTATCTTTCATCTATCTTTTTTTGTCTCCCTAGCAAATTTCGGGGACGAAATTTCTTAAGGGGGGGACTCTGTAACATTCCTGAAAATATTAGCCAAAATAATTCAATAATTAATTTAATTTTGAAATTAAATTGTGGGGTTATTTGTGAATTAATTAGATTTCCAGAATAAACTTAAAAATTTAGATTCTAAATAGGAATTTGATTACAAGTAAATAAAAATTGAATTGGCTTGAAATTTGGGAATTCTAAAAATTAAAATATATTGTAAATAAAATTCTGAGTATATTTGAATTTTTCAAATTTAATAAAGATATATGTTTATTTAATTATACAAATGAATTATAATTAATAAATATAATGAACTAAGTTTAAAATAATATTGGCATAAGGATTGAATACATATTGGAATTGAATTTAAATTTAAAATGAATGTTTTTAAAATAAATGGAATTTAAAATTCATTGAGATGTAATGTATATAATGTAAATATTGGCTAAGAAAAAAATTCTTTTAACATTGTATATGTATATACACACATACAAATGAATTAAGAGGTGCGTTCATTTATAAAATAAATATGATATAGAAAGATTGTTTTTGAAAATTGTAAATGTAAACATTTACATAAGGAAGTGAAGAAGTAAACATACATATGTAAGTTTGTATTTGTACAAGTGTTAGATCTCCTGATTATTTTGTTACAAATGGCATTCAATTTAATTGTTTAAATAAAATAATAGAATTAAAAATTACAAGAACTCTTCATTTTCCCATATGCAATCATATTATATCTCAGCCATATCTAAACAAACAGTAAACAAAAAAAAGATTTGGCTTCACTAGTTTCAAAACCAGGCTATACTCATGTTTACGTTTCTCAAACCCAGAAAAATGATGCCTGAGTTTATTTCAAAACTCTGGTACAAACAGCAATCGAAGTAAAGCTTCAAAAAAAAAAACAAAGAAGCAACTCAGTAACATGCAAGTTCAAGGTCACTGGAAATCAAATGTTTCAGCAAACAAACAAGATTTCCCGATCAAAGCAGAGGTGAAAACAATTTACATTCACAAGTTTAAAACCAAAGAAACCAAGCAACTTCTGAAATCTGGAAACCAAATGCAAAGCACCCTGGAAATAATTGAAGGCAAGTAAATTTCTTTTTTTCCTTTAAAATTGAATTGATGTTAGTAATCAGAAAATGAAACAAAGATTTAAACAACTTTATTAACAAGTTGTAGAAAAACAATCAAAAACAGTTTGAAGTCTTCAAACCTGGAAAATAAAAAAGGAAAAAGCAAAGTCTGGGAATTCTTAAACAATGGCAATATCAAAACAGAAAAAAATCAACCTGAAAACAAGTTCGATTTAAATCAAGGGAGCGGGCTAAACTAATGTTTCAGGAAATAAAAGTATTCTCTCTTCTTCTCTTATTATCATCCCAGGCCAACAAAATCCATTCTCTGTCTTTCTTCATGACAAGGTGAGCAACTCTAAATCCCATTTTTTTTCTTTGGTTTGCATGCTTAATGTCCTCTGAATATATGTATGAAGATTCTTGGTTTCAGTTGTGAATGTTGGGTTGCATGGGGGTTTTCACTGGGTTATGGTTTGAATTGCACTAAATACTTGTGTGAAAGAAACTAAATAAAACCAGATCAGTAGCTTTCAAATTTCCAACCTGAAAACTTGGGTAGAAGAAAAAGCAATTTGAAGATTTAAACTCAAATGGATCTAGGGTATCTCAATCATTTTTGGATATGAGCAAACTCCTAAACCAAATCCCTCTTTTACCTTTTGTTGCTTGTGAATGAACTTTTACCTTGAATTTGTTATGATCTGTATGTATGTTGAAGTTTTGTCTGGGAAGAATAAAATACCTACAGGTTGTATATATGCATAGCTGGTATGCATATCTGCTCTGTTCTTAGCAACAGGATTCTAATCAGAAAAAGAAAAATCAAATATCACTTCAGATGGTTAGTGTTATGCCATGATTTTTAAAGAAAGTTTGTTCGTGTTAATCTAATGCTATTTAAAAAAAAGTATAAGTAGAATTAAGCAAGATAATTTACTGGAAAGGAAAAATTTACAGAGAAATCTTAAAAACATGATAAATTCAAATCTCGAATTATATTGATTCATATACATCATTGTGTTCAACATTGTAAACTATGATTTTTAAAATAAAATTCATGATTTTTAAGTTAGAATATCACGAGCAATTGCGAGTTGAACGGAGATGGCACTTTGGTCAAATTCCGTCGAATGGCGAAACGAAGCTTGTTGCGCTTGGGTCATGTGACAGTTCGAGTATCAAGAATCAATGGAAAAATACAAGTTGAATTTACAAATGATTAAGGCATGGTAACGATGAGGATTTAGGTTTTAAAACCTAAATAGTTCGAACCTGGTGACTTGATCACCGCTTCCTCTAGGTGATTTCGAGTTCAATGAGACCCAGGGGAATAGCTTCGTGGATGGTCGGAGATTGAGTGGTCGAGGTGGCGCATCGTCTGGTAGGCGGGGGCGTGAGTTAGAGGAGGGTTTTGGCCATGGTGTTGGTTCCAGTTTTGACTGTGAACCTCGATTTTGATCGGGGACGTGGGCTTGCGTTCTGGTGATTGAGTTGGGTTGCTGCATCGATTGCTGATATGCCAGCGAGATGATCGGAGGCCGGAGGTGGCTTTGGTGGCGGTGCATGTGCACAAGGAAGAGGTTGTGTCAGTTGGAGTTTGGAAGAAAAGAAGGAAAAGAAGAAGGTGAGGAACTCGGGTTCGCGTGCGTGTAGTGCAGCGTTTACTCGAAGCCGTTGATCGTTGCAAGGTCTCGAAGTCATACCCAGGGGAATTGAAAAATAGCTCGGTCTGTGGGTTTCACTATAAAAATAGTTTTGAACTTTTAAAATAAATCAATTTTTAGATAATAATTTTCTTAAAAAAAAACTTCCTTTCAAAATAACAAATTCTTATTTAATCTTGGGATTAACTAATGGTTTTAAAATAAGTTTACTTTAAGATAATAAAATTAATGAAGGTGATTAAGGATGAATAATTAATGTTTTTCAAGATTTATAATCAAGTATTTAAAGGCTAATTAATTAGATAAAATAATTAATGTGATAAATTAATAAAGGTAATTAATATGAAATAATTAATCAATTTAAAAGTAAATTTGAAAGCAAATTGTTTTCAAAAGCCTTGATTAAGTAAGAAATCTTTTATCTTAAAGATAAATAGAATTTAATGATTTGGATTCATTGAATTATTAAGTTAATAAATTGAGTAATTTATGAATGATTTAAATTAAAATAATAATTACCTAGTGAAAGTAATTAAGAATAGAAAATTAAAGATTAAATATTGATTAATCAGTATTAAGAGTTAACTACTGTAAAGAATGATTAATTAATGGGGTTAATTAATTAAGGTAATCGAATTAAGAACAATTAATTAAAGGTTAATAAATTAAAGTGATTAAGAAAAATTATTAATTAAGGCATAACTAATTATTTTAATTAATTTAGGATTTATTAATTAATTAAGGAATAATTTATTAAGATTTAATTAGTTACAATTAAAGGTTAATTAATTGAGATAATTAATTAAAGGAATGATTAATTAAATGAAGGTAGTTAAGACTTAATCAATTGCAGTTAATGATAATTAATCACTGATTTTAAAATTACTAATTAGAGTAATTATGTAGGTAATAAATTTAAAACCACCCAATTATTCATCTTAATTGTAGATGTTTGATTGCTATTGAATGCTTTGTGATGGATTGATATATTTGATATATGATATGATGCTATGTGATGTTTTGTGCTGAGCTGTTTTATTTGTGATGTTTATACTGTTGTATAAATATGAAAAACCCCTTGACCCGTAAAATGACATTTGGATTTCGATGCGACAGGGAGTCGGATTCCAGTTGGTTATCCGAAACCCACATCGAATTGTAATGATGAATCTTTATGATTCATAAATTTATTTTATCTACGATTTGTAAATGAATATAAGCGTTATGAGTTATACCGCTTATTGATATTGTCATATCTGTGATGATTGATGCAGTGCACTATTGTGTAAAACCCCTGGACCACACTATACATACACAAATATGGATTGCACGTGGAAATGGGTTAAGTCACAGATTTTGAAATATATTAAAAAAATTGTATTTTTGAATCCAAAATAGTTTTGGAATTAGAATTGAAGATTTTGGAAAAATTATTTTAAATAACTTGATTTAGTTGTGAAATTTAAATAACTGGATTTAAATTTGAATTCAATATTGGAAATTGAATTCTATGATTTGGGAACTAGGGTTTAAAAAGGTTATTCAACTTATAAATGTGTTTATATGGGTTTTTAAACCATCTTAAAATTGATGTTTTGGGACTTTAAAATTTTAACCCAAGATTTTAACTCGTGTAAATATAATTGGATTTTACTGAAACAAAAACTATTGGTTTCAAATAACTAAAGCTTTAGTATAAGAAATGAATTTCCAATGTGTATAAAAGGAATTTCAAGTTTGAATTGAAATGGTTTTCCAAGTTGTGAATGAATAATTGAAAACGGGTTTGGAAGCTATGAGTAAGACCTTGGATTTAAAGATTAAATGAATTAATCCAATTAAAATGGATATTGTTTTGGAAACCGTAAATGGATCTTTGTGAAACTAGTTAAACTTTGTGAAATAAATCTTTTGTTTAAAGATTTGAAATGGTAATTTGGTTTAAACCATTTAAAGGAAAGTTTTGGATAATAAGTTGTGACTTAACTGAAATCCCATATCCATATGTTTTAAACTATTGCGCTCATTATTCGGTTTGGCCGGGAGAGGACTTTGTGTCATATAGCCCATTCCGAATAGTGATACGACGTTATGGATTGCATTTGAAGACCGGTGTTGAAGACCGGGTGTCTTCGAGAACGATAGGATAACCTGTCGATTGACTCTGCACTGAGTTGCTCCGGTATAGAGTTTTCCTAAGTGACGGGAAGTCCGATCGGGATTGTGGATACCCGGATTTGCAAGGGCTTCTTCGGAAGTGCCTTCGGTTCTGTTCGAACCCGGAACAGACTTGTACGGTTGTATGTCCGACATTACACTTTGAGATATCAAACTGATCTCTATCAAATACATTTCTGCTTGGTGGCGGAGAATTTATTCTCTTAGCTTAACACCCTTCTCTGAGACGTACGAGCTCAGAGATTATGTAGTTGATATTTATCAGTGATATATTCCCAATTTGGTAGTGTGGCATGCTAAGTGTTGTTGTGTGTTGATGATCATTTGTTGATCATTTGTGATCAAAGCATGGCTTTTGTATAAAGCGTAGCTTTGTGGACGAGACTGCATCAGGACCTCACATCCCGGAAATGGTCAAAACAGGAAAGATGCGACAAGGTTATGAGGGTCGCGCCCTTTAGGGTGTGTCATTCCCTTCTGGTAAAGGGTGGTATCATGGTATGGAGCCCAGATACTTACTCATGTGGATACTGCAGATCTATTACTTTGTGATTGCTTTGTGGTTTTGAGGCGCCTCGGATAAAGGTCCCAAAGGACCGGGGGATGGCATGCTCGAGTAGTAGTTACCTAGTTACAGAGGTAACCCGGCCTTGTGTTGGCAGAGACCCGGTTAGGTTCTCGGGACGTCCCACCAGAGGCGATCCCATGTGGCAGTAGGAAGTTCCTTAGCCTGACCATTTGTTGGAAATCCAATCAAAACAATACGTGCCTTGTACGGTTTTAGTTGTAGAACCTGCCACTTAACATGGCAGCTATAGTAGGCATAATATCATGGTACCTATGCTGGCTAGGATTAATATTATACTTTCGAAATATTTTCCACTATGCACTAGTAATAATATCAAAGAAATTTTATCGTATTAAGCATCTTTGACTATCATAAGGGGAAATCTCCCCCAAGTGTGCGATTGCATTGTGTGTGTGCCGTGAGGCCTTATGGTAGTTTCATTTTCTAAAAAGCATTGCGGATTTTCAAATTTAAATTCCTTTGTTTGTTTTAAAAGACCAAATGCTTTTGTTTGCTCATACCAGTCCCACGACTGACCTGGAGTTTATTGTTCCTTTCCTAAACTCTGGGTGCCCACTATTTTCCCACACGGGCAGTCTAGAGTTGGGTTTTTTCAGATAATCAATAGTAGGTGTAGATTCGATAGCTTTCAGCCTAGGATTTGGCAATCGCTGGCGGACGAGACTTGCTTATCTTTGTGCATCATCATCGAGAGTTCAAGCTATTTCGGGATTGGCACCTTGGAGATGGAGTTTCAGTGCTGGAGTTCTTTCTTGAAGACCATATTGGAGTTTTTGTTCCACTGCTAGTGTTACCTTTTCTTGTCGCTGCTATTACCTTGTATCATATCTCTGATGTATATTGATATTCATTGTATTGTCTGTTGTATCATATTGTATCTGATATTGTATTAATGTTATATATTGATATATGCTATTTTGTTTCTTCCGCTGTGCTGTACTTAATGTGTTATAAGCTTCGGCGATCCATATTCGGCGTTTGGATCTGCGGCATTTGAATACGAGTGTCGTATTCGTTGCCGATTTTCGAAGGTCGAGTCAGGGTCGTTGTACCCCTCGACCATTCTCACCCACTCACAACATCTTCCATCCCAGGGTCTGAAATCGAGATGCTCGAGCGAAAACTGGAACTAAACATCCACGTCCAAATCTTCTTCACCGAAGATGAACTCATCATTAGAACCCACTTCATCCCTTCCAGAGCATCACCAATTCGCCACGTCGCGATCCCCAGCCTCGCGATCAAACCCGATCCAGCCCTGACATCGAAAAAACCCTCGAAACTACGGCAATAAAAATAGGCTCAAAACCCTGCCTTGCCGTCGTACGGCCACCATGATCCTAAATAAATCACCAGGCCATTTTTCTTGCAATCGCAAATCTACCAGCTACCCTTAGCCCAAAAATTGACGACAAACCCTTTGCCTAACTCCGGGAATCAAAGAAAAATGCAATTTCGGTAATCTCGATTTATCGCAATATCTACTAGCCTAAAAATCGAGATCTTTCTTCCTAAATTCATCATTTCCCAATACAATACTGGTAGTAAACTCCAATTTTGATTTCTGAACGTTCGACTTTCGATTTGAATTTCATTATCTCTGTAAAATTTAAAATTTTAGGAAAAATACCGATTTCAAATACTTGTTACTATTTTTAAAATTTATATTGCATTCATACAGTCATTTGACCTTCAGAATTCTTCACCTAATTTTGATTATTTTCATGGTAGTTGAGTTATCAAGAAAAATTTATGTCTGTCACTCAATATAGAACAAGTTAACACAAGTACACTCATACTCACAGATAAATTAAATTAATGAACACACATCCAACTTAAATCATATATGCAACCCATATTATTACGTGAATTCATCACAATCATCAAGCATATTACCCTAAATAAGTTTTAAGCAAGGTATTACTCACGTACTAGAAAGAAAACAGAGAAGCCAGAAATGTTTTGAAAGCCTGGAAATTTGTTTGAATTTTGATCTGCTTATTGTTTTGGAGTTGAATTAGATCTTGGTTCTTGCATTTGTATTTGACTTCCAGGCTGAAGCTTTTCTTTCCAGGTTGAAAAGTTTGGAAAATTTGAGTTTGTCTTTTGCCTTTTGTTTCCTTTCAGGTTTTTGGTTCTCTGGTTTCATAGGACTTGATTTTCTCTCTTTATTTTTTGATGAAGAATAGCGATAAGCAAATATACATCCTTTAGAAAATAAATTGACACTTGTACAATCTATGCTACACACTTTACATTTGTTAAGTCTTTTAATAAAGCACTTACCTTGTTAATTGATATATTAAATATCTAGTACTTATAATTTTGCATAAGAAAAAGTCTATATATAAATATTTATTATTTTCTTTTGTTTATGTTTTATCTATATGTGTTACGTTTTTATGCAAGTATTTAACATACAATTGTTATATGCATGTGTTAATATATTCTTATAGGTATTTATAAAATATTTCCAATTTGGTTTTATATTTATAAATGTCTAAAGTGTATAAATATTTAAACTTCTTCTTCTTCTTTATTTATCTTTCATAAAATCCTTTAAAGAGATTGTTATAAAATAAATCATATATATTATTTTAACTAAATTTATTTTTAAATGTTTTCCATAAAACTTTTATATTCAATTTCTATTTGGTAACCACTTTCCTTCATTTATATTAGTATGATCTTTAAAAGAAAATAACAAACTATATACTAATAAAATCATATACATATATTTTATATCCAATTTGTTTAAGATATTTATTCTTTGAATTTCCATTTCAATTTAATTAACTCGTATATATACACACACATTTAATCATACCCCTATTCAATTTGTTTGAAAATAAAGAAAATTTTCCATTTAAAATCTACTTATATCTATATATAAACCATCATTTTTATTTGTTTTAAAAGAAAAATTTGTCAGTTTTAAGTAATTATATTAGGAAGATTATCAAACCAATATTTATTCATATATGTGTGTATATATATATATTATCAGAATTATTTATTTAACTTATAAATTAATATTTCTACTAATTTAATCCAGCTAATTTATCAATTGACGGATGTCCAAAATCGAGGTTATCATATTCCTCACCCTTTTGAATCTTTTCATCCTCGAAAAGGAACGAAGCCAAAATTTATTAAAATGATAATTATCAGAAAAATTTCCCTTTGATAAATTTTTAAAGCACTTTAAAATATTATAAAATAGTTTTTATAAAGATACTTTTTATAACTCGATGTTTCCACAAGTCCATCTTCGTTCTCACACAAATTCGGTCATACGTTGATCAGGCGTAGGACTGAAAATCTATAAGTACTTAGCGGACCTGTTTTCAATACCAAGTAAAAATACTTGGAAAACATTTTCAAAAACTTTATAAATATATAGAAAACATTTTTAAAATTGTGGAAATGTCTTTTGTGAGAATGCTCTGGAAATCATCACCCTCATCCATGGTCGTAGTTACATCCTGGGTTACGTTGCCATCATAACAAAAGTCCATGTAACTGTAGGCACTCCGCGCCCCTCGATTACGCCATGGAAAGATCGTAGTTACATCCTGGGTTACGTTGTCATCACAGAAAAAGTCTATGTAACTGTAGGCATCAGCGCCCTCAATTTTCGCTGCCAAAAATGGAACTTCTCCACTTCCACATAGGTCGCAGTCTACGGATGTAAAATCAAACATAGATTGTTGGCTCTCAGCAGCACACACGATCTTCGCTATGTCACCATAGGTCGCAATCTACTGATATAAAATCAAACGTAGACTGTTGGCTCTCAACAGCACACACAACTTTTGCTATGGTCTGTAGTAGATTGCAGTGGCATTGAGTTAAATTATCGTCACAGCATAACCCAAATGCCCCTGTAGGCATCAGTGCCCTCGACTTTCGCTACACACTGCACATAATCCTGAAGTACTAGTTTTGTCTGCACTCCTCACAGGATCAACTTTAGAACCCCCCTTAGTGTTCAAGGCAGTACCACCCCGTGGCACTCCTGAGAAGTTCATTTCAAGGGAGCGCCTTTTTCCCCAGCGCCAATCTCAAAATACTTTATACTATACTCCTATAGTATCTTTCAAATCATATACTTTATGATTTTCATCAAAATCTCCTTTTCACAAAATCGATTATCCCAAAATCGATAATTCTCAACTAGGCTTTCCAAATCTCCAAAATTGATTTTTTTCCAAAAAATTCAAAAGCCTTTCCAAATTCATAGGTTCCAAAAACCTTTTCTCAAAATCGTTCTCATAAGATCCTTCATATATATAGATATATATAACTTTAAAAATCTTCGGATCACTTCAAACTTGTAAAAATTCCCTTTTTATACTTTAAATACTTTCAAAAATCATTTTTATTCAAGCTATGGATTCAACAAGGGGGTTTCAATTATATATACACAACTTTGTTTATTTCAAATCAAAGATTCAAATTTTATTACTCTATAAAGTAACTTACCATATTACTACCTTTCATAAAGAAAATTTCTATCATGGAAATATCCAATTTCCATTTTATTTCATCATATATTTCACAAAATATACCATTCATTTCAAAAATCATTCCACATTTCTCATCTACAAATTCCCAGTATCAATTTCATTCAAACCCGTACGATGTACACATATCATCTACATGCTATATAAATTTGATCGCTCACTCGATTGCACAATTTTACTTCCGAAATAGTATCATCCACCCGACTTTCTAGTGTAGACTCAGATCTGGTTTCTTGAGCAGAAACCGTCATTCTCCTTGCATAGCCTAACTATGATAGAGAATATCTAGAATCAATCAACAATCCATACCCAGATTCGCCGTCGAAAATCGAGTGAAAAATCCCAATCGGATCGAATACTATCTCGAAATTCTGTGCTTAAATCTGGATCAAATCATTATGTGAATAGAATAACATACGTACATCCTACGTATTTATCGTTATTGATTATTAGCCAAATCAATCTCCTTTTCTATTCGTATTAGTTTAATTTCTATCCACTTACTCACAATTCTTAAATCCTCATTTGGATTATCACTTCAATTATTATCTCAAATGGATATTTAATCATAAACAGTTTGAACTCTGCTCAGCTTAAATTTAGAAAATAGCTTGAAAATATTAAAGATAGATAAGTAATTGAAAAATAATTATTAGTTTGTAAAATATCTGTAAAATAGTTAAGTAATTGTAAAATAGTTTGAAAATAGTCAAATACTTATAGAAATTTTAAATAATCGCAAAATAGTTGTAAAATAGTAATTAGTTATAAAGTAGTTGAAAAAAAACAGTAATTAGTTTATAAAACAGTTGAAAAATTGTTAAATAGTTCCAAAAATAATTGTAAAACAAGTATAAGATAGTTTTAGGTTTAAAAAGAGAAGTTGTATTGTAAATGGTTAAAAAAAAAATATTTATATTAAAACAATTTATTTTGAAAATAGTCCAGAGTCAAACTGTTCAATTTTCAACCTCCATTTCCAATCAATTCAATTTAAATTTCCACTCCCATTTAAATTGACTCAATTACAATTTAAATAACTTCAATTTCCATTGAAATTTATTTAACCCCAATTCAAGTTGAATTAATCCTCAATTTCTTTCCAAATTCAAATCAATTCCATTTGAATTTTAAACCTATACAACTTTAATCACAATGTCAATTAATTCAAATCAAATTCAATTTGAACTAATTCAATTCAAATTTCTAATTTAAACCATCCCGAATTATATAAATTCGAGTTAAATTTTCAAATGTTGATTTAATCCTTTAAATCAAATCAACTTACCTCTTTAAATCATTTAATTCTGAATCCAAATTCCATCTTTAACCTATTTCAAAGTTAAAATAATAATTCAAAACCTTTTTAAACAACTAAATCTTTGAAATTTAATTTATCACCAAATTTCAATTTTGAAACCAAACCTTTGAAGTTTTATCTTAAACATTCAAATCTTATGTCCAAAACGATTCCATTTTATCTTAATAATGGATAAATTACCACACCCCATTTCTTCATTCATTTAAACAAATCCAATTTCAGCTTAAAGATTATTAATAACAACAGGATGGTATCGTTCAAATTATTTTAAAACTTCCATCCATTTCCAATTTCCAGATCTCAAACTCATTTCGAGATCACACAAACTCCAAATTCAAATTGACCATTTAACTTCCCAAGTTAAATCCCAATTTCATCTTGAAATTTCCAATTCAGGTTGCTTGTTAAATTATTTAACTTTCCCAAAGTAAAATTCAATTTGCTTAATCCAGCCAATCTTACCCAATTCGAATTCCTATTTCAAATTTTAAACTTCACATTAATAATCTTCCCATTTATAAGTTCAAAAGCTTATTACTTTGGGTATCTCATCTCATTCCAAATATAAAACTCAACATTTAGAGTTTAATTCAAACCCTTTTTGATATTATGTATATTCCTCATATATACATATTATTTCCTTTACACACCAACTTATCCTTAAATTTTAGACCACCTTTGGTTTTTAATTCAAAACAATTTCTTTAAATTTTCAAACAACTCTTGTTTGAAATAGGACCCTTTCATTAAATAACATTATTTATTATTTCTTTTAACATTTTGAAAACAATTTCAAATATTTTTAAACTTAGGATTCAAAACTTCATAATTTAAATCATCTTCAGTTCCAATTTATAAATCATACTCACCTAAATGTTTTATTCCCTTAAAACATTTCATTTTGCTTACTCATTGATACACATTTTATTATTAAACACAACAATCATTTATGATAATAACCAAGATTATCATGTCTGGAAACCAATTCATTATTATCTTATTTTGAAACTCTTTTTCAAATTCATGATTTTAATTTCAGTTTGAAATCATTTCAAACTTATCTTTATTTAATTTCAATATGGTTTTATTTCTATTACCGCTTAATTTAATTCCAATAATTTAACAACCAATTACCTTAATATTTATTAGAAAGAAATATTGCTTTATATATCAAAATATATTCTTATATAAAATCATTTAAAATCTTTATATAAGAAAATAACAAGTAAGCTCTCATATGTATATATACACACATTCAACTCATTCTAGGGTACCATTGACCATCCTTAATGAGTAAACCCATCAGAGCCAAGGTTCTCGCTTAACCTTCAGCTCTGATACCAAATGTAAGGACCCAAAATTGTCAATCCTGAAAATTCCAGATAGTTAGGAAAAGAAGAAAAGAGATAGAAGAAAAGAAGAAATAGAAACACCAACATCTCACATTCGCAGCGGATAAAATAAAATATCAAATAATATTTGTGGCGATCTGGATTTTTGACGAGGGTTAATCGGGAAATTAACTGATTTTATTTTTGGAATAATATTATTAATATTGACTAATCAAACAAATGAATTTACGATAAGTAAAGATATTTGAATATATATGATGATTTGGAAACTAAAATAAACATTGAATTAAAAACTATATTAAATATATAATTTTTAAAATCTCCGGGTATAGTAAATCCTATAGAAAATAAACTAAACTTTTTGTAGAGAAACTCCACCATTTAATTAAGATAAAATACCTATAAATGTGTGTATATATATATATATATATATATAAGGAAATATATACAAACGTTATGATGCTTGAAATACACACACACACATAAGTATATGAATGTATGCCCATATGAAATAATATAGGTATGGAAATTTGTATAGTGGGAGAATATGCATGTATAATGACAAAATGAACATAAGTAAATATATGAAGAATGTGTATAAAATGATCATAAGAATATACATATGTATGTATATATGTTGAACATGTAAATGGATATAAGATAGATGTATTTAAAAGGTATATGGAAATATATAGGTATATACAAGCAAATGTGTGTGTGTGTGTGTGTGTATATTAAATAGGGATGATGCTAGTAAAATGGGATAGATTACATAACTATGTAAATAAATACATACAAAGGAAATTTACACATATATTGATTCATATAAAAGTTTTTTTGGAGTGGTTTTTCTTCACCACCGCTCGAGAGATATTGGAGTGGTTTCTTCACCACCGCTCGATAGATATTGGAGTGGTTTCTTCACCACCGCTCATGAGATATTTGGGTTTGTTGCAATTAAAATCTTCTGATGTTTCATTGATATGTATATTCCCTAGGTATCGCCCTTCGGTGTTGGTCTTTTTGAACCGCACGATATGTGGGGATTACCTTGTGGAACTTGTGTTACCTTCATTGGTATTTGTTATTTGCCTTTATGGCTTGTTTTGGGATATTCTTATCCTTTGTTTCTCTGAGTTGCCGATGATATGAGGCTTGTTATAATACGATTCCTCTTATGTTAGATGATTGCGTTATCTCTTTTAGAGATATTTGTTATACTTTGTAACCTTGCAGGTTTATTGTGTTCAGTTTATCTAACTGATTTGTTTAGCCAGACCGCCCCGTATATTTTATACTCGGGTCAGACCGAGATGTTTCAGGTTAGGTGCTTTTGGACTTAGCCTCTTTTGCTTCCGCATGGACTACTCCGCTAGCTTCTTTTTGTCATAGCTTTTTGTGCAGTCCTTTTGTTGTAATTCTGATATTTATTCTTCTGGATTTGTCTGTATATTGTGGTTTGCTATACCACTTGACATGTATTAGTTTGTATACTCTGTTATGTATCTGTATATGTGTATATGATGATCTACTGTTCTGTGATGTTTATTACATTTGAGTTGTTAAATTCTGTTCTTATAGATCCTCCAACCACCTATGGTTTTGTTTTAAGTATTCATTGGGTACATCGACCTGCTTGGTATGACTATTGTCGATGTATTCATTAGATAGTTAGAGCAAGGCTATAGATGGTCGCTCCCAACCAGCCTTATTCTCCGTGCTAGTTGACAGCATTACTCCGTAGTGTTCTTGGCAAGCGTGGGTACAGAGGTGGGGCGTCACAGCTTGGTATCAGAGCTGATTTCAGGACAAAATATGACGAACACAGAACAGAGACACATATTACGATACATCAGAGTGTAATAAGTGATACAAATCTTTGAACCATCATGCCTCTATATTTCTTTTGTGCCTTGGTGGTAGATAGAATGTGGGAATACGTCTAGGAATGCATTTAAATTCCGTAGTATTCCATATTTAATCATCTACCTTGTGAATAATCTTGTTCTTATCTAACTTTCAGCATATGGCTGGAAGAGGCAGGGGACGACGTTCAGATGTTGGGCAATCCAGTGGCTCACATCCGGATGGCGTTTATATGTCTACCGATCAGTTTATGGAGTTCTTTAGGAGCATTCAGCCTCCAGCTCCTACTCGTGTATCTCCGCCTCGCAAGTCTGCCTTTGCACGTCAGTGCAGTGACTTTGCTCATCTTGGAGGAAAGCCATTTAATGGCTCCGAGTCCGTTCTTGAAGTCCAAGATTGGCTTCGCACGTGCGAGCGTATTTTCTCTCGCATGGATCTTTCTGATCATGATAGGGTTCTTGTGACTTCTGGCTTATTACAAGAGCGCGGCGTTGATTGGTATGAGCTTCTTGTAGCCGAAATCGATGAGTCTACTCTTTCTTAGACTCAGTTTCGGGAGCGATTCGAACTCAAGTTCGTTCCTGAATCTGAAAAAGTTTTATTGACCCGTCGCTTCCTTGAGTTGAAGCAAGGGAAGTCTTATGTTTCTGAGTATGTTGCATCATTCGAGGCTTTATCTAAGTATGGCCTTGAATTCATTAGCACTTCTTATAAGAAGAATCTGAAGTTTGTCTCTGGTCTTAAGAAATATCTTAAGAAGTCTTTGTTGCTCCAGCTTAAGCTCTCTTTTGAGGAGTTGGTTGATTCTGCGCTTCATCTCGAGACCGTCGAGAGGGAGTGTGATAGTGGTGATGATGTTGAGGTTCGCAAGAACCCCAACAAAAAGCAATCTCCATTGGATGAGCGGGAATTTTTCTCTTCCAAGAAGAAAAAGCCCATTGAATCTGATTCTCAGTCTCAGCCAGCTGGAACGCCTTCCATTCGGAAGTGTTTCAATTGTGGTTCTCCTGATCATATGATTCGAGATTGTCCTAAGCCTCTCTTCTGCCGCTATTGCAAGAAGGAAGGCCATCATAGTTCCACTTGTCCCATTGCTCCGAATAATTCTCCATCTGGCAAGTTAAATGTAATAGGTGCTTCTGGAGGTTCTTCTCAGAGATAAGGTATGTCTCATCTGTTTTGGTAGGTTTCTACTTTTCTTTGTGATTCGAATTCCAACTTCATGACATCATTTTATTTCTTTAATCCCTCATGACGAGGAAAGTGTTGTTTCTCTCATTCTTATAGTTTGAGAATTTTATGGTATTTTGGATCTTGTCTTAGGATTATCACCTAAGCAATCCTTTGAGTGGTATTAAGGTCTTTTCAGCTCAACCGTGCCATCGGTTTTGATTTGGCTACGAGTTGCAGAAGTTAGCACTCCACTTACCGCATTACGCACTCGTTGTGATTCGTAGGAATGATTTATTAAGTCATTCAGTTCGTTTAGCTCATTTCATCCATTTTAGGAATCGATTATTTTGGGAATATCTCGATGATTCTATTTTTGTATTTATTGATTTTGGATGGAAATTAGCAATTTAAAATTTTTGCAAATCTTTTTCATAAGATTTATTTACAAGTATAAATGGGATTTTTGTTCTTAAACAAACAAAGAGAATTTTTAGAAGTTTTTAGAAATATGTTTATCATATAGAAGATTGTTTTGTGATTGTATTTCCCATTAAGTGCTTTAAGAATTCTGGTCGATGCGCTTGATCAACGTTATCGATAGGAATCTCCTAAACGCTTTGATGAGACAATCAGGCACAGTGAATTGATTTGAAATAAGAAAAAAATTTCTAGAAAAATAATTACATAAAGATAATTGTGGTTTTGAAAGTTTTAGCTTTTCGGGAAAGTTGATTATTTAAAAGAACTCTTTTCCGATACTCTCATTCATTCTATTCCCGAAAGGGGGATCGTGTTGCCAATGCATTTAGTTATAAGTAACAAGTGATTGTTTCTTTTTTGATGTCCGAATGGAATGATCTTTTTCTTACCAAGTTCATCAGACGTTTTGTTGTACTTCATTTTGTTGAGCTTTGGTTCATCTGACGTATTGTTGCACCACGTCGGTGTCTCGAATTATTTTGAGCTTAGGAATCCTTTGAATTCTCTGAGCAAACAAGTTAGGGCTTATCCTTTCGTGCACTTTATGGTGAACTTCTTATTCTCTTTTTCTTATGTGTTAATATGTTTTTGGGTTGTTATTCTTTATTTTCTTCTTAAGAATTGCGAGGACGCAATTTCTCTAAGGAGGGGAGTCCGTAACAACCCGCATATTTATCGGGTGTATATTTAAATATTTTATTTAAATATAACGTCGTTTGTCGGATTATAGTCCGAAATGTTACTTTCTGCAAACGGTCGAATTGGGTCTCCAGACCACTTCCATTGAGTTCAAAACGTCGTTTGCGATCTTTTTGAGTATAAGCTTTGATATGTTTGGAGTAAGTTGAATTTTGCTACTTTTTCTATTGGGTTTTGGGTTTGGGTTCAGCCCCAATCTCCTCTTAACCCCCCTAGCTCATTAATTATTCATCCATTCACCCTCATTTCATTCCTTTAACTTAAGAAAACTGAAAATGGTGGAGGGGAAGAGGAAATAGAAATTGCAAGCCCTAGTTTCAACTTGCAACTTGAATTCTTGCTCCAAAATCAAAGTGAAGCCATTGGTAAGCTTCCTCTTCATCTCCTCTATCTCTTTCTCTCTTCAATCTCAGAAATTCCTAAACCTAGCTTAGGAAAATACTTGTTTTGATCTTAGATTGAAGCTAGTAGAGTTGAAGTGGAGATTGGTTGGTCTTCTCCTTGCAATTGAGCTCCTTCTTCTTTGTTTTTGGGTTACATGTGAGATTTTTATCTCACATCTATGACTATAAGTACCCTTGGTTGTTAGATATGAATTCCTAACAATTATTCATGTGCATTTACTTTTGATTTGGGTTGATTCGGTGAAATTGCCAAATTATGATTTTTGAATCCAAATCTATGTAAAACCTTCTATGGTTGATGTTTATGTTGTTCGGAGTGTTTGGATGTGTCGTTAAGGTTGGGTAGTCGTTTGACGTAAGCCCATAATCAATACGGATCCGATTGCTTTCGATTTGTTTGTCCATAGTTGGCCTAGGTTCAGGAAATGCCTGACCATCATGTTTCAGACGTCTGAAACCCTAATTTTAGACGTCTGAATATTATTCTGGGGAACATTTTCATCTCCAGATTCAGACGTCTGAATTTATATTCCAGACGTCTGAATTTGCTAATTTTCAACCAGAAAGGAAATAGGCCAAATATTGCCTATTTAAGACGTCTGAAAGTTTGGATTCAGACGTCTGAATTCTGTTTTGAGAAACAAATTAATTTCCAGATTCAGACGTCTGAATCCCTTCTTTTAGACGTCTGAATATGCTGTCTTTTGCCAAACTGCCTTGTTCATTTAGTTTTCCAAATTTGATCGATGCATATTGATTCCAATTAGTTGTTTATGCATATTTGACCTTGATGATTCCTTTTGAATTCATTCACGGGTGTTTATAAATGATTTCTTCTAATCGCATTAAAAGTTCTTTTCTCCGATTTATAAATTCTATTTAAAACACACGCACAATTTTGCACTTCGAGCGAAGTGGAAGAGTGATTAAATGGTTGGGCAAAACACGGACCATGAATCTGTGCGTTTATCCTTTCGATTAATCCCCGACCTATTCAATTGATCATTTTGACCTTTGGGTTTGGTTTACCGATGATATGAGGTAAACTTTGTACTGCTTTGAGTGTGAAATTAACTAACGGATAGTAAACCGTTTAGTGCGAACGGGTGGTTATGGGACTCACGTTACCACTTTTCGGATTCCTTTCTGGGAGTTTGTGACACATGTTGCCTTTGGGATAGTGTCTTCGGACTGTCTCCTTATGGCTTGTTGCCTTTAATATCGCTTTTGGAGTTGGTCCTTTGACCTGGCTCGAGAGATATTTGGGGTTGTCGGTTACCTTTAGTATTGCTTTCGGAGTGGTTTTTCTTCACCACCGCTCGAGAGATATTGGAGTTGTTTCTTCACCACCGCTCGATAGATATTGGAGTGGTTTCTTCACCACCGCTCATGAGATATTTGGGTTTGTTGCAATTAGAATCTTCTGATGTGTCATTGATATGTATATTCCCTAGGTATCGCCCTTCGGTGTTGGTCTTTTTGAACCACAAGATATGTAGCGATTACCTTGTGGAACTTGTGTTACCTTCATTGGTATTTGTTATTTGCCTTTATGGCTTGTTTTGGGATATTCTTATCCTTTGTTTCTCTGAGTTGCCGATGATATGAGGCTTGTTATAATATGATTTATCTTATGTTAGATGATTGCGTTATCTCTTTTAGAGATATTTGTTATACTTTGTAACCTTGCAGGTTTATTGTGTTCAGTTTATCTAACTGATTTGTTTAGCCATACTGACCCGTGTATTTAAACTCGGGTCAGACCGAGATGTTTCAGGTTAGTTGCTTTTGGACTTAGCCTCTTTTGCTTCTGCATGGACTACTCCGCTAGCTTCTTTTTGTCATAGCTTTTTGTGTAGTCCTTTTGTTGTAACTCTGATATTTATTCTTCTGGATTTGTCTGTGTATTGTGGTTTGCTATACCACTTGACATGTATTAGTTTGTATACTCTGTTATGTATCTGTATATGTGTATATGATGATCTACTGTTCTGTAATGTTTATTACGTTTGAGTTGTTATATTTTGTTCTGATAGATCCTCCAACCACCTATGGTTTTGTTTTAAGTATTCATTGGGTACGTCGACCTGCTTGGTATGACTATTGTCGATGTATTCAATAGATAGTTATAGCAAGGCTATAGATGGTCGCTCCCAACCAGCCTTATTCTCCGTGCTAGTTGACAGCATTACTCCGTAGTGTTCTTGGCTAGCGTGGGTATAGAGGTGGGGCGTCACATATATCAATTTTAAATTATTAACTCCTACGTCAACTTCAAATGTAAATTGTTAATCACTTCATAAATTAACAATTTAACGTCCAATATCAACATCAAACAATCAATCATTTATCAATCAAACTAGATTATCATCGTATAAATAAAAGATAAAGGTGTCAAATGTCACAGGTGAACTGATACAGGTAATAACATATATATAACGGTGTAAATAACTAACAGCCGCATATTTCAATTATCGTTTCAATTGAAATCAAATTTAATAAATAAAAGAACATTAATCATGAGTGATTGCTCACCTTTCGAGGCTAGAGGAGATTTAACAAATGAAACAAGTTACGAATCCCAAAGCAAAGTAAAGTGAGCACGAATTTGGCAAAAGAGCTGATAACAGAAATCGGTAAGACGAATCAGAACCGGATTGGTGAAGACACATGAGAATAAGTGGTACAAATGACCTTATATGTGTATATATAACTATTTATATAAAATCATATTTAAAAATTCAAACACATATCGAATTAAGTACACACACACACACATATGATTCCCAAAATTCATAAATATAAATTAAAGCACTTATATCAAATCAATGTATATACATTATATACTTTGAAACAATACATACATATATATTTTCATTATTAAGCCCATACCTTTAAAATCATTATTATAAACAAATACAATCATAAAAGCATGCCAGTAAGCCTCATTTCAAAACATATGTATATATGGTAGACAAGTCTAATATGCACATATATACAAACTAATAAGCTATATAACAATATCCCAAAGCAAATATTCATAGCAAGCGCAGCTAACAACACACAAAATATCAATACATTTTTAGTTTTAAACTTGGTCAGAGAAGCATTTCGAAATTGTTATATATATAAGTTTATACGCTTAGAATTAATGAACATTTCAAAGTCAAATTTCATATACATTCAAAGTTCAAAGGCAATTTCATCAAATCCTTTTTGTATAAAACTGGTATACTTAATAATTCACGTAAATAACAGGCATTCGAAACATATCCTTGAAAATAGTTTATACAAGAATCTCCATATATAATTATTCATTTGAAACTATGCATCGTCAACCGAAACGATTAGAAACTTCAATGTGAGAAATTAAAACTACATATACATGAGACTATATATATAGATTATGTGCAGATTTCATTATAAACAGCAATTATGTGCAGATTTCATTTATATACAAATACATATATAAGTCAGGCCATAAACACAAGGTGTGCAAAATGTATTTTTAAACCAATATATACGAAATCATACTTATATATATACTCGTTTTATCAATATATACTATATTCAACTCTATACAGGCAACATATATACATATCTGCTACTATAAACTTCTACATATGACTGACATATTATATATTAACACAAACTGACAAAGATACACGCTATAAACAACTAATATAATATATACATTACCTATACGCTTATTTAATGAAAATAAACTGACATACACATATATGTAAATGGCAGAATTGCCCACCTTTGTAACAACGTATATACACACTACTACTATCGAATATAACTCATGCAACCAAAAAAATATATAAATAAAACCCACACAAATCCATAAACTATTTATATGTTATATGTACATATACTTGAATATAACCTGAATGCATACTGATTATATATAAATATGTATAAGTTAATAGTAAACAAAATTTTATAAAACTTGTATGGAAAACTCTAGAAAAACATACATATATGTGGCTACATATAAATCATAAATATATGTTACAGTTATTTCAAAATCCACCCTACTTATTAGCATAGACTTAAATAAATGTAGTCACGGATTATATACTTGTATACAACCGAGATGGATGAGGCTGACAAGTGAGGCTCTTCGGCCTTCAAGATGAAGAGAATTGATGGCGAAGGCTGGGTCCGGGCTAGGCAGAGGTGGAGGTCAATCGGTCGATGGAGGCTATGCAGGTTAGGGGCGTAAGCTGGAGGAGTTATGGCAAACGACAGGCTCAACAGTGTTCACGGGTTCACGTAGGGTGGTGGAAGTTTGTTGTGAAAGTCGTTGTTAGGTGGAGAAGCGGGAATGACTGCGGAACATTCGAGAGGAGGACGAGGTTGGTAGCCGGTGTACTGGAGGGAGACGAAGGCGAAGATCGAGTAAGAGAGGAAGGGGAAGTAGAAAATGCATGAGTTCGGCCTGAAAGAAAAATGGGAGAATAAGGGAGTGATGTGCTGTCAACCCTTTGTTTTGAAACAATGTTCATTTCAATTTTTTAGGCTATTGGAAGCATATGAGTAGAAAGGTCATAAATGCTAATTTCTGAAAATATTGAATGATAGTGTCCATTGGTTTACACGGTGGGACATTGAAAGTCACAAAAACCAAAAGGCACAAATCGGTACCGATACGGTCCGACGTTTTACAGATTCCACCGCGTATCGGACTTTAAAATACACAAATAAATATACCATAAAGTTCAGCACGACGAGACGATCAAGATGATATATGGATATCAGTGATACGATTGAAGTTTAAAATTTTCAATTTTCTACTAGCAGAAAATGCAGTAAAAACGTAGAAAAATAAGATCGACGAAGCTGAAGAAGTCCGAATTTGGAAAAACAAAAAATGACGTCTTGCTAAGAAGATGATTTAGAATTTTTCTATGTAAAAATATTCAGGTTTTGAAAACATTATATTTTCATCAATTCCTAACTGATTAAATTGAAATATTACACACGAAAATAAACTTTCATATTTTCGGATGAAAATTTACCGGTTGCTATGTTTAACTAGACGCATTTCAAATATTAAATTTTTATTTCAAAATTTTATTTTTAAAATTTCACGAAAATTCAATTAATTAAATAAATAAAACGAAAAAAATTACGGGTCGTTACAGTAATGCTCGGGTCAGACCGAGTATTACAGATTTTCAGATTAGGACGTTCTAGAGCTCAGGAGGCGAGCTGGATGGTAGAAACGTATGGAATGTATTCCGCTGTGATTTATTGTAGCTTATCTGGGACAAGTTGTTATAACTGTCCAGTGATTGTATAAATGGATGTAACTCTGATGTGCTTAAATGTAATTAACTGATATAGTTTTCCCGTTGTATAACTGCTATTCAATTTAATATTATATTTTGATCCGCTGTGAATGTGAGAATCTGTGTTTGGTGTTTTCTCTTTTCTTCTTCTTCTATCTCCTTATTCTTTTTCTTAACTATCTAGAATTTTCAGGATCAAAATTTCTGGGTCGTTAAAATATTCTTTACACAAAGGAAACTGTATCGGTCAGTTACATTTTATTACATCAGAATTACAACATTTCACAATCACTGGACAGTTAAAACAACCTGTCCTAGAAAAATAATAATATATCATTTGTATTGATTAATTATCCTTTAATTAATCATAATCATTAATTAACTTACCCGTAATTAATTTCCTTAACTAATCAATCCTTTAATTAGTTACTCTAAGTAATTAATTCTTAATTACTTCCCTTAAATAAATTACTTTTAATTACTTTCATCAAGTAATTATCCCATTGTTAATTATCCTCAATTAATTAACCTTGACCATTAATTAATTTAACCTTTAATTGCAAATTAAATTAATTAAACTTCAATAGAAATTTATCCTTTAATTACTTTTACCAAGTAACTATCATTTAAGTAATTTAATCTTTAATTAATTATAACCCTTTATTATTAAATAAATAAATCCTTAATTACTTCTCTTAGCTTATATAACCATAAATTATCATTTAAAATTGAAAAGAAGACTGGTTGAAAAAATTTATATTACACAACATGTTTGCTATAACTTTGGGAAGATATTGTATTACGGATTTCTCCAAATTTTAAAACTCAATTCTTTTATTTACAAAACTGTTGTTGGCTGAAATTCGGAACACATCACAAATAAAACCCAACACCATTTATCAACGCAAGCCCAAACTGGGCCGAAGCCCAGACCAAACAACGAAAAAGAAGTAAACCAAAATCACCCTATCTTCTTCTTCTTCCAGCACCCCCCACTTCCCAGATCCTACTTCGATGACATAAACAAAAGTTCGAACAAGTCACAACCTAGAAACAAAAGCAACTACGTGAACACCTTCACACATCAATTCGAACATCTAACCAGAACGAAAGAAGACATACGAAAGATCAAGAAAATCAAACACTTCCTTCGTACACGTGTGCACGTTTATGTGCACAGATCCTCCACGCCATCGCTCGACCAACTGGCCCGCCACCAACGTCTCTACACCCCTTGACCATTCTCACCTACACACAGCACCTTCCTTCCCAGGGTATAAAATCGAGATGCTGGAGCGAAAAATGGAACTAAACATCCACGTCCAAATCTTCTTTGCCGACGACGAACTCGTCACTGGAACCCACTTCATCCCTTCAAGAGCATCACCACTTCACCACATCGCGATCCCCCGCCTCGCGGTCAAACCCGATCCAACCCTGACTTGGACAAAACCCTCGGAACTACGGCGATAAAAACAGGCTCAAAACCCTACCTTGCCGTCGTACGGCCACCACAATCCTTAATAAATCACTAGGCTATTTTTTTTGCAATCGCAAATCTTCCAGCTACCCTTAGCCCAAAAATCGACGACAAACCCTTTGCCTAAATTCGGGAATCGACGAAAAATGCATTTCCGGTCATCTCGATTTATCGCAACATCTACTAGCCTAAAAATCGAGATCTTTCTTCCTAAATTCATCATTTCCCAATACAATACTGGTAGTAAACTCCAATTTTGATTTTTGGACGTTCGGCTTTTGATTTGAATTTCTTTATCTCTATAAAATTTAAAATTTTAGGAAAAATACTGAATTCAAATACTTGTTACTATTTTTAGAATTTATATTGCATTCATACAATCATTTTATCTTCAGAATTCTTTACCTAATTCTTGATTATTTTCAAGGTAGTTGAGTTATCAAGAAAAATTTATGTCTGTCACTCAACAGGGAACAAGTTCATACATGTACACTCATATGCACAGATAAATCATATTAATATATACACATCCAGCTTAAATCATCCATGCAACCCATATTATTATGTGAATTCATCACAATCATCAAGCATATTACCCTAAATAAGTTTTAAGCAAGGTTTTTACTCACCTTTTAGAAGAAAAAAAAGAGAAGCTAAAAATGTTTTGAAAGCCTATAAATTTGTTTGAATTTGGATCTGCTTGTTGTTATGGAGTTGAATTAGATCTTGGTTCTTGCATTTGTTTTTGACTTCCATGCTGAAGCTTTCCTTTCCAGGTTGAAAATTTTGGAAAGTTTGTTATTGATTGAGTTTATATTTTGCCTTTTGTTCCCTTTCTGGTTGTTGGTTCTCTGGTTTCACAGGACTTTGTTTTCTCATTTTTTTTTGATGAAGAATAGAGATGAGAAAATATACATCCTTTAGAAAATAAATTGACACTTGTACAATCCATGCTACATGGTTTACATTTGTTTAGTCTTTTAATAAAACACTTGCACTTGTTAATTGATATATTAAATATCTAATACTTGCAATTTTTCATAAGAAAAAGTCTATATATAAATATTTATTATTTTCTTTTGTGTATGTATTATCTATATGTGTTATGTTTTTATGCAAGTATTTAACTTACATTTGTTATATGCATGTGTTAATATATTCTTATAAGTATTTATAAAATATTTCCAATTTGGTTTTATATTTATAAATGTCTAAAGTGTTTTGATATTTAAACTTCTTCTTCTTTATTTATCTTTTATAAAATCCTTTAAACAGAATGTTATAAAACAAATCATATATATTATTTTAAACACAATTTATTTTTAAATGTTTTCCATAAAACTTTTATATTAAATTTCTATTTGGTAACCACTTTCCTTCATTTATATTAGTATGATCTTTAAAATAAAATAACAAACTATATACTAATAAAATCATATATATATTTTATATCCAATTTGTTTAAGATATTTATTCTTTGAATTTCCATTTCAAATTTAATTAACTCGTATATATCTATATATACACATTTAATCATACCCATATTCAATTTGTTTGAAAATAAAGAAAATTTTCCATTTAAAATCTACTTATATTTATATATAAACCATCATTTTTATTTGTTTTAAAAGAAAAATTTGTCAATTTTAAGTAATTATATCAAGAAGATTATCAAACCAATATTTATTCTGATATATATATTATTATCAGTATTATTTATTTAACTTATAAATTAATATTTCTACTAATTTAATCCAACCAATTTATCAATTGACGGATATCCAAAATCTGGGTTATCACAATTTATTAAATTAATTCTCCTGAATAATGTTATAAAAAATTAGAGGTGTTACAATGCCCCTCACATATTTTCCGAAGGGATGACTCGTCAACCTTCAATGCAAGAGAATCCTAGGAATCATCTTAAATAATAGCATCACCCATGTCAATATCAAGGTCAGCCCCGATTGTAGGCTCTACAAGCGGCACAAACAAAACCATCTAAAGAGGCTGCTCTACTTGATGACTAGTTATGTGGGATCTAAATGGCGTAGAAATATATCTCGCTGCAGGAAGTGTAGTAGAACTTGATTATGTGTCTAATTCAGTATATACTGATGTCGAAGGACCTACGGCTATGGCGAAGAAAGACTCGTGCATTTTTGATCCATAATTATTAAAGCTTCACACATAAGCGATGTCAGACACATTTAAAGTAGTAATAGTCATGCTGTAAAGAGAGCCCCATAAATTCAATATATTAAACCCAACGGATATTAATGTGTGTTGACCAATCGTATCACATACAACGACGGAGGGCAATAGTGTGTAGTTAAGATATCGTGTACTGTGTGGATCTAAAATTATGCATTATGTGCATCTAAAATCATGCAAATCAAATCTATCATTAGCAAAAAGGTGGGTAACCAGTTCGTCCAAGCATCAATTTATGTTCAAAGTGACCCTTATCAGGAACCGTTCGAATGGATTATGTAACAACATGAAAATTAAGCTATAATAATCAATTAACGAATTAATTAAATTATAAAATAACTTTATAAAATTATCAGAACTGAGCCATGGGAGTTTCACCATTGTGTCCGTGGTAATTTTCTGGTCAATTTCCATATATAGAATGTTAGAATTCGAGCTAGAACGAAGAAGATACGAATTAAATAAGAACTTAGAAAAGAAGAAATATATATAGGGCTAGGCGACACCTAGGTCGACCTACCCACTCACTGCCTAGGTCGACCGACATATCGACCTAGCAAGGGCACGGTCGACACCTTCGTTGACCCACCTTATTGAAGGAACGAAGAATTTAATTCTTCATTCCTGTAAGCTTCGAACACGTTATTTTGGGTTAATTCCTCTCATTCGGTGCGTCCGTGCTTCCATCTGATGGTACCTATCCAGCCTATGACGTGGTTGCAAAAAATTCAATCTCCAAATCTAATGGTCTAAGATCCACAAGCGCCACTATAAATAGGACCCTAGGCCATGCTATTTTTCTCATTCTAGATTTTCTCCGTTTGGGTTCACCGTCTCAAGCAGGACCCTAAAAGGAATAATTTTTTGAGGAGAAGATCATTTTAAATTAAAATATTTAATACCCTCAAGTGGATCCGGGAAGACCAAGGGAAGAGAAGGACCATAGGTGAGTGATTAGTAAGTATTTTAGATTTTTAAGTAAATTAAAATAATTGGGTTTCCAAATAATTGTAGTTTTTCTACGACTTTGGAATAACCTTTTTACTAGTTTATTTTCAATTTTAGATTTATTTTTCAGTCTATTTCCTTTTAGCTATTATTTTTAGTTATTTGTAGTTAATTACTATTAACTATAGCTTTTCCATTTATTTATAGTATTTATAATTATTTACTGTTATTTACGTTTTATTTACATCTTTTTTACGTTGGGATTTTCTTCTGTAATTATCAGTTTCTTTCATTTTCCTTTTTACTCGAATGGAATAGAATAGATTAAAGTGCAAATATGGACTAAATAATAAGAATACTGAAATTACAGAAAATAAGATGTAAAATGTGAAGACTGTAATAAATTGGACTTGGACTGAATTTAAGCCTAATTATGATGTATAATTATGATTCAGAAGATTAAAAAGATAAAGTGGTTTATTTTTATGATTAGACCTTAGGTTAAGTTAATAAGCAATATTATAACATATGTTATAATTAGAAATAGAACAAAAAAAGCTTATTTTGAGACTTAGAATAAATTAATAAGGAAAGATAGCAAGGATAACAATAGAGGCTTATTTAAACAATTTATACTAAGTTAATAAGCAAAAGTAGTACATGTACCAACATCATTCCCTATTTCATATGGGCATAGGTGTCTCATAATAACTTGAAGTGAAATGAGGGCACGCTTATGCTGTTCAGGGTAGATAATAAGTGAATAATTAAAAGTCCAAATCATGGGGATTTGGACAGGGGCGTAACTAGATTTTGTTTGGCAGGGATCAATACCAATAGCATTCCTTATTTTCTATGGACACAGATGTCTCACTATAGCCTGAAGTGAGATGAGGGCATGCTTATGCTATCTAGGGTAAATAAAAGGCCAAAAGAGGGAGCAACAGATAGTGTGAACCCAATGGTGATTGAGCGTTCAGCCTTGGTGCAGGGGATATAATTCGCTATTGAGTTCTAAGCGCTTAGTAGGAGCATTTCATAGGCACAGGTGTCTAGCTCACGGTAGACACATTAGTAGAAGGTCAAGGGTAGAATTAGAATTTTAGCCTAATTAAAGTAGGATTGGGAATTCAGCCTAATCAAAGCAGTTATCTAAGATATGTGCAATCGAAGTTATCCAATCGAATTAATCTAATAGTTAAATCGTATTTATTTCTAGCTTTACCTTTCCTCCTATTTCTTTATTTCCTTTTATACTAGAACCGTTGCAAAGTCTATTATGTTTACCTTTCTTAAGAATACTAGTAATTACTATCATTCACAAGAATTTTAGTCTAACCCACTCCTCTATTTTCCCTTTTTCCTCCATAGGCCAGCAAAGACAAGGACGGTAGAGCATAGACACATGGAGACTTTAGTAGCGGAGATACTCTCATGTACTCCTTTTCTTCGTTTTCAATTTTTTAGCTTATTTGATGTACTAGTAATTTTTGAGGGATAGTTTTGTACTCTGATTATTATGAGACTGAGGTTATCATTTTCATAAGACACGTATTGGCATTTTGAGATATCTTATGTATTTGGTTTTATAACTTTATCTTGTGAAGTTTGATTTTTATTAAGTTATTGTTTTAGTTTTTTCTGCTGTTTTTATCTATTTTTTCTTATGAATCTTAGTCTCTGTAAGTTTTAGCTATACCTAAAACGCACCACATCTTTTAGTGTGTCCTTTTAGGGTATATTAAGGGGTGTGGGTTGTTTCATTTGGTATAAGAGCCTAAGGTTACAGGATTCCTAAAAATTTGTTTTAAAAGTAAAGTATTTTCAGAAAGGAACCCTTAGAAATAGTTTTCAAGCATAAAAGAGGTTTTATAAAAATCCCCTCAAAAGTCCAGTTCAATCTCCCTTCTACTCTTTCCTAAATTTTCTTTTCTTTGCATAGAATGGCGGATGCCCTTAATCTTTCAGAGCGTATTCTAGTCCCAGGCTGGTTTCGTAGGTATCTACAAGCCACGACTCCAGAGATGCATGGGTAAGCGCCCAATCCAGCACCAGCAGGTGTGAATCCCATCAACCCACCTACAGCTGCCAATTTCTCTATGCTTTATAAGGATGTTGCAAATATGGAAGGAAAGACTTTTACTGGTATGGAGACTTTTATGGAGGTGCGGGCTTGGTTAATTAATAAAGAAAGGATACTTGGGCTATTGGGATTAGAGGATCGGTAGTTGGTACAGCTAGCATCTTGGCAGCTGAAAGAGTAGGCTTCTTATTTATGGGAGGTTATTGAGTTGGAAGGAAGAGATGTTGATTGGAATGGGTTTCGGGAGCGATTTGACAGGAAGTTTTTATCTCAAGCAAAAGAAAGTGTCCAGTTGGAGCGGCTTATTAGCTTGAAGCAAGGAAGTTTGTCTATGAAGGAGTATATCAACTAATTTAATGAGTTGCCTGGTTTAGAATAGGGTTGGTGAATACACTGCACAAGAAGGCTATGAAGTTCGTGAAGGGATTAAATCAGCCCCTTCAAGGGTTGTTGTTGACTCACGAACCGATGGAAGCTACCTACAAGTCACTGGTGGAGATGGCACTTATGTTTGATGCAGCTAAGGAGGGGGATTCTAAAGAAGTTGTTAAGTCGGAAGATCCTAAGAAGAAATGGTGGAAGAACAATAAAGGAAAGAAGAAAGGAGAAGGCCCTCAAAAGCAAAGCAAGAAAGGAGTGAAGTGCCATAGTTGTGGGATTGTTGGACATATCTCCAAGGAATGCAAGAAGGAGAAGATGAAGGGATAGTGCTATAATTGTGGGTAACCCGGTCACATGAGTAGGAACTGTCTCCAAAAGACTGGGCAGGGAGTGAGTGCACTGGCAGCGTAGATTCAGGCATTAGATGCAGCACCGTCCAGCAGCCTTCTAGAGAGAGGTAGGGAAGTCACTGTGGAAGGTTTGATTTCCATTTCTGATTTTCCCATTCGGACCCTTTTCGATTCTGGAGCATCACACTCTTTCATCTCTAGTTCTTTGATAGATTGTTTGCATTTGGACGTCTCTTTAGTAGTAGACCCCATTGTTGTTTCAAACCCCGTAGAAGGATCAGGACACTTGTCTACGGTTTGTAGGGTTTGAAATTTTTTATCCTGGGAGTAGAATTTGATTATGACGCCCATGTATCGGGATTCTCGGGGTATGGGATGCCTTTAGGAATGGATTGGCTCTCCACATATGGAGCTATATTAGACTGCGAAAGGAGAGTCGTTAGACTAGAGACATGCAGTGGTAGGACTCTCGAGGTTTCTTGTGAACGACAAGGTTCAGTTATGTTGAGCTTCCTTTATTCCCTCGATTCATCATCAGCAGAGTTAGATTCAGTTCCTATCATCGAAGATTATCCAAACGTCTTTGAGGAGGTTAGGAAAATACCCCATAAGAGAGAGATTGACTTCAGTATTTATTTGACCAATGATGCTAAGCCAATTGCATTACTCGTGAGGCACATGGCACGTAGGGAGAGGAAGGAATTGAGTAAGCAAGTTTGTGAGCTTTTGGAGAAAGGTTTCATAAGTAGGAGCACATCGGAGTGGGGAGTGCTAGTCCTCTTTGCTACTAAGGCAGATGGTTCCCTTCGACTTTGCATAGACTATAGAGAATTAAACAAGCTCACGAAGTAGAACTGTTATCCACTTACTAGGATAGATGATCTTTTTGACCAGTTAGTTGGCTTTTTGGTATTCTCTCAGCTTGATTGAGCCACTGGATTTCATCAGCTTAGGGTTGCTAATAATAGCATTGATATGACCGCATTTTGGACTCCCAATGGATTCTTTGAGTGGTTAGTCGTTCCTTTTAGGCTAACCAACGCTCCAAACTATTTTGTGGATTTGATGAGCTATGTTTTTAGAGATGTCCTAAATAAGTTTGTGGTGGTATTCGTGAATGACATTTTGGTGTTTTCCAAGAGTATGGAGGAGCATGCTATTTATTTAGATGAGGTTATTCACACACTTCGTAATCATCAGTTGAGGGAAAAGTTTTTGAAGTGTCACTTTTGGCGAGAGGAGGTACGTTTCTTGGGGCATGTAGTCTCGAGAGAGGGTTTGGCTGTTGACCCCACTAAGGCGATGGCAGTGGAAGATTTGAAGGCTTCCAAAAACGTTACCGAAGTTAGAAGCTTCCTAGAATTGGTTGGCTATTATAGGAAGTTCATCGGAGATTTCGCCAAGATTTAAGCATCACTTACTCGCCTCACTAAGAACAAAGCATTCGTGTGGGATGTGGATTGTGAGCGTTCCTTTACGAAGCTTAGAGAGCTTTTACTAGTGCACCAGTTTTAGTTTTACCTGATGGAGCTAAGCCTTTTACATTATACACCGATGCATGTGGGACGGGTCTAGGAGCGGTGTTGATGCAAGAAGGGAGGGTATTATGTTACGAAAGTAGGAAGTTGAGGATGCATAAGAAGAACTACCCTACTCATGGTTTGGAGTTGGCTATTATAGTTTTTGCGCTCAAGTGTTGGAGGCATTACTTGCTTGGAGAGAGGCTCGAGATTTTCACAGACCATAAGTAATTGAAGTACCTATTCTCACAGATGGATTTGAACTTGAGGCAGCACTGATGGATGGATTTTTTGGCATCGTACGACTTTGAGATAGCTTATACCCCTGTCAAGGGAAATGTGGTTGCGGTTGCGTTGAGTAGAAAGAAAGAAACCCTTTGTCCTTTGTTTGTAGAGTGGAGGAGCCTAGAGTTTATTTCCACTTTTGATTTTAATCCCTCTACGGACATTGCCCTTGTATTGTTAACAGTGCTTAAGGTGAGGCCTACCCTTATAGATCAGATTGGCTCGAGGCAGCGGGAGGATTCTGAGCATATGGATATTATGGATAAGATTAGCCGATAAGAGGTCTCTAGACATCTCCAACGTTATTCCGTTGATGGCAAAGGGTAGCTTAGGAGAGATGGAAGGCTTTGCGTTCCCCGCATTAGTGATTTGTTGAGGGTGATTCTAGAGGAAGCACACCATTCTCGTATGACTATTCATCCGGATGGTGATAAGATGTATAGGAACATTAAGAGGATATTTTATTGGAGTGGCATAAAGAATGATGTAGCGGAGTTTGTAGCTAAGTGTCTTGTGTTCCAAAGGGTTAAGGCGGAGCAGCAGAAGCCTGGTGGACTACTTCAGGTATTAGATATACCCAAATGGAAGTGGGTCAGCGTTTCGGTAGACTTCATAGATGGTTTAGCCCAATCTAGAAAGGGGAATACTAGCATTTGGATGATTGTAGATCGTTTGACTAAGAGCACCCACTTCATTCGAGTTAAGAGTAAGGGGACGGCATCTTATTTGGCATCCTTATATGTTTGCGAGGTAATCTGACTTCGTGGAGTTCCCTCTAGCATAGTGAGAGATAGAGGCCCTATTTTTGCTAGCGAGTTTTGGAGAAGCTTGCAAGAGGCTTTAGGGACGCAACTTAGATTGAGTACGGCCTATCACCCTCAACGGAAGGCCAAATGGAGAGAGAGTTAATAGAGTGCTTGAGGATTTGTTGCAGATGTGCATTCTAGACTTTGGAGAAACTTGGAATGAGGATCTTCCTTTGCTGGAGTTCGTATATAATAACATTTTCCAAGCTAGCATTGGGATGACACCATTTGAATCTCTATATGGGAGACCTTGGAAATCACCCTCATATTGGGTAGAGTCTATGGAGAATTTCTACTTGGTCCTGACATGTTTAGGGAAACCTCGGAGAAGGTGGATTTGATTCGAAGGAGGATGAAGACAGCCCAAGATAGGAAGAAAACGTATGCGGATAAGTGGAGGAGAGATATTGAGTTTGAGGTTGGGGACTTAGTTTTTATTAAGGTATCCCAGCTAAGGAAGGCAGTAGGTTTGGATCGAGTGGAAAGTTAGCCCCTAAATTTATATGACCATTCCCTATCATAGACAGAGTAGGGAAGATGGCATATCGAGTGTAGCTCCCAAAGTGGATTGCAGAAGTGCACAACATTTTCCATGTTTCTCACTTGAGAAAGTGCTTACATGACTCAGTGGAGGTTGTGGAGCCTAGTCAGTTGGAGGAAGTGGAAGTAGAAAATGAAGCATCGGTTCGTCATATTCCTATGTAGATCATTGGAAGAGACACCAAGAGAATTAGGAATAAAGAAGTTCTGTTAGTAAAGGTGCATTGGGAGATGACGTTGCAGAAACTGCATGGGAGGCTGAAGAGAAGATTTGTACTTCCTAACCTTATCTTTTTGGATAGTAAGTTTTAGAATTTCCTATTTCCATCTGTAATTTTAAGTAGGTTCTTTCTTTTATTATCCTTTGGAAGGGAAGAACTTAAGATTTAACCTATGGATGGTAGGATTTAATGTAAACATGTCATTAGAACATGCTATGTATGATGGATGCTAGTGATTTGAAATGTTTGCTAGTGGATGCTAATGGAAGCATATACTTACACTAGGCACTATTATCCTTTAGGGATCGGCCTAACTAGAACACCGGAGCATATGCATATGGATATGTGTGCATTCACAATTTTATTTTATTTTTCACGATTGCTATAAATGGATGATTATCGTATGATTGTTGCATTTGGATGATGATTGTAGAGTGCATGTAGAACTATCAGTTATCATTGGGGAATTTTGCATTCATTTGGATACATGACACAGACATGATTGCATAAAAGGAGGTCAACTGAATCAGTGGGCCGTCCAATCTTTTAAATTAGTTAGGGACATGACACTACACTAATTGCATAAGTATCATAAATCGCATTAAAAAGACTCAAGGACAATGGATGTAATGGATGATGGTTGAGTAGTTGGTTGTAGAACATGGATGGAAACATTTATTTCATTTTTCTATCCTAAGAGATTTTGGAGAAGAAATCTCTTAAGGAGACGAGAATGTAACAACCCAAAAATTAAGCTATATTAATTAAATAACGAATTAAATAAATGATAAAATAACTTTGTGAAATTATCAAAATTGAGCCACGGGAGTTACACCATTGTGTCCGTGGTAATTTTCTGGTCAATTTTCATATATAGAACGTCATAATCCGAGCTAGAACGAAGAAGATACGAATTAAACAAGAAATTAGAAATGAAGATATATATATATATATATATATATATATATATATATATATATATATATATATATATATATATATATATATAGGGCTAGGTGGACCTACCCACTGCCTAGGTCGACCGACATGTCGACCTAGCAAGGGGGCGGTCGATACCTTGATCGACCCGCCTTATTGAATGAACGAACAATTTAATTCTTCGTTCCTGTAAGCTTCGAACATGTCATTTTGGGTGATTTCCTCTCCTCCGGTGCATCCGCGCTTCCATCTGACGGCCCCTATCCGACCTATGACGTAGTTGCATCAAATTCAATCTTCAAATCCAACGGTCTGAAATCTACAAGCGCCACTATAAATAAGACCCTAGGCCTAGCTATTTTTCTCATTTTAGATTTTCTCCATTTGGGTTCACTTTCTCAAGTAGGACACCAAAAGGAATAATTTTCTGAGGAGAAGATCATTTTAAATTATAATATTTAATACCCTCAAGTGGATCCGTGAAGACCAAGGGGAGAGTATGAACCATAGGTGAGTGATTAGTAATTATTTTAGATTTTTAAGTAATTTAAAATAATATGGTTTCCAATAGTTGTAGTTTTTCTACAATTTTGGAATAACCTTTTTACTAGTTTTCATTTTCAGATTTATTTTTCAGTCTGTTTTCTTTTAGCTATTCTTTTTATTAATTTGTATTTAATTACTGTTAATTATAGGTTTTCCATTTGTTTATAGCTATTTAAAGTATTTATAATTATTTACTGTTGTTTACGTTTTATTTACATCTTTTCTAGGTTGGGAATTTCTTCTGTAATTGTCGGTTTCTTTCTATTTTTCCTTTTTACGCAAATGGAATAGAATAGATTCAAACACGAATATGGACTAAATAATAAGAACACTGAAATTACAGAAAATAAGATGTAAAATGTGAAGACTATAATAAATTGGACTTGTACTGAATTTAAGCCTAATTATGATGTATGATTATGATTAAGAAGAGTAAAAAGAGAAAGTGGCTTATTTTTATACTTAGACCTTGGGTTAAGTTAATAAGTAATATATAACATAGGTTATAATTAGCAACATAATAGGAACAGGCTAATTTTGACACTTAGATTAAATTAATAAGCAAAGATAGCGAGGATAACAGTAGACGCTTATTTAAACAATTTATACTAAGTTAATAAGCAAAAATAGGACCTGTTCCAACAACATTCCCTATTTTCTACAAACACAGGTGTCTCACAATAGCCTGAAGTGAGATGAGGGCATGCTTATGCTATTTAGGGTAGATAAAAGGTTAATAATTAAAAGTCCAAATCATGGAGATTTGGACAAGGGGTGGAACTAGATTTTGTTTGATAGGGACCAGTACTAAAAGCATTCCCTATTTTTTATGGATATATGTGTCTCACTATAGCCTGAAGTGAAATGAGGGCACGCATATGCTATCTAGGGTAAATTAAAGGTCAAAAGAGGAAGCAACAGATAGTGTGAACCCAACAATAGTCGAGCATGTGGCCTCAGTGCAGGGGATATAATTTGCTATTGAGTTCCAAGCGCTTATTTTGTGCCTTTCGTAGGCATTGGTGTTTGGCTCACAGTAGACATATTAGTAGAAGGTCAATCAAAGGGCAGAATTGGAACTTCAGCCTAATTAAAGTAGGATTGAGAATTTAGCCTAACTAAAGCAGTTACCTAAGACAATTGCAAACAATCGAAGTTATCCAATCGAATTAATCTAATAGTTAAAACGAATTTATTTTCAGCTTTACCTTTCCCCCTATTTCTTTAGTATCTTTTATACTAGAATAGTTGCAAAGTCTATTATCTTTACCTTGCTTAAGAATACTAGTAATCACTATCATTCACTAATACTTTTAGTCTGACCCACTTCTCTATTTCCTCCTTTTTCCGCCATAGGCGAACAATGGCAAGGACAGTAGATTACGGACACTTTGAGACTTCAATGGTGGAGATTTTCTCATGTATCCATTTTCTGTTTTTAGCTTATTTGATGTACTGGTACTTTTTGAGGAATAGTTTTGTACTTTTTTTATGAAATTAAGGATATGATTTTCGTAAGACATGTATTGGCATTTTGAGGTATCTTATGTATTTGGTTTTATAATTCTATCTTATGAAGTATGATTTTTATTAAGTTATTGTTTTAATTGTTTCTGCTGTTTTTATCTATTTTGTCATGTGAATCTTAGTCTCTGTAAGTTTTAGCTATACCTACAACGCACCACATCTTTAATGTGTTCTTTTGGGGTATGTTAAGGGGTATGTGGTGTTTCGGATCAAGACTACCAACTGTCACTCGATCGAGACCGCTTTAGATACCTATTTGATTCATTCCCTGAAATAGAAAAAATTTCCGTTAATTTTTTTTTCTAATTTCCCAAGTTAAATTAAAGCTTTAGCCAAGAAAAAGGAATTACAAATCCAATATCTCTCTGGCAAACCCATATACATTGAAAAAATTCCCAAGTTCGGGTTCGTCACCGACACGTAGAAGGAGAGGGATAATGTTCTAAAGTGATTTTAAGGGCTAATAATAGTCAATTGATAAGGAAGCTAGCAGAGCGATGCCTCCACCTACTTTAGTTGACTTGAAGAAGGTTCGAATTCAATTGGTTTGCACTTTCGAAGTTTGAATCGTGGTATGAGGCTTATGAACGAGACCCAAGGGTGGCAAGTCTAGCAACACACGATGGCAAAAGTAGGTGGTGATTTAATGCAGCGGCTGTGATTTAGGTTTGATGGTGAGTTGAAGATGAATCTCGGAAATTATGGCTTAGAAGTAAGAGAGTCTCGAGGCAGAAGAAATTATTAAGTGAAAAAAATAGAAGTGTGGGTTCACATATATAAGCATAGACCCGTATACTTAAGCACACAAATCGCCTAAGTAAAAGATCCATGGATCGGTACTAATCCATAGAATTAAAAAAACTACAAAAATATATAATAATAGTAATGTATATAGATATGGATACATGAATATGTGTGTGTACATGTGTGCACATGCATGATGATAGGCGGTTGGTGATTTAAGAAGTCAAAGTCCTACACAACTAATTCGAAGAAGGAAATAGTTAGAAGATTTTTGAAGTTAGAATGGCATACTTGAAGAATGTGTTTTGGTTCTTACATATTTAAAGAATTACAAGTTTAAACCATTCGAAGTGATGTACTGTTTGGCAAGACTACTCTTCATGAAAATAGTCTAAAGGAAAGATAATGTCTCTTTAGAATAAGAGCTTGAAACCAATAGTGTAGAATCTCAATTTATTTCATTCCAAAGCATATCTTGTTAAAACAAGATATACTTTGGGGGGAAATGTTATCCATCCTTATTACTAGGCCATGTTTGGACAAGTTAAATTGGTTAAAAAGAATAATTATCAAGTCGGAACTCATAGCAATAGCTCGCAAACTCAGATGTCAAGTAAAGCCAAAACGTGGAGACATAAACTTACCAGGAAACTTCAAATTAATGCCGAACCACCAACACACCCCAACCATAAGCCCAAGGTCCAACTAAACAATAATGTTAGATCGATACTGATCCCTGATTATGGATCGGTACCGATCTCCAACATTTGCAAAAAATTGCCATGTACCTCATCACACATCAAGCCTGAGCATTCGGTAGTTAGTACTAGCCATGTAGAATGGTTCACTTTCCCTCAATAACCTAAACAATTGGTAGATGATCCAAGTGCCTCTACCCAACCTCCAAACCAAGGAATTCACTCAAGCTCATGCCTATAATGATGCAATCAAGTATCAAAGACAAAGAAACGAGTCAGTCAAACATTCACAAAAGTTTGTAGAAGGATTCACAGCCCATATTACGGATTGGTACCAATCACTAAGGCATGATTTGGTGCCATTCCCTGAAACTAGCTGAGTTGTCCAATATCTTATCAGTTTAACTCCTCTAGGATGTGGGTAACGTAGGCAAGAACATGAAGGAGATAATTTTTCAACCTACAGTTATAAATAGTGAAGAGGTTCATTATTTGGTGATCTTTTTAGCTTGTTAACAAATTTTTGCATTCTTATTGTAATTTCGAGGATCATCATCGATCCATTAGAACAATATTATAAAATTTATTAGAATCTACAACAAAGTTTAAGTGGATGTAGGCCTTTTATTAGCCTTTTTATGTTCTTAATTTCCTCAATTTTCAAGTTATTTTCTTTATTTCATTCTCAACTTTTAATGTCTGGGTGTTTGTGCCTACTTTTGGCGTAAAAAATACCACTTAAAATAGTAAAACTTGAATTTTACCAAAATGATGTATAAGCGATAAATTCGACCAAACTGTCACACCGCTAGCAAAAGTGACATATGAACGTTAATATTCGAATTGTTCAATATTAATCGATGATTGAATTTACACTTGTGATTCACCCAACCATAATGATGAATATTTCAAAACACCGCACGATTTAATTAATTTATAATTATTTTAAATTAATTAATATTTATGAAATACTAACTGTTAAATTTTATTTGATTTTTAGGTTCCATTAATATTTAATAAAGTGCATATACAAAGGTTATACATGTACACATCGATGTACGATATCGAAAAAATGTTTAAACTTTATTTAAATTGTTTATTTACTGAATGGGTTTGGGAAGTTTTTTAAGGCCCATCAAGGCTCTTGCATGGCCAATAATAAGGTGCAAAATAGGAGAGTTTGAGTGCTCAAAACAGTTTTGAAATGGTATTAAATAAATGCGTAAAAGGAGGAAAAGGTCATCCACCTTTTCTCCTTATTAAATGCCCGCTTAAAAATGATTAATTAACATTTTTCTCTCTATCCTTCTCTTCACTTTTATCCGCAATAACATGGCAATAAAGTGTTTAAAGGTTCAAAAATTGTTTTGAAATGGTACTAAATGAATGAGTTAAAGAGAGGAGAAAAGTCCTCCTCCTTTCCTCTTCTTAAAGGCCTTCTTAAATACATGAATTATCATTGGTGCTTCTCTCTTGTCCATCCAAGCAAAAATTCTATGGCTCCAAAACTATAAAATTCTAAAACCAAGTTAAAAAATAAAAGTAATATAAGGTGGTGTTCATCTCTGGATCATAGCAAAATCCAAAGGCAGATTTGGTTAAATGTAAGAGTTATTCAATCATTCAAAGTTGAACCTTAGGCTACTTCATAATATAATTATCCAATCTCATTTTGATTATACATTACATCATATTAGTGTAGTTTAAATCCTATATCTTTTGCAATGAATTCATACATGCCTATGTCGTCCAATCTATAGTTTGCTATTGTCTAAGAAACTAATTTTAAATGAAAAAAATAAAACATCCATAACAACATTATATTGAAATTGTTTTTGGTCATAATCTTATAAAAATTGGATTTAACACTATTCTTATTCTTCTAATAAAGGAGAAGGAAACAATATACAACTCATCATATATATATATATATAAAAACATAAGTGAATAGCATACATTAATTATTTAAAGTTAATCTATGATATTAAATATGAATATTATACATATATGTTTTGAATACACAATATATTTTGTTATTATATATATATATATATATCTGTGTGTGCGCGCGCATGTTATTTCAATTCAAAACTCATAAAAGGACTTTTGTGTAAAATCATAGATCTAATTTTGAATCATTTGTAAGTCAAAGCTAGTTTTCAAATTATTACTTTTAATTTCAGAACATATAAAGTTAGTCAAATTAGTTTTAAGTTGTACAAACACACACACACACACACACACACACACACTCTATTTTGTATAATTTTATAGTAAAACCAAGGACAATAAAGGCATATATAAAGGGCAAATACGTCTGTTGTGGTGTAAATCGAAGTACCTACAAATGCATACATTAACATGTACACTATTTATATATTGCACTTGCACTATAATCATATGAAAATATTGTAAATATACTCATAACATACAAAGAACAAATTTGCTCAATTCAGTAATAGTAGGTGTAATACCTAATCAATTATTCAATTATGACATTAACGACACATTAAATAGTATACCATAAGTTATAATTTGGTTCTTCACTCACTAAAATAGTAATGCAGAAAAAATAACCATTATACACATATGTATAAGAGTATATTTGACGTACTCTATTTTATAAAACATCAAATTGTTTAAAATCAATCAATCAATTAAACTCCTTCTAAATGATTTAAATAAAATTGAATTTTTTGAAAATAAATTTAGACTGGATTAAAACCAATTAGACTCCATAGACCCAACAATGATCCAAGATGGAATTTTATTTTGAAATTCATCCATGTAACCGAATTTCGACTGACTTGGTTCCTTCAATGGTATCAAAGCATTAATGGCCTATGCAGTCTAAATTAGAAATGTTAGGGCTAACTTATTAAAGCATACAAATTTAGTGGTGTGTCTAAAAGTGTAGTATCTAATGTTGAGTTTGGGCAATCAAATACTTTTCCCAACTTAGCTATTGGCCTGGCCAGAAGGATGATGTAAGCCCGTAAGTTTTCCCCAATATTAAGAGCTGAATTAATTTTGTGCCTTGAGTAAATTTTCAAAATTCAGTTTGAAAATATAAAATATTTTTAGAATTTAAAAGTTAAAATCAAAAAATAAAATAAACTTTATAAAAGTTACAAAATATTTATCAAAATTATTTTGGAATAAATTTTTTTTTAATCTTTTAATAATTTAGTTAATTGGATTAAATAAATAAATAAATAATTGAAATTTAATTATTTAAAATACACACATGTTGATATATATATATATATATATATATATGCATATATATATCTGTATACGTATGTAAGTTTGTATCTATTTACGGTATATAAAATATTAATTTTCAAATTTTATTAACAGATAATTTAAATACTTTTTAGTTAAATTAATTTTTTTAGTAAATATATATTAATTAAAAATTAGTTAACAAACCAATATATACAAATAATGATATATGTATATAAAAATTTAAATGATTTATTTAATATTCATCTAAAAAAATTTAAGATTAATAAAATAAAATTATGAAACTTTAAAATAATTTACGTCATTTTTTCATTGATTTAATAAACTAAAACTAACTGAATGAGGCCTATTTAATATATACACATAAGAATATTATATAAGTTAATTAAATTATAAACTATAGTATATGAATTAAGCATATATAATAGGAATGTATAAAACTTAAGTGGAACTTTAAGAAACCCAATTTAGATTTAAGGAATAAATACATGCTTATTATACATATACCATGATTACAAATGTGTCTGATACTTGAATCTTGAGGGCATTTTATGAAAAATACATTGTAACGTCCACTCTTTTCGCACACTTTAAACCGACACTTTTCCCAATTCAAAGCATACGCAAGGGCGGATTGTTATGGGGTAAATAAGAAAAATGGAGAAGAAATAAAACGAAAATAGAATCTCACAGCGGAAGGATAAAATATAATAACAAATATACAGTTTCATAAACAGTTTACAAAAGCTTGATTCTTCTTTTACAATAAATATCAGAGTTACACATACCAATACAAGCAATGCAGCGGAATAGAAAGAGTGTGGTGCAATACTATATGTAAAATAATACTGATTCTTCGTCTTCGTCCTCCAATGCTAAAATCTGCTATCCTGAAACGCTCGGACTGACCCGAGCGAATTTGAAAAGACAAAAACACTCGAGTCAGACTAGAAAATCTTATGTGAGTTAAATAAACAGAAATAAATATGAGTACAGTAACTCAAGAGATGCTCGGGATTTACATCTCCTAAGGATCTGTTAAACTATTTACTATGTAGTATATTGCGCTATTATAATAGTGTCTAATTGTAAAATAAACTTACTTTTAAATAGCGTTAAGGCTTTACATTTTCCACCTTAACACGTAAAATTCCAATAGTCTATACAGTACCGTAATACCTCCTGATCGGGAAGCTACCAGAGGATACTCCATAGGTACGACACAAATAGAAACTCGTAGTAAAGGCTCGATATGGTAGGTGACACGGCACAACTAGGCAATGCCAGGGTAGATATACCAATTGCTATCCAGGCTGGTGGAAACGCGTAGCCGCAGTTACCGCCCACCTCGGACTAACTCCCCAAAATCAAAATATAGAAGTGGCCACTAAATCAATCCAAGTCAAAGTATAATATCGAAGAGGAGCGTCCGATCAGAGGAATGACCTCATTGGCCTGAGAATCGCTCCTGTTTTAGCCACCTTATGCCAACTCACGGGAGTTGGGTCCACGTATTTACCTTACAGGAAACATCGCCACCACCTACTTCATTCTGGAATCTCCACCGCGTACACGGTTAGTCAAAGTGGTTTTCGGTATCGACAGAGAGTATGTCCATATCCGATCCCGGTCTCTTTGCCAACCAATCGTTATTATAACACCGCGGTTATTTAAAAACAGTTTATACTTTAAAACCAGAATATAATCCCTTTCAAAACCGTAATATTACGATATCATTTCTTCTTTAAAAACACAAACAATTTATTTTCAGATTATTTTATAAAAACCCAAATCAATGATATCGTTTCCCAAATAAAATTTTCCTTTCCAAAAATTATGTCACTTTTTATTATTTAATATCCCATGTAACCAATATTTTGTTTGTAACTTTCAACATAATTCTTCGAAAATCCATAGTATTTTAAAACCATTATTTTCAAAACTAAATGGTTTGGATATTCAACGGTATGCGAATTAAAAGGGTTTAACTTTACTGTTGCTTTATAGAGAAATAAATTACATGGCTTTCCAAATATTTCTTCTTTTAAAGTTAAACCAAAATCCAAAATATTACTTCAAGTCCCAAAACCATTTCAATTTTATATATATTTATATCCATTTTTGAGCATTAATATTTCAACTAAAGTTGGATTTTTATCCTTTCAAAATCAATATTCTATTAATTAATCTTGACCATTCACATAAAATCCATAATTAATAACACTTCAATTTCTAGTAAAATATATATATATATATATATAGAATTTTTCCACTTCAAATTATACTAGAATATCCATTTCTATTTATTTTGGGAAAATCCAATTACAAATATCATATCTTAAAATTTCCAACTTTACATTTAAACATAGGATATAAATTTACCAAACTATATTTTCTAAATTTCTTCCATTTTCAATAAAGAAATTTATATTCCTTTTAATTTCAAAATTTCAACTTCATAGGTATATAAATATGGAATAAAATATTTATACAATATAAATTTAAGATTTATAAACCGTATTCAATCCAAACCATAGAAATCACATTAAAATAGTTATATATAGACCGCGGTGCCTGTATATAATTTTCTATCCTATGGTCAAGTGATATGGATATTTATCATTTCAATCCGCAATTTAAAAATAAAACTTTGCGGTTTTATCATTTCAAACCACAATCCCGAATGAAATGTAAAATGTATGCTAACTTGCAGTTTAATGATATCAAATAAAACATCCATTCAACAACACATCCATCATCCAGTCACAAACATCAAGCAATATCAACCAATAACAAAATATGTTTGGGAATATACAACAGGTAATAATTGGCAGTTTAATTCAAATTATATTTATCAACTATAAATCTAACAGTTTATTTTCAGTGATAATTGACATAACTGTTAACTAGCAGTTCTTATGTAAACAATAATTTCTGACAGCCAATTAACACGCAATAAATCAATTAAATTAACAGTTAAATTCAATAAAATGCAATTCAACAGATATGAATGAAATAACATGCCAAAAGCTCATAAATAAATTTCTATTCATTTCTAAAATTAATTTAACAAACATAAAAACTTCTAGTAATTGTGAGTGGGTCAAAACACTCACCTTTTGAATTTAAATCGAATTTAAATTCAATTTAAACCCAAAAATTCGCCCGTCTCGGAATTCGTCCAAACCAGCGTCATCGAGTCCGGAATTAAATTACGATCCTAACAAAAGAAATTTCGTGTGAATCCGACTTCGTATGAGAAAGTTATGGCGAAAAATGGTGATTGAATTCAAAATTTAAAATAAACAAAACGACACATATTTATAAAATAAACTTGCCAGGTATGCTTCTTCACGTGCGTGCGTTCCATGTTAGCTACCGAGACTTTGTACAGGAATGAACCCATCAACACGTCCTTTGACCGGACTATGACCATCGATCGCATCCATCTCCAGCCACCGTTCGTCAAGCTACCACCACCTCTAGCCTTCCCTTGCCGAGCCGCCTCCATCCCCCTAGGTCCGGTCACCCAGAACTTCCAGCCGCCGCCTAGCATATTTAAACCCTAATTGAATTTTGACTCCAATCCGACCGTTGAATTGCCAAACAAATTACATAGATGCGCTCCCCTCGGTTCACTCTCCAAAACCCAGAAACAGAATCTCGATCCGATAAAGTTTTGTGCGACGATGATGAACGGTTTTGGGGCTGTTTGAATTTATTCTGGATGAACGACAGCTCCAATTGAAAAACGAATTTCACCAGTAGATTACGCGTATCGAAAACATCAACATATATTTTTTTGAGAATTTTCTGAATTTTTTGAGTTTTGACTTTTGATTTTGAACTGTGGATAGATCTGGAATTGGATCTGAGATGTATACATTTGGGGAAGAGAAAGGAGTGAAGAAATGAACTTACAGCAAAAGAATAGAGACTAGGGTTTATAGCTGTATATATATAGGTAGGCTAGCGATAGGGTAGATAGGCTGAAGAATGAACGTGCGTGACAAACCATGGTCCAAAAAGCCCGCTATGCCTCCGGAGTCGAATTTGTTAAAACTATATATCCAAATAGGTGTTTTAAAATATTCTGAACGCGATGGAAAAAGTTTCGCGACCAAATTCGATCGTATGAAGAAGTTATGCTGAAAACAAGATTTCCAAATTGATTTCAAATTGATTTTAATAAAATTGATTTCAAGGCGTTTCGCGTCCGTACGATCAAACGACAAGTCCGATCGATACGAAATTTGAAATCCTATAATAATTCACCGATACGGATCCGATGAAACTAGTTTCGTCGAAATCCGAGTCCGTGCCCAAAATGGATATTTTTAATATTTATTAAATCAATTAAATAAATCATAAAAATCCAATTTTATTTTTCAACTTCTAATATTGGCCAAATTTCATTACTTATATAACACAATCACTTCCAAATAATTTAACAAGCTTGGGTGTGAATTAAAATCTATAAGTATATCAATTTGCAGTGTTAATTTCTGCATTTTTATTATTATTTGGGAATTATAAATTTTACCCTCAAAACCCACTTATTAAAACTTGTTTTCTTATACCCTCATTTTAAGTCAAATTAAATAAATGACTTGAATTCCATTTCAACTCATTTGATTGAAATTAACCTTTTTACCATAAATAAAATTCCAAACTCAATAATAAACTTTATCTCCATTTATTCGCCTTAATATTTCTTATTTATTAATAATTCCAATCTTGATGAATTCACATCATAAGTTTGATTAATCTATTAAATTCACTTCCTTTCTATCATTTCTAAGTTATTGTTGTCAATATGAACATTAGTTTAAGATTTCACTCAAATGTTTACCATTTCCAATCTAAACTCAATAACGTCATAATTAACGTTAGAATCCGTTTTATTATGCATAAATTCTAAATTTTACTGACCCAAATTTTATTCTTTTCATTCCATATTAATTGTCAATCCCATAGAAAAATTAACATTAGGTTCATACCTTTTTACAAATAACTCCAATTTCTTCCAAATAATAATTACATAAACTATTAAATATTAAATCCATTAAATTGCAATAAATTCAATTGATTGCAATTTATTTCCAAATAAATTTGGATTTTTATTTGGTTATACACAAAATTCCGTTATCACTTGCCTAACAAGGTTACTATCACTTAAGATCTCACTGCATCCACATTTTCACATTTTCATTTCCTAGTTTCTTTACTTTATTCTACATAATTTATTACAAATGGGATTTTCTTTGGTTTACATCTTATTTGTATTTAACATTTCTCAATCACCAATTCATTTCACTTTAACTGCGGTAAATTGGCGGATAAATTGAATTTGATTCCCAAGATCTAAATTAACAAGAAACAAGGGTAGGTAACATACAATAGTCATTACTCCAAATTCTAGTCACCTAAATAGGCTTTTATTCCCTGCAAATAAATGTTACTATTTATTTTCATAGTACAATCTCAATGATTATTCCATTTTATATTTGCTTAGGCCATTTATAGTCCACTATACATATCTACAAAAATGGGTAATTTATTCAATTCATTAAGTGTCAATTCTATTAAGCCCTGTTTATATCTTATGCATTCTTCTATTACTTTACAAAAGGGAATAACTTTTAAACTCATACACTTAATAACAAAACCGTTATAAATCCAATAAACTTCCAAATCTAAGTTTGTACACATTTTACACAACTATTATGATTTCTCACAAACGTTGAATTTATTAAATGACCATTTATTATAATTTAATTCCCTTAATTGAATCAAATGCTTATTATTATATATATATTCTTTTCATTCTACCATTCCTTCCCATTATAAATTCATTAACGTATTTACACATCTCTATCTTTCAAATATAAAATAACCAAACTGATTACAAACACTGTTTCTATCAATTTTCATAAGTTTGTTCAAAACTTTACTTTTGTTTACATAAAATAAATTTTATGTTTCTATTAGTTTTCTTTTCCTTTCTCTACAGGCATAAATTATTACTATCTACACTAATTACATCTTTGTGTTAATGAACACCATTTAAGTTAATATTTATACTAACATTCACAAATTCAACATTTATTTGTTTCTTCAAAATTACTTTAAATCAAGTTGTGAAAATTTACATTATCCACATCTATTATCATAAAATTTTATAGTTACACTAAATTGCAACCACTATACAAAATTTCTACATTTATTCTCAACCAAATTAGAAATTATACTAATTCATTTTATTAAATATCATAAATTTAACGGGTCGTTACATACATTGTTCCCTGAATCATATCACTCAATGCGTGTGTTTATGTATTAAAATTATGGATTTTAGTATATAAGTTTTCCTTTACCATTTGTATATTAAAAGATTACTTGCATACTCTTTAGTTGTTGATATTCCTCAAGCTAGAGATGTTGCGTGTAGTTCTATTAATATACTAAGTAGACGAGGTAATATAGATGCACATATTTATTGATATTTTTCAAGGTACATGCATTATACTTAGGTCGTCACCAAATAGTGGCATGAGTGAATAATCTCTTTTGATTTGTTGATATTCCTTAATGTCAAGATCAGATCGGGGCAAAAGAGCACGGGTTAGGAGTTTTATATGATGCACCCGATAAAGTGTTATCCATCGCCTATGGGGTTATGGTTTATTGATATTCCTTAAGGTCGGAATCCAAAGATAACCAAGTCCTAATGACCACTAGAGAGATTGGAAGGTTTCTATGCTTTTATTAGGGTTTTGAGAAACATAAAAATCTAGTGGGTGCCTCTTTAGAAAAATGAAATGAATACATTTGGCCTTTCTGATATCGTAAGAATATATGTTATATAAAGTTAGAATAATTTACTCCAGTAAATTTGTGCAACCATTATAATTGATAAAATCCTTATCAGTTAAATATACAAATCAATTGAATTAAGATAGACATAGAAATATAAAAACATATTTGTCAATAGATATTTTCCATGTTGCCACATCAGGAACATGCAAGAGTCAACTTATCAACCACTAAAACATTCATGTCTCGGTCGCTTAAGTGTTTATTTGTACGAGACTGTGTATTGTCCTCTCCGAGTTTTAAACTCTTAAGAAATACAATAATATAGCATATTCTATTATTTGCAACAAAATTGGTCACAACACTCTTCGGGAGTCTTTGAAGAGATAATAATGAAGAATATAAATTGAAAATGAGGATTATCTAACAAAAACTCCAAATAACAGGAAAGTAAATGCGTAGACAAGCAATTTAAAGCGGTTCGGCGTGTTGCCTACGTCCACTGTGAAGTTTTTTGCAACTTTATTGATTCTCTTTCAATGATTACAAGCTAGTATAGCAAACAACAGCAAGTTACAACTGGAAATTCGAATTCAACAGTAGTAGAATGATGGAGATCTTGATCCGGCAGAGTTTCGGCGCATGAGAATCAAAAGTCCCTTCTTCTTTAGGCTTTGGGGCTCTATTTATAGGCGTAGGACGCTGAGACTTCGCTCAAACATCGCGACATTCGCTATGGCACGTGAGGGGGCCCACACGACTAATTCCAGAAACTTTCGAGTCGATCTATGATCGATACGAAATCATTTCATATCGATCAAGATTACGTCCAATCGAGCTGAAATTTGGTGTGAATGTTCCTTGTCTCGTGTGCAATCTCCAGTGAAAATTTCATGGCATTTGGATCGGTAGACTTTGAGATATAGTCGTTACGAAATGGAATTTCATAGAGGCTGTTTGGTTCGAATCGACCTGTTCGAATCGATGGTGGCATGTGCCTTCGTGATGATGTGGAGCGTAATCATCGCCTCGATCCGGTCTTTACTCCGAGTTGACCGCATCGACCCCATATATCTCACCTTGATCGTATCGAGGGATGACACGTCACCCAGGTTTGTTGATTTGATGGATTCGAATAAGGCCTCAGTCATAGGTTCGAACGACAGTCATTGATGGACACGAATTACTAATGGTCGATGGACACGAACAAGCCTTTCTTTGATGGATACGAACCACGTAGCGTTTCAATGGATATGAAGCCAATCGATGCGAACTGGAGCTCTTTGATGGATACGAAGTAAGGTAACCCGATGGATACGAATTGCTCTGCCCAGATGGATTCGAAAAGAGGCTTCCACGATGGATACAAAGCAGTATTCGTTGCCTTAGTTTGATGGATGCGAAGTGGGCTATCTTCCGATGAATACGAAGTTGGGAGATGCCAATGGATTCGAATAAGGAGGAGTTGATGGACTCGAATGAGATCGAGTCGAGCCGAGGCTTCCTGATGGATTCGAATGAGATCGAGTCGAACCGAGGCATTTCGATGGATTCGAACTTGATCGATATGAACTGCAACACTTCGATGGATACGAAGTTGCTGAAACTCGATCGATACGAACGTGACCGATTCGAACCGGAGTTCGATGATGGATACGAAAGCTGGGCCGTTTCCTCTAGATTGAATCGATCATAACATGAGCATATGAACTCGGATTGAATTGAAATTTGGAATGCTGGCTTTTATGGTCTTGCTTGTCATGTCCTATCAGTTGTAGCCTAATCCGGGCTCGGACAAAATTCAGTGATATCCATAGTGAAGCAAAGTATAACCAATCTTTGAGACGAACTGTCTTTTGTTTTCGATCGATCTTTTGGTATCACGACTTTGCCAGAAAGCGGGATAACACTTGCCCCCTAAAGTATGTCTTGTGGAAACATGACGTGCTTTGAAAAGCTGCAATTTCTCTCTGAACAATCATCGTATTCTTTGTTTAAAGTTGCATCATGTATTGTTGTAACTAACTGTTGTGTGATAGTGATTAGCTGTTTGTTGTCGTAATCATAATGAGATGAGTATTCGAACCCTGTGAATGTTGAAAATCGAATATTAGTCCGAAATATATGCATTTATGTTAACTTGACTTAGTTAATGTTGAGTGTTCACGAGTCGTTGTCAGTTTAGTTTGTTATCGAATTTCGTATCGATTCTCTCCTGAACCGATTTGAAATTCGAGTTGAAACAACGCTTGATGTTTGTTTTGGACTACCCTCTTGCATCGATCCTCTCCTGAATCGATGTGAAATTTGAGTTGTAACAACGTTCGTCGGTTATTTTAGGAAGTTCCTTCGTATCGATCCTCTCCTGAATCGATATAGAAGGTTAAAAGATTGACTTTGCATCGGTAAATGGAGAATTCGGTGGATGCGAAATGTTCATTCATATCTATGCTTAATGACTCCAACAGGTCTTTGTTGTGTTGTCCGTAACGATGCTAATGTTTATATACTAAAGGATACGAAATAACTATTCGTATCGATGGGCAGTGCACAAGTTATGATGGATATGAAATCGTTGTTTGTATCGATGTGCAGTGGATGGAGTTGTGAAATTGTTGACGCGAACATGGACTTCGAGTCGATGTTTTCACTGTCCACTTTGAACCGATGGGAATCTTTGGTCAGATGGAAAGGTAAAGAACGAATCGATCTGGGGGCTTGCGTTCGAACCGATGGAGGTAGTGATATTTCCCCTTGGATTTTGCATCAATCACTGGAATATTTCAATTGAGGTGATGCAGTTCGTACCGATTATGAAGGAGGTGTATCGCATCGACACGAAATGATCGATACGAAAAATATGTAATTGGTCTTTTCGAAGTCCTCAGCTTTAGATCGATACGAATTTTACCTTTATGTTCGATACGAAGAGTATCGATTCGAACGTGAGCAATGTAAAGCGGAGAGCTTCCTGATCGGTACGAACCAGGCAATCGAGGATCGATTCGAAATCATCTTCCTTTAACCGATATGAATTCGAACTTGTCAATCGATTCGAAGCGTGCCCCCGGGATCGATACGAACACGTATCCTGGTGGATTTCAACAAGCTTCTAGTGATCGATTCGAATTCGTGTCATGATGGATACGAAAATTTGAACTCTCGATGGCATGACTTCGACGAGCTTCATTCTTGCATATATGGACTTGATAGTTAAACTGCATACTTGACTACTTTTCAAGGCTCGTCGATGGAACCGTAACAATTTTAATCCGGATCGATTGCCAACATTTTAATAGTACAGTTATGATGATCAGCGATGACGTTCATTATAGCTGGACTTCGAAGCTTTGTCGTTTGCATATTTTCTTTCATAGGCTATGCATAGATGCAGGCTCGGCCCCCTGCTTGTAGGAATTTTTGGAATAACTTGTACATGAATCTTCACATACAGTTAGTTGAAATGATATTTAGTCTCTTTGCTTTAACTTACATTTCTTTTGTGCTTAAGTATTTGTAGTATTTGACTTTCAGTCCAGTGTACTTGTGGTGTTTCTACCTTCAAGTTGAGTTCGTTTTATTTGCCGAGCTTGAAAATCTTTATCACACGTCGTAATCGGCGAATGAGTTGAATTTTGGACATTGTATCACTTCGGTTAGCGATTAAGACTTAAGATTTTTGCCCTCCAGTTTCGGGGAACAATACTTGTATTTCGGTGGTCGATCGCACCTATTGCAAATCGTGAGCACATGTCCACACTCCGGGGACTTAGGGTAATCTGTGGTCAATAATCTGGTTCGCAGTCTGGGAATTTTGAGAATTATCGATGTTTGTAACACAGTTCACACTTTGGGAACTTTGACTTGGTATTTGTACTCTAATTCACACTCTGGGTATTTGGAGTCAGCATGTATATTTTGGTTCGCGCTCCTGGAACCTGGAATTGATGTTTATACTCCACTTCACGCTCTGGGAGTTTGGAGTTGACATTTGTAATTTTCGGTTCGCCCTCTGGGAACCTGGAATTGGCGTTAATGCTCCAATTCACCTCTGGGAACTTGGAGTCAGCATGTATGTTTGGGTTCACACTCTGGGAACCTGGAATTGATGTTTATCCTCCAATTCACGCTCTGGGAACCTAGAGTTAGCATTGACATTTCGGTTCGCACTCCGGGAACCAGGAATTGATGTTTATACTCCAATTCGCGCTCTGGGAACTTGGAGTTAGCATTGATGTGTCGGTTCGCACTCCGGGAACCTGGAATTGATGTTTGTACTACGACTCGCGCTCTGGGAATCTGGAGTTAGCATGTACTTTTCGGCTCGCACTCCGAGAAACTTGAATTGATGTTTACTCTCCAATTCACGCTCTGGGAACTTGGAGTTAGCATTTATGTTTCGGTTCACACTCCGGGAACCTGGAATTGATGTTTGTACTCCGACTCGCGCTATGGGAATCTTGAGTCAGCATGTATTTTTGGTTCACACTCTGGGAACCTGGAATTGATGTTTATACTACAATTCACGCTCTGGGAACTTGGAGTTAGCTGACAGATGGTCAGTGACGCCTGTTTAGGCTTTTTATAAATTCGTTCGCACTCTGGGAACGATGGATCTATCGGGATCGTGGATGGTCGGATCACATCCACCCCGAGTTAACAAGTGAGGTCGTTAGACGGACGGGTCCATCCTCCTCAAATTTGGTTAGGGTACAGCCGAAGTCGTTAGGCAGACGGGTCCACCCTCTCCGGAACTGCATTTATATGTTTATACTCCAACTCGCACTCTAGGAGTTTGGAGTTAGCGTTTAGACTCCGGTTCACACTCTGGGAACCTAGAGTTGATGTTTATACTCCAATTCGCACTCTGGGAAAGTGGAGTTAGGATTTATACTCCGGTTCGCACTCTGGGAACCTAGAGTTGATGTTTATACTCCAATTCGCACTCTATAAAGTGGAGTTAGGATTTATACTCCGGTTCGCACTCTGGGAACCTAGAGTCGATGTTTATACTCCAATTCGCACTCTGGGAATTTGGAGTTAGGATTTATACTCCGGTTCGCACTCTGGGAACTTAGAGTTGATGAGAATACTCCTACTCGCACTCTGGGAATTTGGAGTTGATGTAGGACTGTCGTGTGTCGGTCCAGTTCAGCCTTTGATGTGATGGCTTGCCCCAGAGCTGAGGTTTCACTTAATGAGTGGCAGGCCGTAACACAATCACTCGCTATTTGAATAAATTTCATCGTGCGATAGAACTTAGCTCTTCGTGCGTCGTGATTGTTGAATGTTGCATTCGGTGAATCACAGCTCTAGCTTAAAGAGATAGTAATTTATTGCTGGAACGGAAAAACATGGCAAAGTCGGTGCCTTATTACAAATTCAAACTTCAGAATATAATGGAAATTGCAAAGTATTTATAGACTGAATGAGCCTGTCATGTGCAACAGTGATGAAAGTCGTCGTCGTTCCAGGCTCTTGACAAAGTGGGTCCGCCACTGATGGCGATTATCACTAATCTCCCGCAGGGACAGGTAGAGTCCTCCTGCCTCGGTCGATCGGGTTCATTATTTTGATTTAATGGGCCCGCTCCTCCAGGCTACGGCGCCCGCACAAACTGTTCCAGCTTTCTTTCTCTAATCAATTTTTCAACGAGATCTTGCAAGACGACATTCACTCGTATTGTGCACGTAGCTTTCATGAAACCTGCAAAACTTTCCCGTCTGGATTTGTCTTTCTGACGACGTTTTTGGAGCAGGCTTTTTGTATTGAATTGTATTACAGGTTTGTAAATACAAGTTCTCCAGTGATGTATTCAAGGGAGTGTAGTTGTCAAACATAGGATTCTTCCGTGGTGGGCCACGGTTCTGATCTCGCTTTCTATTTTGATTCACGCTCTCTCTCCGCCGAGCTTGTTTGTTTTGAACGTACAACTGAACTTTTCCGAAACTCTCACCGGACTGTCTGATCGCGACGTTGCTTTGGATCGCTTCAGTGCTTGGCCCTGCATCAGTATGCTTCCTAGACTGTTTCGCATCTTTCCTTCTCAGGAATTGAGCCGCCTTGGCATGGAAACAGTCCAATGATGCAGGTAGTTTTCCAGCCAACCAGTTGCCAAACTCAGAATCGGGGTCAATCCCCTTGGTCAACGCCATAAGGATGGAGTTATCGTTCGGATTGCTGATTTCCACACATGTAGCATGGAATCTCTCTAAGTAGTGTCTAAGCTCTCTCCAGGAGCTTAGGTGACGCTGGCCAGAGTGTTGACGTCTTTTGGCCTTGCGACGTGCATGCGGAATTGCTCAACAAATTTTTTGGCCAACTGGTCAAAGGAGGAAATGGGTCAAGGTGGAAGTCGAGTGAACCACATGGTGGCGATGCCCCCCAAGGAGATGGGGAAACTAGAACACTTCACTGCATCGTCAGCTCTGGCAGCGCTCATCGACCATTCATATTTCAGAATATGTTATTTCAGAATATGTTGGTTAGGGTCGCAGTTTCCCTCGTACATGGGTAGAGTCGGCATCCTGAATCGCAGAGGGGGGGTTCCGCAGTAAGTATATCGTCGGTAAAAGGAGTGTGACTTCTGGAGATTCCCAATCGTCGTTTGTGAGACCCTGGCTCTCACGGATCATCTAACGTATCATGGTCGAAATATCCGGCATTTGTATGTTCTGTGCGGCTTGTACCGGAGTGTGATTGTGTTCCATATTATGGGGTTGGACCGGATGCTGTCGACGGTCCACATCTTGCCTTCTTGGCTCATAGTCCTCTGGGCATCGACCCTTGGTTCAACTGCGACGTTCGTGGCGTGGTATTCTGTGGTGTAGTAAGGAGCGGCACCTCCTCGGGAGGAGGGCCCGATTTGGAAACTGGCTGATGGACAGACTCTCAATTGTCCATCGGTCATTGCCGGTTAATATCCAGTAGTTTGTATGTGACTCCCATCTAGCCGGGGTCGTGGAGATCGATGATGGTAATCAGAAGATGAGGAACTTTCGCTGGAGGAGTGAGAAGCAAGGTCTCTCCTGGATCTCCTTCGCTTCTGGCGATTCAGCTGGTTGGTCAGCTCGGCGTTAGCGCGTAGCTGTTCTGTTAGTTGTTGCCGACTCTGGGTCAGCTCTTGAAGCAGCAGCTGAAACTCTTATCGGGTAACCGGACCAGATGGTTCTGAGTGTCCAGCAGCGTCTTGGTTAGAGGGAGGTAGTGGCGCAGGATTTTTTCTATCCTTGTCTTCTTGATTTACAGCATTAGATGTGGTCCTTATGCTAACCATCTTGAGGGTTGAATTCCTTTCCTAGGCTTTATGCAAATCTGAATAGAAGGGAAGGAACTTGAATTAGATGATCTGGATCTCTCTCTTAGATTTATTCAATCCGGTATCGACGACAGATCCAAAGAGCAGGAGAAAATCTGGGTTCTCTCAATGAAAGCACCAAAGTGTTTGCACCAAAATTGGTCACAACACTCTTCGGGAGTCTTTGAAGAGATAATAATGAAGAATATAAATTGAAAATGAGGATTATCTAACAAAAATTCCAAATAACAGGAAAGTAAATGCGTAGAAAAGCAATTTAAAGTGGTTCGGCGTGTTGCCTACGTCCACTGTGAAGTTTTTTGCAACTTTATTGATTCTCTTTCAATGATTACAAGCTAGTATAGCAAACATCAGCAAGTTACAACTGGAAATTCGAATTCAACAGTAGTAGAATGATGGAGATCTTGATATGGCAGAGTTTCGGCGCTTGAGAATCAAAAGTCCCTTCTTTTGTAGGCTCTAGGGCTCTATTTATAGGCGTAGGAGGCTGAGACTTCGCTCAAACTTTTGGAGATTCGCTATGGCACGTGAGGGGGCCCACACGACTAATTCCAGAATGTTTCGAGTCGATCTGTGATCGATACGAAATCATTTTGTATCGTTCAAGATGACGTCCAATCGACCTAAAATTTGGCATGAACGTTCCTTGTCTCGTGTTCAATCTCCAATGAAAATTTCATGGCATTTGGATCGGTAGATTTTAAGATATAGTCGTTACGAAATGGTATTTCGTAGAGGCTATTTGGTTCGAATCGATCTGTTTGAATCGATTGCTTCGAATCGATGGTGGCACGCGCCTTCGTGATGACGTGGAGCGCAATCTTCGCTTCGATCCGGTATTTATTCCGAGTTGACCGCATCGACCCCATATATCCCGCCTTGATCGTATCGAGGGATGACACGTCACCCAGGTTTGTTGATTTGATGGATTCGAATAAGGCCTCAGTCATGGGTTCGAACGACAGTCATTGATGGACACGAACTACTGATGGTCGATGGACACGAACAAGCCTTTATTTGATGGATACGAACCACATAGCCTTTCAATGGATACGAAGCCAATCGATGCGAACTGGAGCTCTTTGATGGATACGAAGTAAGGTGACCTGATGGATACAAATTGCTCTACCCAGATGGATTCGAAGAGAGGCTTCCACGATGGATACGAAGCAGTATCCGTTGCCTTAGTTTGATGGATGCAAAGTGGGCTATCTGCCGATGGATACGAAGTTGGGAGATGCCAATGGATTCGAATAAGGAGGAGCTGATGGACTCGAATGAGATCGAGTCGAACCGAGGCTTCCCGATGGATTCGAATGAGATCGAGTCAAACCGTGGCATTTCGATGGATTCGAACTTGATCGATACGAACTGCGGCACTTCGATGGATACGAAGTTGCTGAAACCTGATCGATACGAACGTGATCGATTCGAACCGGAGTTCGATGATGGATACGAAATCGACAATAGCGATGGATACGAAAGCTGGGCCGTTTCCTCTAGATTGAATCGATCATAGCATGAGCATATGAACTCGGATTGACTTGAAATTTGGAATGCTAGCTTTTATGGTCTTGCTTGTCATATCCTATCAGTTGTAGCCTGATCCAGGCTCAGACAAAATTCAGCGATATCCATAGTGAAGCAAAGTATAACCAATCTTTGAGACGAAATGTCTTTTGTTTTCGATCGATCTTTTGGTATCACGGCTTTGCCAAAAAGCGGGATAACATTCTATCACATATAAATGTTTTTATGTGAATAATCGCTATTCGTAATGTACGAAACTTTGATGAAATCTGTGATATCCCGGAATTTCGAGGAATTTAAAATGTGATAATCATCTTAATAAATTAATTAAAATAGATAAAAACTGTTATTTTCAAATATAAATAACCAAAATAATTAATAACATGATGATTTTAATTATAGTTATAAGTGGATTCTTAATAAAATAATTATTTGCAAATTTAATTGGTAATGTTTTAAAAATAGTTTTTTTTAAATAAAGTTATTATTTTCAAATTAAATTAGTGTTTTTTTAAAGTTAGTGTAAATTTGAATTGATATTAAATTTGATTTCAAATTGAATTTGAATTTATATTTAAATTTGAATTTAAATGAATATTTATATCTTAAAAGTATTTTGATTTAAAATAATATATGAATGAGTTTTATTTGAAATAAGATTTATTTCCTTAAAAAGAATTTATTAAGAAAGGGTTATAAAATTGTAAAATAAATACAAAAGGTTTATTTTAACATTTTAAAATGGATTAAAAATATTTTATATGATTTCATTTAAATTATAATTGGTTTATACTTTATTTTCTTTTAAAGATTTTATTTTTATAAGATTTAGAAAGCATTTATTTATTTAGAAATGTATTTACTAATTTAGAAAATTTATATAAAAGCTTTAAAATCACTTAAAGATAAATAAAAATGAAATATTACAAGTGTAGGTTAATAAAGCTTATTAAATACACATGTAAGCTAAGTAATTATGAATGATGACAAGTGTAGCAATTGGAGACAAGTGGCAAATTTGTTTTTATTTTATTTTTTTTCCTTTAATTCCAAATAAATCCTAAAATACATTATATAAACCTAACTCTTCTTTACCCATCACTTTTCCTATTCCATTTCAAAGAAACTCAACATTTGTAAAACTATTTTTCCAAACCAGTAAATTCTTTTGCATTAAAACCTGAAACCGGATCAAAGCTTAAAGACACCTCCTCAAACAAATTAGTAAATCACTCCGTTAAACCAAAATTATATCCTGTAAACTGCTACATCTTCAAAGATGTAATCTGGAATCAGTGCAAGCTGTAGTGCAAAACTTTAGATTATCAAATGCTACTCAAACCAATAACCTTTTCAAACCAAAAATTCACCTCTGTTACTAGTCTTTTCAAATCAATGTACACTCATGTGAAAATCTGCAGCCTTCTCAAACCCAAAATAATTGCAAACCTATGATTACCTTCTCAAACACAAATCAAGACTACAACATTTTCAAACTTTGTAAACTGTTTTGTAAACTGTTTGCAAAACTGTTCAAGAATTTGTAATATTGTTTTATCCTCAAACTCAAATCAAATAATTCTGTAAACTGTTAACTCCTCAAATCTGTAAGCAAAGATCTTCAAATGCCAACATGTAAACTCCTCAAACTCAAGAATCAAAGCCAGTAAGCTAGGCTGTAGCAGATTTTCCAATGCAAGTCTGTAGCCATCTTTCAAAACTAATATTTGCAAAGCAACCTTCTCAAGCATCTCAACAATTGAAGGATTTCAGCAAAAAAAAGAATCAAGTTCCAGTATTTAAATCAAAGTCTTCAATTTCAAGTCTTACAGTTTTCAAAACATCCCGGTTTCAAGTCTCTGCATTTTTAAAAATTGGTGAGTAAATTTTTTTTAAAAAATAAAATAAAAGCTAAGTTAAATTTTTTTTAGTCTATTACTTGTTTGCTTGTGAAAATGTCTGAGATGAGTGGTGCTTGCATATTGAAAATACAAGTGTATTGTATGGTTGTTCATGTTGATCTGTGCATGTCCTTGTTCTCTGTTTCTATGAATTCCAGGTTTGAAATTCAAACAAAATCCAACCTCTTTTCATTAAGATACTATCTGGACTTAGGATTTAAATGAAATATGTTTGTTTAATCCTAAATTAAAGTTTAATATTATTTTAGTAAATTAAGTTTTTGTAATACTTCTAAAAATAGGATAGGATAGGAGCAAACTTAAATGCATGATAAAATTAAATGTTGAATTAAGTTGATTCAGGTACATATTTCGAATTGACTTAGGAAATCATGAATTTTAAAATGAAAATCATAAATTTCAGTATTAAATTGAATGAGCAATTCAAGTTTGTCTGGAAAAGGGGTTCTGGGCAATTGCTGATGATTGACTGGTCATCGATGACCGGGATCTTAGCTGGTGGTAGAGGAAGTATAGGGTTATTCGGCAAAAATAGTGGAAAGATTGTCTGATCATCATGGAGTTGGTAGCGAGCAAATTAAGTTTCTAACCCTAAATTGGACGAGCTGATAGATTTGATCACTTCTCCCTCTCTGGTGAATCGAGTGCATTGGAACTTTGGGATTTGGTACTTTGGTATTTGGTTCGCGGAAGTCTGGCGATGATGTGGATGGAGCTACGGCGACTCAGGTGGTCGGAGGGAGGATGTTCGAGGCATTTCTGATGAGTATTTGGGATTCCAGTTCCAAATGTCTAGCTCGATTTTGAATTGAGCCTTGTGATTGTGTATGAAGGATCGGGAAGTGATGCTATGGTGATGTTCAGTGTGTCGAGGCTTGCGGTGGTGATCATCGTCGTCAAAGACGACTGTGCAGGTGCACAAGGGGGGGTGTGACATCTGGTGATTGGTATTGGACTTTACTCAAAGCATTGCTCGAGAGTTTGTGAGGAATACCCAAGAGTAAACTCGAGTAGATTTAGGTGTTTATAAGCTACAGGTATATAAACTTTAGATTTTAATTTTTAGTTTTAAAATGGGCAGAAGTGCTTTGACTCGGGTTAGGCCCGAGCGACCTACGGGTAAACCCCGAAGTAACTGATTAAACAGTTTCAGAATGTTTTAAAAACAAATCTTTTTGAAATTTGAAGTTAAATCTAGTTTTAACTTCTATATAAACTTATTTTATATATAATAAGTATTTCTTAAACAATTGGTTATGAAGTTTTTGTTAAAAGATGTTTAAATTAAATTTTGTTAAATAAATTTTAAAGTGATTTTTAAACATTAGTTTAAAATGTAAGTTAAGAATTTTTTTAGAAAGGTAGTTTTAAAATAAACTTGAATTAGTTTTGAAACCTTTACTTGATAATGTTTTTAAGTTTTTTTTTTAGGAAATTAAACTTTGATAACATTAAAATTATCAAGTGAATAATTATTTATTTTAAAACTTAATTAATGATGTAATTAACTAAAGTTAAATTATAATGTTAAAATGTTTTTAAGTGTTAATGTTAAATAAAGGTATTAATGATATAATGTCTTGTCTTAAGATGATTTAAGGTTTAATACCTTGAGATAAACTAAGTTAATTGTGGAAATTAAGTATAATTAATTAATTTGATTTATTTAATTATAAAGGGTTAATTAAGTCATTAATCAAGGGTAATTAATTGGTTTAGTTAATAATTAGTTAAGGGTTATTATTTAATTAATTAAAGGTTAATTAATTATAATTAAGGATTTTCAATTAAAGGTTGTTAATTAATGATCAGAGATTAATTAATTGAGTAATTAAGAATTAATTAATCAAGAAATTAAGATTTGCTTAATTTAGTAATTAAAGAGTTGTTAATTAAGTAATTGGAGGTTACTTAATTAATATTTAAGATGTAGTTAATTTGTGGTTAAGTTTTATTAAATAATTATTAGGTTTTATTAATTAATACTTAAAGGATGATTAATCTATAATTAAATATTAATTAATTGATTAATCAAAGTTTATTAAGGATTAATCAAAATTTAATTAAGAATTAATCAAAGGTGATTAGGTATTAATTAGAAGGAAATTAAGAATTAATCAATGTTAATTAAGGATTGATTAATTAATAATTATGGATTAATAAATTTGTAATTGTTAATTAATAATTAAGTTTTATTAATTAATAATTAAGAGATAATTAATTAATTAATTAATAATTAATTAATTAATTTTAAGAGTAATTATGGATTAATTAATTTGTAATTAAGAGATATTGATTAATAATTAAGTTTATTAATTAATAGTTAATGGATAATTAACCAGTTAATTAAAGGTTAATTAAGTGATTATAAAAGTAGTTAAGGGTTGATTACTTTGTTTTAAAGGAGATCAACTAATAATTAAGGTTTATTAGTTGAGAATTAAGGAGTAATTAATCTATGAATAAAGGTTAATTGATTAATTGATAAGGATAATCAAGAAGTGATTAATTAATTAAATGTTGTATTTGCTTAATGATTGTTTAAGCAGGATAGGGTATTAATTCTTATGTAATTAATGTAATTTAAGATGATTAAATTAATTATAACATGGATTAATAAATCCTGTTTATGGATGATTGTTTGTATAGAATATCTATATTGGATGATATCTATTGGATGATACCTATTGGTTAATACCTATTGGATGATATCTATTGGGTGGTATCTATTAGACGATATTTATTGGTTGATATCTATTGGATGATATCTATTGGATGATATGTTATGATATTTTGTGATATGATATTAGATATATCAGTGATAAATGTGTGATATTTATCTATATGAAATCCTGTGGGAATTCAATGTATTGGATTGAATTGAAATGAATTGTTTTAAACTTTAAAACAACTTGGACTTAATGATGGCGTTTGGATTTCGATGAGACCGGGATCGGGTCTCCAGATTTGGATATCCGAAAACCACATCGATCCAAATTAAGCGATAGGTCGTGAATCTCAAGTGAAGATGAAGATTCAGAGTGCAAGGGTTATTGCCGTTAACTCTGAGGGTGATTCCAAAATGAGTGTAACGAGATAATGCCTTCGGTTTCGTTCGAACCCGGAACGAACTTATATGGACTGAATGCTTTCAGAACATCGTCAGGTGGACGATGAGCATTCTAAGATAGATATGTTCTATAAATGTAATCGTAGCCTCAAGCATCATCAACCGGGAATGGCTAAAACAGGGGATGTGCAGCAAGGTTAAGTGGGTCATGCCCAAGTAGGACAAGATTTTCCCCTGTCTAGATGTCCCTTTTTATTCGGCTGTTTGGGCAGTTGGTCTGCATCCAACTGTGGGGTTGTCTTGTTCGAGACTATTCAGTAAGAAATGGTCCCGGCCTTGTGTTGTAGGGGAGTTAGGTTGGCTCCTCAGTACGGTGATCTAGGCCATATACTATGACGGGCGGTACCCCAGTAGCCCTGCCATTGTATGGAATCCAATCTCCAATAAGTGCCGTACGTTTTGATTGTGCCCAACTATGTTGGAACGTGAGATGTAAGCATTCCACTATTTCTGTATTTTACTTGAAAACCCTAGACACTATTATAATATCACTGAATTTCCTATCAAATGGTTTGGATAGCGTAAGGTAAAAACTTACCCGTATTTATGTGTGGGAAGTCTTACGTGATGCCTTTTATTTTCAAAGGTTTTCAAAAGTTAAGCAACTTTAAACCGTTTACTCACACCAGACCCATGTTTTACCCGGAGTTTATTTCTGTTTTTCTTAAACTCTCGGGTACTCAAATTTTTATGAGTAGCCAAGGTTATCAGGTTTTGGCTTGACGAATATTGGAAAGCATGGAGCAGGAGTCCAGACATAGCTATATCTATATTTCCGTTGTGCTGAGTTGTGTTGTAGTCTTTGTCTGTTGTATTTGAAATGTAATAGACAAAACCCTATAAATGTCAAATGTGAAAGGTTGATTGTATCTGTGTAACTCTGATGTAAATGACTATGTAATTTCTATTTGATATATTATATTTTGTTCCGTTCCGCTGTGAGATTATGATATTGTTGAGTTCTTTCTTCTTTCTATTCTATTTCTACCTCTTTCTTTCTTATCGATGATGCGTCCTTCTGTGGAATGAAGGGCGGGTCGTTGCAGTGGTATCAGAGCATAGGTTGAGATACTACCTAGGCTCTGGAGTGGTGTCTATCTTGAGAGCGCGTATTTGTAATTTTTAAATAATTATATTCCTATATATATTTGTTGGGTATCGGTTCGGATTTCCAACTTGAGTTCTAGAGAAGTTTTATCTTTCTCTTTGTTTGGTTGACCATCCTATCCTTGTATCTAATCCTATAAGTGGATAACTGAGTTTGATAAGATCTGTAGAGGATTAAGATTTCTTATCTTCCCTATAATTTTCTTGTGACCCATTGGTATTGGATCTCGAAGGGTTTGATCTTATTCTTGATATGGATTGGACGGATAGTACAAGGATTGTTTCTTTGAAGGCTGAGTTGGGAAGAATTGCAAAAGTGACTTGCGATGATTTCGGAGTTCTTTTGAGCAATCTTTTGCTTGGAGTGAGGCATCTCCAGAAGGTGTAGAGTTCATCGAAGTGGTTAGAGATTGCCCGGATGTTTCCAAGGTAGTGGAAGTTTTCCTTCATCAGGAGATAGAGTTGGAGAAGCAGATCCAAGTTTTCTTTGAGGAGTCTTTTGTTTCTAGTGGAGGTATTTCTGTAGATTTAGCCAGGTAACTTCTATTCAGGAGTGAAGCAATTGTAGTTTTCTGGATTTGGCAGAGTTTTACAGGAAGTTTGTAAAGTCTATTCTAAGATATCTTCGCACTTAACCAAGTGACTCGGGAAGGAACTAAGTTTAGTAGACCCGAGTGTGATGAGACTTTCTTGAATTTAAAGGCAATGCTGACTAGTGTGCCTATTCTAGCTATTCTGGATAGAAAAAGTATGTTGGAGGTCTATTCGGACATTGTATATGGATGGATTGAGTCAAGAATAGTCAGTTCCAGTCTTGGGATTGATGATCAAGGAACGTTAAAGATCATCAGAAGGATTTGAAGTGATTTCTTTGGAGTTCATCGACGGTTTGCCAAGGACCAAAGAGGGAAACGATGGAATATGGGTAATTGAAGACCGGTTAATTAAGAGCACCTATTTTATTCCGGACAAGGCAACCCGTACTGCGGCATCTTTGGCTGAGCTTTTCTTGAAGGAGTTTGTCCAAATGCTGGATGATTCAGTCAGGATTGTTAGCGACTGTGATCCTATTTTCTCCAGCGGATTTTGGAGATTTGTTATCAGCTTTGGGTTCAAGTTTGAATTTGAGTTCAGCCTATCATTCTCAGATCGACGGTCAGATAGGAAGGCTGAATAGAATTTAGAGATTGTGCTGAGGGATGTGTTTTGGATCTGATGGGTCTTGGAAAGACCATTTGTTCTGAATGGAGTTCTCGTTCTGTATCAGGCGAGTATATAGATGGCATCCTATGGAGTTTTTCTTGGAAGATCTGGTAGATTCCCATTTTGTTGGGTAGAGTCGAGAGATTGTCTAGTTCTTGCCCAGTTTTGATCCGAGAGGCATCTGTGAAGGTGGAGTTTATCTAGAAGAGCTGAGAGCAGTGCAGGATTGTCAGAAAGGATTTGTGGACTAGAGGCAAAGACAATTGGATTATGAGATGAGAGATTTAGTCTTTGTCAAAATTTCCCGATTTTAAAGGAGTTATCAGATTTGGAAAGACGGGGAATTTGCCCTGGATGTTTTGTTCTGTTCTAAGTGTTTGAGGAGAATAGTGATTGTGGTATACAGGATGGACTTGCCAGTTTGGGTAGCTGGAATTCATGTTGTTATTCACGTATCTCATCTGAGGAAGTACGTGAATGATCCATCTGCATTGGGATTTGCAGTTCAGTAGGATCTGCTAGTTGAGCTGGTTTATGGTGTAGTCTGATTTTGGATCCAGATTTTTGGATCAGAGTAAGGGGAAGCTCTGGATCATAGTGGTTTAGCTTATTAAGGTTCCGTGGAGCTAGGATTTCAGAGTTTATCTTGAGAAACTCTGGATAGTTATAGGAAGGCTTATCCAGATCTGTGTCCGGATAGCCAGAATTGTTTGATTTGAATAATTTGTTTATACAAATAAATTAGTGGTTTGAATGAATTATTTGTTCGAATAAATTATTTATTCGAATGAATTGTTGTTTAGTTAATAGAGTATGGTTGATATGGATGTTTGGATTGTAAAATAAAATAAAGTATTTTCGATTATCTTTGTTTTAAATTTCGAGGACGAAATTCTTTTAAGGGGGAAGGAATGTGATATCCCGGAATTAAGAGGAATTTAAAATGTGATAATCATCTTAATAAATTGATTAAAATAGATAAATACTGTTATTTTCAAATATAAATAACCAAAATAATTAATAACATGATGATTTTAATTATAGTTATAAATCGATTCTTAATAAAATAATTATTTGCAAATTTAATTGGTAATGTTTTAAAAATAGTTTTTTCTAAATAAAGTTATTATTTTCAAATTAAATTAGTGTTTGTTTAAAGTTAGTGTAAATTTGAATTGATATTAAATATGATTTCAAATTGAATTTGAATTTAGATTTAAATTTGAATTCAAATGAAAATTTATATCTTAAAAGTATTTTGATTTAAAATAATATATGAATGAGTTTTATTTAAAATAAGATTTATTTCCTTAAAAAGAATTTATTAAGAAAGGGTTATAAAATTGTAAAATAAATACAAAAGGTTTATTTTAACATCTTAAAATGGATTAAAAATATTTTGTATGATTTCATTTAAATTGTAATTGGTTTATACTTTATTTTCTTTTAAAGATTTTATTTTTATAAGATTTAGAAAGCATTTATTTATTTAGAAATGTATTTACTAATTTAGAAAATTTATATAAAAGCTTTTAAAATCACTTAAAGATAAATAAAAATGAAATATTACAAGTGTAGGTTAATAAAGCTTATTAAACACACATGTAAGCTAAGTAATTATGAATGATTACAAGTGTAGCAATTGGAGACAAGTGGTAGATTTATTTTTATTTTATTTTTTTTCCTTTAATTCCAAATAAATCCTAAAATACATTATATAAACCTAACTCTTCTTTACCCATCACTTTTCCGATTCCATTTCAAAGAAACTCAACATTTGTAAAACTATTTTTTCCAAACCAGTAAATTCTTTTGCATTAAAACCTGAAACCAGATCAAAGCTTGAAAACACCTCCTCAAACAAATTAGTAAATCACTCCCTCAAACCAAAATTATATCCTGTAAACTGCTACATCTTCAAAGATGTAATCTGGAATCAGTGCAAGCTGTAGTGCAAAACTTCAGATTATCAAATGCAACTCAAACCAATAACCTTTTCAAACCAAAAATTCACCTCTGTTACTAATCTTTTCAAATTAATGTACACTCATGTGAAAATATGCAGCCTTCTCAAACCCAAAATAATTGCAAACCTGTTATCACCTTCTCAAACACAAATCAAGACTACAACATTTTCAAACTTTGTAAACTGTTTTGTAAACTGTTTGCAAAACTGTTCAAGAATTTGTAATATTGTTTTATCCTCAAACTCAAATCAAATAATTCTGTAAACTGTTAACTCCTCAAATCTGTAAGCAAAGATCTTCAAATGCCAACATGTAAACTCCTCAAACTCAAGAATCAAAGCCAGTAAGCGAGGCTGTAGCAGATTTTCCAATGCAAGTCTGTAGCCATCTTTCAAAACTAATATTTGCAAAGCAACCTTCTCAAGCATCTCAACAATTGAAGGATTTCAGCAAAAAAAAGAATCAAGTTCCAGTATTTAAATCAAAGTCTTCAATTTCAAGTCTTACAGTTTTCAAAACATCCCGGTTTCAAGTCTCTGCATTTTTAAAAATTGGTGAGTAAACTTTTTTTAATTTAAAAGCTAAGTTAATTTTTTTTAGTCTATTACTTGTTTGCTTGTGAAAATGTCTGAGATGAGTGGTGCTTGCATATTGAAAATACAAGTGTATTGTATGGTTGTTCATGTTGATCTGTGCATGTCCTTGTTCTTTGTTTCTATGAATTCCAGGTTTGAAATTCAAACAAAATCCAACCACTTTTCATTAAGATACTATCTGGAAATAGGATTTAAATGAAATATGTTTGTTTAATCCTAAATTAAAGTTTAATATTATTTTAGTAAATTAAGTTTTTGTAATACTTCTAAAAATAGGATAGGACAGGAGCAAACTTAAATGCATGATAAAATTAAATGTTGAATTAAGTTGATTCAGATACATATTTCGAATTGACTTAGGAAATCATGAATTTTAAAATGAAAATCATAAATTTTAGTATTAATTTGAATGAGCAATTCAAGTTTGTCTAGAAAAGGGGTTCTGGGCAATTGCTGATGATTGAATGGTCGGGGATGACCGGGATCTTAGCTGGGGGTAGAGGAAGTATAGGGGTATTCGGTAAAAATAGTGGAAAGAATGTCTGATCATCATGGAGTTGGCAGCGAGCAAATTAAGTTTCTAATCCTAAATTGGACGAGCTGATAGATTTGATCACTTCTCCCTCTCTGGTGAATCGAGTGCATTGGAACTTTGGGATTGGTACTTTGGTATTTGGTTCACGGAAGTCTGGCGATGATGTGGCTGGAGCTACGGCGACTCAGGTGGTCGGAGGGAGGATGTTCGAGGCATTTCTGATGAGTATTTGGGATTCCTGTTCCAACTGTCTAGCTCGATTTTGAATTGAGCCTTGTGATTGTGTTTGAAGGATCGGGAAGTGATGCTATGGTGATGTTCAGTGTGTCGAGGCTTGAGGTGGTGATCATCGTCGTCAAAGACGACTGTGCAGGTGCACAAGGGGGGTGTGACATCTGGTGATTGGTATTGGAGTTTACTCGAAACATTGCTCGAGAGTTTGTGAGGAATACCCAAGAGTAAACTCTAGTAGATTTAGGTGTTTATAAGCTACAGGTTTATAAACTTTAAATTTTAATTCTTAGTTTTAAAATGGGCAGAAGTGCTTTGACTCGGGGCTAGGCCCGAGCGACCTATGGGTAAAACCCGAAGTAACTGATTAAACAGTTTCAGAATGTTTTAAAAACAAATCTTTTTGAAACTTGAAGTTAAATCTAGTTTTAACTTCTATATAAACTTATTTTATATATAATAAGTATTTCTTAAATAATTGGTTTTGAAGTTTTTTTAAAGATGCTTAAATTAAATTTTGTTAAATGAAATTTTAAAGTGATTTTTAAACATTAGTTTAAAATGTAAGTTAAGAATTTTTTTTAAGAAAGGTGGTTTTAAAATACAACTTGAATTAGTTCTGAAACCTTTACTTGATAATGTTTTTAAGGTTTTTTTAGGAAATTAAACTTTGATAACTTTAAAATTATCAAGTGAATAATTATTTATTTTAAAACTTAATTAATGATGTAATTAAGTAAAGATAAATTATAATGTTAAAATGTTTTTAAGTGTTAATGTTAAATAAAGGTATTAATGATATAATGTCTTGTCTTAAGATGATTTAAGGTTTAATACCTTGAGATAAACTAAGTTAATTGTGGAAATTAAGTATAATTAATTAATTTGATTTATTTAATTATAAAGGGTTAATTAAGTAATTAATCAAGAGTAATTAATTGGTTTAATTAATAATTAGTTAAGGGTTATTATTCAATTAATTAAAGGTTAATTAATTATAATTAATGATTTTTAATTAAAGGTTGTTAATTAATGATCAGAGATTAATTAATTGAGTAATTAAGAATTAATTAATCAAGAAATTTAGATTTCCTTAATTTAGTAATTAAAGAGTTGTTAATTAAGTAATTGGAGGTTACTTAATTAATATTTAAGATGTACTTAATTTGTGGTTAAGTTTTATTAATTAATTATTAGGTTTTATTAATTAATACTTAAAGGATGATTAATCTATAATTAAATATTAATTAATTGATTAATCAAAGTTGATTAAGGATTAATCAACAGTAAATTAAGAATTAATCAAAGGTGATTAGGTATTAATTAGAAGGCAATTAAGAATTAATCAACGTTAATTAAGGATTGATTAATTAATAATTATGGATTAATTAATTTGTAATTGTTAATTAATAATTAAGTTTTATTAATTAATAATTAAGAGATAATTAATTAGTTAATTAATGATTAATTAATTAATTTTAAGAGTAATTATGGATTAATTAATTTGTAATTAAGAGATATTGATTAATAATTAAGTTTATTAATTAATAGTTAATGGATAATTAACCAGTTAATTAAAGGTTAATTAAGTGCTTATAAAAGTAGTTAAGGGTTGATTACTTTGTTTTAAAGGAGATCAATTAATAATTAAGGTTTATTAGTTGAGAATTAAAGAGTAATTAATATATGAATAAAGGTTAGTTGATTAATTGATAAGGATAATCAAGAAGTGATTAATTAATTAAATGTTGTGTTTACTTAACGATTGTTTAAGCATGATTAGGGGATTAATTCTTAAGTAATTAATGTAATTTATGATGATTAAATTAATTATAACATGGATTAATAAATCCTGTTTATGGATGATTGTTTTTATAGAATATCTATATTGGATGATATCTATTGGATGATACCTATTGGTTAATACCTATTGGATGATATCTATTGGGTGATATCTATTAGACGATATTTATTGGTTGATATCTATTGGATGATATCTATTAGATGATATTTTATTATATTTTTTGATATGATATTAGATATATCAGTGATAAATGTGTGATATTTATCTATGTGAAATGCTTTGGAAAATCAATGTATTGGATTGAATTGAAATGAATTGTTTTAAACTTTTAAACAACTTGGACCTAAAAGATGGCGTTTGGATTTCGATGAGACCGGGATCGGGTCTCCAGATTTGGATATCCGAAAACCACATCGATCCAAATTAAGCGATAGGTCGTGAATCTCAAGTGAAGATGAAGATTCAGAGTGCAAGGGTTATTGTCGTTAACTCTGAGGGTGATTCCAAAATGAGTGTAACGAGATAATGCCTTCGGTTTCGTTCGAACCCGGAACGAACTTGTATGGATTGAATGCTTTCAGAACATCGTCAAGTGGACGATGAGTATTCTAAGATAGATGTGTTCTATAAAGGTAATCGTAGCCTCAAGCCTCATCAACCGGGAATGGCTAAAACAGGGGAGGTGCAGCAAGGTTAAGTGGGTCATGCCCAAGTAGGACAAGATTTTCCCCTGTCTAGATGTCCCTTTTTATTCGGCTGTGTGGGCAGTTGGTCTGCAGCCAACTGCGGGGTTGTCTTGTTCGAGACTATTCAGTAAGGAATGGTCCCGGCCTTGTGTTGCAGGGGATTTACGGTGGCTCCTCGGTACGGTGATCTAGGCCATGTACTGTGACGGGCGGTACCCCAGTAGCCCTGTCATTGTATGGAATCCAATCTCCAATAAGTGCCGTACGTTTTGATTGTGCCCAACTATGTTGGAACGTGAGATGTAAGCATTCCAGCTATTTCTGTATTTTACTTGAAAAACCTAGACACTATTATAATATCACTGGATTTCCTATCAAATGGTTTGGATAGCGTAAGGTAAAAACTTACCCGTATTTATATGTGGGAAGTCTTACGTGATGCCATTTATTTTCAAAGGTTTTCAAAAGTTAAGCAACTTTAAACCGTTTACTCACACTAGACCCATGTCTGACCCGGAGTTTATTTTTGTTTTTCTTAAACTCTCGGGTACTCAAATTTTTATGAGTAGCCAAATGATCAGGTTTTGGCTTGACGTATATTGGAAAGCATGGAGCAGGAGTCCAGACATAGCTATATCTATATTTCCGTTGTGCTGAGTTGTGTTGTAGTCTTTGTCTGTTGTATATGAAATGTAATAGACAGAACCCTATAACTGTCTAATGTGAAAGGTTGATTGTATCTGTGTAACTCTGATGTAAACGATTATGTAATTTCTATTTGATATATTATATTTTGTTCCGTTCCGCTATGAGATTCTGATATTATTTAGTTCTTTCTTCTTTCTATTCTATTTCCACCTCTTTCTTTCTTATTGATGATGCGTCCTTCTGTGGAATGAAGGGCGGGTCGTTACAAAATCAGACTATTCAAAATAAGCAAGTAAACCATACTACGCTGCCTTGTATTTAGTACGATTGGTTATAGTAAGAATCTTGTCATGCCAAATCTACTACTAACCCAAGAGCTACAATCTTTATCTTCGAAGTCGATCATTGAAATGTCACTTTGATCGGTTTACATGATGTCTAACTTATTCAATATCCTTAAATATGAAGAATGACAGAATGCATTTTGTAAAGAGTTCATTATGATCTTGTAGTAGGGGTTTCTTTTGAATGGTATGACCATTTAGAAAGGAAGGAGAATGTAGGAGAGTGAATGTAACTTACACATAGTTGGGATGAAGAGAGTAAATTATCATCTCTTCTTCATGAAGAGCATTATGAATGAGAATTGTATAAAATACTAAAAGATGCTTAAATATGGAATGAGAGATATGATTTCTATGCCAGAATATGTTTTAATGTAGAAAATTGTTTTATATTATTTCACAGAGTTTAGAATATTTGATTAGAAACTCTCGATTATAAACCTCATAATAAATGGATAAATGAAGCTTCATATTTTTTATGCTCTTATAGTAATGACGAAAATAGTGGGAGCATAACATATACACTTCTTAGTAGATGTATTAAGTTACGAAAAATTATTTTAGTATGTATATGAAATATTATTTTTACAATAATAACTATTTTCAATATTGACTTGAAATAGATATACTTTCATTTTAATATGAATATTATGGATACTCGTTATAAAATAAATCTTTAATAATGGTATTTATGAGAAAAGCAATGCATTGGAAAATACAAAAGTATTTATTCAAATGGAATTGTGGACTAAGTCATATCTTTAGAAAATAATTCAATAATAATATAGTTATGAATCATATGCACCGATAATTTGTACCTCAAAAGATTAATGGCAAAACACCCATTTAGTAGGAGCAACAAGAGAGTAAACGAACTCTTCGCATTAGTACATTTAGATGTACTCAATTATAGGTCTAGTGAGACCAAACTAGTTTCACTTACTTAGTTTAACTCATAGATAATGTATTTATGATAAGTTCATTGAATATATAATGGAAAGAATTCGATTTGATCAGAATTGGTTCCAAAAGTACCTGAAAACCAATTAGATTCAATCTCAAATGTTGCCTCCCTATGATACATAATGATGTATCGATAAGGAGTAATTAGATTTTGTTAGACAAAGTACGATTGATGATGTGTGTAGTTGGGTTAACTTGTTTCTATAAAGGTATGTACTTAAGAATAACTACATAAGGATAAATTTAATTTCATCTAGAACAAAGTCAACAAAATCGTATAAGATAAGAGTTTATGAAACAACCACTACATATCCTAAATCAAAAATGTTGATATGTTGTATGAGTCAAGATCATACAAAATACTTGTTAGTGAAGGATCTGGTGTTGACCACTGTGATAACCCAAATTTTTTGACATCTGTTAATTGGATAATTAACAGGAGTACAAAAGTTTTAAAATACAAATTTGTAATTTAAACAAATAAAATAAGTCTTAATTTGATATATATTTATAAAAATAAATAAATAGATTTTTAAATAGGATCTGTATTTGAAATTCAATTGAAAATTTCATAAGAGTAGATTGGGATTAAAAACTCTATAGTTGAAATGAATAAAATTTATTTTAATATAAATACATAAGGAAATGTATAAAATATGGATTTCTAGTATCTAAGAAGTGTAATAGTTAAATAAAAAAATTTATCTATTCTTTTTCTTAAGCATTATATATATACATAAAATAAAATAGTTTGAGAATTTTATAGGTATTTCAAGTATAAAACATTTAAAGATATGTAGATGTAAAAAAATTAGTAATTTAAGAAATAAAAGGAATTTAAACATAAGATTGATATTTTTTTAGCATACATTAAAACATATTTATACATGAATTTATAAATGAAAGATATATTCATATACAAAATAAAGCTAAATTAAGATGTAATATTAGGATAGTATAAATATGTATTAAAAACATATGAGATTACAAGTGTTAAAAAAAATTACATACAAAATAACAAGTGTAAATTGATTATGGCTTGTTAGTGACACTTGTAAGCCAATTGAACAAGTATAATTTATTTTCTTTTTATCTAAAACAAATTTAATAAAGCTCTATCCCTCACTGCTCATATTTTTCCCCTGATCTGTTTATTCTCAAAACAAATAAAGCAAGGCTTGTGACCTAAAACCATGAAACAAATTCAAAGAAAACTCAACATGTATCCAAACCTGGTGATCAATTTTTAGTTAATCAAGCTTCAGAATAACAATCACAAATAAAAAAAGAAAGATTGCAAGAACCTTAACTACTATTACAACTTGATCTGAAAACAAGAAGTTAAGAAGCAACATGATGCAAACTTCAACAAATCAGCAACAGCAGATTAAAATTCAAAATGCACAAGGAATTTCAACAGCAGCTAGATTTATTCAACGTGCGGAAAAATTCAATAACCCAGGAAAAACAAATTTCAGCTCCTATCTTCTGCTCTATCCGTGCTTTTATAAGGTGAGTAAACTACCATTCAAAGCTTCTGTATCTTGATCATTAAACATAAACCAGTGAAGTTTAGTATGTTAAGTTGCTTGCATGTATACGTAAACCTGAGATTGATACATGCATGTTTGAAAAAAAAAAGAATTTACTCTGTTTAAACTTAACACTGTGAGTAACTCTAAACTTCTGGTATATCTTAAAGTTCTATGTGATGATCTTTGAAAATGATGTGAACTATGCTGTGCATGTTGCTTTAAAATGATTATAGATATATATGCACTAATAATTATACAAGTTTGGAATCATGGAAATAAATCTCTGCAGCATGTTTAAAGTTAAAAAGATGAACATTCTCTATTTTTAAATAAACAGTTGAGTAACAATTTCTTAAAAAAAAAATTAAAGTGTGAATTTGTTTGCATGTTAATTTCTAGGATATGTTTGTATTGTATGTTTATATTTCAAGCTCATTTATTCTGTATATATATAGAAGGATATATGGATGTGTATATTCCTGTTACTTCTGTAACTTCTCTGCCTTAGTTTTTCAAACTAAGATTTCGAACATAATTCATGTTCCCTTGATTTAATTATTGTTAGGAATTAATCTATAAACAAAACTTGTTTGCTTCTTCCTAAATTATAGTCTAAAATTTTATTTAAGTTAAATCGAATTAGAAATATCTCTGGAAAACCATAACAAAAGTGCATGTGAAATAAAACCCAAAACTCAAACATTTTAATTGATAGATTCAGATATATATTGTGAATTCTTAATCTAAGACATGATTTTTAAGACCAAAATCATAATTTTTAATGATAAATTGAGGGTGCATTGTTGGTTTAACTATAAAGGGAATTTGAGTAGTTTTCTGGTGATCTAGTTGCTATGGAGGTCTGGGATCTTCAGTGATGGTGGAGGAGTGATCAGTGTTGAAGGCAAAAATGGTTAGAGGTGTTGAACTTCGTCGAGGAGGTTGCGGTGGTGATTCATCTCCTGTAACCCTAGTTTTAGCTAGGTAATTTGATTTGGTTGGCTCGACCTATAGAGGCGATCGAGTTCAACATGTTTTTGGGCAACGATGGCATGGTAGATGATGAGATTGTGGCCGAAGTTGCTGAGATACTGGTGATCAGATGGCCGTGGATGAGCCGATGACAGGTTTTGGGTGGGTATCATTTTGTTGTTTCCAGGATTTGAACTCGAATTCAAATTCGAGTGATGTGAAAGCAAGATGATGACCGGAATGGAGTGAGGAGTTGATCGCCGATGGAGGAAGATCGTCGACGTTGATCGGAATCAATCACGATTGGTGTGCAGGTGCACGGTGATCAGTGTAGATGCTATTGTTTTTTTTTTGATTCAGCAGAAGTTTGAACTCGAGTTTCTCTCGAGAATTTAGGTGCTTTGCTCGAAGCACTTTAGGTTGTGACTCGATGGGAAATTGGGTGGCTCGGGTTGGTATTTTGGACAGGTTTTAACTGAAACCTGTATTGATTGTTTTGAATTTTGTTTTGAGAAAACTGAAAAAAAAAAAAATTTAAGCAAGGTTTTAAATAAGTTTTAAACCTAGTTTATTAAATCTGGAATTTCAAGTTTAAGTTTGAATAAATTAATTCCAAGATTATTTGATTAATTAGGAAGGTAATTGAGATTAATTAATGGAATTAATTATAAGTTAATTAGTTAATGAGATTCATAGATTAATTAATTTATGATGATAATAAAAAGGTTAATTACTTAGCATAAGTAATTGGAGAATAGTTAATGTTTATAATTAATTTAAACTGGTGAATATGAGATGATAATTACTTATGAACTTAATTAAGTAAGTTATCTCATGTAAGTAATTAAGGGATAGTTAATTACGAATGGGTTTAATTAAGGTTTTATTAATGAATATGATTAATTAAAGGTAAGTCAATTATAGTTAATTGATTTATGAGAGTAATTTAAAATTTTATTTAATGAGAATGGTTAAGGCTAATTTATCAATGTGATAAATTAAGGTTTAATTAGTTAACAATTCAAGGTTATAAGTTAATGAATTATAGATTAATTAATTAATAATTAGAGGTTGATTAATTGAGGTTAATTAACCAATGAAATTACTTAAAAGAAGTAATTAAGGATAATTATTTGAGGGAAATAATTAAGTAGTGATTACTCGGTGTGAATAAAAGGATTTATTAATTAGATTTAGTAAGGGACTGATTTAATTGATATAAGTAATTAAAGGAAGTTAATTACTAATGTGATAAATCAAGGTTGATTAATTATTAAGTGTAATTAGAAGAATAATTGTTTGGTGAAGGTAATTAAAGGTTAATTACAGTAAATGGTTAGGAATAATTTATTTATTTAAGGGTTAATTACTTAAATGTAATTAAAGGATAAATAGAATGATATTGGAAGCCTTTGATTAATTGTTATTCCAAATATGTGGATTGTGATGTTATGTGATAAGATATGTTTGATGTAAATTGTGATGATGTGGTTACCTATTGATGACGAAGTATGTGACATCCTGTATTCAAAATTGAATTCTATTTCACTTGAATAATTTAAGTTAAGATGATATTGGTTTCGATGAGACCGGAGTTGGGTATTAGTAAATACACGAAACCACTTCGATTCTTTATAAATTTCTAGGTGAAATCAATAAGCCGGAATGGAATGATTCAAGTGAATTAGACTATTTAATATAAGTTTAGTTATTAGAAATTGGTGAGTGAAATAAATGATGTCGATAACAATTTGGGAAATTGTAATTGATATAAGGTACCCGGGTTATATATGAGTTATATGCTTTTGAAATTTATGTTAGATGGGTTTACTCACGCTGGTTTCCAGCCTGACCCGGGTGTTACTTTGATGTAATGCTCGGGTCAGACCGAGTATTACAGATTTTGAGGTAAGGACGTTCCGGAGCTCAGGAGGCGAGCAGGATGGCAGGGACGTATGGAGAGTTTTCACTGTGATATTGTAGTCTCTGGACATGATTGTTTTGTCCAGTATTTATGTATATGTGTAACTCTGATGTATTTAAATGTAAATTAACTGATATAGTTTTCTTTGTATAACTGCTATTTTATTTGATATTATATTTGATCCGCTGCGAATGTGAGGTTTCTGTGTCTTGTTTCTGTTTTCTTCTTCTTTCTCTTTTCTTCTTTTCTTAACTATTTGGAAATTTCGGGATCGAAATTTCCGGGTCGTTACATTGGTATCAGAGCAGAAGGTTAAGCGAGAACCTTGGCTCTGTTGGGATTACTCATTAAGGATAGGGTAAGTGGTACCCTAGAATGAGTTGAGTATATATATATGAAAGAGAGCGTACTTGTTATTTTCTTATATAAAGGTTTTTAAATGATTTCAAAATTAAATGAATCTTATATAAGAAATGGATTGTCTATTATATTAAGGAAATTGGTTGTAGTATTAATTAAATTAAAAGTAATAGTAAGAATTAAATTAAGAAGTAATAGAATGCAACCAAATTGAAATTGGAATTAAATAAATATAAGTTTGAAATGAATTCAAACTAAAATTTGATATCTTGAATTTGGAAAAGGTTTCAGGATAAGGATATTCAATTAATTTATGTAATTAATTAAACTTTATTTAATGAGATTAATTAATGGATAATAATTGGAAATGATAAATAAAGAGGGAGTTACTTAATGAAGTGGCTAGAGTCAAGTAATTTAAAGGACAATTACTAAATGAAGGTAATTAAGAAATAAGTTAATTACCAAATGTGATTAATTGGAATTAATTAATGGTGTAACTAATTTAAAGAAATAACAAATAATATTATTTAATGCATATGATTGAAATGGTCCTATTTCAAACAAGAGTTGTTTGAAAATTTAAAAAGGAATTTGTTTTATATTAAAAACCAAAGGTGGTTTAAAATTTTAAAGTATAACTTGGTATGTAAAAGAAATTAATACATATATATGTGGATATACATGATATCAAGGATAATTTGAAATAAACTCTAAATATTGAGTTTTAAATTTAGGACGAGATATGATACCCAAAGTGATAAGTTTTTGAACTTAATAAGTGGGAAGATTATTTATGAGAAGATTAAAATTTGAAAGGGAATTCAAATTTGAGTAAGGTTAAACGGGATTGATTGAGTTTAACTGGGGAAAGGTTAAATATGTTGGGATGTTCAACCTGATTTGTAAATTTTAAGATGAAATTAAGATTTAACTTGGGAAGTTAAATGGTTGGTTGTAATTGAGAGTTTGAGTGATCTCAAATTGGGATTGAGATCTAGAAATTTAAAATGAATGGATGTTTTAAAATAAATTAGATAATATCATCCTATTGTTGTTAAAAATCTTTAAGTTGTGAATTGGAATTGATTAAATGAATGAGAGATGGTTTAAATTTGAAATTTGAATTAGTCCAAATTGAATTTGATTTGAAGTAATTGGAAGTGTGATTGAAGATGTATGAGTATAAGATTCAAATGGAAAATTTGAATTGGATTCAATTTGAAATTAGTCCAAATTTATTGGAATAATTTGGAATTATAATTAATGTTGAATAGTTTTAAATTCAAATGGAATTTGAATTGAATTTGGGAGGAAATCATGAATAATTCAACTTGATTTGGAAATGGAGAATGAAATTGGGATTAATTCAAACGGGAGTTGAGATGAATTGAAATTGGAATTAGTTCATTTAAAATTTATTTGAATTAGTAAAATTTGAGATGAAGGTTGAATAAAGTTAAATTTGGAAAGAACTGCGGAATTCAACTTGAATTGGGGGTTGAATCAATTTCAATGGAAATTGAAGTTATTTAAATTGGAATTGGGTCAATTTAAAAGTAAAAGGGAATTTAAATTGAATTGATGAGAATGAAAATTGGGAAGTGAACAGTTTTGACTCTGGACTATTTTTAATATAAATTGTTTTAATATAAACCCATTTTTCCAAGCTATTTATTATATATACAACCCTTCTTTTAAAATCCAAACTATCTTATACTTGTTTTACAATTATTTTTGAAACTGTTTAATAATTTTCCAACTGTTTATAAACTAATTACTATATTTCAACTATTTTACAAAACTAATTACTATCTTACTATTATTTTGCAATTATTTAAATTTCTATAATTATTTTAACTATTTTCTACCTATTTTACACTTATTTTACAAATTAGTAATTATTTTCCAACTACTTATCTATTTTTAAATATTTCAAGCTATTTTCTAAATTAACTGGTCGAAGTTTAAACTGTTATTGGTTAAATATCCAATCGAGATAAAAAATAAAGGTGATAATCCAAATGGATTGAGGCAATTGTGAGTAAGAGAATGAAAATCAAAGTGAATATGAATAGAAATGAAATTAATTTGGTTGACAACCAATAAAGATAAATGCGTAGGGTGTACATTTGTTATTCTATTCGCATAATGATTTGATCCAGATTCGAGCACAGGATTTCGAGATAGTTATATCGATCCGAGTTGGAATTTTCCACTCGATTTTTAAAGGCGAACCTGGATATGGATTGTTGATTTGTTCTGGATATTCTCTATCATAGTTATGACTATACAAGGAGAATGACGGTTTCTGATCAAGAAACCAGATCTGAGTCCGCACTAGGAAGTCGGGTGGACGATACTAGTTCGGAAGTGAAATTGTGTGATCGAGTGAGCGATCAGATTGGTATGGCGTACGAATAATATGTGTACATCGTACTGATTTGAATAAAATTGATATTGAAAGGAGTAGTCAAATTTGAATATTTGATTTTGGATAAATGAAGTTATATATCTTGGTTATATAAAATGAAACTCCCCTTGTTGAATCTTTTGCCAAGAGAAAAGAGTTTTTGAAAATGTTTGAAGTATAAAAGGTGTTTTATACAAGTTTGAAATGATCCAAAGTTTTAAAGATTATATATATCTGTATATATATAACGGATCTTATGAGGATTTTGGAAAAAGGTTTTGGGAACCTATGGATTTGGAAAGGCTTTTGATTTTTGGGTAAAATCAATATTGAATTCGGAAAGCCTAGTTTGAGAATTATCGATTTTGGGATAATCGATTTTGTGTAAAGGAACTTTGTATGAGATCATACTTGGTGTATGATTTAAAGATACTATATATTTATAGTATAAAATGTTTTGATGATGGCTCTGAGGAAAAAGGAGCTTCCTTGAAATGAACTTCTCAGGAGTACCACTGGGTGGTGCTGCCTTGAGCCCCAAGGGGGGTTCTAAAGTTGATCCTGTGAGGAGTCCAGACAAAACTAGTTCCTGAGGATTATGAGTAGAGTATACCATAGCGAAAGTCGTGTGTGCCGCTGAGAGCCAACAGTTACATGGACTTTTGCTGCGACGACAACGTAACCCAGGATGTAACTGCGACCTATGGTATAACATAGCGAAAGTCGTGTGTGTCGCTGAGAGCCAACAGTCTGCGTTCGATTTCATATCGGCAGACTGCGACCTATGTAGGAGTGGAGGGGTTTCATTTCGACAGCGAAAATCAGAGGCCGCCGAGAGCCTGCAGTTACATGGACTTTTGCTGTGATGGCAATGTAACCCTGGAATGTAACTGCGATCTGTTGTGGGTTCCATGGCGTAGTCGAGAGGCCGCGGAGAGCATGCAGTTACATGGACTTTTGCTGCGATGGCAACGTAACCCTGTAATGTAACTGCGACCATGGATGGGGGTGATGATTTCCAAAGCATTCTAACCAAAGATATATCCTCTATTTTCAAAAAAAAAACTATTTTCTATATTTTCAATAAAAATTATTTTTCCAAGTATTTTCACTGGATGTTGAAAACGAGTCTGCTAAGTATTTATAGATTTTCAGTTGTACGCCTGATCAACGTATGACCGAATTTCCATGAGAACAAGGATGGACTGGTTGAAACATCGAGTTATAAAAGTATTTTTACAAAAATATTTTGGAAATATTATACAGATTTTAAAAGTGTTTTAAATTGATCAAATAATATTTTAACTGGTTTTAAAATATTTAATAAATTTTGGCTTCGTCCCTTTTCGAGGATGAAAAGATTCTAAGGGGGAAGGAATGTGATAACCCAAATTTTTGGGCATCTGTTAATTGGATAATTAACAGGAGTACAAAAGTTTTAAAATACAAATTTGTAATTTAAACAAATAAAATAAGTCTTAATTTGATATATATTTATAAAAATAAATAAATAGGTTTTTAAATAGGATCTGTATTTGAATTCAATTGAAAATGTCATAAGAGTAGATTGGGATTAAAAAATCTATAGTTGAAATGAATAAAATTTATTTTAATATAAATACATAAGGAAATGTATAAAATATGGATTTCTAGTATGTAAGAAGTGTAATAGTTAAATAAAAAAAATTTATCTATTCTTTTTTTAGGCATTATATATATATAATAAAATAATTCGAGAATTTTATAGGTATTTCAAGTATAAAACATTTAAACATATATAGATTTAAAAAAATTAGTAATTTAAGAAATAAAAGGAATTTAAACATAAGATTGATATATTTTTTTAGTATACATTAAAACATATTTATACATGAATTTATAAATGAAAGATATATTCATGTACAAAATAAAGCTAAATTAAGATGTAATATTAGGATAGTATAAATATGTATTAAAAACATATGAGATTACAAGTGTTAAATAAAAATTTACATACAAATTAACAAGTGTAAATTGATTATGGCATGTTAGTGACACTTGTAAGCCAATTGAACAAGTATAATTTATTTTCTTTTTATCTAAAACAAATTTAATTAAGCTCTATCCCTCACTGCTCATATCTTTCCCCTGATCTGTTTATTCTCAAAACAAAGAAAGCAAGGCTTGTGACCTAAAACCAGGAAACAAATTCAAAGAAAACTCAACATGTATCCAAACCTGGTGATCAATTTTTAGTTAATCAAGCTTCAGAATAACAATCACAAATAAAAAAAGAAAGATTGCAAGAACTTTAACTACTATTACAACCTGATCTGAAAACAAGAAGTTAAGAAGCAACATGATGCAAACTTCAACAAATCAGCAACAGCAGATTAAAATTCAAAATGCACAAGGAATTTCAACAGCAGCTAGATTTATTCAACGTGCGGAAAAATTCAATAACCCAGGAAAAACAAATTTCAGCTCCTATCTTCTGCTCTATCCTTGCTTTTATAAGGTGAGTAAACTACCATTCAAAGCTTCTGTATCTTGATCATTAAACATAAATCAGTGAAGTTTAGTATGTTAAGTTGCTTGCATGTATACGTAAACCTGAGATTGATAAATGCATGTTTGAAAAAAAAAAGAATTTACTCTGTTTAAACTTAACACTGTGAGTAACTCTAAACTTCTGGTATATCTTAAAGTTCTATGTGATGATCTTTGAAAATGATGTGAACTATGTTGTTGCATGTTGCTTTAAAATGATTATAAGTATAGATATATATATGCACTAATAATTATACAAGTTTGGAATCATGGAAATAAATCTCTGTAGCATGTTTAAAGTTAAAAAGATGAACATTCTCTATTTTAAATAAACAGTTGAGTAACAATTTCTTAAAAAAAAATTTAAGTAGGAATTTGTTTGCATGTTAATTTCTAGGATATGTTTGTATTGTATGTTTATATTTCAAGTTCATTTATTCTGTATATAGAAGGATATATGGATGTGTATATTCCTGTTACTTCTGTAACTTCTCTGCCTTAGTTTTTCGAACTAAGATTTCGAACATAATTCATGTTCCCTTGATTTAATTATTGTTAGGAATTAATCTATAAACAAAACTTGTTTGCTTCTTCCTAAATTATAGTCTAAAATTTTATTTAAGTTAAAACGAATTAGAAATATCTCTGGAAAACCATAACAACAGTGCATGTGAAATAACACCCAAAACTCAAACATTTTAATTGATAGATTCAGGTATATATTGTGAATTCTTAATCCAAGACATGATTTTGAAGAACAAAATCATAATTTTTAATGATAAATTGAGGGTGCATTGTTGGTTTAACTATAAAGGGAATTTGAGTAGTTTTCTGGTGATCTAGTTGCTATGGAGGTCTGGGATCTTCAGTGATGGTGGAGGAGTGATCAGTGTTGAAGGCAAAAATGGTTAGAGGTGTTGAACTTCGTCGAGGAGGCTACGGTGGTGATTTATCTCCTGTAACCCTAGTTTTAGCTAGGTAATTTGATTTGGTTGGCTCGACCTATAGAGGCGATCGAGTTCAACATGTTTTTGGGTAACGATGGCATGGTATATGATGAGACTGTGGCCGAAGTTGCAGAGATGCTGGTGATCAGATGGCCGTGGATGAGCCGATGACAGGTTTTGGGTGGGTATCGTTTTGTTGTTTCCAGGATTTGAACTCGAATTCAAATTCAAGTGATGTGAAAGCAAGATGATGACCGGAATGGAGTGAGGAGTTGATCGCCGATGGAGGAAGATCGTCGACGTTGATCGGAATCAATCACGATTGGTGTGCAGGTGCACGGTGATCAGTATAGACGCTATTGTTTTTTTTTGATTCAGCAGAAGTTTGAACTCGAGTTTCTCTCGAGAATTTAGGTGCTTTGCTCGAAGCACTTTAGGTTGTGACTCGATGGGAAATTGGGTGGCTCGGGTTGGTATTTTGGACAGGTTTTAATTGAAATCTGTATTGATTGTTTTGAATTTTGTTTTGAGAAAACTAAAAAAAATTAAATGTAAGCAAGGTTTTAAATAAGTTTTAAACCTAGTTTATTAAATCTGGAATTTCAAGTTTAAGTTTGAATAAATTAATTCCAAGATTATTTGATTAATTAGGAAGGTAATTGAGATTAATTAATGGAATTAATTATAAGTTAATTAGTTAATGAGATTCATAGATTAATTAATTTATGATGATAATAAAAAGGTTAATTACTTAGCATAAGTAATTGGAGAATAGTTAATGTTTATAATTAATTTAAACTGGTGAATATGAGATGATAATTACTTATGAACTTAATTAAGTAAGTTATCTCATGTAAGTAATTAAGGGATAGTTAATTACGAATGGGTTTAATTAAGGTTTTATTAATGAATATGATTAATTAAAGGTAAGTCAATTATAGTTAATTGATTTATGAGAGTAATTTAAAATTTTATTTAATGAGAATGGTTAAGGCTAATTTATCAATGTGATAAATTAAGGTTTAATTAGTTAATAATTCAAGGTTATAAGTTAATGAATTATAGATTAATTAATTAATAATTAGAGGTTGATTAATTGAGGTTAATTAACCAATGAAATTACTTAAAAGAAGTAATTAAGGATAATTACTTGAGGGAAATAATTAAGTAGTGATTACTCAGTGTGAATAAAAGGATTTATTAATTAGATTTAGTAAGGAATTGATTTAATTGATATAAGTAATTAAAGGAAGTTAATTACTAATGTGATAAATCATGGTTGATTAATTATTAAGTGCAATTAGAAGAATAATTGTTTGGTGAAGGTAATTAAAGATTAATTACAGTGAATGGCTAGGAATAATTGATTTATTTAAGGGTTAATTACTTAAATGTAATTAAAGGATAAATAGAATGATATTGGAAGCCTTTGATTAATAGTTATTCCAAATATGTGGATTGTGATGTTATGTGATAAGATATGTTTGATGTAAATTGTGATGATGGGGTTACCTATTGATGACGAAGTATGTGACATCCTGTAGTCAAAATTGAATTGCATTTCACTTGAATAATTTAAGTTAAGATGATATCGGTTTCGATGAGACCGGAGTCGGGTATTAGTAAATACACGAAACCACTTCGATTCTTTATAAATTTCTAGGTGAAATCAATAAGCCGGAATGGAATGATTCAAGTGAATTAGACTATTTAATATAAGTTTAGTTATTAGAAATTGGTGTGTGAAATAAATGATGTCGATAACAATTTGGGAAATTGTAATTGATATAAGTTACCCGGGTTATATATGAGTTATATGCTTTTGAAATTTATGTTAGATGGGTTTACTCACGCTGGTTTCCAGCCTGACCCGGGTGTTACTTTGATGTTATGCTTGGGTCAGACCGAGTACTAAAGATTTTCAGGTAAGGACGTTCCGAAGCTCAGGAGGCGAGCAGGATGGCAGGGACATATGGAGAGTTTTCACTGTGATATTGTAGTCTCTGGACATGATTGTTTTGTCCAGTATTTATGTATATGTGTAACTCTGATGTATTTAAATGTAAATTAACTGATTTAGTTTTCTTTGTATAACCGCTATTTTATTTGATATTATATTTGATCCGCTGCGAATGTGAGGTTTCTGTGTCTTGTTTCTGTTTTCTTCTTCTTTCTCTTTTCTTCTTTCCTTAACTATTTGGAAATTTCGGGATCGAAATTTCTGGGTCATTACAACCACCCAAAATGAGTTTAGGGCCAATCAATATTGATTGACCAATTTATGTTATGAACATTAGTTTCGTTAACTTAAAATACCAAGTTAGTTTTACACACACACACACACACACACACACAATTCATTAAGTGTTTTTGAATACCTATTATTTTGCATTGAGATACAATTGTTGTTTCAAGAAACACTAACTTCATAATGAAGGAATATCTTTTAGGAATTATTGGAAGTAAAATTGATTTCGATACAATTAAAAGATAAAACAAATTACAAAGGTTAAAATGAAATTGACCAAGCCAAAACGACCACAACTAATTATAACGTCTAAAAAGAAACCTTGTACATAAAAGAGAAACTATGATTTTCTTATCAATATTAAGAAAAGAATTTCCTCAATTATTAATGATCCATTAAGAGTATTGACTCTACCGAATGATATGATAAGCATAGTCGGAATAGATTCCAAATACATCATCAAAACATGATTTTGATAATTGTACCTGAAGGGATAGGATCCACTGGCGCAAAAATGTTCCGGGAAGAAAACCAATGCAATGGGAATACAGTAAGCTATGTGGATAAAATAACACCGTAAATTTCAATTATTGAAATTAACGTAATAGATACGCCATTCAATGTACCTAAATTAGTTTGGATTTCACTCACAAAATTATCTCTCGATTTGACTCTAAGTTTTGGTATATGTATATTAAAATAGAAATTTTAAATAATGATTTGGAATATTCTATTTGCTCTTAACAACTAAAGTATCTTGAAGTCAATGGATGCGAATACGAATTTATGGGTTATTGGATAGGATCCAAAAACTGATACAAAAGTATTATACAACAAGTATCAGAGTTAAGAATATATTTTGATAGAAAAATCAAATAGTTTATATTTCAGTCAAAATACAAAGGAAGCATGTGTAAGAAAGAACAATAATCACACTAGAAACTTTCTAAAAATACAAGTAAACAATAAAATTGATTGTTGATGATGTACCGATGTTAATATAATTATAGTTTATTATTTAAATCTTCATATTGGATTTGAAAGAACATTTTTTATAATCGGTATAAAAGGATGTTGGGAACGTCTCAAAATGATACATAAACATCAAATTAAATGTTTAATATGGAACATATAAAATGGATTCCATAAGCATTGGTAATAAGAATTACCATACATTTGTGTTGTTTACAGTACCACATTCACTTATGTATTTGATACATAAAGCAAATATCAAACGTTAATTAAGAATACCGAATGATAATTTAGAGTGTTCTTGAGTATTTACAAAATACTAGAGAATTATTTATAAAAACAACGAATTCTTTATGAAGGAGTGCACAAACTCGAACTTCTTAAGTGATATCGAGTAAAGTATGTCAATCCTAGATTCAAGTTTAATCTTAAGATAAGATCTTTAAGTTGGAATGATGCAATAAATAAGTAATGGATGATTTAATCTAATGCTATGTATATTGTCTTGAATAATGCTGCAATATAAGAAGTATAAATAAATGCATAAATTTATAACTAAGTTGGGATGATTATAAATGTAGAGTTTCTTATAACATTGTTATATGATACAACACTACAATATGATTCACAAAAGATCAAAAAGTTTAATAGAAGTCGAGAACATATGCTGAAGGGTTCCATATGCTCAAGGCAATTTATCAGTATCATAGAGAGTTAGAGGTATGCCCTTGGGATAATTATGTAATTTGTTACATATATACTTTGCAACCAGTGTTATTCAAAATAAAGGTATTTGGTTTCTATTATATACTTTGCTATATAGTTATAAGATTATCTATGTAACTAATTTAAAGTAAACAAGAAAATCCTTTAATGAAATATTATGTGATTATAGTTTCAAATAGTTGCACTCATAAGTAATTAATCGCAATATAAAATAATATTTCATTTTAAATATTACTGTTCAAGATATTTCGAGAAAGGATATCGATAAATTAATTGAGACTATATTAGGTAATGCTTTCCAAATATCGATCAGTATTACTCATGACTTCTAGAGGGCATCGGTGGGTTACATATGTATAGTTATTGGATAACTATGGAATGACTCAACCGAGAGTTTCTTGTTGGTCAATAATGACTAGGATCAAATAGGAAATCTCAAAGTGCTGGTACTGCATAGTTCCCCTGACATGAGAATAATATGGAACTTTAATGTGGATCTCCACCTTGATTATAGTCAAATCATAGCATGCTGATCTATCAAGCAATTATAGTTAGATCTTTGTTAAAGCATTGGAAACAAAACACTATTTAATAGAGAATTTGTGTCCTCGGTCATAAGAGGTTAGTATCACAAACAATTATATCAGTTCAAAGTTAAAGTCTCTGGCTAGAATAGTACACTTGATAATAATTGTTGTTATTGAACCAAGTCTTTATGTATTAACTAATCAAGTTGAATATGGACGATTTTGGAATTTTGACCAAAACCAAATTCCATAAGTCCTAAAGTGATATAGTATTGACAAAGAGATTAGTGTAAAAAATATTACGAGAAGCACTACTCAAAATGGTAAAATTGGATTTTACCAAAATGTTGTCTAAGTGAGAAGTTCGGCCAAACTGCCACACCACTATCAAAGAAGACGTGTGAACATTAATATTTGAATTGTTCGATATTAATCGCTGAATGAATCTACCACTATAGCCACGAAATAGTAGTGATGAATACTCCAAAATACCACATGATTTGGTTAATTTATAATTGTTCTAAATCAATTAATATTTATGAAATATTAATCATTAAATTTTATTTGATTTTTGGATGATATTAATATTTAGTAAAGTGTGTATGTAAAAGTTGTATATGTATGTTTCCATATACGATACTAATAAAGTATTTAAATTTGATTTAAATTGATTAATTACTAAATGTGTTTGGAAATTTTTGAAGGCCCATTAAGGCTCTAGCATGGACATCCACATGGAACAAAAGGGGGAGAGTTTGAATGTTCCAAGTTGTTTAAAATTGTATTAAATGATTGAGTAAAGGAAGGAGAAAAGTCCTCCACCTTTTCCTCTTATTATATGCCTACTTAAATACAATTAATTACCATTGTTTCTCTCCTTCCACTTCTACATTTTCATCTAAAAATAACATGGCAAGAGAGGGCTTAATTTTTTTTTGAAATGGTATTAAATGAACGAGTTAAAGGAAAGGGAAAAGCCCACCATCTTTTCCTATTCTTAAAGGCTACTTAAATACATGAATTGTCGTTGTTTTGGTGTTCACTCTTGTTAATTCAAGCAAAATTTCCATGGCTCTAGGACCATAAATACCCCAAAAACCAAATGAAAATAAAATAAAATTATACAAGGTATTGTTCATCTTAAGATCGTAGAAAAATCAGGATGCTGATTCAATTAAATTTAAGAGTTATACAATCATTCAAGGTGTGATTCTTACGCTACTTCATAAGGCGATTATCCAGTCTCATTTTGATTGTTTACAATGAATTTATATATGCCCGTGTTGTCTAATATATTATTTGCTATTGTTTTAGAAACTAATGTTTAAAAGCAAAAAAAAACCATTCACAACAACATTACATTGAAATTGTTTTTTCTAACATCCCCCACTTCGAGGTCTAAAACTAACATCTACGGATGTTGTATTCATCCATAGTTATTAATCCTTAGCGATCAAATACGGTAGTGTTAGATACATTGATATAACAGAAACACATGCATATAGAAAAAAATTTAAAATTAATAAACAACTTTTACATTCCATTTCAAATTCATTACATAATCCCAATATAAGTACCACATTCAAAGAAAATATAATTATTACAACATATGCCAAGAGCGACACATGAAGATACCCCTTGGGTGATCGGAGTATATAACTAAGCAATTAAACAACTTATCCTGTACAACCAAACACAGCGGAATCAAAATAAAAAAGAACTCTAAATAGCTGTCATGCCTTCGCACGTCTTTGAAAGCTTATTCGTCTAAAGAGGTACCTGAAAACCTCAACTGTCAAACCACAATCAATTGAGCAACTGAGAGTTTAAGGGGAAAACATAAACTTCGAGTCAGACATAAATGATATATAAATAATAATCAACCATCACAAACCATTTAGATATCTAGTGAGACCACGCCGCTTAGCAGAACGGGTTTTCACCTCACTAGTCCCTTATCCAAAACTTTATAAAAACCATATGCTATGCTCCTGCATATACATTGGTTAAAACATAAGAATTCAAATTATTATGATGATATGAAAAAAAGTAAATTAATTCTGATCCCTATTCATTTTTGACTATCTATTTCATTTATAGTTTTAGGGGTCACTGTTAACCTAAAAGTTTAAATGGGCTGACTAATAATCTATTTAATACTTATGGACTCCCCCTCTAGTCTTATATTTACTAAGAACCTATTGGCCCTTACCAATAACTTTATGATTTCATAGGTTCTCCCTAAACATATTGGCATCCCCAATAACTTCCATCTTATCCTAGTTTTCCTTGACTAGGAACCTATTGACACCAGGCAATAACTTAATACGGATATAGTTTTCATGGGTTCACTACAAATTTTTAGCCCCTGCCAATAACTCTTTCTAATATAGTTTTCATGATTTTACTATGAACCTGTCTATTTGACAACTTCGCTATTTAGGCATCCTATATTCTAGTCTATCTGACCTCCTGAACCAAATTCTACTCATTCAGGAGTTAATTCAATTTATATTCACTATTAGGTCAACCTATCTAGTTATTCAGCTCTTTCCCCTAAGGTGCAGTTATGAGTCCATTATAATGTGAATATATATACTAGAAGAAGCAAACAATTTAACACAATAATACCAACACCTATGGTTTAATATCCATGAAATCCGTTTCATATAAAATATGGTTAATCTCTTTTACCTATTATTTTATCAAGGAAAGTTTCTTCAGGAACTCCATTTCAAAAGCATTCAAAATCTCTTTTATAATGCCAAGGGTTTTACCTTTAAAAATTGAGATTGGGTTCTTTGTTTTGAAAACTAAGGCTTTTGAAACCATGGAAAATTCCTTTCGAAAGCATTCAAATCTTCTTTTCAAAACACTAGGCACCTGCCTTTCGAAACACTTTAAAATCTTTCTTTCGAAACCTTTCGAACGTATTAAAGTATTACCATTCAATTATAGAAGCATATCTTCGAAACAATTTGAAAGTTCCCCTTTCGAAACCAATGAAAGTACCTCTTTCAAAAACATTGGTTTTGTCTTTAAAAATATCTTTTGGGTCAAAGTGAATATATATGAAATTACCCCTTTTGAAACCATTGAAAGTACCACTTTCAAAAAAATTGGGTTTATCTTTAAAAATATCTTTTGGATTAAAGTGAAAATATACGAAAGTACCCTTTTCAAAACCTTTAATCTTCATATAAAATTATTGGAGATAATTTGTGGCTTCGGAACCATCCTTTCAAATGCTTAAAACATTTAAGTAAAACATATAAAGGATAGCTTCGATACCCGTTTTGAAGCCATTGCCTTCGAAACCCTTGAATCTTTTTGAAAGCATTAGGAAGTGGCTTAGTGCAGATTTAAAACAAAAATACCTTTTGAATTGGTTGATGACTTTAATCCATTCGAAAGGCATGGGAATGGCAAAAGGGGTTTGACTTGGTCGAAAATACCATTTTCCAAAGCATTTTTAGAAACTAAGTAGCTCATTCAGGAGCTACAATTTAAACAAGTGGCGGCAACCCCTTTCGAAAGAAATTTAAAAAGACCCATCGAATGGATATGTTCCGACTCCTCCAAAAGCATTTAGTAAAACAGGGAAGCATATTTCTTAGAGAAATAAAACAAAGGCTTCGACTCAATCGAAGGCTATGTTTCGACACCATGCCATCCGCCCTTCTCCAATCCACTACATACCTACATTGTGATTCCTTATGTATTGGTTTTCGCTTTGTTGGTTTCGAACTGATAGGTTTCAACTTAGTTGAAGGCAGAAGCATAAGGTCGAAAGGTTGCTTCTAAAAGAGGCGAAACCCACTTTTCTAGGTAACGAATGATTTAATGCCATTTAAAGTGAATACTTAATGACTAACGTGCCTATTTGTAAACATTTGATTGGTTGCCATAAATTTTCAAATTCTTTACAAAAATAACTGCCGCATAATTTCAGATCTAAATGAAAATTAATTTTCACAGTTAAGCCCTTCCATTAGGCAAAATAATTAAAACAAATAAATCTTTCTTCTAAAATAATTTAATTTCCATAGTAAATTACTTAGGAAAAATCCCCAAAATTTACAGAAATTCACTTTTAATTTGTTATCTAATATATAAAAATTTCAGACCCACGTTCTTCATACAATAACCGAAAATAATATCTAAACCAAATTATTCATATTTTCCATCGAAAATTCATAATAAATTTCCCGCAGCTTGGAAAGTTATAAAAATTAAAAATCATCCCCAAATCATATTTTACATAACATATAATTTTCACATGGCATTCGAGATTAAATTTAAATGATTTTACCCTTAAAACCGTGTATAAACAATATTAAACAATCTTGTTTGAATCAAACATGTTATAAAATCCAAGCATATCATCATCGAAAATCATCATAATTGTAACGACCCAGAAATTTTGACAGTTTTATAATGTAATTAACTGAAATTTTTCTTGAAATTAAATGAATATAATTTTGCAATGAAAATTTGATATTTGAAATACGTCTATTTAGATATAGCAAATGTTAAATTTTCATCAGAAAATATGGAAGTTTATTCTATTATGTAAATTTCAATTTCAAATTAAATCTGTTAAAATTGATGTAAATAAAATGTTTTTCGAAACTTTAATATTTTTATACAATAAAAGTGTGAACAGTTTTCTGTGTGAGATGTCATATTTCGTTTCGTCAAATTTGGACTGCTATTGCTCCATTTATCTTATTTCTGACATTTTAGCAGCATTTTGGTAGCAAAATATCGACTTTTGATAGGATGATCGTATCACTCATATCTATGTATCGCTTTGTTCGTATCGTCATGCTGATCTCCATAATGTATTTATTTGTGTGTTTCGGTGTCTGGTACACGGTGAAATCAACGAAACAATTTCACCTATCGGTTCCGTATTTAGGCTTTTGGGTTTCTGTGTCTCTTCAATTGTCCTCCATGAAATCTAAAAGAAATCAACTATTAATACTCATAGCAATTCATGTATTTGGCTCTTGCTTTTCCCGAATCATACTATTCCACTACTCACTACTTTATACATAATGGTTTTTTTTCTCTATATTCTGTTTCAATCTGTCTATTGCTCTAGGTAATAAAAGTATATCTCCTCCTCTATATCTGTTGAAACCATCTGCATGTCCTCTGGTAATCCTCTCCTCTCCTCTTCCTTTGTCTGTTCCATCATAATAATAAAAAAAACAAGAAAGAATTTTTTTTTGTATATATATTAGTCGCCTGCTTCGCTTCCTGGCTGCCTTCACCCACAACATCATCCACCATGATGCATCCCCTTCCATGCTCCATCCCCTCACACAAAGCCTGCACACCAGCATCGTCGAACCTACGTCGCAAACCGTTCCCGAGCCACATCCTACCCCTACTGTTCGACCTCGTCCCCTGTAGCTTGAATCCGACCAACTCCATTCCACCAATAACACTAACGCTCGCCCACACAAGCAACTGATGTCAGTCGTAGCTCACCCTCCACACATTCATCCGCCAACGCATTGGCCTCGCCTTCCACTCCTCCCCTTCGCCTTCGATCAGCAACCGCCTTATCCCCTGGCCTTGCCAAGATCCATCACAGCTGAGCCTTCTCACTTCCACTCTCTGATAAGTGCAGCCCACTATGCAACCTCTCCTTTTTGCCATGGATCCAAAACCTTCGTCCTTCCTCTCAGCAGGAAACCAAACCCTCACTTGCCTTCACTGACTACTCCATTGACCACCTTCCACCAACCCGAGTTCATCATTCCAAACCTAAGCCCATGGAAACCTTCAACATTAACTTTTTGTTAAAAGAAATCAGTTAGGTAAGTTTTATAAATATGTTTTCAAATTATCTGCATATTAGTTTATATAATCTTGTCGTCACGGTTAGCTTATATATATAAATATATTTACGTATACTTTTACCGGTATATATATAGTTTCTGTATACACTTTTACATGTTTATATACATAAAGTTAATTTGTATATATACTTTTACCTGCACGTGCTTATCAATTTATCCTTTATATATATAATGCTGTATGTATATTAGTTATATAAGAATAAAACCTATTGTGACACATAAGTTTATATATAATTGTATGTATATATAAATTCTGCATGTTATATCTATTAATCTTTGCTTACTGATTTTTTTATTTACAGATATATTGATTTCAATATAAACAAATGTGGGTTCTAATGAATATTTATCTTAGATATTGTTTTAAAATGTAATATAGATATACATACATACATACATACATATATATATATATTGATTTTTTAGCTTGCATGCATATATATTGTTGCATATACATAATCTGGGTATATGTTGGTTTGTAGCTTACATATATACATATTGTTGCATATATATTTAGTTGCATATTTTATACAAGATCTGTATATATTAGCTTGAATATACATACATTTTGGTGTATTTATATATTGTGTCCGTGTATTTATATTAACCTGCATAGTCCATTTAGTTGTTATCATATATTCTTTTAAAAAACTCAACCTAGAGCCTTGATGAAATCGAAGGGATAGGAGGAGCCCCCAACCTGCCTGGTCCAACCACAGATAGGAGGGAGGTTAGTCAGCCCAGCACAGAGATTTGATGCCCCCAACCATCTTTATAGCATTAACGGGGACCCACCTCCGTGCCTTGAAATTGGGAGTAGGGCAGACGGGAATCGAACCTGCGACCTGCTTACCAGGAAGCAAGTACCTTACCACTACGCCACTACTTGCGGACAATTGTTATCATATATTGGGTCTGCACATATATATTAGTCTGCAAATCATATATTTTTCAATATATGTTATGATTTTAAATTAAAATATTTTATATAGATTTGTTACTTAAATACGTATTTTTAAATTGAGTGTTGGTTTAAGATAATACGCATTTTTATTCAGTTATATCAAACCGATTCTGATTTGTTCTCATCGATTCCTATTTATCAGCTTTATCCATCAAATCCACGTCCAGCTTGCTATGCTTTGATATTTGTCGATGGATTGGTCGGTTTTCGGGTTCGTAATTCAATTTGTCGCTTACCGTGTTGTCTAATCTCTCTAGCCTCGGAAGGTAAGCAATCACTCACGTTTAACATTCTTACAGTTAGTAAATTTGATTTCACTTGAAACGAAAATTGAAATATGTTGTTAAATTTGAATTGCTAGTTATTTAATTGTTAAATATGATACGCTATTATCTGCAATTGTTCACCTGTGATGTATGACACCATATCCTGTTGTGTATATTTTATTTAATTTGTTGCTGATGATATATGCATGTCATTGATATGTTATATTATTATCATATTTGTTCACATTCTATAAGTTCCCTGTTAGTTTAGAAATCCCTATGAGTTGAAATGATACATAACAAAACGATATTATAGATTAGGGGAAGATCGTTATGGGTTGAAATGATAAACCCATGCGATTTTCAACGATTTTGAATTTTGGGATTGCGGGTTGAAATGATATATACCTGTGAATATTTAATTTGCGGATTGAAATGACAAATATCCGTATCACTTGACCATAGGATAGAAAATTATATACGGACACCGTTGGTCTATATTTGAAAAATGATTTTCAAAGTTTGAAAGGAAACAAATAGGTTTTATTGAATATTGACTTTTTAAAATATAATATGTAAATGCTATTTTTTTGGTATAAAATTTAGATATTAAAAAAATATGTTTCGTGAAATTTTAATTTATAAGTTTTTTTGAAATTATATTTTTTTTAAAAATTCTTTTAATTATATTATTTTAAAAATATATAAAATAAGATTAAATACAAAATTAATTTAATAATAAGATTTAATTAAGTAAAAAATTAATTTAATTAGTATATAATATGTTTAAGTGTTTATTTAAATTTGTATTAATATTTAAAATAGATTTTTATAACTTTAATAATAAAGGGTGGAAAGACAAATCAATGTTGACTTGGAATTTAAATTGGTAGATAACTGAATTTAAATAAGAATTTATTTGAACTTATGATTTTGAGATTTGAAAGGTATGATTTATAACTAGATTTTATGAAAGAGTGATTAAGTGAATATTTTCAAATTTGAATAAAATTAAAGTGAAATATTGAAAAATAAATAAAACTTATATTGAAATTTTTTGAATATTTAAAATTTGGACCTTATTGGAATTGAAGTGATTGTTCAAACCTGGATTTGAAATCGAGATAAATTGAAATGGTTTGTTTAGAATTTGAATTGATCTTTGACCTTTAAATTTAAATGGTTAAACTGGAATTGATTTAAATTGAATTTTTGAAATTTAAGTTGATTTGAATCGATTTGCGAAATTGGTGGAAACTAATTTTACTATATAAATTATTTCAATATATAAACTATTCTAATTTATAACTATTTTAATATACATACTATTTTCAACATCTAAACTATTTAAGTTGGAAGTGTTATGATTTCCAAAAGTATTATGATTTTGTAAGTGTTACAATTTTAAAAGTATTACGATTCTGGAAATGAATATTATTTAAAGTGAATAATGATATCGAATTGATATGGTTTTGAAATGAATATGATATTTTGATATCAAGTATGAACTATATGAATTGAAATGACCATGGTGTGAAATAAGCGGTCGATTGTTAAAGAGACCAGGATCGAATATTATCATACTCTCTGCCAATACCGAAAACCACTTTAGCAACTATGTACGTACTGGAGATTCCAGAACGAAGTAGGATGGTTTGGCGATGATTATATATGGTATTCACATAGCCCTGACTCTGGTGAGTCAGCTTGATGTGGCTAAACAGGAGCTATACCGGGCCAAATGGGGTCATTCCCCAATCGGACGCATTTCTTCGATACCATTCTATTGCTTTTTTGATTTGCTTGGTCGCACCTTTGATTTGGGAATGTGTCACAAGGTGGGCGGTAGTAGCTGCCATGCATTACCACCAGTCCGGGAGTGCAAATGGTATATCTACCTTGGCATTGGCTCGAGTGCCTTGTCGCATGCCCTATCGTGCCTTCTACGAGTTTGTTTTGTACCGTACCTATGTGGTGTCCTCTATGTAGACCACCGGTTTGGTGGAGCGTACGACATTGTACAGACTATATGAATATATAAAATGTGTTAAGGGGGATATAGGTACGCCTTAACGCTATTTTAATAGTTTACTTTACTATAGACATATTATAATAGCGTATATTACTACATAGGAGATAGTTCAACGGATCCTTAGAGGATGAAAATCCCAAACATCCTTTAGGTTACTTGTATTTCAGTTGACATTTCACTTGAGTTAAATTTATTAATATAAGAATGTTAATCCTGACTCAAATGTTTTTTGTTTTGCTTTATGCTCAGGTCAGACTGAGTGTGACAACATTTGCGACTGACCTTTGGGGATTGCAGCTTTTCTCGGAGATCTGTCTTATCTATTCAGCTTTTCTAGTTCTTTTGTTTAGATTTGTCATCTGTTTGTATTCAAGACTACATTGTATTTGAGATATTATGTTGTATTTTATGTCAAACTCCGATGTTTATATAGTAGCTTCATGAACTACTATTTATCTATTCCACTGCTTATTGTTATATTACTCCGTTTCTGTGATTGCTTTATTTATTATATATGCTGAGTTTTGCCAAATATAAATTAACAATCTGTTGTTTTGAGCAATTCAAGTCTGACATGTGCAGATGCAAATAGTTTGAAATAGCGGGTTGTTGTAGATGGTATCAAAGCTCTGGTTTAGGCAAAACATAGCATATGGAGTAAAAATATTAGTTACAGAATCGCCTTCGTTCGAGCTTAAATTTCTTCCTCTTGGATTCGGAATTCCTTTGAATTTTGGTGTGACAACCTGGAATTTTGGACATTTGAAATTGAAATATTTAATTAATTTTAAATATTTAAAAGGTTAATTTTAATCTTAAATTTCAAATGTCTCCATTGATTGGATAATTAAATTTTTTGAATTAAATAATTAGGAATTAGGTAAAATAGTGAATCTTGGATTTTAAGCTTGTTAAAAATATTTCAACGGCTTCTAAAAACTATATGGAGAATACGAAAGGTAATAAAAAATTTAAAATTTAACTGGAGGCGATTTGTTCAGTTTTAAAACTATCGTTTAAATTGGCATTTGAAATAGCCTTCCGGGGCACAGTCTCGGAATTCGATGAAACCAGTTCAATTGGGTCCGTAATATTATATTATTATCGAATTTCATATTTCGAAGCGTTTGGAGTTATCGTTTGGCCGTACAGTATATAAACGCGCTGAAATCTATATCAAAAATTCAATATATAAACTGGGTCCAAAAAGCTATCTTCTCCATATAATCGAGTTAGGCATCGAAACATTTTCCATTGTGTTCGAAATAGGGGTATAACATTGTGAACGCCTAGCGGAATGACTCGATAGGTTGTCAAGATTTTAAGTTGCGAATTCAAGACGGTTTGAATTTAAAATTTAAATTTGTTGACAGGTCAAATTCTTTCCACATCTGAACTTTTTCCTTTCCACTTCAGTTCACTGCAGCAAGTAAGTTCAAACAGGCAACATTTCTTTCACGTCTTCTTCCTCTCTGTTCAATATCAAGTCAAGAAGTAAAACGTCTCATTCCCATCTCAAACACGCAACTGTTCACTAACACGCTACCCTCCCATCATTCTTTCTTCTATTAAACACTTCTCCCCTTGTTTAAATTTTCATTCCACGAGATCATGTATTCAATCTCCAGAGCAAAATCCAGAGATCTCCCATCTTCTTCAAAATTCAAACCCTTCAAAAAAATAAAAAATAAAATAGAAATATATGCGTATAAATCGAAGTTGATTCGATTCATTCGTAAGGCCACGACTAGAGTTGGGCGATTCTTTCACAAGTTCGTCATGTGGCGTCGAGATCGAGGCAGCGATGTTACGTGAGTCTTCTCAGGCCTGGACAGTGGCAGGAAGCGGCTGCGGGATTGGCAATGCGAGGTGGGGTTGTTTGGAATGCGTGTGGCTCGTGAGGGTCAATGCGATGGAGGGGAGGCTTGCGAGGTAGGTCACGATGGCGGGGGCGAAGTGGATACTCGGCAGTCGAGATAGCTTTAGGGCAAGCTGCGGTAAGGTATAGATCAGAGTTATTTTCTTTCATTTAATACACACACACACACACACTCAAAAAATACAGAAAATAGAAAATAATAAAAGAAAAAAGTAAGGTATAGAAAATAGTTTATCATTTTCAATTTAAAGATTTATAAATATATGTATATATATGCAGTAAAGTAAAACCATTTCTATGTTTATCTATAATATATATATATATATATATATATAGGTTAGAAAAATTGTAAACTAACAGTAAAAACAGTAGGTATATATATGTATACAGTTTGTTTATTTTAAATGTAATAATATATATATATATATATATATATATATATATATATATATACAGTAAAAGCAGAAGATTATTTTGAATATATACAGCATATAGATGAACATGTAAAGTTAGATTTTTAAAACCTATATAGTTTATTTTGAAAATAAATAAATATACATACACATTTTTTTATTTACTAGCATATTTTAAAATAATTTATTTAAGTGATTAACTTGTTAAAAACTTATTTAATTATTTTAGTTACTAAAGGATTTTTAAAAGGAAATTATTAATTAAATTAAAGTGTTAATTAATTAAATTTATTGAAATAGAAATTGATTGTCCAGTTATTTCAAATATTAATAAACAATAAAATGTTTATTCAAGGTCTGAAATCGTGGAGAAAACAAGCCGGTTGGATTGGATTTGCAAACTAAAGGGCAAAGGTCAGTTAATCTCACTCATTTGGATTACTGTCAATTTAAATCGTTAAAATTTAAATTATTGGTTGATTGCTTGAATTAATGATTTATTATCAGTCTGGATGCGGTATGTTATATCTGGTAGTATATATATTGGAGTGGTTGATATTCGCGCATTATATAGCGGATGACCCTTTATACCGCGATATCTCCCTCGAAGTGGGATTGGTATTATTATATTATGCTAACATCTGTGGATGCAGTGAAACAGATTGGAGGGATCCAACTAGATTCATCAAAATATTGAAATTATTTTCATAATTTGTGATATGTGTTATTGATATCATGTGATAGATTGTATTGGAAATTTAAGTTATACGATGTTATGGTTTGCATGAATATATTTTGGTATTTTAAAATATAGAAATATAATGAATTGGGCTATTAATGGAAATGAAAGAGAATTTTTGTAATAAACAATGAAATTGATGTTTCAGATTTAAATAAGGATTTTAAATCATAATAAATGGTGAATTGGTGTGAATGGATTTTGGAATTGATTTAGGATAAATCGAGAGATAAATTTTAAAGGGAACTTAACTTAGGAAATTGTTTGAAATCGATTAAGTGTTTTGGAAACTGGAATTTAAAAGAAGATGAGTAATGGAAATTTGCAAACTGGGTTTATAAATGAAGTGGAATATTTATCACTGGATAAATTTAAAAGTATAGATTCAAGGTGTGAAATTATAAGAAAAAGGCAATTCGTTTTAAAAATAAAAAGGTGATTTTATTTTTAAAAGTTGGAAGGTGTATTTCCTGAAAATGCTAAGTATATTTTTCAAAAGAATATTTCTAAGTATAACTTTTAGGTTTTAAAATTTGTTTTTAAAAGAATGTTTTAGGGAAATTTATTATTTTTAATTCTTTTAGAATTTTAAAGTGAGTATTATTCAAAATAATTTAGTAGTAATTATTTTAAAGGTTAAATTAGTATTACGTTTTTAAATGAAATTTTCTAATATTTATACTTTATATAAGAAGTATACTTTGAAAATAGTTTGTGGCTTAAATTTTCCTTGGAGAATTATTATAGAATTTCATTACTATTATTTTGAGTGAAGTGATTTAAGTAGTTCTATTTTTAAATGTTTTAAGTATATATTTTTGGGTAAAGTGATTTAAATTATTAAAATCCATTTTTTATAAATCAGTGGAAACAAAATAAATGGGTTAAATTCATTGTTTATTTGATAGTTAAATAACCGACTATCAAATTTGGACCCAAATATAACTTTGGAAATATTAAGGAAGATGTATAACAATTATATGGTACATTTACCGTTCGAGGTGCTATATTGTACGTATAAACTCATTCGTTCTTCTAGGACGTTTATAAGGAAATCCGTCCACTAACGGTTAGGAGGTGATCTCCTATCTTATTTTTGTCTGTGTATTTCTTAAAGAACCGGGGTTGAGTTTACCAGGAAATAGAGAATGTTGTTTCAAAGAGACTGGGATCGGATTTGCTTCATTACAACATGACAGGGGTTTCTCGCTTCTTATTAGGTAGCGAACGGAAGACTCTTCCTCCTACGGTCCCAATGAGGGTTGGTTACGAGTCGAGAGGGTGGCCTGAAAAGCAAATTCGAGGTACCAAAGTGAGATACGATGGGGATGGGATGGTTGAAAAGCCTATCGGTCGCCGCTGCCGCGACCCGTAACTTTTGGTATCAAAGCTGAAGGTGAAGCGAGAACCTTGGCTCTGGTGGGGATTACTCATTAAAGATACGGTCGATAGCGCCCTAGAAATAGTTTGAGTGTATTAATAGATATGAGCGCACATTTGTTAGTGATTATAAAATTGTTCTATACTGTGTTGATTGGTTTGTTGAGTAGTTTATGGATTATGGTCAATACGAGTAATTAACGTTATTAATAGGGATCTCTAAACACTTGTACAGAACAATTCGACATGGTATTGTTTTAATAGGATAAATGAAATAATTATTCCCAAAGATATTTTTATATAAAAGAAGAAAAAAAATCGAAAATTATTATAAGCATATATGGTTGCTTGGTTGTTAGGAAGTGATAATATTAAATTATTGTCATTGTTGTGCGAAAATTGAAAGAAATTGAAATAAGAAATAATGTTATAACCAAAGAGATAAAAAAAAGAATTTATATAACAAAACATAATTCGTAAATGTGAATTATAAATGGGATTTATAATACAATAAAATTCCAGAGTGATATTTGAATAGAGATTTGAAAGGATTTGAAATTTGAAATTTTAGGAAAAGTTTAAATTCCTTTTGGTTTGAAAATGGTTTTCAAAGGCTTTAGAGGAATAATAGTGATATTATTCGAAAATATTTTTTTGAATTGGATATGAAATCTTGTGAGATTTAAAATTAAAAATATTTTGAAAATGTTTTTAAAGAGATAAAGCACTGAACTCTTTTCGGTCGCTGGAAAATAACTCCGATGGTGATCGCGACATCTTCGGTATTCAATTTCGAGTTCCCAAAGGAGGAATTACTTCCTAAATGTTTAAATTGGAGTTGTTTGAAAAACTGGGTTTGGTTTTAAAATTCAAAAGATAATTTGATATGCAAATGGATTATGTATATAATTGATTTCAAAAATGATTTTGAAATGTTGAGTAATAGTTTAAAAGACTCTAGAATCTTATTTAAATGTGTTTGGAATATAAATGAGTTTGGGGACTTATAAAATTGAAGTTTGTTAGAATAAAATTTAACATGAAGGAGAGTCAAACAAAAGTAAGTGTGATAATAAAATTAAGTGGTAAGTGAACCAATTAGATGAAGTGAGTTGGATAGATAAGTAAATGGAATACAAATAAGTTGGAGAACCTATAGAAGTTTAAAATTTTAAATGGAAATGAAATTTAACCAGATTAAGTTAAATAAAAGTAAATTTGAGGGAAAGGTCTAACTAGTCTAAATGGAATAAATTTTTGAAATAAAATCTATTAAGTTAGAAATGAAATTGTGAATGTACAAGTTAATTTAATTTGTAAATAAATGGAAAATTAGTCAAGTTAGACTAAATAAAATGAAGGATTGAAAATAAAATTAGTAAGTAAAATAATTGATTTAAGTGCGTAAGAAAATGAATTGGAATTGAATATTAGGATGATATTTGATTTAAATTGTGTTAAGTAAAGTGTGAAATGGGATAATTGTAAACAAGTGAATAGAAATCAAAATAAACGTAAAAAAAGAGAATTGATATAAATAATAATTAATTGGAAATAAATATGTAGGATGTACATATATTATTTTATCCACATAGCGATTTGATCCAGATTCGGGCATAGAATTTCGAGATATTTATACCGATCCGAGTTAGGATTTTAACTCGATTTTCGACGGCGAACCATTGGTATGGATTTTTGATTGATTCTGGAAATTCTCTATGATAGTAGATGGTTATGCAAGGAGAATGATAGTTTTTGATCAAGAAACCAGATCTGAGTCCGCACTAGGAAGTCGGGTGAACGATACTAGTTCGGAAGTGGAATTATGTGACCGAGTGAGCGATCAGATTTGTTATTGCGCACAAATGATATATGGACATCGTGCGAGCTTAAGTAAACTAATATTGAGAATATTGAAACTTGTAAAGAAATGTATAAAATGATTTTGGATTCAGTGATTGGATATTATTGCTAAGTAGGATATAAATGTGTTTAAAAGTAAAAATGAAATTGATGATTTTGATTTCAAAAGATAAAATTTTAGGGCCCGACGAAAAGATATGTATTTAAAATTTGTCACGTGAAATTGGATGGTTTTCTGATCCAGCCACTTGGCATTTTGTTTTCTTTTCGAATTTGGAGGCCCGTAGAGGCAATTTCGTAGTCATACCGATCTAGCCGCGCAAATGAGACGCTGGTGAAATTTTTCGAAAATTTAGGGAGTAAAATTTTGATAATTAAAAATTTGGTTTTAAATTTGAATTGTTGTGTAAATAATATTGTTTGGAAGTTATGGAGTTTATGAAGTTAGTAGAAGTGATAGTATCCTTAATAAAAATATTGTTTTGGGTGTTGTTAAAACTGTTTGGTTTTGGAAGTTGTTAAAAATTATTTGGATTGGGAAAATAGTTAACGGGTTATGGATCATTCTTCTTAATTTGTAATTTTGGGGACGGAATTCTTTTAAGGGGGAGGAGTACGACAATTCGGAATTTCGGACATTTGAAATTGGAATATTTAATTAATTTTAAATATTTAAAAGGTTAATTTTAAACTTAAATTTCAAATGTCTCCCTTGATTGGATAATTAAATTTTTGAATTAAATAATTGGGAATTGGGTAAAATAGTGAATCTTGGATTTTAAGCTTGTTAAAAATATTTCAAAGGCTTCTAAAATCTATATTGAGAATACGGAAGCTAATAATAGTTTTAAAATTTAATTGAAGGTGATTTGTTCAATTTTAAAACTATATCGTGTAAATTGACAATTAAAATAGCCTTTCGAGGCACATTCTCGGAATTCGATGAAACCAGTTCCATTGGCTCAGTAATATTATATTATTATCGGATTTGTATTTTTGGAGCATTTGGAGTTATCGTGTGGTCGTACGATATATAAACGCGCTGCAATCCATATCGAAAATTCAATATATAAACTGGGTCCAAAAGGCTATCTTCTCCATATGAGCGAGTTAGGACTGGAAACATTTTCCATTGTGCTCTAAATAAGGGTATAATGTTAAGAATGCCTAGCGGCACGACTCGATAGGATGTCAAGATTATAAGTTGCGAATTCATGACGGTGTAAATTTAAAATTTAAATTTGTTGACTGGTAAAATTCTTTTCACATCCGACCTTTTTCCTTTCCACTTCAGTTCACTGTAGCAAGATGTTCAAACACGCAACATTTCTTTCACCTCTGCTTCCTCTCTGTTCAAAATCAAGTCAAGCCGTAAAACGTCTCGTTCCCTTCTCAAACACGCAACTACTCACCAACACATTACCCTCCCATCGTTCTTTCTTCTATCAAAAACTTCTCCCCTCGTTCAAATTTTCATTCCATGAGATCATGTATTCAATCTCCATAGCAAAATCCAAAGATCTTCCATCTTCTTCAAAATTCGCACCCTTCAAAAAAATTAGGAATATACGCGTATAAATCAAAGTCGATTCGATTCAATCGTAAGGCCACGACTGGAGGTGGGTGATTCTTTCGCAAGTTCGTTGTGTGGCGTCGAGATCGAGGCAGCGACATCGCGTGAGTCTTCTCAGGCCTGGGCAGTGGCAGGAAGCGGCGGTAGGATTGGTAGCGCGAGGTAGGGTTGTTTGGGATGCGAGTGGCTCGCAAGGGTCAAGGCGATGGAGGGGTGGCATGCGAGATAGGTCGCGATGGCAGCGGTGAAGTGGACACTCGGTAGTCGAGATCGTTTTGGGGCTAGCTGCAGTAAGGTATAGATCAGAGTTATTTTCTTTTATTTAATTTATATGTATATATATATATACAATACAGAAAACAGAAAATAATAAAAGGAAAAAAAGTAAGGTATAGAAAATAGTTTATCTTTTTCAATTTAAAGATTTATAAATATATGAATATACACGCAGTAAAGTAAAACCATTTCTGTTTTTATCTAATATATATATATATATATATAGGTTAGAAAAATTATAAACTAATAGTAAAAACAGTAGGTATATATATGTATATAGTTTGTTTATTTTAAATGTAATAATATATATATATATATATGAATAAATATGCAGTAAAAACAGAAGATTATTTTGAAGATATATAGTATATAGATGAACATGTAAAGTTAGATTTTTAAAACCTATGTTGTTTATTTTGGAAATAAATAAATAAATAAATATAAATACACATTTTTTTATTTACTAGCTTATTTTAAAATAATTTATTTAAGTGATTAACTTGTTAATAAACTTACTTAATTATTTTAGTTACTAAAGGATTTTTAAAAGGAAATTATTAGTTAAATTAAAGTGTTAATTAATTAAATTTATTGAAATGGAAATTGATTGTCCGGTTTATTTCAAATACTAATAAACCATAAAATATTTTTTCAAGGTCTGAAATCGTGGAGAAAACAAGCCGGTTGGATTGGATTTGCAAACTAAAGGGCAAAGGTGAGTTAATCTCACTCATTTCGATTACTATTAATTTAAATAGTTAACATTTAAATTATTGGTTGATTGCTTGAATTAATGATTTATTATCAGTCTGGATGTGGTATATTATATATAGTAGTGTGTATATATGTATATTGGAGTGATTAATATTCCCACATTATATAGCGGATGTGAACCTATGTGCCCTGCATAATAGCGGATGACCCTTTATACCGCGATATCCCCCTCGAAGTGGGATTTGTACTATTATATTGTGCTAACATCTGTGGATGCAGGGAAATAGGTTGGAGGGATCCAACTGGATTCCTCAAAATAATGAAATTATTTTCATAATATGTGATATGTTTTATTGATATCCTGTGATAGATTGTATTGGAAATTTAAGTTATTCGATGCTATGGTTGAGATGAATATATTTTGGTATTTTAAAATATAGAAATATAATGAATTGGGTTCTTGTGACGCCCCACCTCTATACCCACGCTAGCCAAGGACACTACGGTGTAATGCTGTCAACTAGCACGGAGAATAAGGCTATTGAGGAGCGACCATCCGTGTAATTGCTTTGCGCGAGCACCGATATGTCAGATAGTATAACATGCATTTTATTTCAAGAGGAAATCCGACATACCGATACAAACACAAAGCTACTACACAGTGGCTAGAATAATCTTCGGAAACAAATATAGAAATAAGCATAACACAAATCTGTCACAGATAATTCATATCACAAAGGCGGAAGAAGATATGAATATATAACTAACACGTGAAAGTGTATATCAGAGTAGTGGTCAAAAAGATCCAAAATAATACAAAAGAATAGCAACACGTGCTATACAAAAGAATACAACTATGAGTCCATATCTCAAGTTTATACAACATAATAAACTACTAATCTAAGTAGTCAGCCAAAAGTCAGAGAAATCAATCCCCAGTGAGAAGTCAAGCTTAAGCACCTGTAACGTCTCGGTCTGACCCGAGTATCATTTAATAAGAAAATAATAAACGGATCAGTCTAGCTATAAATATCAGATGAGACGATATAGAATAAGAGGTACGACTAAACACATAATAATCACGATGCCAAGCTGTGATGTATATAAGTAATTGAAAATCAACAAGAGATTAATCAATATCACAAAAATCTACTCAAGGATCAAAAGGAATGTCATACTCTTTATTTCGTTCACCAAACCATAAATACTGACTATTATATCAATATCAATCACAAAAGTCAATGACACACAAATTCACCAATGCACAAATATTGATAAAACTTATCAATGAAAATCACGAAAATTGGTGAAGCACAAATTCTAGAAATCGTCTTGAGAAATCCAGAAATCACAAAAAGGGGGAAGGCCTATCACAAATGGGAGCATAAAGCTCACCAACACGTGTATCACAAACGGAACGCTAATTCCATGGTTGCTAACCATCACAAATTGAGTCGAAGCTCCACAAACGGCCCAAAGACCATGGGTTGCTACCCCACCAATTTGAGTCGAAACTCCACAAAACGGGGTTTAGTCTCCCTCGCAGACAAAGAGACATCGCACATCGCTAGTCTAAATCACAAAAATGATCGTCATGATCATCAAGAAGTGTCAATTACACTAAGCTAGTAAATATATAAATTTAGCTTCATGTCCCATAACCACTAGCTTAACTTAAATATTTACGAACAAATTGTAGATCTCCACTAGAAAATTGTCACACGAGATTCAATCGAACAAGTCCAAGAATTAACCGACGAAGTAAACGCAAGCATTTCATACCACTCGTTTTACTAGGTCGTTTAATTAGATTTCTCATACGAGTGAGGTAAAGGCTTGTATATACTAATAGATTGGAAAACGGTTTAAGAAACGAGCTTTGTAATAAAATAGTGTTGAAATCGTTTTGATGAAAGAATTTTGATATTTACTACTAGTATAGAAAACCTTTATATTTTTTTAAAGTGACAAATCACAAAGAAGATTGTAGGAACAATCAATCATTAAAATTCACATTCGAAGACGTGAATAAAATCCAAAGAAACCGATAAAGAATCCATCGAAATGGATATTCAAAAATCCCTAAAAAGGAGTCATCAAAGTCTTAATAAATGATAACAACAAATAGGATCATCACGAATCGATTTAAATTGGAATTCTTAAACAAAAAGGCAAGCAGGCAAAACACTACAGTTTCAGACGTCTGAAACAAGTGGTTCAGACGTCTGAATCTGGAAAAATAAAAAATTTCCAGAACGTGATTCAGACGTTTGAACCAAATGTTTCAGACGTCAGAAATAGGCGTTTTTAGCCTATTTTCTTTCTGTTTGAAAATGAGCCAATTCAGACGTCTGAAATCCCAGATTCAGACGTCTGAAACTGGAATTTTGAGGATTTCCTAAACCTCGACCAAAAATGTCCAAACGAATATCGGAAACGATCGAACGAGCAAATGACGACTAAGGATTTATTCCATGCGACAACCCAGCCTTAACGGCTCTTCGATACGCCTCAAATATCAATGTCCAAATATCCATAATAGGATTTTCATAGATTTTGATTTCAAAACACCAAAAATTGGAATATACACCAAATCATTCCAAACCAAAATCAATTGCACAAGAATAAGTGTTATGAATTCATAGCTAACAATCGAAGATAATTATAGACAAAGATGTGAGATAAAAATCTCACCTTTGAACCCAAACGATTGAAGAAGAAGCTTGAAAGCAAAGGAGAATCAACCACTCTTCGAATCTAACTCAAGAAGCTTGATTCTAAGCTTTAAAAGAAGAACATTCCCAAAGTTAGGTTTAGGAATTTCTGAAATTGATAAGAGAATGCGTTGGAGAAGAAGAAGAGAAGCTTACCAATGGGTTCTTCTATTAGCTTGGAGTTTTAATTTACCATCTCTCCCACCATTGATGCTTTAGAACTGAATAGAGGAGGAAGTGAGAGTGAATGGGGGGAGTGGTTCAGATTTGAGTATAAGTTAAACATAGGGCTGAACCCAAACCCAAACCCAAAGTGAAAAAGTAGCAAAACTTGACTAACTCCAAACATATCAAAGTTTACACTTAAAAAGATCGCAAACGTCATTTTAAACTCAATGGGAGTGGTCCCGAGTCCTAATTCGACCGTATGCAAAAAGTAGCTTTTCGGACCAAATTTCGAGTATCGATAAAAAAATTTAAATAAAATATTTAAATATAAAAATCGATAAATATGCGGGTTGTTACCGTTCTTAAAGGAAATGAAAAGAGAATTTTGTAATAAAGAATGAAATTGATGTTTCGGATTTAAATAAGGATTTTAAATCATAATAAAGAGTGAATTGGTGTGAATGGATTTTGGAATTAATTTTGGATAAATTGAGAGATAAATTTTAAAGGGATTTTAACTCAGGAAATCGTTCCAAATCGATTAAATGTTTTAGAAACTAGAATTTAAAGGAAGATGAGTAATGGAAATTTGTAACTGGGTTTATAAATGAAGTGGAATATTTATCAGTGGATAAATTTGAACGTACAGATTCAAGGTGTGAAATTATAAGAAAAAGGCAATTTGTTTTAAAAGCAAAAAGGTGATTTTATTTTTAAAAGTTGGAAAGGTGTATTTCCTGAAAAGCTAAGTATATGTTTCAAAAGAAGATTTCTAAGTATAACTTTAAGGTTTTAAAATTTGTTTTTAAAAGAATGTTTTAGAGAAATTTATTATTTTTAATTATTTTAGAATTTTAAAGTGAATATTATTCAAATTAATTTAGCAGTAGTTATTTTAAAGGTTAAATTAGTATTATGTTTTAAAAGAAATTTTCTAATATTTACACTTTATATAAAAAGTATATTTTAAAATAGTTTGTGGCTTAAATTTTACTTGGAAAATTATTATAGAATATCATAACTATTATTTTGAGTAAAGTGATTTAAGTAGTTTTATTTTTAAATGTTTTAATTATATATTTTTGGGTAAAGTGATTTAATCATTAAAATCTAATTTTTATAAGGCTGGAAGTAAAATAAATGGGTTGAATTGATTGTTTATTTGATAGTTAAATAACCGACTATAAAATTTGGACCCAAATATAACTTTGGAAATGTCTAGGAAGAGGTATGAGAATTATATGGTACAGTTACTATTCGAGATGCTATACTCTACGTATAAACTCATTCGTTCTTCTAGGACATTTATAAGGAAATCCATCCACTAACGGTTAGGAGGTGATCTCCAATCTTATTTTCGTCTGTATATTTCCTAAAGAACCGGGGTTGAGTTTACTGGAAAATAGCGAATGTTGTTTCGAAAAGACCGGGATTAGATTTGTGATCCGAAAACTACTTCGATCCAATGAGTACGTTTTCGTGATGAAGGCAAGAGCTTGGAGCCGAAGATGGAACGGTGAAGTGCAAGGGCTAATCACTACTAATCCTGAGGGTGATTGCAAAATGGATGTAGTCGGAGTAGTGCTTTCGGTTCCATTCGGACTCGAAACGGACTTGTATGGATGAATGCTTTCAGAACATCATCAGGAGAACGATGAGCATTGTAAGTGGGATGTGTTCTAAAAAGGTAACGCTTAGCCTTAAACCTCATCAACCGGGAATGACTGAAAATCAGGGGATACACGGTAAGGCTAAGTGGCTAGCAACCAATTAGGGTAACGTCATCCCTGTCTAGACGTCCCTTTATTCGGCTGTGTGGGTGGTTGCTGATCCCAACCGCGGGGGGATCTTATTCGAACTATCCAATAAGGGGTAGCTCCGGTCGTGTGTTGTAGAGGATCGGGAGGGGTCCTCGGCATGCTGATCCAGACCAGGTATCGTGATAAGTGGTGCCCCAGTGCCTAGTCATTAGTTGGAAATCCATTCTCCCTACGTGCCCTTTGCGGTTTTGATTGTAGAACCTAATATGGTGGAATTTAATGATTGTAACAAATTCGGCTATTTGAATAAGTATTTGTACTTAGACACTAAACATAATAATGTTTTGGTTATCGTAAGGTAAAAACCCGGCATGTTTATTTGTGGCGCGGTCTTACGAGATACCTTTGATTTCAAAGGATTTTGGAAACTTTAATAATCCAATTGAGTGTGTTTTCTCATGCTGGTTTTCTGAACTAACTTGAGAATTATTTTTCTATAATGCTTGGGTCAAACCGAGTATTATAAGTTACAGGGTTGGATGCTATGGTGCTCAGGAGACGAGCTGGATGGAGAGACATATCACACGTACTTGATATATATTCCATTGTGCAGTATAAACTGTATAGTCAGCTTTTGTGGGGACAAGTTAATATAACTGTCCAGTATTTTGCTATTGATTGTGTTTTACTCTGATGATGTAATGTATAAAATAGATATAGTTCTTTTTGTATAAAGAACAGTCATTTATCTGTTATATATTGTTTCGCTGCGATTGTGAGCTTCTGATATTGTTTGCTTTTTCTTCTTCTACCTCCTTCTTCTTTCCCTTACGGTCTGGTTTTCCGCAATTCGATTGTTCTGCATTTAATACAGTGGATGTATTGACGTCAATTTTCGGATGTCGAAAAATCTGGTCGTGACGTTTGGAACTTTACCTTTTGTTCCGAGATCCATTCTTGTCTCTCCTTATTCATGTTCTTCTTGATACTGGAGCATCCCACAACTCCATTTCTATTCCAACAACCTTAGTCTGATTTGTAAAGGGGTGAACTCCTTTACAACTGGCGTCGATTCATAGGAGATTTCTACGTCCTTGGTTACAATGCTGTTATTTCTTGAAAAGTCGAATCGTTTCTCTAGTAGACGACCCGGGTGATTCACTTCTTATTGAATGTCGAATGCCTCTGGATTAAGTAGGCAACTCTACCTTTTCATCTAATGTTCAGCTTAATGATCTCGACTCCACCCTTATAGTCAGGGATTATCCTGATGTTGTGGTAAAGTTACTTCCCTTCCCATTTGGTAGGAAATTGAATTTCCACATCGATCTTATCTTTGGAATCTCGGTTGACCCTGTTAAGGTCGCCCGCGATTAATTGAAGTTTATCCATCCTTCCTCTTTGTAATTAATTAGCTTATCTTCATCTCAAGCCTATCTTCCTTGTTAGAATTCTCTTTGATTTGGGCTCATCTAAATTTGAATCTCTATCCATGTGTTTCCTGGAGATTTGACCAAGCAACCTAGTACTCGGCCTCCCCAACGTCCTGCATCCAAAGATATCGTTCGGCCGAAGGCATCGTTCGATCAAGCTATCGTTCGGCTAAAAAAACATCGTTTTGCATCCACTCCTTGTTCGGAATAAGGAGGGAGGCTCGGCATTTGGTCGTTCGGCCTTACTGGTTCGACGCACAGAGACCACTCCACTTGGGCCAAGATATTCAGCTACCAGACCCACCAAGGAAGTCCAACCCACCTTCGCCTACAAATAGAGGGGCAGGGGCACAGAAAAAAGGGGAGATTTAAGAGAACGCTGGGGAGACTCTACCATTTTCAAGGCTCATTCCCGACTTATTTCTTTGTATATTGCAACTGTATTCAAGTACTTAGAAGAGGATTGTATCTGTAATCAAGTATCAATGAAAAGAATAAAGATCAACTTCAAAGTGGACGTAGGCTACTGCGCCGAACCACTATAAATTTAGTGTTCTTACTTTCTGCATTTAAATTTACATTCTGTTATCTGTTTTAATTTACTTTCTTCATTAATCTCTCTACACAATCTTTCTAAGGGTGTTAGTGACCAATTTTGGTGCTAATATTTTGGTGCTTTCACTGAGAGTTGAATTCTCAGGCTATTAGGATCTACTTTGCAGCTACTGGATTGCATAAATCCCCCGAAGGAGATACATAATCATTTATAAGGCATCTGTTGATTTTACTCAGAGTTACAACCAACAACTCTACCATGGGAAGACCACGGACTAGATCAGCCTCTCAAAATGCAGATGCCCACGAAACCGCTAGTATGCAACAACTGGGAACTAGCAATCATCAAGCGATTTGAGGCGCAGGGCCCTCCAAACAAAACCAAGCAGAATTTGTTTCCCTAGCAGAGTTCAACGACTTGATAAGAGAGCTTAAGGAAAGTAGAAGGCAACTTGCTGAGAAAATGCAAGCCAACGCTAATCTCACAACTCAGCTTACTCAGCAGCAGCATCAGAATGCTGGAGGTAGCCCCGTCCCTTACTCTGAAGATGATAGTTCGACTTCATCTGATGAAACTCCTAGGTGTAGATGCCGTAAGGATAAAGATGCATAAGCGGGTGCCACTGATCGATCTACTAGAAATCAAGCCCGTGAAGAGACCGAACGGCCGAATCTCCAAGACCCAAGTCGGACGGAACATCAACCTGAACGGTCCCGTTGAACGGAATCCAACCTCCCATCTTCCATACAAACCCCGGATTTGACAGCTATGGTCTGCCAGTTGATGAAAGAGAACCAAGGTCTAACTAATGAAGATTGGGGAGTGTCTAAGAGTCATACCCCATATACGGATGGTATCCTGCAGGCTGAGTACCCTAAGAAGTTCAATATGCCGACTATCCCTGCCTATGAGGGGAAGACCGATCCCAGACAACATGTGATGAGGTATGGATGGATGATGGATTCTGCAAGAGCCAATGATGCGACCAAGTGTAGATCTTCCCAACCACTTTGTCTGGTATTGCCACCATGTGGTTTACTCGACTCCTACCTCGATCTATATCCAGCTTTGACGAATTAGCAACGAAATTCATAGAACAATTCAGGATACACACCACTCGCCCAAAGGATGTGATGTCCTTATCGAGCGTAATCCAAGCTCCGGGAGAGTCATTGAAAACATACTTGCAGAGATTTCATTTTGCTGCTACCGAAGTGACAATCCAAACGACCATGCAATTTTGATGGCGGTAATGTGTCGAGTAGATCCAACTCTGAATTTGGAGATTGGTTGGCGGGAAAGCCCCCAGCCATGGTGGAGTACTTTTATTCGAAAGCTCACCAATTCATAAGAAGGGAAGAAGCTCGATAGACAAGGCGAGACAAGGCACCAGGGCCCGTTCAAGAGTATGTGAAAAGTAACATCGCCGTGAAACGAACCAGAAATAATTCCGGAAAAACTCTAGTTAACATCCAGAACAAGCCTGGGCAGGCCAAAGGATCCGGAGGTGGAAATCCCAGAAAGAAAAAAGAAATAGGGAAATGGAAATCAAGGATCCCAACATACAATGAATACACTCCATTGAACGCATCTCTTGAAAACATATGTCTATCAACTTGCAACACTTTCCGATATAGAAAGCCGCGTCCAAAGGAATCGACGGAAGAACAGAAGCGGACCAGGAAGTATTGCCATTTCCATGAGTCTTATGGGCACAACACGGAGGAGTGTAGACACCTCCGTTATGCTATAGAAAAGCTGATTAGACAGAAAAAGTTGTAGGAATTTGTCAAAGACCCACATGATGGGAGATAAGAAACATCGGACCCTGGACGTGGGCCGGCCTCACACCAACAAGAACAACCTACTCGAATTGTGGGCAGATTGGTTATTAACACGATTTCTAGCGGACCTCATCCTGCAGATAAGAATTGGCGGGAGATGGAGCGATATGCTAACTCTTTAAGACATGCGGAATATGAGTGTTGTTCGAATGTGGAAGATGGGACTCCTGCAAAGCAGCAGCGCACGATGAATGATGTTATCGTATTCAGGAGCCGAGATGCGGACAACCCCTACCATCGACCCGATGGTCATATCTGCAACAATCGGGCAGGTGTATGTGAAGAGAATTCTAATTGATTGTGGAAGCTTCGTTAACATCATCTTCAAGAAGGCATATGACCAAATGAAACTGGAAGCTAAGGGTTTGAAACCATCCAATGCCAGAATCCATGGCTATAACGGCGTAGCAACGGATGCAGTGGGATATGTGGAGTTACCAGTTGAACTAGGGCAGGGAAAGCGTAGGAGGGTGAGAATCCTACCATTCATAGTGTTGACGTTGACTCTCCATATAACGTATTTTTTTGACGTTCTGCGTTGGCAGAAGTTAGGGCAGCATTGGCCCCTGGTGTCTGACTTTAAAATTTCCCACAGATAGCGGTGTTGGAGTGGTGCACGGCGATCAGGCGACCGGACGTGCCTGTTATGTGGATGAGCTGAGAGAGGCTTAGCGTAGAGAGAAAGGAAAGGTTGCAGACCGCTCCGTCCGCAGCCGAAATGATGATGATTGACAAGTAGAGCCCGAGCCCTGGCTCGGGCAACATTCTCGGATCTATAGGGACATAGATCCAAGAGACAATGATGGGGAACCCATGGAAACCAATGCAGCACCGGTTGAACTCACAATTGACATCCCATTTAGCCGGAGCGACCCATCACGAGCTCTTAAAATTGGGTCGCAACTCGACCCTTTGGCCGCTGAGAACCTTACTGATTTCCTCCGAGCGAATCTTGATGTTTTCGCCTGGACACAATCTGGTATATGTGGGATTTGTCCTTCGATCACAAGTCATATGCTGAACATAGACCCGAAACATGTACCTGTGAAACAAAAAAGGAGAGGCATGGACCTGGAGAGGTCTGCGGCTCTCAAAGAGGAGGTGAAAAACTTAAAGCCAACGGGTTCGTCCGCGACGCCCTCTACCCTGAATGGGTGTCTAACCCGGTGCTAGTGAAGAAAGCAAATGGAAAATGGAGGACCTGTGTTGATTATTCTGATTTAAACAAAGCAAGCCCTAAGGATAGTTTCCCGTTGCCTAGGATTGACCAGATGGTCGACTCAACTGCCGGGCATGAGTTATTATCATTTATGGATGCATACTCTGGATATAATCAAATCCCAATGCACCTCCCAGACCAAGAACACACCAGTTTTGTCATGAACATGGGATTGTATTGCTATATAGTAGTGCCATTTGGATTGAAGAACGCCGGAGCGACTTATCAACGCCTGGTGAATCGAATGTTCAAAGATCAGATTGGTAAAACAATGGAAGTCTATGTGGATGACATGCTCGTGAAGTCACGGCAGTCAAACGACCACATCCGAGACTTAGCGGAGATGTTTAACATACTCAGACATTATGGAATGAAGATCAATCCATTGAAATGTTCATTCGGCGTAGCATCAGGAAAGATTATTGGATTAATTGTGAATGCCCAGGGAATCGAGGCTAACCCAGAGAAGATCCAGGCTATCCGCAATATACAAGTACCCAGAACCATAAAGCAGGTGCAAAGCCTGAATGGAAAAGTGGCTGAGCTAAGTCGATTCATATCCAGAGCTACAAACAAGTGTGTTCCCTTCTTCGACATTATAAAGTAAGGAAAGAGAAACTTCGAATGGACATCCGACTATGAGGAAGCATTCCGGGCTCTGATAAGGCACTTGGAAAGTCCTCCTCTATTGTCCAAGACGATAGACCACGAAATGTTGTATCTATACTTGGCAGTATCCCAGCATGCTATCAGTACAGCTTTGGTTCACGAGGAAGACCGGATTTAAGAGCTAGTTTGCTATGTCAGTAAGCGCTTGACAGAGGCGGAAAGAAATTATCCAAATATTAAAAAACTAGCCTATTGCTTGGTGATCGCATCACGCAAGCTTCGCCCCTACTTTCAGGAACACTCAATCGGTGTCTACACTGACCAACCCTTGCGACATGTACTCCAACGACCGGAAACTTTCGGAAGGATGCTGAAATGGAATATTGAGTTAAGTCAGTTCGATATTACCTATCTGCCGCGAAGGGCCATACAAGGACAAGCCCTAGCTGACTTCATTGCTGAATTCACTATGTCAGATGAACCGAGCAGTCACAGTGGCATACCTCGTGTTCGATGGAAGATGTACACCGATGGGGCATCTAACGACCATCGCGCGGGGTCTGGCGCAGTCCTTGTGACTCCGCAAGACCAATCAATTTGCTACGCTTTAAAGCTTAAGTTTACAGCGACAAATAATGAAGCCGAATATGAAGCATTAATTGTTGTTCTGAGACTTGTTAACGAACTGGGAGTGAAGTCAATTGAAATCTTCTGTGACTCGCAACTGGTAGTATATCAGGTGCGGGGAGACTATCAAGCGAAGGGACAGAGACTGGCTCCATACCTTGCTCGCGTTCAAGAGCTGTTGGTGAATCTGGAATATTATGACATCTCGCATGTCCCACGCGAACAAAATAGGGAAGCCGATTCGTTGGCAAAATTCGCAAGCAATGGCGATGCACAACAAATGGGATTGCTCCCTGTTGAGACCCTCCATGCTCTAAGTATAGAGACGATGGAGATAGATCTTGTATTAGAAACCGAACCTGAGAAAGAATCATGGTTGACCCCGATTAGACAGTACTTGCTGCAAGGGGATTTACCTGAAAAGAGGAACGAAAGACGCCAAGTCCTTCGTAAGGCTTCGTGTTATGTAATACATGACGGGATAATGTATCGGAGGGGATTCTCGACCCCCTTACTCCGGTGCGTGGCCCATGATGAGATAAAACGAGTATTAAAGGAAGTCCATGAGAGAGAGTGCGGTGACCACACTGGTGGGCAAACGTTAGCAAAGAAAATCTTCCGTTACGGATACTATTGGCCGACAGTCAATAGGGATGCTGCAGACTATATGAGAAAATGTGACAAATGCCAGATATACGCAAAAATCCCGAGAGCTCCGCCAACGGAACTCACACAAATGGTTAGTCCCTAGCCATTTGCGATGTGGGGGATCGACCTAGTAGGCTCCTTACCCTTAGCCAAAGGTGGAGCGAAATATGCAATAGTTGCAGTCGACTACTTTACCAAATGGGTAGAAGCAAAGCCTTTGGCTACGATAACCGCCAAGAAGGTTATTAATTTTCTCGTACGAAATATCATATGCCGTTTTGGCCTTCCACGGACCATCGTCATGGACAATGGAACTCAATTCAAGAGCAAGGAGTTCAAAGAATTTTGCCAGAAATATGGCATTGAGAAGAAATTTGCAGCAGTTGCTCATCCAAAGGCGAATGGACAGGTAGAAGCCGTAAACAAAATAATCTCCATATTGAAAAAACGTCTGGAAAAGGCTAGGGGCAGGTGGGTGGATGAACTTCCAACAGCACTTTAGGCCTATAGGACCACCCACAAAACCGCGACTGGCCACACTCCGTTCGCATTGGCATATGGCACTGAAGCTGTCATACCTGTGGAACTTGAGGTCCCATCACATCGGGTAACTTATTACGACCCCGAGTCGAACCATAATCTCTTATTGGAATCGTTGGACCTCATTGATGAAAAACGCGAAGAAGCCAATTTGAGAGCGGCCACATACAGGCATAGAGTCGCTAAATATTATAATGAGTAGGTCCGACCAAGAACTTTTAGTGTGGGAGACCTCGTTCTGAAACGAGTTTTCCAGATCCCATCTCATATGAATCCCGCATGGGAAGGTCCATATGTCATCGAACGGAAGTTTGGAGAAGGAACTTTCAAGCTAGCGACCGTCGATGGTGCGACACTCCCCCGAGCATGGAACAGCGAGCACTTGCGGCATTATTATACTTAGTCTATCTCTTTCATGTATTAGTCACACTCTTTTCCATTATGCTTTTATTTCTAATTCTTGGCATGTAACAAGGCAATTTAGCTTGCTCTCATTAATAAAGGCTTGAAGCCATCTTTTCCATGAACTACTAATGTCTCTACAAATGACGATCCTATGATGCACAAATAAAATTATGTTATTCCGGCTAACGTGCGAACGCGCATAGACATTTAAAAATCTCCAAGTCCCTGGAGTACGGACTGGAGTACTTTAAGCCCCGGAGCGCGGACTTGAGTAGAAACGATTTAAAATCTCCAAGTCCTCGGAGTGCGGATTGGAGTACTCTAAGTCCCCAGAGCGCGGACTCGAGTATAAACGACTCAAAAATATCTAAGTCTCCGAAGTGCGGACTGGAGTACTCTAAGTCCCTGTGTAACGGCCCTGAATTTTGAACAATTTAAATTGTGAATATTTAATTAATTTTAAATATTTGAATGATAATTTAAATTGAATTTCCAATATAACAATGAAATTGGTGATTAAATTTTAAAATTTAATCTATAAAGAGTTGAATAAAAATTTAAATTTGACTTCGGAGTTGAGATTGAATATGGAATTTGTAATTGAAATTCAAACTAATAACTTAAGAAGATAATTTGGATTTAAAAATTTTTATTTTTGTAAATTAGTAAATTAATGGTTAAATTTTAATGACATTTTTTCTTTAGCTTAAATAAAAAAATTAAAATCAATACAAAATAAAATAAACAAATACACTTAGTAAAAGAAAAAAATTTAACAACATAATTTAAACAAAAATTAAACAAAACAAACAAAAGTAAATATCTACAAAAACAAAACAAGGTGTTTGTGTACAAAATAAAATTTGATGTTTAAAATAAATTGAATTTAAAATGAAAAATTATATATATATAAATAGAAGAAAATAATAAAACAAAATAAAAATAAAACATAAAATAAAGAAGAAAAGAACCACTGCCTTTACTTTCAATCCGATACCCGATCCCTTTCATTTCACTTTACCATTTCCATTTTTTAAACCCTAAACAAAGATCACGAAAGAAAAATGGCGGCTTCAGTTCTCATTTTCGTTCCTTTCCGAAAACTAGGGCTTGTGATCTGATGTGGGGCTTCAATCTTCGCTTCAATCTTCGTTCAACTTGGCTCATTACTCTCTTCGGCTGTTTCGATTTTGTTAAGGTGAGTTTTCTCACGATTAATTTTGATTCAAGTTTTTAAATTGGTTGAATTGGATGCTTGGTTGCATGCTATGTTTTGGGAAGTTATTCGTTATCGATTGCTCGGGTTTTTGTTGGATTTAAACTGATATGAGCAGATTTGTCACTGCATGTTGTTCGTTGGGTGATGTTTGCTACCAATTGCTCTGATAATTGGTTTTAAACTGTTAAGAACAGACACTAATTGATATTGTTTTCTTAAAACTGTTAAGAACAAATGCTATTTAAATTTTAATTTTAAACTCATAAGAACAGATGCTATTTCATTTTTTTGTTTTAAACTGTTAGGAACAGATGCTATATGATATTGTTTTTTTTTTTTTTTTTTTTTGATGAGAACAGATACTATAATTTTGTTTTAAACTGATGAGAAACAGATGCTATAAAATTTGTTTTTAAACTGTTAAGAACAGACTCTACCCAATCTTTGTTTTTTTAAACTGATAAAAACAGATGCTACTTGATAATTTGTTTTAAATTGATAAGAACAGATGCTATATCAAAAACCTTGCTTGTTTGTTGTTGCTGCATGTGATGGATTTTAAATCTAGATGAGGAAAATTTTGTTGCATGTGCTTGTTTGAGCTTCTGTTCATGTGTATTGAATGTATGTGTCTGTAAAACCCCTATTTCTGCTTGTGGTGTTCTTTGTTGTTGCTGTGTGTTATGTTGCATGCCAAATGGGAATAATTTCAGTTTAAAGGTCTGAGTAACCCAGTTTTGAACCCCTGTAAAATATTCTACATTTGGAAAATAACAAAATTTACAAGCTTGAAACTATTCTTTGATGAATCTGATGTGCTACTATAACCCTTGAATCCATTGTGTGATGCTTGAATGTTGTTTAGGTATGGAATTGAAAGTATACATGTGAATATGTGTTTATGCATTTACATGTTACTGTGTGTATGAAGTTATCTCTCTGTTGTAAAATGAACAGCAAAGAAAAAGGAGAAAAAAAAAAGACTGTTATGGTTTGAACTACAGTGTTTCATTTTCTTTTTAAGTAAGATTATCAAACATCTTTAATTATTCAATCAAGTTAAAACTTGAATGCATGTTTAAAAAAAACATGAATATTAAAACAAGTATCACATTTTTTTTAAATCATCTGAGGAGTTAGTGTTTAAGGTCTGATTTAACAATAAGACCAAATTCCAATTTTTGAAGTTCTTGTTTTGAATTGGTAATCTGGTTCTAAATTGTGAATGATGAATTTTGTAGTTGCATTCCATCCTGTTGCATTTGGTTTATTTTGTTTGCACCCATCTGTAGTCTGCACTTGTATAGTTGGTTCCATATTCATGTAGCTTGATGTTGTATCCACTTTTATGCTGCTGTGATGCAGTTTCCTTCACTGTTGTATTTTTTTTGGGAGTTTGCACTGTTTGTTCTTGCTGTCATGTTCCATGCATTTGAGCTCTTTGAGTTGCCGTGCTTCATCACTTGATGTCTTTGATTTATTTGGTCTGCACTGTTTGTTGTAGCTGGACTTGTGTACATGTTGTCTGCATTTCATATGCTTGCAACCTTGTTTCACTATGGTTTCATGCTTAGCTTTGCGGTTTGGTTTCACTTGTGCATTTTATTGTGGTGACACTTGTTCTCTGTTCACCTGTATCATTGGTCATGTAACAGTATTCATTGTTGTTGTTCCCATTCACTGCTGCATATTGTTCATCGGTCCATTTTTATCTGTTCCCTATGTTGTTTGCAACTGTGTTGCACTTGTATCACTGGAATTTGCATTTTGTCTGCATAGTGGTTTGTTAGTACTTTGGTTGTCACTGGTGTACTTGAGTTGGGCTTGCCTGTTTAGTTGAGTTGCAGACTTTGACTTGTTTCATTTTTGAAGTCGAATCTTGTTCCTTTGCTGTTTGGTTCCATGTTCGTGGCAATCTTCGACAAATGTGCTCTGCATTGTGTCATTGTTTGGTCTGCACTTTGCTTGATTGTTGACACTACATGTAATCTTGTAGACATGCTTCACTACAATTCTTACTTGTCACGGCATACCTATATATGCTTGACCTGTTTCACATCCACTTCATTATTACCTGGTCTTGGTATGTTGCTGTTGGTTTTAGTCTTGTTTCACCTGTGTTGCATTGTTGATCTCTTGAGTTGTTTCACTGCCATACTTGTAGCTTGGTCATTTGTGTATGTTCATGATGCTTTGATGCATTTGCATGTACTCTGTCTTCGAGCTGCTGTGTTGATCACTGAGTTGTTTCACTGGGTTATATCATTGGTCATTTGATGCACTGCCTTGATTTACCTTGTCTCTATTTTGATTCTTGATCATTTCATGTTGGCATTTACTCCATTTTGCATTTGTGCATTGCTGTCATTTGAGTTGGACACCGTTGCATTTCTTGTGGCAGTTGCTATGTTCACATGCTTTCCCATTCACTGTCACACTGTACTTGTTTCACTTGAGTTTTTGTAACTTGTACATGCTGTGTTCATTTGAGTAGCTAGACTTAGTGTGCACTGCATAGTGCATTGTATACTTGGGTTTCACTGCATTTGGTCTGCACTTGTTCATCATGAAGCTTGTTCTCTACATTTACTTGACTGGTCTGCATACATGTGCTTAATTGCTGTTTTGTTGACACTGGTTTGAGCCCTGTTGTCTGCACTTGTATGCTCTCGTGTATTGCCTTTGACATGATTCACTTCATGTTTGTTGCTAGTTTACCTTGAATTACTGCTTCCATTCTGTTCTGATCTGTTGAAGCTTTGAATCTGCTTTGATGATGCCTGAAGTATGATGGGTTAGATGACTGCATGTTTGAATTTACACATTTTTATGGATGTAAATGTATGAGTATGTATGAATGCATATCTCTGTTGTGAGTCAGGTCCATTTTCTTAAAGAAAATTCAGAGGAAAAAAAAATTTTAAGACAACAGTTCCTGTTTTCAAAAAAAAATAAGATGATACCTCACTATCTCTGTCTATCTGAAATCACCAAGTGAGCAAAACTTCACTTTTCTTATTTTTAAAATGCCTGTGAATAACTTCTAAATAAAAAAAAATTATTAATTAGGTTGCATGCTAGCATGGTTGGATATAAATAAGTATTGTATGTGTATTGATAAAGCTCTGGTGTGAAATGTATTTGTGGGCATGCTGTAACTTTCTCTGTTCTGTTCTGTGGCTTTGGGTATATGAATGTAGAGGACTGTATGTGAATATACCTTGTCCCTGTTGTAACTACAGTTTAGAAACAACATAAATTTTAAAAGTATTGTCCCTGTTGTAACCCTGTTTGGTTGAAGTTCTTTGTTTGGGCTTTGTTCTGGCCCTTGTATCACTGCTTCCATTTGGACTTGTTTTTTTTACTTGTCATCTTCACTGTGTTGCACTTTTGTGGTCTGTTCACCCATTACTGCATTTGCATTGCTGTTTGGTCATTTTGTATTTCTGAATGGAGCTGTGCACACGTGTTGGCGAGGCAGTGCACATGTGTGTAACTATACGTGTGTACTGCAGCCACACAGGATTGACAGATTTTAAAATTTGAAGTTGTTAATATGAAAATCCATAATAGATTTAAATTGATTCATGTGATTCGTCATCTCTGTTACCATTTTATTTCAATTCATTGCAAATTTAATTACTTGAATTAAGATTAATCCTGACTCGAGTGTTTTTGTGTTTTGCAATAAACGCTCGGGTCAGACCGAGTATTTTTACAGCTTGAAGATTTTCTCGCAGCGAAGTTAAATTCGAGGGGGATTAAAGGACTCCACTAAAAATTTTCAAGAGATTTTTCTTGTACTTAATAAAATAAATTGTTTCTGCTGTATAAATTCAAGTATAATTCATTGTGTAACTCTGATACTTGTATACAAAAGAAAAGTTTATTTATAAAATATATTATTGTTTCTGTGATTCTGTGACTGATTCTGTTTAAATGTTATAAACTAAATAACAATCCGTCATTTTGAACGTTTCTAGTTGGTTTAATTACCGACTAGAGACGGTCAGAGCGGCGGGTCGTTACAAAAGTGGTATCAGAGCTTTGGTTTACACAAAGCTTAGTTTATGGCGTTTAATATGAATAGTTACTAGAACCACTTCAAAGAAAGTGTTTTCAAATCTAAAGATGTTTAAAATTGTTTTCTTTAAAATAAAAAGTATTTTGAAAATTAGAATTATTTTGAAGATTCCCCTCTCTAAATTTAGGTTTGCGACCGTTTCTCTTCGGTGAGGTCTCGTTAGACTTGAGTTTCGATCATTCGGAAACTCATTATCGAATTTTTGAGAGTTATGGAAAATGAAATATGAGTTAAGTGAATTAATGAATTGGTTTAAATTGGCTTAAATCAAATATTTTGAATATCTTCAAAGTAGTAATTGGAAAATAAAATGATATGTCAATTTGATTATAATCAAATGGATTATTGAACTATAACTTGGAAATTTAATTTTGAATTCTTTTGAAAATTGATTTCAAATGTTGTGAAGAACGATTTAGTAAATAAATGGATTATAAGTATTTAACTTATAATATGGATTTTGGGTATATAACTAAGTTATATGAATTGAATTGAATCAAATTAGTAAAGGAGATTATAAAACAAAGTTTATAAATAGAAATGTAATTTCTAAAGATGTTTATAAAATCCGCAAATGACTTATTTTGATAAGTAAATTATTGTAACTTATTAAAGGTGTTATATCTATGGTTTTGGACAATAAATGAGATATAAAAAGAGATATGAATCTAATGAAAATTTATAAGAGATTTAAATTGATGCAATGAAGAATTTGAATTTGAATGGGCATGGAAATAAGTTAAGTGGAAAACTTAATATTGGAAATTTGAAGTTGGTTTAAAACCAATATTTTGAAATGTATGCAGAATTCAAACTATGAATTAAGTTGAAGTTGAAAAACTTAAATGGGAATGTTTTTGGGAAGCAACACTATGAAATGAAGTAAATTCATTTTAAGTTGTTTTGAAATGTGTTTAAAAGAATGATTTCTTTTAAGAATGAAATATATATATTTGATTTTGGTTTAAGTATATCAAATATTTTCAAAATGTTGAAAATAAATGGATTTGTAAATTACTTATTATTGAATAAGTATGGAAATATTTTCCAATATGAAATGAAAGGTTTGAAATTTTATCTTTTCAAGATAAAGTGAAAAGTAAATGTTTTGAGATTTTATCTTTTAAAGATAAATTGAAAAGTGAATATTTGAATTTGTTTCAAATGGTTAAGTGTGAAAATTTTTATATCTTGTAAAGATATTATTTTTGGGAAATTTGAACACTTAGTTCAACTTGGAGAAAAAAAAAAAAAAAAAAAATTTTTTTTTTTTCAAAGTGATTGAATTTTGAGTTAAATTGAGTTTAACTTTGACACACAAAAACAATGTAAGTTGAACTTTGAATTTTAAATGGATGATTTGGATTGTATGTCTAACGTCGTGAATTGACGACATATCAATTGATCTCTATTAAATATATATCTGTTGGTGGCGGAGAATTTATTCTCTTAGCTTAACACCCTTCTCTGAGACGTACGAGCTCAGAGGTTATATATCGATAGACATCAATTATGTGTTGAGGATTGACGATGTAACGTGAAATCCAAATCGAGTGTGAAGTCGATAATAAATTGGATTATGAATGTGAATTAGGTTTGAGATAACCTTAAATTTCCAAATCGGCTTAGAGGAAAATTTTAAATGGATAATGAAATGGAAAATTTGTGAATCCTCTATTTGTTATGGGTATGAAATATTGTGGTTTTCATAACGTATATGTGTGAATACGATTAATTCGAAAACCAATTAGTTTGGAAAAGTAATTGTTATGGAAAACTTATGTAAGTACATGAGTATGATATGTACTAAATGTGAAATGAAATATTATATATGTATGTATAATATTATGTTTTCCAAATTGAGGATATGGAAAAGCACCTTCCATTTAAACATTTGTGAAGGTTGTTGGAACTCGAGATGAGTGTCCATTTGAAAATCGTAGCTACGTTGTATTTCCATTAGTTGGAATGTCCTTTTGGACTGGTATAGTGTGCTAGCGTAATTCGAGGGGCGAGATGCCTACGGTTACAAGCGATTCCACTGGGATAGTGGCGTAACCGCCGTGTATACCGCGATCTAGTTACACTCGGGTGGTAGCGTAATTTGAGGGGCGTGATGCCTACAGTTACAAGCGATTCCACTGGGATAGTGGCGTAACCGCTGTGTAAACTGCAATCTACAAACCAAAGCGTAATTCGAGGGGCGAGATGCCTACGGTCACGAGCGATTCTACTGGGATAGTAGCGTAACCGCCGTGTGAACCGCGATCTTTGGCAACAACCATGGCGAAATTCAAGGGATGAGATATCCACAGTTACAAGCGACTCTACTGGGATAGTAGCGGAACCGCCGAGTAAACTGTGATCCATGGGGGAATGTGCTTTCCATATCCATTTTTAAAAGAATTTTTAAAAAGGTATTTTCACTGGGAATTGAAGCAAGTATATTTAGTACTTGGAGATTGTTAGACTTGCGCCTGGCCAGCGTATGCCTAATGTCTTTAAGAACGACAGTAGACTTGTTAAATTTCGAGTTAGCAAGTATTTTCAAACTTTAAATAGAAAATCAATTATCTGAAATTAAAGTGACATAAATTCTAACTTAATAAATTAAGGGAGAGGATTTTTGAAATGTTTTGAAAGTCCACAGCTTTGGAAAAGTTATACTATGTAAATTTCTTAAATGAAGAAGTTCAAATTTAAAATTTGGGTTTTTGTAAGTTGGAAACTTTAGTAAAGATTTTTGTGTCTTGATTGTAGAAAATAATAGACAAATGAGTTAATTAACAGAGCTAGTGAGATAAAACAAATAGAATGAATCCTATACTTACTTATTTATTTTTAATAAGTTTCAAACTTGATTAATTTGAGTGGGGTATAAATATTGGTGAAATTTTAACAATCATTTTTCCTTACTTGTAATTTCGGGACGAAATTCTTTTAAGGAGGGGAGATTGTAACGGCCCTGAATTTTGAACAATTTAAATTGTGAATATTTAATTAATTTTAAATATTTGAATGATAATTTAAATTGAATTTCCAATATAACAATGAAATTGGTGATTAAATTTTAAAATTTAATCTATAAAGAGTTGAATAAAAATTTAAATTTGACTTCGGAGTTGAGAGTGAATATGGAATTTGTAATTGAAATTCAAACTAATAACTTAAGAAGATAATTTGGATTTAAAAATTTTTATTTTTGTAAATTAGTAAATTAATGGTTAAATTTTAATGACATTTTTTCTTTAGCTTAAATAAAAAAATTAAAATCAATACAAAATAAAATAAACAAATACACTTAGTAAAAGAAAAAAATTTAACAACATAATTTAAACAAAAATTAAAAAAAAAAAAAAAAGTAAATATCTACAAAAACAAAACAAGGTGTTTGTGTACAAAATAAAATTTGATGTATAAAATAAATTGAATTTAAAATGAAAAATTATATATATATAAATAGAAGAAAATAATAAAACAAAATAAAAATAAAACATAAAATAAAGAAGAAAAGAACCACTGCCTTTACTTTCAATCCGATACCCGATCCCTTTCATTTCACTTTACCATTTCCATTTTTTAAACCCTAAACAAAGATCACGAAAGAAAAATGGCGGCTTCAGTTCTCATTTTCGTTCCTTTCCGAAAACTAGGGCTTGCGATCTGACGTGGGGCTTCAATCTTCGTTCAACTTGGCTTATTACTCTCTTCGGCTGTTTCGATTTTGTTAAGGTGAGTTTTCTCACGATTAATTTTGATTCAAGTTTTTAAATTGGTTGAATTGGATGCTTGGTTGCATGCTATGTTTTGGGAAGTTATTCGTTATCGATTGCTCGGGTTTTTGTTGGATTTAAACTGATATGAGCAGATTTGTCACTGCATGTTGTTCGTTGGGTGATGTTTGCTACCAATTGCTCTGATAATTGGTTTTAAACTGTTAAGAACAGACACTAATTGATATTGTTTTCTTAAAACTGTTAAGAACAAATGCTATTTAAATTTTAATTTTAAACTCATAAGAACAGATGCTATTTCATTTTTTTGTTTTAAACTGTTAGGAACAGATGCTATATGATATTGTTTTTTTTTTTTTTTTTTTTGATGAGAACAGATACTATAATTTTGTTTTAAACTGATGAGAAACAGATGCTATAAAATTTGTTTTTAAACTGTTAAGAACAGACTCTACCCAATCTTTGTTTTTTTAAACTGATAAAAACAGATGCTACTTGATAATTTGTTTTAAATTGATAAGAACAGATGCTATATCAAAAACCTTGCTTGTTTGTTGTTGCTGCATGTGATGGATTTTAAATCTAGATGAGGAAAATTTTGTTGCATGTGCTTGTTTGAGCTTCTGTTCATGTGCATTGAATGTATGTGTCTGTAAAACCCCTATTTCTGCTTGTGGTGTTCTTTGTTGTTGCTGTGTGTTATGTTGCATGCCAAATGGGAATAATTTCAGTTTAAAGGTCTGAGTAACCCAGTTTTGAACCCCTGTAAAATATTCTACATTTGGAAAATAACAAAATTTACAAGCTTGAAACTATTCTTTGATGAATCTGATGTGCTACTATAACCCTTGAATCCATTGTGTGATGCTTGAATGTTGTTTAGGTATGGAATTGAAAGTATACATGTGAATATGTGTTTATGCATTTACATGTTACTGTGTGTATGAAGTTATCTCTCTGTTGTAAAATGAACAGCAAAGAAAAAGGAGAAAAAAAAGACTGTTATGGATTGAACTACAGTGTTTCATTTTCTTTTTAAGTAAGATTATCAAACATCTTTAATTATTCAATCAAGTTAAAACTTGAATGCATGTTTAAAAAAAACATGAATATTAAAACAAGTATCACATTTTTTTTTAAATCATCTGAGGAGTTAGTGTTTAAGGTCTGATTTAACAATAAGACCAAATTCCAATTTTTGAAGTTCTTGTTTTGAATTGGTAATCTGGTTCTAAATTGTGAATGATGAATTTTGTAGTTGCATTCCATCCTGTTGCATTTGGTTTATTTTGTTTGCACCCATCTGTAGTCTGCACTTGTATAGTTGGTTCCATATTCATGTAGCTTGATGTTGTATCCACTTTTATGCTGCTGTGATGCAGTTTCCTTCACTGTTGTATTTTTTTTGGGAGTTTGCACTGTTTGTTCTTGCTGTCATGTTCCATGCATTTGAGCTCTTTGAGTTGCAGTGCTTCATCACTTGATGTCTTTGATTTATTTGGTCTGCACTGTTTGTTGTAGCTGGACTTGTGTACATGTTGTCTGCATTTCATATGCTTGCAACCTTGTTTCACTATGGTTTCATGCTTAGCTTTGCGGTTTGGTTTCACTTGTGCATTTTATTGCGGTGACACTTGTTCTCTGTTCACCTGTATCATTGGTCTTGTAACAGTATTCATTGTTGTTGTTCCCATTCACTGCTGCATATTGTTCATCGGTCCATTTTTATCTGTTCCCTATGTTGTTTGCAACTGTGTTGCACTTGTATCACTGGAATTTGCATTTTGTCTGCATAGTGGTTTGTTAGTACTTTGGTTGTCACTGGTGTACTTGAGTTGGGCTTGCCTGTTTAGTTGAGTTGCAGACTTTGACTTGTTTCATTTTTGAAGTCGAATCTTGTTCCTTTGCTGTTTGGTTCCATGTTCGTGGCAATCTTCGACAAATGTGCTCTGCATTGTGTCATTGTTTGGTCTGCACTTTGCTTGATTGTTGACACTACATGTAATCTTGTAGACATGCTTCACTACAATTCTTACTTGTCACGGCATACTTGTATAAGCTTGACCTGTTTCACATCCACTTCATTATTACCTGGTCTTGGTATGTTGCTGTTGGTTTTAGTCTTGTTTCACCTGTGTTGCATTGTTGATCTCTTGAGTTGTTTCACTGCCATACTTGTAGCTTGGTCATTTGTGTATGTTCATGATGCTTTGATGCATTTGCATGTACTCTGTCTTCGAGCTGCTGTGTTGATCACTGAGTTGTTTCACTGGGTTATATCATTGGTCATTTGATGCACTGCCTTGATTTACCTTGTCTCTATTTTGATTCTTGATCATTTCATTTTGGCATTTACTCCATTTTGCATTTGTGCATTGCTGTCATTTGAGTTGGACACCGTTGCATTTCTTGTGGCAGTTGCTATGTTCACATGCTTTCCCATTCACTGTCACACTGTACTTGTTTCACTTGAGTTTTTGTAACTTGTACATGCTGTGTTCATTTGAGTAGCTAGACTTAGTGTGCACTGCATAGTGCATTGTATACTTGGGTTTCACTGCATTTGGTCTGCACTTGTTCATCATGAAGCTTGTTCTCCACATTTACTTGACTGATCTGCATACATGTGCTTAATTGCTGTTTTGTTGACACTGGTTTGAGCCCTGTTGTCTGCACTTGTATGCTCTCGTGTATTGCCTTTGACATGATTCACTTCATGTTTGTTGCTAGTTTACCTTGACTTACTGCTTCCATTCTGTTCTGATCTGTTGAAGCTTTGAATCTGCTTTGATGATGCCTGAAGTATGATGGGTTAGATGACTGCATGTTTGAATTTACACATTTTTATGGATGTAAATGTATGAGTATGTATGAATGCATATCTCTGTTGTGAGTCAGGTCCATTTTCTTAAAGAAAATTCAGAGGAAAAAAAATTTTTAAGACAACAGTTCCTGTTTTCAAAAAAAAATAAGATGATACCTCACTATCTCTGTCTATCTGAAATCACCAAGTGAGCAAAACTTCACTTTTCTTATTTTTAAAATGCCTGTGAATAACTTCTAAATAAAAAAAAAAAATTATTAATTAGGTTGCATGCTAGCATGGTTGGATATAAATAAGTATTGTATGTGTATTGATAAAGCTCTGGTGTGAAATGTATTTGTGGGCATGCTGTAACTTTCTCTGTTCTGTTCTGTGGCTTTGGGTATATGAATGTAGAGGACTGTATGTGAATATACCTTGTCCCTGTTGTAACTACAGTTTAGAAACAACATAAATTTTAAAAGTATTGTCCCTGTTGTAACCCTGTTTGGTTGAAGTTCTTTGTTTGGGCTTTGTTCTGGCCCTTGTATCACTGCTTCCATTTGGACTTGTTTTTTTTACTTGTCATCTTCACTGTGTTGCACTTTTGTGGTCTGTTCACCCATTACTGCATTTGCATTGCTGTTTGGTCATTTTGTATTTCTGAATGGAGCTGTGCACACGTGTTGGCGAGGCAGTGCACATATGTGTAACTATACGTGTGTACTGCAGCCACACAGGATTGACAGATTTTAAAATTTGAAGTTGTTAATATGAAAATCCATAATAGATTTAAATTGATTCATGTGATTCGTCATGTCTGTTACCATTTTATTTCAATTCATTGCAAATTTAATTACTTGAATTAAGATTAATCCTGACTCGAGTGTTTTTGTGTTTTGCAATAAACGCTCGGGTCAGACCGAGTATTTTTACAGCTTGAAGATTTTCTCGCAGCGAAGTTAAATTCGAGGGGGATTAAAGGACTCCACTAAAGTTTTTCAAGAGATTTTTCTTGTACTTAATAAAATAAATTGTTTCCGCTGTATAAATTCAAGTATAATTCATTGTGTAACTCTGATACTTGTATACAAAAGAAAAGTTTATTTATAAAATATATTATTGTTTCTGTGATTCTGTGACTGATTCTGTTTAAATGTTATAAACTAAATAACAATCCGTCATTTTGAACGTTTCTAGTTGGTTTAATTACCGACTAGAGACGGTCAGAGCGGCGGGTCGTTACACCCTGAAGCGCGGACTTGAGTATAAACGAGTTAAAAATCTCCAAGTCCCCGGGGTGCGGATTGGAGTACTCAATGTCCCCGGAGCGCGGACTCGAGTATAAACGACTTAAAAATCTCCAAGTCTCTGGAGTGCGGACTGGAGTACTCAAAGTCCCCGTAGCGCGGACTCGAGTATAAACGACTTAAAAATCTCCAAGTCCTCGGAGTGCGGACTGGAGTACTCAAAGTCCACGGAGCGCGGACTCCAGTATAAACGATTTAAAATCTCCAAGTCTCCGGAGTGCGGATTGGAGTACTCTAAATCCCTGGAGCACGGACTCAAGTATAAACGACTTAAAAATCTCCAGTCCCCGGAGCGCAGACTGGAGTACCCAAAGTCCCTGGAGCGCGGACTCGAGTATAAACGATTTAAAATCTCCAAGTCCCGGAGTGCAGATTGGAGTACTCTAAGTCCCCGGAGCGCGGACTCGAGTATAAATGACTTAAAAATCTCCAAGTACGCGTAGTGCGGAGTGGAGTACTCTATGTCCCCGGAGCACGGACTCGAGTATAAACGACTTAAAAATCTCTAAGTCCCCGGAGTGCGGACTGGAGTACTCTAAGTCCCCGAAGCGCGGACTTGAGTATGAACGATTTAAAATCTCCAAGTCCCCGGAGTGCGGATTGGAGATCTCTAAGGCCCTGGAGCGTGGACTCGAGTATAAACGACTTAAAAATCTCCAAGTCCCCGGAGTGCGGACTGGAGTACTCAAAGTCCCCAAAGCATGGAATCGAGTATAAACGATTTGAAATCTCCAAGTCCCCGGAGTGCGGATTGGAGTACTCTAAGTCCACGGAGAGCGGACTCGAGTATAAACCACTTAAAAATCTACAAGTCCCCGGAGTGCAGACTGGAGTACTCTAAGTCCCCGGAGCGCAAACTCAAGTATAAACGACTTAAAATTTCCAAGTCCCCGGAGTGCGGACTGGAATACTCTAAGTCCCCGGAGCATAGACTCGAATATAAATGACTAAAAACCTCCAAGTCCGTAGTGTGCGGACTGGAGTATTTTAGGTCCCCAATGTGCAAGCTAAAAAATACTATAAGCGCTTGAAGCACAAAAGGGGGATATGAAAAAATCTCAAGGAGCCTCCGAGCCATATGAAGGCGAATCAAGAAATCCATGTTATTCACAACAACTCGGACTCAAATCACAATCGCACAGAAAACTGAATAATAAGAATCTTTTGAAAAGAAAGAAATGGAAACTAATCTTTATTCAGGAAAAGTTTTCTGCTACAAACTCCCCAAATTTCAGAGTCGATAGTCTATCTACAAAAATTAAAAAAAATCATTACATGACTTAGATTAACTCTCGTTGGACGGGGATAGTGATCATTTCTTGTGCTTCTTCTTCTTCCCAGACGACTCCTCCCTAGAGCGTTTACCCTTGGGATCCTTCCTTGATGGAGGGGTAACAACTGAAGAAGCAGGGGGGACATCCACAGGCTTGGACCCGCCGGGGAGAATGATCTTCAACGGTTTGGTCAAGGGATCGTCCGGATCCACAGTTTGAGGCTCGACCTTGATCTTGGTCGTATCTTCCTTCTCTTTCTTAAGCCTCTCCTTCATGCTAAGCTCAGATGTGTGCTCAGAGATGCCTGTAATTTCAACTTCATAACTCCCGTCGATGGGAGAAGAAGCCTGAGATTTATCTTCATCAAGCGCTCCGATCACTTGGGTGTCTGGACTCTCTAGCATGAGGAACATCACTAGTTTCTTTCTCCACCTCCTTGGCGACATCGCTCCTCAGAGTGGGTTCAGGATCTGAACGACCTGCACAAAATCACGAAAACAAGTATTAGAATGCGACAGCTTTCTGAGAAACACTTGAGATGTTAAAGCAAAAGAATTGCCTGCCAGAGTCCGGCTGATTTCCAGCCGTCACGGGGGTCTCACCCTCCGGGATTGGAGAAAAAACATGAACGCCCAGGCCTGGAGCTTCTGGGTCATAGCCAAGCTGTTCAAAAGGATCAAGTATCGGCCGATCGGCCGACCGAATAGGCGCATGAGCTGGAGGCGCGGCCCCTGATGGGCCAGTAATAACTTCATTCCCTTTCCTTGAAGGGGAACCTTTGCCATATATAGTTTTAGCTACAGACAAGTCCGAGGGCTCGTTTCCCCTGAGATATTCTTTTATCAATGCCCCTTCATCAATCTCTTCGGTGCCGCGCTCGGCCTTCCTGATTTCTATCAAAGCCTCCCATGCCTCGGCTTGAGATTTAAGATAACCCTCGCCTAAGAAAGTCAAGTCACGATGCATGAGAACGCGGGCGTTGAATTCAGCAATTAGTGGGTCAAACATGCTCTTGACCTCCTCCCTGCCTTCTTCTCCAACTGCCTCAAGACGCGAGTCGATATCGATGGACGCAATCCTTTCGCCCTCTTCACGGGCCTCCCTCTTTAACGCCCCAACCCTGGAAAGCTCGCCCTCAAGTTTTTGTTTCAAAAGTCGAGTGGCAACGATCTCGTCAAAGTATCGTTGTGACACCTCTTGGGCAACCATTTACTCTTCGCTCTCCCTACGAAGCTGCTCCTCAAGCTCCTTAACTCGGAGGCTGAGCGTGTCCCTCTCCTTTTGAATGGAGTCCTTCTCTACAGCCAAAGCCCCACACCATTGAACCGCCTCGTCAAGTTCTTTCTTATGAGTTGACTCCAGACGAGTAATGGCCTCAGCAGTGTCCTTAGCTCTCTGATGGGCAACCTCGAGCTTAGACTTGTAAGTGGCCATTTCTTCGCCTGAGCTTTAATGATATCCTTGTCGTGGATAGCCTCAAGCTTCAGGCGGTCGATTTCATGCTGGCGCTCCATGGAAACTTCAAAAAGTTTTTCGGCTAGGTGAACGAACGCGTCATGTTGAACATAGACGTCGTTCGTAAAGGCAAGGGCGCTCTGCTTAGCATGTCTAGGAATAGGATGAATAGCCAGAAGTAATTTCAGGCCATCGAAGCAGATCTTCGAGAATTTATCTTTAAGCTCCGACAGACTCTTCGGCACTTACGGGTCCGTTGGAGGAGCGGGAGGAGACGGCTTTGAAAGTTCGCCCCTCTTGTAGGGATCTCGGGACTGACGAGTGGAAGAAGAATCAGAGTGTTGGTCCCGGGGAGCATCAGGTTGCGACCTCTTATGGCCATGCTTGTCTCTACTTTGCTCCGCGTGAAAAGATGTGTCCTGGTAGTATTCTCGTTGGTAATGAGTTTTCCTCCGAGATGACAAATCCCAGGAATGATAGTCTTTGTCGCCGTCACCATCCCTATCTCGGCGTCTTTCGAAACCCAAGTCCCGTTCGGAATGGTGAAGAACTAACGAATCACGAAGGCAATCGAATCCATGTGAACGCCCCATACCACCTGTACAAAATTCAAGTAACAGCGAATTAGCAAAGAGTAGTGTGACGACAAAAATCTAAGCAAAAATTGGAGTGCAAGTGTTAATGTGTGTCCTAGTGTTTCCCCCCAACGGACCAGTCGCTTTGCTAATAGGAGTTTTCTCTCCCTGACTCTGGGTCAGAGCGCCCGCGTCGCCTCTGATGGGCGAATGAAGTTTGAATACCTCCGGATCATCAAAGTCATAATTGAGAAGATCGTCCGGAATGGAGAGGTTCGATAAGTCCTTTAAAGAACTCTCTACATGCTGTGAAGAAGCCTCTTTCTCCGTCGGGATAAGCGTAACCTTCGAAGTTCCGCGAACCTTCTCCTTTCTGATTTTGTACGTCAATCCCTTTTTCCTCTGTTAAGGAGAAGATGACGTTTCGATATCGTGCACTTCAACTATAGGATCTTAGGCTGGACCCAAATTCTCACCTTGTGCTTCGGGTGTTTCACCCTCCCTGATTTCCCCCTCTTCTTGTACCTCAATGGTGTGGCGTGTTGACGATTCAGCTAATTTTTTCCCTTTGCTAGAGATTGGCCTGGGTACAGTAATGCCTTCAGGAAGACTTACCCGACGACCTTCTGCTAACAACCCGAACCTCGATAGTGACTCATTTGAGATAAGAGTTTGGATGTCTCGTTCTTCGGCGGGAAAAGCTCTAATAGCTTCAACAGCCTCAGAATACCCACGGCCGTCGGGACGTGGATTGATACCTGAGAAGATGAAACACGAGTTAGAATAGGAATAACTTCGGCAAAAACATGAGTATCATTCCAAGAAAAGACTTACTTCCTTCGACCTATCTCCTCGCGATACCAAGGGGCAACGCACATAGAACCATTCCTGTTTGTACAGGGAAAACTTGTTCCACGCCCCGGTTAAAATTTGGCATTTGTGATGCGGTTCGAGGAACACAAAGGAGGGGATATCTCTCCGCTTCTTGATCATATAAATATATATGATGTCGCCAGGTGTGGGAGGCCTAGAGAAAACATTCATGAAGAGTAGGTAAGTGCCATAAATGAAGGCGTGACCGTTTGGGTGCAACTGCGATGGGGCGATATCGATGTATTGCAGCACATCCCGAAACAAATTGAACGGTGGCACACTTCCAACCCAACACATGAATTTATTGCACGCTGTGTATCCAACTGGGGGCAAGTGTGGCCGGTCGTGCCCCGACGGAACTAGCATGTCGTCAAAAGGTATTCCATGAATGGAGCATATTTGCCAAAGCGCAACTTCATTGATTTTTGAAGCCTATGAGTCGACAGGGTTGTCCAAGAAGATCGATGCCTCCAGGGCATCGGGGGCTAAGTTATATGTAGGGGAGATAGATGGATTTGAGACGTCTGTGACTTCCTATCGAGAGGATGGCCCGGGCCTGTCAGAAATCGTGGCGTAGCAGGATTTTTTCGACATCTTCGATAAATAGTGAATTTGGCTAGGCGCCTGTGTGAGCTATACTTGAAAAATGTTCGACGTTAGAATCAACGACACAAATATTTCCCCCCAAGTGGTGTGTGACCTAGTGTGATTAATCATGTGTAATATTAAAAAATTGAAAGTCACACAGTTACTGATATAAAACTAAGTTACGAATTGTCGACTTCGGAGACCGTCATCGCTTACCGTCTCCAAAAGCCTATCTTACGGTGATTACGGTTTCGAATTCAGAAAGTATTAGAAGAAGTTATCCGGTTATGTCGATCTAAGTCCAGGTTTATGTCTACTGAAGCTAGAAAGTTATCAGTCCAGATCAGTTCGATATGCTGGTATGCTGTAGTTCTTGTCCTTGCTTTGTTATATGAGTAGGCAAGGTAATTTAAGTGTTCGTCCTAAGCTAGAAGATGGTTCGGCATTCAACAAGGCTCGGCCTAAAGGTTGTTCGATCAAATTATGGTCCGGTCAAACTATCGTTCGGCTTAAACTGTTGCCCGACCGAACTATCATTTAGCCAAATCATTGTCCGGCCTAAATAGTGAGAGGCCAAACCATTGTTCGGCCAAATCATTGTCCGGCCTAAGTCCGTCCGGCCAAACCATCGTTCAGCCTAGGTATTGTTCGAACGAAATATTGTTCGGCATAACTGTCGTTCGGCCTCCCCTCCATTCCCTGTTTCCTTTCGAATTTGACCCACTTCAATCTCGTTTGGCAAGGGGAGATCATTCCGAACCACGACCCATTGAACCTATAGGCCCAGACATTAAGTCCACTCTCGTACCACCGTATGTTTGGAAGATCGTGCCGAGTCGCTACAGTACACCCTCCACCCTTATCTTCTCCAGTCCATCGACCTCGAAGCCACCTAAGAGCATACTCATACTAAGTTGCAACCCTAGACCATGACCGAGCCACTGTTCGTCACCCTCATTCACAGTCTTCCTACTTTTCTATGGCCTATGCACGATGTGTTTAGGTAATACCTAATGTCTCCTAACTCGAGAAGGATCAGAGACTTCTTACCGAAGATTGCGGAGGGAGCTTGAGGACTAGTGAATTTTGGGATTGAAGATTGTTTGAACTTGTTTAGAGGAAGACGTGGTAGATTCCAGGGAGGTAAATTGAAAACTCTCGAAAAATAACGCAAGTAAAAGTGAAAAAGAGGAGGAAAAAGTAGGAGGCCAGGTTTTATACGGAGAAGAAGAAAATGAAGAGCCCGTGACCGGTGGAACTGGCCAATGCTGCACCATCTGGTTTCGACATGCGGAGTCGTTCGGTCTAACGTAGAATGTTCGGCCATCGGCGATACAGTTCGGCACAAGCCACCTCGACGAGTACTCATGAGAAAACAACCTCCAGGAGTAATGGGCCAGGTTGGAAGCAAAACACAAAGGGCTCATGGTTCAAAGCGCATCGCGTCCGGTTACGCGATACACTTTTGGGGGCAAGTGTTTCCTGGAGATTTGACCAGGCAACCTAGTACTCGGCCTCCCCAACGTCCGGCATCCAAAGATATCGTTCGGCATTAGACAGCACACGGCCAAAGATATCGTTCGGCCGAAGGCATCGTTCGGTCAAGCTATCGTTTGGTCAAAAGACATCGTTCGACATACAAAATACGCCCGACATACTATACCGTTCGGCATGAGACAACCACTAAGTACTCGGCTTATCTAGATTGCTCGGCATAAGGGGACACTAGGCAGAAAGGAACGCTTGGCACTTAGAGACGTTCAACATTGGGAAGTGTTCGGCAGGCAGCTTCTCACAAGGTTTAGATCGTTCGGCCTCATCTCGTTCGGCCTAAGTAGATTGTTCGGCACCACACTGCTCGACATCTAAAGAGCGCTCAACATCTGGAAGAGCGTTCGGCATTGGACTTCGTTCGGCCAAAAAAACATCGTTCAGCATCCACTCCTTGTTCGGCATAAGGAGGGAGGCTCGACATTTTGTCGTTCAGCCTCACTGGTTCGGCGCATAGAGACTACTCGACTTGGGCCAAGATATTCAGCTACCAGGCCCACCAGGGAAGTCAAACCCACCTTCGCCTATAAATAGAGGAGCAGGGGCACAGAAAAAAGGGGAGATTTGAGAGAACGCTGGGGAGACTCTGCCATTTTCAAGGCTCACTCCCGACTTATTTCTTTGTATCTTGCAACTGTATTCAAGTACTTAGAAGCAGACTGTATCTGTAATCAAGTATCAATGAAAAGAATAAAGATCAACTTCAAAGTGGACGTAGGCTACTACGCCAAACCACTATAAATTTGGTGTTCTTACTTTCTACATTTAAATTTACATTCTATTCTCTGTTTTAATTTACTTTCTTCATTAATCTCTCTACACAATCTTTCTAAGGGTGTTAGTGACCAATTTTGGTGCTAACACCTTGATCTGAAATCCATTCTTGAATCATCCTGTGAGGAAGTGTATTTGTAATTGATATAGATATTTTATATTGTGTTGTTTGAATTGTTAAGTTGATTTAGGGTTTCGATCGATTCGTTTGGCCAATGCTATAAATAGGAATTTCAAAATATTTGAACAGAGCAAACTGACACAATTTTGTTATCAAAATTGGTTAATGAATAATTTTATGTATGATTATATTTTATATAATTTTCTAAAATTTAATAGTTAAATGAATTGGTTGTTAGAAACGATAAAGATAGATTATCATTTACTATTTTGTCAACATTCCCAACCCATTAATTATTGTTGTATAATTTTATAAATATAGTTTATAAATCTGATTTGCAAATGAAATACGTTTAAATTAAGGATTTGAGAATTAAATTTCCGGTGCTTTTCAAATTTTGGTTTCAATGCTTTAAGAAAATATATTATTTGGAAGTATTTTCAAATGGAAATTATTTCCAAAGAATTTTTTTAAAAGTAGTAAGTCAATACTCTCCTCTTTTATCGCTGGAAAATAATTTCAATGATGGCTACAACATCATCGACAGTTGTTTTCAAGTCTCATAGTGTAGAGACTACTTAGTAGTTTTGCTACAATTTTGTTTTGGAAATGAAATTAATTTGAATCTCTTGAGCATGATTCGATTTATATACATATGTATATGTATAAGTATGTATGTATGTATGTATATACTTATTTCAAAATGGTCTGAAGTAAAACCAGAAATTTAACTCTCAAATTCTATGTTAAGCAATGGTTTTCAATTTTCAAAATAAAGTAAAATTTTGAATAATTGGAGTGTTTAAAATGAAAATTTAAATTGATAAAAATTGAAACAATTGAACTAGGATAAAATTTATCTGTATAGTACTCAATTACATTCAAACACATATATATGACTTACCTAAAAATATTCAAAAAGTTAAATTATTAATGTGGGTATGTAATTGAAGGTTATACAGGAGAAATTTAAGTAACAAAATGTTCAAACTAAATTTTTCTTGATAGAAATATTATAAATAAAAGAAAATTTTGTATAATGTTGTAAGTAATAAAATGTTCAAACTAATTACACTAGGAAACATTCATATAACTTTTCTAGAAAAGTTAAATGTTAAATAAGAATATGTAATTGAATAATATGCAAATAAACGAAAGTAATAATATGTCAAAAATGAAATTTTCGATTATGGAATTTTAAATAAACATAAGTGGTTATAATAAATATTCATATACTTAATTTATGTCATATGATATGTTAGTTGGAATAAATTGAATAATAGAAAAAGGATGCCATATGAGTAGATAAATATGAACTTAAGAATAGTTAAAGTTGAATGTTGAGGTGGAATTAACTTTAGCGAAATCAAGTGGAATAAATAAATGAGTTAAATAAAATAATTTTTATTTTGCAAGAAATTTTTAAAAACAAATGAAAATAGAGTGAAAAAAAAATCAGTTTAATGAAATATCTTGAATTGAAAGCAACCAAATGTGTATGTATTGAATATTTTATTGATTAAATAAAATGAATTGAAATCAATTAGTTGAATATAAACCAATTTAAAAATAAATGAAATTTATATGGTTTTGGAATTAATTATGGTATCTGGTATTTTATATTTCAAATCTGTCTTTTCTCCTGATTATTTCTATTCTCCTATCTTGTGCCTTTTTGGGGATGAATAGTTTTGAGTGGAGGAGAGGTTAATGACCTGGATATTTTAATAGTTTTTATAACGTAATCAACTGAAATTTTGCTTGTAATTAAATAACTATAATTTTTCAACGAAAATTTGATATTTGAAATGCGTCTATTTAGACATAGCAAATGTCAGATTTTCATCAAAAAATATAGAAGTTTATTCTATTGTGTAAATTTCAATTTCAGTTTAAATCAGTTAAAATTGATTGAAGTAAAATGTATTTCGAAACCTGAATATTTTTATATAATAAAAATGCAAACAATTTTCTAAGTGAGACATCATATTTCGTTTCGCCAAATTTGGACCGCTATTGCTCCGTTTATCTTATTTCTGACATTTTAGTAGCATTTTGGCAGCGAAATATCGACATTTGGTAGGATGATCATATCACTCATATCTGTATGTCATTCTGTTCGTATCGTCGTGCTGATCTCCATAGTGTATTTATTTGTATATTTCGGTGTCCGGTACATGGTGAAATCGACGAAAAAATTTGTCCTATCGGTTCTGTATTTGGGGCTTTGGATTTCTATGTCTTTTCAATTGTCCTCCATGAAATCTAACAGCTATCAACTATTAGTATTCACAGCAATTCATGTATTCGACTCTTGCTTTTCCTGACTCATACCATTCCGCTGCCCACTGCTTTATATAAAATGGTTTGTTTCTCTCCATTCTCTTTCGATCTGTCCATTTCTCTAGGTGATAAAAGTATATATTTATTTTTTGCATAGAAACTTGCACCTCCTCTACATCTGCTGAAACCATCTGCATGTCCTCTGGTAATCCTCTCCTCTCCTCTTCCTTCATCTGTTCCATCATAATAAAAAAATTTAGATATAAATAAATAAGAAGGAAAGTTTTTTGTATATATATTAGTCTCCTGCTTGGCTTCCTGACCGCCTTCACCTACAATATCAACCACCATAACATGTCCCCTCCCGTGCTCCGTCCCCTCACATGAAGCCTGAACACCAGTGTAACAACCCGTAAATTTTAACTGTTTTACTAATATAATTAACTGAAATTTTTTGAAATTTTAAATAATTAAATTTTGAAATAAATTTTTTATATTTGGAATACGTCTATTTAAACATAACAAATGGTAAATTTTCGTCGGATAATATGGAAGTTTATTTTATGTGTAATTTTATTTGAATATAAATCAGTTAATATTTGATGATAATAAAATATTTCTCAAACCTGAATATTTTTATATAATAAATTTGTAAATCATCTTCTAAGTGAGACGTCATATTTTATTTTGTCAAATTTGGACTGTAATTGCTCGGTTTATCTTATTTTCGGCAAATTAGCGGCATTTTCGGTACTGAATATCGACTTTTGATAGGATGGCCGTATCACTGATATCTGTGTACCATTTTGATCGTCTCGTCGTGATGATCTCAACAGTATATGCATTCGTGTGTATCGTGGTTCGGTACGTGGCGGAATCTGCGTAAATAATAACCGAATCAGTACCTAGTTCTTGCCTTTTTGTGTTTTGTGTCCTTTCAAATGTACAACCGTTAGTGATAAATGGTTGCTTGCTATTAGCATTCCCTGACCTTCAACCAAACCTTATATGTAACGATCCTGGTTTGAAGATGAATTTAAATTTGTAATTAAATTAAATTTTTTGGGTTAAATTAGGGATTTATTTGAGTTTTTCAAATTTAATAAGATATATATACTTATTTATTTTAAAATTTTGGATTTGAACTCAAAATAAATATTTTAAATTGAATTGGATTAGATTTGGAAATTCAAAATGAATTGGATTTAAAGGTTATACTATGGAAAAAATAATATATATGTGTATTTTGGAAGGAAATCTATCTTATTCAATTTAATTAAAGGCTCTACATTATTAACAGTTGATATAATATACGCAAATGAATGTAATATAGTTACTAATGTTTAAATTAAAATTTATCCTATCAATATTAAATATAAGTGTAAAATATAAGTACAAAATGTATGTTATAAATTTAATGTTTGAAAATCAAACTATAAATAAAACTAAGAATTCATGTTAATAATAAATTATATGGCTATGTGGCAACATAAGATAAATACATGCTATAACAATTTTTATATTAAGCACAAAGGCAAAGAAAAAAAAACAAACAAGTATGTTGCTGTGAATTTTATATAGGCAATGCAAAAGAAACAAAAATATGTATATACAAAGAAAAAAAATCAAAGGGAATAAGCATGTAACCTTGAAAAGAAACACGTGCATTTAATACCATATCTTCTCAGCACAAGAACAAGTCTTTTCGACTGATAAAAATCATTTCCATTTTCTGGTCAAAGAAGGAGGCAAGAGAAAAAAGAAATCTGATTAAAAACAAAAGTATGTTCCAGTAAAGCCAACCCTATACAAAATCCTTTCTTCTGTATATATATGTGTATCCTCCTATTCCAGTTCAAATCTAAAGAAAGCTGAGTAAAAATGCTACAAGCAACTCAATAAAACTCATCAACCTGGAAAAGCAAGAAAAAAAACAAAACACAAACCTAAAGCAGTTCAAAATCAAATAAATTCAACTCAGAAGCAAAGTTCAAAGCTCGAAAATCTATAGAAGCAAACATAAACTAAATTCATATTTCAGTTTCAAGTTCAACATCCAGTTTTCAAATCAAAAATCAGCAATTAACTTAAGATTTCAGTTCTCTATTCTTCTCTGCTTCAACTCCAAGTGATCAAATCTATCTATAAAACTTGAATCTGGATTATGCTTTGTTTCTAGGAAATGAAATTGTTTTGCATGAATATAAATTTGATCTTATGCTTGATGTATTCAAAGACATGTGGGTGTGCATGAATTAGTACAGGCATATTCACTCTGTTAAAAAAAATATACAGACTTATGATTAGTTTAAGACTAAATTCCTTTACTTCTAATCCTTTTTAGGATTCGAGATACAAATAAAAAGCGATTATATTAACCAGATCTTGGTTTTAAAAATACTGTTAAGCATAGTCCATAAGTAATTTTAGCTTGGAAGATGAATTACAGTAAAATTTCAAAGATATGACAAAAAAATTGACTTTAAGGATTTATTGTTTTACTTGTATAATCTGTTTTGAAATTAAAATTTATGATTTTTAAGATCAAATTCATGATTTTTAAATCGTTAACCGTTGAGAAATCTTATGTTGGCCGGAGATGGGAATATGGTCAAACTCTGGTGATCTACGTCGAACTGTAGGCCATGATTCTTGGTGAAGCTAGCTGGGGCATCGGTGGACTTAGGAAAAATATGAATTCAATTTATAAAACACTGTGGCGATGTCATAAGGTGGATTTTGTTTTTAACCCTAGTTTAGGGTGATGGTTGAGGAAGTGGCGAATTCATCACCTTTGGTGAATCGAGCTCCATCGTACTTTGGGGTTCGATGGCTTGTAGGTAGGAGAAGGAGCGGCTGGAAGGTTCGGCACTGCGGTGATCGGAGTTTCGAGAGCGAGTTGTTTTTAAGGGTTGAGTGGTGTTCCAGACTTCTATTCCAGGGTGGGTTTTGGAACTCGATTTCGATTTCGAGTTTATGGTGGCGATGCGATGATCGTGATTGTGTACGAGGTTGATCGGCGACATGTAGAGGTCATCAGGGATGGTCGGAGAGGACTGCGTCATGGGTGCATGTGCACGCGTGTGCACTTGAGTCTGGGTTGTTGAAGTGTTGGGGGAAGAAGAAGGTATAGTGGCTCGGGTTCATCTCGAAAAGTATCGCGTAAAACTCGATGTCGTGTTCGTGAGTTTGTGGGTTTGACTCGGGATTGAGTTTGGGAAAATTTGAAATGCCTCGGGATCGTTTTGTCAAACAGCAGGCTTCTCAAATTTCTACAATATAAACATGTTTTCAGATTTAAATATAACCAAGTTTTGAAACATAGAAAGAAAAATTGTTTTCAGGCTTTTAAAGTTTATAAGAAGCATAACTAGATTTCAAAAGGTAAATCAGGTTTTAAACAAGTTTCTCAAAGATTTAGTTTTTAAATTGAATGTTTAAAATTGTTTATTTTAAAGTAATAACGATGATTGGTTAATTTATTAATTAAAAGTAATAAATTAATGATTAAAGTTGATTAATCAAGTGACTAAAGAATAATTTAATTAAAGGTAATTAATTAATGTGATTAATTGATAAAGGTAATTAATTTGAAAATGATTAATTTAAAAGTTAATTTATTTATGAAAGTGATTAAAGAATGATTATTAATTAAGGATTAATTAAATAATCACTGTAATTAATTAAAGATAAATAAATTATCAATATAAGGTTAATTAAATTGTATTTAAGGATTAATTAATTAATGTAATTAATTAATTAAATCAATTAATTGCTTAAAGATAATTACATAATTAAAAGTAATTAATTAATGATTAAAGGTGGATAAATTAAGTGATTAACATTGATTTAAGATTAGGGATAGTCACTTATCATAACTAATTAAAGATTATTAGTTTAATAGTAATTAATTTATTAAGGGTTAATTAATTAATTAAAGATAATTAATTAAATGGTGAATTATATAATTAAAGGTTAATTATTCAAGTAATTAAAAGTTGATGAATTATAATTAAAGGCTAATTAAATTATTATTAATGGTTAATTAATACATAATTAAAGATAATTAATCAAAATGATTTGTAATTTATTAATGTTAATTGACCAGGATTAGTAATTCATAAGTAATTAATCTGATTTAAATTCATCAGACAATTAACTGGTCTTACTTATGAATGTTGGATTCTATTGTATGATTGAATTGTTTGATATCCCTGATTGTGATGCTCTGTTTGATTTGAGCTGTGTTTAATGTAATTTATTATCTGTGATATATATCTATGATCTGTAAGATGAGCATTATAGTTATACCGCTTATCAAATATATTGTTGTATTTGAATATGTACTGATTGATGATGTTGCACTTTTATTGTGTAAAACCCCTGTACCACACTTATACACACACAAATATGGATTGCACGTGGAAATCGGTTAAGTCACAGATATTTGAATTTAATTCAAAATAGTTTTAAAGGCAGAATTTTAAATCCAAACGGTTTTGGAAATGGAATTGGGTTAAATATGAAAAGTTTATGAAAAGAGATTTTTAGGATAAAAGTTATTTTGAATAACTTGAAAAAGTATGAAATTTAAATAATTTGATTTAAATTCAAAATTTGAAATTGAATTCTACGTTTGGAAACTATGGTTTAAAGATGTTATACAAGTTATATAAGGGTTAAACCATTTTAAAGGTATTGTTTTGTTAATTTAAATTTAACTCAAGGGCTTTAACTTGTATAAATGTAATCGGATTTTTCCGAATCGAAAACTATTTGTTTTCAAATAATAATAGCTTTCATACAAGGAAAGGATTTCAAATTCGTGTTAAAAGATTTCCAGTGTGAAATGGAATTGAAATAGTTTTGAAAGCTAGGGATTAATCTTTGTGGAAGATAGTTGAACCTTATTTGAAATTAACGGGGTATCTTTTATATAAAAGATTTGAAAAGAAATTGTTTCAAAACCTATAAAGGAATCTTTGTTAAATATTTGTGAAACGTTGTTTTCAAACAAAAGAGGATCTCAAAGATAGATCTTTTGTTTAAATATTGTAAATGAATTTTGGTAAAAGATTAGTGAACTTAGGGAAGTGAATCTTTTTGTTTAAAGGATTAAAATGGTAATTTGTTTAACCATTTAAAAGAAAGGTTTGGGGTAATAAGTTGTGACTTAACTGAAATCCCATATCCATATGTTTTTCTAAATATTACGCTCACTATTCGGTTTAGCCGGGGGAGGATTTTGTGTCATATAACCCATTCCGAATAATGATACGACGTATATGGACAACATTTGAAGATCGGGTATTTGCGAGAACAATAGGATAGCCTATCGATTGTCTCTGCACCGAGCGGCTATGGTATATGGATTCCTTAAGTGATGGGAAGTTCGATCGGGATTGTGGATACCCGGATTGCAAGAGATTCTTCCTTTATTAGACGAAGTGCCTTTGGTTCTGTTCGAACCCAGAACTGACTTGTATGGTTGTATGTCTAACATTACACTTTGAGGTATAAAATTGATCTCTATCAAATACATATCTTTTGGTGGCGGAGAATTTATTCTCTTAGCTTAACACCCTTCTCTGAGACGTACGAGCTCAGAGGTTATGTAGTTGATGGTTATCAGTGATATACTCCCAATTTGGTAGTGTGGCATGTTGAGTGCTGCTGTGTGTTGTTAATCATTTGTTGATCAAAGCATGGCTTTTGTATAAGCGTAGCTTTGTGGACGAGACTGCATCAGGAACTCACGCCTCGGAAATGGTCGAAACAGGAAAGATGCGGCAAGGTTATGAGGGTCGCTCCCTTTAGGTGTGTCATTCCCTTCTGGAAAAGGGTGGCATCATGGTATGGAGCCCAGATACTTAACTCATGTGGTCACTGCGAATCTATTATTTTGTGATTGCTTTGTGGTTGTTGGATTAGAGGTACCTCGGATAAAGGTCCCAAAGGACCGGGGGATGGCATGCTCGAGTAGTAGTTACCTAGTTACAGAGGTAACCCGGCCTTGTGTTAACAGAGAGCCGGGTAGGTTCTCGGGATGTCCCTCCAGAGGCGTACCCATGTGGCAGTAGGAAGTTCCTTAGCCTGACCATTTGTTGGAAATCCAAACAAAACAATACGAGCCCTTTACGATTGCAGTTGTATTACCTGCCACCTCAGGTGGCATCTATAGTAGGCATAGTATAATGGTACCTATGCTGGCTAAGATTAATATTATACTTTCGAAATGTTTTCCACTATGCACTAATAATAATATCAAAAGGATTTTGCGTAGTAAGCATTTTTTACTATCATAAGGAGAAATGTCCCCCGAGTGTGCGATTGCATTGTGTGTGCCGGGAGGCCTTATGGTGGTTTCGTTTTCTAAAAACCATTGCGGATTTCAACTTTTAAATTCTTTTGTTGTTGTTTTAAAGATAAATTGTTTTTTTCCTCAAACCAGTCCCATGACTGACCTGGAGTTTATTGTCCTCTTCCTAAGCTCTGGGTGCCCACAGTTTTCCCATACGGGCAGTCTAGAGTTGGGTTTTTTAGATAATCGAAAAGTAGGTGTAGATTCGATAGCTTCCCGCCTTAGGATTTGGCAATCGCATTTGGATCGAGTTACTTCTCTTCATCTTGATTGGGAGTTCGAGCTACTTCTAGATTGTTGCCTTGGAGATGGAGTTACAGTTCCGGATTCTATCTCTCTTTCTCTCTTGAGGACCATACTGGAGATATTGTTCCGCTGCTAGTGTTATCTTTTCTTTCCACTGCTATTGTCTTGTATCATATCTCTGATGTATCTTGATATTCATTGTATCATTCAGCTATATCAGATATTATATCAAATGTTGTATATCGATGATATAATTTCATTGTTTCTTCCGCTGTGTTATACTTAATGTGTTATAAGCTCCGGCGAACCAGATTCGACGTATGTATCTGCGGCATTTGAACACGAGTGTCGTATTCGATGCCGATTTTTGAAGGTCGAGTCAGGGTCGTTATAATTGGTATCAGAGCTGAATGTTGAAACTTTAGCCCAGGACTATAACACATTAGGTACCTCATTAGAGATAGGGTGAAGTATGCCCTAGAATGAGTATATCCCTAAGATATCCATTCGAACGCCTCAGTAAATTCTCTTACTATCCACTGATAGTGAGTATGAGTGCGAGAAGAGGACGAGATAGGGGACAGGGGAGTACCACTATAAATGGTCAATACCTTGTAACAGTGGAAACAACTTTCTTCTCAATCTCCTTTGATTCGATTTCAATTCATTGATTGCTTCATAGCAGCTACAAGAAGAAGCTTCGGTGTGATGGTGGCCCTACGAATCGTTGTAGAAAATCCTTACTTCGTATGTTCATTGGTTTCTTATCATTTTTTCGATTTAAACTTTAATGAATTTGAAATTAATTTTTTTAATTAAACTAGAAATTTTAAATTAAGTTAAATTGGTTAATAGAATATAAGGATAAATTTGAATTGTATCAATAAAACGATATCGTTTAAAACCAAATTTGAAATTCTATTGTAATTTCGTGTGTAGATCGAAGTCCGAAGAGGGACAGTTGATGTATACTTTGAGATATTCCGACTTGAATTTTGAATCCATACCTAGTGTTTGAGAATTGTGGTAGATCGAATTCATTTGTCTATTCTTCTGTTGGGTCGAGATATATTCTACGAATGGTTAGTTTCCCTTCGAACTAACCAATGCTCCTACATATTCGTAGATCTGGTAACCCAAATATCTTGTGCAATATTAAATAAGCTTCTTCTCATATCTATTTTTGATATTCTGATTTGGTAAGCCAAATGCAAAATTGATATCCAGTTTGATTTAGAAAGATATTTCTCTATCTTTCATCTATCTTTGTTATCTCCCTGGCAAATTTCGGGTCGAAATTTCTTAAGCGGGGAATCTGTAACGATCCTGGTTTGAAGACGAATTTAAATTTGTAATTAAATTAAATTTTCGGGTTAAATTGTGGATTTAATTGAATTTTTCCAAATATAATAAGATATATATATACTTATTTATTTTAGAATTTTGGATTTGAAACTCAAAATAAATATTTTAAATTGAATTGGATTTGATTTAGAAATTCAAAATGAATTGGATTTAAAGGTTATACTTTGGAAAAAAATAATATGTGTATTTTGAAAGTAAATCTATCTTATTCAATTTAATTAAAGTCTCTACATTATTAACATTTGATATAATATATGCAAATGAATGCAATATAGGTACTAATGTTTAAAATAAAATTTATCCTATCAATATTAAATATAAGTGTAAAATATAAGTACAAAATGTATGTTATAAATTTAATGTTTGAAATCAAAATATAAATAAAACTAAAAATTTATGTTAATAATAAATTATATGGTTATATGGAAACATAAGATAAATACATAGTATAACAATTTTTATATTAAGCACAAAGGCAAAGAAAAAAAACAAACAAGTATGTTGCTGTGAATTTTATATAGGCAATGCAAAAGAAACAAAAATATGTACATACAAAGAAAAAAAAATCAAAGGGACTAAGTACGTAACCTTGAAAAGAAACACGTGCATTTAATACCATATCTTCTCAGCACAAGAACAAGTCTTTTCGAATGATAAAAATCATTTCCATTTTTTGGTCAAAGAAGGAGGCAAGAGAAAAAAGAAATCTGATTAAAAACAAAAGTATGTTCCAGTAAAGCCTACTCTATACAAAATCCTTTCTTCTATATATATGTTGTATCCTCCTATTTTAGTTCAAATCTGAAGAAAGCTAAGTAAAAATGCTACAAGCAACTCAATAAAACTCATCAACCTGGAAAAGCAAGAAAAAAACAAAACACAAACCTGAAGCAGTTCAAAATCAAATAAATTCAACTTAGAAGCAAAGTTCAAAGCTCGGAAATCTGTAGAAGCAAACAGCAACTAAATTCATATTTCAGTTTCAAGTTCAACATCCAGTTTTCAAATCAAAACTCAGCAATTAACTTAAGATTTCAGTTCTCTGTTCTTCTCTGCTTCAACTCCAAGTGAGAAAATCTATCTATAAAACTTGAATCTGGATTATGCTTTGTTTCTAGGAAATGAAATCGTTTTGCATGAATATAAATTTGATCATATGCTTGATGTATTCAAAGACATGTGGGTATGCATGAATTAGTACAGGCATATTCACTCTGTTAAAAAAACATACAGACTTATGATAAGATTAAGACTAAATTCCTTTACTTCTAATCCGTTTTAGGATTCGAGATACAAATAAAAAATGATTATATTAACCAGATCTTGGTTTTAAAAATACTGTTAAGCATAGTTCATAAGTAATTTTAGCCTGGAAGATGAATTACAGTAAAATTTCAAGATATGACAAGAAAATTGACTTTAAGGATTTATTGTTTTACTTATATAATCTGTTTTGAAATTAAAAGTTATGATTTTTAAGATCAACTTCATGATTTTTAAATCATTAACCATTGAGAAATCTAATGTTGGCCGGAGATGGGAATATGGTCAAACTCTGGTGATCTACGGCGAACTGTAGGCCGTGATTCTTGGTGAAGCTAGCTGGGGCATCGGTGGATTTAGGAAAAATGTGAATTCAATTTATAAAACACTGTGGCGATGTCAGAAGGTGGGTTTGGTTTTTAACCATAGTTTTGGGTGATGATCAAGGAAGTGGATAATTCATCACCTCTGGTGAATCGAGCTCCATCGTACTTTGGGGTTCGATGGCTTGTAGGTAGGAGAAGGAGTGGTTGGAAGGTTCGGCACTCCGGTGATTGGAGTTTCGAGAGCGAGTTGTTTTTTAGGCTTGAGTGGTGTTCTAGACTTCTGTTCCAGGGTGGGTTTTGAACTCGATTTCGATTTCGAGTTTATGGTGGCATGCGATGATCGTGATCGGGTACGAGGTTGATCGGCGACATGTAGAGGTCATCAGGGATGGTCGGAGAGGACTGCGTCGTGGGTGCATGTGCACGCGTGTGCACTTGCATCTGGGTTGTTGAAGTGTTTGGGGAAGAAGAAGGTACAGTAGCTCGGGTTCATCTCAAAAAGTATCGCGTAAAACTCAAAGTTGTGTTCGTGAATTTGTGGGTTTGACTCGGGGTTGAGTATAGGAAAGGTTGAAATGCCTCGGGATCGTTTTGTCAAACAACAGGCTTCTCAAATTTCTGCAATATAAACATGTTTTCAGATTTAATTATAGGAAAGATAAATAAATTATTAATATAAGGTTAATTAATTTGTAATTAAGGATTAATTAATTAATGTAATTAATTAATGGAAATTAATTTATGAAATCAATTAATTGCTTAAAGATAATTACATAATTAAAAGTAATTAATTAATAATTAAAGGTGGATAAATCAAGTGATTAACATTGATTTAAGATTAGGGATAGTCACTTACGTAACTAATTAAAGATAATTAGTTTAATAGTAATTAATTAATTAAGGGTTAATTAATTAATTAAGGATAATTAATTAAATGGTAAATTAAATAATTAAAGGTTAATTATTTAAATAATTAAAGGTTAATTATTTAAATAATTAAATGTTGATGAATTATAATTAAAGGTTAATTGAATTATTATTAATGGTTAATTAATAAATGATTAAAGAATAATTAATCCAAATGATTTGTAATTTATTAATGTTAATTAACCCGGATTAGTAATTCATAAGTAATTAATCTGATTTAAATTAATCAGACAATTAACTGGTCTTGCTTATGAATGTTGGATTCTATTGGATGATTGAATTGTTTGATATCCCTGACTGTGATGCTCTGTTTGATTTGAGCTGTGTTTAATGTAATTTATTATCTGTGATATATATCTGTTATCTGTAAGATGAGCGTTATAGTTATACCGCTTATCAAATATATTGCTGCATTTAAATATGTACTGATTGATGATAATGCACTTTTATTGTGTAAAACCGCTGGACCACACTTATACACACACAAATATGGATTGCACGTGGAAATCGGTTAAGTCGCAGATATTTGACTTTAATTCAAAATAGTTTTAAAGGTTGAATTTTAAATCCAAACGGTTTTGGAAATGGAATTGGGTTAAATATGAAAAGTTTGGGAAAAGGGATTTTTAGTATAAAAGTTATTTTGAATAACTTGATAAAGTTTTGAAATTCAAATAATTTGATTTACATTCAAAATTTGAAATTGAATTCTATGTTTGGAAACTAAGGTTTAAAGATGTTATACAAGTTATATATGGGTTAAACCATTTTAAAGGTATTGTTTTGAGAATTTAAATTTAACCCAAGGGATTTAACTTGTGTAAAAGTAATCGGATTTTTCCGAAACGAAAACTATTTGTTTTCAAATAATGATAGCCTTCATATAAGGAAAGGATTTCAAATTTGTGTTAAAAGATTTCAAGTGTGAAATGGAATTTAAATAGTTTTGAAAGCTAGAGATTAATCTTTGTGGAAGATGGTTGAACCTTATTTGAAATTAACGGGGTATCTTTTATATAAACGATTTGAAAAGAAATTGTTTCGAAACCTATAAAGGAATCTTTGTGAAATATTCGTGAAACGTTGTTTTCAAACAAAAGAGGATCTGAAAGATAGATCTTTTGTTTAAATATCGTAAATGAATTTTGATAAAAGATTAGTGAACTTCGTGTAGTGAATCTTTTTGTTTAAAGGATTAAAATGATAATTTGTTTAACCATTTAAAAGAAAGGTTTTGGGTAATAAGTTGTGACATAACTGAAATCCCATATCCATATGTTTTTTTGAATATTACACCCACTATTCGGTTTAGCCGGGAGAGGACTTTGTGTCATATAACCCATTCCGAATAATGATACGACGTATATGGATGGCATTTGAAGACCGGTGTTGAAGACCGGGTATTTGCGAGAACAATAGGATAACCTATTGATTGTCTCTGCACCGAGTAGTTATGGTATAGAGATTCCTTAAGTGATGGGAAGTCGGATCGGGATTGTGGATACCCGGATTGCAAGGGCTTCTTCCTTTATTGGACGAAGTGCCTTCGGTTCTGTTCGAACCCGAAACAGACTATGGTTGTATGTCTGACATTACATTTGACGTATAAACTTAATCTCTAACAAATACATATCTGTTGGTGTTGGAGAATTTATTCTCTTAACTTAACACCCTTCTCTGAGACGCACGAGCTCAGAGGTTATGTAGTTGATGGTTATCAGTGATATACTCCCAATTTGGTAGTGTGGCATGCCGAGTGCTGATGTGTGTTGTTAATCATTTGTTGATCAAAGCATGGCTTTTGTATAAAGCATAGCTTTGTGAACGAGACTGCATCAGGACCTCACACCTCGAAAATGGTTGAAACAGGAAAGATGCGGCAAGGTTATGAGTGTCGGTCCCATTAGAGTGTGTCATTCCCTTCTGGAAAAGGGTGGTATCATGGTATGGAGCCCAGATACTTAGCTCATGTGGTCACTACAAATCTATTACTTTGTGATTGCTTTGTGGTTTTTGGATTAGAGGTACCTCGGATAAAGGTCCCAAAGGACCGGGGGATGGCATGCTCGAGTAGTAGTTACCTAGTTACAGAGGTAACCCGGTCTTGTGTTGGCAGAGAGCCGGGTAGGTTCTCGGGACGTCCCTCCAGAGGCGTACCCATGTGGCAGTAGGAAGTTCTTTAGCCTAACCATTTGTTGGAAATCCAAACAAAACAATACGAGCCCTTTACGATTGCAGTTGTATTACCTGCCACCTCAGGTGGTAGCTATAGTTGGCATAGTATAATGGTACCTATGTTGGCTAAGATTAATATTATACTTTTGAAATGTTTCCCACTATGCACTAATAATAATATCAAAAGGGTTTTGCATAGTAAGCATTTTTGGCTATCATAAGGAGAAATCTCCCCCAAGTGTGCAATTGCATTGTGTGTGTGCCGGGAAGCCTTATGGTGGTTTCATTTTCTAAAAAGCATTGTGGTTTTCAACTTTTAAATTCTTTTGTTGTTGTTTTAAAGATAAATTGTTTTTGTTTGCTCATACCAGTCTCATGACTGACCTGGAGTTTATTGTTCCCTTCCTAAACTCTAGGTGCCCACTATTTTCCCACACGGGCAGTTTAGAGTTGGGTTTTTCGAATAATCGAATAGTAGGTGTAGATTCGATAGCTTCCAGCCTTAGGATTTGGCAATCACATTTGGATCGAGTTACTTCTCTTCATCTTGATTGGGAGATCGAGCTATTCTAGATTGGTTCCTTGAAGATGGAGTTAGAGTTCTGGATTCTATCTCTCTTTTTCTCTTGAGGACCATATTGGAGATACTGTTCCGCTGCTAGTGTTATCTTTTCTTTCCGCTGTTATTGTCTTGTATCATATCTCTGATGTATGTTGATATTAATTGTATCATTCAGCTATATTAGATATTGTATCAAATGTTGTATATCGATGATATTATTTCATTGTTTCTTCCACCATGTTATACTTAATGTGTTATAAGCTCAGGCGAACCAGATTCGACGTTTGTGTTTGCGGCATTTGAACACAAGTGTCGTATTCGGTGTCGAGTTTCGAAGGTCGAGTCACGGTCATTGTATTATATCTTTCCATTACTTTAAAATAATAAAATTTATAAATATATATCATTCAGAATTTGCAAGCCGTTTCATTTTCCAAAATGTTCATTTTCTTTCTCTACTGGATTGCTCTGCCTTCCTCTTTTTCCTGCCCCTCCCTTTCATTTTGTTTTGCAATCAGAGAATCTATATTCTTGCCTCTGTTTTTCTGGTATGTCAGCCTCGGCCACTCAATATCTCACCTACCTTCTCCCTTGCGTCACCACTGTCCACCCACGGCCAGCACACACCACGTCGGACCACCTCATCCCATCTCCATGCAACAGCCGAGCAAAACTCCTACCGAACTTTGAACCCATGCATCCTACGGCCTCTTCCACTACGGTCGTTCACAGGCCAGAGCCCAGCCTCACCTCAGACTCCACCGCCTCCAAGCTGCCTTCTCCATTCTCCGGCCTCCACCCAAAGCCGACTTCGCTTCAACCCTCAGCCATGCTCCTCTCATGCTTTCTATTCTATGGCACTTGCTTTTCTCTGTAAGTTATTATATATAGTATATTAATATATTTAGTTATATACGTATATATATTTATACATGGAAATTTTTGAAGGTGTACATATATATATATATATATATATATATATTTTAAGTTGTGGTTGTTGATGTGTGTGTGTGTGTGTGTGTGTGTGTATATATATATGTTTTCTATATGTCTATTTTGCACATAAATTACAGCTCTATATATAGGTGACAGTGTTGTCTATATAAAGTATATACGTTTATATAAGTCTATATTTCTTATATGATTTGTAGTACTAATTTTATATTATGGTGATGTTGATTTATATATATATATATATATATATATATATATATATATATATATATATATATATATATATATGCTAAACTGAGTTTATTATAAGGCCGTGTTATGTTATATAACTTGTGAGTGTACTATAATATTTAGTTACAGTAAAATATATAGGATTACAGTAGTATAGTATATGTATTTATTTAGCAAAATATGCGTTGTTAACTTGTATATGTACATATATATAGCTTTATGTAAGATTTATAGGATATGTTATATAATATAATGAGTTAGTATTTTGTTTTATTGATGTTTTAGAGAAATTTATATATGAAATATGTTTGTTGCCAGTATTTCAAACGTATATATATAGATATATATTTTAGTTATATAAACTTATTAATTTGATCTTTTTAAGTATAGATATATTATAGAATAGTAAGTTTACACTTTTTGTTTATATCAATGTATACGACAAAGTATGTTATATGTATCAAGTTTCATGTTATATAAATCAATTGGTTTACTAATTGTTTTTATGTCGTGTGTGTATGTGTATTTCTAATTCGGTCTATTATATATATAAGTTTTGTAAAATGTATATGTGTGCCTGCTTGGCTTGCTTCTGAGAAATATATGATCTAAGTTTTTGTTTATATAATGTAAGAATATATATATATATATATATATATATATATATGCTCTGTCCATTTTGGTATATATATAAGTTATATTATATTGCATAAGTTTGCATCCATATAATGTAATTATATATTTTGATTCATTTTGTTTGTATATGTATATATTATGATTGTTGGCTTATTCATGAATGTATGGGTAAGTTATATCTTGTATGGTGTATAACTTATATATTAGTAATACATATATTGTTGATTTCAAAGTGTGTATATATATAAGTATCTTGCGTTTTTAAATATGTACATACATATATATATATATATATATATATTTATATATATTGTTAAGAGTATTGTTTAAAATGTAATAAATTGTTTATATTGATTTGATAATAAATATTGATTTTATTTATAACCTGTATGTAAGTTTGTATATATGTTTATATACATTAGTTTTATATATACTTGACGCAGCGGATTAACAGAAAATCGATATAACGATGAAAGTGTAGCAATCGGTGGATTGATGAATACCCAAATGCCCAAATTCGTTGATCCGAAGATACCGAATTCTAGCTATCTCTAACACGTTGATCGTGCACGATACCGTGAAAGAAGATCTTCAATTCTTCAAGCGTTGATCAAGCGCACTTGATTCCGCGAATCGGCTTCAACAATCGTTGATTCGAGCGCACTCGAATAACCGAAAGTGGAGATAGGAGATTACACTCAACTACCAATTTAAGATGAAAGCACACAGCAATCAACAAGAAATTTTATTCCAAAATCAACCAACAAAAAGTTACAACTCACTCCCTATTTATAGAAGTTTCCAACCCTCGACCCTTAAGTCGCGGCCGACTCATGACTCACGACTCAACTAGGTCGCTGCCGACTCAACACGCACGGCTCAAAACAGCGGCACACAAAGAAAAGGACTTAAACTCAAACGTCTTAAAAACCTAGAGGTACACGACTTAAAATGATACGACTCAATGATCTGAACAAGTTACAAACGACTCACGGTTTAACTCCTTGCCGACTTAACAATTTACAAGCAACATAACAAATGGCGACTCAACATCAACGACTTAAGACACAATGACCCTGGACGACTTACGACTTAAGATAGTCACGACTTAACCTTTCAGCACAAAGACTCAACGACTCATGGATCAAGCGACTCATCTCGTATGCATCACCACCCAAGGTCCAACGACCTAAACCCGAGCGACTTATCTTCCCAAACAACTTATCCCCGAACGATTAATCTCCAGGCGACTTAACTCCGAATGACTCATCTCCGAGCGACCCAATTCTCCATGATTCACTAGGTCATGGTCGTCTTAACGTTGCTTCATTAAATCGCTGTTCCTCCTTACGCGACTCCTTAGGTCGTGAACGACCTATAGCTTCCACTTTAAGTCGTGGACGACTTATCACTTGAAGAAATTTTGGTTGCTTATTTTCTTCTCTGACCTAAGGCTTTAGGTCGTGACTTGTTAAGTCGTAACCCATTAGCGACTTAGTGACTAGCTCAAGTGATGCCTCTTCCTTCAGCCGCATTCTATTAGGTCGTATCCCGCTTGAATTAGGTAGTGAGCGTCTTATAATTCCCGGACGAATTAAAAATGTAACTTTCTCCAAACGACTTAAAGGCTTTGAACAATTTAAACTTATTGATTTCGTAGTTTGCGTTGCATCATCCTCCCCTGGTTGAGAAAAATTCGACCTCGAATTTGTACATTCTCCTTCATCAGATTGTTCGTCTCCATAATATGGTACAAGATGCTTAACGTTGAACACGTCAGAAGTGTTCACATTCTTCGGCAGTTTCAACTTATAAGCATTGTCGTTAATCCGTTTCACAACTTCCACAGGACCAATTTTTCTGGCTTTCAACTTGTTATAAGTGCCTATTGGAAAACGATCCTTTGTTAACACAGCGTAAACCAAATCACCTTCGCTAAATTCAACATTTCGACGCTTCAAATCAGCAGTTCGCTTATATTTCTCACTTGACTTCACCAATCATTCCTGAATGATTTTATGACATTCAATTAATTCATCAACAAAATCAACAGCCCGTTTAACCGTCCCTTTCGGTTGTGGTACCATCGCCAAATCCAACAGTCCCCTTGGCAAACTTAAATATACGACCTGGAATGGACTGAATCCTGTACTACGATTCACTGCATGATTATGTGCAAACTCTGCCTGGCATAACTTCACGTCCCAACTCTTCAGATTATCCTGCACAAGACATCGCAACAAATTTCTCAATGATCTGTTAACAACTTCTGTCTGCCCATCAGTTTACGGATGATAAGCACTACTAAATTTCAGCTTTGTTCCCACCATCTTCCACAAACTTAGCCAAAAGTGACTCAAAAATCTGGTATCCCTGTCCGAAACAATAGACTCTGGCAACCCATGTAAACGATAGATTTCTTTAAAGAACAACTGAGCAACACGAACAACATCCGCCGTCTTCTTACAAGCAATAAAATGTGCCATTTTCGAAAATCTATCCACCACAGCAAATATAGAATCATTTCCCCTTTGAGTTCTAGGCAAACCCAAAACAAAATCCATGCTGATATCAACCCATGGTGTGTTAGGTACTGGTAACGACATATATAATCCTGCATTTGTCGCTGTTCCCTTCGAAACCTGACAGATATGACATCTCTGTACAAACCTTTCAACTTCCTTCCTCATTGACGGCCAAAAGTAAGATTGAGAAATCAAATGGAATGTACGATCACGACCCACATGTCCTTCCTCGTGCAACTCTTTGATAATATTCAATCTCAAACTGCTCTCTGGAATACATAACTGATTTCCTTTAAACAGAAAACCATCAACCAACAAAAATTCATCAGTACTTCCATCCTTAACTTTCTCAACGAACTTTGCAAAGTAAGGATCTTCTTCAATCAACTCTGGCAATAATTCAAAACCTGTCACTTCAACCTTCAATGTTGTCAACAAATGACTTCTCCTACTCAAAGCATCAGCTACACGATTTATTACCCCATACTTATGTTTGACAACAAAAGTAAACTGCTGCAAATAAGCAATCCATGATGCATGTCTCGCTGAAATTTTATCCTGCCCTTGCAAATGCTTCAAAGCTTCATGATCAGTGTAAAGAACAAATTCTTTCTGAAATAGATAATGCCTCCAATGTTTAACAGCTTGCACAACAGCGTAAAACTCAACATCGTATGTACTATATCTCAGCTTTGCCCCTGATAACTTCTCACGGAAATATGCAATAGGTCTTCCACACTGACTCAACACTCCTCCAATACCAACCTTTGATGCATCAGTATGTAGCTCAAACAACAACTGAAAATCTGGTAATACAAGAATTGGCGCTGTCATCAACAGTTCTTTGATTCGTTCGAAAGCAACCCCCGCTTCCTCTGACCAAGAAAACTGTTTCCCTTTCATACAATCGGTAACTGGTGCCATCATGCTACTGAAGTGTGGAATGAACCTTCGGTAGAATGATGCCAATCCATGAAAACTTCTAACTTCAGTGATAGTTCTCGGTTGTGGCCAATTTCTAATAGCTTCAACTTTACTCTGGTCTACCTGGATTCCCTTCTCAGATACAACATATCCCAAAAATAACACACTTCGAGTCATGAACACACATTTCTTCGTGGCTGCATAAAATTGTTCCTCACGAAGAATAATTAACACCTTTCTCAAATGCTCCACATGCTCCTCTATGCCCGCACTATAAATCAGAATATCATCAAAGTAAACTACAATAAACTTCCCAATGTACGGTCTGAAAATTTGATTCATCACTCTCATAAATGTACTTGGTGCATTTGATAGACCAAACGGCATAACCAACCATTCATATAAACCTTCCCTCGTCTTGAATGCAGTCTTCCATTCGTCACCCGGTCTAATTCGAATCTGATGATAACCACTCTTCAAATCAATCTTCGAAAAGATAGTAGCCCCACTCAACTGATCTAGTAAGTCATCCAACCTTGGCATAGGAAATCTGTAGCGAACTGTAATCTTGTTCAAAGCTCTACTATCGGTACACATTCTCCATGTTCCATCCTTCTTCGGCACCAACAATGCTGGCACTGCACAAGGACTCAAGCTTTCCTGAACACGTCCCTGTTCTAACAACTCTTCCACTTGCCTTCGTAACTCCTCATGTTCCTTCGGACTCATTCGATAATGTGGTCGATGTGGTAAAACTGCTCCCGGAACAAGATCAATTTGATGTTGAATGTCTCTCAGTGGCGGTAACTTCTTAGGCAACTCTTCTGGAAATACATCTTCAAATTCTTTCAAAACTGGCTTCGCTTCTTCTGGAATTTCAACCTCTTCACTACACTCTCGCCCAATCAACAAAAAGACTTTAGACTCCTCTTCAACTTCTTTAACAAACTCCTTCAAAGATAGCAAAGTTTTCAGTTCTTCGATCTCCTCTAGCTTGGTTTCCTTCTGTTGCTGCTTCTTTGGAACTAAAGTTATTTTAGTACCTTCAAACATGAAACTATAGCTATTAGCACGACCATCATGTTGTACTGCTCTATCAAATTGCCATGGTCTGCCCAACAACAGGTGACACACATCCATGTCTACAACGTCACACCAAATTTCATCTTTGTACTTCTTTCCAATAGAAAAATTCACACAAGCTCTTCGACACACCTTCACTTCACCACCCTTCCTTAACCATGCTAACTTGTACGGTTTAGGATGCTTCTCAGTTTTCAAGTTCAATTTCTTTACTGCTTCAGTAGAGATAATATTGTCACAACTCCCATCATCAATAACGAACTTGCAAACTTTTCCCAAAATAGTGCATGTCGACTGAAAAATATTGCTTCTCAACCAACTAGAATCTTCCTCTTGCTTTGGTGTAAGACAAGATCTCCTCATCATCAAATTACAACCTTCATCCCCGGACAATAAGTCTTCCTCCTCAACATAAGGTGCATTTGGACATTCTGCCTCCTCACCATCATCCTCAATCTCAGCAACCATTGCTCTCTTCTTCGGCTTCGGACATTCATTGCTTTTGTGACCCAACTCCTGACAATTATAACATTTGAAACCACTGCTAACCTTCGCCTTCTCAGCCTCCTTCACCACTGGTTTTGTAACGGGTTTAGGAACATTAGAACTTCCATTAACACCCTTCGCTTGATTATTGGAATTAGTAAACACACCACCTCCACGCCTTCCTTGCTTCTCCCAAGCCAACGCTTTCTGTTGTGCCTCTGCCACTGACCTAGGATCAAACATATTAACCATATCCTGGATCTGCATTCTCAATCCCCCAATGAATCTAGCAGTTAGTTGTTCTTCCGTTTCCATAATATCATTCCTGGCAATGAGTTGGTAAAATTCATCAGCATAATCACTAACAGACTTCGTCCCTTGCCTTAGATTCTGCAATCTCTGGTACATGAGTGATTGATAATTATAAGGTAAAAATGTAGCTCTCATCAACTTCTTCATCTTCTCCCATGATTCAATCTTTGACTTTCCCATTCTCTCCCTTGTAAGTTTAGTTTGCTGCTACCACGCCAAAGCTCTCCTCCTCAACCTAGTAGCAACCAACTTCACTCTTCTATGCTCAGGAACCTCCTTGAAATCAAAGATCTCTTCAACATTAGACAACCAATCAAGAAATTCTTCTGCTACCATTCCACCTTTAAATTCAGGAATTTCCATCTTCATACCCGACTCCCATCGACGATCTTCTTCAACATCCCGATAAGAATTTCGAACTTGGTCTCGATCTCGATAATGAATACTTGCTCTGTCACCCGCTTCATCAAAATCAAATGTACGTCTATATCGATCTCGACCATTATCATCCCTTCGTTCCTGCATGCTTCTTCGACTATGTCTCTCTTCATCTCTATATGCCTTATTCTCAAATTCTCGTGAAATTCTTCTTTCTTCATGTCCATAGTCATGATGATCTCTCCGTGATGAAATTGATGTTTCTCTTCTATCTCTAAAAGATTGTGGTGATACCCTCCTCGCTTCCGTAACCGATGGCGAAACTCGGTTTCCTCCATGGTTCGAGTTTGGTGATCTCCTCCTTTGAGTTTGATTCAAATCATTCATCAACTTCTCTAACTTTCCAATGCCTTCATCAAATTTCTCATTAATACGTTGTTCCATAAGCTCGGCTTCTTCTCTTCTATACAACGCTTCAACATTTTGATGACGGTTAGCTCTCCTTGGTGGCATGATTAAATTCCACAAAACTTCAACAAATACTTCAAGACTTTCAACACAAGTCAAACAAATCTCGGCTCAATTCAACTTGGCTCGGCTTAACACTTCAAACAATGATACCAAAAACTGATGCTCGGCCTATACTAAACACGATGTTATGCTCGGCCTTCACACTTCAAACACCTTTTCAACTATAGATCCAAAATGAAATGGATCAAAATCTTCAAACTCGTTGCAACTTCAAGATGAACACGATGAACAACAACTTCAAACTTCAACTTCAAAAATTGGCTCCAATTCTCGGCTCAGCTATGATTGGCTAAGTCTAGCTCTGATACCAAACTGACGCAGCGGATTAACAGAAAATCGATATAACGATGAAAGTGTAGCAATCGGTGGATTGATGAATACCAAAATGCCCAAATTCGTTGATCCGAAGATACCGAATTCTAGCTATCTCTAACACGTTGATCGCGCACGATACCGTGAAAGAAGATCTTCAATTCTTCAAGCGTTGATCAAGCGCACTTGATTCCGCGAATCGGCTTCAACAATCGTTGATTCGAGCGCACTCGAATAACCGAAAGTGGAGATAGGAGATTACACTCAACTACCAATTTAAGATGAAAGCACACAACAATCAACAAGAAATTTTATTCCAAAATCAACCAACAAAAAGTTACAACTCACTCCCTATTTATAGAAGTTTCCAACCCCTGACCCTTAAGTCGCGGCCGACTCATGACTCACGACTCAACTAGGTCGCTGCCGACTCAACACGCACGGCTCAAAACAGCGGCACACAAAGAAAAGGACTTAAACTCAAAGATCTTAAAATCCTAGCGGTACACGACTTAAAATGATACGACTCAATGATCTGAACAAGTTACAAACGACTCACGGTTTAACTCCTTGCCGACTTAACAATTTACAAGCAACATAACAAATGGCGACTCAACATCAACGACTTAAGACACAATGACCCTGGACGACTTACGACTTAAGATAGTCACGACTTAACCTTTCAGCACAAAGACTCAACGACTCATGGATCAAGCGACTCATCTCGTATGCATCACCACCCAAGGTCCAACGACCTAAACCCGAGCGACTTATCTTCCCAAACAACTTATCCCCGAACGATTCATCTCCAGGCGACTTAACTCCGAATGACTCATCTCCGAGCGACCCATCTCCGAGCGACCCAATTCTCCGTGATTCACTAGGTCGTGGCCGTCTTAACGTTGCTTCATTAACTCGCTGTTCCTCCTTACGCGACTCCTTAGGTCGTGAACGACCTATAGCTTCCACTTTAAGTCGTGGACGACTTATCACTTGAAGAAATTTTGGTTGCTTATTTTCTTCTCTGACCTGAGGCTTTAGGTCGTGACTTGTTAAGTCCTAACCCATTAGCGACTTAGTGACTAGCTCAAGTGATGCCTCTTCCTTCAGCCGCATTCTATTAGGTCGTATCCCGCTTGAATTAGGTAGTGAGCGTCTTATAATTCCCGGACGACTTAAAAATGTAACTTTCTCCAAACGACTTAAAGGCTTTGAACAATTTAAACTTATTGATTTCGTAGTTTGCGTTGCATCAATACTAGTATGGGCCGTACTTCACACACGGGCTGTTTGAATTATTGTAAATGAAAAGAAAGGGCATTTTTGGAATTTCAAAAGGACACCATGTAAATTAGTTCAGCGAATTTTCTTTTTTAGTAGTAGAGATGTGTGAATTTGGTTTTCAATTTTATATATAAATATTATATGTGTTTGAATTTAGTGTATGATTTATATATAGATATATAGTTATATATAGTCATATATATATATATATATATATATATATATGTTAACTTATAACTGATTTTCATTAACCCAGCTTTGATTTGATTTCGCCTGTTCCTATTTATCAGCTTTATTTGTCGAATCGTGTCCATCTAGCGTTGCTTTGGAATTCGTAGCTCATTTTTGTCTATCTATCTAGCCTCGAAAGGTGAGCAATCACTCAATTTGACGTTCTCATATTTATTAAATTTGATTTCAATTGAAATATGCTGTTGTTGGTTATTTAATAGCTATATATATGCTATTATCCGTATCTGTTCACCCATGACATCTGACACCATGATCTGTTATTTATTTTATCATTGATGATATATGCCTATGCTGATTATTATATTATTATGATATATGTTATCACTCTGTCAGTTCCATGTTAGTATAGACTTCCCTATCGATCGAAATGATACATACCCAAACGATCTATAGAATAGGAGAAAAATCATTATGAGTTGAAATGATAAACCCAAATGATTTTCATTGAATTGAATATGGGATCGCGGGTTGAAATGATATATACCCGTAGACATTTAAATTGCTAATTGAAATGATAAATATCTATAATACTTGATTATAGGATAGAAAATCATATACAGACACCATTGTTCTATATTTATTTATTTATTTATTTATTTATTTAAATGATTTCCAAGGTTTAAAAAGATATATATATGATTTTATATGTATATATATATATATATTGATTTTTTAAATATTATATATATAAATTTTATTCTATATATAGTTAAATTCTTGATTTTAAAATTATGTGTTTTGAAAATTTTAAAATTATAAGTTAGTTTTGAAATTATAAATTTTAAAGAATTACATACAATTTACTATTTTAAAATATGTATAAATTAGTTTTATATAAAATAAGTTTAATAATAAAATTTAATATAATATAGTTCGATTTAATTAAATATAATATGTTAAGTATTTATTTAAAAAAAATTATATTTGAAAATAGATTTTATAATGATTTTATAAGTTAAGGTTGGGAAGATAAATTTGAATTTATCAGGAACTGGGTTTAGTTAAGAATTTTATTTAATAAAATTGATTTGAAACTTATTGAATTTGATATTTTAAGATATGGTCTTGTAACTTGATTTTTATTTAAGGTGATTTAATGAATATTTCAAGTTTAAATAAATTGAAGGAAAAATTTAGTTAAAATTGTAATTTAAGGCTTATTTAAATGAAATTGGGTTTTATTAAGTGAATATTTCAAAACTAAATAATAATGATGTTAAATTGAGATATAAATGAAATTATCAAATTTGGTTTTGAAATTGTTGAATATTTAAATCTTTGAAATATACTGAAATTGAAATGGTATATTTTGTGGTTCAAATCTGTATTTGAAATCGATATGATTTGAAATAGTTTATTGAGAAAATGAATTGAGTTGAAATTTATGAATTGAGATTGAATTAAAATTTGAAATTTTGAATTTGAGTTGATTTGAATCGATATATGTTATTTGAGGAAGCTATTTTATTTGTAAATTATTTTTAAATTATATTTAAAATTATTTTTTATATTTTACTCTATAAATTATTTTAATATAAACTATTTTAATATAAATCATTTTTAATATGAACTATTTTTTATATAAACTATTTAATGTGCTAATTATTTTAATATAAACTATTTTAACTTATAACTATTTTTATATAAACTATTTATTTTACTGATTATTTTATTATAGATATTATTATTAATATCTAAACTATTCAATTGGGAAGTGATGATTTCAAAATTATGAATTTCAAAGTATTATGTTATAAAGTGCTAGTATTTCCAAAGTGTTATAATTTCTATGCTTTATAATTTCGAAAGTGTTATTACTTTGAAAGTGCTATGATTTTGGAAATAGATATATTTGAAGTGAAAAATGATATCGTACTAATATGGTTTTGAAATAAAAATGATATTTTTCTTTTGAACGATAAACTATTTTGAAATGACCGCGGTGTTATAATAACGTTTGGTTGTTAAAGAGACCGGCATAGGATATTGTCATACTCTCTGCCAGTACCGAAAATCACATTAACAACCGTGTATGCTGTGGAGATTCCATAATGAAGTAGGATGGTGGCAGCGATCCTATATGGGGTATGACGTGACTCTGACTCCCAAGAGTCAGTTTAGGTAGGACTAAAACAGGAGCCACGCCGGGTAAAGTGAGGTCATTCGTCTTATCGGACACATTTCTTCGATACCATTTATGCTGCTTTGTGATTGATTTGGTGGCCACCCTTGATTTTTTATTTGAAAGTGTGTTTTGAGGGGGGCGGTAGTAGCTGCTATTCGTTACCACCAGTCCAGATACGCAATTGGTATATCTACCCTGGCACTGCCTCGAGTGCCATGTTCACATGCCCTAGCGCGCCTTCTACGAGTTTGTTTTGTACCATACCTAAGGAGTGCCCTTTGTGTAAACCTCTCGAAAGAGCGTACGATACTCTATAGACTATGGAATATATAAAATGTGTTAAGAGGGATATGGGTAATGCCTTAACGCTATTTTAATAGTTTACTTTACTATAAACATATTATAATAGCTTATTGTACTACATAGTAGATAGTTCCACGGATCCTTAGAGGATGAGTATCCCAAACATCCTTTGAGTTACTTGTATTTCAGTTGATATTTCACTTGAGTTGGATTTATTGATATAAGAATGTTAATCCTAACTCGAGTGTTTTGTGTTTTTCTTTACGCTCGGGTCAGACTGTGTGTCACAGCATTTGAGACTCGCCCTTGGAGATGGAGCCTCGCTTGGAGATTCATCTATCTATCCAGCTTTCACCTATTAAGTTGACTCCAATGCTATATTTAGATTTTATTATTTGACTATTGTATTGAGACTTCTATGTACTCATGACTTCTGTTGTATCTTGCTTAACTCTGTTATATACGTATATAGTAGCTTCATGAACTACTATTCATTTGTTTTCGCTGCTTATTATTGTAATACTCTGTGTCTGTGATTCTGTGATTTATTTTTTTACTGTATATGTTGAGTTTTTCCAAATATAAATTAACAATATGATATTTTGAGCAATTCAAGTCTGACATGTGTGGATGCGAATGGTTGAAAATATATGGATGTTACAATTGGTATCAGAGTTCTTGTTTTAGGCAAAACTTAACATATAAAGTAAATTTAATTACAGAATCGCCTTCGTTCGAGCTTGAATTCCTTCCCCTTTGATTCGGATTCCCTTTGAATTTTGAAACTTCCTCCTTTGTTCTGGAATCCATTCATGTCTCTCCCTATTCATATTTTCTTGATTAGGAGTATCCCATATCTCCACTGTATGATTTGTAAAGGGGTGAAGCTCCTTTACAACAGCATTGATTCACTGAAAATTTCTATACCCTCGGTTTAGATGCTGCCATCTCTTGCAGTGACTGAACTCTATCTCTTGCGATCAAATGTCGATTTGCCTCAGAATTCTACATCGATCTTATTCTTTAAGTCATGTTTGACCCGGTTAAGGTCGCCCGCAATTTATATTAGTCTATCCATCTTTTCTCTTTGCTATTTAATCGCCTTACTCCTTTCGAGTTTATCTTCTAGTCAAAATTCTTTGATTTGGGTCCCTCAAATTTGAATCTCTATCCTTGGTTCGAAATCTGTTTTTTTTCTTCGAGTGAGGGAGTGCATTTGTAATTAATATAAAAATGTTTTATAGTGTGTTTTTTGAGTTGTTAATGTTGATTTGAGTTTTCGATCGATTAGTCTGATCGACGATATCGAGAGAAATTCCAAAACATTTGAACAGAGCAAACTAACACCCTATTAATTTCAAAATTGGTAAATGAAATAATTTTGTATAATTATATTATATATATAAGTACAAATTTTTATGAAATTAAAAAGTTAAATAAACTGGTCAACAAAAATGATAATATTTGATTTTCGTTTATTATTCTTTAAACCATTGACTATTGCCACATTATAAATAAATGAAATTATAGACATGGTTTATAAATTGATTTGAAAAATGAAATGAATTTAAATTTAGAATTTTAAGAATTTAATTTCCGGTAATTCCAAACTTTGGTTTTAAAGTTAAAATGTATATTATTTAAAGTATTTTCGGATAGAAACCATTTTCAAAGAATTTTAAAAGTTTTAAATCAGTACTCTCCTCCATTATCGCTGGAAAATAATTTTGGTGATGACAGCAACATCGTTGACATTCATTTTCGAGTTTTAGAGTGGAGAGGCCATTTAGTAGCTTTTCTACACTTTTGTTTTAGAAAATAAATTTGATTTGAATTTCTTAAGTAAGACTTGATGTATAATATATATAGGCATATGATTATAAATTTGAATATATATAATACACACACACACACACACACACACACACATATATATATATACATTTATCTCTAAATGGTTTGAAGTAAACTGGAAATTAATTTCTTAAAAATTTGTTAAAGGATGATTTCAATTATAAAACGAAACCAAAATTTTGAATCAATATTTTAACTTGAAATAATTGAATTAGAAAATTTACTTATATAATACTAAATTGCATTCCAATACAACTTACCTAAATCATTCAGAAGTTGAATATGTAATTGAATAGTATATAGTATAAATGATGGTAATGAAATTTTAAGTAAAATTTGAATGATTATAATAAATGATTTTTCACTAATCAATGATTATGGAAAATGTTAACTGAGATAAATTGAATATTAGATAATGAATAAATAAATAGGAATAGTTAAGATTGAGTTACAGCAAATTTACATAAAAAAATCAAGTGGATCTAATAAATGAGATAAATAAAGTGAATTTTGTTTTGAAAGAATTTTTTGTAACAAATATTAATATAAATTGAAAAAAAATCAACTTAATGAAATACTTTGAATTTAAAATCAGTTATTGAATTTGAACTAATTTAATTAGAAATTTATATGGTTTAAATTAATTGTTTTATTTTTGCATTTCAATCCATTCTTCTTCTGGTTGTTTCTATTCTTCTACCTCGTTCCTTTTCGAGGACGAAAATTTTTGAGTGGGGGAGACTATGACGACCCGTAAATTTTAATTGTTTTAATAACGTAATTAACTGAAATTTTATGAAATTTTAAATAATTAAATTTTGAAATAAAAATTTGATATTTGGAATACGTCTATTCAAACATAGCAAATGGTAAATTTTCATCGGTTAATATGGAAGTTTTTATTTTGTAATTTTATTTAAATTTAAATTAGTTAATATTTGATGACAATAAAATATTTCTCAAAATGTAATATTTTTATATAATAAATTTGAAAATCATCTTCTGAGTGAGATGTCACATTTCGTTTTATCAAATTTGGACTGTAATTGCTCCATTTATCTTATTTTCGACAAATTAGCTGCATTTTTAGTACCGAATATCGACTTTTGATAGGATGGTCGTATCGTTGATATCTGTGTACCGTTTTGATCGTTTCGTCGTGTTGATTTTAGCAGTATATTCATTCGAATGTTTCGAGGTCCGGTACGTGGCGGAATCTACGTAAACGGTAACCGACTCGGTACCCGATTCGTGCCTTTTTGTGTTTTGTGTCCTTTCAACTGTGTAGCCATTAGTGATAAATGTTTGCTTGCTATTAGCATTCCCTGACCTTCAACCGTGACCTTACATCTTTCCATTGATTAAAAAAAGTTATAAATATATATATCGTTCAGAATTTACTAGCCTCTTCATTTTCCAACATGTTCATTTTCTTTCTCTGTTGGATTGCTCTGCCTTCTTCATTTACCTGCCCGTCCCTTTCATTTTGTTTTGCAATCAGAGAATCTATGTGCTTGCTTCCATTTTTCTAGTATGTCAACCTCGGCCACTCAATATCTCGCCTGATGTCTCCCTCACATCACCATTATCCACCCTCGGCCAGCACACACCATGTCCGACCACCTCATCCTATCTCCATGCAACAGCCGAGCAAAACTCCTACCGCACTCTGAACCCATGCATCCATCGGCCTCTTCCACAGCTGTCGTTCACAGCCTAGAGCCTTGCCTAGCCTCAGCCACCACCGCCTCCTTCATTCTCTGGCCTCCGCCCAGTGCCGACTTTGCTTCAACCATCAGCCATGCTCCTCTCATGCTTTCTATTCAGCAGCACTTTCTTTTCTCTATAAGCTATTATATATAGTATAATAATATATTTAGTTATATATGTATATATATTTATACATGGAAATTTTTGAAGGTATATATATGTGTTGTATGTTGTGGTTGTTGTGTGTGTGTCTATATACATATACATATACATATACATATACATATATATATATATATGTGTGTGTGTGTGTGTGTATGTATGTGTGTGTGTATATATATATATATATATATATATATATATATATATATATGCGTATGTATATATATATATGTTTTTTATAAGTCTATTTTACATATAAACTACAGCTCTATATATAAAGGTGACGGTGTTGTCTATATAAAGTATATATGTTTATATAAGTATGTATTGCTTATATTGTAACATCCCGCATTTTCGCACGATTTAAGCAGACACACATGTCAATTCAAACCATATGGAAGGGCGGATTGTTATGGGGTAAATAAGAAAACAGAGGAGAAATAAAACAAAATAGAATCTCACAGCGGAAGGATAAAATATAATAATAAAATATACAGTTTATAAAACTGTTTACAAAACATTTGATTCTTCTTTATACAATTAAATATCAGAGTTCACATACCAATAATATCAATGCAGCGGAATACAGTGCGAGTGTAGTGCAATACTATAAATAATAATAATACAAATCTTCTTCTTCGTCCTCCAGAGCTAAATCTTCAAATCCTGAAACGCTCGGACTGACCCGAGCGAATTGAAAAGACAAAACACTCGAGTCAGAACTAAAAGATCTTATGTAAGTTAAATTAACTGAGATAAATATGAGTGTAGTAACTCAAGAGATGCTCGGGATTTACATCTCCTAAGGATCCGTTAAACTATTTACTATGTAGTATATTGCGCAATTATAATAGTGTCTAATTGTAAAATAAACTTACTTTTTAATAGCGTTAAGGGGTTACCCATATAGCCCTTAACACAGAATATATTCCCATAGTCTATACAGTACCGTAATCTCCCCCGTACTGGGCGTCGTCAGAGGGCACTCCATAGGTATGGTACAAAACAAAACTCGTAGTAAAGGCTCGGCATGGTAGGTGACACGGCACAACTAGGCAATGCCAGGGTAGATATACCAATTGCTATCCGGGCTGTTGGAAACGCGTAGCCGCAGTTACCGTCCACCTCGAACAAACTCCCCCAAAATCAAAAATAGAAGTGGCCACGGAATCAATCCAAAGTCAAAGTATAATTTCGAAGAGGAGCGTCCGATCAGAGGTATGACCTCATTGGCCCGAGAATCACTCCTGTTTTAGCCACCTTATGCCAACTCACGGGAGTCGGGTCCACGTATTTACCTTACAGGAAGCGTCGCCACCACCTACTTCATTCTGGAATCTCCACCGCGTACATGGTTAGCCAAAGTGGTTTTCGGTATCGACAGAGAGTATGTCCATATCCGATCCCGGTCTCTTTGCCAACCCATCGTTATTATAACACCGCGGTCATTTAAAAATAGTTTATACTTTAAAACTAGAATAAAATTTTCCATTTCAAAACTATGAATACGATATCAATTTAAACCCAAAACAATATGATATCATTTTATCTCAAATATAATTCTTTTCCAAAATCATGCTGGTTTAAAATTTAAAATATCTGGAAGCCAAATATTTGAAATATACTTTCAAAGCATAATATTTCGAAATTCAAAATTTTAAAACCATAACTTCTAAAACTTGAATGGTTTGGATATTCAACGAATGTAAAATAAATGGTTTAACTTTAAAGTTACTTTGTAAAGAAAAATAATTTCCATGGTTTTTCAAATATATTTCTTTATTTAAAGTTTAAACCATAATTTAAATATCACTTCAAGTTCCAAAAACCCCTTCAATTTCTATATATATATACACATATATCCATTTGGAGTATTAATATTTCAAAACTAAAGTTGGATTTTCTTCTTTCAACAATTAATATTCTATTATTTAGTCTTGAATATTCATATAAATTCCATAAATAAAACTCCAATTTCTAGCAATTAAATATTTTCTCAAATTTACTTTATACTAGAATTTTCATTTTTAATTCATCTTGGAAAATCCAGTTATAAATATCATACCTTAAAATTTCCAAACTTAAACATATAAGATAAATTTCCAAATTTCATTTTCTCAATTTTTTCATTTTTATTCAACAGGTTTGTACACAACTTAATTTTCAAATTTTTAACTTCATATGTATATATATCGAAGAATAATATTTTATAAAATATCAAAATCAAATTTTTATAAACCGTATCCCATCCAAACCATAGAAATCACTTTAAAATAATTTATATATAGACCACGGTGCCTGTATAAAATTTTCTATCCTATGGTCAAGTGATACGGATATTTATCATTTCAATCCGCAATTTAAAAATAAAATTTTGTGGTTGTATATCATTTCAAACCACAATCCCGAATGAAACGAAAAATGCATGATAACTTGCAGTTTAATGATATAAAATAAAACATCCATTCATCAACATCATCCATCATCCAAATCACAATCATCATCCAATAATAATGCAATATCAGTATATATCTGATAATATATATCAGGTAATAACTGGCGGTTATATTCAAAAATAAATTTAATCAACCATTAAACTAACAGTTTATATTTAGTAATACATTTTATAACTGTTTACTAGCAGTTCCTATGCAAATAAATAAATTCTAACTGTCAATTAATATGCAATAAATAAAATAAATTAACAGTTAAATTCAATAACTCGATTTAGCAAATATGATGAACAAAACATGCCAAACAGTTATAAATAAATATATACTCATATCTAAAATAAATTTAACAAACATAAAAACTTTTAGAAGTTGTGAGTGGGTTAAAACAATCACCTTTTGAATTTAAATCGAATTTAAATCCGATTTAAACTCAAAAATTCAATGGCCTCCAAGTCAGTCCAAACCAGCGTCAACAGATCCGAAATTTAATTACGATCCTAACGAAAAAAAATTCGTGTGAAACAGAGTTCGTATGTGGAAGTTATGTCGAAAATTGCACTTGAATTTCAAATTAAAAATAAACAAAGATGGACCAAAATCACCTACAACCAAAAGCCACGTCAGCTATGCTAATTCATCTTCTACAGCCTGGAATGCACGCTGTCAAACAAACAGGAACTATCGAACACGCACTGAAGCCACACGCCGCCGCACCCTTCTGACCATTGCCCATGCCGAGTCAACGTCGCCTGCGCCTCCTCCAAGCCACTCGGCCCACCTTCAACGTGACGTCATCGATCGACCACCAAACAGCCCAGCCGCCACAAAAAAACACCCAGGCCGAAACCCTAAACCACAATCCCACGAAGATCTAGCCGTTGATTCGATGCAATAACCACATAGATCTAACCCCCTCAGTCCCCTCTCCAATACCCAGAAATCGTTTGACGATCTGACGAAGTTTGTCGCGGCGTTGATCAATGGCCATGAAATGTTCTAAATTTTTCTGAGCAAACCACAACCCGGATCGAAAAACGAACAGCACCATTGAATTACGCTCATCGAGAGCATTGACATATATTTTTTTGGAATTTTTGTGGAGAGTTTGAATTTTCACTTTTGATTTTGAACTGTAGATAGATCTAGGTTTTGAAACCATTGAGGAAGAGAAAGGGATGAAAAAAATGAACGTACAGACAAATGACAGAAGATGGAGGCTAGGGTTTATCACAACATATATATAGACACATAGTAGTAGGCTAGGTGGGCACGAATTACGAACGTGCTAAACGGTAGTTGGCCCAAAAAGCCCATTCTAATCCTGGAACGAAATTTATTAAACCCATATATCCAAATAGGTATTTTAAAATATTCTGAACGCGATGGAAAAAGTTTCACGTCCAAATTCGATCGTATGAAGAAGTTATGTTGAAAACAAAATTTCCAAATTGATTTCAAATTGATTTTAATTAAATCGATTTCAAGGCGTTTCGCATCCGTACGATCAAACGACAGGTCCGATCGATACGAAACTTGAAACCCTACAATAATTCACCGATACGGATCCGATGAAACTGGTTTCATCGAAATCCGAGTCCGTGGCCAAAATGGCTATTTTTATATATAAAAAAAATTAAATCAAATCAATTAAATCAAATTTTATATTTCAATTATAGAGTTGATAATTTATCACCTTAATATTTCTTCATCATTAGCAATTCTTTAAACAAAATTTTATTATCAATTTAGAGAAGATAAATTTATCAATTGCAGTGTCCCATCTTCAATTCCATTTATATTCAAAGTTATAAATTAAGTTCCCAAAATCCCTATTAAATTAAAAAATCGAGGTTTATCCCATCTATAAAACTTTTAAGTAGATGGATTCCCTGTCGGGTTCAAAGTCTATATTTTTAATATCCTTAAATTTTAATTAAATCTCTATAAACGAAATATTTAAACGTTAATTTCATTTCTTTTGCAAAACTTTAAATTAAACTAAAAATATCACTTTCTATACTTAAATCTATACTCCCCTTGATTTATTAACACTTATTATGCATACTTTTAGCAACTCATATATACTTTGCGTCTATTCCCCAAATTTCACATTCTATTGTTACATAAATTTGCATTGATTACTATTTATTATTATTGCTTTACTGATAATTTAGATATTTGCATTTGTTTTGCTTATGTTAAATTAATTTCCCATAATAAATAAGGTTTCAAAACAATCAATAACATTTCCTTAGCCCAACCCCGCTTACCAATTATTTTCCTTCAATAATTCATGTTGCTATAAATACGTACATTTACACTTTATAGTTATTCTAATATACCTATTCCAACACCCTTAACCCTTATCTTTACGTTCACCCACTTGTAATATTAATTATATTTATTACAATTCAATGTTGGCATTTATTACTATTAATTTATACAATGTTTATTGCCCTTATTTCAATTTCTTCCTTTTCAGTTGCTACTCTACTATCCACAGTTTCTTTTGTATACTCCTTTCCTATATAATCCAATATACACAAATTCCAATTAAATCCAATTATTACCTTTAAATAAAACATAACATTCGAATAACTCTTATTAAATTGGAATGTTTCATTTAAGTTTATAAATGATCCACTTGTATTAACATAAATTTTTATTTTCAAATTTATTCCCATTTACGGTTAATCAATGTTATTTTACATTAACCAATTTTAATATTTACCTTTAATTTCACATCTTCAAAGTATATCTAGGAAAAATCTTTCCACCACTTAATTTACTGAATCTTATGCAATCTTACTATAAATAAGTTTTAAATTACCATTACTGTACATTCAATTACTATCCAAAGTATTTATTCATAAATCAATTCGATATATACGTTTGTTTCCTTCTATTTGATTTATACCCTAGTATACATTTTCCTAAATCCTGTTTCATTACGTTCATTAAATGGTTATCGCATTGAAATCAAATTTATTAGCTTATATCGCATTATTACCATTAATTAAAATTGGCTTACAAATTTTTTTATTCAATACTCTAATAAATAACATATTATTCCATAATTACTCCTGTTTTTCACATATTCCATTCAAAAATCAAACCACAATATTTACATTATTTTATTGAATTGGAAATCTCATTTTAAATTATTAACTTTTAATAAGAACAAATGGCAACACCAAATTCCTAACATTCATTTTATTAAAAATTATGGAAAATATGACAAATTTAGTTAACGAAATTTTCGGGTCATTACATATATGATTTGTAGTACTAATTTTATATTATGGTGATGTTGATTTATATATGTGTGTGTGTGTGTGTGTGTGTTAAACTAATTTTATTATAAGGCCATGTTATGTTATATAACATGTGGGTGTATTATAATATTTAGTTACAGTAAAATATATAGGATTTCAGTAGTATATTATATGTATTTATTTAGCAAACTATGTCTTGTTAACCTATATATATATATATATATATATATATATATATATATCTTTACGTAAGATTTATATGATATGGTATATAATATAATGAGTTAGTATTTTGTTTTATTGATGTTTTGGAGAAATTTATATATGAAATATGTTTGTTGCCAGCAATTTAAACGTATATATGTGGATATATATTAGTTATATAAACTTATTAATTTGATCTTTTTAAGTATAGATATATTACAATATAGTAAGTTTACACTTTTTGTATATATCAATGTATACAACAAAGGATGTTATATATATCAAGTTTCATGTGATATAAATCAATTGGTTTACTAAGTGTTTTTATGTTATATATATATATATATTTCTAGCTCGTTCTGTTATATATATATATATAAGTTCTATAAAATGTATATGTGTGCCTTCTTGGCTTGCTTTTGAGAAATATATGATCTAAGTGTTTGTTTATATAATGTAAATATATATATATGGTCTGTACATTTTGGTATATATATATAAGTTATATTACATAAGTCTGCATACATATACTGTAATTATATATTTTCATTCATTTTTCCTGTATATGTATATATTATGATTGTTGGCTTCTTCATTAATGTATGGGTAAGTTATATGTTGTATGGCATATAACTTATATATTAGTAATACATATATTATTGATTTCAAAGTGTGTATATATATATAAGTATCTTGCATTTTAAATATGTGTGTATTTATATAAATATATTTATATATATTGTTGTTTAAAATATAATAAACTGTTTATATTGATTTGATAATAAAGATTGATTTTATTTATAACCTGTATGCAAGTTTGTATATATGTGTATGTACATTAGTTATATATATATATGTGTGTGTGTGTGTGTGTGTGAATTTGGTTTTCAATTTTATATATAAATATTATATGTGTTTGAATTTAGTATATGATATATATATATATAGTTATATACAATCATATATATATATATATATATATATATATATATATGTTCACTTATAACTGATCTTAATCAATCCAGCTTTGATTTGATTTTGTCTATTCCTATTTATCAGTTTTGTTCGTCGAATCGTGTCCATCAGCATTGCTTTGGAATTCGTAGCTCATTTCTTTGTCTATCTATCTAGCTTCGAAAGGTGAGAAATCACTCACGGTTGATGTTATCATATTTATTAAATTTGGTTTCAATTGAAATGAAAATTGATGTCACGACCCGAAATCCAGCGTCTGAAAATCGACATCAAATACCTCACTTTTATTCGAATGAGAGACTCAAACGTCGGACTCCAGTTCGGTGGAGCTTATAACGACATTAGATGATACAACACAGTGGAAACAAAGTGAATTTCGTTGATAGACAACACAGATACAACATGGATACAACATTTGATAACAACAAATAACCACCACCATGAGGTGCTATACGCATGATACTACAACAGATTAATAACACCAAAGCGGAACAACAACAGAGTCTTCAAAAATAAGCCAACATACTGCGACTTCGATAAGGTTTTCCAAAACTCCAAACACTTCAAACCAAATATTTCAAAGACTAAAGGCTTCAAAAGACATCTAGATCCAAATCTACATTCCAACTTCGCTCCAGATAATGGATAACCTGCTTTGAGGCTACCCATGTGGAAAATTATAGGCACCCAGAGTTTAGAAAGGGAACAACTCCGGGCCAGTCATAGGAATGGTATCGGTAAACAAAAACAGTTGTTTGAACAAATTTTTTTTAAAAAGAAATCCGTTCATGCTTTTAGAAAATGAAACTCCATAAGGCCTCCCAGCACACACACAATGCAATCGCATACTTGGGGGAGATTTCTTCTAATGATAGTCAAGCATGCCTGATACGAGAAAACTCTTTTGGATATTATTATTAGTGCATAGTGTGAAAACATTTTGAAAGTATAATATTAATCTTAGCCAGCATAGGTACCATTATATTATGCCTGCTATAGCTACCACCTGAGGTGGCATGTTATACAATTGCATTCGTAAAGGGCTCGTATTTGGTGATTGGATTTCCAACAAATAGCCAAGTCTAAGGAACTTCCTTTACCGAATGGGTACGCCTTTGGGGACGCCCCGAGAACATAACCAGATCTCTGCCAACACAAGGCCGGGTTACCTCTGTAACTAGGTAACTAACTGTCACAAGTATGCCATCCCCCGATCGTAACCGACCTTTATCAAGGGCCCTCAACACCAACAACAACAAAGCAAATTATTTGGACTCCATACCAGAATACCGCTTTTTATCTAGAAGGAAATGCACATACACTAAAGGGCACGACCCTCATAACCTTGCTGCATCTTTTCCTTTTTCGACCATTTCCGGGGTGTGAAGTTCGATTAAATCTCGTCCCACAAAGCTCGCTTTTCACAAAAGCCATGCTTCGATCAACAAATGATTAGCATTCAACATGCCACACTACCAAATTGGGAGTATCACTAATAACCATCAACTACATAACCTCTGAGCTCATACATCTCAGAGAATGGTGTTAAGCTAAGAGAATAAATTCTCCGCCACCAAACAGAAATGTATTTGATAGAAATCAGCTTTATATCTCAAAGTGTAATGTCAAACATACAACCATACAAGTCCATCCTGGGTCTAAATGGAACCGAAAGCACTTCGTCCAATAAAGGAAGACGCCCTTGCATATCCGGGTATCCACAATCCTGACCGGATTCCCCATCACATATGGAGATCTCTATACCGGAGCAACTCAGTGCAGAGACAATCGACAGGTAGTCCTTTCGTTCTCGAAAATACCCGGTCTTCAACCACCATCTTCAAATGCACTCCAATTTCGTCGTATCATTATTTGGAATGGGTTTTATGACTTAGTGTCCTCTCCGGCTTAACTGGATAATGAGGGCTTGTTTTAAAAACACGTCGATATATAAGTCACAAACATTCACCGTTAAGATTTGATGTGGGTTTTGGATAACCATTTGGAATTCGACTCTCTGCCGCATCGAAATTCAAAGGTCATTTAAAGGCCAACAGTTTTTACATTCACACAGAAATATATCATAGATACTACAGTTCAATTCACAACAATTCACATCACAAAGTATCACAATCACATGTTAGAGGTATCAACCAATTAAGGGCATTCAATAATAATTCATCATCTATAAGCAAGATTAATTAATCGTGTGATTATAATTAATGAATCGCATAATTACTTTCATTAATTATCCTCAATTAACGATTAATTATCCTTAATTATAAATTAATTAATCCTTAATTATTAATTAATAAATCTTAATTATTTATTAATTAACCTTAATTATTATTTAATTAACCTTTAATTATTATTTGATTAATCCTCAATCATAAATTAATAAATTAATTAAATATTCTTTAATCACTGTCATTAAGTAATTATCCTTTAAGTAATTATCTTTTAATTATTGTCATTAATAAATTAATCTTTAATCACTTAAATTTTAATTAATTAATTAAAATATTAATTATTTATTTAAATTAATCACTTAATTATCATTAAAAATCTTTAATTAACAATCCTCGTAACTAATTAACATTAACACATAAATTAACTTAAGAGATCGTGGTTAATTAATAATTTAAAAACACATTTTATCTTAATTAACTCTTTAATTACATTATTTATTTAAAATAAATTATGAATTTATTTATAAATAATGTCACATAAGTAATAAATTAAACTTAATTACTTTAAAAATAACTTACTTAAAACCTTTATTAATCCAAACTTAAATCAAAACAATTATTTAAAAACATGGATTACAAAATTCAAATTTGACTTTTGTTTAAAGTTTGAAAATATGTTTTTATGACAACCCAAGACAATCCCGAGTGTCACCCCAAGCCAAACACAGTTTCCTTCGGGTCTTCCCTGAGCCATCCCATTTTTTTTCTTTGTTTTGTTTTTAAGTTTTTACACCCGATATGTACTCGAAAATACCCGATCCAAATCTCGAGCCAGCAACACAATCTCCCGGGGTCGACTTTGAGTCTTCACCCATCTTCCCAAACCACTATTTACTGACACAACCCAAAGCAAGTGCACGTGCACCACCGATTGCCAGCGTTCTGGCCATCGCCACCACCTTCCACAAGTCATCGTCAACCCACTCGAGCACCACGAACATCCTAATCGACTAAACAACGGCGAATTCGAGATCGAGCTACTCGACCCAAACTGGAACAAAACTTCGATCGACAAATCTCCCTCGACCTGCCGCCTCAACCCACCAGTTACCATGAATTTCTGACTAAAGATCCGCCAATCCCCTACGTTTCGGTTCCCACTGGTGCGATCACCTCCGGTCCACCAACGAAGATGTAGAAATACAAATTCCAACCTCGACCAAACATGGGTTTAAAACCCTATATTGTCGCCGTGTCGTAGCCATGGCACATTAGAATTTCACCGAGTATTTTTCTCAAACTCTCCGACCACCAAGCATGCTCCAGCTTTGATTACGAGATCCACCCTGATCATTGGAATTTGATGAAACTTACAATTCTATTCATCCACACAATTCTTACTTAATACCAAACTAAAAGTCTTGAATTTATTTTTAAAAATCATGTTTTTCAAAGTCGAACCAGATACGGTAGGTTAATCAAAAATTTATGAAATTCAAATTCGATATGTTCTCAAGTTTTCCTATATATTTTCTTTCCCAGTCAAAATTATCTTTTGTTTTAACCTAAAAATATTTTTTAAAACTTAAATCTTTATTATATAAACATGTTTCATTTAGATCTTAAACTCTAACAAGAATCAAAGGAAGAGAAGTTGATTTTTGAACAGGTTTGATACTTGTAAACCCTGAACAGAGGGCATTTCTGCCTGTAACTGACATGCATAAGTATACATATTCATGTTTGTATATATGTACAAACATAATTTCACTCAAGCAACATTCATCACAACTTTACTTCACACATTTAACACTGCATCAAGTTTATAGATCAGATCAAGGAGGTTTACTCACCTTTTAAAGAAGAATACAGAGAACCTGTAACTTGAAAACTGGAATTTGTTTTTGGGTTTTGATATGCCTTAATACTTGATTTGAGTTGAACTTGTTCTTGAGTTCAAATTGATTTTGATTTGCTGAGTTGAATCTTTGAATTTTCTTAATTACTTGATTGCTTTGATGTTTGAGATGATTTCAAGCTTAAGATTCTTTTTGAAATGAATTCAATTTTATTTTCTGATTTTGAATTTTTTTATTTGCTGGTTTGAGGTGGTTTAATTTGATGTTTTCTTTGTTTTGTGGTTCTGTTTTTGATTTGCTTAGATTTTTGAAAAGTGAAGATAAAAGAAATGAGAAAGAAGAGAGTAGAGAGATTTATATAATCTTGTTTCCATTATTTTTACTTATCTCAAAAATAAAAACAAAAGTGACATTTGTTAATTTTAATGACAAAATTATTACACTTATTAATTTATGTGTTAAAAATCTAACACTTGTCTTATTTCACATTATAATGTTACACTTGTATTTTTTGCATGAGAATAATATTTATATATTATTTTAAATTTTATTTTCTATTTTATAAATACATTTTCTTTATATATATATATAACCTTTAAAGAAAATAAATTGAAACTAAATTATACATTAATAAATAATCACATTCATATTATTTTTAAGAATTTTATATTTGAATTTTAAATTCAAATTCAAATTTAAATTACAATCTATTCATATATATATATAAATCCACACTTATCTTATTTGTTTCTGAAAATTTCAAATTAATTTCAAATTAATCCTAGAAATTTATATTAATGACCAAATTAAATTTGATTCAAAAAAGGGATTGTTACAGATTCCCCCCTTTAGAAAATTTCATCCTAGAAATTTGAAAGAGAGAGACAAACAAAGAATATATGAATACATATAAAAAGAAAGAGAAATGGCTTACTAGGTTAAGCCGAAATATCCACTCTACACTTGGGATAGGGCTTCCAAATGCTATCCTCTATTTTCCAAGTACAATCATTTGGATGACCACTCCATTGAACTTTCAGCAACTTCACCACTTTATTCCTCAACTGCTTTTCATCTCGGTCAATTATCTTTAACGGTCTCTTTTTACTGCCAGATTTGGTGTGATCTCCAATTCCTGCTGAGCGGCCTCCTCAATGATACAGTCTGGATCGTGCACATATTTCCGAAGGTGTGAAACATGAAACACATTATGTGCGCCAGATAGCCAATTGGGTAGCTGCACTCGATAAGCCTAAAGACAATCCTCTCAAATATAGGAAAAGGACATATATATCGCGGTGCCAGCTTACCAGTCTTTCCAAATCTCAACACTCCAAGCATTGGAGAAAGCATTAGGAAAACGGAATCTCCAACTTGAAACTCTAGAGTTCTCCTTCTACGGTCAGCATAACTTTTCTATCGACTTTGGGCAGTTTTCAATTTCTTTCAAATAAAATCAACCTTCTCGGTAGCTTCCTTTATCATATCTGGTCCAAGAACGAGTCTATCACCTGACTCAATCCAACACGAAGGTGATCTACACGGACGACCATATAATGCTTCGAAAGGAGCCATCCTAATACTAGCATAATAGCTATTATTATATGAAAATTCAACCAGATGCAAAAGGTCCTCCCATGAACAGCCAAAGTCAAGAATACAAGCTCACAAAAGGTCTTCCAAGATTCGATTTATTCTTTCTATTTGCCAATCAGACTGTGGGTGGTAAGCAATACTGAAGTTCAACTTGGTTTCTAGTGCGGCTTGAAATACCTCCCAATATCTGCTAGTGAAGGTCGGGTCACAATCACTCACTATACTGCTTGGTATACCATGGAGACGAATAATTTCTTTCACATACAATTCTGCCAATCTTGCTGCCATTCGGGTGGATTTTGCTGGGATAAAGTGGGCAGTCTTGGTCAGATGACCCACGATAACCCAAATTGCATCATTACCCTTATGAGTTCGTGGTAATCCATCTACGAAATCCATAGATACTTGATCCTATTTCTACTTAGGCACCTCTTGTGGTTGAAGTAAACCCGTCATCTTCTTTTGATCACTTTTGATTTGTTGACAAGTTGCACATCGACTAACATAAATAGATATATATCTCTTCATTGTTTTCCATTAGAAAGTCCTTTTGATATCTCGATACATCTTATTAATCCCTGGATGGATACTAAGTTTGGACTTGTGACACTCGTCCAAAACTTCGCGGTTTAGATCTGCGATATCTAGGACACACATCCTGCCTTTCAATCTTATAATTCCACAACTATCGATTCCAAAACTAGAACCTTCACCTCGACGAATCCTCCCATACATTTGCTGAAGGAACTTGTCTTCTTTCTGCTTACTAGCAACATTCTCAAGAAGAGTAAGAGTGACAACAAGATATGCGAGAACAACATGTCTTCTACTCAATGCGTCGGCTACCATGTTGGCTTTACCAGGTGTATACAGAATATCCAGGTCATATGATGCTAGGAATTCCAACCAATGTTGTTGCCTAAGATTCAAATCCGTCTTGGTAAAGAGATACTTCAGAGATTTATGGTCGGTGAACAATTCAAAATTTTCACCTAAAACAAGGAGGGTTTATTAATTGTATATATTAAGTTAAAGTAAACTTTCAAAATTTTAGGCAAGCTGAAAGAGATTTTTACCCAGAAGATAATGATGCCATATTTTCAAAGCAAAGATAACTGCCAAGAGCTCAAGATCATGGGTTAGGTAGTTTTTCTCATGTGGTCGCAATTGTCTACTCGCGTAGGCAATCACTCTACCTTGCTACATTAGAACAGCACCCACACCCTCACCACATGCACCAGCATAAATAGATAGACCTTGATTCCCGTTAATAATAGCAAGAATGGGAACAATGGTCAATCTTCTCTTCAACTCCTGGAAAGCTTCCTCGCACATTGGAGTCCAATCAAATTTGGCATTCTTCATAGTCAGTTTAGTTAACAAACGGGCTATCTTAGAGAAATCGTGGACTAATTTTCTGTAATACCCGGCTAATCCCAGAAAACTTCTGACTTCCTTCGGAGTAGTGGGTTGCTTCCAATCTAGAATAGCGGAAACCTTACCAGGGTCTATAGAAATTCTCTCTTCAGTAACAATGTGACTGAAAAATGTAACTTCTTTGACCCAAAAATAACACTTAGAAAATTTTGCAAATAGAATGTTCCTCCTCAATATTTCTAAAACTATTCTCAAGTGCTCGGCATGCTTTTCTTCAATTTTGGAGTAGATCAGAATATCGTCAATAAATACAAGAACAAATTTATTCAACACTTCTCAGAATACTCGGGTCATTAAGTCTACGAAATATGCAGGAGCATTGGTTAGTCCGAAAGGCATAACTAACCATTCGTAGAACGTGTCAGGACCCTTGAAAGCAGTTAAATGGATACAGTCTTCGGCAATTCGCAGTTGATGGAATCCTTGGGATAGATCCATCTTTGAAAAGAATCGAGCGTGGTGCAACTGATCGAATAGGCCATCGATTCTAGGTAGAGGATATTTATTTTTTGAGAGTTAATTTATTGAGATTGCGGTCGCCTATGCACAATCTCAGAGATATGTCAGACTTGGCTACGAACACCACAGTTGAACCCAACTGGAATAACTGGGACGTATTAAACCTTTCTCCAGCAAATCTTTGGTTTGCTTAACTAGTTCTATTCTTTCCCTTTGTGCCATCCTGTGGCCTTCATGAACAAGAGGATGAGCATTAGGAACCAAGTCGATTCTGAATTCAATTTCCCTGCGCGGAGGCAAAGATTTGACTTCTTCGAACACGTCTGGAAATTCCCAAACAATAGGTATAGGTTCCAGACTTGGGTCAGGATACCCCAAAGTATACATCAACTTAACCCTTTTTGGACTCGGGTCCTCACAAGAAATCACAATGAAATTCCCAAGTTTTGCTATGACCGAAATTGTTCGATTGTTACAATCTAATTTAGCTTCGTATTTCATTAACCAGTTCATTCCAAATAAGATTTCAAATTCATTAAAGTCGTGAACAAAAAGACTGATAGGAAATTCATGACGAGAATATGAGATAGGAACCTATCTACACCGTAGACAACGATTCACAGGGCCACCAACCGAATTCTTCACGCAAATGGGCTCATCGACAAATTCGGGTTCAAGTTTTAATTCATTTACGGTTTGTTGGGAGATAAAGTTATGTATGGCTCCCGTGTTGAACAGAACTCTAACAACCCTATCATAAATGAGAAGGTTACCTTCTAAAACTCCTTTTCCTTTGTCTGCTCCAGATTTTGAAGGTTAATCTTTAATTGCATACACCTTCGCTACTTGAGCTTGCTTCATTGTCGGGCAATCTTTAACTATGTGACCTGACTTGTGAGAATAATAGCATTCTTTGGTTCCCTGACTTGTCTTCATGGGTTAATCTTCCTTTCCTTGTTTTTTTAGCTTTTTGCAACTATTCGAATAATGGCCTTTGTGATATCCCGGAAATTTGGCAATATAAATTTAATAATCTGTGTTAAAAAATTAATTTGATTTGATAATTTTTGATAATAAATTTTGAATTGATCTAATAATCATCTTTTAATAAATATTTAAATTAGAAGATTTTATCTTTTTAAAGCTAGTAAATTATTTTCTGTTTATAATATATACAATTGTATATATTGTAAATTGATAAAATTTGATTTTTTGAATCTGGTAAATGAATTAATTTTCTAATTTTTATTTATATTTGGTAAATTGGAAATTTGATTAAAATTTAAGAATTGGCTTTTCAAAGAAATTTAATAAATAAAGTTATGGTTTATACTATGATAAATCTTATTTGTTTTAAAATTTTATTTAGCTTAAAAATATGAATTTGAATTAGATAAATATAAAAGCTAAGTTTTATTTTATATTACTTGAAATTTATATTATAAGAATTTACAATACAAATTACAAATGATCTTAAATTGATTATAATCCCTTTTATAAATTATTTAATATTGTTTAATTTGTTATTTTTAGATAATAATTATAATACTTAGTTTTTATAATCATAAATAATTTTTGTTAAAAATAGGATTTGTATTTTTTTTAAATTTAATAAGAGTTATATATGCATCTATATATAAATTGATTTTTAAAATTTGATTTGATAAATTAATTTAAAATTTGGACTTAATGTTTTGAAATTTAATAGAATAAATACTTAAATATTTTTGAATAAGCTTATATTTTAAATTTGTTTGTTTCATTTCTTTTTAATTTAAAAAAAAGAGATAAATTCATTTGTATAAGAAATAAAATAAGATTTAAAAGCTCTTATGAAATAAGTTAGAGTTTTATAAACAATTTAGAATTAAAATTAAAATACTTGATACATGTGTCAATCTTTTAACATCTTAAAAGACATGTGTTAAGTTATAAAGCTATCAAGTGACAAATGTTAAAGTTTGAACAAGTGTAATATTTAAATTTTCTTTTTCAATTTATTTTTATTAAAATCAAAATCTACTTACAAAAATACATCTCTCCTCATTTCATATTCTTTTCCATTCTTCTTCTTTTTTTCAAAATTTAAGATCTTCAGCCTAAGAGAAAATAAAAATCTGCCTACTTATTCTTCAAAACAGAAAACAAAATCTGTTCTAGTAAAATCCGAAAATCTCCTCAAAAACCATCTGTAATCCCTGCACTAATATCTCCTCCACCCACAATCATCTAAAACCCTCTTCAAATCTGAAATGCATGTAAACCTGAAAAGCAAATTTGCAACTTCATCCAAAAGGGCCTGCAGTCCTTTTCTGTTTTAAAAGAACATTCAATGCCTACATGCATTTTATTTTTGGAAGCCTGCAATTCTTTGTTATATCTGGAAACATGCAACTGATTTTTGAGTTCAAAAGCAAACTGAAGTTCAGAATTCATAAGCAAAAATATAAGAAGAAGCAACCTGAACGTTTCAAAGGCCTGTAATGCTTTTCTTTCTGGAACCTGCATGCAGTGATAAAGATCAGGGAGCAAAGCAATAAATCAAGATTTAAGTCTTTAAAAAAGCAAAAGCAAACTAAAGTTTTTAAAGAAACAAAACTGGAAGCAACTCAAAGTTTTGGACATGGAAATACAATTCAGGTGTAACAACCTGCTATTTTGGACTATTCGCATCCGCACACGTCGGACTTGAATAATTCAAAATACCGAATTGTTAATTTAAATTTGGCAAAACTGAACATATACAGTAAATAAATAATCACAGAATCACAGACACAGAGTAATAATATGCAGCGGAAGCAAGAGACAGTAGTTCATGAAGCTACTATATATATATATATATATATATATAACAGAGTTAAATAAGTTACAACAGAAGTCTCGAATACAATAGTCAAATACAATATCGGAATACATCATTGAAATCAACTGAATATCTGAAAGCTGGCTAGATAGCTGGATCTCCAAGCGAAGCTCCAACTCCAAGGTGAGTCTCGAAAGCTGGTACTCTCAGTCTGACCCAAGCGTAAAGCAAAACACAAAACACTCGAGTCAAGATTAACATTCTTATATCAATAAATCCAACTCAAGTGAAATAACAATTGAAATACAAGTAACTCAAAGGGCGTTGGAATAACCATCCTCTAAGGGTCCGTTAAACTATCTACTATGTAGTAATATACGCTAAATAGATAATGTCTAACGGTAATATAAATATTAAAATAGTGTTAAGGAGTTACCATTATTCGCCTTAACACATTTTATATAAGCGTTATAGTCTATACAGCACTGTAAACTCCACCGTAAACTAGTGGGATATCAGGGAGTACTCCAAAGGTATAACACAAAACAAATTCGTAGTGGTCGCGTAAATAGGGATACAAGTATGACAAGGCACATGAGGCAATACCCAAGGTAGTGAAACTACCGTTTGCCTGATCCGGACTGGTGAAAACACATCGTCGCAACGATCGCAACACCGCGAAACAACACTCCCAAAAGTAGGAGGGTGCACCAATCAATAACTAGTAATGAGTAGTATTTGAAGAAGTGTGTTCGCTCGAGGTGGCTAACCCCATTTGGCCCGGCACGGCTCCTGTTTTAGTCATTTCGAATTTGACACAAGTGTCAAGGCTATCCATTATCGTTCTCTTTCTTCAGTCATCACGTACATCAATCCAACCACTTCATTCTCGATCATCACTCCGCGTATAGTTATTAAAGTGGTTTTTGGTTTAGACAGAGAGTGTGTCCATAACCGATTCCGGTTTCTTTAATAACTTCCGTAATTATTACACCGATTGGTCGTTTAATAAATTTCAAAACAAAATCAATTTCAATTCCAATTAGAATTTATAAATCAACATTTCATTTGTCTTTCTAAATCAATTTCCATAATTTACGTTTAAAACTTTCAAATTACCATTTCAAAATCTTATAATTCAATTTCAGCTTTTATTTAAAATAATTCAAATATTGATTCAAGTACGTATATATGTTTCATTCCGAAATCATTTAAATTAGCTTAATTTTACATTCAAATCAATTTAAATCCATTTATCGATTTCGTTCAATATTCGTTTCAATAAATTTTTCATTTAAAACAATTTCCATTCAATCTCCAATTTATTAAAACCATTACTTACGTTCAACTTAATTATACCAAAGCTTACAATTTGATTAAGTCAATTTCGTCGAGTCAATTTCTTTGAATTACAAGTCCTACATTTGTTTTAATAAAACCCATTTTATTTCTTGTTAAAGAAATTCAATTTCACTTATTTCTTTACTGGGTTACAAGTTTCAAAACTTAATCAATAAAGATACTAAATTTCACATATTCGAGAAGTCAAATTTCACTTATTAACTTACTTAAGTTTCCTAAAGCTTAATTAATAAAGGAACCCAATTTCATTTATTAACGAAGTTCAAATTCACTTATTCAAAAGCTCAATCTCTCTCTTATCCAAAAATTCAAATTTTTATTTAATTATAAATTAATTCATTCTCATTCAATTATTAACTAATTTCACCTTAATTATTAAATAAATTCATCTTAATAATTTCAAACTTAATTATAATTTCAAACTTAATTATAATTTCAAATTTAATTATAAAATGATTTCAAACTTAGTAATTTCAAAACTTAATTATTCCTAATTCCAATTTATTTATTAATAATTCCAAATTTAATTATTAAATTATTAAATTTCAAACAACGTTCTTTCATCAATTACTATGTTAATATTTGTTTCAGATTTGAATATTTACATTTTCCTTTCATAAAAATTCAATTTCCAAATTCATTTCAAAACTTATTCATTATTCAAATAAAATCATTATTTATTTTTTTAAATCAAATTATTGACTAATCAGATTTTTATTTAATTCTCTATCCTAAGTCAAGTTCATTTGGGTATTTATCATTTCAACCCGATTCCATTTCCAATTCATTATTTAAAGCATAGCAAAGGGAACTTGCAGTGTGATAACTAGGATGGTGTCGAAGTAAATAAACATGCAATAGCAAACATCCATAACAATCCAATAATTGATTCAATTAAATAATCCCGAAATAGTCGTATTAATTCACATTGTTGTTTGTGCGAATTAATATAATTATTTTCAAAATCTACACTATCATTTCATGTAGATTAAAGATTATTACATTAGGGTTTTTCACTTGTCATTCAATTTAAATTTTAATACTACAACAATTAATTCAATATATGTTCAAAGGTTCAAAGTGTAATTTATCAATTTCTACGTGTCAATTAACTTAGCAATTAAAAGGGGTCATATTTAACTAATCAATATTCATCATATAAAGGGGTCAAGTTTAACAAATCAAAATTCAACATATATAATCCATTTTAAATTGTTAACTATCCTATATCAATTCAACTTGTAAATTATTTATCACTTTAACATTAACAATTTAACGTCCAATATAAACAACAAACAATCGATCAATTATCAACCAAACGGGATTGTCATCGTATAAATATCAGATAATGGTGTCAGATGTCACAAGTGAACTGATACAGGTAATAACATACATATAACAGTGTAAATAACTAACAGTCGCATATTTCAATTGTCGTTTCAATTGAAATCAAATTTAATAAATAAAAGAACATTAATCGTGAGTGATTGCTCACCTTTTGAGGCTTGAGGATAGGCAATGAAATCAAGTTACGAAATCTAGGCTCGAATTCTAAAACAAAGCTAGACAGACATGATTCGACAATCGAAGCTGATAATAGAAATAGATGAATTCAAATCAGGATTGGATCGAGGAAGACAAATAGGATGTCCGAGCTTTATATACAACTATATATAGATAAATGATATTCTAAATTCATTCAAACATATTTTAAATTAAATATACATGTATTATATTTATTTTACAAATTAATTCAAACACATGTTAACTAAGTATATATATTTGAAATCATTGTTTTAACCAAACACATGTATTAAAAGTCAATAATAAAGTTTGTTGTAGACTTATATTGTAAATACTTTATGACTTTTTTTTTACAGATCAATATAAAATATAATATACTTTAACTATAACCAAAATATAATAGATCAACATTGTTTAAAATTACATATTAACAGCCGCGGTTGCTATACATGAATGCAGATGCACAACTACATACATAGCTATTTATACAAAATTATAATTTACAATTTCAAACACCTATTAAATTAATGAATGCTGTAAAATTTTAGTCCAGCATAATATACTTACATTAAATAATATATATGTAAACCAGTGTTATATATATATCAAAAGACTGTAAACAACTTACACAAGCAAATATATAGATTAATATGGACTTGAACAGACAAGTAAACATATCCAAAACCAACAAAATATATATGTATATAACCCATGTATGAGCCATAATATGATAAATAACTATTTCAATAGAGCATACTTTATGTACGTATGCTTATTAGTGCCACTTACCAAAGCTAATAATATAAAATACTATGAATATATTATACTAAATTTTTTTGTGTAGACTAACATATAATATTTATATAACTGATAGAATATATAACTTAGAACATATAAATGCTTAAATGTATACAATCAGAACTAATACATATATATATATATATATATATATATATATATAAACTATAGTTATTATAATACCCAGACTATGTAAAATAAAATGCTACTTATATATAACTGTAAAAATAAACAAAAGGTGGCAAAGCAGCATAAGGGTTCATATATAAGTAAACTCATAAGTACGATAAACCTACATACATCTTTGTCTATATACTGAAATCTTATAACTTATATATATGTATACACCGTAGCATATAAGCTAATATATATAGACATATCCAAAACTGCAATATAAACATTTATATGTATATACTAGATATACTTATATACAATATTTTAGTCCATTCAAAATATCAACATAATATGTCATATTTATTAAGTAACTGGAAACCGGTCCTACATGAAAGCACATGTACAACTCGATTATACATTAAAGCATAAACGAATAAACCATAGATTGCATAACTATGTACACACGATATATACATTAAAACATTATTTACATTATATATATATTCTAATCAACTATGCGGACCATAAAACATGAACACAGTATGTTGACAGGTGGAAAAAAAATGCATGTAGACTAAATTTATGTAGTTTATACATATCCAATGAAACATCTTACATAATAGTACGTATACTAATATATACTAAGATACATATAACTTTTCCATTGAAAACATATAGTAATATATACAATAGACAGATATGCTACGTCTTTTGTAATCAATTTTATAAGCAAACTAAACTTACAAATATCAACATAATATAACCATATACCACTAACAGATATATATATATATATATATATATACATTTAAACTTATTTATATGTAAAAAAAATGTTGGTATAGATATATAAAAACTTAGATAACTTTCATATAACAAATTATATAAATATAAAATCATATACATAAACTAGCTCAATATTGTCACCCAGATTTTATATTCGCATATAAAAAAGAAATGTAAAACATATTACATGTTAGTTCGGCTACAACGGAAACAAGGCCGGCAGCTTGGTGCGTGAAGGAGGAGGAGGCGCTCTGGGCTATTGAGTACTGTAACTTGCAGAGGAGATAAAGTCGGGTCGGCAGAGGGAGGGTAGCGAAGCAATTCGGCCAAAGGAAGAGCACGAGGCGGCTGGATCGAAACACGGAGGAACTGTGGCCGAAGGGAAAAGAGAGGGGGTCGGGGAAGTTGGGATTTGTGCTGCGCGGTGCTCTGCTTGGCCGAAGATGGATCGGTTGCAGGCCTACGTGGCTGAGCAAGTGATGCGGTGGAGGGAAGTGAGATGGGTTAAAGAAGGCTCACGGCTAATGTGAGGTTTCGTGTTAGGCGATGGTGGCTATAGTGCTTGGTCGAAGGGGCCAGCGGTGGGTGTTGTTCGGCGCAGAAAGGGAGGGCAGCGGCAGGTGGAGGTTGAGACGTGGTTTGTTGGTGGTGGAGTGGATCGGGACGTGTGGAGTTTGGGTTTGATGAAGGGAAGAGTGAAAAAGAAAGTGGAGAAGTGGATCTGCATGTAGAGGAAGGAAGGAGGCACACATCCTATTCTGTAGAAATACGATATTCTTTGAAAAGCATGAATAACCAGAGAAGAGGAAGAAAATATAGGTAGAGTGAAAGGCGTGAACCGATAATAAATGAAATACGAAATAAAATCAAGAACTTGGGAATAACAAATGCGTGAATTCAAAAATCCTTAATAGCCCCGAGGCTGTTGGCTGTCACGAGTGAGAAATGAATGGTCCCAAAAGCCAAATATACGGAACCGATATGGTATTCGCTCCGTAGATTTCGCCGTCTCCAGGACTCCAAAATACACAAACAAATAAATCGTAAAGATCAACGCGACGAGACGATCAAAACGGTATACAGATATTAGTGGTTCGATTGAATTATAAAATTTTTGAATTCTCTACTATGGAAAATGCATGAAAAACACCGAAAAATAAGATCGACTGAGCTAAAGATGTCCGAATTTGTAAAAGCGAAAAATAGCGTTTGCTCAGAAGATGGTTTAGAATTTTTCTATGTAAAAATATTTAGGTTCCAAAAACATTTTATTTTCATCGCTTTTTAACTGATTAAATTGAAGTAAATTTACACACGAAATAAACTTTTATATTTTCGGACGAAAATTTACCGGTTGCTATGTTTAACTAGACACATTCCAATTATCAAATTTATATTTCAAAATTTTATCGTTTAAATTCCCACAAAATTTCAATTAATACATTATTAAAACCGGTTAAATATCTACGGGTTGTTACACTCTCCGCCACTCAAAACTTTTCGTCCTCAAAAAGGAAAGAGGTAGGAGAATAGAAACAATCAATAGAAAATAGACTTGAATTACATTATAAACAATTAATTTAAACCATATAAATTTCAATTTAAATAAATTTATATTCAATAATTTGTTTTTAAATTCGTGATTTTCATTAAATTGATTTGATTTCACATTTATTAATGTTAGGTACAAAAGGTTTCTTTCAAATGAAATACAATTTAAATTCAATTAATTCAAGATACTCCCTAAGTTGATTTAATTCAATTTATTAACTTTCAAAACAAAAAAAAATTCTTTTATTATTCACATCTATTATTCAATTAACTCATTATTCTATTTATCTTCATAAACATTTTATAATTTTAAATTTAAGTGAATAACATTTATTATACGCACTGACATTTTATTTATGAAGACAATTTTATATTGTATATTATCAAATTTTCTTAAATTAACAATTTCAAAGGTCATAAATTCGAATAGTCATTTATTATAATCATACTTTATTCGACAAATTTAATTCTTCTTTATTCCAAATTATTATTAAAATAATTTTACTTAATATATCTTATCACCTATATATTAAGTATATCTACATTTTATTATAACTACTCAAATTTATTTAAAAATTCCTTAACATTATTTTATACTGTATAATATTCAATTACATAGTTAACTTTTGAGAATTTATGAAAGTCATATTGGAATGCGACTGAATATTATACAAGTAAATTTTCTAATTTAGTTATTCAGGCTTAAATTTTTATTAAAATTTCAATTTCATTTTATAATTTAAATTATCCTTTAACATAAATTTAAGAATTAATTTTTCGAGTAACTTCAATTTTTTTTAGAGGTAAATATATATATATATATATATATATATATATATATATAATATCAAATCAGATTTAAATCATATATCAATATATATAATACAAATCAAATCATATTTTAAGAAATTTAAATCGATTTAATTTCCGAAACAAAACTGTAGCAAAGCTACGAATTTGTCTCTCCACTTCGAAACTCGGAAATGAATGTCAATGATGCGGCCGTCATCACCGAGATTATTGTCCAGCGACAAAATAGGAGAGCACTGATTTAAACATTTTAAAATATTTGAAACGATTTCTATTCAAAACTCCTTTAAATAATGTATCCTTCAAAATTCTAAAGTCAAAGTTGAAATCACCGGAATTTAAATTCTCAGTTTCTTGATTTAAATTTATTACAATTTCAAATAAATTTATAAACCATGTCTTTATTTCAATTATTTATATATGAGACTGAAGCCAATTGTTTAGGTGATATATTTAAAATCCAATATTATTTATTAACAACCAATTAAATTAACTATCAAAATTCAGAAAACTAAACTTATATATATAATATAATTATTCAAAATTTATTTCATTTACCAAATTTGATAATAATATTATGTCAGTTTGCTCTGTTCAAGTGTTATGGAAATCCTATCGATAGCGTTGATCAGACGAATCGATTGAAAACCCAAATCAACATCAACAACTCAAACAACACAATATATATTAAAACATTTTAAATATAAATTTACAATACCTTCCTCGCTCGACGATACAAGAATGGATTCAAAATAAGTATAGAGATTTAAATTTGATGGAAATCAAATCAAAGAAAATTTTGATTCGATAATAAGTTCGAAACAGAAGATAAGATAATTCAATTAACAGAATCGGGAGATGGATAAGCTTATTTAATTTACGGGCAACCTTAACCGGGTCGACCGTGACTTCAAGAATAAGATCGATGTAGAATTCCGAGGTAAATCAACATTCGATCTCAAGAAATAAAATTCAGGTATTGTAGGAGATAGATAGCGTCGTAAACCGAGGATACAGAAATTTTCGGTAAATCAATGCTTATTGTACAGGAGTTTCCCACATTTACAAATCATTCAAAGATTGGCGAGACCGCCGATCTATTATAGATATCCTTCGAAGTGGAGTTATGGGATACTCCAGAATTCAGACGAATATGAATAGTGAGGGACAAGAATGAATTTCAGAACCGAGGGAACGTTCCAAAATTCAAAGGAATTGAGTCAAAAGGAAGAGATTGAAACTCGAATGAGAGTGATTCTATAAATACATTTACCCTATATGCTGAGTTTTGCCTAGAGCTACCAAAGCTCTGATACCAACTGTAACGACCCGCTATTTTGGACTATTCGCATCCGCACACGTCAGACTAGAACAATTCAAAACAACGAATTGTTAATTTAAATTTGGCAAAACTGAACATATACAGTAAATAAATAATCACAGAATCATAGACACAGAGTAATAATATGCAGCGGAAGCAAGAGATAGTAGTTCATGAAGCTACTATATATATAACAGAGTTAAATAAGTTACAACAGAAGTCTCGAATACAATAGTCAAATAAAAGAATCAAAACACATCAGTGAAATCAACTAGATATCTGAAAGCTGGATAGATTGCTGGATCTCCAAGCAAAGCTCCAACTCCAAGGTGAGTCTCGAAAGCTGGTACTATCAGTCTGACCCGAGCGTAAAGCAAAACACAAAACACTCGAGTCAGGATTAACATTCTTATATCAATAAATCCTACTCAAGTGAAATAACAATTGAAATACAATTAAATCAAAGGACGTTGGAATAACCATCCTCTAAGGGTCCGTTAAACTATCAACTATGTAGTAATATATGCTAAATAGATAATGTCTATTAGTAATATAAATATTAAAATAGTGTTAAGGCATTACCATCATTCCCCTTAACACATTTTATATAAGCGTTATAGTCTATACAGCACTGTAAACTCCACCGTAAACTAGTGGGATATCAGGGAGTACTCCATAGGTATAACACAAAACAAATTCGTAGTGGTCGCGTATATAGGGATACAAGTATGACAAGGCACATGAGGCAATACCCAAGGTAGTGAAACTACCGTTTGCCTGATCCGGACTGGTCAAAACGCATCGCCGCAATGATCGCTACACCACGAAACAACACTCCCAAAAGTACGAGGGTGCACCAATCAATAACAAGTAATGAGTAGTATTCGAAGAAGTGTGTTCGCTTGAGGTGGCTAACCCCATTTGGCCCGGCACGCCTCCTGTTTTAGTCATTTCCAATTTGACACAAGTGTCAAGGCTGTCCACTATCGTTCTCTTTCTTCAATCATCGCGTACATCAATCCATCCACTTCATTCTGGATCATCACTCCGCGTATAGTTATTTGAGTTTTATAAATATAAGTGCTTAAAACAAATTTGAGTGATAATGTAAAATTTGAATATTTGAATTTGAAAAGAAATTTGTTTTAAATCTTGTAAAAGTTTCTTTTATAAGAAAAGTATTATTTATCATGGAAATTTAAAGGTTTAAGTTGTTTTTAAAGCTTATTGAAGTTAAATTATAAATTGATGATTTGTTATTCATTTAATTATTAGGGTAATTAAATGTATAATTAATTTATTAAATAATTAATGGAAGGAATAATTACTCAAAGTAATTAAGGATTTAATCTTAAAGAATTAAGATTAATTATTCTTAGAATAATTAACTTGTAATTTTAGAATCATTAATTAAATAAGATTAGTTTTTAATTAATGATTAATAATTAATTAATCAAGTAATAATGGATTTAATTAAGTTTTAATTAACACTTAATTATTTAATTAAGTTGGGATTAATTAATGGGTTAATTAATGATTTATTAATTTGAAATTAATAATGATTAAAATAAGTTAATTATTTTAGAAGAATAATTAATGAATTGTTAAATAGTTAATGAAGGTCATTAACTAAGGATTATTTAATAATTAATTAGTGTGATTATTTTTAATTATTAATTATATTAATTAATTTAAAGATAATCATTTGTGGAAATTGTTAAGTATAATTACTTATGGAAGTAATTAAGGAATTAATTACTAATGGTAATTAGTTGAGTTTAATTTGATTAGATAAGTTAATTAATTCAGTTTGATTAATTTAAATAATCATCTGATGATTTGCGACTAATAATTACTTAATGTAATTAAATGAAGAGAATTACTTAGGGAAGTAATTAATGGATAATTACTATATGTAATTAATTGGAAGTGATTTGATGATGAAAGTAAATTGAGTATAATTACTTTGTGAATTAATCAAGGGATTAATTTGAGGTAATTAATTAATGAGTAATTAATTTGTTTTGTGAAGTAAATAAGAAAGGTTAATTATTGAATGGAGTTAATCAAGGGTGATTTACAATTATGGTTTAAATGAAGATTAATTACTTAATGTAAGTAATTTAATTAGGAAAATGTAATTAGAGATCATTAATTATTATAATTAATGATGTAATTAAAAATGGATTTAATTAGAAATAATTAATAAATAAAGGAATTAATTAATGTAATTAATTAAGAAGTAATGTAATTATAGTTAATTAATAAGGAAGTAATTAAAGATTAATTACTGTATTTGGTTAAGTATAATTAATTTGAGAAATTAATTTATGGATAATTACTTGAATGTAATTAAAGGTTAATTAATTAGGGATGATTAATTAAAAATGAATAATTGATTTATGATTGATATATTAATTGATAATTAATTAATAGTGATATAAGCAAGTTGATATTAGTGAAGTAATTAATTTAATTCATTTTAAATTAACTAAAAATGATGTAATTAATTTAATTCATTTTAAATTAATTATATTTTGTATGGTTAATCATTGCTTATATGGATGGATGATATTATTGCCTCGAATGGTTTGATCTCAGATATGAGATAGATAATGTTGAGTGACATGGATGCATTGGTTGCATTGTGATAATGGTTTGGATTACCTTTTGATAATGATAATATGGATTATCTATGTGATGATAATATTGATTATCTATTGTGAATCTGTGATTTATCTATCTGTGTATATAGATAATTGAATTATTTTAAACCTTTAAAACAACTTGGCCTTAAAATACACGTTTTGGATTTCGATGAGACCGAGATCGGGTTTCCATATTTGGATATCCGAAAATCACATCGATCCAAATTAACGTTAGGTCGTGAATCTCTTGTGAAGAGTGAAGACTCGAGGTGTAAGAACTATACGTCAGTATAATTATGGGAGTGATTCCGTGATGAGTTTGACGGAGATTGTTCTTATAGGTTTGAGATGGTGATTTAGAGTGCAAGGGTTATCGTCGTTAACTCTGAGGGTGATTCCAAAATGAGTGTAACGAGATAATGCCTTCTGTTTCGTTCGAACCCATAACGAACTTGTATGGATTGAATGCTTTCAGAACATCGTCAGGTGGACGATGAGCATTCTAAGAGATGTGTTCTCTAAAGGTAATCGTAGCCTCAAGCCTCATCAACCGGGAATGGCTAAAACAGGGGAGGTGAAGCAAGGCTAAGTTGGTCATGCCCAAGTAGGACAAGATTTTCCCCTGTCTAGAGGTCCCTTTTTATTTCAGCTGTGTGGACGGTTGGAACATAAGCCAACTACGGGGTTTTCTTGTTCGGGACTGTCAAGTAAGGGATGGTTCACGTGGGTTGTCATTCTCTCATGGAACTTCTTTTTCATCCCTCGAATAAATCTTTTATTCTTCTTCAAGGGGGTGTTCACCAACTCCGGACCAAACTGAGATAACTCGTTAAAATTGTTCAAGTATTCTTCAAAAGATAATCTCCCTTGCTTCAAGTCAGTAAACTCCTGGTACATCCTGGAGATACCAGCAGACATCATAAAATGTTGCTCGAACACTTCTTTGAATCGATACCAAGTGAACTCATCCTCTGGCTAATCCAATGTAATAGTTTCCCACCAGGTTAGAGCTTCCTTCTGGAGTTGCCAAGAGGCTATCAATCTCATCTGGTCATCCTCCAACTTTAGTCCTTTGAAAATTCTTTCGCACGATTGAATCCAAGCTTGTGCTTTGATAATAGATTCCTTACTTGTGAATGGCTTTCTACCAAGTCTTGCAAAACTTGGATATAAATCAGCCAGATTCGGCTGAGGTTGAATAGGAAGAGCTGTTGTTGCTACAGGGTCTTGACCAGTTGTAGTGGTACTTCCCCGTCCACTACCTCGTCCTCTTCTCGCGCTCATTCTCAATATCTGTAAATAGGAAGAAAACTTGATTTAGGCATACAAATGAGATATCTTAGGGATATACTCATTCTAGGGTATTTCTAAACCTATCTCTAATGAGCCACCTAATGTGTTATACTCCAAAGCTAAAGTTCTTACTCAACCTTTAGCTTTGATACCACTTGTCACGGCCTGAAATCTAGCGTTTGAAAATCGACATCAAATACCTCACTTGTATTTGAAAGTCGTAGACTCAAACATCAGACTCCAGTTGGGTGGAGCTTATAACAACATTAGATGATACAACACAGCGGAAACAAAGTGAATTTCATTGATAAACAACACAGATACAACATGGATACAACATTTGATTACAACAAATAACCTTCACCATTAGAGTGCTATACAAATGATACAACAACAGAATAATAACACCATAGCGGAACAACAACAGAGTCTTCAAAAAGAATCCAACATACAACGACTTCGATAAGGTTTTCCAAAACTCCAAAGACTTCAAACCAAAAGCTTCCAAAAACTTGAACGACCAAAGGCTTCAAAAGACATCTAGATCCAAATCTACATTCCAACCTCATTCCAGATCATGGATAACCTGCTTTTAGGCTACTCGTGTGGAAAATTATGGACACCCAGATTTAGAAAGGGAACAATAAACTCCAGGTCAGTCATGGGAATGGTATGAGAAAACAAAAACAATTTAAAAAGAAACCCGTTCATGCTTTTGGAAAATGAAACTACCATAAGGCCTCCCGGCACACACACAATGCAATCGCACACTTCGGGGAGATTTCTCCTTATGATAGTCAAACATGCCTGATACGAGAAAAATCTTTTTGATGTTATTATTAGTGCATAGTGTGAAAACATTTCGAAAGTATAATATTAATCTTAGCCAGCATAGGTACCATTATATTATGCCTATTATAGCTACCACCTGAGGTGGCAGGTTATACAATTGCAATCGTAAAGGGCTCGTATTTGGTTATTAGATTTCCAACAAATAGCCAAGTCGAAGGAACTTCCTTTACCGAATAGGTACGCCTTTGGAGGGACGCCCCGAGCACATAACCAGATCTCTGCCAACATAAGGTCGGGTTACCTCTGTAACTAGGTAACTAACTGTAATGAGTATGCCATCCCCCGATCGTAACCGACCTTTATCGAGGTCCCTCAACACCAACAACAACAAAGAAAATTATCTGGACTGCATACCAGAATACCACTTTTTATCTAGAAGGAAATGCACGTACACTAAAGGGCACGTCCCTCATAACCCAGCTGCATCTTTTCCTTTTTCGACCATTTCCGGGGTGTGAAGTCCGATGAAGTCTCGTCCCACAAAGCTCGCTTTTCATAAAAGCCATGCTTTGATCAACAAATGATCAGCATTCAGCATGCCACACTACCAAATTGGGAGTATTTCACTAATAACCATCATCTATGTAAGCTCTAAGCTCGTACGTCTCAAAGAAGGGTGTTAAGCTAAGAGAATAAATTCTCCGCCACCAAACACAAATGTGTTCGATAGAAATTAGCTTTATATCTCAAAGTATAATGTCAAACATACAACCATACAAGTCCATCTGGGTCTGAATGGAAATGAAGGCACTTCGTCCAATAAAGGAAAAAGCCCTTGAAACTCCGGGTATCCACAATCCCGACCGGACTATCCATCACATATGGAGATCTCTATACTGGAGCAACCTAGTGCAAAGACAATCGACAGGTAATCCTTTCGTTCTCGAAAATACCCGGTCTTCAACCACCGTTTTCTAATGCACTCTAATTTCATCATATCATTATATGGAATGGGTTTTATGACTTAATGTCCTCTCCCGGCTTAACCGAATAACGAGCGCTTATTTTAAAAACACGTGGATATATAAGTCACAAAGGTTCACCATTAAGATTCGATGTAGGTTTCGGATAACCATTTGGAATCCGACTCCCTATCGATCGAAATTCAGAGGCCGTTTAAAGGCCAATAGTTTTTACATTCAAAAAAAAAATATCACAGATATCACAGTTCAATTCACAGCAATTCACATCACAAAGTATCACAATCACATATCAGAGGTATCAACCAATTCAAGGCATTCAATAATAATTCATCATCTATAAGCAAGATTAATTAATCGTGTGATTATAATTAATCAATCACATAATTACTTTCATTAATTATCCTTAATTAATTATTAATTACTCTTAATTAATGATTAATTATCCTTAATTATAAACTAATTAATCCTTAATTATTAATTAATAAATCTTAATTATTTATTAATTAACCTTAATTATTATTTACCTTTAATTATTATTTGATTAATCCTTAATCATCAATTAATAAATTAATTAATTATTCTTTAATCACTGTCATTAAGTAATTATCCTTTAAGTAATTATCTTTTAATTACTGTCGTTAATTAATAAATCTTTAATTACTTAAATTTTAATTAATTAATTAAAAGATAAATTATTTATTAAAATTAATCACTTAATTATCATTAAAAATCCTTAAGTAACAAACCTTGTAATTAATTAACATTGACACATAAATTAACTTAAGAGATTGAGGTTAATTAATAATTTAAAAAACACATTTTATCTTAACTAACTCTTTAATTACATTATTTATTTAAAATAAATTAAGAATTTATTCGTAAATAATGTCATATAATTAATAAATTAAACTCGATTCCTTTAAAAATAATTTACTTAATACCTTTATTAATCCAAACTTAAATCAAAATAATTATTTAAAAACATGGGTTAAAAATATTTAAATTTGAATTTTGTTTAAAGTTTGAAAATCTATTTTTATGACAACCCGAGACAATCCCAAGTGTCACCCCGAGCCAAACATAGTTTCCTTCGAGTCTTCCCCAAGCCATCCGATTTTTTTTCTTTGTTTTGTTTTTAAGTTTTTAAACCCCATATGTACTCGAAAATACCCGATCCAAATTTCGAGCCAGCAACACAATCTCCCTGGGTCGACTTCGAGACTTCACCCTTCTTCCCAAACCATTACTTACTGACACAACCCAAAGAATGTGCATGCGCACCGTCGATCGCCGGCGTTCTGGCCATCGCAACCACCTTCCACAAGTCATCGTCAACCTACTCGAATACCACGAACATCCAGATCGATGAACCAACGACGAATTCGAGATCGCGCTACTCGACCCAAACTGGAACAAAAACTTCGATCGACAAATCTTCCTCGACCCGCCGCCTCAAGCCACCAGCGACCACGAAATTCCGACCAAAGCTTTGCCAATCCCCTACGCTTCGACTCCCACCGGTGTGATCACCTCCGGACCACTGACGATGGTGCAACAATACAAATTATGACCTTGACCAAACATTGGTTTAAAACCCTACATCGCCGCCGTGTCATCGCCATGGTGCATTAGAATTTCACCGAGTAGTTTTCTCAAACTCCCCAACCTCCAAGCATGCTCCAGCTTCGATTACGAGATCCACCTCCTTCTCGATCACGGGAATTTGACGAAACTTACGATTCCGTTCATCCACACAATTCTTACTTAATACCAAACTAAAAATCTGGAATTTATTTTTAAAAATCATGTTTTTCAAAGTCGAACCAAATAAGGCAGGTGAATCAATAATTTATGAAATTCAAATTCGACATGTTTTCAAGTTTCCCTGTATATTTTCTTTCCCAGTCAAAATAAATTTCTGTTTTAACCTAAAAATATTTTTTAAAACTTAAATCTTTGTAATGCCCCACCCCGAGACCCACCTTAGTAAAGAGAATTAACGAGTAATTCCGTCTACTAAAGCGGAGAATAGGGCTGGTTAAGGGCGACCATCTATAACTTTGTCTTAAACATCTACCGAATATGTCAATAAATGCGATATAATTTTTTTTTTCTTTTCTATCTCAATAGATCGACATACATAGTAAATGTTTAATCCAAAACTATAGGTGGTTGACGGATCTATCAGAACAAAATAAAATAACTAAATGTAATGCACATCACAGAACAGTAGTCGACATCATATATATATATATACACACACACACATATGCACTGATACATGTTTAGTACAATACAATATGAATACAATAAAGGTGGTACTCGACCACACCATATATATCAAATCAAATGTAAAAACATCAGAGTATGCGGAAGAAATAAACTACTCAAGCGAAAGAAGAGATGATATCCAACACCAACTTCAAGCTAAGTCCAATAGATGATACCTGAAATAACTCAGTCTGACCCGAGTATAAATACACGGGTCAGTCTAGTTACACAAATCAGTCAATATTGATAATTTGAAGCAGAATGGATATAGTGATACTTCTTCTCGAATGAGGAGAAGGATTAGATAACTCATAGGTCAATACTTAAGTACCAAACGCTACCTAAGTAACTAAATACCTCAAAAGAGGTAACTCAAACTCAATACTCAAATAAAACACAAGTGCCTCATATCGTTAGCGATAACCCATAATGAACTCAAATCAACTCATATAAAACTCAAGCAAAACTCAAATGGTTCGATGAACCATTACTCCGAAAAGGAGAAAACACATCTCAATCACAAATAGAAGTCATGAAAGAAACACAAGACAACTCCATAAGAATGTGAGATCTCAAACTCATAAGTAGGCCAAGGCGGCTAAATCTCACACATACATCTCAATCATAAAAACTCATGGAACTCGATACGAATTCAAACTCATAATATCTCAAATTCAGTAAAGAATTCGATGCATGTTCAAAACTCAAAAATCTTAACACTAATGCACCAAAAACGGCGAATTCAAAACTCATAAAACCCAGATTGGCAATATCCCTAAATACAATGCCGAAGCAATGATGCACGTGCTAAACTCAGACGGCTGAAGCCTTAGACAAGGTCGCTAACACCTTCCAAAGCAGTTCGTCCTCATGACAAGGTCGATGACACCTTTCCAAAGCAGTTCGTCCTCATGACAAGGTCGCTGACACCTTTCCAAACCATTTTGTCATCCCTAACAAGGTCGCTAACACCTCCAAAGCAGTTCGTCCTCATGACAAGGTCGCTGACACCTCTCAAAGCAGTTCTGTTAGGTAAACATCGTGAATGTGTCACAAACTCACAGATAGGAACCCGAAAAGTGTTAACGTGTGTCCCATACCACACATTCGCACTTAGCGGTTTACTAGCCGTTAGTCGATGCCACACTAAAAACATCATAAAACTCAAAAAATTATATCTCGCCTAGTCTCATTGGCGAGTGATAAAGAGATACCATACTTATCTCATCTCATCGATAAGTATTAAATGGCATTATTTCTTGTCTCATCTCTTCGACAAGTGAAAAACATCATGATGGTTTCTCATAAACCATAAATCTCAAAATATGAAATCATAATCTCAAGACTTGCCTTATGTCATCGGCAAGTAAATAAAACATCGTGATGGTTCTCATCGATCATACTCCTACATAGGAGATCTCAAACCATAATGCTTGCCAAATATTGGCCATCTTAAATAATTTCAATAAATAGAAATTACAAAACTCAAAATACGCCATAAAACGGCAAAACATCTCAGAATCAATAATCTCAAATAGCTTCGATCAACCTATACTCAAAATATGAAAATGTGTTCAACAGGAAAGTTGTCACACATAAAATAAGCTTTCCGGAACTTAAAAAAAATCATCCAAATCCGACAAGAAACAAGGAAGATATGATCAATTTACTAACAGTGTTCAGTTTGGATAACATAATTACTAAAGTGACAGAACTGAGAGTTTGAAATAGCATTTTGATCAACTTATTCTCAAAATATGCAAATGTGTTCAACAGTAAAGTTGTCACATGTAAAATATTCTTTCTGGAACTTCAAAAATCATCCAAATCGGACAAGAAACAAGGAAGATATGATTAATTTACTAACCGTGTTCAGTTTGGATAACATAATTACTAAAGTGACAGAGCTGAGAGTTTGCAACAGCATTTTGATCAATTTATACTCAAAATATGCAAATGTTTTCAACAGTAAAGTTGTCACATATAAAATAAGCTTTCCGAAACTTTAAAAATCATCCAAATCGGCAAGAAACAAGGAAGATATGATCAATTTACTAACTGTGTTCAGTTTGGATAACATAATTACTAAGGTGACAGAGCTGAGAGTTTGCAACAACATTTTGATCAATTTATGCTCAAAATGTGCAAATGTGTTCAACGGTAAAGTTGTCACAAATAAAATAAGCTTTCTAAAACTTTAAGAATCATCCAAATCCGATAAGAAACTAGAAAGATATGCCTAAAATAATTTCTGTGTTTCAAAGCTAAGATTAAAACACAGGACAGAAAGGTTACATCTTTTTCAAACTCAAGTTACTCTTAGTAAACAGCTTAATTACAAAAAGTAATGCACATAAAAGTTGTTCCTTATAAAAGCATCTTCCGACTGAAAAAAATCTAACTCAATTTCGATCTACCATTTCAAAGTTATGGTGATTTCAATATCAGGTTTCAACAAAAATATTGCACAGAGCAGAGCTGTGTACATTGGTTTCAAACCCAATTTCATCCCTCTTAACAACGGAATTTCTTAAAGTGATTAAAGGAAAACTTGTAGCTAATAGAATGATCTTTCTACTGCAAAAAGATTGAGCTAATTTGGATAAACTGGCACTAAGATATCACTGTTTTACTCAGCGATATTTTTACAAACAATTTTCAGCAAACTACAACCATGCAATCATTCAAATTCAAGCAACCAACTCACAACTAATTTGAAAGCAATTCAATCATCAAACCATCCAATTCAATTCAATTATCAACTGAAAATTATTCTCAAAGATTAAAGGTAGAAGTGTGAGTGATTAACTCACCTTTTACTTTCCTATAGCTTGCTAAATCCTCTTTTAAGCCTTGCTAACCTCTTAGCTTCTCCAAAATCACCAAAAAAACTCAAGAACAAAATTTGGACAGCAAGAAATTTGATCAAAAAGGGGATCAAATCATTCTTTTAGAGTTCTAAAGGATAGAGATAGAGTTTAAAACACATACTCTACATTATTGGACAAAATCCCTTTGATTTGAGCTTTGAATTTTGAAATTAGGAACTAAGGTTTAGGAAGATGAATGTTTTACTGAGAAGGAGAATGAACGTACTGATGTTTTAGGAAGAGAAATATGTTTCTCATTTCTTTGATAACAGGCCAAGTGAAGTATGTTAATGGGCTAGAGTCCAATTTTTCAAGAAAATTAGCTTAGGTTATAAATTAATCACTTAGTTACATGTTAACAATGCACACCTTCAAATTCAATCATCTATTCAACTTTATTTCATATCAATAATTTATAAAACTTCATATTAATGATGATAAAATGTTATATACTCAAAATAAAATATTATTTATATTTTTAAAACTTTTTATCATCATATTTCTTTTCCTTTTTATAAATAACAAATTTACATCTTTAATTACAAATTCCATTGTAATTAACATTATAAATTACACAAAAATAATATTTTTGTGTAATAAAATTTTATAACCCTTTTCAAATATAGTTTTACACTTAAATTATATTTTTAAACTCAATTCCATCATTATTATGAATATATCTCATCTTAAAATTAACCACTTCTTTTAAAAATCATTAAAAGAAGTAAATAGCAATAATTAACAAAATTATTGCATTAACTCTAAATAAAACACATTTTCCTAATTTTATTTTCTCAAATCATCTTAATAAAGTTTTCAGAATATTTTCTCAATTTTATCCTCAAATGTATTGTTTATTCCCAATAAACAATTTAAATTCCTCATTAGTTATTAATTTACACTATTAAATTATAACCACCGTTATAATTTAATATTCTCAGGTAATCGCTAAAATTGGGGTTGTTACAGACTCCCCCTCTTACAAAAATTGCGTCCCCGCAATTTTCTTGAAAAAGAGTTGTAAACAACATAAAAGATACAATCATCGAAGGATAAAGACATGCTTGAATTCCAAATCATTCATACTCTGAATATAGAATGGTCGAAAGAAATAATCAAAAACTGACTTGGTTAATCCAATGGCTCATCAAATGCTAAAATGGTGATTAGTAAACCATAGAATTTTCCAAGTAACTCGAAAGAATTTCGAAGATATCCCGTCTTCGATCAAAACTCAATAAGATGCTCAACAATTAATCAATCGAAAATGATTGATTTCATAAAAATCTACAAATAGAGTCGGGATCAAACTCACTTAAACCCGAACTCTAAGCAATAGAGAAGAACATCAATAAGATTTTCTACATAATATGCAGAAATAACATCCTCACAATAGGGTAGATACAATAGACAAGATAGATAAATCACAAGATGGCTTCTCAAAAGGCCACCAAACTCGAATGACCGCGAAAAATGCACGTCGATAATAATAGCTCAAAGATAGAATATACTCAAGAACAAGGATATAAGCTCAAATTATCTTTTAATCCAAGATATTTATAATTTTAAATCTCAACATCTTTTAAATTTTAAAATCTCAATTTTCAACATTTGAAAATTTCTCAAACTCTTTACTATATTACTTAGTAAGTAATTTAAAACTCAAAGTTGAAATTCAAATTTCATCTCTTACTTCAAAATTAATTTCTAAAGAATTTTTGTAAATCCATAATAATATTCCTAAAAATAAATTATGGGTTTAAATTTTCTTTACTCTTCTATTAAATCACCTAAATAGTTTTTAAAACAATCTTCAAATTCTCTTATTATACTCTTCCCTTCAAACATTCAATGTATATAATATAGACTCTAAAATCTCAAAATATATACTTCCAATAAAGCACAGCTCTACAATAATCTTATTTATATTCTCATCTTTATAATTTAAAAATAAATAAATGGCGTTGCCTCGCCATTGAGTCTCTAATAAATAAATAAATAAATATATCTGTTAGCCGCAGAGTTGACCGAACGATCAAAATTGCATCGCCACTCTATTACTCATCTCTAAAATCAATGGCTGCAATTACCATTCAAAAATAAATTTAATATTTAATATCGAAATATTATTTTCAAAATCTCAATCCTTAAAACACAAATCATCGTGTTTGATTACCTCATCATAGCATTTAGGAGATTCCTATCGATAACGTTGATCATGCGTATCGACCAGAACTCTTAACTACTCGATGGATAACCCAACACTCTCAAATTATTTCTATGAAAGAATACTGCTCATAGAAATGTATTCTCGAAACATTCTTTGATTTTTAAAATACCTCAAAATCCAATTTGTCTTTTTAAAACTCATATATATGGCTTCAAAAACTCAAACCAAAGAACATTAAGAGAATGCATCGAGATAATCCTAGAGTACGCGATTCACAAAATCTACAGAAGGAGATGGAGTGTTCGTCAACTCCTACATGAGGATGAGCCACTCTCGGAAATCATCAAGACCAAATATAAGCCAGATATTCTCCTCGAAGGAAAAGAAGCATACAAACCAAAAATCATTACTTCAAACAAAGTAATGCCGCAAAGGATAACACCGATTGAGTATTCGAAAAGGATATTTAAAGAAACTGAATGATAAACTCAATCGAACTCGAATAATCTAGAAACTCACCTCATTCGTTAGTGGATATCCTCATGGAAGGATAATCGAAGAGCTAAGAGCCAGGAATAAGGTTACCTCAACATTCGATTGCCTGATTGGATGTCAAATCCAAACGGACTCACAAAAATCAACAACGTCACCTTGATTGGAATTCGAGATATATCATCAACATCTCGATACTCAAGAATGAATACAGAAACTTCGAAATCATTATTAACATTCCAAAGTGATAGAAACAATAAAACAATCAAATTAGGATGCCTAAATAATTGTAGGATCCTATAACAACAAAAAGGATCGGACTTAACATCAAATAAGTCAATCCATCTCAAATCAAATACATCTCAATATAGTGAGTAATAAACAAATACTCACTAAACCAGCAACAAATAGAAAACTCGGAATGCTCACAACAAGCCAATCGTTGTGGACCTCTTAATAGGGTTCACAACTTTCAAAGAAATACAACAAGAATGCTTCAAAGAAATCAATTAGCTCCATCGATATGAACTCACTCGTATCGACAAAAATAAGAATACAATAATCCTAAATAAGATTATTTATAAGATAATACGACACCCAAACTCTATTGTGGAATACTACGGAATACAATATACATATTCCTAGACATATTCCATCTCAACATATCCTAATACACGAAAAAGAATTAAAGCACGATTCGAAAACAAGCTCGAATAAAGGACAATGATTCACTCGTACTGTACTTTGACATATCGTGATACACATATTGTTCTATGTTTATTCTACTTTGTTCTGACCACAGCTCTGATACCAAGCTGTAACACCCCACCCCGAGACCCACCTTAGTAAAGAGAATTAACGAGTAATTCGGTCTACTAAAGCGGAGAATAGAGCTGGTTAAGGGCGACCATCTATAACTTTGTCTTAAACATCTACCGAATACGTCGATAAATGTAATATAATTTTTTTACTTTTCTATCTCAATAGATCGACATACATAGTAAATGTTTAATCCAAAACTATAGGTGGTTGACGGATCTATCAGAACAAAATACAATAACTAAATGTAAAGCACATCACAGAACAGTAATCGACATCATATATATATACATATACACTGATACATGTTTAGTACAATACAATATGAATACAATAAAGGTGGTACTCGACCACACCATATACATCAAATCAAATGTAAAAACATCAGAGTATGCGGAAGAAATAAACTACTCAAGTGAAAGAAGAGATGATATCCAACACCAACTTTAAGTTAAGTCCAATAGATGATACCTGAAATAACTCGGTCTGACCCGAGTATAAATACACGGGTCAGTCTAGCTACACAAATCAGTCAATATTGATAATTTGAAGCAGAATGGATATAGTGATACTTCTTCTCGAATGAGGAGAAGGATTAGATAACTCATAGCTCAATACTTAAGTAACAAAACGCTACCTAAGTGACTAAATACCTCGAAAGAGGTAACTCAAACTCAATACTCAAATAAAACACAAGTGCCTCATATTATTAGTGATAACCCATAATGAACTCAAATCAACTGATATAAAACTCAAGCAAAACTCAAATGGTTCGATGAACCATTACTCTGAAAAGGAGAAAACTCATCTCAATCACAAATAGAAGTCATGAAGGCAACACAAGACAACTCCATAAGAATGTGAGATCTCAAACTCATAAGTAGGCCAAGGCGGCTAAATCTCACACATACATCTCAATCATAAAAAGTCATGGAACTCGATACGAATTCAAACTCATAAAATCTTAAATTCAATAAAGAATTCGATGCATGTTCAAAAATCAGAAATCTTAACACTAATGCACCCAAAACAGCGAATTCAAAACTCATAAAACCCAGATTGGCCATGTCCCTAAATACAATGCCGAAGCAATGTTGCACGTGCTAAACTCATACGGCTGAAGCCTTAGACAAGGTCGCTAACACCTTCCAAAGCAGTTCGCCCTCATGACAAGGTCATTGACACCTTTCCAAAGCATTTCGTCCTCATGACAAGGTCGCTGACACCATTCTAAAGCAGTTCGTCCTCATGACAAGGTCGCTGACACCTTTCCAAACCATTTTGTCATCCCTAACAAGTTTGCTAACACCTCCATAGCAGTTCGTCCTCATGACAAGGTCGCTGACACCTCTCAAAGCAGTTCTGTTACGTAAACATTGTGAATGTGTCACAAACTCACGTATAGAAACCCGAAAATTTTTAACGTGTGTCCCATACCACACATTCGCACTTAGCGGTTTACTAGCCGTTAGTCGATGCCATGCTAAAAACATCATAAAACTCAGAAAAGTATATCTCGCCTAGTCTCATTGGCGAGTGATAAAGAGATACTATACTTGTCTCATCTCATCTCATCGATAAGTATTAAATGGCATCATATCTTGTCTCATCTCATCGACAAGTGAAAAACATCATGATGGTTTCTCATAAACCATAAATCTCAAAATATGAAATCACAAACTCAAGACTTGCCTTATGTCATTGGCATGTAAATAAAACATCATGATGGTTCTCATCGATCATACTCCTACATAGGAGATCTCAAACCATAATGCTTGCCAAATATTGGCCATCTTAAATAATTCCAATAAATAGAAATTATAAAACTCAAAATACGCCATAAAATGGCAAAACATCTCATAATCAATAATCTCAAATAGCTTCGATCAACCTATACTCAAAATATGCAAATGTGTTCAATAGGAAAGTTATCACACATAAAATAAGCTTTTCGGAACTTAAAAAAAATCATCCAAATCCGTCAAGAAACAAGGAAGATATGATCAATTTACTAACAGTGTTCAGTTTGGATAACATAATTACTGAAGTGACAGAGCTGAGAGTTTGCAACAGCATTTTGATCAATTTATTCTCAAAATATGCAAATATGTTCAACAGTAAAGTTGTCACATATAAAATAATATTTTTGGAACTTCAAAAATCATCCAAATCGGAAAAGAAACAAGGAAGATATGATCAATTTACTAACTGTGTTCAGTTTGGATAACATAATTACTAAAGTGACAGAGCTAAGAGATTGAAACAGCATTTTGATCAACTTATTCTCAAAATATGCAAATGTGTTCAACAGTAAAGTTGTCTCATATAAAATAAGCTTTCCGGAACTTCAAACATCATCCAAATCGGACAAGAAACAAGGAAGATATGATCAATTTACTAACTGTGTTTAGTTTGGATAACATAATTACTAAAGTGACAGAGATAAGAGTTTGCAACAGCATTTTGATCAATTTATGCTAAAAATGTGCAAATGTGTTCAACAGTAAAGTTGTCACATATAAAATAAGCTTTCCAGAACTTTAAGAATCATCCAAATCCGATAAGAAAGTAGAAAGATATGCCTAAAATAATTTCTATGTTTCAAAGCTAAGATTAAAACACAGGACAGAAAGGTTACATCTTCTTCAAACTCAAGTTACTCTTAGAAAACTGCTTAATTACAAAAAGTAATGAACATAAAAGTTGTTCCTTATAAAAGTATCTTCCGACTGAAAAAAACCTAACTCAATTTCGATCTACCATTTCAAAGTTATGGTGATTTCAATATCAGGTTTCAACAAAAATATTGCACATAGCAGAGCTGTGTACATCGGTTTCAAACCCAATTTCTACCCTCTTAACCACGGAATTTCTTAAAGTGATTAAAGGAAAACTTGTAGCTAATAGAATGATCTTTCTACAGCAAAATGATTGAGCTAATTTGGGTAAACTGGTACTAAGATATCGATGTTTTACTCAGCGATATTTTTTACAAACAATTTTCAGCAAACTACAACCATGCAATCATTCAAATTCAAGCAACCAATTCACAACTAATTTGAAAGCAATTCAATCATCAAACCATCCAATTCAATTCAATTATCAATTAAAAATTATTCTAAAAGATTAAAGGTAGTAGTGTGAGTGATTAACTCACCTTTTACTTTCCTATAGCTTGCTAAACTCTCTTTTAAGCCTTGTTAACCTCTTAGCTTCTCCAAAATCACCAAAAAAACTCAAGAACAAAATTTGGACAGCAAGCAATTTGATCCAAAAGGGGATAAAAATCATTCTTTTAGAGTTCTAAAGGATAGAGATAGAGTTTAAAACACTTACTCTACATTATTGGACAAAATCCCTTTGATTTGAGCTTTGAATTTTGAAATTAGGAACTAAGGTTTAGGAAGATGAATGTTTTACTGAGAAGGAGAATGAACGTACTGATGTTTTAGGAAGATAAATATGTTTCTCATTTCTTTGATAACAGGCCAAGTGAATTATGTTAATGGGCTAGAGTCCAATTTTTCAAGAAAATTAGCTTAGGTTATAAATTAATCACTTAGTTACATGTTAACAATGCACACCTTCAAATTCAATCATCTATTCAACTTTATTTCATATCAAAAATTTATAAAACTTCATATTAATGATGATAAAATGTTATATACTCAAAATAAAAGATTATTTATATTTTTAAAACTTTTTATCATCATATTTCTTTTCCTTTTTATAAATAACAAATTTACGTCTTCAATTACAGATTCCATTGTAATTAACATTATAAATTAAACAAAAATAATATTTTTGTGTAATAAAATTTTATAACCCTTTTCAAATATAGTTTTACACTTCAATTATATTTTTAAACTCAATTCCATCATTATTATGAATATATCTCATCTTAAAATTAATCACTTCTTTTAAAAATCATTAAAAGAAGTAAATAGCAATAATTAACAAAATTATTGCATTAACTCTAAATAAAACACATTTTCCTCATTTTATTTTCTCAAATCATCTTAATAAAGTTTTCAGAATATTATCTCATTTTTATCCTCAAATGTGTTGTTTATTCCCAATAAACAATTTAAATTCCTCATTAGTTATTAATTTACACTATTAAATTATAACCACCGTTATAATTTAATATTCTCAGGTAATCGCTAAAATTGGGTTTGTTACAATCTTGATTATACGAACATGTTTCATTTAGATTTTAAAGTCTAACAAGAATCATAGGAAGAGAAGTTTATTTTTGAAAGGTTTGATACCTGTAAACCTGGAACAGAGGGTATTTCTGCCTGTAACTGACATGCACAAGCATACATATTCATATTTGTATATATACAAACATAATTTCACTCAAGCAACATTCATCATAACTTACTTCACACATTTAACATTGCATCAAGTTTATAGATCAGATCAAGGAGGTTTACTTTCCTTTTAAAGAAGAATACAGAGAACCTGTAACTTGAAAACTGGAATTTGTTTTTGGGCTTTGATCTACCTTAATATTTGATTTGAATTGAACTTGTTCTTGATGTGAAACTGATTTTGATTTTCTGAGTTGAATCTTTGAATTTGCTTAATTACTTGATTGCTTTGATGTTTGAGATGATTTCAGGCTTCAGATTCTTTTTGAAACGAATTCAAGTTCATTTTCTGGTTTTGATTTTTTTATTTTTATTTTGCTGGTTTGAGGTGGTTTAGTCTGATGTTTTCTTTGTTCTGTGGTTTTGTTTTGATTTGCTTAGATTTTTGAAAAGTGAAGATAAAAGAAATGAGAAAGAAAAGAGTAGAGAGATTTATATAATCTTGTTTCTATTATTTTTAATTATCTCAAAAATAAAAACAAAAGTGACACTTGTTAATTTTAATGACAAAATTATTACACTTGTTAATTTATGTGTCAAAAATCTAACACTTGTCTAATTTCATATTATAACGTTACATTTGTATTTCTTGCATGAGAATAATATTTATATATTATTTTAAATTGTATTTTCTATTTTATAAATACATTTTCTTTATTTATATATAACCTTCAAATAAAATAATTTGAAACTAAATTATACATTAATAAATAATCACATTCATATTATTTTTAAATCCCTTTTATTTTTAAAAATTTTATGTTTTAATTTTAAAATAAAATTCAAATTACAATATATTCATATATATATATATATATATATAAATCAACACTTATCTTATTTGATTTTGAAAATTTCAAATTAATTTCAAATTAATACAAGAAATTTATGTTAATTATCAAATTAAATTTGATTAAAAAACAGGATTATTACAATTGAAATATGATGTTGTTTGTTTATTTAATTGATATATATATGCTATTATCCGTAACTGTTCACCTGTGACATTTGACACAATGATCTGTTATTTTTTTTTATCACTAATGATATATGCTTGTGCCAATTGTTATATTATTATCATATATATTATCACTTTGCCAGTTCCCTATTAGTATAGAATTACCTATGGGTTGAAATGATACATACCTAAACGATTCGTAGATTAGGAGAAAACTCATTATGGGTTGAAATGATAATCCCAAGCGATTTTCGTTGAATTAAATTTGGGATTGCGGTTTGAAATGATATATACCCGTTGATATCTAAATTACGGGTTGAAATGATAAATATCCGTATTACTTAACCATGGGATAGAGAATCATATACAGACATGTTAGTCTTTATATATATATTAATGATTTCCAAGGTTTAAAAAGAGATATATATACACACACACACACAGTTATATACAAATATTGATTTTTTTAAATATTATATATATAAATGTTATTTTTTATATAGTTAAATTCTTGATTTTAAAATTATATGTTTTGAAAATTTTAAAATTATAAGTTAGTTTTGAAATTAAAAATTTAAAGAATTACTTATAATTTACTATTTTAAAATATGTATAAATTAGTTTTATATAAAATAAGTTTAATAATAAGATTTAATATAATAAAGTTTGATTTAATTAAAATATAATATGTTAAGTATTTATTTGAAAAAATTATATTTAAAATAAATTTTATAAGTTAAGGTTGGGAAGATAAATTTGAATTTATTTGGAATTGTGTTTAATTAAGAATTTTATTTAATAAAATTGATTTGAAACTTATTGAATTTGCGATTTTAAGATATGGTTTTGTAACTTGATTTTGGTTTAAGGTGTTAAATGAATATTTCAAGTTTAAATAAAATTAAAGGAAATATTTAGTTAAAATTGTAATTTAAGGCCTATTTAATTAATATTTGATTCTATTAAGTAAATATTTCAAAACTAAATAATAATGAAGTTAAATTGAGATATAAATAAAATTATCAAATTTGGTTTTGAAATTGTTGATTATTTACACCTTTGAAATATATTGAAGTTGAAATGGGATATTTTATGGTTCAAATCTGTATTTGAATTCAATATAATTTGAAATGGTTTATTGAGAAACTGAATTGAGTTCAAATTTATGAATTGAGATTGAATTAAAATTTGAAATTTTAATTCGAGTTGATTTGAATCGATTTTTGATATTTGAGGAAGCTATTTTATTTATAAAGTATTTTTAACTTATATTTCAAACTATTTTTATATTTTACTTTATAAATTATTTTAATCTAAACTATTCTAATATAAATCATTTTTAATATAAACTATTTTTTGTATAAACTATTTAATATGTTAATTATTTCAATACAAACTATTTTAACTTATAACTATTTTTATATAAACTTTTTTATTTCATAAACTATTTTATTTTATAAACTATTTTATTATATATACTATTATTAATATAAAAACTGCTCAAATGGGAAATTATGATTTCAAATTTATGAATTTCAAAGTATTATGTTACCAAGTGCTAGGATTTCCAAAGTGTTATAATTTCTAAACTTTATAATTTCGAAAGTGTTATAACTTTGAAAGTGCTATGATTTTGAAAATGGATATATTTGAAGTGAAAAATGATATCGTACTGATATAGTTTTGAAATGAAAATGAAATTTTAGTTTTGAAGTATAAACTATTTTGAAATGACCGTGGTGTTATAATAACGTTTGGTTGTTAAAGAGACCGAGATCAGATATTGTCATACTCTCTGCCAATACCGAAAACCACTTTAACAACTGTGTACGCAGTGGAGATTCCAGAGTGAAGTCGGATGGTGGCGAGATCCTATATAGGGTATGATGTGACCCTGATTCGCATGAGTCGACTAATATGTGACTAAAATAGGAGTCACGCCGGGCCAAGTGAGGTCATTCCTTCTATCGAACACATTTTTTCAATACCACATATGTTGCTTTGTGAATGATTTTGTGGTTACCCTTGATTATTGATTTGGGCATGTAACAACCCGGATTTTTGGGCATATGATAATTAGATAATTAACTGGTTTATTTAGTTGAATAGATTAAATTCTAATATCTGAAAATATAATAAATTTGAATCTATAACAAATATTGAAATATAAATATCTAGAAATAATAAACTTTATAGTAAATTAATATATATATATATAAGATATATATAAAACTCCATGATGGTGGAAATCATAAGTGTAAACATATTAATATAATATTTTAATTTCGTAAGCTTTATCTTCTCAAAGCTAATAAAATGATTTTCTAATCATAATATATAATATATAGGCATATATATATATTGAATTAGAAGTTATGTTTTGAAAATTAATATGATAATTTTCAAGAGTTATTTAAAAATTGAATTCTACTTTTTAACACTAGTAATTAAGTATTGCTATCAATTTAAGTATAATAACAACTTAAGTACAAAATTTAAACAAGATTTAATAAAAAAGTTAATATTCTTTGTAACAACCCGCATATTTATCGATTGTATATTTAAATATTTTATTTAAATATTTTATCATTCATTGGATTTTGGTCCGAGAAGCTACTTTTTGCAAACAGTCGAATTGGGACTCAAGACCCCTTCCATTGAGTTCAAAATTCCGTTTGCAATCTTTTTGAGTATAAGCTTCGATATGTTAGGAGTTAGTAAAGTTTTGCTACTTTTTCACTTTGGGTTTGAGTTTGGGTTTCAGCCCAATGTTCCATCTTAAGACTCTAGCTCCACTCCAACTCTTCATTACTTCATTTCATATTCCTTACACTTCAAGCTAAAGCAAAAATGGGGGAAAGAAGAGGAAATTAAAACTCCAAGCCCTAGTATTCATTAGCATATCCAACTTCTAGCTCCAAATTCAAGAGAACCCATTGGTAAGCCTCTCCTTCTTCTTCTCCAACTCATTCTCTCTTTGACTTCAGAAATTTCCTAAACCTAATTTAGGAAATATTTCTCTTTTAAGCTTAGAATCAAGCTTCTTGAGTTGGGATTGAAGAGTGGTTGATCCTCCTTTGCTTTCGAGCTTCTTCTTCATTAATTTAGGTTCAAAGGTGAGATTTTTATCTCACATCTTTGTCTATAATTATCTTCGATTGTTAGGTATGAATTCCTTACACTTATTCTTGTGCAATTAATTTTGGTTTGGATTGATTTGGTGTATATTCAAATTTTTGGTGTTTTGAAATCAAAATCAATGAAAATCCTTTTATGGATATTTAGACATTGATATTTAAGGCATATCGAAGAGCCGTTAAGGCTGGGTTGTCGCTTGGCGTAAATCCTTAGTCGTTGTCGTTCGATCGATCGCTTCCGGTATTCGTTTGGCCATTTTTGGTCTAGGTTCAAGGGATGCCTTGAACCCTAGTTTCAGACGTCTGAAACGTTAGATTCAGACGTCTGAATATTATACTGGGAATTTTTATTCCCCAATATTCAGACGTCTGAATCATATTATCCAGACGTCTGAATTGGTTCGTTTTGAACCAGAAAGGAAATAGGCTAAAAAGTGCCTATTTCGGACGTTTTAATTCAAGGATTCATATGTTTGAATTCTGTTCTGGAAAATATTGTTATTTTCCAGATTCAGACGTCTGAATCCTTGATTTCAGACGTCTGAATCTGCACTCTTTTTGCCTATTTGCTTATTTGCTTGAGAATTCCAACTTTAATCGATTCGTGTTGATTCCCTTTTGTTATTATCACTTATTATCGACTTTGATGACATTTTCTTCGTGATTTTTGGGAATATCCATTTCGATAGATTCCGTAATCGATTCTTTGGATTTTATTCAGGCCTTCGAATGTGAATTTTGATGATTGATTGTTTCTTCAATCCTTTCTATGATTTGTCACTTTAAAAATATAATGGTTTCAATACTAGTAGTAAATATCAAAACTCTTTCTTCAAATGATTTCAACACTATTTTATTACAAAGCTCGTTTTCTCAAACCGATTTCCAATCTATTAGTATATACAAACCTTTACCTCACTCGTATGAGAAATCTAATTAAACGACTTAGTAAAACAAGTGGTATGAAACGCTTGCGTTTACTTCGTCGGTTAATTCTTGGACTTGTTCAATTGAATCTCTTGTGACAATTTTCTAGTGAAGATCTACAATTTGTTCGTAAATATTTAAGTTAAGCTAGGGGTTATGGGACATGAAGCTAAGCTCATATATTTACTAGCATACTGTAATTAACACTTCTTGATGATCACGACGGTCATTTTTATGATTTAGACTAGAAATTGTGAGATGTCTCTTTGTTTGTGAGGCTAGACTAGACACCATCTGTGTGATTTCGACTCACACATACCTCTTTGTTTGCAAGGTAAGTCTAGATCTCATCTGTGTGATTTCGACTCACACATGTCTCTTTGTCCACGTGGAGGACTGTACCTCATTTTTATTGAGCTTCGGCTCACCAGGAGGAGCTTCGGCTAAAAGTCCGCAATGGGGGACTATACCCTGTCAGGAGGAGCTTCGGCTCAAAGTCCGCAATGGGGGACTATACCCTGTCAGGAGGAGTTCCGACTCACCAGTAGGAGCTTCGGCTCAAAGTTCGCAATGGGGGACTATACCCTGTGAGGAGGAGTTTTGACTCACCAGGCGGAGCTTCGGCTCAAAGTCCGCAATGAGGGACTATACCCTGTCTGAAGGAGCTCCGGCTCATTTTTCTAGGATTGGCCATCCTTTTCTTGTGATTTCTGGATTTCTAATTATTGATTTTTGGAATTTATGTTTCACCAACTTTTACGATTGGCATTGATATGTATGTCATTTTCTGTGGCTTGGTGAATGAAATAAAGAATATGATATTCTTTTTGGTGCTATGAGATTCTTGAGATATTTGTATGATTTTCCTTTGTTGATTTTTCTAGGTATACTTGTCGCAGTATGACATTTTTGGTTATCATACTTTTTTACTACATCTCTTCTTATATCTCATTTTATCTGATAATTATAGCTAGACTGATCCGTTTATTATTTTCTTCTTAAATAATACTCGGGTCAGACTGAGATTTTATAGGTGCTTCTGCTTGCCACCTTATCGGACCATCATATGATCTTTTGGCTAACTAATTTAGTTTGGTAGTTTTTATTGTATGCATTTGAGAAATAGACTCCTTGATGTATACATATTCTTTTGTCTAGCACTTGTATCTATTCTTTTGTGATGTTGTGGATCTTATTTGACCACTACTCTGATATACACTTTTATGTGTAATATTCATATCTATTTCCGCCTTTGTGATATGAATTTCCTGTGACTGATTTGTGTTATGTTTATTTCTATATTTGTTTCCGAAGACTATATATAGCCACTTGTAGTAGCTTTGAGTTTGCGTCGGTATGTCGGACTTCCTCTTGAGATGAAATGCATGTTATATTTTATCTGGCATATCGGTGCTCGCACAAAGCAATTACACGGATGGTCGCTCCTCAATAGCTTATTCTCCGTGCTAGTTGACGGCATTACCCCGTAGTGTCCTTGGCTAGCGTGGGTATAGAGGTGGGGCGTCACAGCTTGGTATCAGAGCCAAACTTCGGAACAATGTAGAATAATTTAACAAGGATCATCGTCCTAAGTCCATCTTAGGAGTCGTGCTTTAGGATTTTATTCGGGTCTTCGTACCGTCCTATCCTATTTTCTTTTATGATTCCTTGTTTTGTCTATCAAGATTGCTTGATATTTATTTTGAGAATAACTTTTCTCCTTCTTTCTTTCTTAAAGAAGAAGAATGCTTAGGTCTAACCGACCCAGTGCGGGTCAGTCCAGTGCTACTCCCCAAGATGGAGTATTTATGTCTGCTCAGCAGCTTTTAGATCTCGTGAAGAATGCTCAAGCTGCAGGACCCAATCCAGAGCCTACTCATCCTAGATCTGGTTTTGCACGCTTGTGCAAAGACTATACCGATTTAGGTGGAAGGCCATTCAAAGGATCCGAGAGTGTTAAAGAAATTCAGGCTTGGCTCAAATCATGCGATCGCATCTTTTCTCGCATGAACCTTATTGATCTACATCGAGTCCAAGTGGCTTCTAGCATGCTCCAAGAAAGATCATTAGATTGGTATGAGCTTTTAATTTCTAAAATTGTTGAAGCGGATCTCACTTGGGAACAATTCCGAGAAAGATTCGAATTGAAATTCGTGCCGGAGGCTGAAAAAGTAACTTTAGCACGGCGTTTAATTGACCCTGTTCAAGGTGGATCTTCTATGACAGACTATGTCGCATCTTTCGAATCTCTTTCCAAATACGGGGTTGAATACATTAACACCCCATTGATGAAAAATCAGAGATTTGTCTATGGCTTGAATAAGAATCTTAAGAAGCCATTACTCCTGAAACTTGAGGTTTCATTTGATCAGCTTATTGATATCGCGCTTTGTCTTGAAGAGGCCGATAGAGAAAGTGATGTCGAGGTTGGGAGTGCCAAACCGAACTCCAATAAGAATAAGAAGAGGCGTCCCTTTGTTAGGTTCGAAAGTCCTAATCCTAACAAGAGGGCGAAGCAAGAGACTTCTATAGCAAATACTCCCATCCCTAATCGCGGAGAATGCTACAATTGTGGCTCTAGGGACCACTATATAAATAGGTGTCCAAGGCCTATTTCTTGCCGCTATTGCAAAAGTGCGGATCATTATATATCTTCGTGTCCCAAGCGTCAAAGCAAGAGAGAAGGAAAGCTGCAAGCCCCTAGCAACTCTTCTCTTAGTCAAGGTATTTTACATTCAATCCTTGATGGCGTTATTTTATTTCGTGATCTTCTTATTCGAGTTCTTTTGGATATGGGTTTCATATCATTATTTTTATATCAAAAGAACTTGTTGATTCTTTTCCTTTAAACATTTTTGGGCTTGATTGACTTCTTTGAGGATTGCGAATCCTGATAGTAGATCAGCAACACTGAACTTGATTTTTATTGATGTCGAAATCATTTTATGTGATTTTTCTTTCCGAGCCGATATTTTTTACTTAGGCTTCGGAATTGATTTTTGTAAGCATTGGCTTAATCGTTGTGAAGCCCATATCCTATTTTCCGTATGGACTATTCATCTTCGACATTTTCAATCTGTTAAGCAGATTTCTATTTTTTTCTTTTGATTCCGATTTAAAATTTTTGAAGGCATCATTTTGTTCTTTAAGCCCTCAAGATGAGAAAAGTGTTATTTCTCTTATCTAAATAATTTGTGAAACTTTTCCGGTATTTATGAGTTTGTCTTAGGATTATCACCTAAGAAATCTTTTGTGTGGTGTTAAGGTCTTTCTAGTTTGACCTTGCCACCGATTTTCATTTGGTTACGAGTCGCATGAGCTCGCATTCCACTTACCGCATTCCGCACTCGTTACGATTCTTATGAATGACTTATTTTGTCATTCAGTTTGTCCGGCTTATTTCATCCATTTTATAAATCGAATATTCTATGAATATTTCGATGAGACCATTCTTGTATTTATTGATTTTGGATGAAAATAGAAATTTAAAATTTTGTAAATCTTTTTCATAAGATTTATTTATAAGTATAAATAGGATTTCTATTTTTAGAACGAACAAAGAGAATTTTCAAAAAGTTTCTAGAAACATGTTTATCCTATAAAAGATGATTTTGTGATTGTATTGCCCATTTAGTGTTTTAAGAATTTGGTCGATGCGCTTGATCAACGTTGTCGATAGGAATTTCCTAAACGCTTTGATGAGACAATCAGACACAATATATTGACTTGTAAAATGTAAATTTTTCTACAAAGATTTTTACATTGAGATAATTGTGATTTTGAAAGTTTTAGCTTTTCAGGAAAGAAAATTATTTAAAAGAAGTTCTTTCTTTTCGATACTCTTATTCTTGTGACTCCCGCGGGGAACCAAGACTTTATCTTTTGTACCAATGCTAATCGTATTGGTTTGGATGCCACTCTCTTGCAAATGAGAACGTGCTATCACTTGTGCTTCTAAATTGTTATAGCTTATCGATACTAGATATGCCGCTCATGATCTAGTGCTCGCGGCTATTGGTTTTACTTTTAGAATTTGGCATCATCATTTTGGATGAGAAATTTGTTCTCTACCCCGATCATAAATCTTTGGAATATTTATTTTCTCATAAGGAACTTAATGTTGGCTAGAGATCCTTACATCTTATGATCTTGATATTCTTTTTATTCCCGGAAGGGAAATCGTGTTGCCAAATGCGCTTAGTCGTAAGCAACAAGTGGTTGATTCTTTGATGATGTTTGAATGGAATTATCTTTTTATCAAGTTCATCGGACATTTTGATATACTTCATTTTATTGAGCTTTATCTCATTTCTTTTATGGACTAGCGTCCGATGTTCTTTTATGGTGTTTGGTTCATTGGACGTACCCTTTTTGTACTACGTCGGTGTTCCGAATTATTTGAATTTCAGATCATTGGACGTACCGTTTTTGTACTACGTCGGTGTTTCGACATTATTCGAGCTTTGGATCATATGGCGTACCGTTATTGTACTACGCCGTTGTTCCAAATTATTCGAGTTCCTCATTTCTCGGGCGTACCATTTTTGTACTACGCCGTTGCACTGGCTCAATTTTCTGCTATTCTTGACATTTTCTAGGTCTTTTAACTATGGAAATGCTTTTAGGTTTCATATTTTTATTCTTGAGCCCGATGTTATTGATGAAACTGAAGTTTCACCAGATTTGACTTATGAGCAACATTCCATTCGCATCATTACTTCGGAGGTTGAGCGCCTTCGAAATAAAGATGTTCTTCCTGTGAAAGTTCAATAGTTCTCAGATCCTAAGGATTGCTCTTGGGAATCCTGGGAATTCATCGAGCGATCCCGTTCATGCTTACTCTTTCATGCTCTTTATGGTGAACTTCCTATTTCAAATTTCTTTTGTATTGATATGCTTTTATGGTTGTTACTCTTTATTTTCTTCTTAAGTATTGAGAGGACGCAATTTCTTTAAGGAGGGGAGTCCGTAATAACCCGCATATTTATCGATTGTATATTTAAATATTTTATCGTTCATCGGATTTTGGTCCGAGAAACTACTTTTTGCAAACAGTCGAATTGGAACTCGAGACCCCTTCCATTGAGTTCAAAATGCCGTTTGCAACCTTTTTGAGTATAAGCTTCGATATGTTTGGAGTTAGTAAAGTTTTGCTACTTTTTCACTTTGGGTTTGAGTTTGGGTTTCAGCCCAATGTTCCATCTTAAGACTTTAGCTCCACTCCAACTCTTCATTACTTCATTTTATATTCCTAACACTTCAAGCTAAAGCAAAAATGGGGGAATGAAGAGGAAATTAAAACTCCAAGCCCTAGTCTTCATTAGCAAATCCAACTTCTAGCTCCAAATTCAAGAGAACCCATTGGTAAGCATCTCCTTCTTCTTCTCCAACTCATTCTCTCTTTGATTTTAGAAATTTCCTAAACCTAATTTGGAAAATATTTCTCTTTTAAGCTTAGAATCAAGCTTCTTGAGTTGGGATTGAAGAGTGGTTGATCCTCCTTTGCTTTCGAGCTTCTTCTTCATTAATTTAGGTTCAACGGTGAGATTTTTATCTCACATCTTTGTCTATAATTATCTTCGATTGTTAGGTATGAATTCCTAACACTTATTCTTGTGCAATTGATTTTGGTTTGGATTGATTTGGTGTATATTTCAATTTTTGGTATTTTGAAATCAAAATCTATGAAAATCCTTTTATGGATATTTGGACATTGATATTTGAGGCGTATCGAAGAGCCGTTAAGGCTGGGTTGTCGCTTGGCGTAAATCCTTAGTCGTTGTCGCTCGATCGATCGCTTCCAGTATTCGTTTGGCCATTTTTGGTCTAGGTTCAGGGAATGCCCTGAACCCCAGTTTCAGACGTCTGAAACGTTAGATTCAGACGTCTGAATATTATACTGGGAATTTTTATTCCCCAGTATTCAGACGTCTGAATCATATTATCCGAACGTATGAATTGGTTCGTTTTGAACCAGAAAGGAAATAGGCTAAAAAGTGCCTATTTCAGACGTCTAAATTCAAGGATTCAGACGTCTGAATTCTGTTCTGAAAAATATTTCTATTTTTCAGATTCAGACGTCTGAATCCTTGATTTTAGACGTCTGAATCTGCACTCTTTTTGCCTATTTGCCTATTTGCTTGAGAATTCCAACTTTAATCGATTCGTGTTGATTCCCTTTTGTTATTATCACTTATTATCGACTTTGATGACATTTTCTTCGTGATTTTTGAGAATATCCATTTCGATAGATTCCGTAATCGATTTCTTTGGATTTTATTCAAGTCTTCGAATGTGAATTTTGATGATTGATTGTTTCTACAATCCTTTCTATGATTTGTCACTTTAAAAATATAAAGGTTTCAATACTAGTAGTAAATATCAAAACTCTTTCTTCAAATGATTTCAACGCTATTTTATTACAAAGCTCGTTTTCTCAAACCGATTTCCAATCTGTTAGTATATACAAACCTTTATCTCACTCGTATGAGAAATCTAATTAAACGACTTAGTAAAACAAGTGGTATGAAACGCTTGCGTTTACTTCGTCGGTTAATTCTTAGAATTGTTCGATTGAATCTCTTGTGAAAATTTTCTAGTGAAGATCTACAATTTGTTCGTAAATATTTAAGTTAAGCTAGTGGTTATGGGACATGAAGCTAAGCTCATATATTTACCAGCTTACTGTAATTGACACTTCTTGATGATCATGACGGTCATCTTTATGATTTAGACTAGCAATTGTGCGATGTCTCTTTGTCTGTGAGGCTAGACTATACACCATCTATGTGATTTCGACTCACACATACCTCTTTGTTTGCAAGGTTAGTCTAGACCTCATCTGTGTGATTTCGACTCACACATGTCTCTTTGTCCACGTGGAGAACTGTACCTCATTTTTATTGAGCTTCGGCTCACCAGGAGGAGCTTCGGCTCAAAGTCCGCAATGGGGGACTATACCCTGTCAGGAGGAGCTTCGGCTCAAAGTCCGCAATGGGGGACTATACCCTGTCAGGGGGAGTTCTGACTCACCAGGAGGAGCTTTGGCTCAAAGTCCGCAATGGGGGACTATACCCTGTCAGGAGGAGTTTTGACTCACCAGGAGGAGCTTCGGCTCAAAGTCCGCAATGGGGGACTATACCCTGTCTGGAGGAGCTCCGGCTCATTTTTCTGGGATTGGCCATCCTTTTCTTGTGATTTCTGGATTTCTAATTATTGATTTCTGCGATTTATGTTTCACCAACTTTTACGATTGACATTGATATGTATGTCATTTACTGTGGCTTGGTGAATGAAATAAAGAATATGATATTCTTTTTGGTGCTATGAGATTCTTGAGATATTTGTATGATTTTCCTTTGTTGATTTTTCTATGTATACTTGTCGTAGTATGGCATTTTTGGTTATCATACGTTTTTACTACATCTCTTCTTATATCTCATTTTATCTGATAATTATAGCTAGACTGATCCGTTTATTATTTTCTTCATAAATAATACTCAGGTCAGACTGAGATTTTAGAGGTGCTTCTTCTTGCCACCTTATCGGACCATCATATGATCTTTTGGCTAACTACTTTAGTTTGGTAGTTTTTATTGTATGCATTTGAGAAATAGACTCCTTGATGTATACAAATTCTTTTGTCTAGCACTTGTATCTATTCTTTTGTGATGTTGTGGATCTTATTTGACCACTACTCTGATATACACTTTTATGTGTAATATTCATATCTATTTCCGCCTTTGTGATATGAATTGCCTATGACTGATTTGTGTTATGTTTATTTCTATATTTGTTTCCGAAGACTATATATAGCCACTGTGTAGCAGCTTTGAGTTTGCGTCGGTATGTCGGACTTCCTCTTGAGATGAAATGCATGTTATATTTTATCTGGCATATCGGTGCTCGCACAAAGCAATTACACGGATGGTCGCTCCTCAACAGCCTTATTCTCCCTGCTAGTTGACGGCATTACCCCGTAGTGTCCTTGGCTAGCGTGGATATAGAGGTGGGGCGTCACATTCTTCCTTTCTAAATTACAAAATTTATATAAACATAAAACATATGTAAATATAATGCATATATATAAAGATAACACATAAATAAATATAATTGTTGACCTATAAACATGTTTAATAAATAAACGAGTTAAAGATTTAAACACAAATACTTATATTCTAACAAGTGTAGTAAACTTAATTCATGCAATTACAAGTGTTAGCTTAAATTAACATGTGTAGGCTAACAATTAACAAGTGGCAAACTTAAAATTTCTTTTAGAATTTAATTATAAATAAAAGAAAGAGAAAACTGGCTATTTTTTTAATTCAAAGTTTAAACATTTACTCATCTTCAAACTTAAATCTAGAAAGAAGAACCTGAGAAGAAACTATAACCTATAAACACTCTAAAACTCAAGATCAAAGCCTGTATCAAAACTAAAATCGGTAAACAAAATCAAAACTGGAAGCAAACAAATTCAAAGATCAAAGCTTCATATCCAGACCTGTAGGAAAATCATAATCAAGAAGCAGTTTAAATTCAAGATTTATCAAGATCAGCTTCCAAATCAACCTTTTCCCTGTCCCCTGTTCATAAATTTCAGGCGAGTAACAATTACCTTAGAAAAGCTTAAATCTGTGTTCACATACTAATGCATGTGATAAATAACTGTTGTTATGTTGTGAATATAATTTGCATGGGTGAAATTTTTTCTAGAATATAGTTGGATATCTGTGTATATATATGAGAATGTCTGTATGACGAATCTTGCTCTGTGTTTGTTTAAAACAGACTCAATTAGTTTTGAAATTCCTCAAAACTCCTTCTCAATTCCTTTTAATATTTGATCTCTTAATAAATATGTTACTATTAACAACCTTTGATTTTTTAAAATGTTCTTAAGCAAAATTATTGCACAGATTTATTGGAAAAGAAAGAAAAATATTTTTACAGAGAAAATCTTTGTAAGTCAAAATTTAAAATACATTTTTTAACTCAAGTTTTGTTTATATGATCTGATTCCATATTGGGAACGATGATTTTTAAAACTAAAATCTAAATTTTTAAGCTTGAATTTGAAGGTAATTTAGGCGTTGATCAAAAATGGGAAAACTGTCAATTTCCGTTGATCACGACAACATGTCCCCTCGGGGTCGCGGCTGAAGTAAGTTGGGGGTTCGTCGAGGTCGGCAAAAATGGTGACTGGTCCTATCAATCACAGAGATGGCGAGAATTTAGGGAACTAGGGCATAACCTGGGTTTTTGATCATGGTTGATTTCAGAACCAACGCGACATTGACAGGACTTCGGTCTTGATCGCGAGTAGTGGAATAGGTATGTGGGCCTATGGTGAAGTATTGATCGGAGTGATGATGTTTCTGGTGGCCGGAGGTGGTAGTTAGGGAAGCTTTAGGGTGATGGTTCGTTTTGGTTTAGGTGCGCACTGACTCGATCTTGCTTTCGAGTTCGAACTGAAGCATTTATGGTCCGAATTGGTAACGAGGCTTGGGATGATTCGCGACGATGATGTGGATGATCGGAGCGATGTATGGCGATGTGCACACGTGCACATGTGACTTTGTGTATCTGAAGGATGGATGTGTGTTTGGCATCGGGGAAGAAGCGAGTTGAATCGGGCGTGTGCATGAGTTAATCGAAGTTTGAATTGGGGAAGTTTTAGAGTAGAGCTCGGCTGAGAGTTTTGATGGGTAGCTAGGTTTGTATGGAAGGAACATAACCTGATGATAAGAATCAAGTAATTGCAGATTTAGGCAAAAGAAATTTAGTTAATCAAGTCTGCAAGATATTTTAACTAGGGATTTAAAATTTAAGGAATAACCCGAGTCAAGTTTAAATTTCCTTAACTATTATTCTAAATAGAATTTGTTTGGTTGATTGAAAATTGGGTGATTTGTTCTAATTTTAATTAGTAAGGATAATTAACCAATGTAATTAAGGAAGGATAAAATTAATAAGTAATTGAGATAAATGAATTATCTTAAAATTGATTAAGGTTTGGGTAATTAAGGTTTATTATTTAATTAATTGGTTACTCACTAAGGATTTATAAATTAAGGAAAGTTATTAAGGATTAATCAACAATAGTTTAGAGTTATAGATTAATCAATAGAAATTCATTACCAGTAATTAGAATTTAATGAATTGGTGATTAGAGATTAACTAATCAAAGTAATTAGAGATTAATTACTTAAATGATAATTACTTAAGTAAGTAATTAAAAGACAAATTTGATAAGGATTAATTAATTTAATTAGTAATTAAAGGTTAATTACTAAAGGGAAGTAATTATGAATTAACTACTTAGTGTAATTAATTAAAGGATTGATTAATTAAGGAAATTTATTAAGGATTAGTTAAGTAATGAGCGTGAATTAATTAAAGGATAATTAATCAATGTGATTATCGGATAATTAATTTGGGTAATTAATTAAGATGGAAATTAAAGGTTAAGTAATGCGATGGGTTTGAGAATAATTAATTTGTGTAATTAATTTAAAGACAAATTACTTAATGTAATTAAAGAATGATTAATTAAGGATGATTAATCAAGATAAATAATTAAGGGATGATTAATTAATTGGATATAATTAATTAATGTTAAATAAGCATGATTTATAAGTAATAAGTAATTAATTTAATTTATTGGTAGTTAATTGAATTAATTAGAAATGGTATGACTAATTTATCTTTCTTATTAATGATTGAATGATATTTGAATGCCTTGGATTTATTTGTTGTCCCTGTTGTGTGCTTGTGATGTTATGTGATATAAAATGTTTTTGTAATATGATATGTAGAGTTGAACAGTGATAATGTGGTTATCTATGATGAAATGTTGTGTAAAGTGACATCCATTAAATAAAGTAAATTGTATTCACTTGAATAACTTAGGTTAAGATGACATTAGATTCGAAGAGACAAGAGTCGGATATTAGCAAATACCTGGAACCACTTCGATTCTTTATAGATTGATATGTGAAATCAATAGGCTGGAATGGAATAGTATGGGCCATTGAAAATAAGTAAGGGTACGTAGGAATCAGATTTGCGGAATAAGTTATGAACTCATATTGGGGATATGAGTTACCCAGATTTCTGTTATGTTTTATAACCTATTATTTCAAAATTGTATGGGTTTACTCACATTGGTTTCCAGCCTGACCCGGGTGTTACTTTGATGTAATGCTCAGGTCAGACCGAGTATTATAGATTTTCAGGTAAGAACGTTCTGGAGCTCAGGAGACAAGCTGGATGGCAGGAACGCATGGAGTGTTTCCGGTGTATTATATTATTGTATATATCTGAGACATGTTGATTGTATCTGTCCAGTGTTTGTATATGTGATGTAACTATGATGTATTAAAGTGAAATTTGACAAGTATAGTTTCTTTTGTATAACTGTTATTATTTGTTATTATATTTTATCCACTGCAAATGTGAGATGTTGATGTTTTGGTTTCTTCTTTTTCTTTTATCTCTTTTCTTCTTTTCCTAACTATCTGGAGTTTTCGGGATCGAAAATTTCGGGTCGTTACAATTGGTATCAGAGCAAAGGTTAAGCGAGAACCTTGGCTCTGGTGGGTATACTCATTAAGGATATGGTCAATGGCACCTTAGAATGAGTTGAGTGTGTATATATACGAGAGAGCGTGCATGTTATTTTCTTATATAATGGTTTTAAAAGTAAATGATTTTTATATAAGTTTATATATAAAACAATATTTCTTTCTAATAAATATTAAGTTAATTGGTTGTTAAATTATTAGAATTAAATTAAGAAGTAATAGAAATACAATCAAACTGAAATTGAATAAAAATAAGTTTGAAATAGATTCAAACTGAAATTAAAATCTTGAATTTGGGAAAGAGTTTCAGAATAAGATAATAGTGAGTTGGTTTCCATATATGATAATCTTGGTTATTATCATAAATGGTTGTTGTATTTAATAATAAAATGTGTATTAATGAGTAAGAAAAATGAAATGTTTTAAGGAAGTAAAACATTTAGGCAGGTATGGCTTATAAATTAGAATTGAAGATGATCTGAATTGTGAAGTTTTAAATCTGGGTCCAGAATTTGAAAATTCTTTCAAAGTGATAAAGAAAAAATAAATAATATTATTTAATGTATTTGAATGAAAGGGTCCTATTTCAAAAAAGAGTTGTTTGAAATTTTAAAAAACTTTTTTTGAATTTAAAAACCAAAGATGGTTTAAAATTTAAGGATAACTTGGTGTGTAAAGGAAATAATTATGTATATTTGGAAATAAACTCTAAGGTTGAGTTTAGAATTTTCCTTGTGATGTGATGTGAAACCCAAAGTGAAGTAAGTTTTAAAACTTAAATGGAAAGATTATTAATTTGAAGTTTGAAATTTAAATGAGAATTCAAATTGTGTAAAGTTGACTGGATTAAGTAAATTTAATTTAACTTGGAGAAAGTTATATAAGTTTGAATAAACAACCTGATTTGGAAATTTCAAGATGAAAATTGAGATTTAACTTGGTAAATTAAATGGTTAATTTGAATTGGGAGTTTGTGTGATCTCAAAATGGGTTTGAGATCTGAAAATTGGAAATGGATGGATGTTCTACAATAATTTGAATGATACCATTCTGTTGTTATTAATAATCTTTAAGCTGAAACTGGATTTGTTTAGATGAATGAAGAAACGAGGTGTGGTAATATATCCATTATTAAGATAAAATGGATTTATTTTGGACTTAAGATTTGAATGTTTAAGATAAAACTTCAAAGGTTTGGTTTCAAAATTGAAATTTGGTGATAAATTGAATTTCAAAGATTTAGTTGTTTAAAAAGGATTTGAATTATTGTTTGAACTTTGAAATAGGTTAAGAATGGAATTTGGATTCAGAATTAAATGGTTTAAAGATATAAGGTTATTTTATTTAAAGGATTAAATCAACATTTAAAAATTTAACTCAAATTTATTTAATTCGAAATGGTTTAAATTTGAAATCTAAATTGAATTAGTTCAAACTGAATTTGATTCGAATTAATTGTTATTGTGATTGAAGATGGATAAGTTTAAAAAATTCAAATGGAAAATTTAAATTGGATTAATTTGAAATGAAATTGAAGTTGAATGTATTCAAATTCAAATAGGAATTGGGATTAATTCAAACTGGAATTGACATGAATTGAAATTGGTTCAATTTGAAATTTAATTGAATTAATTGAAATTATGATTAAAGTTGAATAAGTAAATTCAAATGGAATTTGATTTGAATTTAGGAAAGAAATTGAGGATTAATTCAACTTGAATTGGGGTTAAATCTATTTCAATGGAAATTGAAGTTATTTAAATTGAAATTGAGTAAATATAAATGGAAGTGGAAATTTAAATTGAATTGATAGGGATGGAGATTGGGAATTGTACAGTTTGGCTCTGGACTATTTTCAAAATATATTGTTTTAATATAAATATATTTTCCCAAGCTACTTACTATACAATCTTTCTTTTTAAAGTCAAACCATATTATACTTATTTTCAATTATTTAAAATTTCTATAATTATTTGACTATTTTCCAACTATTTTATCATTACTTAACTATTTTACAGCTATTTTACAAACTAATAATTATTTTCAACTACTTATCTATTTTAAACTTTTCAAGCTATTTTCTAATTTTAAAATAGCCAGAGTGCAAACTGTTTATAATTAAATACCAATTGAGATAAGGATTAAAGTGATAATCCAAATGGAATTGAAACAATTGTGAATAAGTGGATAGAAATTTAAATGAATGTGAATAAAAAGGGAATTGATTTAACTAATAATCAATGAAAATAAATATATAGGATGTACGTATATTATTCTATTCGCATAGTAATTTGATCCGGATTCGAGCATAGAATTTCTAGATGGTTTATCGATCCGAGTTGGGATTTTTCACTCGATTTTTGACGGCGAACCTGGATATGGGTTGTTCATTGGTTCTGGATATTCTCTATCATAGTTATGGCAATGCAAGGAGAATGACGGTTTCTGATCAAGAAATCAGATATGAGTCCGCACTAGGAAGTCGGGTGGACAATACAAGTTTCGAAGTAAAAATTGTGTGATCGAGTGAGTAATCAGATTAGTATAGCATACAGATGATATGTGTACAACGTACGGATTCGAATGAAATTGTTACTGGGAATTTGTGGATGATAATTGTGAAATGGTTTTTGAAGTGAAAAGTATATTTTGTGAAATATACAATGAAGTAAAATGGAAATCAGATATTTCTATGATTAAAGGTTCACTTTATGAAGAAAAGAAATGAGAAATCAAATTTGAATATTTGATTTAGAATAAAAAAAGTTATATATCTTTGTTATATAAGATAAATCTCCCTTTGTGAATCTATAGCCAGAAGAAAAGGGTTTTTGAAAATATTCGAAGTATAAAAGGGGTTTTATACAAGTTTGAAACGATCCAAAGATTTTTCATGGTTATATATATATATATATATATAAAGGATCTTATGAGGATTTTGGAAAAAGGTTTGGAACCTTTGGATTTGGAAAGGCTTTTGATTTATGGGTAAAATCAATATTGGATTTGGAAAGCCTAGCTTGAGAATTATCGCTTTTGGGATAATCGATTTTGAGAAAGGAGATTTATATGAGATTCATACTAGGTGTATGATTTGGAAGATACTATATGTGTACAGTATAAAGTGTTTTGAATATGGCTTTGGAGAAAAAAGCGCTCCCTTGAAATGAACTTCTCAGGAGTACCATAGGTTGGTACTGCCTTGAGCCTTAAAGGGGGAGGTTCTAAAGTTGATCCTGTAAGGAGTCTGGACAAAACTAGTTCCTGAGGATTTTATGTAGTGTATGGCGGAAGTCGAGGGCACTGAGGCCTACAGAGGCATTTGGGTTATGCTGTGACGACAGTGTAACTCGATGTCACTGCGATCTACTGTAGAACATAGCAAAAGTCGTGTGTGCCGTTGAGAGCCAATAATCTATGTTTGATTTTATATCGGTAGACTACGACCAATGGTAACATAGCGAAAGTCGTATGTTCTGTTGAGAGCCAACAGTCTGCGTTTGATTTTACATCGGTAGACTGCGACCTATGTGGGAGTGGAGAAGTTTCATTTTTGGCAGCGAAAATCGAGGGCGCTAATGCCTACAGTTACATGGACTTTTGCTGTGATGGCAGCGTAACCCTGGAAAGTAACTGTGATATGTTGTGGGTTCCATGGCATAATCGAGGGGCTCGGAGTGCCTATAGTTACATGGACTTTTGTTGCGATGGCAACGTAACCCAAAATGTAATTGCGACCATGGATGGGGGTGATTATTTCCAGAGCATTCTCACCAAAGATATTTCCTCAATTTTCAAAAATGTTTTCTATATTTTCAGTAAACTTATTTTCCAAGTATTTTTACTGGATGTTTTGATAAAGATCAAAGATTAATTTTTCTGTTATTAAGCATTTTAATAAATTCTGGCTTCGTTCCTTTTCGAGGATGAAAAGATTCAAAAGGGGGAGGAATGTAACAACCCGGATTTTTGGGCATCTGATAATTGGATAATTAACTGGTTTATTTAGTTGAACAGATTAAATTCTGATATTTGAAAATATAATAAATTTGAATCTATAATAAATATTGAAATATAAATATCTAGAAATAATAAACTTTATAGTAAATTAACATATATATATAAGATATTTACAAAACTCCGTGATGGTGGAAATCATAAGTGTAAACATATTAATATAATATTTTAATTTTGTATGTTTTATCTTTTCAAAGCTAATAAAATAATTTTCTAATCATAATATATAATATATAGGCATATATATATATTGAATTGGATTTATGTTTTGAAAATTAATATGATAATTTTCAAGAGTTATTTAAAAATTGAATTCTACATTTTTAACACTAGTAATTATGTATTGTTATCAATTTAAGTATAATAACAACTTAAGTACAAAATTTAAACAAGATTTAATAAAAGAGTTAATATTCTTCCTTTCTAAATTACAAAATTTATATAAACATAAAACATATGTAAATATAATGCATATATATAAAGATAACACATAAATAAATATAATTGGTGACCTATTAACACGAGTAATAAATAAATGAGTTAAAGATTAAAACACAAATACTTATATTCTAACAAGTGTAGTAAACTTAATTCATGCAATTACAATTGTTTGCTTAAATTAACATGTGTAGGCTAACAATTAACAAGTGGCAAACTTAAAATTTCTTTTAGAATTCAATTATAAACAAAAGAAAGAGAAAACTGGCTATTTTTTCCAGTTCAACGTATAAACCTTTCACTCGTCTTCAAAACTTAAATCTGGAAAGAAGAACCTAAGAAGAAACTCTAACCTGTAAACATTCTAAAACTCAAGATCAAAGCCTGTATCAAAACTAAAATCAGTAAACAAAATCAAAAGTGGAAGCAAACAAATTCAAGGATCAAAGCTTCATATCCAGACCCGTAGGCAAATCATAATCAAGAAGCAGTTTAAATCCAAGATTTATCAAGATCAGCTTCTAGATCAACCTTTTCCCTGTTCCCTGTTCATAAACTATAGGTGAGTAACAATTACTTTAGAAAAGCTTAAATCTGTGTTCACATACTAATGTGTGATAAATAATTGTTGTTATGTTGTGAATATAATTTGCATGGGTGAAATTTTTCTAGAATATAGTTGGATATCTGTGCATATATATGAGAATATCTGTATGATGAATCTTGCTCTATGTTTGTTTAAAACAGACTCAATTAATTTTGAAATTCCTCAAAAGTCCTTCTCAATTCCTTTTAATATTTGTTCTCTTAATGAATATGTTAGTATTAACAATATTTTATTTTTAAAAATGTTCTTAAGAAAAATTAGTACACAGATTTACTGGAAAAGAAAGAAAAATATTTTTACAGAAAAAATCATTCTAAGTCAAAATTTAAAATATTTTTTTTACTCAAGTTTTGTTTATATGATCTGATTCAATATTGGGAAAGATGATTTTTAAAAGTAAAATCTAAACTTTTAAGCTTGAATTTGAAGGGAATTTAGGGGTTGATCAAAAATGCGAAAACTGTCAATTTCCGTTGGTCACGATAATATGTCGCCTCGGGGTCGCGGCTGAAGTAAGCTAGGTGTTCGTCGAGGTCGGCAAAAATGGTGACTGGTCCTATCAATCATCGACATGGCAAGAATTTAGCGAACTAGAGCATAACCTGGGTTTTTGATCATGGTTGATTTCAGGATCAACGCGACGTTGACAGGGCTTCGGTCTTGATCGCGAGTAGGGGAATAGGTCTGTGGGCCTATGGTGAAGTATTGATCGGAGTGATGATGTTTCTGGTGGCCGGAGGTGGTAGTATAGGAAGATTTGGGTGATGATTCATTTTGGTTTAGGTGCGCATTGACTCGATCTTACTTTCGAATTCGAACTGGAGCATTTATGGTCGGAATCCGGTAATGAGGCTTAGGATGACTTACGGCGATGATGTGGATGATTATAGCGGCGTCTGGCGACGTGTACACGTGCATATGTGACTTCGCGTATCTGAAGGATGGCTGTGTGTTTGGCATCGGGGAAGAAGCGAGTTGAATCGGGTGCGTGCGCGACTTAATCGAAGTTTGACATGGGGAAGTTTTAGAGGTGAGCTCGGGTGAGAATTTTGATGGGTAGCTAGGTTTGTATGGAAGGAACATGACCTTATGATGAGAATCAAGTAATTGCAGATTTAGGCAAAATAAATTTAGTTAATCAAGTCTACAAGATATTTTAACTAGGGATTTAAAATTTAAGGAATAACCCGAGTCAATTTTAAATTTCCTTAATTATTATTCTAAATAGAATTAGTTTGGTTGATTTAAAATTGGGTGATTTGTTCTAATTTTAATTAGTAAGGATAATTAACCAATGTAATTAAGCAAGGATAAAATTAATAAGTAATTAAGATAAATGAATTATCTTAAAATTGAGTAAGGTTTGGGTAATTAAGATTTATTATTTAATTAATTGGTTACTAACTAAGGATTTATAAATTAAGGAAAGTTATTAAGGATTAACTAATCAATAGTTTAGAGTTATAGATTAATCAACAGAAATTTATTAACTGGTAATTAGAAATTAATGAATTGGTGATTAGAGATTAACTAATCAAAGTAATTAGAGACTAATTACTTAAATGATAATTACTTAATCTAAGTAATTAAAAGATAAATTTGATAAGGATTAATTAATTTAATTAGTAATTAAAGGTTAATTTCTTAAGGGAAGTAATTAAGAATTAATTACTTGTAATTAATTAAAGGATTGATTAATTAAGGAAATTTATTAAGGATTAGTTAATTAATGAGCGTGAATTAATTAAAGGATAATTATTAAATGTGATTATCAGATAATTAATTTGGGTAATTAATTAAGATGGTAATTAAAGGTTAAGTAATGTGATTTGTTTGAGAATAATTAACTTGTGCAATTAATCTAAAGACAAATTACTTAATGTAATTAAAGAATGATTAATCAAGGATGATTAATCAAAATAAACAATTATGGGATGATTAATTAATTGGATATAATTAATTAATCTTTAATAAGCAAGATTTATAAGTAATAAGTAATTAATTTAATTTATTGGTAGTTATTTAAATTAATTAGAAATGTTATGGCTAATTTATCTTGCTTATGAATGATTGAATGATATTTCAAGGCCTTGGATTTATTTGTTATCTCTATTATGTGATCGTGATGTTATGTGATTTGAAATGTTATTGTAATATGAAATGTAGAGTTGAACAGTGATGATGTGGTTATCTATGGTGAAATGCTGTGTAAAGTGACATCCAGTAAAAAGTAAATTGTATTCACTTGAATAACTTAGGTTAAGATGACATTAGATTCGAAGAGACAGGAGTCGGGTATTAGCAAATACACGAAACCACTTCGATTCTTTATAGATTGATATGTGAAATCAATAGGATGGAATGGAATAGTATGGGCTATTGAAACTAACGGTAATTAGGAATCAGATTTGTGGAATAAGTTATGAACTCGTAGTGGGGATATGAGTTACCCAGATTTCTGTTATGTTTTGTAACTTAGTATTTCAAAATTGTATGGGTTTATTCACGCTGGTTTCCAGCCTGGCCCGGGTGTAACTTTGATGTAATGCTCGGGTTAGACCGAGTATTACAGATTTTCAGGTAAGGACGTTCTGGAGCTCAGGGGACGAGCTGGATGGCAGGAACGTATGGAGTGTTTCCGTTGTATTATATTATTGTATATATCTGGGGCATGTTGATTGTATCTGTCCAGTGTTTGTATATATGTTGTAACTCTGATGTATTAAAGTGAAATTTGACAACTATAGTTTCTTTTGTATAACTGTTATTATTTGTTATTATATTTTATCCGCTGTGAATGTGAGATGTTGGTTTCATTTATTTCTTCTTTTTCTTCTATCTCTTTTCTTCTTTTCCTAACTATCTAGAGTTTTTGGGTTCGAAAATTCCGGGTCCTTACCGGGCATGTGTTCCGAGGTGGCAGTAGTAGCTGGTATGCGTTACCACCAGTCCAGATATGCAATTGGAATATCTACCGTGGCATTGCCTCGTGTGCCGTGTTCACATGCCCTAGCGCGCCTTCTACGAGTTTGTTTTGTACCATACCTATGGAGTGACCTCTATGCAAATCTCTCGGAGGAGCATATAGCATTGTATAGACTATGGGAATATATAAAATGTAGGGGATATGGATAACACCTTAACACTTTCTTTAATGGTTTAGTTTACTATAAACATATTATATTAGTGTATTGTACTACATAGTAGATAGTTCGACGGATCCTTAGAGGATGGGTATCCCATACATCCTTTGAATTACTTGTATTTCAGTTGATATTTCACTTGAGTTGGATTTATTAATATAAGAATGTTAATCCTGACTCTAGTGTTTTTTGTTTTGCTTTACGCTCGGGTCAGACTGAGTGTCATAGTATTTGAGACTCGCCTTTGGAGATGGAGCTTCGCTTGGAGATTCATCTATCTTTTCAGCTTTCAGCTATTCAGTTGAATCTAGTGATATATTCTGATTTTGTTATTTGACTATTGTATTAAGACTTCTATGTACTCATTTGATGCCCTACCTCGAGACCAACATTAACAAAGAGTATTACCAGGTAATACTGTCTGCTAATGCAGAGAATATGGCTGGAAAGGAGCGACTATCTATAGCCTTGTCTTAAATATCTATTTAAAATGTCGACAATGACACATATATATATTATGGATCGACATATCCAATAAATACTTAATACAAAGCCATATGTGGCTATAGTATATATCAGAACAAAATACAACAACTCAAGTGCAAAATGCATCACAGATCAGCAGGTAATCCCATATATACACACATATATGGATACGTCACAGAGTCTACAAAATGATACATTACATATGTGTATGACGACCACAATGCAAAAATGATTCAAAATAATATACATATTAGAGTAGCAAACAAAAAGGACTGCACAAAAAGTTATAATAAAAAGAGCTAGTAGAATAGTCCATGCGAAAGCGGAAAAGGCTAAGTCTGAATGTACCTAACCTGAAACACCTCAGTCTGACCCGAGTATAAAATACACTGGTCGGTCTAGCTAAACAAATTAGTTAGCAAGGATAAACGATAATATGAGCATAAGGATAATGTGATAATATTCCCAAGTGAGAAGGGACGGCTAAAGTGTATGATTACATCAAGTGATAATATGGCATCACTACACAAACATATAATCTCAAAAGAGATAAAATAACCCATAAAACGCTAAAATTAGCAAGCCTCGTATCATTGGCATTCATGAAACATCAAATATGGTTTAGGGGAAAACCTACACCAGCCATCTTGACAAACCCAAAACGTCCATAAAGGGATCCCATCTCAAACATGCCATAAGGAAAATATATCTCCAAAGAGGAGAATAAAATCTCAAGTAAAAGCCAAAAGGCAAATCTCATATAACGCCAGTGTAGGCAATTCGAATCTAAAAAATAGAACTTTCAAGAGTTCCATTTCCCGAAAGGTAATCACCACAAATATATATTGAATGGTTCAAAGGACCAATTTCAGAAAGGGGCGATATACTAGGGAAAATAGTTAAAGAAACCATCTCAAAAGTGTTTGCACGTGCATGTGGCCGAAGCCTTGCCAAGTACTGTTATCTCAAATAGGCACCTCTCTCGAAGGAAAAACATCACAATGACAAATACGCCGCAATGGAAAATACGCCGCAATGGCAAATACGCCGCAATAGCAAACGTCTTGAAGATAAATACGCCGCAATGGCAAACGCCGCAAGGGCAATGACCCGAAGGTCTAGTACCGACACGCCGCAATGGCAAATGTGTCACAAACTCTCAAATAGGAACCCGAATAGTGTTAACGTGTCCTATACCACACATTCTCACTAAAAGATTTACTAACTGAAAGTAAGTTTCACAGTCAAAGCAGTAAATAGTTTACCTCATCTCATCGGTAAACTCGACCTGAAGGTCAAAACGATCAAACGGACAAGTCATGAATTAACCGATAAGGTAAACGCACGTGTCCCATACCACGTGTTTTACCAAACCGTTTAATTCTCGTCCTCGTTCGCTTGAATAGTGAAAAACGTGTATTTTATACATGAAATAATTTATTCGAGAAAACAAGTTTTTGAATCCATTTTTCGAAATCAATTTTGAAGACAATATTAGAAAATTCCCTTATTATAGAGAATAAATAGATTTTATAGCTTAAAATAACCTAAAAGTATTACATAATAATTATTTTAAATGCCAATTTATTTTAAAAATTATTTCAAATGTGTTTGGAAAAATCTATGCTCGAAATCAAATAAATCACTCAAAATTATCATTCAAATTCAATTCAAATTCAATTCGAATTTGAATTTCAAATTCATCAAAACTTGGCTAGCCTATTCATAAGCATCATAGCCCTTAAGAAATTTCATAAATATCGCAAAACATGAAGTAAAAGTCAAAAATCGGACGAAAAAGAAAAATCACACTTAGGCAAAATAATACCCAGGTCTGAAATCTTCCTTAAGTTCAACTTTCGGACATAAAACAGGTGGCCGAACGAACTTTGATTGAACTAAAAATTGGTTTGTACAAAGTAGAAAACTTCATATTTCAAACAAAAAAGAATCAGTACATTCCAAATTGAAAAAGTTATGCTGTCTCAAACATGGACTCAGACCATGCTCGTAACTGTTCAACAAGAATGTGCCCAGGCCTAAAAATCCATTCTGGGTTCAACTTCCAGTCATAAAACAGAGCACCTAACTGCATTGGATTGAGCTCAAAATTGGTAGACAAATATTAACTTTATCTTTCAAATAAAAGAAGAATCATACAATTTGTATAAAGTATGAGAAAGTTATGATGCCTAAAAGTTGAACCCAAGCAGTGTTTTCACTGTAAAAATCTGGGCAAAAACATGCTTCGGATCAAAGTTCGGTAGCATGTTTTTATAAGCTATATAGGTCGAAATGAACTGAAATTTGTTATGCTTATAGTACAAAACTTTATATTTCAAAAAGAAAGGATCGCATAATTTCATTATGAAACAAAAGAGATATGCTGTCTCAAACATGGACTAAGGCCATGTTTGCAGCAACTCAAAATAAAATGTGTATAAGTAATTTCCAGGCTGTGCATTGATTTCGCAGCAAGGTTTTGAGGTATTAAAAGAAGTGTTCTGCTATGAAATTTTGTAGATATACACTACAATACATGAACTATAAATAGATGAAAATCCGGCAGCATTTCATTGCCAGAATTGAGAGAAAGTTATATGCAAAGTGACACCCAAACTCATTTTTTGTAGAAACACAAACATCAACTAAAATCAATATTTTCATGCTATTTTTGCATATATTTTTGGCATTTGAAGCTTTGCTTCAGCTAGTATTGTGTGAGCAGCAACTCACCTTGTTTTCGCAGTGCAAAAATGGGATTTTGAGCTGAAAGTAGTGAGCTTTGTGTTAGTTTTTGCCTCCAAAATCTGTAAGAGAAACAAATAAATGCATTCAAAAGGAAGAAAAGCCATTACAAGATAATTCATTTCACAAATTAAGATTTTTGATGAAAAGATTATGTTTTGGAAGCGATTGCCTATTGTATTCTTCTTTAGATTGATTAAAATAGCAACTAATTCAAGAAATTTGGAGATTAAAAACTTTGGATCTGAAAATTTAGTGGACTTTGATTCTCTTTTTCACCATTTCCTTTCTGGCTATTTGGAGAAGATGAAGTAAAGTACATAAGGTAATGTTTCTCATTTTTAATTTCTGGTTTTAGTAAACTAATGGGCTTTGGGCCGAAATTAAGAAAATAAATAAGCTATGTGACTAAATTAACACTAAACCAAATATATACACTTGTGTTATAAAATAAATGACATTTTTCTACTAGTTTTAACCCAAATAATTCATGTGAACATACGTACATGTAAAATAAATTAGTTTACATCATATAAAAAAATTAGTTTTAAAACATTTTTATTATTAAAATCTCTTATTTTACAAAAGAGCACAATTTACACAAATAACTGCATAAATCCTTATTTTTAACTTCAAAAATTCCATAAAAGTTCTTTTCTTACATATAAAAAATACGACGAACCAATTCAATCTTTATCTTATAACCAAAACTCATTTTTAAACCAAATTTTACCCTTTCTATTTAAATAAACAACCTTTAAAAATCAAATACTACCTTTAAAAATTATTAAAAGAAGTAATTGTAATAATTAATAAAATTATTTCATATTTTCTAAATAAAAATCATTTTCCATTCATTATTACCCAAACAAACAAAATAAAGTTTCCAAACTTTATTTTCACATTTTATTTTCAAAATTCATTGTTTATTCCAAATAAACAATTTAAATCTCTATTTTTATTTTTAATTCACAGTATTAAATTATATCTACCGTTATAATTTCATATTTATAGGTAATCGCCAAAACCAGGATTGTTACAGACTTCCCTCCTTATAAAAAATTGTGTCCTCGTAATTCCTAGAGAAGAGTTTGTATTTAACACAATTATTTCATCAGTCAAAAGGAAAAAAATAAGCTTGAGATAAAAAGATTCTCACCATCGCTACGCGAAGAAAGCAAATCAGGGTAGGATCGCTCAATAAACTCTTTGGTTTCCCAAGTGTAGTCATTGGAATTAGCAGATCATTGAACTTTAACGAGTGGCACGTCCTTGTTTTGAAGGCATTTCACCCCCGAAGCAAGTACGCGAATAGGCTGCTGCACAACAGATAGGTCTGGTGAGATCTCAAGCTTTTGCAAATTAGGAGAATCGATAATAGAATCCGACTCTCGAAGACACTTCCGAAGCCGAGAGACGTGAAACACGTCATGTATACCAGACGGATGAGCTGGAAGTGAAACTCTATAAGCCACAAGGCCAATACGTTTAGTAATAGCAAATGGTCCTATAAAGCAAGGAGCCAATTTCCCATTCGTACTAAAGCCCATAACCCCTTTTAGAGGAGAAACATGAATAAAGACGAGATCACCAACCGAGAACTGGTACGATTGTCCGCGTAGGATTTCTGGCCGCTCTATGCCTCTTTCATTCTTTGACGAATAAGATCAATCTTCTTAGAAGAATCATGAACAGAATCTGGGCCTAGAGTAAGCTTCTCACCAAATTCCAACCGATAAGAAAGTGATCGACATGGCCTTCTGTATAAGGCTTGGAAAGGAGCCATACCGATACTGGACTGAAACTATTGTTATAGGAGAATTCCACAAGAGGTAAGTGATCCTCCCAACTACAACTGAAATCTAGAACGCAAGCACGGAGGAGATCCTCAAGAATACGATTCACCCATTCAGTCTATCCATCAGATTGCGAATGATATGCTATATGGAAATTAAGCTTTGTTCCCAAAGCTTGCTGAAGACTCTGCCAGAAATGACTCGCGAATAACGGGTCACAGTCACAAACAATCGAACTAGGAACACCGTAAAGTCTCACGATTCCCTTGATATATAACTTGGCCAAATGAGAAGCACTCCTATTAGACTTAATAGGAAAGAAATGAGATGATTTGGTGAGGCAATCAATAATAACCCAAATGCTGGAATGGCCCCATCTCCAACGAGGTAGGCCATCAATGAAATCCATCGAAATCTGGTCCCATTTCCACAATGGAATCTCTAGAGGTTGAAGGAGAATAGAAGGGCGCTGATATTCGGGTTTGATACGTTGACAAGTCTTGCAATTACTAACATAACTTGCCACATCACGCTTCATGCCTTCCCAATAATAAAGGCGATGCATATTGGCATACATCTTACTACTATCAGGATGAATGATATACTTAGAGCGATGACAATCATCGAGAATGTCATGCCTAAGTGTAGAATCCAAAGGCACAACAAGATGGTTCTTCTTGCGAAGACACCTATGAGAATCAATGCTGAAATCCCTCAACTCCTCGTCATGGGACTCCGACCCACAAATTTGGATAAGGTGCACAAGATCAGGATCACGCCGCTGAGCATCGACAACGCGATCCAATAAGCTGGGTCGAGCTTCCAACTGAATAATAAGATAGGAGAATCAGATGATGGAGCTCGATCATGAATATCACAAAGGGATAAGGCCTCTAGAACATCCTACTCAAATAGCATCATAGAAACAATAACCGAATGTTTGCGACTAAACGCATCTGCAACACGATTACCCTTACCAGGGGTATACTGGATATCGATGTCTTAGGAGGCAAGGAACTCGAGCCAACGTTGTTGCCTCATATTGAGCTCCTTCTGTGAGAATAGATATTTCAAGGACTCGTGATCAGTGTATAGAATGAAGTCTCGCCTAATAGATAATGGCGCCAAATCTTCAAGGCGAAGACAATGGCGCCTAACTCAAGGTCATGAGTGGCATAGAGTACTTGATTCAGTCGTAGTTTCCTAGAAGCATAAGAAACTACCCGATCCTTCTGCATAAGCACGGCACCAAGGCCACATCTACTAGCATTGGTGCAGACAACAAAGATCTTGATTCCCTTCGAGAACCACTATAATAGGAGCATTAGTGAGAAGCTCCTTCAACTTCTGAGAAGAATCTTCTCACTTGTCGGACCAAATAAATCGAATGTCTTTTCGAGTAAGGTCGGTGAGAGGAAGCGCAATACGAGGGAAATCCTTAATGAACTAGTTGTAATAACCCGCCAATCGAAGGAAGCTACGAATCTCATGAACATTCTAAGGCCTCTTCCAATTCTGGATAGAGTTGATCTTCGAAGGATCGATCGAAATGCCTTTGGAGAAATATTGTGGCCTAAGAACTTAACCTTATTCTAAATATTCTTGTATATACATGGTGGTGAAGAGTACCCAAGACAATTTTCAAGTGATTAGCATGCTCGGCTTCAGATTTCAAATAAACAAGAATGTCATCGATGAACACAAGGACGAAGATATTATCGAAATACTTGATTCATAAGATCAACAAAGAATGTAGGACCGTTCGTCAAATCGAATGCCATAACGAGCCACACGTAAGATCCATATCGAGTGCAGAAAGCTGTAAGAGGTATGCTACCTTCTACGACTCGGAGCTGATGAAAATCAGTGGCAAGATCGAGTTGAGAGAAGACCTTAGCACCACTCAATTGATCAAACATGTCGTCGATCCTAGGTAATCGATACCTATTATTGATGGTCAACTCGTTAAGCTTGCGATAGACGATGAAAAGCCTAAGAGTTCCATCGAACTTCTTCACGAAGAAGACTGTGGCACCCCACGGTAAAAAAACTAGACTGAATCCAACTTCTTGGACTCAAGCTCTGAAAGTTGCTTCTTAAGTTCCTCATTTTCCTTTGTAGACATCCTCGTGGGAGGACGACTAACTAGATGCACGCCTGGAATGAGATCAATGTGGAGCTCAATCGCCCGCTTGGGTAGCAAACTCGAAACAGGCTCAAATACATCAGAGAAGTCACAAACAATAGGGATATGAGATATATCATCATCATCTCGTAAGTCTAGAGAATATAAAGCCACTTAGGAATTATCCACATTTCGAAGAACAAGTGATAGCTGAGTAGACGAATATGGATGTTGAAGATACAAAATTCTCTCAGTACAAATAATCCTAGCATCGTGTCGCACTAACCAGTCCATACCCAAAATCATATCAAATCCCAAATAAGAAATAACGTGCAGATTCGCACGAAAAGAAAAGCCACATAAAACAATCTCAGCATCATCACAAAGCATGCTAAGGGTTGCGAATCCCCCAATAGGATTCGCAATCCTCAATGAAGTAACCATACCAGAAACATCCAAAGACAAATCATCGACAAGCTTCTTCGAGACCAACGAATGCGACGCACCCGTATCAAAGAGGACTCGAATAGAACAATCACGAAACAACAACGAACCTTCAAGAATAGAAGGAGAAGTAGCTCTGCGCCGAGATGAACCTCCAGAAGCATCCACTACATTCAGCTTGCCAGATGTATAATTATTCATAGCAATAGGACAAGTAGAAATACGATGGCCCTCTTTCTTGCAATATCGACAAAAGAGAGGCTTAGGATACACCTGAATTATATGGTCGGGCGAACCATAGTTGAAATACCCCTTGCGAGAGGGAGGTGTTCCAATAGACTAAGGCTGACAAGTACAACCAACTGACTTCTTCTTCTTGGATAAAAAACATGGATTTCTGAAAAGGAAACCGCTTCGTGTTAGGGTTCTTGCAAACCTCAACATCATCAACACTAACGATCTCCTTCTTGACGGCTTCAAGATGAAGCATCGAGTCAACTAGCTCCTTAAAACAAAGCTTAAGCTGCAACATCAAAGGTTTCTTCAAATACTTCCTAGGGCCGGAAAAGAACTTGAGGCTCTTCTTGTATGGAGTGCTATTATACTCAAGGCCATACTTAGAAAGAGCCTCGAAAGAAGACACATAATCAAAAACAGAAGATTTCCCTTGCTTTAGCTCGAGGAAGCGATAGGCAAGAGATGCTTTCTCAAACTCAGGAACGAACTTAAGCTCGAATCGTTCTCGAAACCGAGTCCATGTAAGAGTAGAATCGTTGAGCTCGACAGTGAATAGCTTGTACAAATTAAGAGCACGCTCTTGCAATGTGCTAGATGCTACAAGAACCCTATGATAATCCGAAAGATCCATGCGAGAAAACATCCGCTCGTAAGAATGAGTCCAAGCCTAAACCTCTAAAACAAACTCGGAGCCTTTGAATGGCTTGCCGCCGAGATGTGCAAAGTCACTACACATTCACGCAAAAGGAGACTTGCGCGAAGGAGAAGATGGAGTAGGAGCTAGAGGCTGGGTGCTCCTAAATAATTCCATGAACTGATCGGCAAACATATATATTCCATCCGGATGGGAGCTATTGGACTACCCCGCATCTGAACGTCGTTCTCTGCCTCTTCCAGCAATTAACTAAAAGTTAAGATAAGATAAATATTATTCACATGGTAGATAACACTAATTCAAATATGGAATACTAAGGAATTAAAATGCATTCCTAGAAGTATTCCCAAAATTCTATCTACCCCAAAGGATACGAAAAGAACAAAAGCACGATGATTCATTATCACATTTTGTTCTAAACTCAGCTATGATACAAAGCTATAACCCCTACCCCGAGACCCACATTAACAAAGAGTGTTACCGGGTAATACTATCTGCTAATGCAGAGAATAGGGCTGGATAGGAGCGACCATCTATAGCCTTGTCTTAAATATCTACTGAACGCGTTGACAATGCAAAATATATATATTTGTGGACCGACATATCCAACAAAAAATTAATACAAAGCCATAGGTGGCTATAGGATCTATCAGAACAAAATAAAACAACTCAAATGCAAAATACATCACACAACAGCAGATAATCCCATATATATACACATATACAGATACCTCACAGAGTATACAAAATGATACATCACATATGTGGTACGATGACCACAATACAAACACAAGTCAAAAGAATATACATAATAGAGTAGCAAACCAAAAAAGACTACAAAAAAATTTATAACAAAAAGAGCTAGCAGAATAGTCCATGCGAAAGCAGAATAGGCTAAGTCCAAACGTACTTAACCTGAAACACCTTGGTCTAACCCGAGTATAAAATATATGGGTCATCCTAGCTAAATAAATCAGTTAACAAGGATAAGCGATAATGTGAGCATAAGGATAATGTGATAATATTCCTAAGTAAGAAGGTATGGCTAAAGTGTATGATTACATCAAGTGATAATATGGTATCACTACACAAACATATAATCTCAAAAGAGATAAAATAACCCATAAAATTCTAAAAGTAGCGAGCCTCATATCATCGGCATTCATAAAACATCAAATATGGTTTAGGCGAAAACCTACACCAGCCATCTTCGCAACCCAAAACATGCATAAAGGGATCCCATCTCAAACATGCCATAAGGAAAATATATCTCCAAAGAGGAGAATAAAATCTCAAGTAAACGCCAAAAGGCAAATCTCATATAACGCTAGTGTAGGTAATTCAAATCTCAAAACTAGAACTTCCAAAAGTTCCAATTCTCGAAAGGTAATCGCCACAAATATATATCGAATGGTTCAAAGGACCAATTCCAAAAAGGGGCGATATACTAGGGAAAATAGTCAAAGAAACCATCTCAAACGTGTTTGCACGTGCATGTGGCCGAAGCCTTGCCAAGTACTATTATCTCAAATAGGTACCTCGTCCGAGGGCAAATACGCTGCAATGGCAAATACGCCACAATGGAAAACGTCTCGAAGATAAATATGCCGCAATGGCAATGACCCGAAGGTCCAGTACCGGCACGCCGCAATGACAAATGTGTCATAAACTCTCGAATAGGAACCGGAATAGTGTTAACATGCAACCTATACCACACGTTTGCATTAAACGGTTTACTAACCGCCAGTAAATTTCACACTCGGAGCAGTATAAAGTTTACCTCATCTCATCGGTAAACTCGACCTGAAGGTCAAAACGATCAACCGGACAAGTCAGGAATTAACCGATAAGGTAAACGCACGCGTCCCATACCACATGTTTTACCAAATCGTTTAATTCTCCTTCTCATTCCCTCGAATAGTAACTTGTATTTTATATATAAAATAATGTATTTGAGAAAACAAGCTTTTCAAACCATTTTCCGAAATCAATTTTGAAGACAATATTTGAAAATTCCCTTATTATAAAGAATAAATAGATTTTATGCTTAAAATAACTTTAAAATATTACATAATAATTATTTTAAATGCCAATTTATTTTAAAAATTATTTCAAAATTATTTGGAAAAATTTATGCTCGACATCAAAAAATCACTCAAAACTGTCATTCGAATTCAATTCGAATTCAATTCAAGTTTGAATTTCAAATTCATCAAAAACTTGGCTAGCCTATTGATAAGCATCATAGAAAAACATTTTAGAAATATCATAAAACATGAAGTAAAAGTCAAAAATCGGAAGGAAAAAGAACATTAAAACACTTGGGCAAAATAATATCCAGGTTTGAAATCTTCTCTGCGTTCAACTTTCGGACATAAAACAGGTGGCCGAATGAACTTTGATTGAACTAAACATTGGTATGTTCAAAACTTTGTATTTCAAATAAAAAAGAATCAATGTATTCCAACAGAAAATGAAAATTTTATGCTGTCTCAAACATGGACCCAGACCATGTTTGTTACAATTCAACAAGAATGTGCCCAAGCCTGAAAATCCATTCTGGGTTCAACTGTCAACATAAAATAGAGCACCAAACTACATTCGATTAAGCTCAAAATTAGTAGACCAATATTAGAAAACTTTATCTTTTAAACAAAAAAATAATTATACAATTTGGATAAAGTATGAGAATGTTATGACGTCTCAAAGTCGAACCCAGACAGTGTTTTCACTATAAAAATCTGGGCAAAAACAAGCTCTGGGTCAAAGTTCCACAGCAATTTCTATAAGCTAAATAGGTCGAAATGACCTGAAATTTGGTACGCTTATAGTTAAAAACTTTATCTTTCAAAAAAATAATCATGCAATTTCAATAAGAAACGAAAGAGATATGCTATCTCAAACATTGACTCAGGCCATGTTTGCAGCAACCCAGAAAACAAAATGTGTACAGGTAGTTTCCAGGCTGTGCATTTATTTTACAGCAATATTTTGAGGTATTAAACGAAAGTGCTATGAAATTTTGTACATATACACTACAACACATGAACTATAAGTGGAATAAAATTCGGCAGCATTTTATTGCCGGAATTGAGAGAGAATTATATGTAATGTGACACCCGAACAAAGTTTTTACAGAATGACAAACATCAACAAAAATCAATATTTTCAACATATTTTTGCATATATTTTTGGCATTTGAAGCTTTGATTCAGCCAGCGTTGTGTGAGCAGCAATTCACCTTGTTTTTGAGGTGCAAAAATCGGATTTTGAGCTGAAAGGAGTGAGCTTTGTGTTAGTTTTTGCCTCCAAAACCTGTAAGAGAATGAAATAGATGCATGCAAAAGGAAGAAAAGCCATTACATGACAATTCATTTCACAAATTAAGATTTTTGATGAAAAAATTGTGTTTTGGAAGCGATTACATGTTGTATTCTTCTTTAGATTGATTAAAATAGCAACTTATTGAATAAAACTGGAGATTTAAAACTTTGGATTTGAAAAATTGGTCGACTTTGATTCTTTTTTTCACTATTTCCTTTCTGCTTATTTGGAGAAGAAGTGAAGTACGTACAGGTAATGTTTCTCACTTTCTAACTTCTGGTTTTAGTAAACTAATGGGCTTTGGGCCCAAATTAAAGACAATAAATAAGTTGTGTAACTAAATTAACTCTAAACCAAATATATACACCAATGTTATAAAATAAATGACATTTTTCTTCAAGTTTTAACCCATTGAGTTTAAAAGTATTTAAACATCTATTTTGATATATGGGATGACCCATTCCCGTTTTGGGAACAAAACGGAAACTTTCGTCGTTTATCGTTCAACTTTCAAATCAATTTTGTCCATTCGTTCTATTTTTCAGCTATGCCAATAAATAACCTGTTATAAACCCTAGAAGCCTTTCTATTTCTTATTTCTACACATACATTTCTTTGTGGCTTCTCCTTTTCAATGGCAGAAACAAATTCCAATTCCCAAACCCTCAAATCCAATTTCAAAACCAAATCAAAAACCAAAACTCCTCAAACTATATCATATTATATATCGATTTGAAGCTCTCGACGAGTGCAAGTCAATTTCTCTATTCGTTTTTCGATCTGGTTTTCTATGTGGCCGGAATTGGGTGAAGAAGTCTCGACCATTCATTGGGATTTGATGATCTCCGACGATGGTCAAATCGAGGGTATGGGTTGGTGGAGATGGTTGAGGGAAATGCATCGATATAGGTCGTTCATCATTTTGATGGCTAGATGGGCACATAAAGTTGGATTAGGGTTAAGAACTAGGCGGCGGAAAAGGGGTTTTACGGCGATCAGAGGTGGCATGGTGGAGGTCGGCAGGTGCAGCTGAGCCTGAGGTGCATGACAGTGGGCTTGGTGGACACTCCCATGGCCCAGAAACAATGGTGATCTTAGTCGAAGCTTGGCATACATGTTCGGTTAGGTTACAGTAAGGCATCTCAGCGATGGAAGAGCAAGGGTGATGTGGCACTAGATGTGAGAACTATTGTTTGTTTAATTAATTGTAATTTTTAACAGTAATGTTCTAACTATCATAATTTTTTCATACGAGGTCTGTTTCACACGTAGTTTCTTACGTTGGGATCGTATTAAAATTTGGATATTTTGACACGGGTTCGGACGAATTCAGAGACTGCTTGAACTTTGGGTTTAAATTGGATATAAATTCAATTTAAATTCAAATGTAAGTGTTTTAACCCACTCGCAGCTTCTAAAATTTATTACATTTGTTAAATTAAATTTATGATGTGATAGAATTTTATTTATTACTGTTTGGTACATTTTAAATCCTCATCTCAGTTAATTTTAATTTATTTGAATTGATCATTATTTAATTTATTATTGAATATCAATTTCCAATTAAATACGTATTATTGATTATCAGTTCTATATCGATATTTATCAATTGATTTGGATGATGATTGTGATGAATGATTGATTGTTGGTATTGGAAGAATGGATGTTGTATTTTATATCGTTATAATACTGCAAGTTCACTATAGGTTGAAATGATACATACCCGAACAATCCTGTAGATTAAGGGAAAATCGTTATGGGTTGAAATGATAAACCCGAACGGTTTTCATTGATTTGTAATGTTGACTTTTGGTACGGGTTGAAATGATATATATATATATATATATATATATATATATATATATATATATAAATTCTTGAATTCGGATTATGTATTGGAATTGAATTATTTAAAAGGTTTAAGTTAAACTTCGAATTTTTTATTAAAGCGATTAAAATGGATACCTCAAATTATTTGAAATTTTTCAATAATTATATTCATGTTGTACACTTGATAAGAGATGGAAAATCCAGTAACATCTCTGAAGCTATTGCACTCGCATTTTATTTTAGATAAATTTGACTTACATAAGATCTTTTACTTCTTACTCGAATGTTTTTGTTTTCATTATGTTCGGGTCAGTCTGAGCTTTTCAGTGTATTGAAAACTATTTTCTAGAGGATGAAAACGAAGATTTAGTATATTATTACTAATTATTATAATTATTCCACCACATCATGTGTTCTGTTGCAATACTTGTTTATTTATGATGTATATATAACTTTGATTTGGATATGTAAAAGTGTAATCAAATGTTATTTGTAAAATAGCTTCATAAACTGTTTATTTGATTATTATATTTTGTCATTCCACTGCGAGATTCTGTGTTTAAATTTTCCTTCTTTTCTTTTATTTTCTTATTTACCCCATTAATAATCTTCCCTTTTGAATGGTTTGAATTAGACATGTGTGGTTTATTGTCGATTTAAACCATCCAAAAAGGTGGGTCGTTACACTGCACCTGCTTATTAATTTATCCTTATATATATAATGTTGTATATATATTAGTTATATAAGTATAAAACCAGTTGTCACACATAAGTCTATACATAAATGTATGTATATATGAAGTCTACATGTTATATATTGATCTTTGCTTACTTATTTTTTAATTTACAGATATATTGATTTCAATATGTAAAAATGTGGGTTCTAATGAATATTTATCTTAGATATTGTTTTAAAATGTAATATATATATATATATATATATATTGATTTTGTAGCTTGCATGCATATATATTGTTGCATATACATAGTCTGGGTATATGTTGGTTTGTAGCCTACATATATACGTATTGTTGCATATATATTTAGTTGCATATTTTATACAAGATCTGTGTATATTATCTTGAATATATAAACATTTAGGAGTATTTATAGATTGTGTCTGTGTATTTATATTAACCTACATAGTCCATTTAGTTGTTATTATATATTGGGTCTACATATATATATATTAGTCTGCAATTCTTATATTTTGCAATATATGTTTTGATTTTAAATTAAAATATTTTATATAGTTATGTTATTTAAATATGTATTTTTAAATTGAGTACTGGTTTAAAATATGTAATATGCATTCCGTTTCAGTTATATCAAATAGATTCCGATTTGTTCTCATTGATTCCTATTTATCAGCTTCGTCCGTCAAATCCATGTTCAGCTTGCTTCGCTTTGAGATTTGTCGATGGATTGGTCGATTTTCGGGTTTGTAGTTCAATTTATAGCTTGCCGGGTTGTCTAATCTCTCTAGCCTCGGAAGGCGAGTAATCACTCACGATTAACATTCATACAGTTAGTAAATTTGATTTCACTTGAAACGACAATTGAAATATGCTGTCAAATTTGAATTGCTAGTTATTTATGTGTTAAATATGATATTTCATTATCGACAATTGTTCACCTGTGACATATGACACCATATCTTGTTGTGTATATTTATTTAATTTTTGCTGATGATATATGCATGTCATTGATATGTTGTATTATTATCATATTTGCTCTCACTCCGCAAGTTCCTTGTTAGTTTAGAAATCCTTGTGGGTTGAGATGATACATACTCGAATGATATTATACATTTGGGGAAGATCGTTATGGGTTGAAATGATAAACCCAAGCGACTTTTATTGATTTTGAATTTTGCGATTGTGCGTTGAAATGATATATACTTGTAAACATTTAATTTGCGGATTGAAATGATAAATATCTGTATCACTTGATAGTAGGATAGAAAATTATATACGGACACCGTTGGTCTATATTTGAAAAACGATTTCCAATGTTTGAAAGGAAATAAATGGGTTTTATTAAACATTGACTTTTAAAAATATAATATATAAATGCTATTTTTATTTGTATAAAATTCAGATTTTGAAATAATATGTTTTGGGAAATTTTAATTTACAAGTTGTTTTGAAATTATAATTTTTAAGATTTTTCTTATCATTATATTGTTTAAAAAATATATAAAATAAGATTTAATACAAAATACATTTAACAATAAAATTTAATTTAATTAGTATATGATATGTTTAAGTATTTATTTAAATTTATATTAATAATTAAAATAGATTTTGATAACTTTAATAATAAAGGTTGGAAAGATAAATTAATGTTGACTTGGAATTTAAATTGGTTAATAATTGAATTTAAATAAGAATTTATTTGAACTTACTGATTTTGAGATTTGAAAGGTATGATTTAGAACTTGATTTGATAAAAAAAAGTGATTAAGTGAGTATTTTCAAATTTGAATAAAATTAAAGTGAAATACTGAAAAATAAATGAAACTTATATTGAAAATGTTGGAATATTTAAATTTTGAATCTTATTAGAATTGAAGTGATAGTTCAAATCTGGATTTGAAATCGAGGCAGATTGAAATGGTTTATTTAGATTTTTGAATTAAATCTTAGACCTTTAAATTTAAATGGTTAAATTGAAATTGATTAAAATTGAATTTTTGGAATTTAAGTTGATTTGAATCGATTTGCGAAATTGGTGGAAACTTATTTTATTATATAAATTATTTTAATATATAAGCTATTCTAATTTATAACTACTTTAATATATATATACTATTTTCAACAACTAAGCTATTTAAGTTGGAAGTGTTATGATTTCCAAATTGTTTTGATTCGGTAAGTGTTACAATTTTGAAAGTGTTATGATTCTGGAAATGAATATTATTTAAAGTGAATAATGATATCGAATTGATATGGTTTTGAAATGAATATGATATTTTGATATCAAGCATGAACTATTTGAAATGAAACGATCACGGTGTGAAATAAGTGATCGGTTGTTAAAGAGACTGAGATTGGATATTTTCGTAGTCTCTGCCAATACCAAAAACCACTTTAGCAACTATGTATGTGGTGGAGATTCCAGAACGAAGTAGGATGGTTTGGCGATGATTCTATATGGTATTTACGTAGCCCTGACTCCCTTGAGTCAGCATTATGTGGCTAAAACAGGAGCTATACCGGGCCAAGTGGGGTCATTCCCTCGATCGGGCACATTTCTTCGTTACCATTCTATTGCTTTTGTGATTTGATTGGGTGCACCTTTGATTTATGAGTGTGTCACAAGGTGGATGGTAGTAGCTGCTATGCGTTACCACCATTCCGGGAGTGCAAATGGTATATCTACCCTGGCATTGCCTCGAGTACCTTATCGCATGCCCTATCGCGCCTTCTACGAGTTTGTTTTGTACCATACCTATGTGGTGTTCTCTGGGTAAACCACCGGTTTAGTGGAGCGTACGGCATTGTATAGACGACGGGAATATATAAAATGTGTTAAGGGGGATATGAGTAACGCCTTAACGCTATTTTAATAGTTTACTTTACTATAGACATATTATAATAGCATATATTACTACATAGTAGATAGTTCCATCTTTAGAGGATGACAATCCTAAATATCCTCTAAGTTACTTGTATTTCAGTTGACATTTCACTTGAGTTAAATTTATTAACATAAGAATGTTAATTATGACTCGAATATTTTGAGTTTTGCTTTTTGCTCGGGTCAGACTGAGTGTCACAGCATTTGCAACTTACCTTTGGAGATTGGAGCTTTTCCCGAAGATATGTCTTATCTATTCAACTTTTCCAGTTGTTTTGTTTAGGTTTGTCATTTGTTTGTATTCAAGACTACATTGTATTTGAGATATTTTGTTGTATTTTATTTCAAACTCTGATTTTTATATAGTAGTTTCATGAACTACTATTTATCTATTTCGCTGCTTATTGTTATATCACTCTGTAACTATGATTCTATGATTTCTTTATTTACTATATATACTGAGTTTTGCCAAACATAAATTAACAATCAGTTGTTTTGAGCAATTTAAGTCCGACATGTGCGGATGCGAACGGATCGAAATAGTGGGTTGTTACAGTAATGGTTTTAATCTTAAACCCAAAAATCAAATGATCATAAAAGCAAAATAGAGATGGTTTTGATTATTATTCACCTTGATTAGGATAAGGACTTTGATATTTTTTTTTAAATTAATCTTCCATGCTTTAATTCCTTAGCTTTAGATTGATTTTCTCTTCTTTTCTCCTAAGTAATGGCTGCTTCCTCTTTTGATTTATGTTTGTTTGTGTTTTGTAAAATGAACACGTGTGGGAATGAAACGAGAATATAAGGTAACGGTGTGGAAATTTCCTAATAAGCCATTGCGTTAATAGTTTACTTGTTAATTAGAAATTAAAACCATTTATAAGCCCATTTATATCATTAAGCTTAGCCTCTAATTCATTTTCAAATCTCTATCCCCTTATCACTCTAACATTTATTATTCTATTTAATTTATCTAATTAAATTTCTTGGATGATGTTTCTAAAAATTAGGGGTGTTACATTATTGGTCATAATCTTATAAAATAAATAACAATTGGATTTAATCAGTTGAAAAAGGAAGGAAATAATTTTATGACACATTGCGTATATATAAACCTAAGCGAACTACATATATTAATTATTTAAAGTTATTTTATGAAATTGAATATAAGTTTTATACATATATGTTTTGAATATAAGATATATTTTGGTAATGCACATAGAAAGATACACACACACACACAGATATATATATATATATATATATATATATATATATATATATATATGTTTGTGCATGTGTTGTTTCAACTTAAAATTTATAAAAGTACCTTTGTGTAAGATCATAGATCTAATTTTGAATCCTTCTAAAGTCAAAGCTTGTTTTCTAATTGTTAATTTTAATTTAAAAACATGTAAAATTAGTTAAATTAGTTTTAAGATGCATATATATATATGTTAGTTTTTATAATTTCATAATAAAGCAATGGATAACGAAGGAAATATATAAAGGGCGAATGTGTCTGCTGCGGTGTAAATCTCAATACCTACAAACGTACACATTAACCTTGTATACTGTTCATATGTTGCACGTGTACTACAATCACATAAGCACAGTCAAACTATGCTCATAAACATACCAAATACAAATTTGGCCAAATCAATAATAGTAGGTTTAATTCCTAATTAATTGCTTATTCATGACATTAATGACACAATGACTCATAAATTACAATTTTACTCTTCAATTACTAAAATAATAATACAAAACAAGTAACTATTTTAAACACACATATACCCAAGAGTATATCTGGTGTACTATATTTTATATACATATTTAGATGATTAAGATAAATCAATCGGTTAAAATCCTTTAAAATAAACAAAATAAACTATGATTTTATTTGGAATAAATTTTAGATTAGTCTACAATTAGTTAGAATTCATAGACCCCATGATGATCCAAATTTTTTTAAAATTCACCATTTAACCGGCTTTCACCTAGCTCGGTTCCTTCACCCACTCCTCAATGAAAAGACCTCAACATTGTCTTGTGTCTAACCTCCTATGATGGTCATCAACCAATCTTATATCACTAAGTATTCTTTCACAATCTCAGACCTGTTTTTGCAACCTTAAGAAATTCCTAAATGAATTTTTCCCTAAATTCAATAAAGATTTTATTTGATCTATAAGATCTTCTTTTTCATGAAGAAACAATCTAGGTTTCTCTCTAATTACTAGTAACAACCATGTATTTTGTGTTTATTTTATTGTATATTTCATTATGTTAAATTGCATTTCCTGATTTAAAACTTTATTTTATTTATTTAAAATGAATAATTTGTTATTTTAAATATAAATTTTGATTTTTATGTGAATTATAAATCCAAACATGAATAAATAGAATATTTTCCAGAAAAGTGTATTTTTGGTCAAATTGGTCAAACTTTGACTTTTAAATTTAATATTTTAATATTTGAATTTTTGAATTTTATCTTTTATTATGAAATTAGATTACATTTCAAGAATACTGTTTTTCATTTCATTGAAATCTGATCTATATTGAGAGAGTTATGTTTTTTACAATATTGTGTATAAATTGATTTATTTAACAATATTGTTCATTTTAATTTATTAAATAATATTTTATTTGTCATATCTTATTCTAATTCCTATATATATGTGTAATATGATATGTTATGTATATATTTTATCTTTTAAATATTTTAAAGTGATGTTTGAATTTTTCCAAAGCTTAGTGTATTTACTTTCAATTTTTATAACCCAGTTTCTATTTTTAAGCTATTTTCTTAATTTATTTATATTTATTTAAAAAAATTATTTATTTTTATTCATTCATTATTTTGTTTCGTTTTATCTTATTTATTTACATTTTGCATGTATTTAAAATTGCAAAAAGAATTTAGAAATTTGAAGAGTTTTGGACCTTTAATATGCTTTGTCTTTTCACATTCATTTTGTCTTTTCACTCCAATCCTCACATGCATTCAATTGCTAACCATATCACCTTCTTTCAGCCAACTTCTTCTCACTTTTTCATGCACAAAAAGTTTCTCAAACTCAAAAAGTTTGGCCTCCATCACCTGAGTAAAAATTTGGGTAAATATTCATTCTTTTTTCATTTTTTCTTTGTTTTCTTATTTATTTGCAGTTGCTTCACCTTATGTTGCTCGACCCTTGCTCCTCCATCACCATAGCCACCTCTACCACCACCACAACTAGCTGCCGCCTCCTCCTGCCCACTGCCCAACCATGGCCGTGCATCACTTGATTGCCAAACTCCACCAAAAATTGCTTTATTCCTTGAAACACTACATGGCCGAGCTCCTCTATGACTCCACCACCTCATACATCATCTTCGCCGACCTTTGCCCACTTTCTCCAGCCATACCTTAACCTACTACCTCTTCCACATCAGTGCCTGACCTCCCCAAGCCTGGCCATGTATGTTCATGCCTTGGCCGAAACCTTAGATTGCATAGAAACTAACTTTGTTTCCTTGTTTTGTATTGTGCGTGCATATACCCTTCTACTCCTTCATGTCCAAGTTATGGCCGACCTATATTACCCATACTTTACCTAAATTCACACCTTGGTCGTGCATTTTATAACAACCCGCATATTTATCGAGTTTATATTTAAATATTTTATTTAAATATTAAATCGTTAATCGGATTTTGGTCCGAAAAGCTACTTTTTGCAAACGGACAAATTAGGACTCGAGACCACTTCCATTGAGTTCGAAATGCCGTTTACAACATTTTTAAGTATAAACATTGATATGATTGGAGATAGTGGAATTTCACTACTTTTTCACTTGAGACTTTGGGTTGGGCTTTTAGCCTATTAGACCCAACCTTCACCCCTCCTCTTCATAACTTCATTTCTATTTGCCTAAGCCTTCAAGATTCTTCGAAAATGGTGGAGGGAATGGGAAATTAAAATTCCAAAACTCAAATTCAATTGCAATCCATCTTCTACTCCAAATTCAAGAAGAAGATGTTGGATTCAAGCTTCTTGTGCTTAGATAGAAGAGGGATTGATTCTTGCTTGCTTAAAACTTCATTTTCACTGATATTTGGTGCAAAGGTGAGATTTTTATCCCATAAATCTAGTCTATATCTATATTGGACTATTGGGAATGATTCCCTATCACTTTAGTATGCACATTTGCATTTGGTTTGGATTGGATTGGCGAAAAACTCCAAATTTTAGTGATATTGGTGAAAAAACTGCTACTAGGTCGTTCTGGCCATTTTTAGCTCGTTCGGAGTTAGGTCGCTCGTCCATATGTCGTAGGTCGCTTACGAGTTAACCCTAGGTCGTTCTGGCCATTTTTAGCTCGTTCGGAGTTAGGTCGCTCGTCCATAGGTCGTAGGTCGCTTACGAGTTAACCCTAGGCCGTTCTGGCCATTTTTAGCTCGTTCGGAGTTAGGTCGCTCGTCCATAGGTCGTAGGTCGCTTACGAGTTAACGTTAGGTCGTTCTGGAAGAATTGCACTTCGGAATTAGGTCGCTCACGAGTTAACTTGTTAGGTCGCTCGCGAGTTAGTACCATAGGTCGCTGGGCCTTCTAAATGCTTGTTCGGTGTTAGGTCGTTCGGGCTTAGGTCGTGGGTCGTATGGCCTTAAGTTGTAGGCCTTAAGTCGTAGGTCGTCTCCGACCTAATACTGCTATTTCACTAGGTCGCGCGAGCCTTAAGTCGTAGGTCGTCTCCGACCTAATGCTGCTATTTCACTAGGTCGCGCGAGCCTTAGGTCGTAGGTCGTAAGTCGCCTTAGGTCGTAGGTCGTAAGTCGCCTAGGTCGTAGGTCGCTCGGTCCTGCTTCTGTCCCTAAGTCGCGAATACCTTAGGTCGCGAACACGTCTAGGTCACAACCACTAAGTCGCTTGACCCCTTAGACCCCTAGGTCGCAACCATTAGGTCGTACCGTTTTGGACGGGGCGCTGCCCCGCACCCCGCCGGGGGCGCTGCCCCCTGGACCCCCGCGACCTGACCGGGCAGGTCGAACCCCGTAGCGGTGGCGTTGCCCCCGCACCCCCACCTTGTGGGGTTGCCACCCCCCTGGACCCCCCTTCCGTAGGGGATCTTATATGACAAACATTCAACAGAACTTGCTGCGCTGATTTCCTTGGATTTTTATCACATCTTCGAATGTGATCTTTGTGATTGATTGTTTCTACAATCGCTTCTGTGATTGGTCACTTTAAAATATAAAGGTTTCAAAACTAGTAGTAAATATCAAAACTCTTTCAATAAAAGGATTTCAACTCTATTTTTAATAACAAAGCTCTTTTCTTAACCCGTTTTCCAATCTATTAGTATATACAAACCTTTACCTCACTCGGATGAGAAATCTAATTAAACGGCTTAGTAAAACAAGTGGTATGAAACGCTTGCGTTTGCTTCGTCGGTTAATTCTTGGACTTGTTCGATTGAACCTCTTGTGACAATTTTCTAGTGAAGATTTACAGTTTGTTCGTAAATATTTAAGTTAAGCAAGTGGTTATGGGACATGAAGCTAAACTTTTATATTTACTAGCTTAGTGTAATTGACACTCCTCGTTGATCATGACGATCATTCTTATGATTTAGACTAGCAATTGTGCGATGTCTCTTGTTTGCTTGGTTAGACTAGACTCCACTTGTGTGATTTCATTCACACATACCTTTTTACCTTCTTGGTTAGTCTAGACACCACTTGTGTGATTTCACTCACACATACGTTTTTTGTTTGCGAGGTTAGACTAGACACCACTTGTGTGATTTCACTCACACATACCTTTTTGATTTTTGGTTAGTCTAGACCTCATCTGTGTGATTTCGACTCACACATATGGGGTAGCTCCCCATGGTCTTCGGACCGTCATGTGATAGGCCTCTTTCCCCTTTTCTGTGATTTCTGGATTTCTTGTGTTGATTTCTGGAATTTATGTCATTGACTTGTTATGAGTACGAGTTTAGGGTATGATGCCCTCTTTGGATCTTTGAGAAGATTCTTGTGATATCGATTTATCTCTTATTGATTGATCTTCTGTTGGTCATCATTTGCATACTTATAGTAGTATGTCAGTATGGATATTTTTATGTTATGCCATATCTTTTATTTTATACCATGTCATCTGATATTTATAGCTAGTCTGATCCGTTTATTATTTTCTTAAATAATACTCGGGTCAGACCGAGATGTTAGGTGCTTCTGCTTGACTTCTTTCCGGGATTTGCTACTCTGACTTTTGGCTAACTATTTAGATTAGCAGTTTTTGTTGTATACACTTGAGACATAGACTCATAGTTGTATTCTTTTGTATAGCACGTGTTGCTATTCTTTTGTATTGTTGTGGATCTCTTTGACCACTACTCTGATGTACACTTTCATGTGTTAGTTATATATTCATATCTTCTTCCGCCTCTGTGATATTGATGTTGTGACTGATTTGTGTTATGCTTATTTCTATTGTTGTTTCCGAAGATTATTTATAGCCACCGTGTGATAAGCAATTACATGGATGGTCGCTCCTTAACAGCCTTATTCTCCGCGCTAGTTGACGACACTACTCCGTAGTGTCCTTGGCTAGCGTGGGTATAGAGGTGGGGCGTCACACATTTCTAACCTATGGCCGAGCATAGGGTGGTTGAATGCAAGTGCAAGAGATTTGGGTATTTGTTGTGCATGTATTTCCAGCTTGTTTATGTTTAACTTTGGTTTGAAATTCATGTTGTATGTTTTGTTTTTTTTGAATGTGACAAGACAAATAACTTTGGCTCTCCCACACTTGAATGGTAATCGTACTTTCGTGCCTTTGTGGATCTCTGTTTTGTGTATTTGGTTGTCATCTCCAGCTCGTAGAGGTGAGTAATCTCACCGGACAATTTATACTTATATAACTAGTAAACTGATAGCATTTGAATATGTAAACCATATCATCATGTTATAACTGCTATTTCTATGATCATATGATGTTCACCTATGCTTATACACCTGTTATATCATTTGTTACTGGTTATTATGCTATCCTGTGTATTTATATCAGTTATCAAACTGCAAGTTTCCTGTAGATTAGAAACACTATGGGTTAAAATGATACATACCCGAACGGACTTTAGAATAGGGAAAAATCTTTATGGGGTTAAATGATAGGCCTGAATGATTTTTAATTATTTCATTTTACTTGGGACTGCGGGTTTGAAATGATAGAACCCGGGTTTTCTTTGTAAATTCTAGATTGATGTAACGACCCGTAAATTTTGATAAATAAATTAGTTAATTTAATTAGATTTTGTAATTAAATTAAGGAAGAAATAAAAATTGTTCAATTTATATTAAAGTAAATGTTAAGAATGAATTGTAGCAATGGTTAAAAAAATTAAATTTTGACAATTGAAGTGGAATCCCATTAATGAATAGTGTAAACTGTTGCACTTGGGTATAAAATGTAAAATGAGTAACTAAAAGTAAGCATTTAATTAACCAATGCAATAATATATTGATTAATAGTAACTGAATGTAAATTTACGTAATAAAGTTAATTAAAGCTGAATTTGTATAAATTGAATGGAATTGCAATAAATAAAATAATGTAAAATGGTATAACTTGGTTATAAGTTGAATGCAAGTAACAAATGTAAATGTTGATTTATTAATATAAATCAGCATAATAAATGGGAACCAAGATTTTTATTATAAATGTAATAAAGTGGATTAATTAGAATTTGATGTTTGAATATTACGGAAATAAGAATTGAGAGGAAATTGGGAAATATTAACGCATCAAGATATAACCAATGCTAATTTAAGGTTAATAATTAATGAATTGAATGAAATGGGATTAATGTAAATGTTATACTAGGCTATAAATCAAATGTAAGAAAACAAACGTAAATATTAAATTTATTAATGAAGTAATATATATTAAATAGTAATTGAATGAAAACTAATATAATAAGATTGATGCAAGTTGATAAGTAACTAAATTTGTGCAATACCTATTAATTGGAAACAAATTGTAAAGTTATAACTAATTGAAATTTGTAAATTGGGAATGAATTCAAAGTTATAGAAATTGACGTAATAATATGTAATAAAGGGTAATTGAATAAATATCAATGTTTAGTAAGAAATTATAATATTTGTAAATTTTTATTAAGTAGGAATGGGGTTAAGTTAGGCAAATGGTAATAATCATTAATTGTTTACCCATTTATTTAATCTATTAAAATTGATCTAAATCCATTGCAATTAAACGTAATTAATTACAAGTTAATATGAATTTAGCTGATAACTATAAACCATTAGGGCAATTGGATATATAGTAAGGTTAAAGTTATCCATAAGTCAGTGGTTGATTTAATAAAAGGAGTGAGAATCAAGATTTATTAACTTAAATTCAATAATTGGATTTATTGCAATTAAATGAAATTTAATATCTAATTATTGCGTTAATTGAGATTTAGATGAAATTTGAGAATAATAATGTAATAAGCCATGAACCAATGTTAATTTCATCCGTTGGATAATAATGAATTTAATAATAAGAATGAAAAATAAATTCAACGGGGTTATTGAGAATTAAAATTAAAATTTGTGAATATAATGAAACTGAAAATTTAACACTGGAATTGATAAATTAATTAACTTTAAATTGACATCTAAATTTTTTAAATTAGTGTGAATGATTTGGAAATATAAAAATGATAAGAGTTTTCAATTTTAGAATTGAAATTGGAAATTTGATTTAATTAATCAATTGTTAATTTATTTAATTAATGTGAAAATAGCCATTTTGTTCACTGACTCGGATTTCGACGAAACTAGTTTCATCGGAACCGTAACGGTGAATTTTTGTAGGATTTCAAGTTTCGTTACAATCGGACTTGTTATTTGACCATACGGGCTTGAAACGCCTTGAAATCAATGAAATTGAAATCAATTGAAATCAATTTGGAAAATTTTGATTTTAGCATAACTTCTTTATACGATGGAATTTGGACGTGAAACCTTTTCCATTGCGTTTAAAATATTTTAACACATCTATTTTGATATACGGGTTGATCCATTTTCGTTCCGGAGTCAGAATGGGCTTTTCGGGCCATTCATCGTTCAGCGCGTTTATCCATTTGGTCCATCTATTCTATTTCAGCCTTGTCTATAAATACCCTACTATAAACCCTAATTGTTCATCGTTGTAAATTATCTGTATGTGCAATTCCTCTTCACCTCCTCATTTCAATGGCAGACAATTCTGGATCCAATTGCAATTCAAAAATCAAAGTGAAATTTCAAACTCCTCACAAAAATTCAGAAAAATTATATATCGAAGCTCTCGATGTACGCATCTCGGATCTGTAGTTCATTTTTGGTTTTGAATCACGGTTTGTCCGAGAATCGCAAAATCATTTTCGGCCATTCTTTTTCGTTGCGATCAACGACAATCGATTAGCGAATCAACTATGCCGGGCTGTGGAAAGGACTGAGGGGGTTAGATCCATGCTGTTCGTGGAAGAAATCGACGGTTGGATGCTGCGTTAAAATTAGATAGGGTTAAAACCCTAGTGGAGGCGGCTGCATAAAAAGTGGGGAATTGGGTGCCGTGACCTCTGGTCGTCGCAAGAGGGAGGCAGGCCGAACTCGGGGTGGAGGTGTCGTGGTCTACGACGGCGTGAGGTAGGGAGAAACCATGGTCAAACATGCGGTCAAAGGGTTGTTCGTGTGCGTGGGTTCTGAATTGGGTGCATTCGAATTAGCGTGCGTAGAGGAAGAATTAAGGTGACATGGCTCTGTATATGTTGTGTTTTGTTCTTTTATTTTATTTTAATTTCAATCGCTCTAAATCAAATAACTCTCTCATACGATATTCGTTTTACGTGTGGTTTTCTTCACTAGGTTCGTATTGGAATTTCGGATATTTTGGCGCTGGTTTGGACAGATTCGGAGACTGTTCAATTTTTGGGTTTAAATTGGATTTAAATTCAATTTAAATTCAAAAGGTGGGTGTTTTAACCCACTCACAACTTCAAAAATTTCTTATGTTCGTTAAATTTAATTTATGTTGTGATTTTCAATTTATTGTTGACTGTTTGTATATTTTTAAATCATCATCTCAGTTAATTGCATTTATTTAAATTAAACTGCTATTTAATTTATTTTTGCATATAAACTGCCGGTTAGATAGATTATTTAATTTATTTTTGAATATAAACTGTCAGTAATTACCTGTTATTTATTATATGCTTTATATTGATGTTATTGTTTGAATTGGATGATGATTGTAATAAATGGTTGATGATTGATATTGGATGAATGGATGTTGTATTTTATATTGTTTTAAACTGTAAATTTGTTGTGCACTTTATTTCATTCGGGATTGCGGTTTGAAATGATATATAACCGTATTTTTTTATTTTAAATTGCGGATTGAAATGATAAATTTCTGTATAACTTGACCATAAGGTAGAAAATTATATACAAACACCGTGGTCTATGTATAAAAATATTTGAAATGATTTTTCTATGGTTTTGTAAAGAAATATATGGTTTTATGAGATAGTGGTTTGGATATTTTATAAATGTTATTTTTATATAGTTAAACTCATGTATTTAAGCTATGCATAAATTTGTCTAATAACAATAAGTTAAATAATGGAGTTGATTTATTAAAATAAAATATGGCTAAGTATTTAAATCATACTTTAATATAGAGGTTATAATGATTTAAATAAATTAAGATTTGGAAGGTAAACTGGGAATTTATTTGAAATTGAACTTATTTAAGAATTAAACTCCATAAGTTGATGTAAAATTTATTAACTTGAAATTTTAAAAAGGTATGATATTTATAACTGGATTTTTATTTCAAGATGAATTAAATGAATATTTCTAGTATAAATAAATTAAAGGAAATATTTAGTTATTGGAAATTTGAGTTTTATTTAAATGATTATGGATTTATTATGCACATATTTCAAAACTAAATAATAGGACATTGAATTGTTGAATAGTAATTTCCAACCTTAGTTTTGAAATTGGTTAATACTCAAAGTTTGAGATATATTGAATTTGAAGTGGTTTATTGAAACTGAAAGTGAGTCGAAAGTTTATGAATTTGGATTTAATTTAAAGTGATAAAATTGTAAAGTCGAGGAAATTATTTTACTTTATAAAAGTAATCTTAAATTCAAACTATTTTATTTTATATACGGTTTGAATATCCAACTATTTAAGTTTTGGAAGTTATGGTTTTGAAGCTATAAAATTCGAAGTTTTATGTTTTGAAAGGTTATATTTCAAGCGTTTGGTTTCGAAATATTATAATTTCAAAAGTGCTATGATTTTTAGAAAAGGGTTATATTTGGAAATAAAAATGATATTATATTGATTTCGGTTTTATAAAAATGATATCATAATGATGTGGTTGTTGAAATGGAAAGGACTGCGTATTTATATGGTTTTGAAATGAATATTATATTCTGGCTTTGGAGTATAAATTATTTTGAAATGACCGTGGTGTTATAATAACATTTGGTTATTGAAGAGACCGGGATCGGAAGTTGTCATACTCTCTGCCACCTCTGAAAACCACTTTAACAACCGTGTATGCGGTGGAGATTCCAGAATGAAGTAGGATGGCGGCGGCGTTTCCTTTGAGGTAAATACGTGGACCCGACTCCCATGAGTTGGCATAAGGTGGCTAAAACAGGAGCGATCTCGGGCCAAGGAGGTATCCCCTCTTATTGGACACATCCCTTCGATATTATACTCTGACTTTTGGATTGATTCGGTTGCCACTTTTGATTTTTGATTTGGGGGTGTGGCTCGAGGTGGGCGGTAGCTGCGCGCTACGCGTTACAACCAGCCCGTGTGCGTAATTGGTATATCTACCCTGGCATTGCCTTGTGTGCTGTGTCACCTACCCAAGCGCGCCTTGTACGATTTTGTTTTTCTCCCGTAGCCCGTGGAGTATTTAGGGTAGTCTCCCGATCTGGAGATGCGCTGATACTGGATGGACTACTGGGACTATTATGTGGTAAGGGCTATATGGGTAACCCCTTAACGCTATTTAAAAGTAAGTTTATTTTACTAATAGACATTATTATAATAGCGAAATATTACTACATAGTAAATCGTTTAACGGATCCTTAGGAGACGTGAATCCTGAGCATCTCTTAAGTTACTACACTCATATTTATTTCTGTCGATTTAACTTACATAAGATCTTTTAGTTCTGACCCAAGTGTTTTGTCTTTTCAATTCGCTCGGGTCAACCTGAGCATTTCAAGGTTTGAAGGCCTTACTTTTGGAGGACAAAGACGAAGATTTTATTACTATTATATACTATATTATTCCACTACACCATTGTATTCTGCTGCATTTTTAATATTATCTGGTATGTGTAACTCTGATATGTACTGTATAAGTAAAATCAAATATTTTGTAAAGCAGCTTCATGAACTATTTATTTGATTATTATATTTTTTCGTTCTGCTGCAAGATTCTATTTTGTTTCTTTCTTTCTCTACTTTTTCTTATTTACCCCATAACAATCTGCCCTTCTGTATGGTTTAAGTCCGACGTGTGTGGTTTATCGTCGATTTAAAGCGTATGAAAAGGCGGGACGTTACAATTGAAATGATATATATATCTGTATCACTTTACATAGGTTACAAAATTTTATACAGACCCGTGGTTAGTATATATTTTTCTAATTTTTTTAAGGTATTTTAGAAATTTAAATATTATAATATTTTGATTTAAATTTAATTAAAAATGATTTTATAAAGTATTATTGATTTTCTAAAAAATTTATAAGTGAAATAAATTAATGGTAAAGTTAGAAATTTGAAATATAAGTTATTTTGGAAATTATGATTTGGTTATAAATGGAATTTAGATTAAGTAAGAAAATATGATAAATAGATTTAAAATTTGAATATAAAATAATTTTATAAAATGTTATTTATTTTTTTCTATAAATTAAAAATAGTTAAATAAATGAATGAGAAAAATGTAATTTGAATTATAACTTAACTTATAAAATGGAAAATGAATTTTAAAGAAAGAAAAAAAAAAGAAGTTAAGTTATATAAATAAAATGGAATTTAATTTAAGTTATAAAAATGGTAAATTAGATTTAAAGAATAAGTATATGAATATATTATGAAAATGGTATATTGAATTTAATAAGTGAATTATTAAAATTGATATTTAACTGTGGAATTTCACTTTATAATCATAAATTAAGAAGGGTATTTAAATGATCATTTTAAAATGTGAGAATATGATTTTATAAGTTAAAAATGGTTTAAATAAAAATTTAATTATTTATGAAATTATATTGAATACTTGGAATTTAATTAACAACATTCTTGAAATGCTATTATTTCTAATGTAAAGGTATTACAGCATTTTGTAAATGTTGTAGTTGATATAAATGAACTAAAGGCTATTACAGCACTTTGTAAGTGCTGTAGTTGCAAAAAAAAATTTAACTAAGGTTTTATTTGAACCAAAGTAACCCTATTACAACATTTTAAATGTTGTCTTTTATTAAATGAATTGCTTTAAAACATAACTTTCTGTAGCATTTTCTAAGTGCTACGAAAGTTGAATTTTCATTGTTTTAATAAATTTGAGTGAATGAATGAATTTTGAAAAGATTTAATTTTGAGAATTTAATATGTGAATTTTAAATATAATGACTTCATTTTAAATAATTTAAAATGGAGTATTTGCTTTGAAAAATAAACTATTTTGAAATTTAAGTTGAAATGGTATTTTAAATTTAAATAAAATGAATGAGGTTTTGAAGAAGATATGATATTTTGAAATGGATTTGAAATGATATTGAATTGTGAAATGATTTTTATTTTTATTTTTTTGAAATATAAATACCATTTTTAAATTATAACCACGGGTTATAATAACGATTGGTTGCTAAAGAGACCAGGATCGGATATGGACATACTCTCTGTCGATACCGAAAACCACTTTAACAACTGTGTACGCGGTGGAGATACTAGGATGAAGTAGGATGGTGGCGACAATCCTATTATGGTATGAACGTGGTCCCGACTCCCATGAGTTGGCTTAAGGTGGCTAAAACAGGAGCGATCGGCGGGCCAAGTGAGGTAGCTCCTCCGATCGGACACACTTCTACGATACCATTCTATTACTTTATGATTGATTTGGTGCACACCTTTGATTTTAGGAGTGTGGCTCGAGGTGGGCGGTAGTGGCTGCTACGCGTTACCACCGGCCCAGAAGCGTAATTAGTATATCTACCCTGGCATTGCCTCGTGTGCCTTGTCATCTACCATAGCGAGCCTTACTACGAGTTTGTTTTTCTCCCGTAGCCCATGGAGTATTTAGGGTAGTCTCACGATCTGGAGATATGCTGATACTGGATGGACTACTGGGACTATTATGTGTTGGGGGTTATATGGGTAACCCTTCGACGCTATTTTAAAGTAAGTTTATTTTATTGTAGACATTATTATAATAGCGCAATATTACTACATAGTAAATAGTTTAACGGATCCTTAGAGGATGGGCGGTCCCAGGCATCCTTTAAGTTACTTGTACTTTATTACAGTTCACTTGAGTTGGTTTACATTATATAAGTATATATATGTCCTGACTCGAGTGTTTTGTGTTTTGCTCTACGCTCGAGTCAGCCTGAGTATTCACAGCTTCGGGTTCTCTTTCTGGAGCTGGCCTTTGCTAGAGATTTTGCCTATCTATTTATATATCGATATACATTTCAGCTGTTCTAGTTTATCTCATGTATTAGTGAACTTCTATGTATTTTGATTTCTATTATGTTGTTTTCAAACTGATATTATGTATTTGTTTTGAGACTTTGTTGTAGTAGCTTCATGAACTACTATGGTATTTTATATTTCGGTGTGAATTATTCTGATATTTTTGTGTTTGTGATTCTGTGTATTTGATTTCATTTGCTCCAAATTTATTTACAATCTGTTATTTTGCATCATTAAAGTTTGGCATGTGTTGATTATTTTCGATTTGAATGGTATGAGATAGTGGGTTGTCACATTACTAATCTTCAATCTTTCAAAATATTCCCAAGCCCAACCAAAGGAAGATTCATCATCGCCTCATTTCCTTCCACGTGGCCTTGTCCTTCTTATATAGTTACACCTAATCTCAAAGCTCTCATGATCATTTAGTTATACCACACTTACCAACTAAGCATTTATATGAGTAAGAATAATAGCCAAACAAAGATAAGTACTTCTTAAGAAAGAAATAAGAATTCTTATTATATATATGCTACGATATACATATGCTTGCATTGTATATTTAAATAATCTACATATCAAAATATGTATTTATATATTATTAGCTATAAAATAGGTCCTTTAAATATATTGATCTAATTAGAATAATTAATTAAACATATGATTAAGTTAGATCTAATTATCTAGGATCCCTTTTCACCTTAGTTTTAAATGAAAATCAACATTTGTTTCAAAGGATTGAATTAGTTTTTTTAATTTTTTTAATCATTAGAGATTTATCGTTTTTATTGGACTCCAGTACATTTAAGGTTTTAGCTTATGATTATTATCTTTTATTTTAATTATAACCTTAGTCATCGAGATTTAGGGATTTTTATTTTTATTTTACATTGTACAGGGAAAGTGGTGTATTGCTACTTTCCAAGCATGCTGGAGGCTTCATGTTTAGCATAGAATAAAATACATGAGTGCTCTCCTAATTGAATAGAGGATCACTTATTTTTCTTAGAAATGAATGGAAATAAATGTTTGAACTGTCGACTTGTTAAACAATTATAACTAAATATAAATATATTAAACTATATATATAGGAAAGTCAATGTTTGAACCGATATTTAAATGAAAACCAATAAATCAATATTTGAAACTCGGTATATATATTAAAAAATTATATATATATATATATATATATATATATATATATATATATATATATTTGTGTGTGTGTGTGTCTCTATGTGTGTGTGTCTATGTGAAATTGTTTTTTAATTAATGGATGAACAAATGAAATATATTAAAAGGTGAAATATTTAAATAGTTGATTAATGAATTACCTAAATGACAGTGCCTAATATATCAAAATTCATACAAACTGCTTTTCACTTCTAATAATGTTTTCTATGACCTAGCTTGAAGTGCTCTAATGGAGGAGATAATAAAGAGAATTTCTCTTCAGATCTTATTAGCATTGGTCCGTAGAGAATGAGACCATATAGATTTATTTATGGTGGAAATAAATGTCATAAACCTCCATTTATTTTCCCATTTGGACCAAATACATTTGCCCCTTCCTCTTACCTACATATGAATATGCAAACACCGAATTTATTTTATTTACTTTAACTTTTATGTATATATATGACGGGAAATAAATGCATTATATCTTCTTTTATTTCTCCACATTTTGACACCTCCACTTACCCATATTCGGTTGGCCATAAGTGTAAAATAATATTGATATGTTATTTAATTTATGGCTTAATTTTACATACATACATCTATATGATAATGCCCTATTTAAAAAATTAATTATTCATTCAAATTAAAATATGCATAACAATCATATAATTTTGGTATAAATTATACACATGTATACATTTGTAACCACTATATACATAAAGTATATATCTTCATAATAATCTATAACAATTATAAGTTATTATATTATAGCAATTGGTCCAATGTTGTGATTCATTATTATGTGAGTCAGAGGTGTAACTTCGGTCCTTAGTTAATATTTAAACTGTTTAAATATCAAAGCATTTGTGGACTTTTTTGTAGCTTAGTAAATGCCATAAAGTCATACGTTTATCATCATCTAGGTGAAGTCCTACTTCATAATCGTTTTAAAGTTTAATCCCTGTGCAACAATTTTTTTGAATTTTTATCTCTTTGTCAACACTATATTGGACATCTAGGGTTGGATCTAATGTCCTTATGTAATTGCAATGTTGAGACATAAAGTTAGTTGGTTCAACCAAGAACAATTATCGATTAATGAAAATTGGTCTGACCGAAAATTTATAACTTCGAGTCAAAAATTAATTATGCTGACACTAATCTTCTATATCTAAGGAGACAAATTATCCTTTGAGTAGTGTTTCACTTCAAGTATCTAATCCTGCACAAACTTTGGTCTTAAAAAAAGTCATATCATGTGATTAACCATAACCGAAGTTAGGCCTTAATAATCAAGATTCACAGTACTCTTAGTCAAAAGACCACATCATCACTTAATATCCACTATTTTGATTAAAATATAACTCACTTATAAAAAGTCACAGTGCGTTTTTATGTAGTTTTTCCACAATAACCACAAGTATATAACTCTTGGTGTCCTTAACGGTCATGAATAAATCATAATCCATCATATGGAGAGCATTACTTATACTTGTCTCATGAATCGGTACCACTTTGCCAAATCACCCTGACTAGAAAAATCAAAGGATAAGTATTTATTTGAATATACATGGTTCAATATCTCACGGTTACGAACACTTTTGCAATTGTAACAGGTTAAATATTTACTCATAGGTTTTTTTTATTGTATGTATAAAATTTAATCATCAACGTTTAATATATATTTTCATATACATATACATAAACTAGAGACCATAATAAAAAAACATACTTCTACTTCAAACAATATTCGTACTTAAGAGCAATTTTTCTAGTTATGTAATAAAAATTGCATAACTGGCCCTTGGGGATACCCTCAACTTGATCAATCTCCCACTTTCGTTTAGGGCTAATTATGATCTCTCAAATCATACCTTTTAATCAGTCTTCCTAGAGTAGACTAAGAAAGTTCCTAACTGAGTAGATATGCAATATCTTCCTTAGTATCAATTTGTCGATGACTAATTCATAGTACACATAGTGAATGCGTCCTAATTTCTGTTATTTTATTAATTGTTTTTGCAATCCTGTTCCACTATTGAACTCACATTGGTCAAGTACTAGATCATCAATAGTTGAAATTACCTTAGCTTTCTAATAAATTTGCATACATACCACTTCCTTTGATGCACTATTCAAGGCAATGTACTCCACCTTCACTATTGGAACTACTGAAACATCTTGTTTGGAATCTTTTTCGAACCATGGTCCCTACATTGAAGTTGAATTTAAACTTCAAGATTAATTTGTTTGTCGATACCACTACTATTTCTGATTATCCTTCAAATAGGATTGATTGTCTTTATTGAAACTAATCTCTGCTTACTTGAGATTACTCCTACGGACTATCTTGTAATTTCATTTGGATTTGACCACGCACCAAGTGTATAAGTGCAATGTGTACAATAAACATAATGTATCCTATTGTCAATGTATATGGTATCCATTTTTATAAGCTTCCACTCTCTTCATTCAAAATGTGAAGACCTTTTAATAAGGGATAATTCCAAGTTGTACAGGATTATTTCCATCTTCAGAGTTTCATACTAAACATTTTAATATGTCAGTTTGCAGTTGGATTGTGGAAATTCCAACCTCCTACATGATCCATCTTTGCACCCCAAAATCATACGTCGATAGATTCTCTATGCAAATATACTTTAACCAATTGTAATCATAAGTCCATCATTACTTATCAATAGTAAGACATTTGCATATAATTATATTAGAAATGTCACAATACCTTGTTCCTTCCTCTTTGTACACACATGCTTCATCAATATTTAGACTCCAATCAAAATATTTAATTATCTTCAAAAATATTCATTCTAACTCCTATATGCTTATTTAAGATCACGAGAAGAACTTACAAGACTACAAGATTTACAACCGCATCCACAAATCGAAAACCTTAAGCTATAGTATTTCTCATTTAAATCCTAATTTAGATAGACTATTTAACATCTATATGTCATATCTTAGCACCTTGGTTGTGGTAATTGCAAGTAGAATCAAAATGGACTTAACAATGTCAATTGACAAAAAGGTTTTGTCACAATCAACACATTGAATTTGATGGAATCATTTTTTCCAACAACATTTCTATATGATTATACACTCTTCCATCTTTATCAATCATCCAAATGAAGATCCAACTATAATCTATGCATATCATCCCTTTGAATGGATTCCAAAGTCTAATCTTTGTTATATACATGGAATCCATTTTATATTTTTGGCATCAAACCATATAGTAGAGTTTTTACTTTCCATGGCTCATCGGTAGTTGAAGGGAATTTCATCGCAATGATATGATTTTATTTCTCGCCATAAATAAAATATCATAGTTTTTAATTGATGTGCAATATTTTCTATTAGATCTTATAGGGTGTCTTTTGGGGTGCAGTAAAATTGGTGTCTTTTACTTGATTAGTTTGCATGTTAGATATCTTGGATCTCATCCAAGTTTATCATAATGCCACTAATTTCTTTACAATAATATTCCATCTTTTAAAAGTTGACACGTCCAGCAACAACTGAGTTTTGTTCTTCAGTAAGATGAAGTAGATACTTATATATAGCCTATAAATTTATGCAAAACTAATTTAGCTTTGAGATCATTGTGGCTTACATTCTTTAATGTAAGCTACACAACTATATATGCTAAACGATTTAAGATATGGTTTTTTCCAACTCTATACTTAGCATGGAATTGAAAGCATATACTTGTATGCATTGCAATATTTATTGCATATCCCCTAAGGAAAGAGGTATCATAATGCTTACTCATCAAAAATCAATGTCCAACAAAGTTCTATTTTTTCCTTTCGAAGCAAAGTTGTGTTGCGTAGCATAGGGATATGTGACTAGAGAGAGAACACGATCTCTTTTAGTTATGCTAGGATCAAATCCATGATATTCATATCTTCTATCCAATCAAAGTATTTTGTTCTTTTGCATGATTTGTTTCCTACTTCCATCTTATATTTTCTGAAATTCCCATAGATCTCTAATTTGCATTTCATAAGTGACACATATTCATATCTAGAGAATAATGAGTAAATGAAACAAAGTAATATGATCTTCTTTTGGTGCTTATAGACATTTGACTCCATATATCATATACAATAGACTTTAGAATTTAAGAACTCGTATTGCTCCCACTTAATGGGTGCTTATCAATATTCATTCTTTAAGCATGATGCACAAAAAGCATATGATTCAAAATCAAATATAGGGAGACAGCTTTCGTTTCTTAATTTCTATGATGGCTTGCCTATAATATGGTCTGGTCTATGGTGCCAAAAGTACTTGTCATTTATTATTTGCTTTGTTAGTTTCAAACAGCTAACACGTTATTATTTAAACTCAAATATCATTATTCAGGTGTACCAAAATAGTTACCATGACCTGATTTTCCGATGCCCGAAAAATCGACATCAATACGTTCACTGTATCTAATGACGAATAATCGAATGCCGAGAAACCAGACCGTAAGGGAAAGAAGGAGGTAGAAGAAGAGAAAAAGAAAACAATATCAGAATCTCACAATCGCAAAGGAATAATATATAATAGATAACAATAGATTTTTATACAAAAGAATCTGTAACAAAATAATACATTACATCATCAGAGTACATACAAAACAACAGCCAAATACTGGGCAGTTATAATGACTTGTGCTCACCCAAAAGCCAACTATACAGCCTATACTGGACATCGGAATATATATCAAGTACGTACGATACGTCTCACTATCCAGCACAACCCCTGAGCTCCATAGCTGTCCATCCAGAATCTGTACCCTATAAGTCTCGGTCTGACCCGAGCATTATAGTGAAATAACACCCGAGTTGGTCTGGAAAACCAGAGTGAGAAAACAAACTCAATTGGATTATTAAAGTTTTCAAAAATCCTTTGAAATAAATGGTATCTCGTAAGTCTACGCCACAAATAAACATGTCGGGTTTTTACCTTACGATAACAATTTTTTTATCAAATCCGTCTGATATTATAATAGTGTCTGTAGAAAGTAAAATAGAATCTAGCTGAAATGCTTACATCTCACGTTTCAGCAATAGTTGGGCACAATCAAAACCGTACAAATGCTTATTGGAGATTGGATTCCATACAATAGAAGGGCTACTGGAGTATCGCCCGTCATAGTACCTGGTCTAGATCAGCGTACCGAGGATCCTCCTTGATCCCCTGCAACATAAGACCGGAGCTACCCCTTACTGAATAGTCCGAACAAGATCACCCCGCGGTTGGGATCAGCAACCGTCCACACAGCCGAATAAAAAGGGACATCTAGACAGAGATGACCTTACCCTAATTGGTTGCTAGACACTTAGCCTTGCTGCACCTCCCCTGTTTTAGCCATTCCCGGTTGATGAAGCTTGAGGCTATGTGTTACCTTTTTAGCAAACATTCACTTAGAATGCTCGTCGTACTCCTAACGATGTTCTGATAGCATTCATCCATACAAGTTCGTTCCAGGTCCGAACAGAACCGAAGGCACTACTCCTACTACATCCATTTTGGAATCACCGTTAGGATTAGTAGCGATTAGACCTTGCACTTCACTGCTCCATCTTCGACTTCAAGCTCTTGTCTTCCTCACGAAAACGTTCAAACCGAATCGAAGTGTTTTTCGGGAAAACTAATCCCGATCCCGATCTCTTTAAAACGATCGGCGCATTGGCCAATATTGATAGTCGGTTATTTAGCTGTCATATAACATCCACAAACAATCATCAGGCCTTAATAATTTTCCAAATTATTTATTTCAAAATATCTTAGCAAGATATTTTCTACACTTCAACTTTTTGAAAATAGTTTTCAAATCACTTTTTATCTCGCGGAATAAATTCCACCCAATTGTTTTATTTTCACTATAAATCACCAAGTCTTAATACTTTATATTTTAAAATAATTTCAATCACTTTATCCAAAAATAAATACTTTAAAACACTTAAAATAAAAACTACTTAACCACTTTTTTAAAATACTAGTTATGAAATTTTATAATAGTTTCTCATGTAAAACCTAAGCCAAACTAATTTTAAAAAAAACTATTAGATAGAGTATAAATATTTAATAACCATCTTTTAAATCAAATATTAGTTAACCCTTTAAAATACTTCTATAATTACTTAATAAATTTTACTTAAAATGTCAAAATGATTAAATAAAATTTCTCCTAAAACATTCTTTTTAAATACCTTTAAACTTCCAACTTATATATATATATATATATATATATATCATCTTTTGAAAATATACTTGGTTTTATAGGGAAATACACTTCCACTTCAGTATAACCCTTAAAATCCTTTATAAATCCTCTCGATTTATCCCAATTTAATTACGTCCCAATCCCGTAAATTTATTTCAACACTTCTAAAAAAATAAAACCACTTTTTATTTTTAAAACACAATTCCGTCTCCTTATATCACTTTCAAAAATATATACACAAATTATTTACATTAAGGCTACTAAAATTCTTTAAATAAAAATAATACTTAAGAAATTTATAAGAGTTTCGGAGTAAAACTTAAACCAAAATTTCCTTTTAAAATAAAGTTATTATATCAAATATTTATGTTAAATTCCTTTTCTAAAAATCATAATACTAATTTACTTCTTTTAGAAAAAATTGACTACCGTAATTAGCTTAAAAAAATATGTACTTTTCTGTTAAAAATAATTAAAATAATAAATTTCTAAAACATTCAAAAAAACATTTTTAAACTTCTAGTTTATACTTTGAAATCTTTTCTTCGAAAATATACTTAGTTTCTCAGGAAAAATATACTTTCCGACTTTTAAAAATAAAATCACCTTTCTATTTTTAAAATGAATTTCACCTTTCCTTATAAATTCCACCGGAATCTATACTTCCAATTTATCCACTGATAAATATTCCACTTCATTTATAAACCAGTTTACAAATTACCATTTCTCATTTTCCTTTAAATCACAGTTTCCAAAACACTAAATCGATTTCAAACCGATTTCCTGGTTTTAAATTCCCTTTAAATTTTATTACTAGATTTATCCAATTCCTTAAAATTTTACTTAAGAATTTCTTTTCATTTCCTTTAAAAACCCAAACTTTATATATATATTTTCTTTTTTTTCAATTTCTAAAAATACCCATATATATTCAACCAAACATAGCATTCAATAATTTCAATTCCCAATAAAATCAACATAATCTATCACAGATCATCAAATGAATCGCATCGCTGAATGTAAAATAAATTCAACGTTTTGAGGAATCCAGCTGGATCCCTCCAACCTGTTTCCTTGCATCCATAGATGTTAGTCGGCAATTAAAATATCAATGCCACTTCGAGGGGAATATCGCGGTATAAAGGGTCATCCGCTATTATGCGAGGCGCATAAGGTCTCATCCGCTATATAAAGCGAGAATATCAATCACTCCAATATATATATACTACTATATATAATATCAATTCAAACTGATAATAAGTACCCATTCAAGCAACCAATCCATAAATTAAATTTAACTATTTAAATTAACGGTAATCCAAAAGAGTGAGATTAACTCACCTTTGATTTTTCGTTTGCCATCCAATTCAATCTCGACTTGGTTTCCACGATTTCAAACCTTGTATAAACATTAGATGTTTTATTAATATTTTGAACTAATCGAACAATTAATTTCCATTTAATAAATTTAATTTAAGCTGATAAATTTTAAATTTTAACTAATGATTTTATTTTAAACAAATAATTAAATTTTAAATTAATTTTCCTTTTTTTAAATCCTTTGTTAACTAAAATAAATTAATCAAGTTAATAAAACAAACTAATCACCTTAACCTATTATTTTAAAAATTAACTAATAAGTTAAAAATATGTATATGTATATTTATTCTTATCTTTATTCTTTTGAAAACACATATCCAAATGAAAATAGTCTATATAGATTCCAAAATCTATATAAATATATACCTATAAATAATCTATATTACCCTTTAAAAATTTCTCTTTTCTAAATCTTTTATATATGTGTGTGTGTGTGGGTGTGTGTATTATTTTCTGTTTTATTGTTTATACATATATTCACTAAATCCTAATGCAAATAAAATCCCTTCTAGCATATATATTTTCCTACTCTTATACATACATACATATATATATATATATAATCTGCATATATATACATTTTTAGTCAGGGCGTATTTATACGTAATAAAAACTTTGCCTTACTATAAATCTGCTTACTGTAAACATATTTTCTTTTCTCTGTGCATATTCAAATTTAAAGTGAAATAAATAAATTTTATATATCTTATTTCCTTAACCCTAGCGACCCAACAAGCTCTCGTACCTCCAGCAAACCGCTGCACCGCCCTGGTCCCGTCCTCCGCCTCCTTCCAACCGAGCCCAAGCTGACATCCCAATCTCCTACTGTCGTACGCGACTACCCCCTGAAAACCCCAAATGTAATCGAACTTCGAGACTTCCCTTCTCGTGTCGCCAGTTCCAAACGCGACCATTGCGGGTCTCTTCTTCAGCCACTTGCCTGCGGTGTGGCACTCGAGCCTCCCTGCATCCCTTGAGATGATTCGAGTTGAACTTGATTCGCCCCTTTCCCCTGAATCGAACTGGCGAAGGCAATTCCCTCTGACAGCGATTCTTGGTCGCGAGCGGACTTTCTTATCGTTCAATTGATTTATCTCATTTGAATTGAAGGGTAAAATTGGAGATTAGTTTATCGAAAGAGATTGATTTATCGTTGGTCTGTATTGAAGGATAAAAGAGGAAATAGAATGAGTGGGCTGCGATTTGATTTATCTGCCATTGTTGTCGCCTTATTATTAATTTTTTTTAAAAGAGACGCATGTTGATAAAGAGGACAAATGTTTAAATTTTCCTTGCGTGCCAAAAGTGAACAAGCTACAGTAACATTGAAATGAGTGGTAAAAAGCTCTGATGTGAAAAGAGAATATATATATATATATATATATATATATATATATATATATATATATATATACACACATGTTTAAATTAAAATTAAAATTAAAATTAAAATTAAAATTAAAATCGTCTTGATTTCGCAACTCACAATCTCAACCTCCTATCGAGGCGTGCCGCCAGGCATTTATAATGTTATACCCCTATTTTGAACGCACTGGAAAAGGTTTCGAGTCCCAACTCGATCGTATGGACAAGATAGATTTTTGGACTTAGTTATTATATTGAATTTCGATATAGATTTCAACGTGTCTATTTATCGTATGGTCACATGACAACTCCAAACGCTACGAAAACTGAAATCTGATAACAATACACTATTATGGATCCAATAGAACTGGTTTCATCAAATTTCGAGACTGTGCCTCGGAAGGCTATTTTTAAATGTCAATTTAAACTGTATATTTTTAGAACTGAACAAAACAATTTCTAATTCAAATTTAAAACTTCTATTATCTCCAGTATTATAAATATAAATTTTCCAGACCTTTGAAATATATTTTTTTTAGGAGCTTAAAAACCAAGATTCACTACTTTAACCAATTTCCAATTATTAAATCCAATTATTTAATTGAACAAATAAATAGTGATATTTGAAATTCAAGTTAAACTAACTTTCAAATATTTAAAATCAATTAAATATTCCAATTTCAAATATCCAAAAATTCCGTGTCCTCTCATTCCACCCCCCTTAAAAGAATTTTGTCCCCGAAATTACTAGCTAAGAAGAATGGTCCAACTCTTTTACTATTTTCCTCAAACCATACATTTTTAACAACTTCCCACCATAATCTTTTTATTAAAGATACACTATTACTCTTATTAACTTTCCAAACTCATCCATAACTTCCAAATAATATTACTCAACAATTCAAATTAAATTTAAAACAAAATTTTTAATTATCAAAATTTTATCAAAAAATTTTCTAACTCCCTAAATTTTTGAAATTTTTTGCCAGCGTCTCCTTTGCGCGGCTAGCTCGGAACAACTACAAAATGCCTCTACGGGCCCCTAAATTTTAAAAGAAAACAAAATGCCAAGTGGTTAGATCATAAAACCATCAAATTTCATATGCTAATTTAAATACATACCCTTTTGTCGAGCAATTCAAATTTATCTTCTGATATCAAAAACACCAATTTCCCATTGCTTTTAAATACCTGTATACTTCTTAGCAATAATATCCAATCACAGCATTCAGAAATGATTTCAAACATTTCTTTACAACAGTTTCAATATCTATTTTATTCAAGCCCATACGATGCCCATATATCATCTGTATGCAATACCCAATTTGATCGCTCACTCGATCACACAATTTCACTTCCGAACTAGTATCGTCCACCAGATTTCTTAGTGCGGACTCAGATCAGGTTTCTTGATCAGAAACCGTCATTCTCCTTGCATAGCCACAAACTATGATGTAGAATTTCCAAAATCATTCAAAAATCCATATCCCAAGGTTCGCCGTATAAAATCGTGTGAAAAATCCTAACTCAAATCGATATGACTATCTCGAAATTCTGTGCTCGAATCTGGATCAAATTGCTATGTGAATAAAATAATATATGTACAACTTATGTATAATTTCCAATTGATTGTTATTTATATCAATTTCCTATTTATTCACATTCATTTTGATTTCTATCCACTTATTCATAATTTTCCCAATACCAAATTTTACTTAAGAATTTCACCACTACTTCTTAAGTTCGGTTTAAATATTTTACACTTAAATATTTATCTTCATATTACCACTTTGGTTAACATATACCTTTATTCAAATTGGGTCTTCCCTTCCTTATGAACTCAATTCACCTATCATTTTAAAATATTGAATTCTATTTATCGCATCTTAAAACATAATTAATTCATTTCTTTAATCAGTTCTACTTATTAATTTATTTTAAATCTCAGTGACTCTCATTTCCAAACTTTAATTATTTTTAGTCCACTTCGACTTAATTCCATAACTTCACTTACTTACACTATTTAAATTAAATATCATTTCAATATTCGCTTTTAATTCATTTGCTTACTCACTTAAATCAATTAGTTTACCTATAGTTTTATTTTACTCATTAACATACTCCAAATTTAAACATTATTCAAATGTTCAGTTCCAATTTCCTTTTAGTTATAACCGAATAAATTTTCTCACTCAATTTTTTTTTCCAATTCAATAAATTTTATTTCAATGGCCATTCATTTAGTCTAGTCTGCTTAGACTTTTTCCTCAAATTCATTTTTATTTAATTTGATTCAGTTACACTTCAATTTAATTCAAATTCCAAGCTTTTAAAGTTCTCCAACTTATTTTCATTCCATTCACTAACCTTTTTAATTTTACTTCACTTGGTTGGCTTACCTTTCTAATTTATTTCTTTTACACCTCCTACTTTGATTTAACTCTTCTTCAAGATAGATTTTATTCTAACACATTTCAATTTCTTATAAGATTTTCAATCTTATTTATATTCCATAATCATTTTAAATAAGATTCCAGAGTTTAAGCAATTTCTCAATATTTCAAAATCATTTTTGAAATCAATTATATATATACAATTCATTTGCATATCAAATTATCCTTTAAATTTTAAAACCAAACCTAGTTTTACAAACAACTCCAATTTAAAACAATTTGGCAGCAACTCCTCTCTTGGAAACTCGAAAATGAACACTGATGATGTCGCGATCATCATTGGAATTATTTTCCAGCGACTGAACAGAGTTTAGTGCTTTTATCCCTTCAAAAACATTTTTCAAATATTTTTAAATTCCAAATCTCACCAGATTGCATATCCAATTCAAAAATATTTCCCAAATAATATCACCATTATTTCTCCAAAACCTTTGAAAATCATTTTCAAATCAAAGGAATTTAATTTCTAAAATTTCGAATTCCAAATCCTTTTAACCCCTATCCCAAAAATTACTCTGGCGTCTTATTTTAATTTATAAATCACATTTACATTTCAAATTTCAAATTCTATTTTTGTTATCTGAATTTATTTCCTTAACCTTTGGTTATGATTTCAATTCCTATTTTACATTTATACATAACAATAACTATAGTTAATATTATCATTCCCTAACAACCAAGCAACCATATACTATAAAAATTTAAAAAAATTATTTCTTTTATATAAAAAAATAATTTGGGCAAAAGTATTCCATTTACCCTATTTAAAACCATACTATGTCGAATTGTTCTACTCAAGTGTTTAGAGATCCCTATCAATAACGCTAATTACTCGTATTGACCAGAATCCATAAACTACTCAATAAACCAATCAACACAATATAAAACAATTTTTATATTCACTAACAAATACATGCTCTTATCTATTAATACACTCAAACTCATTCTAGAGCACTACGGACTCTATTTCTAATGAGTAATTCCCCTCAAAGCCAAGGTTCTCACTTAACCTTCAGCTCTGATACCAACTATCACGACCCAATATTGAATTCTATTCATCTCATTTTAACCATAATTAATTCATTTTTTAACCAGTTCTACTTATTAATTTATTTTAAATCTCAATGACTCTCATTTCCAATCTTTAATTATTTTTAGTCTACTTCGACTTAATTCCACAACATCACTTACTTACACAATTTAAATTAAATATCATTTCAATATTCACTTTCAATTCATTTGCTTACTCTCTTAAATCAATTAGTTTACTTACTAGTTTTGTCTTACTCATTGACATACTCCAAATTTAAACATTATTCAAATGTTCAGTTCCAATTTCCTTTTAGTTATAACCGAATAAATTTTCTCACTCACAAATTTATTTCCAATTTAATAAATTTTATTTCAGTATCCATTTCATTTAGTCTAGTCTTCTTGGACATTTTCCTCAAATTCACTTTTATTTAATTTGATTGTAACGACACGATTTTTCAACTTTTGAAAATCGACATTAATACGTCCACTGTATCAAATGCAGCACAATCGAATGCTGGAAAACCAAACCGTTAGGGTTAAAGAAGAAGAAGAAACAGAAACAACAACATAATCTCGCATTTCGCAGTGGAACAAATATAATAAATAAATGAATAATCTTTAAAACAAAAGCACTATATCGGTTTATACATCACACTATCAGAGTTTACAACAACACGATACAACACTGGCATTTTAACTTGACCACATGAAAACTGACTTGCACCAACTCCTACGCAGCGGACACTATATAATATAAGTGATACGTCTCGCCATCCATCTTGCCTCTAGATCTCCATGATATTTCTTTTCTGACTTTGCTCCAGAATAATGATACCCGACTCTAGGCTGCCCGTGTGAAAAATTATAGGCACCCACAGCTTAGAAAGGGAACAATAAACTCCTGGTCAGTCATGGGGCTGGTGTGATATCTTAAAAACGGTTATTTTCACAAAGAAAATAAAAATAAATCCGCTACGCTTTTGGAAAACGAAACTACCATAAGGCCTCCCGCCACACACACAATACAAACGCATAATTGGAGGAGATTTCTCCTTATGATAGTCGAACATGCTTGATACACAAAATCCTTTTTAGTATTATTGTTAGTGCATAGTGTGGAAAACATTCCGAAAGTATAATATTAATCATAGCCAGCATACAACCATTATTGTATGCCTACTATAGCTACCATCTAAACAGTGGTGACCACCACAAGTAAACGGCAGGTTCTACAACTAAAATCGTACAAAGAACGTATTCGAGATTGGATTTCCAACAAATGGTCAGGCTAAGGAACTTCCTATTGCCAACTGGGCATGCCTTAGGAGGGACGCCCCAACAACCTAACCAGATCTCTACCAACATAAGGCCAGGTTACCTATGTACCTAGATAACAACTACATGAGTATGCCATCCCCTGGTTGTTTGCGACCTTTATCCGAGGATCCTCAACTACAAAGTATAATAAAATTGCCGCAACTACATAGGTTAAATATCCGGGCTCAATACTATGATACAACCATTTTCCAAAAGGAAATGACATACCCTCAGGGGGCGCTACCCCTAAATAACCTTGCCGCATCTTTCCTCTTTAGACCATTTCCGGGTTGTGAGGTCCGACGAAGTCTCGTCCATAAAGCTACACTTTTCACAAAGCCATGCTTCGATCAACAAATGATCAGCAGCACTTCGTATGCCACATTACCAATTTGGGAATATATCACTAGTAACCATCAACTACATAACCTATGAGCTCGTACGTCTCAGAGAAGGGTGTTAAGCTAAGAGAATAAATTCTCCGCCACCAATAGAAATGTATTTGATAGAAACCAGCTTTACATCTCAAAGTGTAACGTCGGACACACATCCATATAAGTCCGTTCCGGGATCGAACGGAATCGAAGGCACTTCAAAGAAGCCCTTGCAAATCTGGATATTCACTAATCACGTCCGGAATCTCCATCATAAATGGTGATAAAATCTCTATACCGGAGCAACCCGGTGCAGAGAAAATTCGATGGGTAATCATTTCTTTTTCGAAAATACCCAGGCTTCAACACCATCTTCAAATGCAATCCTATTTCGTCATATCATTTTTCCGAATGGGTTTTATGACACAAAGTCCTCTCCCGGCTAATCCGAATAATGAGCACTTATTTTAAAAATAAATGTTACATTCAGATTTCAAACAAATCACAACAAATTTCCATTTTGATCTTTTTAAACAAAAGATCCATCACAAAGATTCGATGTGGTTTTCGAATATTCATTTATAATCCAACCCCCGGTCGCATCAAAATTCAAATGCCATTTAAAGGCCAATATTGATAGTTGATTATTTAACTATCAATCAACATTCACAACAATCACCAGATTTCAAATAATCCCCCCCCCAATTATTATTTTCAAAATATCTTCCCAAGATATATTTTCACATTTCAACCTTTTGAAAACAAATTTCAAATCAATTTACACATTTTAATCCTTTGAAAACAAATTTGAAATCATTTTCCTTATATGGAATATATTTCCAAATATTTATTCATTTCCACTGAAAATCTGCCGAGTTCAAATACTTTAAAGTAGTTTAAATTACTTATCAAAAATATACTATGAAACATTTAGAATAAAAACTATTTCTAAACACTTATTTACAACATTAGTTGTGAAAATATTATACTAATATCTCATATAAAAATTCAAATCAAAACTAATTTAAAAATAAAATTATTAGATAAAGCATAATTATTAAAATATCCATTTTCTAAATCAAATACCAATTTAAATATTTAAATAATCACTTCTATAATTAATTAAATAAATCTTTAATTTAAAGATTTTAAAAAAACTTAAGAAAATAATTTCTCCACAAATATCATTTTTAAAAACCAACTTTAAAACTTTTAATTAATATTTGAAAGTTACTTTAAAAACATGCTCGGCTTTCCATGTAAAATACACCTTCCATTTCAAAATGGTCCATTTAAATCAATTAATAAATCCTTCTTGATTTATTTTAATTTACCTTTCAAATCCGCAAATTCCTTTCCACACTTTTAAAAATAAACCAATATTTATTTTTAAATCAAATTTCCCTTTCCTTTATAAAATTCCCACTGAGAATTTTAAATTTTCAAATATCCATTGATATACGATTTTCAAATTGTTTTTCAAATATTCACTTTCAAACACTAAATCAAATTCCAAATTGATTTCCAAAAATTTATTTCAGACACCAAATCAAATTTCAAATTGATTTCCCAAAGATTCATTTTAAGTACCAAATCAATTTCCAAATTGATTTCCAAAATCATTTCAAACACCAAATCAATTTTTAAATTTGATTTCTAAATTTCCTTTTAAAATAAATTCCTTTATCTCTTCCAAACTATTTAAAATCCGTATTTTAAAATAAATTCTTTAACTTTTGAATAAAATTACTTGAAATCCATTTATTAAAATCCTTTCCCATATTTTTGGAATTTATTCAATAGGATTCAAAAATAAAAATTTATCCTTTTAAAATTCCTTCTTTTAAATTAATCCAATTTTTGAAAATTAACTTTACCATGACTTTCAATTTGAATTTTAAAAATCCAATTTTATTTATTTATGGTATCCTACGATACCAAAATATATTCGGCTAAACTATAGCCTTCAACGATTTCAATCACAAATATGATCACACATAGATTATAAATAATCAAGACACAATATTGAAACAAATTCAAATATTTGAGGAATCCAGTTGGATCCCTCCAACCTATTTCCCTGCATCCACAGACGTTGGCACAACAATTAAATACCAATTCCACTTCGAGGTGGAATATCGCGGTATATGGGATCAATATAAAATCATCCGCTATTATGCGGCGCATAGGGTCTCATCCGTTATATAATGCGGGAAATCAGTCACTCCAAATTCATATATAATACAAATTCCACTTCGAGGTGGAATGTAACAACCCGCATATTTTACGATCGAGTATTTAAATATTTTATTTAAATATTTCATCGTTAGTCGAATTTTAGTCCGAGAAGCTACTTTTTGCAAACGATGGAATTAGGACTCGAGACCACACCCATTGAGTTCAAAATGACGTTTGCGGCCTTTTTGGGTATAAACTTTGATATGTTTGGAGTCAGTGGAATTTTGCTACTTTTTCACTTAGGGCTTTGGTTTTGTTTCAGCCCATTAGACCCTAGCTTCACCCCTCTTCTCTTCATTACTTCATTTTTATTTCGTAATACTCAAGCTTTAGCAACAATGGAGAGAGGAATGGGAAGTTAAATCTCCAAAACCTAGTTTCCATTTGCAAATCAAGTTCTAGCTCCAAAATTATAGAAGAAGCTTTGGTAAGCCTCCTCTTCTTCTTCTCCAACTCATTCTCTTACCAATTTCAGAAATTCCTAAACCTAATTTAGGAAATGTTTCTCTTTTAAGCTTAGATTCAAGCTCATTAGGTTGGAATTGAAGAGTGATTGTTCTTGCCATTGCTCTATAGCTTATTCTTCATAGCTTTGGGTTCAAAAGTGAGATTTTTATCTCACATCTTAGTCTATAATTATCTTCGATTGTTAGGTATGAATTCCTAACACTTATTCTTGTGCATTTGATTTTGGTTTGGGTTGATTTGGTGAATATTCCAATTTTTGGTGTTTTGAAATCAAAATCTATGAAAATCCTATTATGGATATTTGGATATTGATATTTGAGGCATATCGAAGAGCCTTTAAGGCTGGGTTGTCGCTTGGCGTAAATCCTTAGTCGTTGCTCGTCCGATCGCTTCCGGTATTTATTTCGACCATTTTTGGTCTAGGTTCAGGGAATGCCCTGAACCCCAGTTTCAGACATCTGAAACGTTAGATTCAGACGTCTAAATATTATTCTGAGAAGATTTTTTTATTCCTAGATTCAGACGTCTGAATCTACATTTCAGACATCTGAATTGGTTTGTTTTGGACCAGAAAGGAAATAGGCTAAAAAGTGCCTATTTCAGACGTCTGAAATATAGGGTTCAGACGTCTGAAATATGCTCTAGAAAACTTTTATTTTTCCAGATTCAGACGTCCGAGTCACTTCTTTCAGACGTCTGAATCTGCAGTCTTTTGCCTATTCGCCTATTTAGCTTGAGTTTCCAAATTTAATCGATTCGTGTTGATTCCCTTTTGTTGTTATCATCTATTATCGACTTCGATGACATTTTCTTTGGTATTTTTGGAGATATCCATTTTGATGGATTTGATATCGATTTCATTGGAATTAATTCACGTCTTCGTATGTGAATTTCAGTGATTGATTGTTTCTACGATCATTTTTGTGATTTGTCACTTTAAAAATATAAAGGTTTTCTATACTAGTAGTAACTATCAAAACTCTTTCTTCAAAATGATTTCAACACTATTTTATTACAAAGATCGTTTCTTAAACCATTTTCCAATCTACTAGTACATAAAAACCTTTACCTCACTCGTATGATAAATCCAATTAAACGACTTAGTAAAACAAGTGGTATGAAACGCTTGCGTTTACTTCGTTGGTTAATTCTTTGACTTGTTCGATTGAATTTCTTATGACAATTTTCGAGTGGAGACTTACAGTTTGTTCGTAAATATTTAAGTTAAGCTAGTGGTTATGGAACATGAAGCTAAGCTCATATATTAACTAACTTAGTGTAATTGACACTTCTTGATGATCGATGATGATCATTTTGTGATTTAGACTAGCGACATGCTATGTTTCTTTGTCCACGTAGGGGACGGTACCTCATTTTATTGAGTTTCGACTCATTTCTTTTATAGGACAACGACCTATGTTTTATTGAGTTTCGTCTCATTTCTTTTATAGGCCAACGACCTATGTATTATTGAGTTTCGTCTCATTTCTTTTATAGGCTAACGACCTATGTATTGTTTGGAGTTTCGACTCAATTTTTGTAGGCTAGCGACCCATGTTCTTTTATTAGTTCGGTCTATCGGACGTACCTTTGTACTACGTTGTTGCACCAGCTTATCAGGATCATCGGGCGTACTGTTGTACTACGTCGTTGTTTCGAATTATTCGAGTTTCAGGTTCCTCTGGTGTACCGATATTGTACTACGTCGTTGAACCGGCTCTATGGTTAGCGACCATGGGATAACGTCCCGTTTGTGATACATGTGTTGGTGAGTTTTCATGCTCCCGTTTTGTGATAGGTCTCCCCCTTTTTTGTGATTTCTGGATTTCTATTGACGATTTCTAGAATTTGTGATCCATCAGCTTTTATGATTGGCATCGATATGATGTCGATATTTGTGACTTGGTGAATAAAACTAAAGAGTATGACATTCTTTTGATCTTTGAGAAGATTCTTGTGATATTGATTAATCTCTGGCTGATTTTCAATTACATACTTATCATAGTATGGCTTTATGGTTATATTACGTTTTTGTCATATCTCTTATTCTATATGACTTTATCTAATATTTATAGTTAGACTGATCCGTTATTATTTTCTTATTAAATAATACTCGGGTCAGACCGAGATGTCACAGGTGCTTCTGCTTGACTTCTCATCTGGGATTATGACCCTGACTTTTGGCTAACTACTTAGATTAGTAGTTTTTGGTTGTATACATTTGAGATATTGACCCATTGATGTATAATTATTCTTTGTAGCTATACTTTTGTGATATTGTGGATCTTGTTTGACCACTACTCTGATATACACTTTCATGTGTAATATTCATATCTGTTTCCGCCTTTGAGATATGAACTTCTGTGACTGATTTATGTTATGCTTAATTCTATATTTGTTTCCGAAGATATTATAGCCACCGTGTAGTAACTTTGAGTTTTCATCGGTATGTCGGATTCCCTCTTGAAATGCAAGTTATATTTTTATCTGGCATATCCGTACTCAAAGCAATTACACGGATGGTCTCTCCTCAGCAGCCTTAATCTCCGCGCTAGTTGACGGCATTTCCCCGTAGTGTCTTTGGCTAGCGTGGGTATAGAGGTGGGGCGTCACAGCTTGGTATCCGAGCCAAACTTCGGAACAACGTAGAATAATTTAACAAGGATCATCGTCCTAAGTCTATCTTAGGAGTCGTGCCTTAGGATTTTATTCGGGTCTTCGAACCGTTCTATCCTATTCTCTTTTATGATTCCTTGTTTTAACAATCATTATTGTTTGATATTCATTTTGTGAATAACCTTTTTCTTCTTCTTTCTTTCTTTCTTAAAGAAGAGAAATGGTTAGACCTGGCCGTCCTAGCGCCGGTCAATCTAGTACTACTCCCCAGGATGGAGTATTTATGTCTGCCCACCAGCTTTTAGATCTCGTGAAGAATGCTCTGGATTCCGAACTCAATCCAGGGCCTACTCACCCTAAGTTCGGATTTGCACGTTTGTGCAGTGATTATAACAACTTGGGTGGGAAGCCATTTAAGGGTTCCGAAAGCGTCATTCAAGTCCAAGCTTGGCCCAAAACATGCGATCGCATCTTTACTCGCATGAATCTAATTGATCTGCACCGTGTCCAAGTGGCTTCAAGAATGCCCCAAGAAAGAGCATTAGATTGGCATGAGCTTCTTATTTCTGAAATTATTGAAGCGGATCTTACTTGGGAGAAATTCCGGGAACGATTCGAATTGAAATTTATGCCAGAAGCCGAGAAGGTGACATTGGCTCGTCGTTTCATTAACCTTGTTCAAGGTGAATCCTCTGTAGCAGACTATGTCGCATCATTCGAGTCACTTTCTAAATGCGGGGTCGAATATATAAACACTCCATTGAAGAAGAATCAAAGATTTGTTTATGGCTTGAACAAAAATCTCAAGAAGCCATTACTTCTAAAGTTAGAAGTTTCTTTTGATCAACTTGTTGATATCGCTCTTCGACTTGAAGAGGCAGATAAAGAAAGTGATGTTGAAGTTGTGGGTGCCAAAACAAAATTCAACAACAACAAGAAATGGCCTGTTAAATTCAAAGGTTCTTATCCCAATAAGAAAGGGAAGCAAGCAACTCCGATGGAAAAGACTTCTTCCCCAAGTAGTGGGCAATGCTACAATTGTAGTTCTAAAGACCATTATGCCAATAGATGTACGAAACCTCTCTTTTCTCGCTATTGCAAAAGTTCGGGTCATCTTTTATCTTCATGTCCCAAACATCAAAGCAATAAGGAGGGAAAGTTAAATGTTGCACAAGCCCCTAGCAACACTTCTCGTGGTCAAGGTATTTCTCATTCTATCCTTGATGGAATTATTTTATTTCGTGATCAACCTATTCGAGTTCTTTTTGATACGGATGCGTCCCATTCTTTTATATGAAAGGAACTTGTTGATACTTTTTCTTTAAGTGTTGTTGCTTCAATGACTTCATTGAGAATTGCGAATCCGGTTGGTGGATCCGCAACACTTAGTTTGCTTTGTAAAGATGTAGAGATTATTTTATGTGATTTTTCTTTCCGAGCCGATTTGCATGTCATGCGTTACTTAGGCTTTGGAATGATTTTGGGAATGGATTGGCTTAACCATTATGAAGCCCAAATCCTATGTCCTGAGTGGACTATTCATCTTCGACATCCTTAATCTGTTAAGCAGATTTCTATTAATCTTAAAGATTCGGATTCCAGCTTGGTTGCATCTTTATATTCTTTAAATCCTCACGACGACGATAATGATGATGAGGAAGATAATATTTCTCTTATTCACGTTGTTTGTGAATTTTTCGACATATTTGAGCCCGTTTTAGGATTACCACCTAAGAGAGCAATTGAGTTCAAAATTAATCTCATCCCCGGAGCTCAACCTATTACTCGTCCTCCTTATCGTATGTCCAATAAAGAAAATGAGGAGATGCGCAAACAATTATCCGAATTGGAGACGAAGCAATTTATTCGCTCTAGTTCCTCGCCTTGGGGAGCTTCGGCTATTTTTGTGAAGAAATCCAATGGTACACTTAGGCTTTACGTTGACTACCGCAAGCTTAATGATCTTACTATCAAGAATAAATATCCTTTACCTCGGATTGATGATCAGTTCGATCAACTTAGTGGTGCTAGAGTCTTTTCACAATTAGACTTAGCTAACGGTTTTCATCAGCTTTGTATTGCAGAGGATAGCATTCCTTTGACATCGTTCCGTACTCGTTATGGATCTTATGAATGGCTTGTTATGCCATTTGGTTTAACGAATGCTCCAGCTTATTTCGTTGACCTTATGAATCGAGTTTTCAAAGATTTCCTTGATCAATTTGTTTTCATCTTCATTGATGATATTCTTGTGTATTCTAAAACCGAGGAAGAGCATGAAAAGCATCTTCGGATTGTGTTGGAAACTCTTAGGAGTAATCAATTAAAAGAAAATTTTTATAAATGACACTTTTGGCAATCTCGTGTGAAGTTTCTCGGTCATATTATTTCCGAATCCGAAATTTCCATGGATCCTTCAAAGATTGAAGCGATTCAAAATTGGAAGAGACCGGAGAGTGTGACGGAAATTCGTAGCTTCCTTGGATTGGCGGGCTATTACCGTAATTTTATTAAAGACTTTTCTAAAATTGTCGTGCCTCTTACAAGCTTAACAAAGAAAGGTGTTAAGTACATTTGGTCGGAAAAATGTGAAGCTTCTTTTTAGAAATTAAAAGAACTCCTTTCCAATGCTCCTATTCTTGTGATTCCCGAGGGGAATCAAGATTTTATTGTTTATACCGATGCTAGTCGCGTTGGTTTGGGTGCCGTTCTTATGCAAAGAGAACGTGTTATTCCGTATGCTTCTAGGTAATTGAAGCCAGCCGAGACTAGATATGCCACTCATGATTTAGAGCTCACGGCTATCGTTTTCGCCTTTCGTATTTGGCGTCATTATCTTTTGGAAGAAAAATTTATTCTTTACACTGATCATAAATCTTTGAAGTATCTATTTTGTCAACAGGAACTTAATTTGCGTCAACAACGTTGGCTCGAATTTCTTGCAGCTTATGATCTTGATATTCTTCATACCCCCGGAAAGGGAAATCGTGTTGCGGACGCACTTAGTCATAAGCAACAAGCGGTTGTTTCCATGATGATATCCAAATGGAATGATCTTGGGATTTTATCCACTTGTGAGATTCGAGATCGTGTTTCCGATTTATGTTCATCTCTTGTTTTATGTAGCCTTGAGGCTCATCCTTCTCTTATAGACCGCATTCTTGAAGCTCAAAAGCTAGATCCCAAACTGGCTCTTATTGGCCAAAATTTTAGGGATAAAATTGATATTGAAGGTTTGAAAGACTTTGATATTGATTCTCGCGGCGGCATTCGAAAATTTGGTAGACTTATTGTGCCAAATATTAGTAATCTTCGTAAAGACATTTTAGAAGATTCTCATCGTTCTAAATTTACCATTCATCCCGGTAGTAGTAAAATGTACGCGGATATGAAGCGACTTTATTATTGGGTGGGGATGAAATCTGATATTGCTAACTTTGTTAAGTGTTGCATGACTTGCCAACTCATTAAGGCCGAACATCAAAGGCCCGGTAGGTTATTGCAACCTTTAGAAATTCCAATTTGGAAGTGGGATCAAATTTCCATGGATTTTATAGACGGCCTTCCCCGTTCTCGTTCGGGTCATGATACCTTATGGGTGATAGTCGATAGACTTACTAAATCCGCCCATTTTATTCCCGTTCGGTCCAATCGAACCGTTCCCCTCTTGGCCAAACACTTTATCAAAGAAATTGTTAAATTGCATGGAGTCTACTTCTATTGTTAGTGATCGTGATCCATTGTTTACTAGCGGATTTTGGAAGAGTCTTCAAAAAGTTTTGGGAACGAAGCTTAATTTTAGCACCGCTTATCACCCCCAGTCCGATGGACAAACCGAGCGTGTGAATCAAACTCTTGAAGATCTTCTTCGTGCATGTGTTCTTGATTTTGGTGGAAGTTGGGAAGATCATATTGCTCTCGTTGAGTTTTCCTATAATAATAGCTTCCAATCTAGTATTGGTATGGCACCTTTCGAGGCACTCTATGGAAGGCCATGTCGATCTCCCTCTTGTTGGCGTGAGGCCGGTGAGAAGCTGGTTTTAGGTCTAGACTTTATTCGTGATTCCACAGAAAAGATTGATCTCATTCGTCATAGGATGAAAGAAGCTCAAAGTAGGAAAAAATCCTATGCCGATAACCGAAGAAGGAAATTAGAATTTTCTGTGGAAGATTTTGTGTTTTTTCTTATTTCACCTATGAAGGGTGTTGTACGTTTCAGTCGATCGGGAAAGTTAGCACCTCGATATATTGGTCCATTTCCTATCACCGAACGTATTAGTTCCACGGCTTATCGCCTTTCATTACCGGCTCAATTTTCTTCTATTCATGACGTGTTTCACGTTTCTCAATTATGGAAATGCCTTCGAGATTCCAATTCTATTCTTGAGCCCGGTGTTGTGGAAGAAATTGAAGTTTCGCCTAATTTAACTTATAAGCAACATCCTATTCGTATTACTGCTTCGGAGGTCAAACGCCTTCGAAACAAAGATGTTCCTCTTGTGAAGGTTCAATAGTCCTCAAATCCTAAGGATTGTTCTTGGGAATCCAGAGAATTCATCGAGCGAACACATCCGGACTTGCTTTCTCGTGCTCTTTGAGGTGAACTTTTTATTTCAAATTTCTTTTATGTTGAATGTCCTTTTATGGTTGTTACTTTATATATTCTTCTTAAATATTGCGAGGACGCAATTTCTTTAAGGAGGGGAGTCTGTAACAACCCGCATATTTTACGATCCAGCATTTAAATATTTTATTTAAATATTTCATCGTTAGTCAAATTTTAGTCCGAAAAGCTACTTTTTGCAAACGGTCGAATTAGGACTCGGGACCACCCCCATTGAGTTCAAAATGACGTTTGTGACCTTTTTGAGTATGAACTTTGATATGTTTGGAGTTAGTGGAATTTTGCTACTTTTTCACTTAGGGCTTTGGTTTTGTTTCAACCTATTAGACCCTAGCTTCACCCCTCTTCTCTTCATTACTTCATTTCTATTTCCTAATACTCAAGCTTTAGCAACATGGAGAGAGGAATGGGAAATTAATACTCCAAGCCCTAGTTTCCATTTGCAAATCAAGTTCTAGCTCCAAATTTATAGAAGAAGCTTTGGTAAGCCTCCTCTTCTTCTTCTCCAACTCATTCTCTTACCAATTTCAGAAATTCCTAAACCTACTTTAGGAAATATTTCTCTTTTAAGCTTAGATTCAAGCTCATTAGGTTGGAATTGAAGAGTGATTGTTCTTGCCATTGCTCTATAGCTTCTTCTTCATAGCTTTGGGTTCAAAAGTGAGATTTTTATCTCAAATCTTAGTCTATAATTATCTTCGATTGTTAGGTATGAATTTCTAACACTTATTCTTGTGCAATTGATTTTGGTTTGGGTTGATTAGGTGTATATTCCAATTTTTGGTGTTTTGAAATCAAAATCTATGAAAATCCTATTATGGATATTTGGACATTGATATTTGAGGTGTATCGAAGAGCCTTTTAGGCTGGGTTGTCGCTTGGCGTAAATCCTTAGTCATCGTTGCTCTTCCAATCGCTTCTGGTATTTATTTCGGCCATTTTTGGTCTAGGTTCAGGGAATGCCCTGAACCCCAGTTTTAGACGTCTGAAACGTTAGATTCAGACGTCTGAATATTATTCTAGGAAGATTTTTGTTCCCAGATTCAGACGTCTGAATCTATATTTCAGACGTCTGAATTGGTTTGTTTTGTACCAGAAAGGAAATAGGCTAAAAAGTGCCTATTTCAGAAGTCTGAAATATAGGGTTCAGATGTCTGAAATATGCTCTGGAAAACTTTTATTTTTCCAGATTCAGACGTCTGAATCACTTCTTTCAGATGTCTGAATCTGCAGTCTTTTGCCTATTTGCCTATTTAGCTTGAGTTTCCAAATTTAATCGATTCGTGTTGATTCCCTTTTGTTGTTATCATATATTATCGACTTTGATGACATTTTCTTTGGGATTTTTGGAGATATCCATTTTGATGGATTTGATATCGATTTCTTAGGAATTAATTCACGTCTTTGTATGTGAATTTCAGTGATTGATTGTTTCTACGGTCATTTTTGTGATTTGTTACTTTAAAAATATAAAGGTTTTCTATACTAGTAGTAACTATCAAAACTCTTTCTTCAAAATGATTTCAACACTATTTTATTACAAAGCTCATTTCTTAAACCATTTTCCAATCTACTAGTATACACAAACCTTTACCTCACTCGTATGAGAAATCCAATTAAACGATTTAGTAAAATAAGTGGTATGGAATGCTTGCGTTTACTTCGTTGGTTAATTCTTTGGCTTGTTCGATTGAATTTCTTGTGACAATTTTCGAGTGGAGTCTTATAGTTTGTTCGTAAATATTTTAGTTAAGCTAGTGGTTATGGGACATGAAGCTAAGCTCATATATTTACTAGCTTAGTGTAATTGACACTTCTTGATGATCGATGATGATCATTTTGTGATTTAGAATAGCGATATGCTATGTTTCATTGTCCACGTAGGGGATGGTACTTCGTTTTATTTAGTTTCATCTCATTTCTTTTATAGGCTAACGACCTATGTTTTATTGAGTTTTGTCTCATTTCTTTTATAGGCTAACGACCTATGTATTGTTTGGAGTTTCGACTCAATTTTTGTAGGCTAGCGACCCATGTTCTTTTATGAGTTCGGTCCATTGGACTTACCTTTGTACTACATTGTTGCACCAGCTTATCAGGATCATCGGGCGTACCGTTGTACTACGTCGTTGTTCCAAATTATTCGAGTTTCAGGTTCATCAGGCGTACCGATATTGTGCTACATCGTTGAACCGGCTCTATGGTTAGCAACCATGGGATAGCGTCTCGTTTGTGATACACGTGTTGGTGAGTTTTCATGCTCCCGTTTTGTGATAGGCCTCTCCCTTTTTTGTGATTTCTGGATTTCTATTGATGATTTCTAGAATTCGTGATCCATAAGCTTTTATGATTGGTATCGATATGATGTCGATATTTGTGACTTGGTGAATAAAACTAAAAAATATGACATTCTTTTGATCTTTGAGAAGATTCTTGTGATATTGATTAATCTCTGGCTGATTTTCAATTACTTACTTATCATAGTATGGCTTTATGGTTATATCACGTTTTTGTCATATCTCTTATTCTATATCACTATCTGATATTTATAGTTAGACTGATCCGTTATTATTTTCTTATTAAATAATACTCGGGTCAGACCGAGATGTTACAGGTGCTTCTGCTTGACTTCTCATCTGGGATTATGACCCTGACTTTTGGCTAACTACTTAGATTAGTAGTTTTTGGTTGTATACATTTGATATATTGACTCATTGATGCATACTTATTCTTTTGTGTAGCACTTGTAGCTATACTTTTGTGATATTGTCGATCTTGTTTGACCACTACTCTGATATACACTTTCATGTGTAATATTCATATCTGTTTCCGCCTTTGAGATATGAACTTCTGTGACTGATTTATGTTATGCTTAATTATATATTTGTTTCCGAAGATATTATAGCCACCATGTAGTAACTTTGAGTTTGCATCGTTATGTCGGATTCCCTCTTGAAATGAAAATTATATTTTAATCTGGCATATCGGTACTCAAAGCAATTACACGGATGGTCGCTCCTCAGCAGCCTTATTCTCCGCGCTAGTTGACGGCATTACCCCATAGTGTCCTTGGCTAGCGTGGGTATAGAGGTAGGGCGTCACATGGAATATTACGGTATATGGGATTAATATAATATCATCTGCTATTATGCGGCGCATAGGGTCTAATCCAATACAACTGATAATAATTTATCATCCAAGCACACAATCAATAATTTTAAATGTAACTATTTAAAATTAAATCGGAAAATCCGATCGAGTGAGAAGAACTCACCTTTAACAATGCATGCAATCCATTTTCATTCCGGCTTTATTTCTTTCAGGTTTTGACCTTGTATAAGCAATTATACAATATATTAATATTCGAATAAATCGAACAATTTATTTTCTTTTAACAAATTTAATCGACCAATGATTTTATTTTAAACTAATAATTTTCCTTTAAAAAATCTTTTAGTAACTATAATTGATTATTAAGTTAATTTAACAAATAAATATCCATAGCCCGTTATTTTAAAATAAATTTGTAGATTTAAAATATATATACTTATATTTATTTTCTTCTTTTGAAACTTCATATATACTTATAAGAAATAATCAATATAGATTAAAATTTAATCTTTATATGCAAACCTTCAACATTCAAAATTGTTTTTAAAATCTTAAACATATATATATATATGCTTATAAATGTAGATTTCAAAAATTTAACTTATATAAATTCATTCAATATTTAAGAAAAAAATTATATATATATATATATATATATATATCTTTTTAAGTAATAAAACAGGGTTTGCTTTACTGTAACTTTCCTTCTTTACCATAAGCATTTGTTAAAAAAACAGATATCTCTGTGAAATGTATATATGAAATTAAATTCTAAATTGAGAAACAAATTGTAAGCATAAATATACCTCACACGGTTCGAAATTGCCACCCCGCTATTCGACTCGAGACATTGCCTCGCTTCCTTCGTCGATCGCCTAAACCACACCTAGCCGCGAATGGTCTTGGTGACGCACCACACTCGAGACCATCCACCACGAATTCGCGTCGATACTTCGACTTTGAACGTTCCATGCTTCTGTGAGAAATGCGGATTACGGATCTTAAGGCTAAGATTAACACTAGAAGGGGGTGAATAGTGTTAATCAAGAATTACTAAATCTTTTTAATTTATGTTAATTTAGACACAAAAGTATGCAATATACAGACACAGATATGATTACAGAAACAATCACAGATGCAGAAATAAAATAAAAGCAGTAAAGGAAAGAACACATCGGATTTTATACTGGTTCGGAGTTACCCTACATCCAGCCCCGCAACACAAGTGCGGATTTCCTTTCAAATGCAATTGTACAATTACACCCTCAGTTTCAAGGCTACGAGGTACACCCTCCAGAATTTCGATCCTCTGGGTAGAGATACTTGATTTCCAGGCCGCAAGTTTACCCAATTGATTTACCAAGGCTACAATCACACATTTTCCCTTTTGATTGATTTCCAAGGCTACAATTATACCTTTTCTTGCTTAATAGATTACAAAGAAATCTATAACTCTGAATAGCACTGAGAATCTTGTAGAGATAGTGATAGAGAATCAAACTAGAAGTAATCGAGTATGATTCAATGTTAATTTCGGCAGAGTAACGATAAGAATATGTATTAAGAAATGAGGAAGAAGAAGAGGAGTGAAAACCAGAAAAAAGTGATTAAAAATTCATGGAAACTGACCCCTATTTATAGAAGAACAACAGCCATGACCATTCATGAAGAGTTATGGCGAATAGACACTTCTTTTGAAATTTAAATTTTTGAATCAAACTGTCACCATGTCGACATGGTTATGCTAGGCATGTCGACATCCCAAAGGATTTTTTGGTGTGTTTGATTTTCTTTGAAAATAACCTTTATCTTATATAAAAACTATTTTGAACTTTATAAATATACTTGACTATAGTTAAAATTCATAAGTAAGTATAAAGAATAATATATATAGATTTTAACTATAATTTTATATTTAAATCTAAATATAAATATTTAAAAGTTAAATATATTATTTAAAAAGATAGTTTAAAAACAGGAGTAATTTAACTTTGAAAATAAAGATGTTTTTTAGGCTAAAATTATTTAAAATAAGGATCGAGGGTTTTGAATCTTTTAAAAGGAAAGTTTTGAAAACATTTTTAAAATAGGATATAATTTTGAAAAATCATTTTGAATAAAAGTTAGCGAATACAAAACAAAGTTCCACTGGATTTTTTCGTAGGTTCGATCCTACTTAGGGTTCCATCCCTTTAACGGGCTCGAAGTGGATTCCATTCCACGAATAAATTGGATTTTAAGATGCGAGTGCTTTTCTACGAGCTTTAACAAAAATTCCTAATAATAAAAAATACTTATCCTTGAAATCTTGAACTCTTGATAGTTTCAATACTCATGAGTCTTCTATCTTGATATTTTATCTTGATAATTTATCTTGATATCTTGAATCTCTATACTGTTTAGTCTTCATTCTTAGTACCTGCATGGTTAAATCCTGCATATACATATATATCTAAAATTATAATGTTGGTATTTATATTTTATAATCTATTCTAAGGTTGTTGTCATCAAAACCATCATCTCACGGACTAACAATCTCCCCCTTTTTGATGATGACAACCTTTGTTTATAAAATATTATTTCTATTCTAATAACTCCCACTAAAACTAACAACTCCACTTAATCTATACCTAACTACCCTATTTTATATTTCTCCCCCTTTGTCATCAACAAAAACTTACTCCCCCTCATTCTTAGACTTCAGTACTTGCATTGATAAACTATACAATGGAATATACAGAGTAGGAAATAATTATACTTCTAAGCATGACAACTAATTTATATATATTTCAATGTATGTGTGTGTGTGTGTGTGTGTGTGTGTGTCTGTGTTTTACACTCCAATCTTCAAATCAATAAGAAATCAATCCACACAAAGTATCAATTCAAACCAAATCAATTCAAACAAATCAAGCAAAGTAGATAAAAAATCAAACGTTACGTGGAACTTCCACCCATCCTTCTTTTCCAATGATTGGGTTGCCTTAATAGCATCCCAATTATCATTGTCATTGGTGAGAGAGACAGGAGGATGTGCTCGTTATCATCCTTGTGCAGAGAGGAGAACATCCATCGTATTGCATCGAAGTGCCTTTCTTGTTCCTTTATCACCTGCATTTGAATTAATTCTTAATGACGCTGGTTTCGTAGAATAAATGAGAGAATATTTTTGAACGAATTAAGAGTTTCTTCAAGATTTTCGGATAAATTGTGGATAGGATTAGCCATAGTTGAATTTGTGAAAGAAATGGAGGATATAGATGATAAGAAATAAATTTCAGTAAAGAATTCTGGAAGAAACAGGTGTGTGTGTCTATATATATAGGTGTAGAAATTCATTTGAATCGAATAAACATGTGGTAGTTATTCAAATTTCAAATTCAAAATCAGTTGCCATTTCTGACCAGTACATGTCGACATGGTCACATAGGGGATGACGACATGGGTTAGTGAAATGTTATGACTAATTTGATTTTGTGAATAATTATGTGTATGTATATATATATATATATATATATATAATATACTAACATTTATTCTAGAGATAAGATAAGGTAGATGATAGAAAGAAAATTTCATTTCATTGCATACTATGATAATACAATGATTAAGCACACAACAAACTACATGATCATTCGAAATAAAGCAAACTAAAACAAATACAACAAGATACGAAAAGATAAAACTAGTTAGAGGATGAAGATGATGAAGATAGTCCAAGTTTCTTGCTGACTTTTGGAAAGAATTTGTTCATCTTCGAAGAAATGTTATCCAACTTTTTACTAACGGATCGTTTTAGAATCCATTGATTCTCCACAATTATCTTTTGATTTTTGAGAAGGGTTTTGTTGGATGGATTGGAACCTTCCAAAGACGTTTCACGTTCTTCTTCTTCAATTTCCATTTCATCCCCTTCTTCTTCTTCAACTTCCTCTTCTTCCATTTCCTCATGAGCCAAACGCTCTTCCTTTTCGGTAAGTGTCTCATAAGGTTGAAAAACAAAAGGAATCTTCATAAGCGAAAGGTTGGAATGATTGAAAACTTTTCTAGAAACAAATTCTTCGCCTTTGAAATCCACTCCAAAATAGTTAAAAATCCGAGTGAGATAAATTCCATGGTAAAAAGTATTCTCACCCATTTCAAGATTTTTAGGACGAAGTTCATCCAAAATAAATTACGCCCAATTTATGTCATAGTTTTCGAAAATAGCAAAAAGAGCTTTGCAAACTTTTGAAGTAGGATTGTTAAAATTTCCCGATCTTGGGGTCAAAGTATGTTGCAAAAGAAGATTAACAATTCTTGCTTTTGGTCGAAAATTTCTATATTTCAAATCAAAATCATCATCTCTTTCTAAAATGTGATGAAATGTCTCACGATCATGTTCATCGATTTTAAAGTTAGAAAGATCCATTCCTGAACTCTTGCAATTGAGAATGGTGCCCAAAAGGTCACAATTCAAAACAATTTGAGTGCCTTTGACACTACTTCAAATTTCATCTTCATTTCCAACATAAAATCCGCGATTTAAATTCGCATAGAAAATTTTGACAAGATTAGGATAGCAAACAAAATCATTTTGAGAAGCATTAGTAAGACTAAAAACACCATTGTTTGCAAAAGGATAATCAATTTCATAAGAAGAAAAATCTTTAAAAATAGCAAATTTTCCGGCATGGAATTTGGTATAGTTAGCATAATTGATGTATGCTTTAATTGCCTCCGGATCATTGAATAATTGCTCTTTGATTTTTCTGGAAATTCTCATGGTTGAGGGGTTGCTTGAAGAAGCCATTAGAGTAGAGAGTAGAGAGCTTAAAGTTATGAAGAGAGAGTTTGAATTTGAAAATGAAAGTGAAAAGATATGATAAAAGATAGTGAATAAATAGATTTTTAAAGGATGTATTCTCTGGTCAAAAGGTATCTTTTCAGAGAATTAAATGAAGTGAAAAGGTGGAGGGAAATTCAAACATTTGAATTCAAATTTTGAAATTCAAATTCAGGTAGCCAGGTTGACATCATGGTATGGACCAAGTCGACATGTGCTTTTGAATTTTCATGAATTGATTTTTCCTAAGATTTCTAATGTACATATTATTATTATAAATGTCTATTATATATTTCTGAAATATTATTATACTTATAATATATTTCATAAAGTATTAAAAATAATAAAAATAATAATAAAAATAATAAAAAATAGAAAATAAATTTTAAAATTCAAACAATACACCAAATCAAAAAACAATCAATCAAACAATCAAGCAACTAATTCTAAGCAATCAATTTCAACCAATTGTATTGTAAACGTGTACCTTTTTTGAGTCCGTTTCTCTGAATTTGTTGGAGTCGTGAACAGCTGTGAAACACAAATTTGAATTATCCGTCTTCTGATCATCATCACTTGAGGACGAGCCTGAGTCATCTAGAGTAGCAGTAAATGCACGCTTCCGTTTCTTTGCTGGTTCATTGTTCATAGGAGGATTCTGCCTTTCTGGATATGGATGGTCTCTTTTGAAGTGGCCAGGTTTATCATAGTTGTAACACTTGTCATTATTTGGCACTATATTCTGATTTCTAGAATTCTTGTAGTTGTTTCTCTTGAGATTATTCATCTTTCTGTATTTCAGGAATCTCCTAAAATTTCTGGTCATAAAGGCTATCTCTTCATCATTATCGTTGTTTGAGTCTGATCCATCGGTCAATGCATTGAATGCCATTGATTTCGTTTCAGATGCTTTACTTTCTCTTCTCCCGATCATTTGAACTTCATACGACATTAGATATCCAATTAATTCTTTTATCTTCAAACTACTGATGTCATTTGCCTCTTTGATCGCAAGTGTCTTTTGATCCCATTCTGGAGTTAGAGAATTTAAATTTTTTCTGACTTGGTCTTCTTCAGAAAATTCCTTTCCCAAAGATATTAGAGAATGGACATGTGACGCCCCACCTCTATACCCACGCTAGACAAGAACACTACGGAGTAATGCTGTCGACTAGCACGGAGAATAAGGCTGTTGAGGAGCGACCATCTATATAATTGCTTTGTGCGAGTACCGATATGTCAGATAGTAATAATATAAGTTTTCATCTCAAGAAGAAATCCGACATACAGATACAAACTCAAAGCTATCACACAGTGGCTATATAAAATCTTCGGAAACAAATATAGAAATAAACATAACACAAATCAGTCGCAGACAATTCATATCACAAAGGCGGAAAAAGATATGAATATAACACTAACACATGAAAGTGTATACCAGAGTAGTGGTCAAAAGGATCCACAATAATACAAAAGAATAGCAACACGTGCTATACAAAAGAATACAACTATGAGTCAATATCTCAGGTGTATACAACAAAATCTACTACTAATGTAAGTAGTAGACCAAAAGATCAGATGAAAGTCCGATAAGGAGTCAAGCAGAAGCACCTGTAATATCTCAGTCTGACCCGAGTATTATTTAAGAAGAAAATAATAAACGGATCAGTCTAGCTATAAATATCAGATGAAGTGATATATAATAAGAGATATGACATAAACATATAATAATCACAATGCAAAGCTGTGATATATAAGTAATTGAAAAATCAACAAGAGATTAATCAATATCACAAAGATCTACTCAAGATAAAAAGGAATGTCATACTCCTAATTTCATTCACTAAGCCACAATATATGACATAAATATCAATGCCCATCGTAAAAGTTGGTGAAACATAAATTCCAGAATTCAACACACGAAATCCAGAAATCACAAGAAAAAGGATCAACGACGTCGTACAGCGGGACATCCGATGAACCAAATCACAATCAAAGGGAACAACGACGTCGTACAGTGGGACGTCCGATGAACCAAATCACAAAGACATTGCACAATGCTAGTCTAAAACCTAAAATGATCGTCATGATCAAAGAGAAGTGTCAATTACACTAAGCTAGTAAATATAAAAGTTTAGCTTCATGTCCCATAACCACTTGCTTAACTTAAACATTTACGAACAAACTGTAAATCTCCACTAGAAAAATGTCATAAGTGGTTCAATCGAACAAGTCCAAAAATTAACCAACGAAGTAAACGCTAGCGTTTCATACCACTTGTTTTACTAAGTCGTTTAATTAGATTTCTCATACGAGTGAGGTAAAGGTTTGTATATACTAATAGATTGGAAATCGTTTTGAGAAAACGAGCTTTGTAATAAAATAGTGTTGAAATCATTTGAAGAAAGAGTTTGATATTTACTACTAGTATAGAAAACCTTTATATTTTTAAAGTGACAAATCACAAAGAAGATTGTAGGAAAAATCGGGCATAAAAATTCACATTCGAAGACGTGAATAAAATCCAAAGAAATCGATATAAAATCCATCAAAGTGGATATATCTAAAATTCCCAAAGAAAAGGTCATCAAAGTCGATAATAAATGACAACAACAAAAGGGGGACAACACGAATCGATTAAAGTTGGATATTCAAACGGATTAGCAAAATAGGCTAATCTGGCAAAAATCATCAGGTCGGTCGACCGGACTCCCTGAGTCGGTCGACCGAACCAAAGGTTGGAAACCTCTCGGGACAGCAGGTCGGTCGACCGAACCCTGATCTCGGTCGACCGAGCCTTAAAACAGAAAGTGCTTATGCACTTGGAAGCAGGTCGGTCGACCGGACCAGAGGGGTCGGTCGGCCGAACCTGTTTCCAGCTTCATCCATGCCTATTACAAATGAGGTTCAATCTTGACCAAAATTGCATTCGCACGAGCACCGGCGCTAAGGGTTTATGCCAATCGACTACCCGGCCCTATATGCTCCTCGATGCATCTCCAAAAAAACATGATCAAACATCAAAGTTAGGATTTTTAACGAATTGAACTCAAAACACTAAAAATTGGAATATTCACAAAAGCAATCCAAATCAAAATCAAATGCACATGAATAAGTGTTAGGAATTCATGCCTAACAATAGAAGAGAATTATAAGCATAGATGTGAGATTAAAAATCTCACCTTTGAACCCAAACGAATGAAGAAGATGCTATGAAGCAATGGCAAGAACAAGCACTCTTCAATTCCAACTCAACAAGCTTGAATCTAAGCTTAAAGGAGAAACATTTCCTAAATTAGGTTTAGGAAATTTCTGAAATTGAATGGAGAAAGAGTTGGAGAAGATGAAGGAGATGCTTACCAATGGGTTCTCTTTGAATTTGGAGCAAGAACTTGGATTTTGCTATGGAACTAGGGCTTGGAGTTTTAATTCTTTTTCTCTTCCACCATTGTTGAAAGCTTGAAGAGTTAGGAATTAGAAATGAATTAATGAAGAGTTGGAGTGGGTTGGGACTGAGTTAGTAAGTGGGTTCAGCCCAAAGCAAAAAGTCGCAAAATTCAACTTTCTCCAAATATATCGAAGCTTATACTCAAAAAGGTCGCAAACGGCATTTTGAACTCAATGGGGGTGGTCTCGAGTCCCAATTCGACCGTATGCAAAAAGTAGCTTTTCAGACTAAAATCCGACTAACGATAAAATATTTAAATAAAATATTTAAGTATAAAATCGATAAATATGCGGGTTGTTACAGACTCCCCTCCTTAGAAAAATTGCGTCCTCGCAATAATTAAGAAGGAAATATATAGTAACAACCGTGGAAGCATATTAACACAAAAGAAAATTTGAATCAAGAATTCCACCATAAAGAGCACGAAGGAGTAAATCCGAAAGTTTTCGTTTGATGAATTCTCAAGATTTCACATGAGCAATCCTTAGGATTTGAGAACCATTGAACTTTTATCAAAAAGAATATCTTTATATCGAAGGCGCTCAACCTCCAAAGCAATGGTGCGAATAGAATGTTGCTCAAAAGTCAAACTTGGTGAAACTTCAATCCCTCAATAACACCGGGCTAAAGAATAAAAACCGGAAACATAAAAGCATTTCCATAGTTAAAAGACGTGGAAAACGTCAAGAATAGCAGAAAGTTGAGCCGGTGCAACGGCGTAGTACAAAATCGGTACGCCCAATGAATCAAAGAAAAGACATTGATGTAGTACATACGGTACTTCCAATGAATCAAATAGCAAAAACATTGATGTAGTACAAACGGTACACCCAATGAATCAAAAAGCGGAGACATTGATGTAGTACAACGGTACATCCAATGAATCAAATAGCGAAGACACTGATGTAGTACAACGGTACATCCAATGAATCAAAAAGCGGAGACATTGATGTAGTACAACGGTACATCCGATGAATCAAAAAGCGGAGACATCGATGTAGTACAAACGGTACATCCGATGAGTCAAAAGCAAAGACATCGATGTAGTACAAACGGTACATCCGATGAGTCAAAAGCAAAGGCATCGATGTAGTACAAATGGTACATCCGATGAGTCAAAAGCAAAGGCATCGATGTAGTACAAACAGTACATCCGATGAATCAAAAGCACAAAAGCAAAGACATCGATGTGGTACAAACGGTACATCCGATGAATCAAAAGTAAAGACATCGATGTAGTACAAACGGTACATCCGATGAACCAAAAGGAAAGACATCGATGTAGTACAAACGGTACATCCGATGAATCAAAAGCAAAGACATCGATGTAGTACAAACGGTACATCCGATGAATCAAAAGGACGTTTGTACATCCGATGAATCAAAAGCAAAGACATCGATGTAGTACAAACGGTACATCCGATGAATCAAAAGGACGTTTGTACATCCGATGAATCAAAAGCAAAGACATCAATGTAGTACAAACGGTACATCCGATGAATCAAAAGCAAAGACATCGATGTAGTACAAACGGTACATCCGATGAATCAAAAGGAAAGACATCGATGTAGTACAAACGGTACATCCGATGAATCAAAAGCAAAGACATCGATGTAGTACAAACGGTACATCCGATGAATCAAAAGGAAAGACATCGATGTAGTACAAACGGTACATCCGATGAATCAAAAGGAAAGACATCGATGTAGTACAAACGGTACATCCGATGAATCAAAAGCAAAGACATCGATGTAGTACAAACGGTACATCCGATGAATCAAAAGCAAAGACATCGATGTAGTACAAACGGTACATCCGATGAATCAAAAGCAAAGAGATCGATGCAGTATAAACGGTACATCCGATGAATCAAAAGCAAAGAGATCGATGCAGTATAAACGGTACATCCGATGAATCAAAAGCAAAGACATCGATGTAGTACAAACGGTACATCCGATGAATCAAAAGGAAAGACATCGATGTAGTACAAACGGTACATCCGATGAATCAAAAGCAAAGACATCGATGTAGTACAAACGGTACATCCGATGAATCAAAAGCAAAGACATCGATGTAGTACAAACGGTACATCCGATGAATCAAAAGCAAAGACATCGATGTAGTACAAACGGTACATCCGATGAATCAAAAGCAAAGACATCGATGTAGTACAAACGGTACATCCGATGAATCAAAAGCAAAGACATCGATGTAGTACAAACGGTACATCCGATGAATCAAAAGCAAAGACATCGATGTAGTACAAACGGTACATCCGATGAGTCAAAAGCAAAGACATCGATGTAGTACAAACGGTACATCCGATGAATCAAAAGCAAAGACATCGATGTAGTACAAACGGTACATCCGATGAATCAAAAGCAAAGACATCGATGTAGTACAAACGGTACATCCGATGAATCAAAAGGAAAGACATCGATGTAGTACAAACGGTACATCCGATGAGTCAAAAGCAAAGACATCGATGTAGTACAAACGGTACATCCGATGAATCAAAAGCAAAGACATCGATGTAGTACAAACGGTACATCCGATGAATCAAAAGCAAAAACAATAGCCGAGAGCACTAGATCGTAAGTGGCATACCTAGTCTCGATAAGCTATAATGATTTAGAAGCACAAGAGATAGCATGTTCTCCTTTGCAAGATAACGGCATCCAAACCAATACGACTAGTATTGGTACAAATAGCAAAGTCTTGGTTCCCCTTCAGGAATCACAAGAATAAAAGTATCGAAAAGAAAGAATTTCTTAATCTTCTTTCCTGAGAAGTTAAAACTTCCAAAATTACATTTATCATTATGTAATAATCATTCTAGAAATTTTTTCTATTTTCAAGTTAATATACTGTGTCTGATTGTCTCATCAAAGCGTTTAGGAAATTCCTATCGATGACGTTGATCAAGCGCATCGACCAAAATTCTTAAAGCACTCAACGGGCAATACAATCACAAAATCATTTTTTTTATAGGATAAATAAATCTCTTAAAAAGTTTTAAGAATATTCTTTGTTCGTTTCAAGAACAAAATCCAGTTTTACTTGTAAATAAATCTTATGAAAAAGATTTGCAAAATTTTAAATTACTATTTTCATCCAAAATCAATAAATACAAAAATTGTCTCATCGAAATATTCATAGAATATTCGATTTATAAAATGGATGAAATAAGCTGGACAAATTGAATGACATAATAAGTCATTCGTAAGAATCATAATGAGTGCGGAATGCGGTAAGTGGAATGCTAACTTCCGCAACTCGTAGCAAATGAAAATCGGTGATAAAGTCAAACTGAAAAGACCTTAACACCACACAAAAGATTTCTTAGGTGATAATCCTAAGACAAACTCAAAAATACCGAAAAATTTCTCAAACTACATGAATGAGAGAAATAACACTTTCCTTATAAGTGAGCTTGAGGAATAAAATGATGCCATCAAGTTGGAATCAAAATCATAAAGGAAAAATAGAAATCTGCTTAACAGATTGAAAATGTCGAAGATGAATAGTCCACACGGGACAAAGGATATGGCCTCATAATAATTAAGCCAATCCTTACAAAAGTAAATTCCGAAGCCTAAGTAAAAATATCGGCTCGGAAAGAAAAGTCTCATAGAATAATTTCGACATCAATAAAAAGCAAATTGAGTGTTGCGGATCTACCATCCGGATTCACAATCCTCAAAGAAGTCATCAAGCCAAAATATTCAAAGAAAAAGAATCGACAAGTTCTTTTGATATAAAATAGTGAGATGGAACCTATATCAAAAAGAACTCAAATAAGAAGATCACGAAATAAATAATGCCATCAAGGATTGAATGTAAAATACCTTGACTGAGAGAAGAGTTGCTAGGGGCTTGCACAATATTTAACTTTCTCATGTCCCTGTTCAAAAGTTTGGGACACGCATATAAAAGATGACCCGGTTTCTTGCAATAGCGACAAGAATGGGGTTTTGGACACATATTCGCATAGTGTTCCATAGAATTACAATTGTAGCATCCTCCACGATTAGGGATTGGAGTCTTTGCTACAAAAGTAGTTTGCTTCACTCTCTTATTGGGATTAAGGCTCTTGAACTTAATATGCCTCTTCTTGGAAGTCCCAATATCACAAACACTTCCTTTACCAACGTCTCCATGAAGAAGAGTAACATCCACAAGCTGATTGAGAGAAACTTCAAGTTTCAAAGGTAGAACCATTTCGGGGTTCTTACTCAAAGCATAGATAAACTCTTGATTCTTTACAAGATCCAAAAGTTGTTGAGCAGACATGAATACTCCATCCTGAGGAGTAGCACTAGATTGACCGGCGCTGGGACGGCCAGGTCTAACCATTTCTCTTCTTTAAGAAAGAAAGAAAGAAGAGGAAAAAGTTATTCTCAAAGTAAATTTCAATCAAACTTGATTGATAAAACAAGGAATCATAAAGAAAATAGGAAGAATCGGTACGAAGACTCGAATTAAATCCTAAAGCACGACTCCTAAGAAAGACTTAGGACGATGATCCTTGTTATAATATTCCATATTGTTCCGAAGTTTGGCTCTGATACCAAGCTATGACGCCCCACCTCTATACCCACGCTAGACAAGAACACTACGGAGTAATGCTGTCGACTAGCACGGAGAATAAGGCTGTTGAGGAGCGACCATCTTTATAATTGCTTTGTGCGAGTACCGATATGTCAGATAGTAATAATATAAGTTTTCATCTCAAGAAGAAATCCGACATACAGATACAAATTCAAAGCTATCACACAGTGGCTATATAAAATCTTCGGAAACAAATATAGAAATAAACATAACACAAATCAGTCGCAGACAATTCATATCACAAAGGCGGAAAAAGATATGAATATAACACTAACACATGAAAGTGTATACCAGAGTAGTGGTCAAAAGGATCCACAATAATACAAAAGAATAGCAACACGTGCTATACAAAAGAATACAACTATGAGTCAATATCTCAGGTGTATACAACAAAAGCTACTACTAATGTAAGTAGTAGACCAAAAAATCAGATGAAAGTCCGATAAGGAGTCAAGCAGAAGCACCTGTAATATCTCAGTCTGACCCGAGTATTATTTAAGAAGAAAATAATAAACGGATCAGTCTAGCTATAAATATCAGATGAAGTGATATATAATAAGAGATATGACATAAACATATAATAATCACAATGCAAAGCTGTGATATATAAGTAATTGAAAAATCAACAAGAGATTAATCAATATCACAAAGATCTACTCAAGATAAAAAGGAATGTCATACTCCTAATTTCATTCACTAAGCCACAATATATGACATAAATATCAATGCCCATCGTAAAAGTTGGTGAAACATAAATTCCAGAATTCAACACACGAAATCCAGAAATCACAAGAAAAAGGATCAACGACGTCGTACAGCGGGACATCCGATGAACCAAATCACAATCAAAGGGAACAACGACGTCGTACAGCGGGACGTCCGATGAACCAAATCACAAAGACATTGCACAATGCTAGTCTAAAACCTAAAATGATCGTCATGATCAAAGAGAAGTGTCAATTACACTAAGCTAGTAAATATAAAAGTTTAGCTTCATGTCCCATAACCACTTGCTTAACTTAAACATTTACGAACAAACTGTAAATCTCCACTAGAAAAATGTCATAAGTGGTTCAATCGAACAAGTCCAAAAATTAACCAACGAAGTAAACGCAAGCGTTTCATACCACTTGTTTTACTAAGTCGTTTAATTAGATTTCTCATACGAGTGAGGTAAAGGTTTGTATATACTAATAGATTGGAAATCGGTTTGAGAAAACAAGCTTTGTAATAAAATAGTGTTGAAATCATTTGAAGAAAGAGTTTTGATATTTACTACTAGTATAGAAAACCTTTATATTTTTAAAGTGACAAATCACAAAGAAGATTGTAGGAACAATCGGGCATAAAAATTCACATTCGAAGACGTGAATAAAATCCAAAGAAATCGATATAAAATCCATCAAAGTGGATATATCTAAAATTCCCAAAGAAAAGGTCATCAAAGTCGATAATAAATGACAACAACAAAAGGGAGACAACACGAATCGATTAAAGTTGGATATTCAAACGGATTAGCAAAATAGGCTAATCTGGCAAAAATCATCAGGTCGGTCGACCGGACTCCCTGAGTCGGTCGACCAAACCAAAGGTTGGAAACCTCTCGGGACAGCTGGTCGGTCGACCGAACCCTGAACTCGGTCGACCGAACCTTAAAACAGAAAGTGCTTATGCACTTGGAAGCAGGTCGGTCGACCGGACCAGAGGAGTCGATCGGCCGAACCTGTTTCCAGCTTCATCCATGCCTATTACAAATGAGGTTCAATCTTGACCAAAATTGCATTCGCACGAGCAACGGCGCTAAGGGTTTATGCCAATCGACTACCCGGCAATATGTGCTCCTCGATGCATCTCCAAAAAAACATGATCAAACATCAAAGTTAGGATTTTTAACGAATTGAACTCAAAACACTAAAAATTGGAATATTCACAAAAGCAATCCAAATCTAAATCAAATGCACATGAATAAGTGTTAGGAATTCATACCTAACAATAGAAGAGAATTATAAGCATAGATGTGAGATTAAAAATCTCACCTTTGAACCCAAATGAATGAAGAAGATGCTATGAAGCAATGGCAAGAACAAGCACTCTTCAATTCCAACTCAACAAGCTTGAATCTAAGCTTAAAGGAGAAACATTTCCTAAATTAGGTTTAGGAAATTTCTGAAATTGAATGGAGAAAGAGTTGGAGAAGATGAAGGAGATGCTTACCAATGGGTTCTCTTTGAATTTGGAGCAAGAACTTGGATTTTGCTATGGAACTAGGGCTTGGAGTTTTAATTCTTTTTCTCTTCCACTATTGTTGAAAGCTTGAAGAGTTAGGAATTAGAAATGAAGTAATGAAGAGTTGGAGTGGGTTGGGACTGAGTTAGTAAGTGGGTTCAGCCCAAACTAAAGCCCAAAGCAAAAGGTAGCAAAATTCAACTTTCTCCAAATATATCGAAGCTTATACTCAAAAAGGTCGCAAACGGCATTTTGAACTCAATGGGGGTGGTCTCGAGTCCCAATTCGACCGTATGCAAAAAGTAGCTTTTCGGACTAAAATCCGATTAACGATAAAATATTTAAATAAAATATTTAAGTATAAAATCGATAAATATGCGGGTTGTTACAGTACAATATCCTGAAATCTGCTATACATATCTGAAATTGACTCATTAGCATTCCTTTTAAATAATTGAAACTGATTTGTGAGCATGGAAATTTTGGTCTGTTTAACTTTGCTTGTTCCTTCGTGGGTAACTTGCAAAGTTTTCCAGATTTCATATGCAGACTCACAAACCGACACTCTATTGAATTCATTTCTATCTAGTGAACAAAACAGAATATTCATTGCCTTAAAATTATTTTGTGCAACATTCTTTTGCTCAGCAATCCATTGTGCAAAATCAATTGTGGGTTCAGAATATTCAGTTTGTGTGATATTCCAAGTGTCCAATCCTATAGAATGTAAATATATTTTCATCCTACATGCTCAATATGCATAGTTACTACCATTAAAAATTGGTGGTCTGACAGTAGATTGACTCTCTACAAATGAACTAGTGACAGGGATACTAGTGTTAATAATAGTACCAGTGTTGGTAGCCATTTTGAAAACTTTTCAAAAATTAGATTATGAAACTTTGAAAACCTTGCTCTGATACCAAATGTGAGAAATGTGGATTACGGATCTTAAGGCTAAGATGAACACTAGAGGAGGTGAATAGTGTTAATCAAGAATTACTAAATCATTTTAATTTATGTTAATTTAGACACAAAAGTATGCAATATACAGACACATATACGATCACAGAAACAATTACAGATGCAGAAATAAAATAAAAGCAGTAAAGGAAAGAACACACCGGATTTTATAATGGTTCAGAGTTACCCTACATCCAGTCCCGCAACACACGTACGGATTTCCTTTTAAAAGCAATCGTACAATTACACCCTCGGTTTCAAGGCTACGAGGTACACCCTCCAGAATTTCGATCCTCTGGGTAGAGAGACTTGATTTCCGGGCCACAAGTTTACCCAATTGATTTACCAAGGCTACAATCACACCTTCTCCCTTTTGATTGATTTCCAAGGCTATAATCACACCATTTCTTGCTTAATAGATTGCATAGAAGCCTGTAACTCTGAATAGCACTGAGAATCTTGTAGAGATAGTGATAGAGAATCAAAATAGAAGTAATCGACTATGATTCAATGTTGATTTCGGTAGAGTAATGATAAGAATATGTATTAAGAAATGAGGAAGAAGAAGAAGAGTGAAAACCAGAAAAAAAGTGGTTAAAAATTCATTGAAACTGACCCCTATTTATAGAAGAACAACAACCATGACCATTCATGAAGAGTTATGGCGAATAGACACTTATTTTGAAATTTGAATTTTTGAATCAAACTATCACCATGTCGACATGGTCATGCTAGGCATGTCGACATCCCAAAGGATTTTTTGGTGTATTTGATTTTCTTTGAAAATAACCTTTATCTTATATAAAAACTATTTTAAACTTTATAAATATACTTGACTATAGTTAAAATTCATAAGTAAATATAAAGAATAATATATATAGATTTTAACTATAATTTTATATTCAAATCTAAGTATAAATATTTAAAAGTTAAATATATTATCGAAAAAGATAGTTTAAAATCAGGAGTAATTTGACTTTGAAAATAAAGATGTTTTTGAGGCTAAAATTATTTAAAATCAGGATCGAGGGTTTTGAATCTTTTAAAAGGAAAGTTTTGAAAACATTTTGAAAACAGGATATAATTTTGAAAAATCATTTTGAATAAAAGTTAACGGATACAAAACAATGTTCCACTAGATTTTTCGTAGGTTCCATCCCTTTAACGTGCTCGAAGTGGATTCCATTCCACGAATAAATTGAATTTTAAGATGTCAGCTATGAGCTTTAACAAAAATTCCTAATAATAAAAAATACTTATCCTTGAAATATTGAACTCTTGATAGTCTCGATACTCATGAGTCTTCTATCTTGATATTTTATCTTGATATCTTAAATCTCTATACTTTAAAGTCTTCATTCTTAGTACCTGCATGGTTAAATCCTGCATATACATATATATCTAAACTTATAATGTTAGTATTTATATTATAATCTATTCTAAGGTTGTTGTCATCAAAACCATCATCTCACGGACTAACAGTTTCCCTCCTGTGTACGCGCAATCGAGATTTGATTCGCGAGTTCCTCTACATTCTTATTTCTATTTAGCTCGGCACTCCATTTTTTTGTATGAAATCGATTTAGATTTGAAGATGAAAAAGGGGAAAAGAATAGGTATGGTTTTGTTCATATAAACTGGAAAGAAAAAAAATTAGGGGCGGCCATTATGTTCTTGTTTTTTTCTGGAGCTTTTGATTTTGAATTGAAGAAGAAAGAAAAACTTGGCTCTTTTATCTTATTTTTAGTTTATTTTTTTCTTTTCTTCTAACGCGTGTAAGCATTTTTGCCAAGTGTTTCTAAAGATAAAACGTGTTAATGCTTGCAACAGTAACGAGATTGTATTATTTTTATTTTAAATTTAAATTCAAATTTAATTCGTTTCGAAAAATGCAACTCAAAATCTCGATTTCCAATCGAGGTATGCCGCCAGGCATTTATAATATTAAACCTCTATTCCGAACGCAATGGAAAAGGTTCTGAGTCCAAATTCGATCGTATGGAGAAGATGGCTTTTTGGACCCAGCTATTATATTGAATTTTCGATATTAATTTCAACGCGTTTACTTATCGTATGGCCAAACGATTACTCCAAACATTGCGAAAATTGAAATCTGACCATAATAAATTATTACGGATTCAATGGAGTTGGTTTCTTCAAATTCCATGACTGTGCCTCGGAAGGCTATTTTTTTTAAATATTGATTTAAACGATATAAATTTCAATACTGAACAAATCATTTCCAAGTCCAATTCTGAAGCTTCCACTATCTTCACTATTATCAATATGAATTTTCTATGCCATCAAATTATTTTTAACAAACTCAAAATTAAAGATTCAAATTTTTATCCAACTTCAACAAATTAAATTCGATAATTTTATTGCCAAATTCATAGTTATATTTGAAATTCAAGTTAAACTATCTTCCAAATATTTAAAATCAATTAAATATTTTCAATTTCAAATATCCAAAATTTTGGGTCGTCACATTCTTCCCCCTTAAAAGAAATTCGCCCTGAAATTACTAGTTAAGAAGAATGATCCTTAACCCATTCATTAATTTCCCAAAACCAAATAGTTATCAATATCTTGCCTGTTACGACCCGATATTTTCAACCATCCGCATCCGCACATGTCGGACTTGAATTGCTCAAAATACCGAATTGTAAAATAAATTGGGCAAAACACAGCATAAATAGTAAATAAATAAATCACAGATCACAGACACAGAGTAATAAATGCAGCGGAAGTAAAGAAATAGTAGTTTATGAAGCTACTATATAAATACATCAGAGTCAAACAAGATACAACAGAGATAACAAGATACAACGGAGGTGTCAACATGATAACCAGGCATGAATCATAACACATCACTGGAACCAACCGGATAACTGGAATCAACTGGATAACAGAAAGTGAAATAGATAGCCGGATCTTCAAGCAAAGCATCCAACTTCGAAGGTGAGTCTCAAATGTTGCATCACTCAGTCTGACCCGAGCGTGAAGAAACACAAAACACTCGAGTCAGGACATACATACTTATACAAGGTAAACCAACTCAAGTGAATTGTAATATAAGGTACAAGTAACTTAAAGGATGCTTGGGACCGCCCATCCTCTAAGGATCCGTTAAATTATTTACTATGTAGTAATAGTTCGCTATTATGATATGTCTAAAGTAAAATAAACTTACTTTTTCATAGCATTAAGGGGTTACCCATATAGCCCTTAACAGGTAATAGTCCCAGTAGTCCATCCAATATCATAGTCCCTCCTAATCGGGAAGCCACCAGAGGATATCACACGGGCTACGGGAGAAAAACAAACTCGTACAAGGCACGATAGGGTAGGTGACACGACACAACTAGGCAATGCCAGGGTAGATATACCAATTACGCTTTAGGGTCGGTGGTAACGCGTAGCGCACAGCTACCGCCCACCTCGAGCCACAACCCTAAATAAAAATCAAAAGTGGCCACCGAAACAATCCAAAAGTCAAAGTATAATATCGAAGGGATGTGTCCTATCAAAGGTGCTACCATATTAACCCGTCAATCGCTCCTGTTTTAGCCACCTTATGCAAACTCCCGGGAGTCGGGTCCATGTATTTACCATAAAGGAAACGCCACCACCATCCTATTTCATTCTGGAATCTCCACCGCGTACACAGTTGTTAAAGTGGTTTTCGGTATTGGTCGGCTATAAGACAATATCCGATCTTGGTCTCTTTAACAACCAATCGTTATTATAACCCGTAGTTATAACTTTAAAACAATATTTTCATACTTCAAAATAAAATATCCTTTCAATCCAAATCTTTATCAAAGAAAGATTAAATCATTTCTAAACCATTTCAATATATCAACATACCATATCTTTCAAATTCAAATATTCATCAAAAAAAATATCAAGTCAATTCAAATCATTTTTAATACATAAATATCATATCTTTCAAACTTCATTTTTGAATCATTTTAATTTCAAAATATCATAACTTTCAGAAACTTTATTTAAAACATTTAATATATATCGAAATATCATATCTTCTCAAAACTTCGTTTCAAATCATTCAATATATCATATCTTAAACATCTTTAAATTCAAATATAACATTCATTTATTATCATCTCAAATCACCTTTTAAATAATTTATATTCCATCAATTTAATTCAATTAAAATCATTTTAAAAGTGTAATTATCATACTTTCAAATCAAGTATTCAAATTTCAAAGTTTCAAGTCATTCTGAGCTCATTTACTAAGTCAAAAATCATATTTATTAAAATTTCAGCCTTTCGTAGCATTTAGAAAAAAGCTGTTATAAGTTATACTTGAAAACAATTTAATTTAACAAAGACAGCTCTTAAAAACAGCTGTTAAAACTCAGTTTTAGTTAAATTTTAGTTTAAAACAGGAAAGACAGCATTTCCAGAAATGCTGCGGTAGCTCGGATTTCAAAACAAGATTTAAATTTGATTTCAGCAAAAACTGCCGACCACTATAGCATTTCCAGAGAATGCTCCAATAGACCTGAGTCCAATATTAGCCTATAAGTTCAATTACAGCAACTACAGCATTTCAGAAATGCTGCAATAGCTCTTTTTACACAATTTTAGTTCAATTCAGAAAACTATAGCATTTCTGAATGCTATTAAAAGTTAATTCCAGGTTTTAGTGTACTTTCAGCCAATAATAAACTTCAATTTAAAACCAATATACATTTTTAAAATTATATTTTAACCTTTAAAATGCTCATTAACATATCATTTAAAATATTATTTTTATACAATAAATCTCTTATACTTACATCCAATTTTCAACAATTTACTAAATAAATTCAAGTGTAAAAGTTTCCAATTCTTCATATTTTTAAATAACCAACTTAACACTTATCTTTCCTCCATTTATCAAATAAACTAAATTTTTTTTCTTAAACCTTTAACTAAAAACCAATTTTACATTTCCAAGTCAAGTTATACTTTTAAAAGATCACTTTTAAACATTCATTTATTTAACCACTTAAATTCATAGAAAAATCAATAATACTTTAATAAATCACTTAAATTCCAAATTTAATCAATTTATCATATTTACCAATTTCCAATAAAATTAAATTTCCATTTTATTCATATAACCTAAATATCGTTTTTAACCAAAATTCTAAATTTCCAAACTTAAGTTATATTTAATAATCTCATTTAACCATTCATTCATTACATTTTTGACTCATAGAAAAATCATAATTTCTTTATTTTAAACATTTAAAAACCTATTTAAATCAAATTTCATAAGTTTATAATTTAAAATTATTAAAATTATCTAAAATACTTTATAAAATAACCACGGGTCTGTATATAGTTTTCTAACCTAGGTCAAGTGATACAGATATGTATCATTTCAATCCGCAGTTTAAAAAGAAAAATCCGGGTTCTATCATTTCTAACCCGCAATCCCAAGTTAAATAAAATAAATAAAAACCGTTCAGACTTATCATTTCAGCCCATAACGATTTTTCCCTATTCTAAAGTCCGTTCGGGTATGTATCATTTCATCTCATAATGATTTCTAATCTACAGGGAACTTGCAGTGTGATAAACAGATATAAATGAACAGTAACAACATATGTATAATAATAGATGATACGACATGAAATTTAACAAGTTTAACATTATATGTAATTAATCACAGGCAGTTATAACATCACATAATAGTTCTACACATTCAAATGGTGTCAATTCACATTTGTATAAGTATAAACGTCTGGAGAGATTTACTCACATGTATAAGCTGGAGACAACGATCAAAAGCATAAACTGAGATGTTCAGAAGCACTATGGCACGACAATGATTCGAGTTTAAGAGAGCCAAAGATAAATCTCCTTGGATACATGAGACAAACAAATATAGGAAACATAAGTTTCAAAAACAAGATATACTTAAACAATGTTAGAAATAGATGTATAAAACAAAACTAAAGACTTTGCACATGCTCTCTATGCTTGTTTGCATGGCCTAGGGGATCAATAAGGTCAGGTTTGAGAATGGTTTGGATGAGGTATGGGTATGGAAAAGGTGCGGCTACAAGGCTAAACAAGCGGAGGAAGTTACACTTAGGATAGGTGAAGGGTTTAAGGCAAAATAGCATGTTTTTGGTCAACAAAAGGGCTCGGCCTTGGAGTGGTTTGGCTTGGCCATTCAAGTTCAGATCTGGAATGATGTTGGAGTGGTGTGTGGTGGTCTGGTCAGAGGTGGTGGTGGCGGCTAGAGGTGGTGGTGGTGGAAAATGAAGTGGTGAAGCAACAAGGCTCAAACTAGCATGTTTTCAATGCATAGGTAGGATTTTGAGGGGTTTTGTCACCATGGTTGGCTCGGCTATGGTCATGACCTGGAGTGTAGGTGGTGATGATGGCAGAGAATAGATGTAGAGAGTGGTGGCCATGGCAATAGTGAGGAGGCCATGCAAATAGAAGAAAGAAACAAGACAAAAGTATGGAAAAAAAATGGAAGAAAAAATGCAAAAAGAGGAGGCCATTATCCAATTTTTTTCCCCTAGCCGTGAATGAATGAGAAGTGGAATTTTTTTTTATTGAATGAAGACTGGAATACATGGCCAAAATAAATTAATATACAGCTGAAATAAGTAAAGGATAATAAATAAATAAAAACTGCCAAAGAGTAAATGAGGAAACGGTAAAATAAACGATTTACGTTTCAAAAGCTTTTAAAACCTTTGGTATTTCCTTTATTTATTCATATAAGTTTACATTACTAAAAATAATAATGATTTCAGTCACAAATTCAAAAATATAACAAAATATAAGATATATATAAATATTTATTAATGATATAAGGTTAAAATAAGAAAATAGCACAAGATTGCAAACTAGTCTAGAAAAATGGAAAATAAACAGAATGAACTTGGAAAAATTTATATGGACTTGTAAAAATATTTATAACAAAGATAAAAACATAAAATTAAATATGCATTCACAAATAAATATATAAATTTAAATTTAAATAAAATTTAAATAAAGAAAATAGCAGAAAAATGGAAACTAGGCTTAAAATTTGGAAATAAATTCAATAAGCTTTGGAAAAATTCAAACATCACATTAAAAATATTAAAAGACAAAATATACTTAAAATAAAATATTAACACATAAAAAAAATTAAATTTAAAGAAAATAGGAAAAGACTTAAAGAAATTGCTTAAAAATCCAAAACGGTGTCCAGAAATTACAAATAAATCACCATTGACTTTGGAAAATTGTTTACTTTATTTTAAAATTATTATAATATAAAAATATACATAAAATAACATATTGTCCCAGATTAAAATAAAATATGACAAAAATATAATTTATACAATTTAAAAGTAACAAAATTGCAGAATAAACAAATTGCACTCAATATTAAAATTTACATAACTTTCATAGTTTAACTCCGTTTTCAATGAAACAAAAAGCAGTGTTCAAGTTATTACGTCTATTTTCATAATAAAAGATAAATTTTAAGATTTAAAATGATTTTAATTTTAATTTTAAAAGTCAAATTTCAAATAGTTTGAGTAGAAATTCATTTTTTTAGTAAAATGTCCAATTTATACTATTTTGAACTATAGATCAGCATTTATATTTAAAATGAAATATTTGAAATAAAAATAAATTTAAAATAATTAAAATAAAATAAAGTCAACTTTAAAATATATAGGCAAAAATCTAGGGTTGTTACACTCTCCCCCACTCAAAACTTTTCGTCCTCGAAAAGGAATGAGGTACGGAAAAGCACACAAAAAGATAGAGTGAAATAGGATTAAGATAAGATGACAAGAAGATTGAAATTATATCTGATAACTGTTGTTATAGGTAACTTTAACAAGGTGGAGATGATCTTTCCAAGATTCTCCAAAATTAAGAACACAAGCACGATAAAGGTGGATTCAAAATGATTACCAAATATTATCAAAGATTATAGAAAGATTTTTAAACGGAAAGATTATAGAAAGATGCCTATACCAGTCTGTAGGAAGATAAGGATAACAAAACGATAGTTTGAAAAACAAAATAAGGAAATAAATTTGAAAGCATGGAAATTTCAACTTAAATGGAGAATAAATCTTTACACAAGTTAAATAAATCTTAACTATCCAAATTTCATTATCTTATTATCCAGTCATCTTAAATTAACAATTTTCAAAACCATGGGTTAGAAAAATAATCATTTATTACACTCACAATGTACTTAATAAATTTTATTCTTCTTTATTCCTAATTAAAATCAAATTATTCAGCTCAATATATTTATCACTTATGTTAAATATGCTTACACTTATTATAACTGCTTTCTTTTATTCTTTGTTCTTTTAACATTATTTTATATTGTAAATTATTCAATTACCCATTTATTCTATTTACCTCTGTTAATCTCTTTTTTTTCAACTAAAATTTAAGTGTATAACGTCTATTATAACCACTCAAATTTTATTTATAAAATCTTTTTATATTGTACATTATCCAATTACATTTTTAACTTCTGAAATTAAGGTAAGTTATATTGGAATGCAATTGAGTATTATACAAATAAAACTTTCCAATTCAATTATCTCAAGTTTGAATTATTTATCCAATTTTTTTTTTGATTTTCTTTTAATAATTGAAATTATTCTTTAAAAATAAAATTTAAGAATTAAATTTCCGATTTCTTGAAACCATTTAGAGATATATAAAGGTATGTACATAGTTTATCAAATCAAATTTAAATCATATCTCTATATATTATAAATCAAGTCATATTTTAGAAATTCAATTCAAATCAATTTGATTTACCAAAACAAAGCTGTAGTAAGTCTACAGAGCGGTCTCTTCACTTCGAAACTCGAAAATGAACGTTGATGATGCCGCGGTCATCACCGAAGTCATTTTCCAACGACAAAGAGAAGAGCACTAATTTTTAAACTTTCAAGTTCTTTGAAAACAAATTTCTATTCGAAAATACTTTAAATAATATAACCCTTTAAAACTTTAAACACAAGGATTGAAACCATCGGAAATTAAATTCTCAGATTTCTTGTTCCAAATTCATTTCAGTTCCCAAATCAATTTATAACTATCTACAAATTCATTTATAGAATAATAAATGATAAATCAAGTATTATCACTTCAAATAATAAATTTAAATCAGTTTATTAAGTTCCATAAATTTACTTATATAACAAAATTTATTTCATTAACCAAATTTTAAAATAATATTGTGTCAGTTTGTTCTGTCAAAGTGTTTTGGAAATCCTACCGATAGCGTTGATCAAACGAATCGATCGGAAACCCAAATCAACATCAACAACTCAAACAACACAATATATAAAACAAAACATGGATATACAAGTTTCAAATCTCCTTGGATACATGAGACAAACAAATATATGAAACAAAAGTTTCAAAAACAAGATATACTTAAACAATGTTAGAAATAGATGTATAAAACAAAACTAAAGACTTTGCACTTGCTCTCTATGCTTGTTTGCATGGCCTAGGGGATCAATAAGGTCAGGTTTGAGCATGGTTTGGATCAGGTATGGGTATGGAAAAGGTGCGGCTACAAGGCTAAACAAGTGGAGGAAGTTACACTTAGGGTAGGTGAAGGGTTTAAGGCAAAATATCATGTTTTTGGTCAACAAAAGGGCTCGGTCTTGGAGTGGTTTGGCTTGGCCATTCAAGTTCAGATCTAGAGTGATGTTGGAGTGGTGTGTGGTGGTCTGGTAAGAGGTGGTGGTGGTGGCTAGAGGTGGTGGTGGTGGAAAATGAAGTGGTGAAGCAACAAGGCTCAAACTAGCATGTTTTCAAGGCATAGGTTGGATTTTGAGGGTTTTTGTCACCATGGTTGGCTCGGATATGGTCATGACCTGGAGTGTAGGTGGTGATGATGGTAGGGAATAGATATAGAGAGTGGTGGCCATGGCAATAGTGAGGAGGCCATGCAAATAGAAGAAAGAAACAAGACAAAAGTATGGAACAAAAATGGAAGAAAAAATGCAAAAAGAGGTGGCCATTACCCAATTTTTTTCTCCTAGTCGTGAATGAATGAGAAGTGGAATTTTTTTTTAGTGAATGAAAACTGGAATACACGGCCAAAACAAAGTACATACAGCCAAAAGAAGTAAAGGCTAATAAATAAATAAAAACTGCCAAAGAGTAAATGAGGAAACGGTAAAAGAAACGACTTACGTTTCAAAAGCTTTTAAAACCTTTGGTATTTCCTTTATTTATACACATAAGTTTACATTACTGAAAATAATAATGATTTCAGTCACAAATTCAAAAATATAACAAAATATAAGATACATATAAATATTTATTAATGATATAAGGTTAGAATAAGAAAATAGCACAAGATTGCAAACTAGTCTAGAAAAATGGAAAATAAACAGAATGAACTTTGGAAAATTTATATGGACTTGTAAAAATATTTATAACAAAGACAACAACATAAAAGTAAAGATGCATTCACAAATAAATATATAAATTTAAATTTAAGTATAATTTAAATAAAGAAAATAGCAGAAAAATGGAAACTAGGCTTAAAATTTGGAATTAAATTCAATAAGCTTTGGAAAAATTCAAACATCACTTTAAAAATATTAAAAGAAAAAATATACTTAAAATAAAATATTAACACATAAAAGAATTAAATTTAAAGAAAATTGGAAAAGATTTAAAGAAATTGCTTAAAAATCCAAAACGGTGTCCAGAAATTACAAATAAATCACCATTGACTTTGGAAAATTGTTTACTTTATTTTAAAATTATTATAATACAAAAATATACATAAAATAACATATTTTCCCAGATTAAAATGAAATATGACAAAAATATAATTTATACAATTTAAAAATAACAAAATTGCAGAATAAACAAATTGCACTCAATATTGAAATTTACATAACTTTCACAGTTTAACTCCATTTTCAATGAAACAAAAAGCAGTGTTCAAGTTATTACGTCTATTTTCATAATAAAAGATAAAATTCAAGATTTAAAATGATTTCAATTTTAATTTTAAAAGTCAAAGTTCAAACAGTTTGAGTAGAAATTCATTTTTTAGTAAAATGTCCAATTTATACTATTTTGAACTATAGATCAGCATTTATATTTAAAATGAAATATTTGGAACAAAAATGAATTTAAAATAATTAAAATAAAATAAAGTCAAATTTAAAATATTTAGGCAAAAATCTAGGGTTGTTACACTCTCCCTCACTCAAAACTTTTCGTCCTCGAAAAGGAATGAGGTACGGAAAAGCACACAAAAAGATAGAGTGAAATAGGATTAAGATACGATGACAAGAAGATTGAAATTATATCTGATAACTGTTGTTATAGGTAACTTTAACAAGGTGGAGATGATCTTTCCAAGATTCTCCAAAATTAAGAACACAAGCACGAAAAAGGTGGATTCAAAATGATTACCAAAGATTATCAAAGATTATAGGAAGATTTCTAAACGAAAAGATTATAGAAAGATGCCTATACCAGCCTGTAGGAAGATAAGGGTAACAAAAAGATAGTTTGAAAAACAAAATAAGGAAATAAATTTGAAAGCATGGAAATTTCAACTAAAATGGAGAATAAATCTTTACACAAGTTAAATAAATCTTAACTATCCCAAATTTCATTATCTTATTATCCAATCATCTTAAATTAACAATTTTTAAAACCATGGGTTAGAAAAATAATCATTTATTAAACTCGCAATGTACTTAATAAATTTTATTCTTCTTTATTCCTAATTAAAATCAAATTATTCCGCTCAATATATTTATCACTTATGTTAAATATACTTACACTTATTATAACTGCTTTCTTTTATTCTTAGTTCTTTTAACATTATTTTATATTGTAAAGTATTCAATTACCCATTTATTCTATTTACCTTTGTTAATCTCTTTTTTTTCAACTAAAATTTAAGTGTATAACGTCTATTATAACCACTCAAATTTTATTTATAAAATCTTTTTATATTGTATATTATCCAATTACATTTTTAACTTCTGAAATTAAGGTAAGTTCTATTGGAATGCAAATGAGTATTATTGACGCAACGGATTAACAGAAAATCGATATAACGATGAAAGTGCAGCAATTGGTGGATTGATGAATAACAAAATGCCCAAATTTGTTGATCCGAAGATACCGAATTCTAGCTATCTCTAACACGTTGATCGTGCACAATACCGTGAAAGAAGATCTTCAATTCTTCAAGCGTTGATCAAGCGCACTTGATTCCGCGAATCGGCTTCAACAATCGTTGATTCCAGTGCACTCGAATAACCAAAAGTGGAGATAGGAGATTACACTCAACTACCAATTTAAGATGAAAGAACACAGCAATCAACAAGAAATTTTATTCAAAAATCAACCTCGTTCAAATGTACAACTCACGCGTATTTATAGTATTTCACCCCTGACCCTTAAGTCGGCTGCGACTTACGACCCACGACTCAACTAGGTCGTTGCCGACCTAACCGATGCTTCACGCCTCAGTTACAATACAACACATATACATGACCGACTTACATCCCTTGCTGACTTACGACTTAACAACGCAAACATATGTACAACACAGCACGACTCAACAAATGACCCTGCATGGCCGACCTAACGACCCAAGACACAGACACAAGACCCAACTCTTAAGTCGTACACGACTTAAGTTACACTGCCACAAAATTACAGACTCAACACACTTAGGTCGTATGCGACCTAACAACCTATGACTCCAAGAAAAACATACTGCAACAACACACACATAAGTCGGTGATGACCTATAATATCACACGACTTAAAGAACACAGACGACTTAACTCCCAAACTCATAGCTTCTCAAACGACTTAACTGGGTCGACTTATCATGAGTCGTAACTCGTTAACTCGGCACATATGCAACACATTAGGCCGTTGCCGACCTAAGACCTTAGGTCGGGACTCGTTAGATTTAGGTCGTTAACTCGGCACCATTTTCCCTCTGGTATCCAGTTAGCTCGGAGGCGATTCAATCCTTCTTTACTAACTCGTATGCCTTCCTCCTGTGACTCCTTAGGTCGGAAACGACTTATAGGTACCATCTTAAGTCGTGAACGACTCATTGCTTTGGCCTGATCTGCATCATCCTCCCCTGGTTGAGAAAAATTCGTCCTCGAATTTGTAAATTCTTCCACATCGGATTGTTTACCCCCATAATATGGTACAAGATGCTTAACATTGAATACGTCAGAAGTGTATACATCCTCCGGTAGCTTCAACTTATAAGCATTTTCATTAATTCGTTTCACAACATCTACAGGACCAATTTTCCTGGCTTTCAACTTGTTATAAGCGCCTACTGGAAAACAATCTTTGGTTAACACAGCGTAAACCAAATCCCCTTCGTTAAATTCAACATTTCGTCTCTTCAAATCTGCAGTTCGCTTATACCTCTCATTCGCTTTCACCAATCGTTCCTTAACGATTTTGTGACATTCAGTCAGCTCATCAACAAAATCTGCAGCTCGTTTAACTGTTTCCTTTGGTTGTGGTACTACTGTTAAATCTAACGGTCCCCTGGGTAGCTTTGAATATACAATCTGAAATGGACTAAAACCCGTGCTACGATTCACCGCATGATTATGTGCAAACTCTGCCTGGCATAACTTCATGTCCCAACTCTTCAGATTGTCCTGTACAAGACATCGCAACAAATTTCCCAACAATCTGTTAACAACTTCTGTCTGTCCATCAGTTTGCGGATGATAAACGCTACTAAATTTCAGCTTTGTTCCAACCATCTTCCACAAAATTAACCAAAAATGACTCAAAAATCTGGTATCCCTGTCTGAAACAATAGACTCCGGCAACCCATGTAAACGATAGATTTCCTTGAAAAATAACTGAGCAACACGAACAACATCCGCCGTCTTCTTACAAGCAATAAAATGCGCCATTTTCGAAAATCTGTCCACCACAACAAATATAGAATCATTCCCCTTTGAGTTCTAGACAAACCCAAAACGAAATCCATGCTGATATCAACCCATGGTTTAGACGGTAAAGGTAACGGCATATACAATCCTGCATTGGTCGCAGTTCCCTTCGAAACCTGACATATATGACATCTCTCCACAAACCTTTCAACCTCTTTCCTCATCGACGGCCAAAAGTAAGATTGAGAAATCAAATGTAATGTACGATCACGGCCCACATGTCCTTCCTCGTGCAACTCTTTGATAATCCTCATTCTCAAACTTCTATCTGGTATACATAATCGATTTCCTTCAAACAAGAATCCATCAACCAACATAAATTCATCAGTACTCCCAACCTTAACTTTCTCAACAAACTTTGCAAAGTAAGGATCCTCCTCAAACAATTCTGGCAATAATTCAAACCCTGTCACCTCAACTTTCATTGTAGTCAACAAATGGCTCCTCCTACTCAAAGCATCAGCCACATGATTCGTTACCCCAGATTTATGTTTCACGACAAAAGTAAACTGTTGTAAATAAGCAATCCATGATGCATGTCCCGCAGAAATTTTATCCTGTCCTTGCAAATGCTTCAACGCCTCATGATCAGTGTAAAGAACAAACTCTTTCTGAAATAGATAATGCCTCCAATGTTTAACAGCTTGCACAATGGCATAAAACTCAACATCGTATGTACTATATCTCATCTTTGCTCCTGATAATTTCTCACTGAAATAAGCAACTGGCCTCCCACTCTGACTCAACACTCCTCCAATCCCAACCTTTGATGCATCAGTGTGTAGCTCAAACAACAACTGAAAATCTGGTAATACAAGAATTGGTGCTGTCGTCAAAAGTTCTTTGATTCGTTCAAAAGCAACTCCTGCTTCCTCCGACCAAGAAAACTATTTCCCTTTCATACAATCAGTAACTGGTGTTATCACGCTACTGAAGTGTGGAATGAATCTTCGGTAGAATGATGCCAATCCATGAAAACTTCTAACTTCAGTGATAGTTCTCGGTTGTGGCCAATTTCTAATAGCTTCAACTTTACTCTGGTCCACCTGGATTCCCTTCTCAGATACAACATATCCCAAAAATAACACACTTCGAGTCATGAACACACATTTCTTCGTAGCTGCATAAAATTGTTCCTCACGGAGAATAATTAACACCTTTCTCAAATGCTCTACATGCTCCTCTGTGCTCGCACTATAAATCAGAATATCATCAAAGTAAACTACAAAAAACTTCCCAATGTACGGTCTGAAAATTTGATTCATCACCCTCATAAATGTACTTGGTGCATTTGATAGACCAAACGACATAACCAACCATTCATATAAACCTTCTCTCGTCTTGAATGCGGTCTTCCATTCGTCTCCAGGTCTAATTCGAATCTGATGAAAACCACTCTTCAAATCAATCTTCGAAAATATAGTAGCCCCACTCAACTGATCTAGTAAGTCATCCAACCTTGGCATAGGAAATCTGTAGCGAACAGTAATCTTTTTCAAAGCTCTACTATCGGTACACATTCTCCATGTTCCATCCTTCTTTGGCACCAACAATGCTGGTACTGCACAAGGACTCAAGCTTTCTTGAACACGTCCCTGTTCTAACAACTCTTCCACTTGCCTTCGTAACTCCTCATGTTCCTTCGGACTCATTCGATAATGTGGTCGATGTGGTAAAACTGCTCCCGGAACAAGATCAATTTGATGTTGAATGTCCCTCAGTGGCGGTAACTCCTTTGGCAACTCTTATGGAAATACATCTTCAAATTCTTTCAAAACTGGCTTCGCTTCTTCTGGAATTTCAACCTCTTCACTACACTCTCGCCCAATCAGCAAAAAGACTTCAGGCTCCTCTTCAACCTCCTTGACAAACTCCTTCAAAGATAGCAAAGTTTTCAACTCTTCAATCTCCTCCAACTTGCTTTCCTTCTGTTGTTGCTTCTTGGGAACTAAAGTGATTTTAGTACCTTCAAACATGAAACTATAGCTATTAGCATGACTATCATGTTGCACTGCTCTATCAAACTGCCATGGTCTGCCCAACAACAGATGACACACATCCATGTCTACAACATCACACCAAATTTCGTATTTGTATTTCTTCCCAATTGAAAAATTCACACAAGCCCTTCGACACATCTTCACTTCACCACCCTTCCTTAACCATGCTAACTTGTACGGTTTAGGATGCTTCTCAGTTTTCAAGTTCAACTTATTTACTGCTTCAGTAGAGATAATATTGTCACAACTCCCAGCATCAATAACGAACTTGCAAACTTTTCCCAAAATAGTGCATGTCGACTGAAAAATATTGCTTCTCAACCAACTAGAATCTTCCTCTTGTTTTGGTGTAAGACAAGACCTCCTCATCATCAAATTACAACCCTCATCCCTGGACAATAAGTCTTCCTCCTCAACATAAGGTGCATTTGAACATTCAGCTTCTACTTCCTCATCTTCAGCTTCCGCAACCATCACTCGCTTCTTAGGCTTTGGACACTCATTGCTTTTATGACCCAACTCTTGACAATTGTAACATTTGAAACCATTGCTAACCTTTGCCTTCTCACCCTCCTTCACTACTGGCTTACTGACAGGTTTAGGAACATTAGAACTCCCACTAGCACCCTTCACTTGATTATTGGAATTAGTAAAAACACCACCTCCACGCCTTCCTTGCTTCTCCCAAGTCAACGTTTTCTGATGTGCTTCTGCAACAGATCTTGGATCAAACATATTAACCATATCCTGGATCTGCATTCGCAACCCTCCAACAAATCTAGCAGTTAGTTGTTCTTCCGTTTCCATAATATCATTTCTGGCAATGAGTTGGTAAAATTCATCTGCATAATCATTAACTGACTTCGTCCCTTGCCTCAGATTCTGCAACCTCTGGTACATGAGTGATTGATAGTTGTAAGGTAAAAATGTAGCTCTCATCAACTTCTTCATCTTCTCCCATGATTCAATCTTTGACTTTCCCATTCTCTCCCTTGTAAGTTTAGTTTGCTGCCACCACGCCAAAGCTCTCCCCCTCAACCTAGTAGCAACCAACTTCACTCGACGATTCTCCGGAACTTCCTTGAAATCAAAGATCTCTTCAACATTAGACAACCAATCAAGAAATTCTTCTACTACCATTCCACCTTTAAATTCAGGAATTTCCATCTTCATTCCCGATTCCCAACGACGATCATCATCTACATCCCGATATGAATTTCGAACTGGGTCTCGATCTCGATAATGCATGCTAGCTCTATCACCCTCTTCATCAAAATCAAATGTACGTCTATATCGATCTCGACCATCAACATCCCTTCGATCACGCATGTCTCTTCTACTATGTCTCTCTTCATCTCTATATGGCTCATCTTCAAACTCACGTGGAGTTCTCCTCTCTTCATGCCTATAGTCATGGTGATCTCTTCTCGATGAAATTGATGTTTCTTTTCTTTCTCTAAAAGATTGCGGTGATACCCTCCTCGCTTCCGTAACCGATGGCGAAACTCGGTTTCCTCCATGGTTCGAGTTTGGTGATATCCACCTTTGAGTTTGATTCAAATCATTCATCAATTTCTCTAACTTTCCAATGCCTTCATCAAATTTCTCATTAATACGTTGTTCCATAAGCTCGGCTTCTTCTCTTCTATACAACGCTTCAACATTTTGATGACGATTAGCTCTCCTTGGTGGCATGGTTAAATTTCACAACACTTCAACAAATACTTCAAAATTCTTCAACAAAGCTTCAACACAACAACAAGTCACGGCTCAATTCAACTTGGCTCAACTATCACTTGACTCGGCTCGGCAACAAGCAACGACTCAAGGATAGGTCGGCTTCAACTACTAACTCGGCCTCAACACTTCAAACACTTACTTTCAAACTTTGGCGCGCAAAATCTCACGGCCAAAATACAAACACTTCTCCAACTCTAGATCCAAAATGAAATGGATAAAAATCTTCAAACTCGTTGCAACTTCAAAAATTGGCTCCAAGTCTCGGCTTAGCTATGATTGGCTAGGTCTAGCTCCGATACCAAAACTGACGCAGCGGATTAACAGAAAATCGATATAACGATGAAAGTGTAGCAATCGGTGGATTGATGAATACCAAAATGCCCTAATGCGTTGATCGAGGATAACGAATTCTAGCTATCTCTAACACGTTGATCGCGTACGATACCGTGAAAGAAGATCTTCAATTCTTCAAGCGTTGATCAAGTGCACTTGATTCCGCGAATCGGCTTCAACAATCGTTGATTCGAGCGCACTCGAATAACCGAAAGTGGAGATAGGAGATTACACTCAACTACCAATTTAAGATGAAAGCACGCAGCAATCAACAAGAAATTTTATTCAAAAATCAACCTCGTTCAAATGTACAACTCACGCGTATTTATAGTATTTCACCCCTAACCCTGAAGTCGGCTGCAACTTACGACCCACGACTCAACTAGGTCGTTGCCGACCTAACCGATGCTTCACGCCTCAGTTACAATACAACACATATACATGACCGACTTACATCCCTTGCCGACTTACGACTTAACAACGCAAATATATGTACAACACAGCACGACTCAACAAATGACCCTGCATGGCCGACCTAACGACCCAAGACACAGACACAAGACCCAACTCTTAAGTCGTACACGACTTAAGTTACACTGCCACAAAATTACAGACTCAACGCACTTAGGTCGTATGCGACCTAACGACCTACGACTCCAAGAAAAATATACTGTAACAACACACACATAAGTCGGTGATGACCTATAATATCACACGACTTAAAGAACACAGACGACTTAACTCCCAAACTCATAGCTTCTCAAACGACTTAACTGGGTCGACTTATCATGGGTCGTAACTCGTTAACTCGGCACATATGCAACACATTAGGCTGTTGCCGACCTAAGACCTTAGGTCGTGACTCATTAGATTTAGGTCGTTAACTCGGCACCATTTTCCCTCTGGTATCCAGTTAGCTCGGAGGCGACTCAATCCTTCTTTACTAACTCGTATGCCTTCCCCCTGTGACTCCTTAGGTCGGAAACGACTTATAAGTACCATCTTAAGTCGTGAACGACTCATTGCTTTGGCCTGATCTGCATCAATTATACAAATAAAACTTTCCAATTCAATTATCTCAAGTTTGAATTATTTATCCAATTTTTTTTATTTTCTTTTAATAATTGAAATTATTCTTTAAAAGTAAAATTTAAGAATTAAATTTTCGATTTCTTCAAACCATTTAGAGATAACTAAAGGTATGTACATAGTTTATCAAATAAAATTTAAATCATACCTCTATATATTATAAATCAAGTCATATTTTAGAAATTCAATTCAAATCAATTTGATTTACCAAAACAAAGCTGTAGTAAGTCTACAGAGCGGTCTCTTCACTTCGAAACTCGAAAATGAACGTTGATGATGCCGCGGTCATCACCGAAGTCATTTTCCGTCGACAAAGAGAAGAGCACTAATTTTTAAATTTTCAAGTTCTTTGAAAACAAATTTCTATTCGAAAATACTTTAAATAATATAACCCTTTAAAACTTTAAACACAAGGTTTGAAACCATCAGAAATTAAATTATCAGATTTCTTGTTCTAAATTCATTTCAGTTCCCAAATCAATTTATAACTATCTATAAATTCATTTATAGAACAATAAATGATAAATCAAGTATTATCACTTCAAATAATCAATTCAAATCAGTTTATTAAGTTCCATAAATTTACTTATATATTAAAATTTATTTCATTAACCAAATTTTAAAATAATATTGTGTTAGTTTGTTCTGTCAAAGTGTTTTGAAAATCCTATCGATAGCGTTGATCAGACGAATCGATCGAAAACCCAAATCAACATCAACAACTCAAACTACACAATATATAAAACAAAACATGGATATACAAGTACAATTCAAAATGTTTGGAAGAATAGATTGGAAACAAAAGACAGGATGATTAAATAACAGAGTAGGGGGGTGGATAAGCTTAAATAAATCGCGGGCAACCTTAACCGGGTCAACCGTGACTTAAAGAATAAGATTAATGTTGATTTTTCTGGGGTAAATCTACGTTAAATCTCAAGAGTTAGAGTTTGGGATAACAAAAGATATTAGCATCCAAACCAAGGATAGATATAAATCTCTGGTGAATCGATGCTAGTTGTAAAGGAGTTTCACCCTTTTACAATTCAATTTTTGAGATTAGCGGGACTACTAACTCATTATAAAGATCATTCGAAGCGGAGTTATGGGATACTCCAGAATCAAAAGAAGATGAATAGTGAAGGACACGAATGGATTTTGGAACCGCAGGGAACGTTCCAAAATTCAAAGGAATCGAGTCAAAAAGGAAGAGATTCAAACTCGAATGAAAGTGATTCTATAAATACATTCACTCCATATGCTGAGTTTTGCCTAGAGCTACCAAAGCTCTGATACCAACTGGAATGACCCGATATTTTCAACCATCTACATCCGCACATGTCGGACTTGAATTGCTCGAAATACCGAATTGTAAAATAAATTTGGCAAAACACAACATAAATAGTAAATAAATAAATCACAGATCACAGACACAGAGTAATAAATGCAGCGGAAGTAAAGAAATAGTAGTTCATGAAGCTACTACATAAATACATCAGAGTCAAACAAGATACAACAGAGATAACAAGATACAACAGAGATAACAAGATACAACGGAGGTGTCAACATGATAACCAGGCATGAATCATAATACATCATTGGAACCAATCGGATAACTGGAATCAACTGGATAACCGAAAGTGAAATAGGTAGCTGGATCTTCAAGCAAAGCTTCCAACTTCGAAGGTGAGTCTCAAATGCCGTATCACTCAGTCTGACCCGAGCGTGAAGAAACACAAAACACTCGAGTTAGGACATACATACTTATACAATGTAAACCAACTCAAGTGAACTGTAATATAAGGTACAAGTGACTTAAAGGATGCTTGGGACCGTCCATCCTCTAAGGATCCGTTAAAGTATTTACTATGTAGTAATATTTGGCTATTATAATAATGTCTACAGTAAAATAAACTTACTTTTTCATAGCATTAAGGGGTTACCCATATAGCCCTTAACAGGTAATAGTCCCAGTAGTCCATCCAATATCATAGTCCCTCCTAATCGGGAAGCCGCCAGAGGATATCACACGGGCTACGGGAGAAAAACAAACTCGTACAAGGCACGATAGGGTAGGTGATATGACACAACTAGGCAATGCCAGGGTAGATATACCAATTACGCTTTCGGGTCGGTGGTAACGCGTAGCGCACAGCTACCGCCCACCTCGAGCCACAACCCTAAATAAAAATCAAAAGTGGCCACCGAAACAATCCAAAAGTCAAAGTACAATATCGAAGGGATATGTCCTATCAAAGGTGCTACCTTATTAACCCGTAAATCGCTCCTGTTTTAGCCACCTTATGCCAACTCACGGGAGTCGGGTCCACGTATTTACCTTAAAGGAAACGCCACCACCATCCTACTTCATTCTGGAATCTCCACCGCGTACACAGTTGTTAAAGTGGTTTTGGGTATTGGCCGGCTATAAGACAATATCCGATCTCGGTCTCTTTAACAACCAATCGTTATTATAACCCGTGGTTGTAACTTTAAAACAATATTTTCATACTTCAAAATAAAATATCCTTTCAATCCAAATCTTTATCAAAGAAATATTAAATCATTTCTAAACCATTTCAATATATCAACATACCATATCTTTCAAATTCAAATATTTATCAAAATAAATATCAAGTCATTTCAAATCATTTTTAATACATAAATATCATAACTTTCAAACTTCGTTTTTGAATCATTTTAATTTCAAAATATCATAACTTTCAAAAACTTTATTTCAAACATCTAATATATATCGAAATATCATATCTTCTCAAAACTTCATTTCAAATCATTCAATATATCATATCTTAAACATCTTTAAATTCAAAGATAACATTCATTTATTATCATCTCAAATCACCTTTTAAATAATTTATATTCCATCAATTTAATTCAATTAAAATCATTTTAAAAGTGTAATTAATATACTTCCAAATCAAGTATTCAAATTTCAAAGTTTCAAGTCATTCTGAGCTCATTTACTAAGTCAAAAATCATATTTATTAAAATTTCAGCCTTTCGTAGTATTTAGAAAAAAGATGTTATAAGTTATACTTGAAAACATTTTAATTCAACAAAGACAGCTCTTAAAAACAGCCGTTAAAACTCAGTTTTAGTTAAATTTTAGTTTAAAACAGCAAAGACAACATTTCCAGAAATGCTGCGGTAGCTCACATTTCAAAACAAGGTTTATATTTGATATCAGCAAAGACTGCAGACCACTATAGCATTTCCAGAGAATGCTACAATAGTCCTTAGTGCAATATTAGCCTAAAAGTTCAATTACAACAACTACGGCATTTCAGAAATGCTGCAATAGCTCTTTTTACACAATTTTAGTTCAATTCAGAAAACTATAGTATTTCTGAATGCTATTAAAAGTTAATTCCAGGTTTTAGTGTACTTCCAGCCAATAATAAACCTCAATTTAAAAGCAATAAACATTTTTAAAATCATATTTTAACCTTTAAAATGCACATTAACATATCATTTAACATATTATTTTTATACAATAAATCTCTTATACTTACATCCAGTTTTCAACAATTTACTAAATAAATTCAAGTGTAAAAGTTTCCAATTCTTCATGTTTTTAAATACGCAACTTAACACTTATCTTTCCTCCATTTCTCAAATAAACTAATATTTTTTTTTCTTAAACCTTTAACTAAAAACCAATTTTACATTTCCAAGTCAAGTTATACTTTTAAAAGATCACTTTTAAACATTCATTTATTTAACCACTTAAATTCATAGAAAAATCAATAATAATTAAATAAATCACATAAATTCCAAATTTAATCAATTTATCATATTTACCAATTTCCAATAAAATTAAATTTCCATTTTATTCATATAACCTAAATATTGTTTTTAACCAAAATTCCAAATTTCCAAACTTAAGTTATATTTAATAATCCCATTTAACCATTCATTAATTACATTTTTAACTCATAGAAAAATCATAATTTATTTATTTTAAACATTTAAAATCCTATTTAAATCAAATTTCATAAATTTATAATTTAAATAATTAAAATTTTCTAAAATGCTTTATAAAATAACCACGGTTCTATATATAGTTTTCTAACCTAGGTCAAGTGATACAGATATGTATCATTTCAATCCGCAGTTTAAAAAGAAAAATCCAGGTTCTATCATTTCAAACCCGCAATCCCAAGTTAAATAAAATAAATAAAAACCGTTCAGGCATATCATTTCAGCCCATAACAATTTTTCCCTATTCTAAAGTCCGTTCGGGTATGTATCATTTCAACCCATAGTGATTTCTAATCTACAGGGAACTTGCAGTGTGATAAACAGATAGAAATGAACAGTAACAACATATATATAATAACAGATGATACGACATGAAATTTAACAGGTTTAACATCATATGTAATTAATCACAGATAGTTATAACATCACATAATAGTTCTACATATTCAAATGGTGTCAATTCACATTTGTATAAGTATAAAAGTCTGATGAGATTTACTCACATGTATAAGCTGGAGACAACGATCAAAAGCACAAACTGAGATCTTCAAAAGCACTACGGAACGACAATGATTCGAGTTTCAGAGAGCCAAAGATAAATCTCCTTGGATACACGAGACAAACAAATATATGAAACATAAGTTTCAAAAACAAGATATACTTAAACAATGTTAGAAATAGATGTATAAAACAAAACTAAAGACTTTGCACTTGCTCTCTATGCTTGTTTGCATGGCCTAGGGGATCAATAAGGTCAGGTTTGATCATGGTTTGGATCAGGTATGGGTATGGAAAAGGTGCGGCTAAAAGGCTAAACAAGTGGAGGAAGTTACACTTAGGGTAGGTGAAGGGTTTAAGGCAAAATAACATGTTTTTGGTCAACAAAAGGGCTCGGCCTTGGAGTGGTTTGGCTTGGCCATTCAAGTTCAGATTTGGAATGATGTTGGAGTGGTGTGTGGTGGTCTGGTTAGAGGTGGTGGTGGCGGTTAGAGGTGGTGGTGGTGGAAAATGAAGTGGTGAAGCAACAAGGCTCAAACTAGCATGTTTTCAAGGCATGGGTTGGATTTTGAGGGGTTTTGTCACCATGGTTGGCTCGGATATGGTCATGACCTAGATTATAGGTGGTGATGATGGCAGGGAATAGATGTAGAGAGTGTGGCCATGGAAATAGTGAGGAGGCCATGCAAATAGAAGAAAGAAACAAGACAGAAGAAAAAATGCAAAAAGAGGAGGCTATTATCCAATTTTTTTTCTCCTAGCCTTGAATGAATGAGAAGTGGAATTTTGTTTTTAGTGAATGAAGATTGGAATACACGGCCAAAACAAAGTAATATACAGCCAAAATAAGTAAAGGCTAATAAATAAATAAAAACTGCCAAAGGGTAAATGAGAAAACGGTAAAAGAAACGACTTACGTTTCAAAAGCTTTTAAAACCTTTGGTATCTCCTTTATTTATTCATATAAGTTTACATTACTGAAAATAATAATGATTTCAGTCCCAAATTCGAAAATATAACAAAATATAAGATATATATAAATATATATTAATGATATAAGGTTAAAATAAGAAAATAGCACAAGATTGCAAACTAGTCTAGAAAAATGGAAAATAAACAGAATGAACTTTGGAAAATTTATATGGACTTGTAAAAATATTTATAACAAGGATAACAACATAAAAGTAAAGATTCATTCACAAATAAATATATAAATTTAAATTTAAATAAAGAAAATAGCAGAAAAATGGAAACTAGGCTTAAAATTTGGAAATAAATTAATTAAGCTTTGGAAAAATTCAAACATCACTTTAAAAATATTAAAAGACAAAATATACATAAAATAAAATATTAACACATAAAAAAAATTAAATTTAAAGAAAATAGGAAAAGATTTAAAGAAATTGCTTAAAAATCCAAAACGGTGTCCAGAAATTACAAATAAATCTCCATTGGCTTTGAAAATTTGTTTACTTTATTTTAAAATTATTATAATACAAAAATATACATACAATAACATATTGTCCCAGATTAAAATGAAATATGACAAAAATATAATTTATACAATTTAAAAATAACAAAATTGCAGAATAAACAAATTGCACTCAATATTGAAATTTACACAACTTTCACAGTTTAACTCCGTTTTCAATGAAACAAAAAGCAGTGTTCAAGTTATTACGTCTATTTTCATAATAAAAGATAAAATTTATGATTTAAAATGATTTTAATTTTAATTTTAAAAGTCAAAGTTCAAAAAGTTTGAGTAGAAATTCATTTTTTTAGTAAAATGTCCAATTTATACTATTTTGAACTATAGATTAGCATTTATATTTAAAATGAAATATCTGAAATAAAAATAAATTTAAAATAATTAAAATAAAGTCAAATTTAAAATATATAGGTAAAAATCTAGGGCTGTTACATTGCCAAACAAATCTTTTTATTAAAGACCCATTATCAATTCAACTAACTTTCCAAAAAAATTCATAGTTTCCAAACAACATTGTTTTTGTAACCATTCAAATTTAATTTTAAATTCAATTTTTAAATTTTCAAAATTTTGTAACTCCTTAAATTATCAAAATTTTTTGCCAGCGTCTCCTTTGCGCGGCTAGCTCGGCACAACTATAAAATGCCACAACGGGCCTCCAGATTTCAAAAGAAAACAAAACGCCAAGTGGCTGGACAGGAATATCATCAAATTTCATATAGAAATTTAAATACATACCTTTTTCGAGCAAAGTAAATTTTATCTTCGAAATCAAATCCCAATTCCTTTTCCTTTATGACACCTGTGCATCCTACTAGACATAATGTCCAATTACAACATTCAAATTTTTTTGCACATTCCTACACAAAAGGTTGAATAATTATTTCATTCAAATCCATACGACGTACTTACATCATTCGTACGCAATATCAAATTCGATCGCCCACTCGATCATATAATTTCACTTCCGAACTAGTATCGTCCACCCGACTTCCTAGTGTTGACTCAGATCTGGTTTCATAATCAGAAACCGTCATTCTCCTTGCATATTTCTAAACTATGATAGAGAATTTCCAAAATCAACTAAAAATCCATATCCAGGGTTCTCCGTCGAAAATCGAATGAAAAATCCCAACTCGGATTTATATAACTATCTCGAAATTCTGTGCTCGAATTCTAGATCAAATCGTTATGCGAATAAAATAATATACATACATCCAACGTATTCATTTCTTATTGATTATTAGCTATATCAATTTTTTTCTTCTATTATTCACATTGATTTTCATTCACTTATTCACAATTACCATTTCACTACTTCCAGTTTAACTTTCGCTCAATTGTTAGCTCTGTATATTTCCAATATCAAATTTACTTACGAATTACACCATTCTTTTCGTAAGTTCAATATAAATATTATATATACTTCTTATATTTTATTTCAATTCACCACTTTGGTTTTATCTGTACTTTTATGTAAACTAGATTTCCAATTTCATATGAATTCAATTTACCTTCCGTTTATAAATATTGGATTCAATTCATTTCAAACCTTATTTATTTGGTCATTCCTTCAATTAATTTCACTTACTAATTTTTATTTCAATACTTCGCTTTGTTTATCACAAATCAAATTCAATTCCAATTTCAATTCCAGTTCCATTTACTTACAAATTCGAAATGAATTTCAACATTCAATTTCACTTTCATTTACTTGCAATCGTAAATTTAATTATTCGTTCACAATTTTATTTTCCACATTAATAAATTTTATTCCATAAATATTTTTATCAGATTCCAGAGTCTTTCAAAATCATTTTTGAAATGAATTCACATTATCTTTTGAATTTCCAAAACCAAAGCTAGTTTTGTAAACAATTTCAATTTTTAAAACCTTTTGGCAGCAATTCCTCTCTTGGAAACTCGAAAATGAACACCGATGATGACGCGATCGTCATCGGAATTATTTTCCAATGACCGAAAAGAGTTTAGTGCTTTTTACCCCTTTAAAAAAATATTTTCCAAATATTTTTAAATTCAAAAACCTTTGAAAACCATTTTGAAACTAAAAGGGGATTTAGATTTTCCAAATCTCAAAACTACAAATCGTTTCAAAAACAATTTCAAATATTCCTTTGGAATTCAATTTCAAATTATGAATTACATTTACAATTTATATTTACAAATCTCATTTATTCTTAATCTTTGGTTATGATTTCAATTTCTATTCAATAATCAATGGTCATAATTAAATATTATCACTTCCTAACAATCAAGCAACCATATACTATAATAATTTACGAAAAAAATTTCTTTCATATACAAAAATAATTTGGGTAAAATTACTTCATTTACCCTCTTTTAAAACAATACTGCGTCGGTTTGTCAAGTTTAGGAGTTTAGAAATCCCTATCGATATAGTTGTACGGACTATACGTATCAGAATTTATAAACACTCAACCGATAAGTCAACACAATATAAGACAGTTTTATATTCACCAGAAAATACATGCTCATATCTATTAATACACTCAAACTCATTTTAGAGTACTACTGACTTTATCACTAATGAGTAATCCCCACCAGAGCCAAGTTTGTCGCTTAACCAATTGCTTTGATATCAAATTGTAACGACCCAAATTTTCAACTTTCGAAAGTCGACATTAATACATCCACTGTATCAAATGCCGCACAATTGAATGCCGAAAAACCGAACCTTTAGGTTTAAAGAAGAAGAATATAGAAGAAGAAACAGAAACAACAATATAATCTCACATTTCGAAGCGGAACAAATATAATAGATAAATGAATAATCGTTGAAACAAAAGCGTTATATCAGTTTATACATCACACTGTCAGAGTTTACAACAACACGATACAACATTGACATTTTAACTTGACCACATGAAAACTGACTTGCACCAACTCCTACGCAGCGGACGCTATATAATATAAGTGATACGTCTCGCCATCCAGCTTGCCTCCAGATCTCCACAGCATTTCTTTTCTGACTTCGCTCCAGAATAATGATACTGACTTTAGGTTGTCCGTATGGAAAATTATAGGCACCCAGAGTTTAGAAAGGGAACAATAAACTCCAGGTCAGTAATGGGACTGGTGTGAGATCTTAAAAATAGTTATTTTCACAAAGAAAATAAAAAGAAATCTGCTATGCTTTTGGAAAATGAAACTACCATAAGGCCTCCCGCTACACACATAATGCAAACGCAGAGTTGGAGGAGATTTCTCCTTATGATAGTCAAACATGCTAGATACGCAAAATCCTTTTTAATATTATTATTAGTGCATAGTGTGGAAAGCATTTTGAAATTATAATATTAATCTTAGTCAGCATACAACCATTATTGTATGCCTACTATAGCTACCATCTAAATAGTGGTGACCGCCATAAGTAAATGGCGGGTTATACAACTAAAAATGTATAAGGCGCGTATTGGAGATTGCATTTCCAACAAATGGTCAGGCTAAGGAACTTCCTATTGCCACATTGGTACGCCTCTGGAGGGACGCCTCGAGAACCTAACCGGATCTCTGCCAACACAAGGCTGGATTACCTTTGTAACTAGGTAATTACTTCACAAGTATGCCATCCCCTGATCATTTGCGACCTTTATCCGAGGACCCTCAACCAAAAAAGCAACAACCACAAAGTATAATAAATTTGCAGCAACCACATAGATTAAATGTCTGGGCTCCATACCATGATACAACCTTTTTCCAAAAGGAAATAGCATACCCTCAGGGGGCGCTACCCCCAAATAACCTTACCGCATCCTTCCTGTTTCGACCATTTTCGGGTTGTGAGGTCTGACGAAGTCTCGTCCACAAAGCTACACATTTCACTAAGCCATACTTCGATCAACAAATGATCAACAGCACTTCGTGTGCCACATTACAAGTTTGGGAACATATCACTCGTAACCATCAACTACATAACCTCTGAGCTCGCACGTCTCAAAGAAGGGTGTTAAGCTAAAAGAATAAATTCTTTGCCACTAATAGAAATGTATTTGATAGAAACTAGCTTTATATCTCAAAGAGTAACGTCAGACACACATCCATACAAATCCGTTCCGGGATCAAACGGAACTGAAGGCACTTCAAAGAAGCCCTTGCAAATCCGGATATTCACTAATCAGATTCGGAATCGCCATCACAGAGGGTGATAAAATCTCTATACCGAAGCAACCCGGGGCAGAGACATTCGACAAGTAATCCTTTTGTTTTCGAAAATACCCGGTCTTCAACACCATCTTCAAATGCAATCCCATTTCATCGTATCATTTTTGGAAATGGGTTTTATGACATAAAGTCCTCTCCCGGCTAAATCGAATAACGAGCGCTTATTTTAAAAATAAGTGTTACATTCAGGTTTCAAACAAATCACAACAAATTTCCACTTTGATATTTTTAAACAAAAGATCCATCACAAAGATTCGATGTGGTTTTCGAATATTCATTTATAATCCGACCCCTGGTCGCATCGAAATTCAAATGCCATTTAAAGGCCAATATTGATATTTGGTTATTTAACTATTAATCAACATTCACAAAAATCACCAGATTTCAAATAACTTTCCCCCTCAATTATTATTTTCAAAATATCTTCCTAAGATATATTTTCACATTTCAACCTTTTGAAAACATATTTCAAATCAATTTCCACATTTTAATCCTTTGAAAACAAATTTGAAATCATTTTCCTTACGCGGAATATATTTCCAAATATTTATTCATTTCCATTTCAAATACTTTAAAGTAATTTAAATTACTTATCCAAAATATACTATGAAACATTTAGAATAAAAACTATTTCTAAACACTTATTTAAAACATTAGTTGTGAAAATATTATACTAATATCTTATATAAAAATTCAATTCCAAACTAATTTATAAATAAAATTATTAGATAAAGTATAATTATTAAAATACCATTTTCTAAATCAAATACCAATTTAAATCTTTAAATAATTACTTCTATAATTATTTAAATAAATCTTTACTTTGAAGATTTTAAAACAACTTAAGAAAATAATTTCTCCACAAACATCCTTTTTAAAAACCAACTTTAAAACTTTAAATCAATATTTGAAAGTTACTTTAAAAACATGCTCGGCTTTCCAGGGAAAATACACATTCCATTTCAAAATGGTCCATTTAAATTAATTTATAAATTCTTCTTGATTTATTTTTATTTACCTTTCGAATCCGCAAATTCCTTTCCGCACTTTTAAAAATAAACCAATATTTATTTTTAAAACAAATTTCCCTTTCCTTTATAAAATTCCCACTATGAATTTTAAATTTTCAAATATCCATTCATATACGATTTACAAATCGTTTTCCAAATATTCACTTTCAAACACCAAATCAAATTCCAAATTGATTTCCAAAAATTTATTTCAGACACCAAATCAAATTACAAGTTTATTTCCCAAAGATTCATTTTTAAGTACCAAATTTATTTCCAAATTGATTTCCAAAATCATGTCAAATAGAAAATCAAATACCAAATCCAGTTGGATCACTCCAACCTATTTCCCTGCATCCACAGACGTTAGCACAACAATTAAATACCAATTCCACTTCGAAGTGGAATATCGCGGTGTATGGAATCAATATAATATTATCCGCTATTATGCGGTGCATAGGGTCTCATCCGCTATATAATGTGGGAAATCAATCACCCCAAATACATATATATATAATGTGGGAAATCAATCACCCCAAATACATATATAATACCAATTCCACTTCGAGGTGGAATATCGCGGTATATGGGATTAATATAATATCATCCGTTATTATGCGGCGCATAGGGTTTAATCCAATACAACTGATAATAATTTATCATCCAAGCACACAATCAATAATTTTAAACGTAACTATTTAAAATTAAATCGAAAAATCCAATTGAGTGAGAAGATCTCACCTTTAACAATGCATGCAATCCATTTTCATTCTGGCTTGATTTCTTCTAGGTTTTGACCTTGTATAAGCAACTATACAATTTATTAATATTCGAATAAATCGAACAATTTATTTATTTTAACAAATTTAATCAACCAATCATTTTATTCTAAACCAATAATTTTCCTTTGAAAAATCTTTTTGTAACATCCCGCCTTTTCACACGCTTTAAATCGACGCTAAACCACACACGTCAGACTTAAACCATACAGAAGGGCGGATTATTATGGGGTAAATAAGAAATAAGGAAGAAAGAAATAAAGCAAATCAGAATCTTGCAGTGGAATGATAAAATATAATAATCAAATATACGGTTCATGAAGCTGTTTTACAAAATATTCGATTATATTTATAAAATACATATCAAAGTTGCATATACCAACGAATAATAATTAATGCAGCGGAACAATGTGAAAGTAGTGGAATACTATAATATATAATGATACATCTTCGTCTACGTACTCCAGAGATAAAGTCTTCAAATCCTGAAATGCTCCGGCTGACCCGAGAAAATTGAAAAGACAAAACACTCGAGTCAGAACTAAAAGATCTTATGTAAGTTAAATCAACAGTAAATAATATGAGTGAAACGGTGTCAGAGATGTTTACGGGATTTGACATCTCCTATCTAGTGTCTAACGTGAGTGCAGTAACTTAAGAGATGCTCGGGATTCACATGTCCTAAGGATCCGTTAAACTATTTACTATGTAGTAATATTTCGCTATTATAATAATGTCTAGAGTAAAATAAAAATACTTTTAAATAGCGTTAAGGAGTGACCCAATGTTCCCCTTAACACGTAATAGTCCCAGTAGTCCATCCAATATCATAGCCCCTCCTTGATCTGGAAGCCACCAGAGGATACCACACGGGCTACGGGAGAAAACCAAACTCGTACAAGGCACGGTAGGGTAGTTGACATAGCACAACTAGGCAATGCCAGGGTAGATATTTCAATTGCTATCCGGGCTGATGGTAACGCGTAGCGCGCAACTACCGCTCACCTCGAGCCACACCCCAAAATAAAAAAATCAAAAGTGGCCACCGAATCAATCCAAAAGTCAAAGTATAATATTGAAGGGATGTGTCCGATCAAAGGTGCTACCTCATTGGCCCGAGAATCGCTCATGTTTTAGCCACCTTATGCCAACTCACGGGAGACGGGTCCACGTATTTACCTCAAAGGAAACGCTGCCACCATCCTACTTAATTATGGAATTTCCACCGCGTACGCGGTTGTTAAAGTGGTTTTCGGAGTTGACAAAGATTATGACAACTTCCGATCCCGGTCTCTTTAGCAACCAACCATTATTGTAACACCGCGGTCATTTCAAAATAACTTATACTTTAAAACCAGAATACAATATCCATTTCAAAACCATATAAATATGATATCACTTCTATTTTAAAACCAAATCAATATGATATCATTTTAAAGAAATCCCAAATCGATATAATATCATTTTTATTTCAAATATGTCCTTTTTCCAAAATCATAACACTTTCAAATCATAATACCTTGAAATCCATAACTTTGAAACATAACTTCCAATACTTAAATTGTTTACTATTAAATTACCTTATATACTAAATTAGCTTCTTTAATTTCGCAATCAATTCCAATACATATTTAAGTCCTCAAATAAACAATTTCAAATCTCATATATTTCAAAACTTTAATATTCAATGTTTCAAAACTAAATTTTATAATTCATATATATATATACACACACACACCCCACATTTACTGTTGGGCGAGTTCTCACTACCGGTCCAAAGCTTCTTCAACTACCACTGACCGAACCAACCAACTACCGGTCGAAATGCTCTCCATTTCCATGCACTACCGGTCCAACTCCATGTCCATGCCTAGCCGAACCAACCTCTGCCGGACCAAATCCCACCGAGTCCTACCGAACCAAGCTTCGTACACTCGACACCGGACCACCTCCCTGCCGAACCAAACACTCTCCTCCACCTCCGAACTAAGGGAGGAATGTATTACCACCGGTCCAAAGTATCACCGGACCATCCACCTACTACCGAATCAAGACCAAGAAGGTACTACCGAACCAACACTGCCAGGCCAGATTGCATCAGCCCAGGCCCACCAGCAGCTATATACATCCAAGACCCCTACCACCAACCTCACTCTATAAATAGAGGGGCAGGGGTACAACAATGGCAGAAAGTTTGAGAGCTCAAGCACGGAGAAAACTTTCAAACAACTTTCAGTTACTTGTAATCAAAGCTTTGTACTTGTAATCTGAATAGAAAAGGAGAATAACATATAAAGTGGACGTAGGCACGTTCTGGCCGAACCACTATAAATCTGTGTGTCTTTTACAGTTTAGTCCCTGCTTTTTATATATTTGCATAAATCACTAAAAACAACACAAAATTAACTAATCCATACGACTTGGAGGTGTTTGCCCATTTTTTGTGCAAACATTTTTGGTGCTTTCACTGAGAGCTGAATGCAGGAGCTCGGAGCTTCAAATTCTCCCACTTAACCCTTTTTCTATCAGCATCGTTCATTGCTTGGAAAACATGCCTCCCCGATGGAAGAAAGATGCTAACAAAGGAAAGAACATCGCAACTAGCAACATCCCAGGTCCAGTGATCAGAGATCACGACAATCGTCCGGTTCCAACAGCAAATGGAAATCAGGCAAATCCGATAGCCCCTGCTACGGAACAACCAATTACAAGGACGGACCTGGACAGGGTCATGGCCGAAGTAACTAACCGCTTCGCATCTCAACAAGAATCCTTGGTGGATCAACTCATGTCACGCTTAAGGGATGCTGAAGAATCCAACCGCAACACTGAATCATGGGGTGAGTCCCAGTCTGGAGGATCTAGGAGAGGACAAAGGTCTTTCTTCTTCGAAGAGGCTAACAACAGAAACAGCAATGGTAGGAGCCGAGCCCGGACTCATCCCGAATTCCGACCCGAGGAAACACTTGGAACCAAACCCAACGGGGGAGGTACCAGGCAAGGGTCGGATGTAGCTGAGCCTGCCATGCTACCTAACCATGAAAACACCAATAGACGGGGTCGAGCTGGAGCCCAGCCCGAAGTTGGACCCGAGGAAGTGCTGTGAACAGAACCCAGCAGGGGAAGATCAAGGCAAGGGCCAACTATGGCTGACCCCAGCTTACCCCCAGAAGACCAGAGGATGCCATTGGAAAATGTTAGACGATACCATCCTTACAGGTCATCTGGATGGAATCAATCCCGCGGGGAAGAACCAAACTCATTTCTATCCGCTCCAAGTTCTGATGAAAGGATGGCGTGATTGTTTAGAGAGTGCGTCCGACAGGATCAAAGAGATCGAGGAATAAACGATTGGGTAACCAGCCCCTTCACCCGCAATATCGAAATCGCCATCACCCCCCAAGAATGGAAAATGCCAACAATGGAACCTTACAAGGGAACCTCTGACCCCGTCGTACACTTACAGAGATACACACAACATATGCTCATGAGTGGGGCGACAGAAGGAGTATTGTGTAAATGCTTTCCACTCTTCTTCGCCGATCTAGCTACCTCATGGTTCTGCCATTTGCCCCAAGGGTCCATCAGCTCATAGGAAATGTTGAAAGAGAAGTTCATCAGCCAGTTCCGCATTCATGTGGAACAGCCCAAGGACGCTTATTCCCTATCTAATATCAAACAGAAACCCGGAGAGACAGTGCAACAATATCTAACCCGATTCAACGCCGCAGCGGCCGCAGTCCAAGATGCCGACGAGAAACTTATCCTAATGGCCCTCTGTAGTGGTGTGCATCCGGATACTAAATTTGCTAGGAGACTAACGAAATAAAAGCCAGCTACCTTGCCCGATTTCTCCAGTGAAGCCGGGAAATATATGAGACTTGAAGACGCTGCCATCGAAAGGCAGACAGGCAAACAAACCAAGGCAGCCCATAGCAACACACCAGCAGTAGCAAAGGACGTTGGAAGAAATGACTCTAGAAGTAGTGCTGGGGGCAAGAAGGGAGAAAAGTGTTTGTATAGGCCAGGACCGAGATTTGACTCTTACACCCTTTAAATGAAACGATCGAAAACATCTTCTTGGCCACCCAAGACGAAGTCAGATACAAGCGCCCCATGCACAAGAAGGAATCGGATAATGCAATTAAGTCTGGAAAGTTCTGCCGCTTCCACGAATCTCATGGGCATGACACCAATGAGTGCCATCATCTCCGGGACTTGATTGAAGAACACATCAGAAGGAAGAGACTAGAGTGCTATGTGAATGGTCAGAACAGGACTTCAACTCCTGCCAGTGAGAATCCAGGGCTACCCCTCTCGGAAGTAGGCGGAGGAAATCGCAACACCAGCGGCTCCAGTCAAGAGAAGATTGTAGTCCTTACCATATCAGGAGGACCACACATCGCCGACGGAAGCTGGGCAGAGATGGAAAGATATGGTAAGTCACTTAGAAACAATGGAGGCTACGTTAATTCTATTACATAAGAACACCACCCGAAACGGAAAGAGAATGATGACATCACATTCGGTAGGCATGATCTAGAAGGCTGTATCCTCACATGGATCCTATGGTCATCACTGCCTGGTTCGGTCCAGCCAAGGTTTTCCGAATTCTAGTAGACACTGGAAGCTCAGTAAATATCCTATTCAAGCATGCTTTCGACAAAATGAAGCTGTCAATGAAGGATGTGTCTCCCTGCAGCAAACCGCTTCATGGTTTCACTGGAGATGCGAAGATGCCCCTCAGGCAACTGGACCTCTTTGTCGAAATAGGAAGTCATCCCCGCTCCATTGTGCGAAAACAAACATATGTGCTAATAGAAAACCACTCGGCCTACAACGCCTTTTTGGGAAGACCAGCCTTGTCTGACTTCCAAATTATCCTAGCCCCGTGGTGCCTGAAGATGAAATTCCCAACAGATAACGGAGTAGGAGAAATAGAGGGAGACCAAGACGCCGCTCGGGATTGCTATGTGACTAAACTTCGCAATAACCGCAAGAAGGATAAAGGAAAGGATGCAGAGACTTCTCTCTGCAAGAAAAACTTAGAAGCATAGTAATTAAAGAAAGCCCCTCCTCTTCGATATACCAGTGATCCTTTCAACGAATTAGACCCTAGGGACAAGGAGGAGGAGGCCACCTCTGAGCCTGTAGAGGCTATGGAGTTTGTATCTGTAGACAAACACGACCTAAGTAGATTGCTGAGAGTCAGGTCTCAGCTAAGAGCGGAATTGAAGGATCAACACATCGATTTTCTTCGCCACAACATGGATGTATTTTCATGGACGCACGCTGACATGACAGGAATCTCCCCAGACGTAGCCTGCCACATACTGAACATCGATCCCACCAAGGCGCCAGTAAAGCAGAAAAAGAGAAGCATGGGGGCAGAACGATCAGCAGCCCTCGAGGAAGAAGTAAAGAACTTACTTGCCAATGACTTCATACGAGAAGCCATCTACCCAGAATGGATCGTCAACCCGGTACTGGTAAAGAAGGATAACGGGAAGTGGTGAACATGCATCGACTTCTCCAACTTAAATGACGCTTGCCCGAAGGACTGCTTCCCACTCCCTCGAATCGATCAGCTCGTGGACAGCACAGCAGGACACAAACTCTTATCCTTTATGGACGCATACTCTGGATATAACCAGATCCCTATGCACGCCCCCGATCAAGATCACACTAGTTTCATCACTGACCGGGGATTGTACTTCTACAAAGCAATGTCTTTTGGACTTAAAAACGTCGGAGCTACTTATCAGCGCCTCGTCAACAAGATGCTTGAAGAATTGATAGGACGAACTATGGAAGTTTATGTGGATGACATGCTGGTAAAATCAAGGAAAGACAACGATCATATAAACCACCTGGACGAGATGTTTCAAGTACTTCACCAATATGGAATGAAGCTGAATCCTCTAAAGTGCTCCTTCGGAGTATCGTCGGGAAAGTTCTTGGGATTCATCGTCCATGCCAGGGGGATTGAAGCAAACCCCAAACAAGTCCGGGCTTTGCAAGATATCAAGATACTATCCACGCGAAGAGAGATGCAAAGCCTAAACGGGAAGGTGGCTGCTCTGAGTAGGTTCATCTCTAAAGCGACCGACAAATGCATCCCTTTCTTTGAAGCTCTGAAGAAAGACAAAGGAAAGTTCGAATGGACTGACGAATGCTCGACGGCCTTCCTTAACTTAAACGAACACCTCTAGAAACCACCAGTACTCTCAACTCCAAATGAAGACGAGGAACTATACCTATACCTTGCTGTATCGTCCCATGCTTTAAGCGCCGCTTTGGTGAGAGAAGACAACCACGCACAACGACCCGTATACTTTGTAAGGAAGAGATTTACAGGGGCAGAAGCCAGATACCCTAAACTTGAGAAGCTAGCATACTATTTGTTAATCACGTCACGGAAGCTACGACACTATTTCCAATCTCATTCCATCAGAGTTCTAACCGATCAACCGCTAAGGCAGGTACTCCATCGCCCCGACACTTCTGGGCGACTACTTAAGTGGTGCATTGAACTGAATCAATATGATATCACCTACCATCCTCGCACCGCCATCAAAGGACAAGCCATGGCCGATTTCATTGCTGAATTCACCGCCAACGAAGGTAAAGATCGATCTGAGATAACAAAGGATATCAGGTGGAATCTCTTTGTAGATGGAGCATCAAACGAACAAGGCTCGGGGGCAGGTATTGTGATAATCACCCCCAGGGGAAGGAAGATGCACTATGCCCTAAGATTGGAATTCGCTGCCACCAACAACGACGCAGAATACGAAGCGGTGATAGCCGGATTGGAACTTGCCCTAGAGATTGGAGTCGGTTCTTTATGTCTCCATAGTGATTCTCAACTTATTGTAAATCAAATACTGGGAGAATTCCAGACTCGAGGGGAACGACTCACAGCATAGCTAAAGAAGACCAAGCTGCTGCTCAATCAATTGGATCACTATTTAATAAAACACATTCCTCGAGGAGAGAATTAAGAGGCCGACGAACTGGCAAAGCAAGCTAGCATGAAGGACGGCACCACTTCCGAAACAATAACCATCTCAAAGCAACTAACCCCGAGTTTCGAGCCAATGAATCTTATAGCTGCAATCGAAGAGGAAACTTGGATGACTCCCATCCGGAAGTACTTACAAAGTGGCATGCTGCCCGACGGGCGTAGCGAAGTTAAGAAAATCCTGAGGAAAGCTTCTCGCTACACAATACAAGAAGGCATCCTCTATCGGCGTGGCTTCTCTAACCCCTTATTAAGATGCGTCGCTGGAAGGGAAGCCAAGGAAGTCTTGTCCAACATCCATCAAGGAAGATGCGGAGATCACACTGGAGAGCAGACTCTAGCAAAGAAAATACTCCGATACGGGTATTACTGGCCCACTTTAAACAAAGACGCCTTAGACTTCGTCAAAAGATGTGACAGATGCCAGAAATTTGCTAAGATTCCTCGACTACCAACAAATGAGATTACTCAAATGACCAGCCCTTGGCCCTTTGCAGTATGGGGAATTGACTTGATTGGCAAATTGCCGACAGGCCGAGGCGGAGCCAAATATGCTATAGTGGCAGTCGACTATTTCACCAAATGGGTGGAAGCGGAACCTTTAAATATAATATCTTCGGCAAAAGTTATTAATTTCTTGATTAAAGTGTTCTGTGCAGGTACGGGGTTCCACTAAAAATCATATCGGACAATGGACTTCAATTTGATAGCAAGGAATTCACCGACTGGTGCCGAGAGCACGGAATTCCCAAAAGCTTCTCATCTGTGGCTCATCCCCAGGCAAATGGACAAGTCGAAGCTGTCAACAAAATTCTTAAAACCCTAATCAAGAAGAAGCTTAAAAAGTCAAAAGGCGCTTGGGTGGATGAACTTCCTACGGCACTTTGGGCCTACCGCACGTCTTTTAGAACAGCAATAGGGCATACTCCTTTCTCTTTGGCATACGGATCGGAGGCCGTGCTCCCAGTTGAAACTATAGTGCCATCTCACCGTATGATCCACTACAACCCAGAAGAGAATGAAGAACTCCTACACGTGTCTTTGGACCTAATTGAAGAAAGAAGAAATGATGCAGTGCTCAAGGCGGCAGCTCACAAGCAAAAAGTGGCAGCACAATACAACTCCAGGGTCAAACACCGCAGCTTACAAGAAGGAGATCTTGTCCTCAAACGGATCTTTCCGCTCCCCGGAGTGCTAGATCCAATCTGGGACGGACCCTATGTAATTCATAAAGATCTCCACAACGGAGCTTATATTTTGTCAACAATGGACGGAGAGGTGTTCCAGAGGGCATGGAACATCCAACACCTTCGTCGATACTTTTCTTAACTTGTACTGCACATATGAAGTGAATTAACAAAGAGAATCAGTGGATGTAGGCATTTTCGTGCCGAACCACTTTAAAAATCTTGTCTCTTTTTAACTTGTTCCTTTATATCTTGGCTGCTTGTTAAGCTTTATCCTTTTCTTTTGAACAAAATCCTGTGTAATGGCATTCCCATTCTGGACACTTCACGACACAACCTCACATGGACAAGACCTAACAAGTACGATACGAATCTATGCCCTCGCCAATGAGACACTTTTACTCCAGCATCCCTCTGCTGCGGGTTAACTCATTGCTCGCGACGGCCCTCAAAGCCAACTGTAATGAGCCGATCATAAGCCACCGAGAAGGCCGACTATAGCCGAGGCAGCTCATTACGGCGTTCGGCTCGCCGACGACCGTGAACCGATTATGAGCCCCAACATAAGGTGTGGCCAGACAGGGGCAGTTCACAGTTGACGATCGGCGCCCACGCTAGCCGGCCACGGTAAATCGAATAATACCCAAGATTACGGGCCATAATGGCTCGAGTAGTTACTGTGCGCGATCTCGGCTCCGATGTGTCTTATGTACGGCTGTGGTGAAAAAGAAACTCCCCGCGGAGGCGTAAGATGGGTGACGAATGTCTCCAAGACCCACAGCTAGGGAAAGTGACTACAAAATCCGTTTGCCACGAACTTAAGCACATCGAAGGCCTTCTGTGATTGGAAGTTTTACTATTTATCATATTTCCATTTTATTTATAAAAAACATTCCTCCTATCCTCTATAACGATCACTAAAGTACAGGACACAAAATAGGAGACACTCGCTAGTGGAATTGAGAACTCACAACTGGATAACAGGTCGCTCAGCTGCATTCCATCCTCGGTCACACAAGACATTCAAAGCTACCGTCTATAACTAAAACATGAAGGGCGGTACTTCCTTTTCTTGTACATAAACATGTAGCTATAGCCTATTCACACATCACACTAACATTGCGAGACATGAATTATATTTTAAGCAAGAGCATAGCATCAAACACGATTGAAGCACATACACAGCTATATTTCTTATGCAACACATCAACATAACGACAGCATTCAAATACGACAGAATCAGCTTATGTTATGAAATTATATAAGAATAAAATCATTCGCTACAACGACATAATTACAGCCTGAAAGTACATTAATGTTTTGAACTAGTATATTCAAGAATACCAAGTAAACCAAAAAAGTAGTCGGCTGCAACAGGGCTCCCCCTCTATCCTGCTAGCCCTCCGGGATCTACTTGACCACAGGATCAGAACTCCCAGCATGCTGGCCAGAGGTCCCACCTGTCCGATTCAAGAGAAGAATCCATCAGATAGATAATACGCAATCAAGTTAAGAAAAGATTGAGAGGGAAGACTTACCAGCATCTGCTCCCTGATCATCATCCCCAACTGCACACCCACTTCATCGGCGGTAAGCAGTTGCATGCCCTCCTTCACTGCCACTTTCTCCTCCTTGGTAAACTGGGCCGTTACCATATCCATCCTGAAAGCTACACCACCCTCCTTATCCGCCTCAGCCTTGGCCTCGTCCAAAGCCCGGAGATATATCCTAGCCATGACCCGGGGATAATCGTCCATCCAGGATAGGTTGCCCTGCTTCCAAGTACGGAAGTACATGTCCTAGAGCATCTCATCCATCATCCCCTCGTTCTCCTCAAACTCCCTCATCCGGGCCTCGGAAGCCGAAAGCCTTGCGACGGCAGCATCTCTCTCCAATCGGTATCTCGAGCAGTCAGCCTGAAGGGATTTCCGCATCGCCTCCATCTCCTCCTTCAGCTTGGCTTGAGCAAGCTCTGCGGCCTCAAGCCTTCCAGATAACTCCTCTATCTGCTCAAGATCCGCTCTCCGAACCTCATCCACCGTGGCAATGGCCATATCGATTCGTTCCTTGCAGGTAGCCTCCATCTTTCGCAGCTCGGCTCTGCTAGCCTCCTCCATAGTTTTCTTTAACCGTCTGGAGGCCGCCTCATGCTGGGAGATCTGAATGGCCTGGTCGGCAAGCTGTTTGGCCTGATCGGAAACCATTAGTCGCAGGCGAATGTTAGCACTTCCGATTTCCTCTCCAGCCTTGACCAGTCGAGCGTGATGCTCCATCAACTTCTTGGTCTCTTTAGCCACCCGATCGATGTTTGCCTTGGCCTCGTCCCCCATTGTCACAATCCGAGTGGTCAACAAGTCGAGATCCAAAGACTTAGCCTCGTCAAGCACCCTTACCATAGGATTGCGGGGCAGGAGGTGCTCACCGGTAACCTCATCGAAGGAAATATCATGAGAACTCGGGTCCAAATCTGCATGACCCGTAAATGGGTTACGAGCCAAGCCGGGACGATCAATATGAGTAACGGAAGGATTCTCTGATGGATGCGGAGATGGTATGGACTCAGTATCTTCCTCCATGATGTCATGAATAGGCTGGGTTGGGGCTGAGGTCCAAGTGAAGGTTCGAACATGGAACGCCTCCTCTTTCTCTTTTGAATATCCTCTTCGATAACTCCGAGAAGAGGACGGTAACTGACTACGCTCCCGAAACGGTCAGTCGAGGGCTTCGGTTTAGCAGAAGCCTTGAAGAGTTTGAATTGCTCAAGACGGTGCCGAATGTCTGATGTCTTGGCCACCTCAACCGTTCCTGGAATAAAAACCAAGTGTTACAAGCATGCATGAGACTATAATTCAAGAAACATATGAAGTTAAAAAAGGAGTTAAGAATTCACCTTGAACCGCCGGAGTTGCCTTAGCTGAAATACTCTCAGTAGATAGACTGGCACCAGTCCCGGCCTTATCAGACTTCTTCGATTTCTTCACCAAGGCCGGCCCTTCCTCCAACCCCTCAAAGGCTTGGCGGAAAGCATCATCCGTCCACTCTTGAATCTCTTCCGCTTGCCCAGAGGTCAAGGCACCAACGCCACTACCACTCTGCCCTTCGCCACCGTTACCACCGTCACCTTTTCCATCACCTCCGCTCTCCTCCTCGCCTCTTTCCTCCTCTCCACTTTCCTCCTCCGGAACATCTGGGCATGTGCTGGGAGAGGGTCCATCAGATTTCTTAAGCTTCTTCCCCCCGATGACTGGAGGTATCGAGAAGGGTCTCCTCTTGTTTATCCTTGTCGTGGCCCCTCCTTTGGCTTTGGCAGCTCTTTCCTCAGCCGTATCCCTCTGCTTGACTACAGACTGACGTGGTAGAATCAAATTGTGCCCCAGGAGAGTAGCGTTCCTGATCAGGTAAGAAGCTAACCTATCCCTTCCCGAAATGGCCTCTATCTCCGCGGCCATCTGAACCAAATGATCATTCTCCACGGCCGCAAAGCCACCTGTCGCTAGCAAATAATAAAGCATATAAGAAGAAGCATTGCAATCGGGACAGAAAAATTACAAATGAAATACAACTTACAGCCAGAAGTGAAAAGGCAAAAAGAAATAGAGTCGTCCTTGACGAAGAACCATTCCTTCTTAAACATGGTGAACTTCGAGTATAAGTCCAAGACCGGCTTGAAGGACACGGCCGATTCCAAACTGATGTATGGGGACCCCTTCTTGTAACCTCTCAAATTATATAGGTACCGAATCTCCCGGTTGGAAGGGGGGCGCCCGTACTTCCTCTGGAAAATGATGAACAAACACACCAGGATAACATAGGAGTTGGGCTGAAGCTGGAATGGAGCCACCTTTAAGTAAGTAAGGAACCTGACTATCCAGGCATTGATCGGAGGAATGGCCCCGCACATGCAATGGTATGGCTATAGGCGAAATATCCTTCAGGAGGATCATACGGCATCACACCGTCTCCCGGTAACAGCATACTCGCTCTGTCAATCTCAAAGGAACGAGCGATGACATCAAGTTGTCCCTCTTTAAGGGAGCTCGGAAAGCAATCGGGAGGAGAGTTCAGAAGCTCTTGAGGGCTATATCCATCCACTAATGACCTCGGGGCATGTCCATGTCGCACTGGTTCTGGCTGGACCGGGGGCACGGCGGGAGACTCTCTCCTGTCCATACATTTCCTCTTATCTGATCGGGTTTCCACTCTTTGAGACATTTATCTGTGACACAAGAAAGTATATCGTTAAAACACATAAACTATGTAATCTAGAGTTTCACTGATAATTCAAGTATAAAAGTCCGTCCGGTAAGGGATTCATTCAACACTCAGAATCCCCGAGTTCATTCAGTAAGGCCCAACCTAGAGCTCATTCGGCGTTCCAGATATGAAATCTCATTCGGCATTCCAAATATGAAGGCTCATTCGGCATTCCAACTTTCAAAACTCATTCGGCGATCGAACCCTCAAGTTCATTCGGTAGTACAATATAAAAGTTCATTCGGCGGCAAAGGGGTCTCACCTGGATCGGCTAACGCTTTGGTTCAGCGAAAATGAGAGTTTGCTTTGGCAAAAGGTTTGGCTTGGTTGGTAAGGAATAACGAAGGCATGTGGCTCCTATTTATAAGAAAACCTCAATGACCGGACCAGATGGCTCGGCGCTTAAAACCGAATGAGGCTATCCCAGCAAAACAAAGCGCGACACATGCAGGAATGTGCCCCACTTTGGGGGGCAAATGTTGGGCGAGTTCTCACTACCGGTCCAAAGCTTCTCCAACTACCACTGACCGAACCAACTAACTACCGATCGAAAGCCCCTCCATTTCCATGCACTACTGGTCCAACTCCATGTTCATGCCTAGCCGAACCAACCTCTGCCGGACCAAATCCCACCGAGTCCTACCGAACCAAGCTTCGTACACTCGCCACCGGACCACCTCCCTGTCGAACCAAACACTCTCCTCCACCACCGAACCAAGGGAGGAATGTATTACCACCGGTCCAAAGTATCACTGGACCATCCACCTACTACCGAATCAAGACCAAGAAGGTATTACCGAACCAACACTGCCAGGCCAGATTGCGTCAGTCCAGGCCCACCAGCAGCTATACACATCCAAGACCCCTACCACCAACCTCACTCTATAAATAGAGGGGCAGGGGTACAACAATGGCAGACAAGTTTGAGAGCTCAAGCACGGAGAAAACTTTCAAACAACTTTCAGTTACTTGTAATCAAAGCTTTGTACTTGTAATCTGAATAGAAAAGGAGAATAACATATAAAGTGGATGTAGGCACGTTCTGGCCAAACCATTATAAATCTGTGTGTCTTTTACAGTTTAGTCCCTGCTTTTTATATATTTGCATAAACCACCCAAATCACTAAAAACAACACAAAATTTACTAATCCATACGACTTGGAGGTGTTTGCCCATTTTTTCTGCAAACATTTACTTTACTATTATTTAGTTTTGAAATATTTAATTAATAAATCCAGTGTCCTTTAAATAAACTTCAAATTTCAACAATTTAATATTCCTCAATTTATTTAGACTTGATATATTCACTTAAATCACCTTAACCCCGATTTTGTTATAAAACCATATTCTTTTAAAATCTAAATTTCAGCAAGTTCCAAATGGATTTTTATTAAATATAATTCTTAACTAAATAAAATCTCAATCAATTTCAACTATCTTCTCAACCTTGATTTATAAAATCAATATAAACTCTATATTAAATATAATTTAATTATATACTTATCCATATTATATTTAATAAAATCAAACTTTATTTTATACTTTAAACCAATTTTATACATAGCTTAAAACCAAAAAATTTAACTATACATAAAATAACCTTTATCAAATATCCAAATCAATATCTCATAAAATCATATATATATTCTTTACAAAACCATAGAAATCGTTTCGAAATATTATTATATATAGACCGCGGTGTCTGTATATAATTTTCTATCCTATGGTCAAGTGATACGGATATTTATCATTTCATTCCGTAATTTAAAACCAAAATTTGTGGTTATATATCATTTCAGACCGCAATCCCGAAGGAAATAAATGCATAACAACTTGCAGATTATGATGATATAAATAAAACATCCATTCATCCATCATAAAATCATACATCCATCACAATCATCATCCAAAACGATCAATCAATATCAATATATAACTGATAATAAACAACAGGTAATTAACTGGCAGTGATATTCAATAATAAATTAAATAACGATTTTATTTAAATAAATGCAATTAACTGAGATGACGATTAAAAATATACAAACAGTCATAAATAAATTCATAATCACAACATAAATTAATTTAACAAACATAAGACTTTTTAGAAGTTGTGAGTGGGTTAAAACACTCACCTTTTGAATTTAAATTGAATTTAAATTCAATTTAAATTCAAAAATTTGATAGTCTCGGAATCCGTCCAAACCAGCGTCAAAATGTCTGAAATTCTAATACGAACCTAGCGGAGAAAACCGCGTATGAATTGAACCTCGTACGCGAGAGTTATGAAAATTAGAAGTTATACAAATTTAAATTTGAAAATAAATAAAATTAGTAAACATTACACGTCACTTCTTCATCAACGCGAATTCCTCTCAGGTAAACCCCGCACGCACGAACCCCCTCGAAATAGTTGCCTTCGGTCGCGATCGCGGCCCCCACCAAGTCGTGCCTCCGACCACCCCTTGGTCACCGTAGCCTGCTATCGGCCATGGGACCCCACCTACGGTCGCCAAAACACGGCCACCTCCCCCTTTTGTGAAACCCTAATCCAAATATTCACGTGAAACTAACCCTTGATTTGCAGAACGAACCCCACCAATGAGCGCCGCTTGACGATCTCTACAAAACCCAGAAATGATTTCCCGATCTGACGAAGTTCATCGTCGAGCGATGAACGGCCGAAAATGGTTCATCGATTTCTGGCTAAAGGTGATCCAAACTGGAAAACGAATTACAGATCTATGTTACGCTCTTCGAGAGCTTCGATATATAATTTTTCTGATTTTTTTTGAGAAGTTTGAAATTTTAGCTTTGGATTTGATTTGGAATTGTATTTGGATCTAGAAATTGTTTGTTTTCCATTAAGGAGGAGAGATAGCTGAATTGTATGAACAGGCAAATGATAAATAGCAGTAGGCTAGGGTTTATAACCATATATTTATAGACAAAGTTGAAAATAGAATAGATGGACCCGATTTGTAAACGCGTTGAACGGTAAATGGCCCGAAAAGCCCGTTTAGACTCCGAAACAAAATTGGGTCAACCCATATATCAAAATAGATGTTTTAAAATATTTTAAGCTCAATGGAAAAGGTTTCAAGTCCAAATTCCATCGTATGAAGAAGTTATGCTAAAATCAAATTTTTCCAAATTGATTTCAATTGATTTCAATTTCATTGATTTCTAGGCATTTCGTGTTCGTATGATCAAACGACAAGTCCGATTGCTACGAAACTTGAAATGCTACAATAATTCACCGTTATGGATCCGATGAAACTGGTTCCGTCTAAATCCGAGTTAATGGGCAAAATGGCTATTTTTAATACTAATTAAATAAATAAATAACTAACTAATTAAACCCAATTTTTAACTTCAATTATATAATTGACAAATTTTATTGCTTTTATATTTCTACATCATTTACAATGATTTAAAAAAATTTAAATGTCAATTTAACGTTGACTCATTCATCAATTTCAACGTTAACCTTCATTTTCCTTACATTCAGAAATTATAATTTAATTTACTCCAATTAATTTACTTTTCATTCTATTATTCAATTCATTAAGGCTAGATGGATGAAATTAACTAAATTTTAACTAAATATTCTCTAATTTCAACTAAATTTTCAATTAACGAATAATTAAATATTTAATTTCATTCATTTGCAATTAGTCCAATTATGAAATGCTTATTCCAACAAATTGTTTTAATTTGATTTAAATCTTTATATCACATCCACCAATTTCAAATAATATAGGTAATGCTGGGTTTTACATTATATTAGATAAATATACTCAACTTACTTTCTTTATTGTGTATTAACTATAATTTCCATTAGTATTGAAATCTATGCCAAATATAGCATTTGCATTTCCTCCTTTATTGGGATTTAATTCAACGTGTTTATAGTCAATTTATATTAATATCACTACCTTTAATTTTAATTATAAATTCATTCATAAACCACAACCATACATTATTACCAAATATTACCTTAAATCCACCCTAACGCAATATTTAATTCCATTTATTGCAATAGGTTTCAATTAATAGTGATTGTGCTAAACTAGTTTGCATTAACGTTATTCCATTAATCTACATTCAATAACATTTAATATTCCCGATAAATTTACTTACTTGGTCTCATGCTTCTATTACACCACTTACTATCTTATAATAAGTTTACGTTTCTAATTTAAATTTACATTCACCCTTTCCGTTATTTTATTAATTATTATTAAAGTACATTTAATTATCTTTATTGGTACTTGGTGAATTAACTGGTAACATAACCATTATATCCTTTATAATACTTGTATATTTATTCTTCACAAACAACTACTATCTATAATAATATTTCACATATTAATTCAATAATTACACTTGTTTTTCTTATATTCCCATTATATCTAAGTCATAACATTTACACTATTTCATTTATTGTAGTTTCATTCAATCTATCAAAGTTTTAGCTTTAACAACCATTGATATACTTCACCCTAGTTAATATTCATTATTCATCTACAAATTTTATTTGTTTCAATATTATTCCATTTATAAATTATAAGGTTTTATTTCTTTATAAATAAATTACAAAATCCTAATAATTTAACAAATTTTTTTCATTCCTTAAATATTAAATTATTAGTAAGCCAACATTTTAAATTATTAATTTACCTTTTATATCCTATTATAAACCAGTGCACACATTAATTAAGATTTTAAATCAAATTAATCACTTCATCTCGGAAACGTTCTTTTATTACAATAGGAATATAATTAAAATTTACTTTGTTTCACTTATTGGAATTACATCCAAGTTATTAACAATTAACTTACATTTATACTGCTACATTCAAGTTATTAAAAATTAACTTACCGATCTTATCCAAGTTATTATTTCCATTAATAATTCGTTGAATTTTTATTTCCTCCAACATTAAGTTACCAAAATCTTCTTAAATTGAGAAATTTAATTACCGAATTTTACGAGTTGTTACACTCTCCCCTACTCAAAACTTTTCGTCCCCGAAAAGGAAAAAGAAGGGAAAAGAAGAATTAAGAAATCAATATATTTACTTAAAATATTAAATTTATAAACAAATAAATTTAAATAATTTATTAATTTAAATAAAATATACCAATTTATAACTATTAAATCATTTTATACTTAAATTAATAAAGTCTGGAAAACAATTTCAAAATATTTTCTAAGTCCAAAATTTATGGAAAATTTCGGCAGAGTCTCCTTTGTACGATAAGGCTCGGGAGAAAATAAAATATCAAATATAACAATATACAACATATATTTCCAAAATAAAATATCTCAACCCGAAAAATAATATAATAACGCTAAAAACCGAAATCTGAAAACGTACCTATTCGTCGGGCAATTAACGCTTAATTATGAAACCAAAAGCAGTAGCAATTGCTTTCATAACCTGTATTTCACTTATTTAATCCAGAAGAGTCAATATATAAAATGAAATGTTTAACTTGTTTCAATCAATAACAAACAAATCAATACAAACAACAATCACTTTCAACCAGACATACAACCATCACATAGAGTCACCACAAATCAATCATTCATTCATATCAAACAAAACAAATAGTTGTTTGGGTTCAACTTTAAATTGCACAGAATGGGAAATAAACTACTTAGTGTACCATTTACTCAACAGTCTTAGATGAAGCTATATAGATTATTCATACATCTAAATAAATTTAGTACCCTTGCCCAAACAACCATAAACCAAAACAACAACCAACCAATTCAAAAAATAGATTAAGTTCATTCTTAATCATTCTTTTCATACATTTATGGTTTGATTTCCTTTTTGTTCAATTAATACTCATCTTCATTTTTTTTCATTACTTGCTAACTTCCTTTCATTTATTAATGGAATTCATGTTCTATTCAATGGCATAGCATTTATATTCATTTATTTATGTTTCTAATTGCTTACTTACAATACTTAATTTCTACCATATTTTATTATAGTACATTTCAATTATAACTTAAGTTCATAACCATTTCAACATCAAATTCTTATTTATTAAAGAAATTCATTGAACACTTTCATTCATAAGTTTACTTGTACAACTTTCATTATATTTTCTTATTAAACATTTCAACTTTTAATATTTGGTAAGTTATATATATGCTTTTAAAAAATTTAATTGAAATCATACAAGTTTATCTTGTTTCTTTTAATTAATTAGATGTTCAAAATTTTATCTTTTGTCATATAAGTTATAATTTCAACTTTCTATTAATCTCATTTATAACTTAGCATTACATTTCTTATTTCATTTAGAGGTTTCAATTACTAGTTAAATTCCATTTCACTACACTAACTAAAACTATTAATTAATTGAAAACTTAAGAACTAAATACCGGGTTAAATTTCAAATCATTTTAAAATAATGGATAAAAGTATACACTTACACTTTGTATATATCCAATTGTATTTAAAAAAATTAAAATTTTATATTTGGTTTATCAAAACAAATCTGTAGTAAACTACTACAGTGGCCTTCCCACTTCGAAACTCGAAAATGAATGTCGATGATGCGTGCACTCATTATCGAAATTATTTTCCAGCGATAGAGAGGGGAGTACAAATCTTATTTCTTTTAAAAGATTTATTTCAAATTATATTGAAATATTTATATCAAAACATACTTCCAATAATATTATTATTATATTCCTTAAATTTTTTGAAAGAAGTTTCAAAATCCCGGAACTTAAGTTCTTATTTCCAACCTTTCATTTATTTTATTTTCACTCTTATTTCAACTATTATTTATAAATTTCATTACCAAACAACCAATATTATTGCAACCAAATATAGTCTTTATAAAATTTATTTTATATACATAGAAAATATAATAGACAAAATTATTTCATTCACCTATATTCAAAACAAATATTGTGTCGGTCTGTCTTATTAAATGTTTAGAAATCCCTATTGATGTTATAGCGTCCCATGCATCAACTAGAATTTATAAATAGAAAACGGAACAGATTAACATAATATTAAAACCTTGTTATAACACTAAAAAATGCGCTCTCTCGTATATATACACTCAGCGACTCCCAAAGGGTATTTCTACCCTATTAATAAAGAGTCAGACCCCACAAAGCTAAGGTTTATCGCTAAACCAAAGCTCTGATACCAAATGTAACGTTCCGCCTTTTCGCACGCTTTAAATCGACGATAAACCACACCCGTCAGGCTTAAACCATACAGAAGGGCGGATTGTTATGGGGTAAACAAGAAATAAGGAAGAAAGAAATAAAACAAATCAGAATCTTGCAACGGAACGATAAAATATGATAATCAAATATACAGTTCATGAAGCTGTTTTACAAAATATTCGATTATATTTATACAATACATATCAGAGTTGTACATACCAGCGAATAATAATTAATGCAGCGGAACAATGTGAAAGTAGTGGAATACTATAATATATAATAATAAATCTTTGTCTTCGTCCTCCAGAGATAAAGGCTTCAAATCCTGAAATGCTCAGGCTAACCCGAACGAATTGAAAAGACAAAACACTCGAGTCACAACAAAAAGATCTTATGTAAGTTAAATCAACAATAAATAATATGAGTGAAACGGCGTCAGAGATGTTTACGGGATTTGACATCTCCTATCCCGTGTCTAACGTGAGTGCAGTAACTTAAGAGATGCTCGGGATTCACATCTCCTAAGGATCCGCTAAACTATTTACTATGTAGTAATATTTCTCTATTATAATAATGCCTATAGTAAAATAAACATACTTTTAAATAGCGTTAAGGAGTGACCCAATATTCCCCTTAACACATAATAGTCCTAGTAGTCCATCCAATATCATAGTTTCTCCTGATCGGGAAGCCACCAGAGGATACCACACGGACTATGCGAGAAAACCAAACTCGTACAAGGCGCGATAGGGTAGGTGACACGACACAACTAGGCAATGCCAGAGTAGATATACCAATTGCTATCCGGGCTGGTGGTAACGCATAGCGCGCAGCTACCGCCCACCTCGAGCCACACCCCCAAATAAAAAAAATAAAAAGTGGCCACCGAATCAATACAAAAGTCAAAGTATAATATCGAAGGGATGTGTCTGATCAAAGGTGCTACCTCATTGGCCCGAGAATCGCTCCTATTTTAGCCACCTTATGCCAACTCACGGGAGTCGGGTCCACGTATTTACCTTAAAGGAAACGCTGCCACCATCCTACTTCATTCTAGAATCTCCACCGCGTACACGGTTGTTAAAGTGGTTTTTGGAGTTGGCAGAGAGTATGACAACTTCTGATCCCTGTCTCTTTAACAACCAACCGTCATTATAACACCGCCGCCATTTCAAAATAACTTATACTTTAAAACCAGAATACAATATCATTTCAAAACCATAAAAATACGATATCATTTCTATTTTAAAACTAAATCAATATGATATCATTTTAAAGAAATCCTAAATCGATATAATTTTTATTTCAAATATATCCTTTTCCCAAAATCATAGCACTTTCAAATCATAATACCTTGAAATCCATAACTTTGAAACATAACTTCCAATATTTAAATGGTTTACTATTAAATTATCTTATATAATAAATTAGCTTCTTTAATTTCGCAATCAATTCCAATACAGATTTAAATCCTTAAATAAACCGTTTCAAATTTTATATATTTCAAAGCTTTAATATTCAATGTTTCAAAACTAAATTATATAAATCATATATATACACCAAATTTGCTTTACTATTATTTAGTTTTGAAATATTTAATTAATAAATCCAGTATCCTTTAAATAAACTTCAAATTTCAACAATTTAATATTCCTCAATTTATTTAGACTTGATATATTCACTTAAATCACCTTAACCCCGAATTTTGTTATAAAACCATATTCTTTTAAAATCTAAATTTCAATAAGTTCCAAATGGATTCTTATTAAATATAATTCTTAATTAAATAAAATCTCAATCAATTTCAACTATCTTCTCAAGCTTGATTAATAAAATCAATATAAACTCTATATCAAATATAATTTAATTAAATACTTATCCATATTATATTTAATAAAATCAAACTTTATTTTATACTTTAAACCAATTTTGTACATAGCTTAAAACCAAAAAGTTTAACTATATATAAAATAACCTTTATCAAATATCCAAATCAATATCTCATAAAATCATGTATATATTCTTTACAAAACCATAGAAATCATTTTAAAATATTATTATATATAGACCGCGGTGTTTGTTTATAATTTTCTATGCTATGGTCAAGTGATACGGATATTTATCATTTCAATTCGTAATTTAAAATAAAATTTGCGCTTATATATCATTTCAAACTGCAATCTCGTAGGGAATAAATGCATAACTTGCAGATTATGATGATATAAGTAAAACATCCATTCATCCATCATAAAATCATACATCCATCACAATCATCATCCAAAACAATCAATATCAATATATAACTGATAATATACAATAGGTAATTAACTGGCAGTTATATTCAATAATAAATTAAATAACGATTTTATTTAAATAAATGCAATTAACTGAGATGATGATTAGAAATATACAAACAGTCATAAATAAATTCATAATCACAACATAAATTAATTTAACAAACATAAGAATTTTTAGAAGTTGTGAGTGGGTTAAAACACTCGCCTTTTGAATTTAAATTGAATTTAAATTTAAAAAATTGACAGTCTCGGAATCCGTCCAAATTAGTGCCAAAATGTCCGGAATTCCAATACGAACCTAATGGAGAAAACCGCTCGTAAATTGAACCTCGTACGCGAGAGTTATGAAAATTAGAAGTTATACGAATTTAAATTTGAAAATAAATAAAATAAGTAAACATTACACGTCACTTCTTCTTCAACGCGAATTCCTCCCAGGTAAACCCCGCACGCACGAAACCCCTCGGAATAGTTGCCTCCTGTTGTTATCGCGACCCCACCAAGTCGTGCCTCCGACCACCCCTTCTTCACCGTGGCCTGCTATCGGCCATGCGACCCCACCTACGGTCGCCAAAACACGGCCGCCGCCCCCTTTTGTGAAAATCTAATGCAAAAATTCACGCGAAACTAACCATTGATTTGCAAAACGAACCCCACCGATGAGCGCCGCTCAACGATCTCTACAAAACCTAGAAATGATTTCCCAATCAGACGAAGTTCATCGTCGAGCGATGAACGGCCGAAAATGGTTCATCGATTTCAGGCTAAACGGTTGTCCAAACTGGAAAACGAATTGCAGATCTGGGTTACGCTCTTCGAGAAGCTCGATATATAATTTTTCTGAATTTTTTTGAGCAGTTTGAAATTTTAGCTTTCGATTTGATTTGAAATTGTATTTGGATCTGGAATTTGTTTGTCTGCCATTGAGGAGAAGAGATAGTTGAATTGTATAAACAGACAAATGAGAAGTAGCAGTAGGCTAGGGTTTATAACCGTATATTTATAGAAAAATTTGAAAATAGAATAGATGGACCCGATTTGTATAGCGCTGAATGATAAATGGCCCGAAAAGCCCGTTTCGACTCCGGAATGAAATTGGGTCAACCCATATATCAAAATAGATGTTTTAAAATATTTTAAACACAATGGAAAAGGTTTCAAGTCCAAATTCCATCATATGAAGAAGTTATGCTAAAATCAAAATTTTCCAAATTGATTTCAATTTCATTGATTTCTAGGCGTTTCGTGTTCGTACGATCAAACGACAAGTCTGATTACTACGAAACTTGAAATCCTACAATAATTCACCGTTATGGATCTGATGAAACTAGTTCCGTCGAAATCCAAGTCAGTGGCCAAAATGGCTATTTTTATACTAATTAGATAAATAAATAATTAATTAAACCCAATTTTTAACTTCAATTATATAATTGACAAGTTTTATCTCTTTTATATTTCTCCATCATTTACGATGATTTAAACAAATTTAAGTGTGAATTTAACCTTGATTCATTCATCAATTTCAGCGTTAACCTTCATTTTCCTTACATTCAGAAATTATAATTTAATTTACAATAATTCCAATTAATTTACTTTTCATTCTATTATTCAATTCACCGAGGCTAGATGGATGAAACTAACTAAATTTTAACTAAATATTCTCTAATTTCAACTAAATTTTCAATTAACGAATAATTAAATATTTAATCCCATTCATTTGCAATTAGTCCAATTATGAAATGTTTATTCCAACAAATTGTTTCAATTTGATTTAAATCTTTATATCACATCCACCAATTTCAAATAATATAGTTAATGCTGGTTTTTACATTATATTACATAAATATACTCAACTTACTTTCTTTATTGTGTATTAACTATAATTTTCATTAGTATTGAAATCTCTTCCAAATATAGCATTTGCATTTCCTCCTTTATTGGGATTTCATTCAACTTGTTTATAGTCAATTTATATTAACATCACTACCTTTAATTTTAATTATCAATTCATTCATAACCACAACCATACATTATTACCAAATATTACCTTAAATCCACCCTAACGTAATATTTAATTCCATTTATTGCAGTAGGTTTCAATTAATAGTGATTGTGCTAAATTAGTTTGCATTAACGTTATTCCATTAATCTTCATCCAATTACATTTAATATTTCCGATAAATTTACTTACTTGGTCTCATGCTTCTATTACACCAATTACTATCTTATAATAAGTTTACGTTTCTAATTTAAATTTACATTCACCCTTTCCGTTATTTTATTAATATCATTAAAGTACATTTAATTATCTTTATTGGTACTTGGTGAATTAACTGGTAACACAACCATTATATCCTTTATAATACTTGTATGTTTATTCTTCATAAACAACTACTATCAATAATAATATTTCACAAGTTAATTCAATAATTACACTTTTTTTCTCATATTCCCATTATAACTAAGTCATAACATTTGCACTATTTCATTTATTGTAGTTTCATTCAATCTATCAAAGTTTTAGCTTTAATAACCATTGTTATACTTCACCCTAGTTATTATTCATTATTCATCTACAAATTTTATTTGTTTAAATATTATTCCATTTATAAATTATAAGGTTTTATTTCTTTCTAAATAAATTACAAAATCCTATTAATTTAACTAATTTTTTTCATTCCTTAAATATTAAATTATTAGTAAGCCAACATTTTAAATTATTAATTTACCTTTTTTATCCTATTATAAACTAATGCACACATTAATTAAGATTTTGAATCAAATTAATCACTTCATCTTGGTAACGTTCTTCTATTACAATAGGAATATAATTAACATTTACATTGTTTCGGTTATTGGAATTACATCCAAGTTATTAACAATTAACTTACATTTATACTGTTACATTCAAGTTATTAAAAATTAACTTACCAATCTTATCCAAGTTATTATTTCCATTAATAATTCGCTAAATTTTTATTTCCTTCAACATTAAGTTACCAAAATCTTCATTTAAGGAATTTAATTTTCGAATTTTACGGGTCGTCACACTTTTAGTAACTATAATGGATTAATGAGTTAATTTAACAAATAAATCTCCATAACCCATTATTTTAAAATAAATTAGTAGATTTAAAATATATATACTTGTATTTAGTTTCTTCTTTTGAAACTTCATAAATACTTATAAGAAATAATCAATATAGATCAAAATTTAATCTTTATATTCAAATCTTCAACATTCAAAATTATTTTTAAAATCTTTAAGAAATATACACGCACTTATAAAATATATTTCAAAAATTTAACTCTTATAAATCCCTTCAATATTTAAATTATATATATATATTTATTTATTTATTTATTTATTTATTTAAGTAATAAAACATGGTTTGCTTTATTGTAACTTTCCTTCTTTACTATATGCATTTGTAAAAGAACAGATTTCTCTGTGAAATGTATACGTGAAATTAAATTCTAAATTGAGAAATAAATTGTAAGCATAAATATACCTCACGCGGTTCGAAATTGCCACTCCGCTACTCGACTCGAGTCACTGCCACGCGTCCTTCGTCGATCGCCTAAACCCCATCTAGCCGCGAACGGTTTTAGCGATGCACTACACTCGAGACCATCCACCATGAATTCGCCTCGATACTTCGACTTTGAACGTTCTAGGCTTCCCTCCTGTGTACGCGCTATCGAGATTTGATTCGCGAGTTCCTCTACGTTCTCATTTCTATTTAGCTCGGCACTCCATTTTTTTATATGAAATCGATTTCTATTTGAAGATGAAAAAAGGGGAAAAGAATAGGTTTGGTTTTATTCGTATAAACTGGAAAGAAAAAAATATGATGGGTGGCCACTGTGTTTTTGTTTTTTTCTTGAGCTTTTGATTTTGAATTGAAGAAGAAAGAAAAACTTGGCTCTTTTATCTTATTTTTAGTTTATTTTTTTCTTTTCTTCTAACACATGTAAGCATTTTTGCCAAGTGTTGCTAAAGATAAAACGTGTTAATGCTTGCAACAGTAATGAGATTATATTACTTTAAATTTAAATTTAAATTTAAATCGTTTCGATAAATGCAACTCAAAATGTCGATTTCTAATCGAGGCATTGCCGCCAAGCATTTGTAATATTAAACCCCTATTCCGAACGCAATGGAAAAGGTTTCGAGTCCAAATTCGATCGTATGGAGAAGATAGCCTTTCGGACCCAGCTATTATATTAAATTTTCGATATTAATTTCAACGTGTTTACTTATCGTATGGCCAAACGATTACTCCAAACATTACGAAAATTGAAATCTGATAATAATAAAATATTGCGGATCCAATGGAACTGGTTTCGTCAAATTCCGAGACTGTGCCTCGGAAGGCTATTTTTTCTAAATATCGATTTAAACGATATAAATTTTCAATATTGAACAAATCATTTCCAAATCCAATTCTGAAGATTCCACTATCATCACTATTTTCAATATGAATTTTCGAAGCCATCAAAATATTTTTAACAAGCTCAAAATTAAAGATTCAAATTTTTATCCAACTTCAATAAATTAAGTTCGATAATTTAATTGCCAAATTCATAATAATATTTGAAATTCAAGTTAAACTATCTTCCAAATATTTAAAATCAATTAAATATTTTCAGTTCAAAATTCTAGATCGACACATTGATTCATTTACACTTCAATTTAATTCAAATTCCAAGCTTTTAAAAGTTCTCCAACTTATTTTCATTTCATTCGCTAACCATTTTAATTTTATTTCGCTTGGTTGGCTTACCTTTCTAATTTATTTCGTTTACACCTCCGACATTAATTTAACTCTTCTTCAAGTTAGATTTTATTCAAACACATTTCAATTTCATATAAGATTTTCAGTCTTACTTATATAACATAAACATTTTAAATAAGATTCTAGAGTTTAAGAAATTTCTCAATATTTCAAAATCATTTTTCAAATCAATTATATATACAATTCATTTGCATATCAAATTATCCTTTGAACATTAGAACCAAACCCAGTTTTACAAACAACTCCAATTTAAAACAATTTGGCAGCAATTCCTCTCCTGGATACTCGAAAATGAACACCGATGATGTCGCGATCATCATCGGAATCATTTTCCAGCGACCGAAAAGAGTTTAGTGCTTTTATCCCTTCAAAAACATTTTCCAAATATTTTTAGATTCCAAATCTCACTAAATTTCATATCCAATTCAAAAATATTTTTCAAATAATATCACCATTATTTCTCCAAAACCTTTGAAAATCATTTTCAAGTCGGAGGAATTTAATTTCTAAAATTTCAAATTCCAAATCCTTTCAACCCCTATCCCAAAAATCACTCTGGCATCTTTTTTCTATTTATAAATCACGCTTATAATTCACATTTCAAATTCCACTTTGTTATCTGAATTTATTTCCTTAACCTTTGGTTATGTGTTCAGTTCCTATTTTAAATTTCTACATAACAATGATAATAGTTTAATATTATCATTGTCTAACAACCAAGCAACCATATACTATAATAATTTACAAATATTATTTCCTTATATACAAAAATAATTTGGGCAAAAGTATTTATTTACCATATTTAAAACCATACTATGTCGAATTTTTCAATTCAAGTGCTTAGAGATCCCTATAAATAACGTTAATTACTCGTATTGACAAGAATCTATAAATTACTCGATAAACCAATCTATACAATATAAAACAATTTTTATATTCACTAACAAATACGCGCTCATATCTATTAATACACTCAAACTCATTCTAGAGTACTACGGACTCTTTTTTTAGTGAGTAATTCCCACAAGAGCCAAGGTTCACGCTTAACCTTCAGCTCTGATACTAATTATCACGACTCGATTTCTCGACGCCCGAAAAATCGACATCAATACGTTCACTGTATCAAATGCCGAAAAACCAGACAGTAAGGGAAAAAGGAGGTAAAATAAGAGAAGAACAAAACAATATCAGAATCTCACAATCGCAGCGGAACAATATATAATATATAACAACATATTTTTATACAAAAGAATCTGTAACAGAATAATACATTACATCATCAGAGTACATACAAAACAACAGCCAAATACTGGACAGTTGTAACGACTTATCCTCGCCCGCAAGCAAACTATACAGCCTATACTACACATCGGGATATATATCAAGTACGCACGATACGTCTCGCCATCCAGCACATCCCCTGAGCTCCATAGCAGCCCATCCAGAATCTGTACTCTATAATACTTGGTCTGACCCGAGATTATAGTAAAATAACACCCGAGTCAGTTTGGAAAACCAGTGTGAGAAAACTCACTCAATTGGATTATTAAAGTTTTCAAAAATCCTTTGAAATCAAAGGTTTCTCGTAAGTCCACGCCACAGATAAACATGTCGGGTTTTTATCTTACGATAACCAAATTTTTTTTATCAAATCCGTCGGATATTACAATAGTGTCTATAGAAAGTAAAATAGAAACTAGCTGAAATGCTTGCATATCACATTTCAGCAATAGTCGGGCACAATTAAAACCGTACAGGCGCTTATTGGAGATTGGATTCCATACAATGGCAGGGCTACTGGGGTACCGCCCGTCACAGTACATGGTCTAGATCAGCATATCAAGGATCTACCATGATCCCCTGCAACACAAGACCGGAGCTACCCTTTACTGGATAGTCCGAATAAGTTCACCCCATGGTTGGCATCAGCAACCGCCCACGCAGCCGAATAAAAAGGAACATCTAGACAGGGATGACCTTACCCTAATTGGTTAATAGCCACTTAGCCTTGCTGCAACTTCCCTGTTTTAGCCATTCCCGGTTGATGAGGCTCGAGGCTATGCATTACCTTTTTAGCAAACATTCACTTAGAATACTCATCGTCCTCCTGACGATGTTCTAATAGCATTTATCCATACAAGTTCGTTCGAGGTCCGAATGGAATCGAAGGCACTACTCCTACTACAACCATTTTGGAATCACCATTAGGAATGGTAGCGATTAGCCCTTGCACTTCACTGCTCCATCTTCGACTTCAAGCTCTTGTCTTCCTAACAAAAATGTTCAAACCGGATCGAAGTGGTTTTTGGGAAAATTAATCCCGACCCCGGTCTCTACCAAACGATCAGCACATTGGCCAATATTGATATTCGGTTATTTAACTATCACATATCATCCACAAACAATCATCGAGCCTTGATAATTTGCCAACTTATTTATTTCAAAATATCTTACAAAGATATTTTCTACACTTCAACTCTTTGAAAGTAGTTTTCAAATCACTTTTTCTCCCGTAGAATAAATTCCCACCAAATTGATTTATTTTCACTGCAAATTACCATGTCCTAATACTTTAGATTTTAAAATAATTTAAATCACTTTATCTGAAAATAAATACTTTAAAACGCTTAAAATAAAAAAATACTTAAAACAGTTTATTTAAAATACTAGTTATGAAATTTTATAATAATTTCTCATGTAAAACCTAAGCCAATCTAATTTTAGAAAAACTATTAGATAGAGTATAAATATTTAATAACCATCTTTTAAATCAAATATTAGTTAACCCTCTAAAATACTTCTATAATTAACTTAATAAATATTTACTTAAAATGTCAAAATGATTAAATAAAAATTTTCCTAAAACATTCTTTTTAAATAACTTTAAACTTCCAACTTATACACATACACACACACATCTCCTTTTGAAAATATACTTGGTTTTACAGGGAAATACACTTCCATTTCTGGATAACCTATAAAATCCTTTATAAATCCTACTCAATTTATCCCAATTTAATTACGTCACAATCCGGTAAATTTCTTTCAACACTTTAAAAAAATAAAACCACTTTTTATTTTTAAAACACATTTTCATCTCCTTATAATCACTTTCAAAATTATATACTTAAATTATTTACATTAAGGCTACTAAAATTACTTAAATAAAAGTAATACTTATGAAATTTATAAGAGTTCCTGAGTAAAACTTAAACCAAAATTTCCTTTTAAAATAAAGTTATTATATCAAATATTTATGTTAAAATTCTTTTTTTTAAATCATAGTACTAATTTACTTTTTAAAAATAATAATTAACTACCATAATTAGCTTAAATAAATGTTTAGTTTTTTCTAAAAAATAATTGAAATAATAAATTTATAAAACATTCAAAAAAACATTTTTAAACTTCTAGTTTATACTTTGAAATCTTTTCTTTGAAAATATACTTAGTTTCCTAGGAAAAATATACTTTCCAACTTTTAAAAATAAAATCACCTTTTTATTTTTAAAATGAATTGCACCTTTCCTTATAAATACCACCGGAATATATTATTCCAATTATCCACCGATAAATATTCCACTTCATTTATAAGCTAGTGTACAAATTTTTATTTCTCGTTTTCCTTTAAATCACAGTTTCCAAAACACTAAATCGATTACAAACCGATTTCCTGGTTTTAAATTCCCATTGAAATTTATTCCTCAATTTATCCGGTTCCTGAAAATTTTACTTAAGAATTTCTTTTCATTTCCTTTAAAAACCCAAACTTTATATATATATATATATATATATATATATATATATATATATATATTTCAATTTCTAAAAATACCCATATATATATTCAGCCAAACATAGCATTCAATAATTTCAATCCCCAATAAAATCAACATAATCTATCACAGATCATCAAATGAATCACATCGCTGAATATAAAATAAATTCAACGTTTTGAGGAATCTAGTTGGATCCCGCCGACTTGTTTCCCTGCATCCATAGATGTTAGTCGGCAATTAAAATACCAATCCCACTTTGAGGGGGATATCGCGGTATAAAGGGTCATCCACTATTATGTTGGGAGCATAGGGTCTTATCCGCTATATAATGCGAGAATATCAATCACTCCAATATATATATAATATCAATTCCAACTGATAATAAGAACTCATTCAAGCAACCAATCCATAAATTTAAATTTAACTATTTAAATTAACGGTAATCCAAATGAGTGAGATTAACTCACCTTTGATTTTTCGTTTGCCATCCACTTCAATCTCGACTTGGTTTCCACGATTTCAGACCTTGCATAAACATTAGATGTTTTATTTATTTTTTGAACTAATCGAATAATTAATTTTCATTTAGGAAATCTAACTTAAGTTAATAAATTTAAATTCAACAAATGAATTTATTTTAAACAAATAATTAAATTTAAACTATTTTTTCCTTTTTTAAAAAAATCCTTTGGTAACTAAAAAAAATTAAACAAGTTAATAAAACAAATTAATCACCATAACCTATTATTTTAAAAATTAACTAATAAGTTAAAGATATGTATATTTATTCTTATCTTTATTTTTTGAAAACACATATCCATATGAAAATAGTCTATATAGATTCCAAAATCTAAATAAATATATACCTATAAATAATCTATATTACCCTTTTAAAAATTTCTATTTTCTAAATCTTATATATATATATATATATATATAAATTTTTGTTTATACATATATTCATTAAATCCTAATGGAAATAGAATCCCTTCTAGCATATAAATTTTCCTACTCTATGTATATATATAGATATATATGTATATATAAAAAAATCTACATATATATACATTTTTAGTCAGGGTGTGTGTGTGTGTATAAACTTGGCCTTATTGTAAATCTACTTACTGTAAACATTTTTTTCTTTTCTCTGTACACATTCAAATTTAAAGTGAAACAAAAAAATTGTATATACCTTGCTGCCTTAACCCTCGCGGCCCAATAAGCTGGCGTACCTCCAGCAAATCGCCACACTGCCTTGGCCCATCCTCCGCCTCCTTCCAATCGTGCAAGCCAACGTCCAAATCTCCCACTTTCGTACGCGACTACCCCCTGAAAACCCATAATGAAATCAAACTTCGAGTCCTCCCTTCTCATGTCGCCAGTTCCAAACACGAGCATTGCGGGTCTCTTCATCAACCACTTGCCTACGGCATCGCGCTCGAGCCTCCCTACATCCCTCGAGATGATTTGACCTGAACTCGATTCGCCTCTTTCCCCTGAATCGAACTGGCATAGGCGATTCCCTCTGACAGTGATTCTTGATCGCGAGCAGACTTTCTTATTCGTTCAATTGATTTATCTCATTTGAATTGAAGGGTAAAATGGGAGATAAGTTTGTCGAAAGAGATTGATTTATCATTGGTCTGTATTGAAGGATAAAAGGGGAAAAAGAATGAGCGTGTTGCGATTTGAACTATCTACCATTGTTGTCGATTTATTATTATTATTTTTTAAAAAAGAGATGCATGTTGATCAAGAGTACAAGTGTTTAAATTTTCCCTGCGTGCCAAAAATGAACAAGCTATAGTAACATTGAAATGAGTGGTAAAATGCTCCGATGTGAAAAGAGAATATATATATATATATATATATATATATATATATACACACATGTTTATATTTAAATTTAAATTTAATTCGTCTTGATTTTGCAACTCACAATCTTGACATCTTATCAAGGCATGCCGCCGGGCATTTATATTGTTATACCCCTATTTTGAACGCACTGGAAAAGGTTTTGTAACGACCCAGCATTTCTATCATTTGAAATTCGTATACTTAATTGATTTTTAAATATTAACAAGTACAATTTGTAAGTCGAATAAATTATATTTCGAATATTTTGATTTAATTGGATAATTAAATCGATAATTTAATATTTGAAATTACAGAAATAATTAGAAATTCAGTTTAATGTGATTAAAATTGATTTGTAAAGTTGTATTAAATCATATTGGAGTTAGAATGATGTTATAGAACTTTTAAAATTTAATTAAAAGTTAATTTGTGGAAATTGAATATTTTAATATTTAATTGACGAGTAAAAATAGTCATTTTTTAAACAGTCTCAGATTTCGATGAAACCTGTTTCATTGGTACCGTAATGTCAAATTATTGTAAGATTTCAAATTTCGTGTCAATCGGATTTACGGTTTGTCCGAGGCAAGCTAAAACGCAATGAAATCGGTTTAAGTGAATTTTAAATTTAAATTTGTCGATTTCAAAACCTATCTTCTAAATATGATCGAATTGGCTCCCGTTATATACTCCATTGTGTTCGGAATAAGGGTAAAACATTATAAATGTCAGGCGGCACGCTTCGTTTGGAGTTCGAAATTTTTTCGGATGAATAGTGTTTTAGGAATTTTCTATAAAAGGACTTCAACTTTCACATTTGCAAACCATTTAGGGCTTCAAACCCTAGCCACTGGACCTAACTGATTAATGGCTGAAATCGTTCGATTCCTCTTTCCTTAATCTCTTCTAATCCATGCATCAATTCAAGAAACTCTCAACTACAAAAACGAAGAGAACGATGAGAGCTTTAAATCTATATGGTGATGATCGATTTTAGTCGAGTGGATCGACCTGAATCTTGATGCAAAGGTCAAATGTTTCGGCACGAATTTCGAGAGATAGATGGGGCCGAGTTCAACCGCGCGCACGGCGGTGGTAGGTGGAGGCAAGGGCTTCGACGCGAAGCTCGCCGATTGACTTCTAGTTCGTCGATGTGGGTCACGACTTTTGATTTGGAGGGGCGGCTATGGGTTCACGCGCGTGCGTTTGAACTGGGGAAGAAGATGATAATGCGCGGCCCAGATTTTCTCCAAATAAACGTGCGGCCTAGATTGTCTAAGGTTAAAATAAAAATAAATTGTAAATTATTATATTTATAAATTCTTGTAATCTTTGTAACATCATAGCTTGGTCATATGAGGTCGAAAAATGATGAAACGAATTGCGTTGGGTTCGTATTCACGAATACTACGCGATGGAGCTAGATTGGTGTTGATTGGAGCTAGTGTGAATTTTGGGTAAAATTAAACGCGCGTTTAATTTTATTCGAAATAAAACACTACAACCATATTGGAAGCAAGGTGAGAACTTCTCACTCAATCGAATTGTGTTTCGATTTAAAATTTTAAATAGTTAGATTTAAAATTGCTTGATTTTGTGTTAATTGTATGCTTGGATGATAAATTGCTATCTGTTGTATTGAAATAGACCCTATACGCCGCATATTAAGTGGAGGTTATTATATTAAACACATATACCGCGATATTCCATCTTGAAGTGGAATCGGTATTATATATGTACTTGGAGTTGATTTCCCGCATTATATAGTGAATAAGACCCTATTGCGCCGCATAATAGCAGATGATATTTTATATAAACCCATGTACCGCAATATTCCATCTTGAAATGAGATTGGTATTGTGCTAACATCTGTGGACGCAGGGAAACAGGTTGGAGGGATCCAACTGGATTCCTCATATAATTGAATTTGTTTCAATATTGTGTGTTGATTATTTATAATCTCTGTGTGGTTATCTTTTTGATTGAAATCGTTGAAGGGTAGAATTTAGCCGAATATAATTTTGGTATCGTTAGATACCGAAAATAAATAAAAATTTGACTTTTGAAAATTTAGGTTGAAAGTTTATATTAAAATTTTATTTTTGAGAATTGGATAAATTTAAAAGAAGGAATTCTAAAATAATAAAGTTTTATTTTTAATCTTATTGAATAAAATTTCAAAATATGGGAAAAGCTTTAATAAATAGATTTCGGGTAATATTATTCAAAGGTTGAAGAATTTATTCAAAATACTGATTTTAAAGAGTTTGAAAAATAAAAGAATTTGTTTTCTTTAAAAGGAATTTATTTTTAAAAGGAAATAAAATTTGAAATCCATTTGGGAATTGATTTTTGTGATTGGATTTAAATCTTCTGAAAATCCATTTGGAAATTTAGTTGGCGTTTTGAAAAGAATTTGGAATCAATTTGAAAATTGATTTGGTGTTGAAAGTGAGTAATTGAAATCGATTTGAAAATCGTATATCAATAAATATTTTGGAAATGCGAATTCACATGGAATTTATAAAGAAAAGGGAAATTTGTTTAAAAATAAACATTGATTTATTTTTGAAGTGTGCAAATAAATTTACGGATTTGGAACGTAAATTTAAAGTAAATTGGTAAGGATTTATTTAATTGGTTTAAATGAACCATTTTGAAATGAAAGTGTATTCTCCCTGGGAAGCCGAATAAAATTCTAAATAGCTTTGAAAGATATATATATATATACATACATGCATGCATACATACATATATATATATATAATTCTAGAATTGGTTTTGAAAAGGATACTTTGGAGAAATTAACTTCTTAAGTTGTTTTAAATCCTTTAAGTAAAGATTTTTAAGTTGATATAGAAATAATTATTTCTAAGATTTAATCAATAATTTGTTTTAGAAAATAGTTCTTTAAATAGTTATACTCTATCTACTAATTTTTATTTGGGAAATTAGTTTGGACTTAAGTTATATGTAATATTGGTATAATGTTTTTATAACTAATATTTTAAGTAAAGTGTTTAAAGAAAAATATTTTTATTTCAAAGTGTTTTCCCGATATATTTTGGATAAGTGTTATAAATTATTTTAAAGTATTTGAACTCGGCAGATTTCCAGTGAAAATGAATAAATATTCGGAAGTGTTTCTGCGTAAGGAAAATGATTTGAAATTTGTTTCAAATGGTTGAAGTGTGGAAAAATATATCTTGTAAAGATATTTTGGAAAATAAATAATTTAGGAAATTATTTGGAATCTGTTGGTGTTATGCATATTTATTGATTGTTAATTAACCGACTATCAATATTTACCTTTAAATGGGTATTTGTTGTGATTTGCTTGAATTTGAATGCTACACTTATTTTAAAATAAGCGCTCGTTATTCGGTTTAACCGGAAGAAGACCTTTGGGTCATGAATCCCATTCCGAATAGTGATACGTCTTAATGGATAGCATTTGAAGACCGGTGTTGAATACCGGATATTATCGGAAACGGAAGGATTACTGTCGAATGTCTCTACATCAGCTGATCTCCGATATAGAGATTTTTCACCCTTTGTGATGGGAAGTCCGGACGTCATTGGTGAATATCCGGATTGCAAGGGCTTCTTTGGAAGTGCCTTCGGTTCCGTTCGATCTCGGAACGGACTTGTATGGATGTGTGTCTGACGTTACAATTTGAGATGTAAAGCAGGTTTCTATCAAATACATTTCTGTTGGTGGCAGAGAATTTATCCTCTTAGCATAACACCCTTCTCTGAGATGTACGAGCTCAAAGGTTATGTAGTTGATGGTTACTAGTGATACATTCCCAATTTGATAATGTGGCATACGAAATGATGCTGATCATTTGTTGATCAAAGCATAGCTTTTGTATAAAGCGTAGCTTTGTGGATGAGACTTCGTTGGACCTCACAACCCGGTAATGGTCAAAACAGGAAAGATGCAGCAAGGTTATAGGGAGTAGCGCCCTTAGGGTATGTGCATTTCCTTCTGGATAGAAGTGGTATCATGTTATGGATCCCAGATACTTAACTTATGTGGATATCGCAAATATATATATGACTTTGTGATTGTTGTTGGTTGAGGATCCCCGGATAAAGGTTGTTTACAGCCGGGGGATGACATACTCGTGTCAGTAGTTACCTACTTTTGCAGAGGTAACCCGGCCTTGTGTTGGCAGAGATCCGGTTAGGTTCTCGGACGTCCTTCCAGAGGCGTTACCATGTGGCAATGGGAAGTTCCTTGGCCCGACCATTTGTTGGAAATCCAAAATCCAATACGAACCTTGTACGGTTTTAGTTGTAGAACTGCCATCTACTTATTCTGGAGCCCCACTGTTTAGATGGTAGCTATAATGGGCATACGATAATGGTCGTATATTGGCTAAGATTTATATTATACTTTCGAAATGTTTTCCTGCACTTTGCACTTATAGTAATAATATGAAATAAATTTGCGTATCAAGCATGTTTGACTATCATAAGGAGAAATCTCCTCCAATTCTGCGTTTGCATTGTGTGTGTGGCGGGAGGCCTTATGATAGTTACATTTTCTAAAAGCATTGCGGATCTATTTTAAAATATTTCTTTGTTTGTTTTTAAAGATAAACTGTTTTAAGTTCTCACACCAGTCCCTTGACTAACCTAGAGTTTATTGTTCCCTTCCTAAACTCTGGGTGCCCATCATTTTCCACACGGGCAGCCTAGAGTCAGGTTATCAGGTTATTCCGGAATTCAGGAGTTGCTGTAGAGATCTCGAGGCAAGCTGGATGGCGTGGCGTATCAACTAGTATATAGTATTTCTTTTCCGCTGTTTGTTGTTGTAAACTTTGATAATGTAATGTAATGTGACGTAACGTAATAACTGATACAGTTCTTTTGATTTAAAGATTATTCATTTATCTATTATATGTTGTTCAGCTGCGAAATGTGAGATTCTCTTATTGTTCTGTTGCTTCTTCTTTCTTACTTCTTCTATCTTTTATTCTTCTTAAACCCTAAGTGTTCGGTTTTTCGGCCTCCGATTGCTCGGCAGTTGATACAGTGGACGTATTAATGTCGACTTTCGGGAGTCGAAAATCTCGATCCTCACATTTGGTATCAGAGCATTTGGATAAGCGACAACCTTGGCTCTGTTGGGAATTACTCATTAGAGATAGAGTCAGTAGTACTCTAGAATGAGTGTGAGTGTAATAATAGACATGAGCGCGTATTTGTTAGTGAATATAAAATTGTTTTGTATTGTGTTGACTTATCGGTTGATTGTTTATAGATTCTAGTCGGTGCAGTCTAGCTAACTGTGTCGATAGGAGTTTCTAAACTCTTAAACAAGATAAACCGACACGGTATTGTTTTAAAATAGGGTAAATGAAATAATTTTACCTAGACTATTTCGTAAATAAAAGGTATGATTTGCCAAAAATTATTATGGTTAGTTGGTTGTTAGGAAGTGATAATATTAAATTATTATCATCGATTATTGAATAAGAAAATTGAAATCATAATCAAAAGCTGAGAAATAAATCCATATACAAATGAGATTTATAAATATAAATTGTAAATGTGATTCATAATTTGAAACGGAATTCCAGAGTAATATTTGAAAACAAATTTAAAGAATTTGAAATTTTGAGATTTGGGAAATTTAAATTCTTTGGAGTTTGAAAATGATTTTCAAGGGTTTTGGAAAATTGTTTTGAAGGGAAGAAAGCACTAAACTCTTTTCGATCGCTGGAAAATAATTTCGATGATGATCACGACATCATGGGTGTTCATTTTTGAGTTTCCATAAGAGGAATTGCTGCCGAATTATAATTAAATGGAAGTTTTTTGTGAAATTGAGTTTGGTTTTGGAAATTCAAAAGATAATTTGAATAGATTTCAAAAATAAATTTTGAAAGATTTAAAAGACTCTGGAATGTTATATAAAATGTTTATGGAATAATAAATAAGTTTGGATGACTTAGGAAATTCAGATTTAAACTGAAATTGACCTGAGTTAATTGGAATAAAGGTGAATTTTAGAAGTCTAATAGACTAAATGATTGGAATACAATTATTAAGTTGGAAAATAAATAGTGAATGAATACATAAAATTTGCAATTGCAAGAAAATGAAATTGAATGTCGAAATTCATTTCGAATTTGTAAGTAAATAGAACTAGAATTGGAATTGAATTTGATTTGTGAAAAACAAAGTGAAGTGTTAAACTAAAATTAGTAAGTGCAACTAATTGAAGAATGACTAAATGGATAAGGTTTAAAATGAATTGAATCCAATATTTTTTTTATGAAAGTAAATTGTATTCATATTGAATTGGAAATCCAGTGTAATATATGTAAGTGAAACCAAATGATAAAATGGTTAAACAATTTTTGTTAAGCAAAACGGGATATGAATTTGAAAAGGTGACGAAATTTGACTTTGGTAAAAGTTAAATAGAATTTACTTTAATTTGGAATCTGAATTGGATTTATAAGTGGAAATTTAAGTTAAGTTATATAAATGAAATTCAACCTTATTTGCTAAATGAATTAGCAATTGAATTAATAAATGGATTGAATATTAATCAATCTAATGTAAATGAATTGATATGGAATAATGAATGTAAGTGTTAATTCAATAGAAGCTAATGAAGTTGAAAAAATTGAATAATTGAAAGAAAAGTAAATTAGATATGAAACCAATTGGAAACTAAAAGTGTTAAACCAAATTGAAGTTAGACAAAGTGAATATGAATTGTTGAATGTAAATTTAATAATTTGTTTATGTTGGTTATGATTTGGTTGTTATATGAATGTTAATTGATTGTGTATAATTCATTAAGTGTTAATGAAATTGAATTGATAAATGGAAAGCTATGTGATTGAATTTGAATTGAAAGTGAACTAATGTGAATTGGTTGTAATTTGTATCGAAACCTTATAAAATGCTTATGGGAATTATTTTGATTTCATTGCTTACAAAAACTATGTGTTTTCTATTGAAAATTAGTGAAATGTAAATGAATTTCCTATATATTTCACTTATATGTTTAAATTGAGTAAGTACAGGTACCGGGGCTGTAGTTAGCTGGATTTGGTCAAGCTAAAATGCTAATAAATAACTGATTTGCTTAAAAATGCTAAAAAGGTACGCCTACGCAATAAAAATAGGAAATATAAACTGTTTTTCTGTTTTCCGACCGTATGGCTCGATGTATATATATTTATATCTATTGTGATATTGCAAAAGCTCCTCCGTACAAGTGAGACTCTACCAAAATTTTCCGTAAATTTTGGGAGTTATAAAACTTTTGAAAATTTTTGTTAACGAAAAGTCAATTTCTAAATTGAAATGAAAATGTAGGAATTGAACTAGAAAAGTGTAACCATCGGATTTTTGAAAAGTTATGAAATTAAAATGGATCTGAAATCAAGTTGGAACGGTTTGTTTTTGAAAAAAAAGTTAATGGATTTCAAGACTTTTCTTACTTGGCAATTTCAAGGACGAAATTCTTTTAAGGGGGAAGTTTGTAACGACCCAGAATTTCTGTCATTTGAAATTCTTATATTTAATTGATTTTTAAATATTAACAAGTACAATTTGTAAGTCGAATAAATTATATTTCGAATATCTAGATTTAATTGGATAATTAAATCGATAATTTAATATTTGAAATCACAGAAATAATTGAAAATTGGGTTTAATGTGATTAAAATTGATTTGTAAAGTTTTATTAAATCATATTGGAGTTAGAATGATGTTATAGAACTTTTAAATGTAATTAAAAGTTAATTTGTGGAAATTGAATATTTTAATATTTAATTGACGAGTAAAAATAGTCATTTTTCAAACAGTCTCGGATTTCGACGAAACCAGTGTCATTGGGTTCGTAATGTTAAATTATTGTAAGATTTCAAATTTCGTGTCAATCGGATTTACGGTTTGTCCGGGGCAAGCTAAAACGCACTAAAATCGGTTTAAGCGAATTTTAAATTTATATTTGTCGATTTGAAAACCTATCTTCTAAATATGATCGAATTGGCTTCCGATATATATTCCATTGCGTTTGGAATAGGAGTAAAACATTATAAACGCCAGGCGGCACGCTTCGTTTGGAGTTTGAAATTTTTTCGGATGAATAGTGTTTTGGGAATTTTCTATAAAAGGACTTCAACTTTCACATTTGCAAACCATTTAGGGCTTCAAACCCTAGCCGCCGGCCCTAACTACTTAATGGCCGAAATTGTTCGATTCTTCTTTCCTTAATCTCTTCTAATCCATGCATCCATTCAAGAAACTCTTAACTACAAAAACAAAGAGAATGACGAGAGCTTTAAATCTATACGGTGATGATCGATTTTAGTCAAGTGGATCGACCTGAATCTCAATGCAAAGGTCAAACGTTTCGGCACAAATTTCGAGATATAGATGGGGCCAAGTTGAACCACACGCATGGCGATGGTAGGTGGAGGCAAGGGCTTCGACGTGAAGCTCGCCGATCGACTTCTAGTTCGTCGATGTGGGTCGCGACTTTTGATTTGGAGGGGCGGCTATGGGTTCACGCCCGTGCGTTTGAACTGGGGAAGAAGATGATAACGCGCGGCCCAGATTTGCTCCAGATAAACGTGCGTCCTGGATTGTCTAAGGTTAAAATAAAAATAAATTGTAAATTATTGTATTTATAAATTCGTGTAATCTTTGTGACATCATAGCTTGGTCATACGAGGTCGAAAAATGACGAAACGAATTGCGTTGGGTTCATATTCGCGAATACTACGCGATGGAGCTGGATTGGAGTTGATTGGAGCTAGTGTGAATTTTGGGTAAAATTAAACGCGCGTTTAATTTTATTCAAAATAAAACACTACAACCGTATTGGAAGCAAGGTGAGAACTTCTCACTCAATCAAATTGTGTTTCGATTTAAAATTTTAAATACTTAAATTTAAAATTGCTTGATTTTGTGTTGATTGTATGCTTGGATGATAAATTGCTATCTATTGTATTGAAATAGACCCTATACGCCGCATATTAAGCGGAGGTTATTATATTAAACACATATACCGCGATATTCCACCTTGAAGTGGAATTGGTATTATATATGTACTTGGAGTTGATTTCCCGCTTTATATAGCGGATGAGACCCTATTGCGACGCATAATAGCGGATGATATTTTATATAAACCCATGTACCGCGATATTCCGTCTTGAAACGGGATTGGTATGGTGCTAACATCTATGGATGCAGGGAAACAGGTTGGAGGGATCCAACTAGATTCCTCAAATAATTGAATTTGTTTCAATATTGTGTGTTGATTATTTATAATCTCTGTGTGATTATCTTTTTGATTGAAATCGTTGAAGGGTAAAATTTAGCCAAATATAATTTTGGTACGTTAGATACCAGAAATAAATAAAAATTTGATTTTTGAAAATTCAGGTTGAAAGTTTATATTAAAAATTTATTTTTGAGAATAGGATAAATTTAAAAGAAGGAATTCTAAAATAATAGTTTTATTTTTAATCTTATTGAATAAAATTTCAAAATATGGGAAAAGCTTTAACAAATGGATTTCGGGTAATATTATTCAAAGGTTGAAAAATTTATTCAAAATACGGAATTTAAAGAGTTTGAAAAATAAAAGAATTTGTTTTCTTTAAAAGGAATTTATTTTTGAAAGGGAATAAAATTTGAAATCCATTTTGGAGTCGATTTTCGGTGATTGATTTAAATCTTTTGAAAATTCATTTGGAAATTTAGTTGGTGTTTTGAAACGAATTTGGAATCAATTTGAAAATGGATTTGGTGTTGAAAGTGAATAATTGAAATCGATTTGAAATCGTATATCAATAGATATTTTGGAAATGTGAATTCACATGGAATTTATAAAGAAAAGGAAAATTTTATTAAAAATAAACATTGATTTATTTTTGAAGTGTGGAAATAAATTTACGGATTTGGAACGTAAATTTAAAGTAAATAGGTAAGGATTTATTTAATTGATTTAAATGAACCATTTTGAAATGAAAGTGTATTCTCCCTGGGAAGCCGAATTTTCTGAATAGCTTTGAAAGATATATATATTTATATATATATATATATTTCTAGAATTGCTTTTGAAAAGGATACTTTGGAGAAATTAACTTCTTAGGTTGTTTTAAATCCTTTAAGTAAAGATTTTTAAGTTGATATATAAATGATTGTTTCTAAGATTTAATCAATAATTTGTTTTAGAAAATAGTTCTTTAAATAGTTATACTCTATCTACTAATTTTTATTTGGGAAATTAGTTTGGACTTAAGTTATATGTAATATTGGTATAATGTTTTTATAACTAATATTTTAAGCAAAGTGTTTAAAGAAAAATAGTTTTATTTAAAAGTGTTTTCCCGATATATTTTGGATAAGTGTTATAAATTATTTTAAAGTATTCGAACTCAGCAGATTTCCAGTGAAAATGAGTAAATATTTGGAAGTGTTTCCGCATAAGGAAAATGATCTGAAATTTGTTTTCAAATGGTTGAAGTGTGTAAAAATATATCTTGTAAAGATATTTTGGAAAATAAATAATTTGGGAAATTATTTGGAACCTGGTGATGTTGGGCATATCTATTGATAGTTAAATAACCGACTATCAATATTTACCTTTAAATGGGTATTTGTTGTGATTTTCTTGAATTTGAATGCTACACTTATTTTAAAATAAGCGTTATTCGGTTTAGCCGGGAGAAGACCTTTGGGTCATGAATCCCATTTCGAATAGTGATACGTCGTAATGGATAGCATTTGAAGACCGGTGTTGAAGACCAGATATTTTCGAAAACGGAAGGATTATCGTCGAATGTCTCTACATCGGCTGATCTCCGATATAGAGATTTTATCACCATTTGTGATGGGAAGTCCGTACGTGATTAGTGAATATCCGGATTGCAAGGGCTTCTTTGGAAGATCCTTCGGTTCCGTTCGATCCCGTAAGGGACTTGTATGGATATGTGTCTGACGTTACAAATTGAGATGTAAAGCTGGTTTCTATCAAATATATTTCTGTTGGTGGCGGAGAATTTATCCTCTTAGATTAACACCCTTCTCTGAGACGTACAGTAACAACCCGCGTATTTGTCGATTTTTATATTTAAATATTTTATCGATACTCGGAATTTAGTCCGAAAAGCTACTTTTTGCATACGGTCGAATTAGGACTCGGGACCACTCCCATTGAGTTTAAAATGCCATTTGCGACCTTTTTGAGTATAAGCTTCGATATGTTTGGAGAAAGTTGATTTTTGCTACTTTTTCACTTTGGGTTTGGGTTTGGGCTCAGCCCTATGTTTAACTTATACTCAAATCTGAGCCACTCCTCCCCATTCACCCTCACTTTCTCCTCTTTTCAGTTTTAAAACATCAATGGTGGGAGAGATGGAAAATTAAAACTCCAAAACCCTAGTTTCCTTTTGCAAATCAAGCTCTAGCTCCAAATTAATAGAAGAACCCATTGGTAAGCTTCTCTTCTTCTTCTTCTCCAACTCATTCTCTTATCAATTTCAGAAATTCCTAAACCTAATTTAGGAAATGTTTCTCTTGTTAGCTTAGAATCAAGCTTCTTGAGTTGGATTTGAAGAGTGGTTGAGACTCTTTTGCTTTCAAGCTTCTTTTTCTTATTGCTTGGGTTCAAAGGTGAGATTTTTATCTCACATCTATGCTTATATTTATCTTCGATTGTTAGGTATGAATTCCTAACACTTATTCGTGTGCATTTGCTTTTGGTTTGGATTGATTTGGTTAATATTCCAATTTTTGGTGTTTTGAGTTCAATTCGTTAAAAATCCTAACTTTGATGTTTGAACATGTTTTTGGTGATGCATCGAGGAGCATATAGGGTCGGGTAGTCGATAGGCATAAACCCTTAGCGCCGTTGCTCGAGCGAATGCAATTTGATCGAGTTTGCACCTCTTTTGAAATAGAGCAGGGTAGTGCTGGCAACAGGTTCGGCCGACCGAGCCCCTGGGCCGGTCGACCGACCTGCTACCCAGGCACTTCCTGCCTCTGTTTGGAAGTGCCGGTTACAGGCTTCGGCCGACCGAGCCCCTGGGCCGGTCGACCGACCTGGTGCCCCGAGCACTTCCAACCCCTGGTTCTGTCGACCGAGCTCTGTGGCCGGCCGACCGACCTGGTGCATTTTTGCCTATTTTACCTAGTTGTTTGAATTTCTAACTTTAATCGATTCCTGTTGTTTCCTATGTGTTGTTATCATTTGTTATGACTTTGATGACTCCTTTTTAGGGACTTTTCAATATCCATTTTGATGGATTCTTTATCGGTTTCGTTGGATTTTTATTCACATCTTCGTATGTGAATTGTTGTGATTGATTGTTCCTACAATCATCTTTGTGATTTGTCACTTTAAAAATATAAAGGTTTCTATACTAGTAGTAAATATCAAAACCCTTCTTCAAATGATTTCAACTCTATTTTAGTACAAAGCTCGTTTCTTGAACCGTTTTCCAATCTATTAGTATATACAAACCTTTACCTCATTCGCACGAGAAATCTAATTAAACGACTTAGTAAAACGAGTGGTATGAAACGCTTGCGTTTACTTCGTTGGTTAATTCTTGGACATGTTCGATTGAATATCTTGTGATAATTTTATAGTGGAGATCTACAGTTTGTTCGTAAATATTTGAGTTAAGCAAGTGGTTATGGGACATGATGCTAAACTCATATATTTACTAGCTTAGTATAATTGACACTTCTCGTTGATCATGACGATCATCTTTGTGATTTAGACTAGCAATGAGCGATGTCTCTTTGTCTGCGAGGGAGACTAAACCCCGTTTTGTGGAGTTTCGACTCAAATTGGTGGGGTAGCAACCCATGGTTTTCGAGCCGTTTGTGGAGCTTCGGCTCAATTTGTGATGGTTAGCAACCATGGAATTAGCGTTCCGTTTGTGATACACGTGTTGGTGAGCTTTATGCTCCCGTTTGTGATAGGCCTTCCCCCTTTTTGTGATTTCTGGATTTCTTGAGATGATTTCTAGAATTTGTGTTTCACCAATTTTCGTGATTTCTATTGATAAGTTTTATCAATATTTGTGCATTGGTGAATTTGTGTGACATTGACTTTTGTGATTGACATTGATACAATTGTCAATATTTGTGGTTTGATGAACGAAATAAGGAGTATGACATTTCTTTGATTCTTGTGTAGATTTTGTGATATTGATTAATCTCTTGTTGATTTTCAATTACTTATATATATATCACAGCTTGGCATTGTGATTATTATGTGTTTAGTCATAGCTCTGATTCTATATCGTTTCATCTGATATTTATAGTTAGACTGATCCGTTTATTATTTTCTTATTAAATAATACTCGGGTCAGACCGAGATGTTACAGGTGCTTCAGCTTGACTTCTCACTCGGGATCGATTTCTCTGACTTTTGGTTAACTACTTAGATCATTAGTTTTTGGATTGTATACAATTGAGATATAGACTCCATAATGTATACTTATTCTTTTGTGTAGTTCGTGTAACTATTCTTTTGTGATATTGTGGATCTTTTTGACCACTACTCTGATATACACTTTCATGTGTTAGTTATATATTCATATCTTCTTCCGCCTTTGTGATATGAATTATCTGTGATTGATTTGTGTTATGCTTATTCTATATTTGTTTCCGAAGATTATTATAGCCACTGTGTACTAGCTTTGTGTTTATATCAGTATGTCGGATTTTCCTCTTGAAATAAAATGCGTGTTATACTATCTGACATATCGGTGCTCGCGCAAAGCAATTACACGGATGGTCACTCCTCAATAGCCTTATTCTCCGTGCTAGTTGACAGCACTACACCGTAGTGTTCTTAGCTAGCGTGGGTATAGAGGTGGGGCGTCACAGCTTGGTATCAGATTCAAACTTCGGAACAATATGGAACATTATAACAAGGATCATCGTCCTAAGTCCATCTTAGGAGTCGTGCTTTAGGATTTACTTCGAGTCTTCGTACCGATTTATCATATTTTCATTTATGATTCCTTGTTTTATCTATCAAGATTGCTTGATATTTATTTTGAGAATAACTTTTCTCCTTCTTTCTTTTCTAAAGGAAGGGAAATGGTTCGTTCTAGCATCCTAGCGCTGGTCAATCCAGTAGACCTTCTCTGGATGGCGCATGCATGACTGCTCAACAACTTTTGGGTCTTGTAAAGAATCAAGAGTTTATCTGTGCTTTGAGTAAGAACCCCGAAATGGTTCTACCTTTGAAACTTGAAGTTTCTTTCAATCAGCTTGTGGATGTTACTCTTCTTTATGGAGAGGTTGGTAAAGGAAGTGTTTGTGATATTGGGACTTCCAGGAAGAGGCATATTAAGTTCAAGAGCCTTAATCCCAATAAGAGAGTGAAGCAAACTACTTTTGTAGCAGAGATTCCAATCCCTTATCATGGAGGATGCTACAATTGTAATTCTAAGGACCACTATGCAAAGGAGTGTCCGGAGCCACTCTTTTGTCACTATTGCAGAAATACAGGTCATCATATTTCTGTCTTCCCCATACTTCAAAGCAAGAAGAAGGTGGAACAAGAAACTTCGGTAGCCAAGACTCCTACCCCAAGTCGTAAACAATGCTACAATTGTGGTTCCACGGACCATTATGTAATTAAGTGCCCGAAACCCCTCTATTGCCGCTATTGCAAAGGCTCGGGTCATTACTTATCTACATGTCCCAAACTCCCTAGCAAGAGGGAGGGAAAGTTGAAAGTCGTGCAAGCCCCTTGTGCCACTTCTCTTGGTCAAGGTATTTTACATTCAATCCTTGATGGCATTATTTATTTCGTGACCTTCTTATTCGAGTTCTTTTTGATATGGGTTTCATCTCATTATTTTTATATCAAAAGAACTTGTCGATTCTTTTTCTTTGAATATTTTGGGCTTGATGACTTCTTTGAGGATTGTGAATCCGGATGGTAGATCCGCAACACTCAATTTGTCTTTATTGATGTCGAAATTATTTTATGTGGTTTTTCTGTCCGAGCCGATTTTTACTTAAGCTTCGGAATTTACTTTTGTAAGGATTGGCTTAATTATTATGAGGCCATATCCTTTGTCCCGTGTGGACTATTCATCTTTGACATTTTCAATCTGTTAAGCAGATTTCTATTTTTCCTTTATGATTTTGATTCCAACTTGATGGCATCATTTTATTCCTTAAGCCCACTTATAAGGAAAGTGTTATTTCTCTCATTCATGTAGTTTGAGAAATTTTCCGGTATTTTTGAGCTTGTCTTAGGATTATCACCTAAGTAATCTTTTTTGTGGTGCTAAGGTCTTTTCACTTTGACCTTACCACCAGTTTTCATTTTCTACAAGTTGCGGAAGTTAGCATTCCACTAACCGCATTCCGCACTTGTTATGATTCCTATGAATGAATTATTATGTCATTCAGTTTGTCCAGCTTATTTCATCCATTTTAGGTATCGAGCATTCTATCGAATATCTCGATGATTCCATTTTTTTGCATTTATTGATTTTGGATGAAAATAGCAATTTAAAATTTTGCAAAATCTTTTTCATAAGATTTATTTAGAAGTATAACTGGATTTTTTTTCTTAAAACGAACAAAGAATATTCTTAGAAGTTTTTGAGAAACTTACTTATCCTATAGAATATGATTTTGTGATTGTATTGCCCATTTAGTGTTTTAAGAATTCTGGTCGATGCGCTTGATCAATGCTATCGATAGGAATTTCCTAAACGCTTTGATGAGACAGTCAGACACGATATATTGACTTGTAAAAATGTAATTTTTGTAGAAAGATTATTACATAAAAATAAAAATGTAATTTTGAAAGTTTTAACTTTTCGGGAAAGAGGATTATTAAAAAGAACTCTTCCTTTCGATACTCTTATTCTTCTGATTCCAGAAGGGGAACCAAGGCTTTATCTTTTGTACCAATGCATATCGTATTGGTTTGGATGCCATTCTCTTGCAAAAGATAATGTTCTATCACTTGTGCTTATAAATCATTAGAGCCGATTGAGACTAGGTATGCCACTCATGATCTAGTGCTCGTGGCTATTGTTTTCGCTTTTAGAATTTGGCATCATTATTGTTGGGGGAGAAATTTGTTCTCCACCTCGATCATAAATCTTTGGAATATTTATTTTCTCATAAGGAACATTATGTCGACTCGAGTTCTTGGCATCTTATGATCTTGATATTCTGGAAGTCGTGTTGCCAATGCGCTTTGTCGTAGGTAACAAGTTGTTGTTTCTATGATGATATTTGAATGGAACGATCTCAAGATCTTATCCACTTGTGAGATTCGAGACCGCGTATCCGATTTATGTTCATCATTTGTTTTATGTAGCCTTGAGGCTCATCCTTCTCTTTTAGACCGCATTCTTGAAGCTCAAAGGCTAGATCCCGAATTGGCTCTTCTTGGCCAAAATATTAAGGATAAAATTGATATTGAAGGTTTGAAATACTTTGATATCGATTCTCGTGGCAGCATTCGGAAAATTGGTAGACTTATCGTGCCAAATATTAGTGATCTTCGTAAAGATATTTTAGAAGATTCTCATCATTCTAAATTTACCATTCATCCCGGTAGTAGTAAAATGTACGCGGATATGAAGCGACTTTATTATTGGGAGGGAATGAAACTTGACATCGCTAACTTCGTTAAGCGTTGCGTGACTTGCTAGCTCGTTAAGGCCGAGCATCAAAGGCCCGTTGGGTTATTGCAACCTTTAGAAATTCCAATTTGGAAGTGGGATCAAATTTCCATGGATTTTATAGATGGCCTTCTCCGTTCTCATTCGGGTCATGATAGCTTATGGGTGATTGTTGATAGGCTTACTAAATCTGCCCATTTTATTCCCGTTCGGTCTAACCGAACCGTTCCTCTTTTGGCCGAACTCTTTGTTAAAGAGATTGTTAAATTACATGGAGTTCCTACTTCTATAGTTAGTGATCGTGATCCATTGTTTACTAGTGGATTTTGGAAGAGTCTTCAAAAAGCTATGGGAACGAAGCTTAATTTTAGCACCGCTTATCACCCCCAGTCCGATGGACAAACCGAGCGTGTGAATCAAACTCTTGAAGATCTTCTTCGTGCATGTGTTCTTGATTTTGGTGAAAGTTGGGAAGATCATATTTCACTTGTTGAATTTTCCTATAATAATAGCTTCCAATCTAGTATTGGTATGGCACCTTTCGAGGCACTCTATGGAAGGCCATGCCGATCTCCTTCTTGTTGGCTTGAGGCCGGCGAGAAGATGGTTTTAGGTCTAGATTTTATTCGTGATTCCACAGAAAGATTGATCTTATTCGTCATAGGATGAAAGAAGCCCAGAGTAGACAAAAATCCTATGCCGATAACCGAAGAAAGAGGTTAGAATTTTCTGTGGGAGATCTTGTGTTCATTCGTGTGTCACCTATGAAAGGTGTTGTACATTTCAGTCGATCGGGAAAATTAGCGCCTCGATATATTGGGCCATTTCCTGTCACTGAACGTATTGGTTCCATGGCTTATCGCCTTTTATTACCGGCTCAATTTTCTGCTATCCATGACGTGTTTCACGTTTCTCAACTTCAGAAATGTCTTCGAGATTCCGATTATGTTCTTGAGCACGGTGTTGTGGAAGAAATTGAAGTTTCGCCTAATTTAACTTATGAGCAGCATCCTATTCGAATTATTGCTTCGGAGGTCAAACGTCTTCGAAATAAAGATGTTCCGCTTGTGAAAGTTCAATGGTCTTCAAATCCTAAGGATTGTTCTTGGGAGTCTAGAGAGTTCATCGGGCGATCACATCCGAACTTACTTTCCCGTGCTCTTTGAGGTGAACTTCTTATTTCAAACTTCTTTTGTGTTGAATATGCTTTTATGGTTGTTACTATAAATCTTCTTCTTAAATGTTGCGAGGACGCAATTTCTTTAAGGAGGGGAGTCTGTAACAACCCGCGTATTTGTCGATTTTTATATTTAAACATTTTATCGATACTCGGAATTTAGTCCGAAAAGCTACTTTTTGCATACGGTCAAATTAGGACTCAGGACCACTCCCATTGAGTTTAAAATGCCGTTTGCAACCTTTTTGAGTATAAGCTTCGATATGTTTGGAGAAAGTTGATTTTTGCTACTTTTTCACTTTGGGTTTGGGTTTGGGCTCAGCCCTATGTTTAACTTATACTCAAATCTGAGCCACTCCTCCCCATTCACCCTCACTTTCCCCTCTTTTCAGTTTTCAAACATCAATGGTGGGAGAGATGGGAAATTAAAACTCCAAAACCCTAGTTTCCTTTTGCAAATCAAGCTCTAGCTCCAAACTAATAAAAGAACCCATTGGTAAGCTTCTCTTCTTCTTCTCCAACTCATTCTCTTATCAATTTCAGAAATTCCTAAACCTAATTTTGGAAATGTTTGTCTTGTTAGCTTAGAATCAAGCTTCTTGAGTTGGATTTGAAGAGTGGTTGATTCTCTTTTGCTTTCAATCTTCTTTTTCTTATTGCTTGGGTTCAAAGGTGAGATTTTTATCTCACATCTATGCTTATATTTATCTTCGATTGTTAGGTATGAATTCCTAACACTTATTCGTGTGCATTTGCTTTTGGTTTGGATTGATTTGGTGAATATTCCAATTTTTGGTGTTTTGAGTTCAATTCGTTAAAAATCCTAACTTTGATGTTTGAACATGTTTTTGGTGATGCATCGAGGAGCATATAGGGCCGGGTAGTCGATAGGCATAAACCCTTAGCGCCGTTGCTCGAGCGAATGCAATTTGATCGAGTTTGCACCTCTTTTGAAATAGGGCAGGGGAGTGCTGGCAACAGGTTCGGCCGACCGAGCCCCTGGGCCGGTCGACCGACCTGCTACCCAGGCACTTCCTGCCTCTGTTTGGAAGTGCCGGTTACAGGCTTCGGTCGACCGAGCCCCTGGGCCGGTCGACCGACCTGGTGCCCCGAGCACTTCCAACCCCTGGTTCTGTCGACCGAGCTCTGTGGCCGGCCGACCGACCTGGTGCATTTTTGCCTATTTTACCTAGTTGTTTGAATTTCCAACTTTAATCGATTCCTGTTGTTTCCTATGTGTTGTTATCATTTGTTATGACTTTGATGACTCCTTTTTAGGGATTTTTGAATATCCATTTTGATGGATTCTTTATCGGTTTCGTTGGATTTTTATTCACATCTTCGTATGTGAATTGTTGTGATTGATTGTTCCTACAATCTTCTTTGTGATTTGTCACTTTAAACATATAAAGGTTTCTATACTAGTAGTAAATATCAAAACTCTTTCTTCAAATGATTTCAACTCTATTTTAGTACAAAGCTCGTTTCTTGAACTGTTTTCCAATCTATTAGTATATACAAACCTTTACCTCATTCGCACGAGAAATCTAATTAAACGACTTAGTAAAACGAGTGGTATGAAACACTTGCGTTTACTTCGTTGGTTAATTATTGGACTTGTTCGATTGAATCTCTTGTGACAATTTTATAGTGGAGATCTACAGTTTGTTCGTAAATATTTGAGTTAAGCAAGTGGTTATGGGACATGGTGCTAAACTCATATATTTACTAGCTTAGTGTAATTGACAATTCTCGTTGATCATGACGATCATCTTTGTGATTTAGACTAGCAATGAGCGATGTCTCTTTGTTTGCGAGGGAGACTAAACCCCGTTTTGTGGAGTTTCGACTCAAATTGGTGGGGTAGCAACCCATGGTCTTCGGGCCGTTTGTGGAGCTTCGGCTCAATTTGTGATGGTTATCAACCATGGAATTAGCATTCCGTTTGTGATACACGTGTTGGTGAGCTTTATGCTCCCGTATGTGATAGGCCTTCCCCCTTTTTGTGATTTCTGGATTTCTTGAGATGATTTCTAGAATTTGTGTTTCACCAATTTTCGTGATTTCTATTGATAAGTTTTATCAATATTTGTGCGTTGGTGAATTTGTGTGACATTGACTTTTGTGATTGACAATGATACAATTGTCAATATTTATGTTTTGATGAACGAAATAAGGAGTATGACATTTCTTTGATTCTTGTGTAGATTTTGTGATATTGATTAATCTCTTGTTGATTTTCAATTACTTATATATATCACAGCTTGGCATTGTGATTATTATGTGTTTAGTCATAGCTCTGATTCTATATCGTTTCATCTGATATTTATAGTTAGACTGATCCGTTTATTATTTTCTTATTAAATAATACTCGGGTCAGACCGAGATGTTACAGGTGCTTCAGCTTGACTTCTCACTCGGGATCGATTTCTCTGACTTTTGGTTAACTACTTAGATCAGTAGTTTTTGGATTGTATACAATTGAGATATAGACTCCATAATGTATACTTATTCTTTTGTATAGTTCGTGTAACTATTCTTTTGTGATATTGTGGATCTTTTTGACCACTACTCTGATATACACTTTCATGTGTCAGTTATATATTCATAACTTCTTCCGCCTTTGTGATATGAATTATCTGTGATTGATTTGTGTTATAATTATTCTATATTTGTTTTCGAAGATTATTATAGCCACTGTGTAGTAGCTTTGTGTTTGTATCGGTATGTCGGATTTTCCTCTTGAAATAAAATGCACGTTATACTATCTGACATATCGGTGCTCGCGCAAAGCAATTACACGGATGGTCGCTCCTCAACAGCCTTATTCTCGGTGCTAGTTGACAGCATTACACCGTAGTTTTCTTGGCTAGCGTGGGTATAGAGGTGGGGCGTCACACATACGAGCTCAGAGGTTATTTAGTTGATAGTTACTAGTGATACATTTCCTATTTGGTAATGTGGCATACGAAGTGCTGTTGATCATTTGTTGATCAAAGCATAGCTTTTGTATAAAGCGTAGCTTTGTGGATGAGACTTCGTCGGACCTCACAACCCGGTAATGGTCAAAACAAGAAAGATGCAGCAAGGTTATAGGGATTAGCACCCCTTAGGGTATGTGCATTTCCTTCTGGATAGAAGTGGTATCATGGTATGGAGCCCGGATACTTAACTTATGTTGATATCGCAAATATATATATGACTTTGTGATTTTTATTGGTTGAGGATCCTCAGATAAAGGTTGTTTACAACCGGGGGATGGCATACTCGTGTCAGTAGTTACCTACTTTTGCAGAGATAACCCGGCCTTGTGTTGGCAGAGATCCGGTTTGGTTCTCGGGGCATCCTTCCACAGGCGTACCCATGTGGTAATGGGAAGTTCCTTGGCCTGACCATTTGTTGGAAATCCAAAATCTACGCACCATATACGGTTTTAGTTGTAGAACCTGCCATCTACTTATGGTGGCGCCCCAATGTTTAGATGGTATCTATAGTAGGCATACGATAATGGTCATATGTTGGCTAAGATTTATATTATACTTTCGAAATGTTTTCCTGCACTTTGCACTTATAGTAATAATATCAAAGAAATTTGCGTATCAAGCATGTTTGACTATCATAAGGAGAAATCTCCTCGAATTCTGCGTTTGCATTGTGTGTGTGGCGGGAGGCCTTATGGTAGTTACATTTTCTAAAAGCATTGCGGATCTATTTTAAGATATTTCTTTGTTTGTTTTTAAAGATAATCTGTTTTAAGTTCTCACACCAGTCCCATGACTGACCTGGAGTTTATTGTTCCCTTCCTAAACTCTGGGTGCCCATCATTTTCCACACGAGCAGCCTAGAGTCGGGTTATCAGGTTATTCTGGAATTCAGGAGTTGCTGTAGAGATATGGAGGCAAGCTTGATGTTGTGGCGTATCAACTAGTATATAGTATTTCTTTTCCGCTGTTTGTTGTTATAAACTCTAATAATGTAATGTAATGTGATGTAATGTAATAACTGATACAGTTCTTTTGATTTAAAGATTATTCATTTATCTATTATATGTTGTTCCGCTGCGAAATGTGAGATTCTTTTATTGTTCTGTTGCTTCTTCTTTCTTACTTCTTCTACCTTTTCTTCTTCTTAAACCCTAAGGGTTCGGTTTTCTGGCCTTAGATTGCTCGGCAGTTGATATAGTGGACGTATTAATGTCGACTTTCGGGAGTCGAAAATCCTGATCCTCACAGGTTTTGAGTCCCAACTTGATCGTATGGAGAAGATTGCTTTTTGGTCTTAGTTATTATATTGAATTTCGATATAGATTTCAGCGCTTCTATCTATCATACGATAACACGACAATTCCAAACGCTATAAAAATTGAAATCCGATAATAATACACTATTACGGATCGGATGGAACTGATTTCATCGAATTCTGAGACTATGCCTCGGAAGGCTATTTTTAAATGTCAACTTAATCTATATATTTTTAGAACTAAACAAAACACTTTCGAATTTAAATTTAAAACTTCTATTATCTCCAGTATTATAAATATAAATTTTCCAAGCCTTTGAAATATATATATATATATATATATATATATGCTACCAGCTTAAAAACCAAGATTCACTATTTTAACCAATTCCCAATTATTAAATCCAATTATTATCCAATAAATACTAATATTTAAAATTCAAGCTAAGATAACTTTTAAATGTTTAAAATCAATTAAATATTTCAATTTCAAATATTCAAAAATTCCGGGTCGTCACAATAGTTTTCTAACAAAATGCATATTCATAATATTATCATTAAAATAAAACTATATCCACTTTCAATCAAATAAGAAATGGATATTGCTTCATAAATAATATTGACATATAATTACAACAGTTCAGATTTGGATGTGTTTAGTAGAAGCATTTCATGGTGCTCCCCTACTGTTTAGAATAATGATAACACTATTTGTAGTATTAAATTCCAATAAATCTTTTACTATATTTCTTATACTTCTAAATTATTGTACCAATTACAGAAGTAAGTTACAGATCTAGTATTTAAACTTCAGGAAGTAGAACCCTAAGAAAAAAAATCTTCTATAAGAAAATATTTTAGTAGGACTTCATAATTCCTTTCTCTTTAAGCATTTAACTCTGATAATTTCATTTCCTTTGTACCTTCTTTGAGGAATGGTGATAACCACCTTTCCCTTCTTTTGCAACCATGTCCTTATTTCTATCACCTTTAAAATTTTATTTCTTCTTCTTATACGATCAATCTTTTAGAAGAAAATAATCAATAAATCATACCTTTTTCATAGAAATGCCTTTTTGTTAACATTAACTTTTTAAATGGATTGATTAAATGCACTTAAGTAAGTTCATCAACATGAATGGGTCAAACTAAGTTATCAAGATCTAGTTATAATTTTTTCTAAATTCATGTTTCAACTAAAAAAATTCTTAAATTACTCAATCGTATTAGCACAAGATCTTACATTGCTCTTCATTAAGCATGTTTGAATAAAATAATTTCTTCGAGTGTACCTTGTTTAATGGGACATTTCACCATACAACTATTATATGTTAACTAATATGGAACTAGTATCCATAATCTTGTGTTATTATACAACAACTAACACATAACATTGAGTATGCTCGAATTGGAGTGATCAATACTTGAAAGTTTAAATTGTATTAATTATGATCATACTATTTAGCTCTTATATGGAAAATAAGGTGATAACATTCTAAAAAAAATTAGGAGAGTATTATACTACATTTCTTAGTCAACCTTTTATAGTTAACATTAATTATTTTATCATTTTTCAAGAAACCATTTCTTGCAAAAGAAATTAAGTACATTAGATAATAACTGCATATGCTTTTTTATTTATTCGAACGGTTTAACATATTTTTCTAGTAAGGCTTGCACTAAATTTATGACAATTTGACAAATCTTAGGACAAAGTGTGAATTCTTAGAATTCCTTTAGTGGTGTTAAGACCGTCTATCATATATCCTCGACCTTGAGCGTGCTCAATAATTTTGGGTATCCATTAATGACGAATAAAACTTTATTGGTTACGTCAAATATGCTCCTAATATTTCATTTATTGATTCTAACCATCACTGCGACCTTAAGTTTGCTAAAAAAAATCATTGAGTACATTAAAAACTCATGTCTTACCTTTTCATGATGCATAAGCACACGTATATAACCCTTTAGTACCCTCAACAAAGTCATATAGTTTATTTTACCTATCTTAAAGGACAAACAAGTCTTCGTTAGGGCATATAAACAACTTGGGTGTGCTCGAAAACCATCTTTATGCTATAGTACAGTGGTTAGTGTGTAATTGAAAAAGGGCAACCTTAATCCATAAATTCAAAATTTATAGAAATGAAGTAAAGTATTATATATTATAATGGATGATAAGTATGTGGAATCTATGACATCTCATAACCCGATATAACAAACATATCCCTTATATCTTAATGGGTTTGTTATTTAATTGTATTATAATATAATTTTAACATATTAAAATACTTATCTTAATCAATTCTGTTACAACTTTATAACTTATATTTTGTTCGAACAATTCTAAAATTACACTTATAGCATTTATTTCTTTTGAATTCAAAATAATTTTGAAATTATTTTAATTTTATTTTAACAATTTATAATTAATTCGTTTCAAATTTAAACTAATTTAGCTTGAATTATAAATCAAAGCAATGGGAATATAATTGTATTTATCATTCAATTCAAATTTAAATTTAAAAAACTAAAAATTTACATTTAGTATAAATTCAAACTAATTAAAAATTTATACTTAAATTATATAAATATCAATTAAATTAGTATTTGAATCAACCTAAGGCATAAAATATTTTTGGGTCTTACACTTAGCACATACCATAGAAGCATACCACTTTAACAAGCTAGGTAAGGACATAAATCAGAGAGGTTTCCGTTCATATGAACATTCTTTAATTACACTAACATTTTTCTTAATTAAACAGCATTTCCTAGACACTTGTTTAGGTGGAATTTTCCAGAAACTGCCCTAGGGTTGGTCGATTTATTCGTAATAATACGTAAAGCTCTACTACCATTGTGATGTGCACGTAAATGTGCATATTTTTACCACCATATTTATTATCTTTAAATTAAATAAATGATCATATTGGGTATTTTAACTTGTTTTAACCAAAATCCATATTAATTCCAAATTGTCACATATCCATCGTCATATAGGGGCAAAACGGTCATTTGTGTGCCTATATTTATTTGACAAAAATTAATTGGAAATTTATATATATTTTTGTAGGAATTTGGTCTCAAATAGGAGTGGTCAATGAAGACACATGCATGCACAACATGAATTTAAAGGAATGAAGATGGAAATAATTCAAAGTGAAGATCATGGAGGACCCCACCTACCCACCACCTTAACGTACAAATTAAAGGCTAATGCACATGCTTATGGAGTTAATGGCTTCATATACACTTAAATAATGATTAGTAGAAGCTAATGATTACTTGGCCTCCACACTTTCTTAAGGGTAGTTTGGTCATTCCTCAAATTATGGATTAGGGTTTCATGCATGTATAAATAGCCCCTTATGTTTTATGTAACCCTCCTCTTCCTTATCCTCCTCTTCCTCTACATTAGTTTAGGCTCAAAATAAAAGAAAAACTTCTCTTTCTTTTCATGGCTACTTAGCCATTTATATTTCATGTAATTTCTTTTTACGCAACTTTAGTACATATTCTTTTATTTTTCTTACTTATTTACTTTCATGTTGTAGTGTAGATTTATTTTTCATGCAAGTAGAATAGTTTTTCTTTATCTTGCTTTCTTTTTCCTTTTCTTTTTCTCTCATGTTGCAAGCTACATTTGTTGTTTTAATGACAAATATGAGCAACTAAATCCTTTCAATTTAGGGGGCAATGAAGCTCTCTAATTATGTAGTTTCAACAATTTGTTGATTCATGCTCTCTTATTGTGCTTAATGATGATGATACAAATGGTTTAATTGTTGTTTTTGCTTTGAATTTGATAGCCTATATTGTTGACATTAAATAGGCTATAATTAAACAATCACTAACACAAATGCCTCTTCATCAAAATATGATTATGGCATAAGTAAGTGATTTGAAATTCAAATTTGATGGTCTATATTTCTAATCAATAGTTAATAGACCATACTTAAAATAGATTTCATTTTCATTTTCTTTTTCAATTTTCATGCAAGTTAGTAAGTGCTTTAAGGGATGTGTTATAGTTTGATGGCTTATGTTGGTTAATCAATAGCACAAATATGCCATACTTATGATAAGCACATCAATTAAAGCACTAACGACCATAAAAGAGAGATCATGATTTCATATGTGTTGAACTACATGATCTATAGAGTGGATTTATTCTCTAAATTGTCACTTAACTCTTATATTTGCTTCTCTTCTTTTTTGCTAGTTTTTGTTAGTTTCTTACATTTCTAGCTATTCACTCTTGACTTCGGTATAATTTGATTGAATAGAATTTTAAAATCTTCAATTCCCTGCGAATCGAACCCTATTTGCCACATGCTACATTCGTACACCGTGCGCTTGCGGTTATTTTTAATCTAAATTCATTCGACGGTTTTCTAAACCGATAGAATTTCTGCCGATGAACAATTTTTTGGCACCGTTGCCGAGGAATTACTTGATTTTGATTTTCTATTCTTCGAATTATTTTTGCTTGCTATTGTTTATGTGCTTGTTTTCTTTTCTTGTTTTGCATTTACATATCTATTTTTTTTTAAAAAAAAATCACATTGCATTTCATTTTTTTAGTTTGCATTTCTGTTGTGTGCATTTCTTTGTTCACTCTGTGCATTTCATTTCCTGTGCATTTGCAATTTGCACTTTTCAATTTCTGTTCAGTGAACATTGCATTCTCATTTCATTAAAAAACATACAGAAAAAAAAGAAGTTTTTATTCATTTCATATTTCAAATTCTACATTTCACTACTCTCTTTTCACTGTTACAAATACATTACTATCTTTTCACTTTTCTCTGTTATACAAAACCGTTAAACCTACTATTACATTGTGCTCACCACCACTCTATTGCCTCATTCCTCCCTGACCACCCTCCAACCAGCAACCACCAGCTTGCTGACAAAATTCCTACTACCCACTGCACCATCCCTACCTGCTACACTCCATCTCCTTACCACCACTTGCCAAACCCCCTGTACACACCTCTTATTGCCTTCATATATCTCCTGGCAACATCAGCAGCCCACTGACAGTTCATTCAACACCACATCATATATTCCATACTCATCTGCCCTCACCATCAAGCACTGCTATTTCCAGCCACCAAACAACAGACACTTCTTTCCACAAGCCACCTCAAAGCTGCTGCATCAACCTGTCTTTCTACATTCACAGTCACATTCATTGCTTCCACAAGTGCCTGCAGCTTCATTACATCAACTCATCCACCACCCCCTGCGTCAACATCACAACACAGCAACCCTTCCATTCAACTGAAGTCCATCGTCATAACAAAACAACCACTGCACATATCATCCATTTCGATTGCCTCCATCAACCACTTCTCAGAAACTACAACCACCCACTGTCTCGTACTCCACGGCTACAACAGGAAGTCACTGACCACCTAACGTACCACTTCACCATTTCCATGCAAACTTCACAAACGACTGCTACTTCCATCCATTTGCTCCACAAATCCATTTCTTGCACTATACCTTACTGTCAAACATCTCCCCTCATTTCTCACCAACCAACATCCTCTTGATCACCATCTCCACCTCCTATACCAGACTTCTGCAATTACCATTTCGATCACGTCCACAACCACTGACCACAAACTCCAGATTCCAAGACGCAAGGATGCGACCTCCACCTGAGCTTCACCTAAATTCACTACTGCTTTCCTCAGTACTTTGCAACTGCTCATAACCAAACATTCACCAGAACCGCGGCCTTCGCCACTTCAACAAACCACCAATCGCCGGAACCCCTCCCTCTCTCCTGCCTCGTAAACAATTTGTGAGCACACCAATCCCAAACCACCTCACAAACAATTCGCGCCCCATCTTAGATTAAGACCCACACACCACGATTGATATTGATTAGGAATTCGCGAATTGGTTTTAAAAAAAATTCATAAGAGAAGTCGAATTCCTTTTTACAGAATTTCGAATTGGTTTTACAGAATGCGTTAGTGAATGTGGTTTGGGCCGGGTAGCTTTAAGTTGTAGGCCTGTACATTTTTTTTAATTGCTTTCTTTTGATTTTGTACGCCTGGTAGTATTAGTTTAACTGTCTTGAATTCTCTCTGTTTTTATTACTTATTTTTTCTAACAAAAAAAACAAAAACAAAAAAAGTCTAGTTTCATTACCTTTTTTGTTTCTTTTGATTACTTAAAAAAAGAGGTGTTTTCTTTTTTTTACTCAGTGTTTTTTCCTAAAAAAATTAATTTTGTTTCTAGTTTCATCATTATTATAAAAACAATTGTATATACATTGTTTTTCATTTCAGGTTGTCAAAGCATAAAATCAAAAGGAACTACTTACTTCGCTCTGCTGCAAAAAATAACTACTAGCTTGATATATCTATTGTTTTTGTTTGTCTTGCATTGTTGTTTACTTGCATTTGAAAAAAAAAATGAAAAATACAAAAACAAAAATCGTTCATATTTGCATTGTTAATTCACGTTTAATTTCTGATTTTCATTTCATCTTAGATTTAGATTAATAAAAACAGTTAGACATCAATAACACTTAATTGTATATTGACAATTTGCCTTCTTTGAAAAATTTACTTTCTTGGTGTCTAGGGTACGGCAGAGTAATAACCATTTATAAATATTACGGTGATTCGTAAATATTATAGTGGTTGTTCCTCTGAAGGTACTTAAACCTTTGGCTGCATTGCAACGGTGATTCGTGGTGCACCGATAACCCCTGTCCGTTACCTGGCTGAGAACTATCTTGTTAATCGAAGACAATTTGTAATTATAAAATTTTGCGTTAACAATTTGTAATTAGACCCTTGCATTCATTTAGTTGTATTAGTTTATGCATATTAAAAAAAATTCAAAACCCAAAACTAAAAAAAATTGTAAATATTTCTTAAATTACTTTTTTTTCTTTCTTTTCCTTCTCCTTTGAAAATTTTCAAATCAAAATTCAAAAAATCCAAAAAAAATAAAAATCCAAAATCCAAAAAAAATCTTTTCAAAAACAAAAAAAAAATTGAAAAACCAAAATACAAAACCAAAATCAATTTTTCATTCTGAAAAATAATTCCTCTTTTTTAATACCTTTTCTTTATAAAAAAAATCTTGAAAATGTCCAAGTTTCCTTTTTCTTACTCACTTGAATTTAGTTGTGAAAATCAGTATAATCCATATGAGTTCACTCCAAATTTGTATGGATATTTTAACAACAACTTTTATTTAGACGATTCGAATTTTGAATCATAAAATTTCCAAAATAATGGTCAACCCTCAACTCTTGAAAATAGCATTTCGTCGCTACTTGAACTCTCTACGCAACAAAATCAAGAGATAAACGAGTTCTGCAATTCATATTTGTGCTATAAATCGAATCAAAATTTTCAAAATAATCAAAATTTGAATTCACTTCAAAATTCAAATGATTTCGAGTGTAACCCATGCCAATTCAATTTTGAGCTTCAAAATGAATTTCAAAATCAAGATGAAAATGTGAACCAATTTTTAAATAATTTTGGCAATGGGAATAGTTTCAATAACGATACGATTGAAAACTTTGGTTGTCAACAAATTCAGAATGAAAATTTTCAAATTAGTAATCATGAATTTGATTTTGTTGACCAAATGGAAAAAGATTACGGGGATTTATTACTTGAAAAATACAAAACTTTTCTTGAAAATCATAATCAAATCTCAACCCATGAAGAATCAAATAACAATCTATCGTTTATCGAAATTGACAATTCTTGTTCTCAACAAGTCCAAATCGAAAATTTTCAAGTTAATAATTACAAATTTGACTTTGTTGAGCAAATGAATGAAATTTACGATGATCACACGAATTTGTTGATTAAAACATTGGAAAATTTTCGTGAGAAACAAAATCATATTTCAATGTGTGACAAGTCAAACGAATATTCATCATTTACCCAAATCGATGATTTTCAAATAACAACTTTTGAAATTGATAATGACGATCTTAATCAAGTTGTTGAAAATACGGTAATTAAGTTGGATTTCAATTCTTTTAAGGGTACAAAATTCGATTTAAACTTCGATCTTCCTTTTTCTAAAAATTTGAATATGACAACTTTGAATTTTAAACTTTATTTACAAGATGAAGTTGTTGATAATCCAACAAAGGAAGTCGAATTTAATGAACATGAGTTTTATGGACTTTTTGAAAATGAGTTGTTGAATTCTAGGGGAAAATTTATAACATCATTTTGATTTTGAAATCGATAATTTTGAAGAAATTTTCAACGATAAGTTTGAACTTCAATTTGGTGAAAATAAACTTGAATTTCAATCAATTGTTTTATCAACCCTAAAAATCATCGAAAACAAAACAACTCATTCAATTTTCAATAAAACGACATTTGTTTTTCCAAATCAACATTCAACTTCGAAATCTTTTACGGTTCGGTTTTTCGTGCTTAAGCTGTGTCTCACACATTTGACGAGATAAATGAATCGGTCTTTAGAAGACCGTTTCATTTACTTTTTGACTGCATACTTTCTCATCTCTTGTAAATAATAATCTTTCATGTAAATATTAGATTTTTATTTTATTTTTCTCCTTCCACTTAGGTTGACTGTAGGGACACAGTCAAAATCAAGTGTGGGGGGAGACTTATCTTTAACTTTTTTTTATTTTTCATGGTTTATTTTTGCTTTAAAATTTCAAAAAAAAATCACAAAAACAAATTTTCTTTTGATTTATTTTTAAAATAAACACTAAGATAAATATATGGTTTTGGTTTATTAAATTGAAATTTTTGAAAATTTATTTGTCTTAGCAAAAATAAAAATGAAGTTTGATTACAAATAATAGTGGTTTAACTAGTATATAGGAAGATTCATACGTGTTAATTATGAAGTACATTCTAATTGAAAATCTTTGTTTTAAAAAGTGGTTGATTTAAAGTAGAGGATATAACATTTTTTTCCTTCTAAGTTAAATGGTGTAAGATGATTTTGCTAAACTCTCTCTCTCTTTTAAAAAAAATATAAAAATAAAAATAATAACATCGCTGTATTCACTCTCATTTAAAAATCCTCACGGTTATGCATGGGTGAATTACTTGGAATCTTTGATTATGTGCTTTCATACTCATTTAAAAGTCCTCGCGATTATGCATGTATGGAATACATGTAAAAAAAACATACTTAATAAAAACCACCTACGGTCGATAGGTGTATGCACGAAAGTGTGTGCACTCGCCATGCTCTGCAATCTGCAATAAAAACCACCAGATCATTCACGTTGCATCTGCAATCTAATATCGATCCCTATAAGTTTAAATCGTTCAGTTATCAAGCATCCTTTAGACTCAAACTTTCTTCTATTCCTTTCCAATCAAATATGATGAATAAGCATGATTGCTACCATATAGCTGAGATCCTAAAGGATGCCTTTGGATCCGTTTAGTTCGATGATGCGACCAGTCTTCTATTATAAGCTCATGTTCCATAGTGTAGAAATATCCAAATTTTCCCCCATTGGATACCACATATAAGTATTATACTTGCATTTGTCAAAGAAGTGAACATGATCTTCTTGATTATTGTTGCACGGTTCATAATTATTGTTTAAATTTCATCCCCAATTTGTAAGATGATCTATTGACTGTAGTCGTTGCGAACAAGGCTTGTATGCTCTAAACGATTTTTTTTTAGCAATTGTGTTATGCTAGACTAATTTGTGATACTTGTTCACTTCTAAATGTTGTCTAATGTCATTCCACACACTCAAAAAAATAAAACCTGTTTTATTTCAAATCTACCAGTAGTCTTAGTAATCCTTTGCCACTTTAATCTGAAGTATAGTTGTAGCGACCTCTCTAGTTTTAGGAAGCACTTTTGATGAAATTCATTATTTCATAGAATTTCACTTAATGTACAATGAAAATTGTTACATAATTGAAGTCTATTCCACCCAAAAATGTCAACAAGAGACTTGTGGTTGATCTGAGGATCGAATCATATGAAGTTAGCTCACCATTAACAATAGCTCTGTTAATTAGCTTGCATGCACTGTCCCTTTGCTGTAAAATATATTTTATAGTACTAAAGAAATTGTTATTAATCGGCACAATGCATAAATTATTTTTTGATAGATACTTACCCTTCATCCACCTAATCCAAGGATTATCCTTTCTTATTAAATACCACAATAGTTTAATTCTAGCAGTTATATTTAAGTCAAAAAAACTTTTGAAGACCTAAATCTGCTTCTGATTTAGGCTTGCATAGTGTATCCTAAGATACTTTATGCAATTTTCCATTCCATAAAATACAACACACATATATCCAGTTTTTTTTTCTTGCACGATAGATTGAATGTGGTAGATTAACAACCAGTACATGATGATAGGGGTTACAACGCAATGTATTAATTCTGCTTTTCCAATAGTAGATAAGATTTTGCTATCCTAACCCTCTAATTTACCACTAGTTTTGTTCAGTAGGGGAGTACAATGGGTTGCATGTCGATAATCTAAAGTTAAGGGCATACCATGGTACCCAATAGGTAACTCTTCTTCTTCAATATATAAAAGAGTAGAAATTTCTTATTTTGTACTAGAAGTGTTGCAGAAAAAGATTTTAGATTTTGTTTGATTAATAATAAGTACTATATATATGGCTATGTGTTAATAACAAGCACTATATGTCTATATGTTCTTTATTAATGATGAAAAGGACATAATAAAGGACTTACGTCCTTATAAAATTTTACCAATGTAGTAAGGAAAAAGAGAACCACCATTCTTTGATCCCTTCATGGACTAAAAAGTCCCAAAGATTAGTAAGCTATTAAATATTTAAAGCTCATTTATGTGTGTGTGTGTGTCTCGATATTGTATATTGATGCATGCATATATAACTTTTATATATACATCTAAATAGTTACTAATAGCTCATAGAACGATGTTAGAAGCTACCCTACTTACCAATAACACTAAACATAAAATACATCAGTAATTAATGTTTCTTAAATGCGTTAATTGAATTAATTCATAACACTTTATAAACAAATAACATCGTATGGTTTTTTTAGAGAATTCACAAATATGGTTATGAGTCTCAGAGGTGTGAATTTAGTCAACGATCAATATTGAACAATTTAAATATTAACATACATCATCTCTTTTGCTAGTGGTGTAATATTTTGGTCGAATTCATTACATACAAATATTTTCAGTAAAATCATATTTTACTATACTTTAGCGGAACCAGTAGTTGTAGTAATTTACACATGCTCTCTTCATCAACACTATCACTTTAGGATTAATGGAATTTGGTATTGGTCAAAACTCCAATATTATCCACATTCAACTTCATTAATCCATAAACAAAGTCCTTTTTAATAATATCATTTGTTATTAACTGTTTTACTATTGCTAGAGATTTTAACTTTAAGTGTAGTATAATTGACCGTCATACTAATCCCATACAACCGAGGAGGAAAATTCTCCATTGAATAATACTTCACTTCATATGTTTCTACTTAGACGCACCTATCGTTCGATAGATGTTATGCCATGATTCAATTATAAGCACAGTCGAGTATCCATATAGAGGATCTATCGTATTCTCAAGTCAAGAGAACCATGTAACACATCACATTGAGATTCCATGTTTGACCTAGCTATTATTAACCAACAAGAAACTCCTAGATGTGTCATTCCATATTTATACAATAACCATAAGTACATAACTCCTTAGTGTCCCTAGCAATCATGAGTAATACACTTACCAACATTTGAAGAGCATTACGTACTTTGGTCTTAAGGTTCATCAAAATCGTTCCTTGAAACTTCTTGATCAGGAATGTTTAAAAAATATTTATATTGTTTTGTGATTATTTAATCATGAATGCAATTATTTTCAACTACAATCACATAGCATTCAATTTAAAGAGTTTCTTATTAATATACTATAAATTAATTACTTAATTAATTATATCATAGTACAACAAAGTTTATAACAAAAAAAAGGGAAAATATTCAAAAAATCATATTAGGAGTAAACAAAACTAAGAGGAATTCAAGAAAATGGCGTCTTCTCAAGAAAACGGCTATTGTAATCGTTGGTGCTCTAATTTTTCTTCTTCTCAGAATTGCTTTAATCTTCTCAACCGCTTCTCTTTCCCTTATTCTTTTGCTCAAGACGTAAAGAACCATTTACCACCTCAATCTCGAGTACGGTATATCTGTGATCCAAAATCCAATTGGATCGATTCGAGAAAAGGGAAAAGCTTCTACTTCAGATGTGGTGATCTCTATCATGTCGCTAAGTCTTGCAGAGATCCAATTAGGTGTTTTGATTGTGGGGTATTCAGCCATAAAAGAAAAGACTGTCTTTCGAAATCGGCCCCTTCTGTTTTTTCTTCGGCTTCGATAGATCATGTTTTTATGTTTGTATTAAAATTCTTGAAACTTAAGAGGATGCTATTGGATTATCAATGGTATGTGAGGGATATTGGAACCAACTACCTGGAAGAATTTCTGAATCATTTTGACTTTGTGAATGAACCGAACATAGGAAAGGCTAAAGGAAAAATTTGGTAACCCAGAAGACTTTTTTGGCAAATCTGTATCGCGTGATGTTAATAGGCAGTCCTCTTCCGCAAATTTAACTAACCATGGATTCCAGTTTGCCTTAAAATATTTGTTTCTTAGAGGAATCTTAATCGATCATCTCTCGTATAACAAAGAGGCGGGAATTAAGCTTTTGGATGAATTGTATTATCATTTCAACATCATAAATTCGCTAAATATCGGTATCAGTTTCAATGATAATTCTGGTAGTATCATTGTGACATAGGGTGATTCTGTTGATTTGTCTAATTCTAATCTCACAGAGGATTCCACTATTGATTCTATCTTTCCATTTAATCCTGTTACTAGAGTTGTTCTCCTGGATTTTGATCCTCTCCTTTTAGATCCAGTTGTTTCTGCACTTTCAAATGAGTCTTCTTCGTCATCGATCGCCTTGGATTCTGGTGTTGAGCAGTCAAGTGTTGTTGATCAGATTGATGACTTCTATTTTACTAATCGTAATTGTGGTAAAGTTAAAGCCTGTGTTCAAGAGTGTTTCGAGTGTCGAGGTCGCTGTAGCCAATAAATTCGAATGCATTTCTTAGAAGTCATATTTCGATAGTTCAGATAATGATGAGGGTTTATTTTGTATCTCTGAGCAATCTAGCAAGGATAATTTGATTATTCCGAGCAATCAGATTTCCAATTTGCTTGGCAGTAATACCACAAATGTTCTTCTGTCTTCTGATATTGAGTTGTTGGACGTTGATTTGAAGATGGATGTGAGTCTTGATTCACAGTTGGATTCAGTTAGTTTATGCTTAGATGATTCATCGCTCGACAACACCGCTTTCAAGAGCCACTCTGATTTTGAATTTTCTTTTTCGAATGAAGTAGGTGTTACAGGAGATTTTCGCTTGTTTGAATCTGAAGCTTTTCGAGATTGGATTTTGACTTTCGAGAAGCATAAAGAAGATGCATTAAGTGCTGATCTCGAGTCCTGCATTGCTGCTGTGTTTGATAATTCATCCTTGTTTCCTCTTGATATTATGGACGCTAATGATGGTGTGCATGGTGCACGGTTTTCATTGCCAGTTGAGGATTTTTTCATTGATAAGGCAGTTGCATTTTCTGGTGTTGCTTCTTTTTCAACCGGCATTGACAGTGTTGTTTACATTGTTGAATCTGATTTTGAGGAACTGGATTTTCTACTATCCTTTAATCATCAAACTGATGAAGTTTCTATTGAGTCAGAGCCCATTCTTGCTGATGGTTTTACTGATGATTTTCACGATATCTCTTCTGTTGAAGGAGAGAATCAGTTTGTCTATTCTAAATCTGATTTGAAAAGGGAGTTAGATTATGTTGCTTCAGATGCTTTGGAGTTTGATAGGTCGGAGATCAATACTTGTTCTATCCCTAACTCTACTTCTTCGAAGAGAGGAAGGCGTAAGCGTTCTGTAGCTTCTAGCGATTTAGTTCATCATAGTGCTAGAATCTGCATCAGTCAGTCGTCTCCTATAGGTGAGTTACCTGGATCGAGTGCCATGAGTGGTACTTCGTATTCAGGCTCAGGTATGAGCTCTTGTTTAGGTAGTTCGTTTTCTTCTTATGCTTTAGGTAGTCTTTCTTCTGCCGAGTTCCGTCGATTACCTCATGACACTTCTTTTATTTTTACTGATATTGAGTTAGATAGGTAATATATTAGATGTAGGGAATTAGAGAAGGCTAGTTCAGTTCATATATGAGGATCACTAGTTGCAACATTAGAGGATTGAATGATTTAAGCAAATGTGATAAGGTTAGAATATTTTAAAGACTACTCAATAGATATTGCTTTACTTCAAGAAACTAAAATTAACCGTCCTGATGATCGTTTCTTTAGATGATTAGTTGGTTTTCATTTTAGAAAATGGGTTTCTTTTACCTTTCGTTGGCTCTTCTAGGGGATTAATGATTGGTTGGCGTGATAGTTATTTCAGATTGCTTTAGTGTATTGTTAAGCAACATTCTCTTCATGTTATTCTTATTAATCTTTCCGATAACTCTTTATTAAATGTTTCTAATGTTTACGGGCCTAATTCTAAAATTAATAGGAGAATTTTATGGAATGAGTGCCTAGAATTTAGATCCCTTGCCATGGGTTCTTGGATTTTGGGGGGCGATTTTAATGTTAGGCATTTCATAGGTGAGCATTTTCCTAGGGAAGGGGACTACTCTGCTATGGAGGAGTTCGTTCAATTTATGTTTAACTCTAACTTGATTGAAATTCCTCTTTCTAATAGAGTATTCGCTTGGAGTAATGCTACAGAGTCTCCTTTTATGGCTCTGCTCGATAGATTTTTTGTTAGAGATGAAATTGAGGGAAAATTTCCTATATGTAGAGTCAATGGCCTACCATATACCTTTTCTGACCATTGTCCTATTATCCTTTCTTGCGAGTTTCATAGAGTTATTATTTACAATTTTAAATTTGAAAAAATGTGGCTTTTAGAATCTAATTTTGTGAACTTAGTTATTTGTAAATGGAATTCCTTGAGTTTCCATAATTTCAGAAATAAGGATAATTCTGCTAAAGCTTTTATTTGTAAACTTAGAGATCTTAGAATTTTTCTTAAAAATTGGAACAAAAATGTTTTTGGTAATTTAAAAATTAAAAAAGATAATACTCTTAATGATATGCTTAAAATAAACAAGATAGAAGAATCTAGACCTCTAAATTTAGGTGAACGTAATGTTCTCTCTAAGTTAAAAGATGAACTAAATTCTATTTTAGAAAAAGAGGAGGTGATGTGGAAGCAGTGATCCAGAATTCAATGGATCAACGAAGGTGATAATAATACCAAAATTTTTCATAATATTGCTAATGGTAGAAAATGTTATAATACTATTAACTCTATATTTGTTAACAATATAGAGTTAGTTGATCAAGGAGACCTCAACAAGGCTTTTACGGACTATTATAAGGATATTTTTGGTACTAAAATCAAACATAGAATTGGATTGATATGTATCCATCGGATTCTATTGTTGATTTATCTAATTTAGATAATTCTTTTTCTAAAGTGGAAATTAGGAAAGCAATTTATGATATGCCAAGTGATAAATCACCTGGACCTGATGGTTTTCCTATTTTATTTTTCAAAACTTTTTGGGATGTTTTAAAATTCGACTTAATTAGTTTGTTTAATGATTTTTATAATGGAAATTTGCAATTAGGGAGATTTAATTTCGCAAATGTTATTTTGCTGCATAAAAAATTAGGAGCTAACAACTTAAAAGATTTTAGACCTATTTCTTTGATTAACTGTTCAGTTAAAATCATTTCTAAAGTTCTTGCTAATAGAATTAGTGCAAGAATGAATGATCTAATTGATGGTTCACAATCGGCATTCATTAAGGGGAGAAATATTACTGATGGTGTGGCTATTGTTTAAGAATATATTAATTTTTGTTGTAAGAACAACATAACCTGTGTGATTTTAAAACTTGAATTTGCTAAAGCTTTTGATTCAGTATATTGGGATTTTCTTGTAGATATATTTCATGCTAGAGGTTTTGGATATAGATAGATTAGTTGGATTTTGACTTTGCTTAAAACTGGAAACTCTAGTATTATGGTTAATGGTATTCTAGGTAATAAAATTCAGTCAAAGAGAGGTTTAAGGCAAGGGGATCCTTTATCACCTTTGTTGTTTAACTTAGCCGCTGATGTTTTTGCTAAAATTGTTAAGAGAGCAGTGGATAATGGTTCTCTAGGAAGTGTTGGAAATGACATTTCGCGTAATGGTATATCGGTTCTGCAGTTTGTGGATGATACCTTGCTATTTTCTTCTCATCTTCCTAGACACATTATTACTCTCAAGTTTATCATTTATAGTTTTGAGCTTTTATAAAAATTAATTTTGACAAAAGTTCAATTCTAGTTTTAAACGATTTTGAAAAGGTAGAAAACTTAGTTGCTAATACTCTAAATTGTAGAAGTATGAATTTCCCTTTTGAATATCTTGGGTTCGAGATTAGACCTACAAAACTCAAGCATGATGATTGGCTTATTATTATTGATAAAATTAAAAATAAGCTATCTCATTGGAATGGGAGATTTATTTCTTGAGCAGGTAGGCTTATTTTAATAAACTCTATTTTATCAGCCTTATCGATCTATTGGATGTCTTTGCATCTGTTTCCAGATTGGGTTATTGATAAAATCGATAAAATTAGAAGAGGCTTCTTATGGAGTGGGGATAATATTAATAACAGTATAAAATGTCTTGTCAACTGGGATACTGTTTGTAAAGCCAAAAAGGAGGGTGGTTTAGGAGTTATAAATTTGCGCAATATGAATTTGTCTCTTCTAGGTAAATGGCTTTGGAAGTTTAAAGATACAAATGATAACTCTATTTGGAAAGAGATCATTTCCAAGTATTATTATAACGGTAATATCAATTTACACCAAATTGAATTTTATTTTTCCTATAAATTTTCTAATTTTTGGAAAAACATTTTAAAATGCTTTGAAAATTTTAACTTAGGAATTAAGACAACTGTACATTCAGGAAATTATACTTCTTTTTGGCACGATTGTTGGATTTCGATATTGCCGCTTAAGGTTGAATTTAAGGATTTGTATGATATTTGCAACTTTAAGTATGCTTTAATTAATGAAGTTTATTCTCCGGAAAATGATCCTCCTTGGAATTTCAGATTCAACGGTATTTTAATAGGATCTACCCTTAGGCAACTTTCTTTGCTATATGCCAGATTAAATCTTTATTGTATTGATAATGATATTATTAGTTGGGAATGGGATAAGAGTAATAAATATACTCCAAATTCTTTTTATAGATTTATTAATTTTTTGGGTACTTTTAATATCTCTTTTAAATACATGTGGAAATCCAATGCTCCTCCTAAATCAAAATTTCACATGTGGTTAATTCTTCATGGTAAACTTAATACAATAGATTTTTAAAAAGAAAAAACATTCATAACGGTAATAAATGTTATTTTTGCAATTTTCATCTTGAGGACATTAATCATTTATATTATGATTGTTTGGACTCTAATTACATCCTTATTAATACTCTTAAAATTTTTAAATTTAACTTAATAAATAAAATTTCGGATTGTGAATTCTACTGGAAATATTACAGATTCAATTTCAATAAAAATATTAGATTTTTACCAGACACCTTATTTATTATTATTAGTTGGTTTATTTGGTTCGAGAGAAATCAAAGAATTTTTAATAATAATAATAGTCATCTTAACAAATTGATTTTTTTCAATTTCTGCCTTTTGTTTTAATTAGATTTCTAATCCCAAGTATAAATTGGCTAAAAATATTCTTTTCAAATGGTATCTTAACAAGGTTAGTTATAATATTAATTTTTTTAAACACAACAATAACTTTCATAGCACTAATAATAGTATCATTAATATTTTTCCAAATCCATATGACAATCTCACTTTAAATCATAGCTTACTTTTGATTAAAGATAAATAAGTCTGTTTCGTCTCATTTTTTGTTCTTGTCTCTATTTGGTTTTTGTTTACAATTTATTCATTCCTTTAGTTTTTGTCCTGTTTATCTAATTTAGGTTTTTACTTCATTCCTTATATATACATATATATGTATATTTTCTATATAAATATACATATATATGTATCATTGTAACTGTTTTTCCCTAGCCTTGTTTCAGATACAGGTTTTGGGAGATAGGTTTTCAGGTTCTTTTTACAGGTTTCTCTTGTCTTTAGATTGATGGATACCAAATTGTAGAGAGGTCATCAAAGCAGAGTCTTCTTCATCCAGGACTTCTTGCAGATCTCCCCTCAGATATAGGAGTCTGTTATCTTCATTATGGAGTTCTTTTTTAGGATGTTCTTTTCTCCAGTTTGGCAATCCTCCTTCTTATTCAGAGCCTTCGGCGTGATCTCTCTTTTCAGCAGATCCTCTTCAGAGCAGTTGCTTATTCACTTCTTCGGGTTCTGTCAATTGGAGCTTTCTTATTAGTTGGAGTTGTCTCTCTGTTTTTAGCTTTTTTATTACTTCTAACATCTTAATATCGGATGGTGGCCATGCCGTAACTTGATATTGAGGTGCGATGGGTGGTGGCTTTGCCGGAACTCATCTTAGGAGTACCTGAGCTTAGCTATTTGTATTTTTTGCTCTCGTTACCTGCCAGGCATGTTGGCAGCTCCTTATTTTCGTGTTATATATATATATATATATATTCACATGTGTGATATCCTCAATGCGTAGAGGATCACACATTTTCTATCAAAAAAACAAAGATTATAACAAAAAACAAACACTTTTATTACAAATAAGATTGATTGCACTGTTATACATGTAACAAATTACATAACTGTCTCTACGGCATACCACTAACTCTCCCGTTTGCACTTGTGTTCAGTTATGGAATCTTAATCTGATTCCTTTGATCAGTTCAAAATCGATCGAGCATGTCCCTTAATAAACAGATCTACTATGTCAGTCAACATCTCACTATCACTGATAAAATGCCTTGATCATGTAGTACTATCATAGACTATGTCTAGACATCCTGTGGACCCTAGTTCTTTTGCGATCTATATTGCGAACTTATTTTCAAAAAATAATACCGTGGAATTCCAACATTTGGAATCACCCCTAGCCTAGTTATAAATTTGTGATTTTATACCTTTATTGTGGTGTTACTCAAGATGATGTACTTGGTCTTGATTGAAATAGCCACTGCCTCTCATTTGGAACATTTCTAACTCAAAGCTCCTTAATTAAGGTTGAATAGAATTTTAGGATTAACATACCATATCCTATATCACTTATAAAGTTCAATTGCGGATACACCTTCATAAAGAGTTAGTTATTTCCATAAACAATTCTCTACCATTTCACAAATACTTAAGATTAATCATAACTACCATTTAGCGACATTAATTCAGATTTGATAGTCACTCGATGCATCAATTACATATGGAATCCAATTATATTCTTCATTTCAAATATTTTAATATGGTGTATACATATTGTTTGGGACAATCCCATTATCCTAACTTATAATTTTTGAGGTATTTAGTACCTCTTAATATTCTTTCTTCTAGGTACATGTTTTCTTTGGATTTGACCGATAATCAAAGAATTTTAATTCTCCATCAACACATTTGTTCAATTGTGATGCTTGTTGAACGATACATTGTATCATTTCTTGGATCTAATTCAACACTTACAAACTCAATTATAGCTTCCTAGGACATCGTGACTTTTTGGTTATCATGTGCAAACAGTCTATTCTAAATCGTTGTTTAGAATTTTTTTTCAAGAAAGATGTACCAAAATTCAAATTCATATAGGTGATAATTTTGCAGGTGGAATCCAAATTAAATCAACCACTTTAACTTATGCTGATTTCAACAATTGAAGTTTATGAGGTTATTCTCATCAATTTTGCTTATTATATTCAAACTATAGCCATAGTTATTTTGAGTGCAAATCTATGGTCGATGGTTCATATCCCTTCGAGTACCACTGCCAAATGGTATTTTGATAATGTACTTGGAATTCATTTCATATTTTAAAGCATCTCACCATATGGAAAAGTATATACCCTTCATGGATTATTGACAACTAAGGAACTTGTTATTACTAACAATTCAATCAGTTTCCATAGTAGATTCTTTGGATCACATCCACGTTCATCGTATTTCCACTAATTTGTATTGTTGACCAATCCTAAATTTATTTCGGGTCCACACAAGATCCTTTACAAGAAATCTTATATGTAGCCTCTTGACTCACACAACATTTTACTTCTTGAAACTGCAATTGTTTCTCGATGTGACGAAATAAGCATAGAAAAACATTTTTAAAGCTTGCCTATATAATTATATAAAACTAAATTATTTTATAGTGTATGAAACATATATTCAAAACATAAGTTTTAAAATCACAAATATTGGGCTATCCATGATTAGGGTTTCTTATCAACTCATATCTTATATAATTTCCTTACCTATGCTTTAAATGAAACATGTGTACTTGCGCTTAAATACGTGTCCTTGTAGAAAGAAATTATCATAACTTCACTCATACTCAATCATACTTTATCTAGCAAAGTCTGATAACACCTCGTTGATACATTATTATGTATCATAGGGAGGAATGACTTTTGAGCCTGAATCTCATTTGTTTTTAGTTTCTTTTGGAACTCTTTTCTAATTTGCACACCTATTCGATAAAATAGAATCATTTTATTTATTTATATGTTATACTTTCTACATACGTTTTATGTTCTATGCACTTATCACTACTTGCGTATCAAATACACTATTCACGTCTTTGGCAATTCGTTGGTGAATTTAGAAAAGTAAGTGGTCAATTTTCGTATCATTAGATGTCGGAATGAATATATCTATATGTATCAATCCGATTAACTCTTTTGTCACACCAACAAAATAGGTGCTTCGCCCTAAATTGTTTGAGATACAATTCACTGGTACCATATGTTCATAATCATATGATTAAAGAATTATATCTCAAAAACATGGCTTGCTCCATAATACTAAAATAATTATAGAATACTTTAGATACTTTGCATTTTCTATAGCGAATGCATCATTTTTGTTGTGAAAATAGATACTGCTATTATTAGTACCTTAGGTATTGGTTCTGAAGATAACAAAGAGGACATTATATAAAATGTAGATATTAATGTTTTATCAAGATATATATAGAATGTAGTGTTGGATATTAGAAATGTATTAATTAGGAGAAATGTACAGTACCAAGATGCCGATATCAAGAGTATATTCAAGATACTAATATAAAGTTTCAAGAGTTCAAGAATAAAGACTCACGAGTATTTAAGAGTTTAAAATTTCAAGATATTCCAGATATGTTATATCATGGAATTTATGTTAAAACCTTGATAGTACTTTCCTGATCTCTCTCATCTTCTCTAATATTGTTTTAATTTTTTTTTCAAATTTTATACCTTAATATAATCCTTTCAAAATATTTTCCAAAATGATTTCCAAATCTTATATTTATTATGATATTATTTTAATGTTTTTACGTATGTGTGGAATTTTTGTTTATACTTTAATAATTTATAACTATATTAATTTTATGCATATTATATACATTACATTGAATATTCTTATTATGATCTTTTAAAATTATTTTATAAAAGTTTTATTAAGTTATATTTGAATAAAATTTGTATAAATATATTTAAATGATTCTACATAGTATCAAATTATTTTACAAAGCAGCATATTTTCAAAATATCTTTTATAAAATATTTTTACATTCTGTGAAGGATATGTCGACATATCCAAGTACTATATGCCGACATACTTATCATAAATTTCAAAATTCAAATTTTGAATGAAAGCGTCAGTTCATTGTTTTTGTTGGTGAATGGACATGACCATTCTTTCTCCATATATACCGGACTTCCAAATGAATTTTGATTAACTATTATCTAATTTTTCTCTCTTCTTTTCATTCTCTTGAATTCTAAAAAAAATCTATTGAAACTCTATCAAAATTCTACTATAGTCAAATTCAACAATTACTAGTCTAATTCTCTTTCATATACCCTATGATTTCTCTCATCTTTCTCAAGATGAAGTGCTATTGAAGAGTTATATGATCAATTATAATCAAGATCGAAGATCTAAGTCTGCAAACTTTATCAAATCATAGTCTTATACTCTGTGGTGTGCTTGGTATCCCTGAAATCCAAATATGTGTGATTATAGCCTCTTTAAATCAATTGGGAGTGCTTAATAGCCCGTAAATCTAGTATGTGTGCTTGTGGCTTGGAAATCAAGTGGCTCTACCCAAAGGTTGAGATTTTAGAGGGTGCATCTCGTAGCCTTGAAATCAAGATTTTATGTATTTACTAGTTAAAAGAAATCCATATAAGGAATTGTGTGAGACCGAATGTAGGTTAACTCTGGATCTGTATAAAATCCTGGTGTGTTCTTTCCTTTGCACTTTTCACTGCATTTACTTTTATCTATACTTTGATTCTTTAATTGTTTCTGTGATTGTTAATTCCTTCATTGCAAGTAAAATCTTAAAGAATTTGAATAATATTCATACAATCCATTAAACACTATGCATCCCCCTCTAGTGTTAATTTAGCTTTAAGATCCTATTCCGCTGACTAACATTTGGTATCAGAGCTTTGGTATTCAAAGTATTCATCATCTAATTTTTGAAATTTTTTAAGTGGCACCAACACTGGTAATAGTATTGTTAGTAACCCAGTTAGTACACTTGTTAGTAACTCATTTATTAAAGGACAATCTACTGCTAGACCTCCACTTTTTAATGGCAGTAATAACACATATTAGTCATGTAGAATGAAAATTTATTTACAGTCAAGTGGTTTAGACACTTGAAATATCACACACACCAAGTACACTAAACCCAAGACAAATTTTACGCAGTGGATTGCTGATCGAAAAACAGTGCATAAAGTAACTTTAAGGCTATGAATATATTATTTTGTTCACTAGATAGAAATGAATTTAATAGTGTAACAACCCGAATTGCAGTGGTCTAGATTTTTTGCAAAAATGCTAAAAGCCAAGCCCACTGAAGCCCGAGTTGGGTATCTGGTATCCTGCAAACAAGCAAAGACAAATTTGTCAGAGCTCAATAATTTGTCTCATAGCGGGATTGACTAACATATATTAGTAAGTAAATACTTACCCAAATGATAACACTTTCTAAGCAAGTGTCATAAAGCTGAGAAGTCTCTGACATCTACCTAACCTGTAGGATGTTATAAGGAGGGGGCAGAACAAAAGTTCTGGTGAATGAATAAATTATATACTTCTAGGCTTAATTCTACATATATCATTTTATTTCCATTTACTCTTATATTAGGTTCATTAGGTTACAATACTCTCGCCTCTATTCGTGAACCATGGCCATCTACTCCATAGTAGATTAAATATACATATATGTAGCTATATGCCCAATGACCATATTGGTCCTAGGTACCACCTATGGTACCTTCGGTATTCTCCTCGAAAAGTGTTCCATCATCTTTCTTCGAGAGCGTTCTGTAACTACACCTGTAAAGGACTGCTTCGTAAGGCCTACAATGAAGATGCTTCATTGTCTTGCTCCATAGCTATATCTGTAAAGGACTGCTTTGTAAGGCCTATAATATAGCTACTCCATCGTCTTTCTCTGCGAACGTTCCATAGCTACATCTGTAAAGGACTGCTTCGTAAGGCCTACAATACAGATGCTCCACTACTTACTATGAAAACATAAATCGCATCATTACTAGTCTATGCCAGTGCTCGGACATCCACAATGTACCACCCAGTGCGTAAATTGAGACTATGTAATCATTCTATCTACTATGTGAATCCTGCTAACAAGGTCTACCTTGTACGAAATTCAATCGAGGATTTTCTATATCTATAAAGGACTGCTTCATTAGGCCTACAATACAGATATTCTAGTTGGTCTGTCTCATTTTCATCGTGGTTATGGCCCCATGCAGCCACCCCTTAACTAACCGAATGACTTCTAAAGAGTTAAGTGGTCGTGCCCTACTGCAACAATCTAACATCTAAACGGTGGTGCCCCTCATCCAATGTGTCGATAGTGAAAGAATCATTGGTCTGTTGGTTTAACTCTAGTCTTTCCCGAAATCGCTCTTGGTCTTGATGCTAGCTGATATCCGCATGCGACTATCCTTAAATTATTGCAACTATTAGACATACGGATACCCTACTCAAAACACCAAGCCCTTCAGACTGCCTATAAAGGTCTGCCTCGTTAAGCCTAGAATGCAAATGCAGTCAAGGCATGCTCTCTTGATGGAACACCTATAGACCTTCCTCTGGGGTTGAACTTCGTTAGGCCTACTCAGAGGGCCATCCTAGAGTATCCTCACGTCGCGTTGAAGTTTCATATTTCCTTGAAGCCCAAAAATACTATGTTGGACGTGCTTCTCCATTTCTGAAATCCATGATGAACTTCTTCGTTAGACGCTTCATCCTTTGTTCTACTCCAAATGCATTTCAATTCTTTTATTAAACCCTAAGTCTACTCTTTTAATTTGCATTTAGTTTGCTTTCGTATTCTATTGGCTATTAATTTACCCTAATTAGCATATTCTTGCCCTCATCTCACCTCTATCTATTATGAAATTTCCATTTATTTAATAGGGAATGCTGTTGGTATGAGCCACATTCATTACCTTGCTTGTTTGACATAATATAAATCTTAAGTTCATTAAAATAAGCCTCTTTTATCATTCCTGCTTTATTTACTTATTAACTTAATATAAATTATTTAATAAGCTTCTACCGTTATTATTGCTCATTAATTTATTCAAAATAAACTTTTAATTTCTTATTACTTAATTATAAACTATGTTATGATTCTACCTGTAATTGTCATTTTCTCTTCTTTTATAGTCCGTACATAATTCCAGCATTTCTTTTCTGTCCTAATCTGCCTTCTTTTATTATGATATAGAATATTCTTTTGTTCTTTTATATTATATAATTAATTTATCATAATAACAATCTTCTTGAACAGTCTGCGCAGTGAATGCAAACCTAGGTTAATTATCTTTTGCAACTTCAAGTTCTTATCTCATAATTTACTTGATTCATGTCGTACTTTACTTTATTATCTTCTATTCTAGGAAGTAATTCTATTTTATTTGGTTGGTTATGAAAACTATATTTAAAAATCCATTTTCATATTTTAATATTAAATAATACTATAAACAATAATCCGTAACTGCTAGATATTTCTTTTACTATTTTGGAATAGTGCAAAATACAATGGTTTCTCTATTTCACACTAATTCTCTTTTTCTTTCCTTCATTCTAGTAATTACGTTCATTGTTTTCTTTTAAATATTAAATTATAGAAATGTATCCTATTTTCTAAACCAACCAATTAACCTTTTAGTTACTTCTAAATCCAGTTATTAGATTAATTAACTTTTCTCATTTTAACATAATTTACAGTAATTCCATTCCTCAAACTTCTATTACTTTACATCTTATTTCCTCCATTTCAATATTCTTAATTATTTAACTCATATTCACGTTTAATCTATTCTAATCCATACGCGAAGAAAGAGGAGACAATAGAAGAAGAATGACGCTTGCATAGAAATCCAAAACATAGAAATAGATGTAAATAAATACTAATGCTGTAAATAAAATGTAAATTCCTTATAGTTCAACATAACTTAATTAATAGGATTAATTATTGAATAAAATAATCTAAACTAATTTAACGATAGTATATCTTAAACTTAAAAGATATATAAATAAATCCACTCACAATATTAGCTTTCCAAAACTCCCTATTTTTATTTCAGAACTGTCCCTAACATCTATACTCAACTCCCTTGTAATCCCTATTTTGAATTACAAATGATATATTTATCGATCTGTAATATTTGAAAGAGAAAAGAAAGAGATTTAGATTAGAAATAGAAAATAAAACTCAGATCTAGGTTTTATCTTTGAATAGCCTTCTTAATTGTACCAATTCCTAATTCCCTAATTAATTATATTCTCTTTCTATTTAGATCTAAATTGGTGTGAATTAGATCTAAAATTTTGTTATTAAGAAAGTGTAGAAGAGATAGAAAAATGGCAAAGCTTCTGTAGGCAAGAGAAAAATAATGAGAAAAAAATGAGGCTCTGCACATTTATTTATAGTGGTTCAAATCAAAGCTAACTATTAGATATAAACCTCTAAAATCTTAAGCATACACTAAGTCTATGGACATCAAAATTATTATGTTTTCTTTTTGATTTGTTTTTATTTCAAATTGATTCTCCAACATTCTTTTCATTAATTACTTTCCCCTTCACTCTCGCAATCTATGGAAACATATATTTTTAAATGTGTTAACCCGCCTTTTGTCAAAGCCATAAACACACGGATTCAACCTAACTAACTTCATGATTATCGAGGCTAAAATATGATGGATTCGGTTCAAAGAGATGAAGTTCACCTAGATGTGCCGCTCGGCATCAAAGTGAGGTTGTGCCGCTTGGCATCGAGGTGAGGTTGTGCCGCTCGACATGGAGGTAAGATTGTGCCGCTCGGCATCGAGATGAGGTTGTGCCGCTCGGCATCGAGGTGAGGTTGTGCCGCTGGCATCGAGGTAGGTTGTGCCACTCGGCAACGAGGTGGGGTTGTGCCGATTGGCATCGAGGTGAGGTTGTGTCGCTCGACATCGAGGTGAGGTTGTGCCGCTCGGCATCGACGTGGGGTTGTGCAGCTCGGCATCGAGGTGAGGTTGTGTCGCTCGACATCGAGGTGAGGTTGTGCCGCTCGGCATCGACGTGAGGTTGTGCCACTCGGCATTGGTGGGACGGCTAGGCATCGGTGAGGTCAGGATCGCTCGACATTGGTTAGGTCAGGGTCGCTCGGCTTTGGTGAGACGGCTCGGCATTGTGGTGAGGCCGGTGTGGCTCGGTGTTGTGGAGATATGTGTTCCGGAATTGTGGAAGGTCATTCGGCCTTGGAGGTAGGTGGCTCGGTGGAAGGTCTTGATAGGCCTATGCCATTCAGAAAGCCCAACAACTCAGGATTTGTCTATAAATATAGCGTGTGGGGTTCATAAAAGGGATCTTCTTCTTTCTACTCTATTGCTTTCTATTTCATAAGGCTAAGGTTACCCTACCATTTTGTAACTCTAATTGATTCTAACATTAATAAAAAGGTAATTTTTGGAGTGGACGTAGGCCAGAGTCAGTCGAACCACTATAAATTCTATGTCTTTACTGCTTTTTCTTTAAATTTTTATTGTGCATCAGATTTATACTCCCTACATATATTGTATTTGTGAGTTGTAACTGCAATTTGGTGCTTTCGCTTGGCTTTGAGTGTTAGTGACCAATTTTGGCGCTAACATTTTGGTGCTTTCGTTGAGAGGCAAGCACTTAGGGATTTTGGAGCTGGGAACTTGGATTCTAGGAAGCAATGGCTAGGCCATCGACAAGAAAGAAAGTAACAGAAAGAAACAATCAAGAGGGAAGTTAAGAGGCTTCCTCTGGAGCTGGAGCAGGTCAAGCATCCATTTACATCACCAGAGATGAGATGGAAGCAATGTTGAAAAGACAAGAGGAGATTATGCAGGCTCTTCTCATACAATTTGCACAAGCAGGAAATGTAGGAGCGTAGATCCGTGGAGCTGGATCAGAAGCGCTCAACCAGCAAGCGGAGGGAATGGCTCAATAGGGGGAAACCCCCAATCAACATACGGCTATCAACCTGGATGGATCAAGACTCGGGGGAATACCGTAGGAAATGCTGGACCAATCCATGGAGGGATACCAGATGACGCTGTGCAAACCGACACCAACAGGAGTGCAGGAGTACGAGATGAGGAGTATGTGCCAGAATTCCCTCATTAACTCAGGGGGCAGACCGGAGGCAACAGACAAGGATTACAGCTTGGGGACAATGACAGCTTAGTGGAGATGGTTAGACGAGTTGTGAGAGGTGGATTGGTAAACAAAGACTTGGAGGATGTGAATAAGAGTCCCTTTACTCCTACTATCAGGCAAGCTAGGAACCCACCGGACTTTAAACTACCAATGTTGGATATATATGATGGGAGAATGGATCCGACCATTCACCTAACGAGGTACATGAGGCATATGGAGGTATTGGGGACATCAGATGAGGTCACGGCTTGATGCTTCCCATTGTATTTGCTGGATATCACAGCTATGTGGTTCAGATAGCTGGAGAGTGGTTCTATCGGCATGGACGGAGCTGATTGAAAGGTTCATGAGACAGTTTCGAGTCCACATAGTCAGACCCAAGAACGTAATGACCTTAACATCGATAAAGCAATGGAAGGGAGAGTTGCTCAGGAATTTCTTAATCAGATTCGACGTAGCAGTAGCCTCGGTGGATCGACCCGATCCATCAATGGTGTTAATGGCAACAGTCTCAGGAATCGTAGATGATTCGGATTTCAAGATATCATTGGAACAGGACCCACCGAGAGATCTCGGGGAGTTCTACCATTAGGCGGAAAGGTTCCTGAGACTGGAGGATGCGCAGGCCGAGAGAGTAGGGAGAGAGGCTGAAGCTTATGTAGTGCGGGGTAAAGGTCCATCCAGGGAGGATCCAAGTAAAGATGATAAAGGAAAAAGGAAAACAAATGGCAACGGTAGCACTTCGAAGAGGCCTCGAAGGGAGTCAAAGTTTTCTTCTTACACATATTTAACTGAGACTCTAGAAAGGATTTACTTGGTTACTCGAGGGCGCCTCGAGTACTGAAGGCCGGCAAGAAGGGATCCTTCTGAATACGAGCGGGCATCGGGAAAGCATTGCTTATTCCATAAGCTGGATGCGCACAACACAAACAAATGAAGGCATTTGAAAGATATCATTGAGGAGCATGTTAGGAATGGTCACCTACAACAGTACATATGGAATCGAGCTGAGGCGGGGGAGCAGGAGCAGCCACCGCCTACCTCGAATGATGGTGGCACTGGATCTGGTCACCGCCAGCTTGTTATAAACTGAATGGTTTTATGATTCTGAATAAGTAATAGTATCCAAAGTAATACGTCTAGGTCACTTACACATGTACGGGATCGAGGACGGTCCCTAGGCTTGCTTTGAGATGAGGAAAAACCGTACTACTCGGGTTTATGAAATCCTATTTTCTTTTTGTGTTTCTGCAAATTCTGGTTTCCTCTTTGGTACTTTGGACATTTACTTTTATTTAGTATGGTTTTGGAGTTTGGATTGAACTACCAGTTTGGTTATTTTTTTGGTTTTCCATTTTTGTTTGGATGTTTGATTTTTCATATGGATTTTTGGTTTTCTGATTGGATTAGGATCAATGTAATAAACAGTTCAGATTTTATGATTATTGTCCCGACCGAAGAGACGGGGCAGTGATCGCGAGTTACGAGTCCCTTCGTTGGAGAGCGATGGAATGGACTCGGACAGAATATCAAAGTCCTTGGCCGGAGTGCCGAAGCTGGTGAATATAAAAGTCCTTGGCGGGAGTGCCGAGGCCGGTGAATATCAAAGTTCTTAGCCTGAGTGTCGAGGCTGGTGAATATTAAAGTCCTTGGCCAGAGTGCCGAGGCCGGTGAATATAAAAGTACTTGGTCGGAGCGCCGAGGTTGGTGAATATAAAAGTCCTTGGTCAGAGTGCCGAGGCCGGTGAATATAAAAGTCCTTGGCCGGAGCGCCGAGGTTGGTGAATATAAAAGTCCTTGGTCGGAGTGCCGAGGCCGGTGAATATAAAAGTGCTTGGCCGGAGTGCTGAGGCCGGAGAACATACAAGCCTTTGACGGGAGAATCAAGGCTGGAACAGGATAACGCGACCCGGTGAGGCTACAGATTCAAGGTTAAACCTGGGGAGGTCATGGATTTAATAATATGGTTATGAATAGGATATGGACATCGGACATCAGATTTGAGGCTATTCAAAACACACCTTCCAATAGCAAGGCATGCTTTGGGGGGAAAATGTTAACCCGCCTTTTGTCAAGGCCATAAACTGACAGATTTAACCTAACTAACTTCACGATTATCGAGGCTGAAATATGATGGATTCGGTTCAAAGGGATGAAGTTCACCTGGATGTGCCACTCGGAATCGAGGTGAGGTTGTGTCACTCGGCATTGAGGTGAGGTTGCACCCCTCGACAAGGTAGTGCTACTCGGCATCGAGGTGAGGTTATGCCGCTCGGCATGGAGGTAAGGTTATGTCGCCCGACATTGGTCAGGACAGGGTCACTCGGCTTTGGTGAGACGGCTCGGCATTGTGGTGAGGCCGGTGTGGATCGACATTGTGAAGGTATGTGGCTCAGCGTTATGGAAGGTTGTTCGGCCTTGGAGGTAGGTGGCTCAATGGAAGGTCTTGATGGGCCTATGCCATTCTGAAAATCCAACAACTCAGGATTTGTCTATAAATACAGCGTATTGGGGTTCAGAAAAGGGATCTTCTTCTTTCTGCTCTATTTCTTTCTATTTCCTAAGGCTAAGGTTACTCTACTATTTTGTAACTATAATTAATTCTAACATCAATAAAAAGGCAATTTTTGGAGTGAACGTAGGCCGGAGTCAGCCGAACCACTGTAAATTTTGTGTCTTTACTGCTTTCTCTTTAAATTTTTACCGTACTTCAGATTTATTCTCTCTATATATATTCTATCTGTGATTGTAACTGCAATTTGGTGCTTTCGCTTGGATTTGGGTGTTAGTGACCAATTTGGCGCTAACAAAATGTGACGTTTCTTTTAAATAAGATTCCCCTATTAATCACCTAATTAATAGATTTCATATATGTATAGAATTAATTTATTATCCAATTAATCCATGCATTCAGTGTGATTTCTTACCAAATTAATATGCCAATCAACACCATATTAATTTGTCACATATATTCATATTAATTTATTTTATTCCCATAACTATTGCATGCATATACTCTACAGTTAAATTTTGAATCACAATCTTAATTATGTATGTTACCATAAGTCTTCATGTTTATTAATTGACAATTGATCACTTGCATAAATTACTCTTCCTCCAATTCATTCTCTAGCACTAGCATATATGTTTGTAATTATATCAATTAGTTGCTACAATGTATGTTCCCTTTCTTGTCAGTTCCTGTCAATTAATTACCTCTACTAATTTATTGAATATCAATTTATCTTTTAAACAAACACCGTCAATTAATCTTCTATATTAATTGATTTAATATAATTTCTCTCTCTAATTTATTTGTTATACAAATATATATATATATATATATATATATATATATATATATATATGTATTTCAAATAATATTAATTAGTTGCCATATTTACAAAAATTTATTTGTTTTAAAATTTCAAACGTATATAACTTAATTAAATTATTTGCATATATAATTGTAATTTAACGTCGGTGTTACAAATAGAGTGTCTATATGTAAATCTGCATTTGAAATTTGGAGAACTTTGCAAGCTACACATGAAGGCACAAGTAAGGTTAAACAGACTAAAATTTACAAGTTAACAAACTACTTTCAATTATTCAAAATGAGTCCAAATGAGTCCATATCTGATATGTATATTTGATTCCAAGATATAGTACACCAATTTACTATACTTGGTAAAAGTTTTTCAAAAGAGGATCAAGTTAGAAAAATCCTCAATTCACTTACTCCAGAATGAGATCAAAAGACTCTTGCAATTGAAAAAGCTAATGACATTAGCATTCTAAAAATTAAAGAGTTAATTGGAAATTTAATGTCATTTGAACCACAAATGCACATAAGAGAAAGCAGAGCAATAGAGAAGAAATCTATAGCTTTTAATGCAATGGCGGATAATCTAGATTTAGACAGCGAGATGAAGAAATTGCTTTCATGACAAGGAATTTTGGAAAATTTCTGTAATATAAGAAGATGAAGGATTTCAAAAGAAAAGACAATAAAATCCAGAAAGTGGAAATGGAAAACGAAAATGACATTAGATGTTATAACTGCATAACCTTGGTCATTTAAAACGAGACTATCCAATCCCGATAAATTGAGAACTACACCAAACACTGATTCTTTTAGAAAACGAAGAAGAGCCTATATTGCAACATTAGATAATTCAGAAGCATCCTCAAGTGGTAGTGAATTAGATACAGAAATTTATAACATGTGCTTCACAACAATGCACAATTTAGAACAAAATGGTGAAATTGATCAAGAAAAGGTACGCATTTAATATATCAAGTGCTTTTTAATTTCTTGAATGAATTTTTTTTCTTTTGGCTGCTTTATGGGTTGTTAGGAATATCTTATAGATTAATAATAATATTGGTTGAATATTGTGTAATTATATTTTTGATATAAATATTTTGTATATTTTAGATAATAAAATAATAATATAAAATATATTTTAAATTATTTAAAAAATTTTATTGAAAATAAAATAACTATAAATTAATCTATATAATAAAATATAGTTAAACACAAATCATTTTTGAAAATTTCAAACCAATATGTCGACATACCCCATGAGCATATGTCGACTTATGTAGACAAAATTTGAATTTGTATTTCAAATTCAAAATTTGAATTTTCCTCTACTTTTTCACCAACTTCTACATTCTGAAAAGTTTCCTTTTGACCAAAGAACATGTCCTTTGATTCTTTATTTACTTACTCTATCTCGATCCATTTATTTCTCACTTTCATTTTCAAATTCAAAAATCATAAACTCTCTTATCTCTTCAAACTATTCTTCAATGGCATTCTCAAGCAACACTAGAGCAACCATGGGGCTTTCTACCAAAATAAAAAATATATTTTTTCAATGATCAAGAAGCCATTCAAGCCTATATGGAGTATTCATCTTCTGGAAAAGTGTTTCCAAGAAGATTTTCTATTTTTAAATATTTTCCTACTTATAATCTTTTAATCTTTGTTTGCAAAATGAAATTCTTGGTTTTAATCGATGCTTCTAAAAATGATTTTGTTTGTTATCCAAAATCAGATAAGATGTTTTATGCAAATTTTTAAAGGAAAGTTTTATGATGGAAGAGAAGGAGAACTTTGGAGTAGTGTCAAAGAGACAAAAATTGTTTTAAATTATGAACTTTTGGGTCACATTCTTGGACGCAAATTTAGTGGACCGGACCTTCAAAGTTTTCAAATTGATTTTCAAAACTGTGAAGTGATTCATGACATTTTCAAAAGTGAGGATGATTTTGAATTTAAAAATAAAAACTCGCATCAAAAGCAATAATTTTAAGTATTCTTTTGCAACAAAGTATCACTCCTAGAACGGGTAATTATAATAACCCAATATAAAAAGTTTTCAAACCTATTTTCAGATAATACGGCATAATTGGTCTCAATTCATTTTGGATGGACTTTATTCTAAAAATATTTTTAAACATGAAAACACACTATTTCATTGTGTATCTTACTCAAGGTTAAAATTATTTTGGTGTTGACCTCAAAGGAGAGGAAATAATTCCTCAAAAAATATTTGACAAGGCCAACATTTCACTTAATCATATTTCACCCTTTTTCAAGCCTTATAAAATGCTTACGGAAAAGGAATAAAGGCTGGCTTTGGAAAAAGAGCATGAAATAAGTGAAGAGGAGGAAGAGGAAGGAGATGAAATGGAAGTGAGTAGGAAGAATAAAAAGAGGATGGGGATACTTCTTTGGAAATTATCTATAAGCCACCAAATCCATCCAACGATTCTCAAAAATCAAGAGAAGATCTCCCATTACTAAAGGAAGCTTAAGAAATCATGTTCAAAGAAATTTACTTCAATTTCCAAAAAATGGGTAAATTCTTTGGAAAGATCATCTGCAAGCTTGTTGATTCTTCATCATCTTCATCTTTATCTTTCTAGTTGTTTAAACTATCTTGTATTTGGATTTTCAAGTTTTAGTTTATGTTAAATCTTATGTATCTTTTCGTTTCTTTATATTCTATGTAATCTCTATATAAGTATTAATGAAAATACATTTACTTACTGTTATACATTGTTTATCATCTTTGAAAAACAAAAAAGTATAATAGTATAAGCTAAATACATTAGAATATAAGAACAAAGTTGTTTTGAAAATTTCAACATATATGTCGACATACCCATGGTATGCCTGTCAACATACAAGGGTAACTTTACAAACCAAATAGACAGCAAATGTCTATTCATTTCCAATGAATTTCCACTCCTTTAAATATTTGTTAAGACTAGAGAATCATTGCTATCTACTATATTTCTTCTTACTTTGCATTTCTAAACTCTAGAACCAAAATAATGGCTTCTCCAATCCAAAAACAAACTGAAAACTCGAACAAACACTTGAATCATTCAAGAACATTCTTGCTTTCATCCTCAGAATCCAGAGGCACTTAGAATTAAGTTAAAAGTAGATGATCAAGAAGCAAGAAAGGCATTTTGATATGATTCGGTAGATTATTTCTACCTTGAATAAAGAAAAACCAACAGCCAATTCAGAGTGAACCATAAAAAGAGATGATGAAGATTGGGATGTTATTAAAGAGGATCCCATCTTTAGCGCTGATGGATGGGTTGTGTAACAACCCATCCTTCACAACCCTCGAAAATCAACACAAATACGAAACTGTATAATATGCCGATGATCGAGTGCCAGAAAAAGACAGGTTGCTTAGGGAAAGAAAGAAGGAGGTAGAGGAAAAGAAAACAAACAACATCAGAATCTCACAATAGCAGCGGAATAAAAATAGATAATAACTTATCTTTACACAAAAGAAACTATATATGTTTTATACATTACATTATCAGAAGACATCACAATCAAAACAATTACTGGACAGTTATATTAACTTGTCCTTACAAAACTGTCAATATAGCTTATACAGCACAGGGGAATATACTTCAAATACGTATGATACGTCTCGCCATCCAGCTTGTCCCCTAAGCTCCACAGCATCCTGACATGGATTTATAATACTCGGTATGACCCGAGCATTATAATAAAATAACACCTGAGTCGGTCTGAAGAACAAGCGTGAGAAAATACACACAACTTAATTATTAAAGTTTCAAAAATCTTTTGAAAACAAAGGTATCTCGTAAGATCACGCCACAAATAAACATGTCGGATTTTTACCTTACGATGACCAAAACAGTTCTTACAAAATTCTCTGATATTATAATAGTGTCTAAATACAAGTACTTATTCAAATAGCCGAAATTGTTACATTATTAAATTCCATCAATACTAGGCCCTTCAATCAAAACTGTAAAAGGCATGTAGGGAGAACGGATTTCCAACTAGTGACTAGGCACTGGGGTGCCACCTATCACGGTACCTAGCCTAGATCAGCATACCGAGGAGCCCTCCGTTCCTTTGCAACACAAGATCGGACTACCCCTTCCTGAATAACTTGAGTAAATCACCCCGTGGTTGGGATCAGCAACCGCCCACATAGCCGAATAAAAAGGGACATCTATATAGGGATGACCTTACCCTAAATGGGTGCTATCCACTTAGCCTTGCTGCATAACCCTTGATTTTCAGTCATTCCCGATTGATGAGGCTCGAGGCTAAGTGCTACCTTTTTAGAACATTTTCACTTAGAATTCCCATCGTCCTCCTGACGATGTTCTGAAAGCATTCATCCATACAAGTCCGTTCTGGTATGAACGGAACTGAAGACACTATTCCCACTACATCCATTTTGGAATCACCCCCAGGATTAGTAGTGATTTTCCCTTGCACTTCACTGCTCCATCTTCGACTCCAATCTCTTGTCTTTATCATGAAAACGTACTCGTTGGATCGAAGTTGTTTTCGAATCTCAAATCTGATCCCAGTCTCTTCGAAACAACGTTCTCTATTTTCTGGTAAACTCAACCCTGGTTCATTAGGAATACTCAAGATGAAAATAAGATCGGAGTTCACCTTCTAACCGTTTGTGGATGGATTTCCTTATAAATGTCCTAGAAGAACGAATGAGTTTATACGTACAATATAGCACTTCGAATGGTAACTGTTCCATATAATCCTCATACCTCTTCTAGATATTTCAAAGTTATATTTAGATCCAGATTTGATAGTCGGTTTTTTAACTATCAAATAAATAATCAATTCAACCGATTATTTTATTTCCACTAAGAAGCTCCATATCTTATTAAATTAGATTTTCAATAATTTAAATCACATTACCCAAAATTTTACGCTTAAAACATTTAAAAATAAAACTACTTAAAACACTTTATTCAAAATGATAGTCATGAAAACCTTTAAAATTTCCAAATACAACTTAAGCAAAACTACTTTTTTTTAAATAAAGCTATTCTATAAAATGTAACTATTTAATAATTTCTTTTTCTAAATCATAATACCAATTTAATCCTTTTAAAATCATTACTACTATAACTAATTAAAAAAAATATTTACTTTAAAAAATTTAAAACAATTTAAGAAAATAATTTCTCCAAAACACTCGTTTTTAAAACCAACTTTAAAACTTTAATTTATACTTAAAAGCTACTTTGAAAACATACTTGGCTTTCCAGGAATTACACTTCCATTTCAATATAACCCATATAATTCTTTATAATTCCTGCTCAATTTATCTCTATTTAATTTACATCCCAATCCCATAAATTCTTTCAATACTTTAAAAATAAAATCGCTTTTACTTCTAAAACACGTTTCCATCTCCTTATAAGCACTTTCAAAAATATATACTTAAATTATTTAAAATTACGCTTCTAAAAATACTTAAATAAAAATAATACTTAAGAAATTCTAAGAGTTTCAAAGTAAACTTAAACCAAAATGTCCCTTTAAAATAAAGTTATTATATCAAATATTTGTGTTAAATTTCCTTTTAAAAATCGTAATATTAATTTATTTTAAAAATGATTAACCGCCATAATTAACTTAAATAAATATTTACTTTTCACTTAAAAATAATTAAAATAATAAATTTCCTAAAACATTCTTAAAAAACAATTTAAAACTTCTAGTTTATACTATGAAATCATTTCTTTAAAAATATACTTAGTTTTTCAGGAAAATATATTTTCCAGCTTTTAAAAAAAATAAAATCACCTTTTTATTTTTGAAAGCAAATTACAACTTTTCTTATAAATTCCCACCGGAATCTATATTTCCAAATTTATCCATTGATAAATATTCCATTTCATTTATAAACCCAGTTTACAAATTTCCATTTCTCATTTCCTTTTAAATCATAGTTTCAAAACACTTAATCAATTTCAAACTGATATCCTATTTTAAATTCCCTTTTAAATTTATTACTCGATTTATTCAAATGCCCAATAATTATTTTCTTAAAAATTTTCTTTTCATTTCCTTTAAAAACCCAATTTATTCTGTTATATATTTTTAAATACCAAATTATTTCCATCCAAACCATAGCACCGAATAATTTAGATTTCCAATACGATCTATCATAGGATATTAATAAAACATATCACAGACATGAAAAATAAATACAATATTTTAAGGATCCAGTTGGATCCCTCCAACCTGCATTCCTGCATCCACAGATGTTAGCACAATATAAAAATACCAATTCCATTTCGAGGTGGAATATCGCGGTATTGAAGGGTCATTCGCTATTATGCGGTGAGTATATGGTCTCATCCGCTATATAGTGGAACTCAATCACTCCAATATATATATATATACATACAATATATAATGTCATATCCAAACTGATAATAAGATTCACATTCGACCAATCAATCAATAATTTAAATTCTAATTATTTAAATTAACTAGTCAACCAGATGTGAGTGAGATTAACTCACCTTGAATTCGTCGAGCTTTCCAATTTTAAATTAAATCGATCGCCTTTGATTTAATCTAAACTCCTCACATGCTCCAATCACCTCCAGATCTGCACTGCAGCGTAGATCCCGTCGTTGCGATTCTGACACTGCTAGTTTCACCCGATTCCGATCACGCATGCATGAGATATTAAATTTATAAGTTGGTATATATAATTTAAAAAATCCTCTCTTATTTTTTTTATTAATTTACCAATCAAAATCGGACCGTAGGAAACTGAGATGAGAAATCAAGGCCACACAAAGTAGCTTCTTCCACAGCGCGAACATGCGAGCAGCAAAACCCATCGTTGCTTCCTAGGGTTGATCGACGCTCTGCCTACATCGCATCGAAACATGATCGGAAAGTGCAAAACAATGCACCCCACTGGCCTCCACCCTCGGCCGAAGCCCTGCTACTCTCGACAATCCCCAAATCGTGAATTTCCCCTATTAACGTATAGTCGTTCATGGCGATTTGGTGCTGCCTCGAGCTGTAATATACTAAATCCACCATTGGATTTGACGATCTCGAAGAGCTCTACAATATGCTAGTTGGAGGCTTTGGCTAAAACTTCATGGATAAAGAGAAAAACAAGGGAGAGGAAGAGAATGTATCCGCCATTGATTTCTAATAAATGGCGGCTGAGCAAAGAAAGACTAGGGTTTTTGAAAAATTGCATATATATATATATATATATATATATAAGATTTAATAAAATATTTTATTATTAATTTCCACCAATTTACAAGATTTTCAAACGAACTTTGAATTAGACATGCCGCCAGGCATTTACAATGTCTAACCTGTATTCCGAACATAATGGAACGTGTTTCAGAAGCTAATTCAATCATATGTGGAAGATAGCTTTTTAAATCGAGTTTAAATATTAAATTTTCGATTTTAATTTCGACGCGTTTCTCACCCATATGAACAAACGTTAACTCCAAAAGCTATGAAATTTGAAATCCCATAATAATTAAATATTATGGATCCAATGGAACTAGTTTCGACGAATTCCGAGACTGTGCCCCGAAAGGCTATTTTAACTCGTCGATTAAATCGAGCAATTTTCAAAATCGTTGGAATCATTTGAAATTTCACTTTTAAAACATTACTAACTTAATTATTATTCATATATAATTTATATTCATATTGGAAATCATTCTGATTTATTTTAAATCAAAATCTGATTATTTACATTATTACTATATATATTAATTTCCACTATTAAATTAATATGAAAATTCCAAATTTTACTTATCGACTTTGGATTCCATCCGAAGGTCCAATATAAAAATTCAAATAGAACTATACTTTAAATAAATTTTAGAAACCATTTCCATATCAATATACACCCAGATTCACAAAGTGTCCCAATTTCAAATATTAAATTATTATTATTCAAATCCAATTAAGTTGCCATATTTGAAATTATAACAAATTTTATGGATTCAACCAAAATCTCCGTATTTCAAAATGAATTTAAAATCCACATTCAATATTTAAATGAATTAAATATTCAAAATCTAACGACCAAAATTCCGGGTCATCACATTCCTCCCCCTTATAAAAATTTCGTCTCCGAAATTTGCTCAGCTAGGAAAATGCTTCCAAACTCATTAACTTACCCAAAATCCATTTAGTTAAAAACTTAGTCCACTACTCAAAATTCTTTAGTTTAATCCAAAACCATTAGCTTCATTTCTAACCTAAAAATTTTGATTTCAAACATCAATCCAAAAATCAACTTCTAGTTAACCAAAATTTCGAAACTTCCAAAAAAAAAAATTCTAACTCCCAAAATTTTCGAAAGTTTTTGACTGCGTCTCCTTTGTACAGAGAGCCTTTTACAATATCACAAATATGATAAATATATATACATCGACCCATACGGTCGAAAAACAAAATATATCACAATATATGATCATTTCTTAACTTTATTGTGTAGGCGTACCTCACATTAGCGTTTATAAGCAAGCGGCTAATCTATTATGCATTTACGCGCTCCAAACTCTATCAGATTGCCTCTTGCACCTGTACTTTCTAAAACAAGCACATAATTTCCAACAATATGAAATTGTTAACAAAATTTCATTTACCTACTAGCTTAACACATCAATTACGTACCCCAAACAAATAAACTTCATAATCCAACATGTTAACAATATATTAAGGTTTCGCCACTATATTTAATTTCTCTATAAATCCATATATCAATTTATTTCACTCGAAAAGATTACTAAATTTTACCATACTCAATTCATATTCACCACGACCAACTTATATTCTCTTCAATAGGATTTATATGTGCCTTGCTTATATAATTTCACTTTTTCCCAATTTCCAAATTTATATATTTGCATCACATTTATAATTCACTTCATTTACATGCAAATCCATTTATTAAATTTCAATTTATTCCAATTGATTAGAAACCAATTTTATTCACTTCTTTTAATTCATTTACTTTCGTTTACGACAAAACGAAAAATTTCTATGCAAGTTTGCTGTTATTCAAGCAAATAACAATTTCTTAAGCTCATAATATTTTTAAATTAATTCCAAATCAATTTATTAATTTTTTATTAAATTCTAAACTATTCACAACCCAACATTCTCATTTTTACCGCATTATTAATTTAAATCCTTTCACTTGCATTTCATTTCATTATCCAAACAGGTTTCATTCAACAACATTTCATAAAGGTTGACAATAACATCTCACAACTCACCTAAGTTACTACAACTCCAACATAATTCATTTTTTCTTACATCAATTCTATTTCCATTTTAATTTGATTCTCATCCCAATCAAATTTATCAACTTTTATTTAATTCTATTAAGTTATTCACCACTTTGTTAGCTAATTTATTTGTAAACCATTTTACAGAATTACTTCTAAGGTTTATTATCAGAATCCATATCACTGCTTAAGTTTTTACCAGCTTTAAAACTTAACTTTACCACATTAAATATTTATAACATATAGTTACATAAATATTTCACCATTCATTTTTATATTTGACTTACTCATGTCCAATTCACTCTCTATTTACAAATTCAAAGTTTTTCTTTATTCCAATTCACACTGCATTAAAATTTAAAAAAAATTAACTTTCCATTTTCCAATTCACAAGTTCACAACTTATTTATTTAAAATCTTATGTTATTTACTTGAGTTTATTTACATCTTATGTTCATAATTCTAGATTATTTATTTCACTTAAAGATTTAAGTGAACTCATCCCATTCAATAATTAAAACTTATACAATTATCCTACCTTCCCATATAATATCCAATTCAATTCAAACCCAAAATTAATTTTATTTAACTTATGCTAAGTTAAATTCCTATATATCTTATCCACTTTGATTTACTCAAGTTAAAATTTTAATATTCAGGGTTAAAATTTTCAATTTCCTTTCTTATTTAGATCAACTTCATTTTATAAATTCAACACAAATTCCCTTTTGCTTTTCACATCATTTAAATAGAATTCCCAGAATTCAATTACTCGGTTTTATTTCAAAACCATTTTGAAATCATAAATATACATGCCCACATGGTATATCAAATCATACCTCCAGATTTCCAAAACAACTTGGTTTTACCGAAATAATTTCCCTTTTGAAATTTCTAAAACATACTTGTTTACCAAACAAGTCCAACAAATAATTATACCAAACCACCCGGTAGCAATCCATCACTTCGAAACTCGAAAATGAATACTGATGATGTGGCCATTATCACCAGGATTATTTTCCAACGACTGAAGTGAGTTCAGTGCTTCCTTACTTCCATAAATTTATTTAAAACTATTTCTATTCAAAAATATTTCCCAAATAATACTCCATGATTCCTTTGCAACCACTTTGGAAAGCATTCCCAAAAATTTCCAAGATTTAAAAATTTCCACACTTGGTTCAAACTTATTTTAAACAATTTTCAAAATTTCCGGGATTTAAATTCTAGTTTAAATCAAATTTTAGTTATGTTCCATTGTATTATTTCATGCTTGCATAATTCCATTTGGTTATAAACATGTATACCATTTCAAATTTTAGATTCTTATTGATTATAATATAAACAATTAAACATCCAAATATATAATAATTTTTTAAAAATTATTTCTTTTACATCAAAATACAATTTTGGGTAAAATTATTTCAATTACCCGATTTAAAAACAATACCGCGTCAGTTTATCTTGTTTAAGAGTTTAGAAACTCCTATCAATATGGTTGTGCTTCCCGTACCGATCAGAATTCATAAACACTCAACCGATAAGTCAACATAGTATAAAAACAGTTTTTATATTCACTAACAATTACGCGCTCATAGCTATTAATACACTCAACTCATTCTAGAGTACTATTGACTCTGTCATTAATGAGTAATACCCACCAAATCCAAGGTTATCGCCAAACCTAAGCTCTGACACCACTGTAACGACCCGTCCTTCACGACCCGTCCTTCACGACCCGTCCTTCACGACCATCGAAAATCAACACAAATACGTCACTATATAATATGTCGATGATCGAGTGCCATAAAAAGACAGATTGCTGAGGGAAGGAAAGAACGAGGTAAAAGAAAAAACAAACAACGTCAGAATCTCAAAATCGCGGCTGAATAAAATATATAGTATATAATAACTGATCTTTACACAAAAGAAACTATATATGTTTTATACATTACATTATCTGAATACATCACAATCCAAACAATTATTGGACAGTTATATTAACTTGTCCTCACACTGACTATACTGCTTATACAGCACAGCGGAATATACTTCAAATACGTATGATAGATCTCGCCATCCAGCTCGTCTCCTGAGCTCCACAGCATCCTAACCTGGATTTATAATACTCGGTCTAACCCGAGCATTATAATAAAATAACACCCGAGTCAGTCTGGAAAACCAGCTTGATAAAATACACACAACTTAATTATTAAAGTTTCAAAAAACTTTTGAAAACAAAGGTATCTCGTAAGACCAAGCCACAAATAAACATATCAGGTTTTTACCTTACGATAACCAAAACAGTTCTTACAAAATCCTTCTATATTATAATGGTGTCTAAATACAAGTACTTATTCAAATAGCTGAAATTGTTACATTTTTAAATTCCAGCAATACTAGGCTCTACAATCAAAACCGTAAAACGCATGTAGGGAGAATGGATTTCCAACTAATAACTAGGGATCGGGGTACCATTTATCTCGATACCTGTCTAGATCAGCATACCGAGGACCCCTCCGTTCCTCTGCAAAACAAGACCGGACTATCCCTTACTGGATATCCCGAGTAAGATCACCCTGCGGTTGGGATCAGCAACCGCCCACGCAGCCGAATAAAAAGGGACCTCCAGACAGGGATGACCTTACCCTAATTGGGTGCTACCCACTTAGCCGTGCTACATAACCCTTGATTTTAAGTCATTCCTAGTTGATGAGGCTCGAGGCTAAGCATTATCTTTTTAGAACATTTTCACTTAGAATGCTCACCGTCCTCCTCACGGTGTTCTGAAAGTATTCATCCATTCAAGTCCGTTCTGCTTCCGAACGGAACTTAAGGCACTATTCCTACTACATCCATTTTGGAATCACCCTCAGGATTAGTAGCGATTAGTCCTTACACTTCACTGCTCCATCATCGACTCCAAGCTCTTATCTTAATCATGAAAACATACTCGTTGGATCAAAGTGGTTTTTGGATCTCAAATCCAATCTTGGTCTCTTCGTGTAACAACCCGCATATTTGTCGATTTTATATTTAAATATTTTATCGGTAGTCGGATTTTAGTCCGAAAAGCTACTTTTTGCATACGGTCGAATTAGGGCTCGGGACCACTCCCATTGAGTTTAAAATGCCGTTTGCGACCTTTTTGAGTATAAGCTTCGATATGTTTGGAGAAAGTTGATTTCTGCTACTTTTTACTTTGGGTTTGGTTTTTGGGCTCAATCCTATGTTAACTTATGCTCAAATCTGAGCCACTCTTCCCCACTCACCCTCATTCTCTTCTCATTTCAGTTTTTAGAGTGTTAATGGTGGGAGAGATTGGAAATTAAAATTCCAAAACCCTAGTTTCTCTTGCAAATCCATCTCCTTGCTCCAAACTCAAGAAGAACCCCTTGGTAAGCATCTCCTTCTTCTTCTCCAACTCTTTCTCCATTCAATTTCAGAAATTTCCTAAACCTAATTTCGGGAATGTTCTTGTTTTTGAGCTTAGATTCAAGCTCATTTGGGTTGTGATTGAAGAAGGGTTGATTCTCCGTTTGCTTTCAAGCTTCTTCTTGTTCGATTTTGTGAAAAGGTGAGATTTTTATCTCACATCTATGACTATAATTATCTTTGGTTGTTGGGTATGAATTCCTAACACTTCTTCATGTGCATTTGCTCTTGATTTGGATTGGTTTTGTGAATATTCCAATTTTTGGGTTTTTAAGACAAATTTGTGTAAAATCCTTTTATGGATGTTTGATCATGCTTTTGGTGATGCATCGAGGAGCATATAGGGCCGGGTTGCCGTTTGGCATAAACCCTTAGAGCCAATGTTTGTCCGATTGCATTTTGGAAGAGTTTGCTCTTCATTTGTATAAGGCTGAAAAACAGCCCAGGCATGATTCAGTCGAATGAAAAACTCTGTTCAGTCGACTGAACCTGAAACCCGAGAGTTTCCAGGCATGATTCAGTCGACTGAAAAACTCTGCACAGTCGACTGAAACTGGAAACAGAAAGTTTCCTGAACCTGGAAAATTTCCATGTACAGGGTCAGTCGACTGAAATTCTCTGTTCAGTCGACTGAACCTGCTGTTTGTGTCCAATTTGCCTTTTTGGATTGAAATTCCAATTTAAATCGATTCGTGATAATCCTATTTGTTGTTATCATCTATTATGACTTTGATGACTCTTTTTAGGGATTTTTGAATATCCATTTCGATGGATCCTTTATTGATTTCATTGGATTTTATTCACATCTTCGAATGTGATCTTTGTGATTGATTGTTTCTACAATCCCCCTTGTGCTTTGTCACTTTAAAAATATAAAGGTTTTCTATACTAATAGTAAATATCAAAACTCTTTTCTCAAACGATTTCAATACTATTTTAATACCAAATTCGTTTATAAAACCGTTTTCCAATCTATTAGTATATACAAACCTTTACCTCACTCGTATGAGAAATCTAATTAAACGGCTTAGTAAAACAAGTGGTATGAAACGCTTGCGTTTACTTTGTCGGTTAATTCTTGGACTTGTTCGATTGAACCTCTTGTGACAATTTTCTAGTGGAGATTTACAGTTTGTTCGTAAATATTTAAGTTAAGCAAGTGGTTATAGGACATGAAGCTAAACTCATATATTTACTAGCTTAGTGTAATTGACACTTCTCGTTGATCATGACGATCATCTTTGTGATTTAGACTAGCAATGTGCGATGTCTCTTTGTCTGCGAGGGAGACTAAACCCCGTTTTGTGGAGTTTCGACTCAATTTGTGATGGGGTAGCAACCCATGGTCTTCGGGCCGTTTGTGGAGCTTCGGCTCAATTTGTGATGGTTAGCGACCATGGAATTAGCGTTCCGTTTGTGATACACGTGTTGGTGAGCTTTATGCTCCCGTTTGTGATAGGCCTTCCCCCCTTTGTGATTTCTGGATTTCTTGTGTAGATTTCTAGAATTTGTGTTTCACCAATTTTCGTGATTTCCATTGATAAGTTTTATCAATATTTGTGCATTGGTGAATTTGTGTGTCATTGACTTTTGTGATTTCTGAATTTCTTGTGTAGTCTTCTGGAATTTGTGCGTCTTTGACTTTGGTGATTGACATTGATATTATCGTCAATATTTGTGGTTTGATGAACGAAATAATGAGTATGACACTTCTTTGATTCTTGTGTAGATTTGGTGACATTGATTAATCTCTTGATGATTATCAACTAAGTATATATATATATATCACAGCTTGGCATTGTGATTATTACGTGTTTAGTCATATCTCTTATTCTATATCGTTTCATCTGATATTTATAGTTAGACTGATCCGTTTATTATTTTCTTATTAAGTAATACTCGGGTCAGACCGAGATGTTACAGGTGCTTCTGCTTGACTTCTCATCCGGGATTAACTCCTTGACTTTTGGGTTAACTACTTAGATTAGTAGTTATTTTGTTGTGTACATTTGAGATATAGACTCCTTAATGTATACTTATTCTTTTGTGTAGTTCGTGTAACTATTCTTTTGTGAAATTGTGGATCTTTTTAGACCACTACTCTGATGTACACTTCCTAGTGTAGTATTCATATCTTATTCCGCCTTTGTGATATGAATTGTCTGTGACTGATTTATGTTATGTTTATTTCTATATTTGTTTTCCGAAGGATTTATATAGCCATCGTGTAGTAGCTTTGAGTTTGTGTCGGTATGTCGGATTTCCTCTTATGCATGTTATATTATCTGACATATCGGTGCTCGCGCAAAGAAATTACATGGATGGTCGCTCCTCAACAGCCTTATTCTCCATGCTAGTCGACAGCATTCACCGTAATGTTCTTGTCTAGCGTGGGTATAGAGGTGGGGCGTCACAGCTTGGTATCAGAGCCAAACTTCGGAACAATATGGAATATTATAACAAGGATCATCGTCCTAAGTCTTTCTTAGGAGTTGTGCTTTAGGATTTTATTCGGGTCTTCGTACCGTTCCATCCTATTTTTCTTATGATTCCTTGTTTATCTATCAAGATTTCTTGATATTCAATTTGGTGAATAACCTTTTTCTTCTTCTTCCTTCTTTCTTAAGGAAGAGAAATGTCTAGACCAGGCCGCCCCAGAGCCGTGCCATCTAGCACTCCGCCCCAGGATGGAGTTTTTATGACTGCTCAACAGCTTCTTGATTTGGTAACAAATGCTCAAGCGGCTGGAGCTAACCCGGAACCTACTCACCCAAAGTCGGGATTTGCACGCTTGTGTAGCGATTACACTAATTTGGGTGGGGAGTCATTCAAAGGTTCCGAAACTGTTATTGAAGTACAGGCTTGGCTAAGAACATGCGATCGCATCTTTTCGCGCATGAATCTTATTTACCTTCACCGAGTTCAGGTGGCCTCTAGTATGCTCCGAGAAAGAGCATTGGATTGGTACGAGCTTCTTATTTCTGAGATTAATGAGGCGGATATCACTTGGGAGAGATTCCGAGAACGCTTCGAGTTGAAATTTGTACCGGAAGCAGAGAAAGTGACATTGGCTCGACGATTTATAGACCTTGTTCAAGGTGAGTCCTCCGTGACTGATTACGTCGCCTCCTTCGAGTCGCTTTTCAAATATGGGGTTGAATACATCAACACCTCTCTTAAGAAGAACCAGAGATTCGTTTATGGCTTAAAAAAAAGCCTCAAGAAGCCATTACTTTTAAAGTTAGAAGTTTCTTTCGACCAACTCGTTGATATCGCTCTTCGTCTTGAAGAGGCGGATAGAGAGAATGATGTTGAAGTGGTGGGTTCCAAACCAAACTTCAACAACAGAAAGAGGTCAAACAAATTTAAAGGCCCTTATCCCAATAAGAAAGGGAAGCAAGCAACCTCCGTGGCAAAGACTTCTTCCTTTGGTCGTGGGGAATGTTATAATTGTGGTTCGAAGGACCATTATGCGAACAAGTGCCCAAAGTCTTTTTCTTGTCGCTACTGCAAAGTTCCCGGTCATGTTATATCTTCATGCCCCAAGCTTCAGGGCAAGAAGGAGGGAAAGTTAAATGTTGCTCAAGCCCCTGGCAACACATCTCGTGGCCAAGGTACTTCTCATTCTATTCTAGATGGAATTATTTTGTTTCGTGATCATCCTATTCGAGTTCTTTTTGATACGGGTGCGTCCCATTCTTTTATATCAAAAGAACTTGTTGATACTTTTTCCTTGGATGTTTTGTGTTTAATGACTTCTTTGAGAATTGCGAATCCGGTTGGTGGATCCGCAACAATCAGTTTATTGTGTAAAGATGTCGAGATTATTTTGTGTGATTTTTCTTTCCGAGCCGATTTGCATGTCATGCGTTATTTAGGCTTTGGAATGATTTTGGGAATGGATTGGCTTAACCGTTATGAAGCTCATGTCCTATGTCCTGAGCGGACTATTCATCTTCGACATCCTCAATCTGTTAAGCAGGTTTCTGTTATTCTTAAAGATACAGATTCTGCTTTGGTTGCATCTTTATATTCTTTAAATCCTCGTGATGACGATGATGATGATGAGGGTGATATTATTTCTCTTATTCACGTCGTTTGTGAATTTTCCGACATATTCGAGCCCGTTTTAGGATTACCACCTAAGCGAGCAATTGAGTTCAGAATTAACCTTATTCCGGGAGCTCAACCTATCACTCGTCCTCCTTATCGTATGTCCAATAAAGAAAACGAGGAGATGCGTAAACAATTATCAGAATTGGAGACCAAGCAATTTATTCGCTCTAGTTCCTCGCCTTGGGGAGCTTCGGCTATTTTTGTGAAGAAATCCGATGGTACACTTAGGCTTTGCGTTGACTACCGCAAGCTTAATGATCTTACTATCAAAAATAAATATCCTTTACCTCGGATTGATGATCTGTTCGATCAACTTAGTGGTGCAAGAGTCTTTTCACAATTGGACTTAGCTACTGGTTTTCATCAGCTTCGTATTGCAGAGGATAGCATTCCTTTGACATCGTTCCGTACTCGGTATGGATCTTATGAATGGCTTGTGATGCCATTTGGGTTAACGAATGCCCCTGCTTATTTCGTTGACCTTATGAATCGAGTCTTCAAAGATTTTCTTGATCGATTTGTTCTCATCTTTATTGATGATATTCTTGTGTATTCTAAAACCGAGGAGGAGCATGAAAAACATCTTCGGATTGTGTTGGAAACTCTGAGGAGTAATCAATTAAAGGCAAAATTTTCTAAGTGCCACTTTTGGCAATCTCGTGTGAAGTTTCTCGGTCACATTATTTCTGAATCCGGAATTTCCATGGATCCTTCAAAGTTTGAAGCGATTCAAGATTGGAAGAGACCGGAGAATGTGACAGAGATTCGTAGTTTTCTTGGATTGGCGGGCTATTACCGTCGTTTTATTAAAGACTTTTCTAAAATTGCCGTGCCTCTCACTAGCTTGACGAAGAAAGGTGTTAAATACATTTGGTCGGACAAATGTGAAGCTTCTTTTCAGAAATTAAAAGAACTTCTTTCTGATGCTCCTATTCTTGTTATTCCCGAAGGGAATCAAGATTTCGTTGTTTATACCGATGCTAGTCGCATTGGTTTGGGTGCCGTTCTTATGCAAAAGGAACGCGTTATTGCTTATGCTTCTAGGCAATTAAAGCCTGCTGAGACTAGATATGCCACTCATGATTTAGAGCTTGCGGCTATTGTTTTTGCTCTTCGGATTTGGCGTCATTATCTCTTAGGAGAGAAATTTGTTCTTTACACAGATCATAAGTCTTTGAAATATTTATTCTCTCAAAAAGAACTTAATTTGCGTCAACAGCGTTGGCTCGAATTTCTTGCACCATATGATCTTGATATTCTTTATACTCCCGGTAAGGGTAATCGTGTTGCCGATGCTCTTAGCCGTAAACAACAAGCTGTTGTTTCTATGATGATATCCGAATGGAACAATCTCGAGATTTTATCCACTTGCGAAATTCGAGACCGTGTTTCCGATTTATGCTCATCGTTTGTTTTATGTAGCCTTGTGGCTCATCCATCTCTTTTAGACCGCATTCTTGAAGCTCAAGGGCTAGATCCCGACTTGGCTCTTCTTGGCCAAAATATTAGGGATAAAATGGATATTGAAGGTTTGAAAGACTTTGATATCGATTCTCATGGCGGCATTCGGAAATTTGGTAGACTTGTCGTGCCAAATATTGGTGATCTTCGTAAAGATATTTTAGAAGATTCTCATCGCTCTAAATTTACCATTCATCCCGGTAGTAGTAAAATGTACGCGGATATGAAGCGACTTTATTATTGGGAGGGAATGAAACTTGACATCGCTAACTTCGTTAAACGTTGCATGACTTGCCAACTCGTTAAGGCCGAACATCAAAGGCCCGGTGGGTTATTGCAACCTTCAGAAATTCCAGTTTGGAAGTGGGACCAAATTTCCATGGATTTTATAGATGGCCTTCCCCGTTCTCGTTCGGGTCATGATAGCTTATGGGTGATTGTTGATAGGCTTACTAAATCTGCCCATTTTATTCCCGTTCGGTCTAATCGAACCGTTCCTCTTTTGGCCAAAATATTTATCAAAGAAATTGTTAAATTGCATGGTGTTCCTACTTCTATTGTTAGTGATCGTGATCCATTGTTTACTAGTGGATTTTGGAAGAGTCTTCAAAAAGCTTTGGGAACGAAGCTTAATTTTAGCACCGCTTATCATCCCCAGTCCGATGGACAAACCGAGCGTGTGAATCAAACTCTTGAAGATCTTCTTCGTGCTTGTGTTCTTGATTTTGGTGGAAGTTGGGAAGATCATATTTCACTTGTTGAATTTTCCTATAATAATAGCTTCCAATCTAGTATTGGTATGGCACCTTTTGAGGCACTCTATGGAAGGCCATGCCGATCTCCTTCTTGTTGGCTTGAGGCCGGTGAGAAGCTGGTTTTAGGTCCAGATTTTATTCGGGATTCTACAGAAAAAATTGATCTTATTCGTCATAGGATGAAAGAAGCCCAGAGTAGACAAAAATCCTATGCCGATAACCGGAGAAGGAAGTTAGAATTTTCTGTGGGAGATCTTGTATTTATTCGTGTTTCACCAATGAAAGGTGTTGTACGTTTCAGTCGATCGGGAAAACTTGCGCCTCGATATATTGGGCCATTTCCTATCACCGAACGTATTGGTTCCATGGCTTATCGCCTTTTATTACCGGCTCAGTTTTCTGCTATGCATGACGTGTTTCACGTTTCTCAACTTTGGAAATGTCTTCGAGATTCCGATTCTATTCTTGAGCCCGGTGTTGTGGAAGAGATTGAAGTTTCGCCTAATTTAACTTATGAGCAACATCCTAGTCGTATTATTGCTTCGGAAGTCAAGCGACTTCGAAATAAAGATGTCCCGCTTGTTAAAGTTCAATGGTCTTCAAATCCTAAGGATTGTTCTTGGGAATCTAGAGAGTACATCGAGCGAACACATCCGGACTTACTTTCTCGTGCTATTTGAGGTGAACTTCTTATTTCAAACTTCTTTTGTGTTGAATATGCTTTTATGGTTGTTACTATATATCTTCTTCTTGTAATATTGCGAGGACGCAATTTCTTTAAGGAGGGGAGTCTGTAACAACCCGCATATTTGTCGATTTTATATTTAAATATTTTATTTAAATATTTTATCAGTAGTCGGATTTTAGTCCGAAAAGCTACTTTTTGCATACGGTCGAATTAGGGCTCGGGACCACTCCCATTGAGTTTAAAATGCCGTTTGCGACCTTTTTGAGTATAAGCTTCGATATGTTTGGAGAAAGTTGATTTCTGCTACTTTTTACTTTGGGTTTGGTTTTTGGGCTCAATCCTATGTTAACTTATGCTCAAATCTGAGCCACTCTTCCCCACTCACCCTCATTCTCTTCTCATTTCATTTTTTAGAGTGTTAATGGTGGGAGAGATTGGAAATTAAAATTCCAAAACCCTAGTTTCTCTTGCAAATCCATCTCCTTGCTCCAAACTCAAGAAGAACCCCTTGGTAAGCATCTCCTTCTTCTTCTCCAACTCTTTCTCCATTCAATTTCAGAAATTTCCTAAACCTAATTTCGGGAATGTTCTTGTTTTTGAGCTTAGATTCAAGCTCATTTGGGTTGTGATTGAAGAAGGGTTGATTCTCCGTTTGCTTTCAAGCTTCTTCTTGTTCGATTTTGTGAAAAGGTGAGATTTTTATCTCACATCTATGACTATAATTATCTTTGGTTGTTGGGTATGAATTCCTAACACTTCTTCATGTGCATTTGCTCTTGATTTGGATTGGTTTTGTGAATATTCCAATTTTTGGGTTTTTAAGACAAATTTGTGTAAAATCCTTTTATGGATGTTTGATCATGCTTTTGGTGATGCATCGAGGAGCATATAGGGCCGGGTTGCCGTTTGGCATAAACCCTTAGAGCCAATGTTTGTCCGATTGCATTTTGGAAGAGTTTGCTCTTCATTTGTATAAGGCTGAAAAACAGCCCAGGCATGATTCAGTCGACTGAAAAACTCTGTTCAGTCGACTGAACCTGAAACCCGAGAGTTTCCAGGCATGATTCAGTCGACTGAAAAACTCTGCACAGTCGACTGAAACTGGAAACAGAAAGTTTCCTGAACCTGGAAAATTTCCATGTACAGGGTCAGTCGACTGAAATTCTCTGTTCAGTCGACTGAACCTGCTGTTTGTGTCCAATTTGCCTTTTTGGATTGAAATTCCAATTTAAATCGATTCGTGATAATCCTATTTGTTGTTATCATCTATTATGACTTTGATGACTCTTTTTAGGGATTTTTGAATATCCATTTCGATGGATCCTTTATTGATTTCATTGGATTTTATTCACATCTTCGAATGTGATCTTTGTGATTGATTGTTTCTACAATCCCCCTTGTGCTTTGTCACTTTAAAAATATAAAGGTTTTCTATACTAATAGTAAATATCAAAACTCTTTTCTCAAACGATTTCAATACTATTTTAATACCAAATTCGTTTATAAAACCATTTTCCAATCTATTAGTATATACAAACCTTTACCTCACTCGTATGAGAAATCTAATTAAACGGCTTAGTAAAACAAGTGGTATGAAATGCTTGCGTTTACTTTGTCGGTTAATTCTTGGACTTGTTCGATTGAACCTCTTGTGACAATTTTCTAGTGGAGATTTACAGTTTGTTCGTAAATATTTAAGTTAAGCAAGTGGTTATGGGACATGAAGCTAAACTCATATATTTACTAGCTTAGTGTAATTGACACTTCTCGTTGATCATGACGATCATCTTTGTGATTTAGACTAGCAATGTGCGATGTCTTTTTGTCTGCGAGGGAGACTAAACCCCGTTTTGTGGAGTTTCGACTCAATTTGTGATGGGGTAGCAACCCATGGTCTTCGGGCCGTTTGTGGAGCTTCGGCTCAATTTGTGATGGTTAGCGACCATGGAATTAGCGTTCCGTTTGTGATACACGTGTTGGTGAGCTTTATGCTCCCGTTTGTGATAGGCCTTCCCCCCTTTGTGATTTCTGGATTTCTTGTGTAGATTTCTAGAATTTGTGTTTCACCAATTTTCGTGATTTCCATTGATAAGTTTTATCAATATTTGTGCATTGGTGAATTTGTGTGTCATTGACTTTTGTGATTTCTGGATTTCTTGTGTAGTCTTCTGGAATTTGTGCGTCTTTGACTTTGGTGATTGACATTGATATTATCGTCAATATTTGTGGTTTGATGAACGAAATAATGAGTATGACACTTCTTTGATTCTTGTGTAGATTTGGTGACATTGATTAATCTCTTGATGATTATCAACTAAGTATATATATATATATATATCACAGCTTGGCATTGTGATTATTACGTGTTTTGTCATATCTCTTATTCTATATCGTTTCATCTGATATTTATAGTTAGACTGATCCGTTTATTATTTTCTTATTAAATAATACTCGGGTCAGACCGAGATGTTACAGGTGCTTCTGCTTGACTTCTCATCCGGGATTAACTCCTTGACTTTTGGGTTAACTACTTAGATTAGTAGTTATTTTGTTGTGTACATTTGATATATAGACTCCTTAATGTATACTTATTCTTTTGTGTAGTTCGTGTAACTATTCTTTTGTGAAATTGTGGATCTTTTTAGACCACTACTCTGATGTACACTTCCTAGTGTAGTATTCATATCTTATTCCGCCTTTGTGATATGAATTGTCTGTGACTGATTTATGTTATGTTTATTTCTATATTTGTTTTCCGAAGGATTTATATAGCCACCGTGTAGTAGCTTTGAGTTTGTGTCGGTATGTCGGATTTCCTCTTATGCATGTTATATTATCTGACATATCGGTGCTCGCGCAAAGAAATTACATGGATGGTCGCTCCTCAACAGCCTTATTCTCCATGCTAGTCGACAGCATTCACCGTCATGTTCTTGTCTAGCGTGGGTATAGAGGTGGGGCGTCACACTTCGAAACAACGTTCGTTATTTCCCGGTAAACTCTACCCTGGTTCTTTAGGAATATTCAGACGAGAATAAGATCAGAGTTCACCTCCTAACCCTTTGCGGATGGATTTCCTTATAAAGGTCCTAGAAGAACGAATAAGTTTATACGTATTGTATGGCACCTCGAATGATAACTGTACCATATAATCCTCATACCTCATCTAGATATTCCAAAGTTATATTTGGGTCCAGATTTGACGCCGGTTATTTAATTATCAAATAAACAATCAATTCAACCAATTATTTTATTTCCATGAAAAGCTCCAAATCTTACTAAATTAGATTTTTAATAATTTAAATCACTTTACCCAAAATTTCATACTTAAAACATTTAAAAATAAAATACTTGAAACACTTTATTCAAAATGATAGTTATGAAAATCTTTAAAATTTCCAGATACAACTTAAGCCAAAACTACTTTTTTTTAAATAAAGCTACTCTATAAAATATAACTGTTTATTAATTTCTTTTTTAAATCATAATACCAATTTAATCCTTTCAAAATCATTACTACTATAACTTATTTAATACAAAAAAAAATTTAAAACAATTTAAGAAAATAATTTCTCCAAAACACTCTTTTTAAAACCAACTTTAAAACTTTAATTTATACTTAAAAGCTACTTTGTAAACATACTTGGCTTTCTAGGAAATACACTTCCATTTCAATATAACTCATATAATCCTTTATAAATCCTGCTCGATTTATCCCAATTTAATTTACGTCCCAATCCCGTAAATTCTTTCAGTACTTTAAAAATAAAATCACGTTTATTTTTAAAACACATTTCCATCTCCTTATAATCACCTTCAGAAATATATATTTAAGTTATTTAAAATAAGGCTACTAAATTAATTAAATAAAAATAATACTTAAGAAATTCTATAAGAGTTTCCAAGTAAACTTAAACCAAAATGTCCCTTTAAAATAAAGTTATTATATCAAATATTTATGTTAAATTTCCTTTTAAAAATCATAATACTAATTTACTTTAAAAATGATTAACCACCATAATTGACTTAAATAAATATTTACTTTTCACTTAAAAATAATTAAAATAATAAATTTCCTGAAACATTCTAAAAAACAATTTAAAACTTCTAGTTTATACTTTGAAATCATTTCTTTAAAAATATACTTAGTTTTCCAGGAAAATATATTTTCGGCTTTTTTTAAAATTAAAATCCCCTTTTTATTTTTGAAAGTGAATTACAACTTTTCTTATAAATTCCCACCGGAATCTATATTTCCAAATTTATCTACTTATAAATATTCCATTTCATTTATAAACCTAGTTTACAAATTTCCCTTTCTCATTTCCCTTTAAATCACAGTTTCCAAAACTCTTAATCAATTTCAAACTGATATCCTGGTTTAAATTCACTTTTAAATTTATTACTCAATTTATTCAAATGCCCAACAATTATTTTCTTAAAAATTTTCTTTTAATTTCCTTTAAAAACCCAATTTATTCTATTCTATATTTTTAAATACCAAATTATTTCCATCCAAACCATAGCACCGAATAATTTAGATTTCCAATACGATCTATCACAGGATATTAATAAAACATATCATAGATATAAAAACTAAATTACAATATTTTGAGGAATCCAGTTGGATCCCTCCAACCTGCTTTCCTGTATCCACAGATGTTAGCATAATATAAAATACAAATTCCACTTCGTGGTGAAATATCATGGTATAAAAGGGTCATCCGCTATTATGCGGGGCGCGTAAGGTCTCATCCGCTATATAGTGTGGGAAATCAATCACTCCAATATATATACTATATATAATATCATATCCAATTTGATATTAATATTCATATTCAACCAATCAATCAATAATTTAAATTCTAACTATTTAACTAGATGTGAGTGAGATTAATTCACCTTGAATTCGTCGAGCGTTCCAATTTTAAATTAAATCGATCGCCTTCGATTTAATCTAAAATCTTCACGATCTCCAATCGCTTCCAGATCTGCACTACAGCATAGATCCCGTCGCTATGATTCCGAAGCCACCAGCTTCACTCGATTCCAATCTCGCATGCATGAGATATTAAATTTATAAGTTGGTATATATAATTTTGAAAAAATCCCCTCTTTTCTTTTTATTAATTTACCAATCAATGTTCGACCGTGGGAAACTGAGATGAGAAATCAAGGCCGCACAAAGTGGCTTCTTCCACAGCGCGAACATGCGAGCAGCTAAACCCATCGTTGCTTCCTAGGATTGATCGACGCTCCACCTACATCGCACCGTAGCATGATCGAAAAGTGCGAAAAGACGCGCCCCACTGTGGCCTTCACCCACAGCCGAAGTCCTACTGCACTCGACAATCCCCAAATCGGGAATTTCCCATATAAACGTAAGGTCGTTCGCGGCGATTTGGCGTTGCCTCGAGCTGTAATATCCTAGATCCTCTGTTGGATCCGACGAGCTCAAAAAGCTCTACAATTTGCTAGTTGGAGGCTTTGGGTAAAACTTTATGGATAAAGAGAAAAATGATAGAGAGGAAGAGAATGTATCAGCCATTGATTTCTAATAAATGGAGGCCGAGCAAAAGAAAGAATAGGGTTTCTAAAAACATGCATATATATACAATTTAATGAAATATTTTATTATTAATTTTCACCAATTTACAAGATTTTCGAATGAACTTCGAATTAGACATGCCACCATGCGTTTATAATGTTTTACCCATATTCCGAACACAATGGAACGTGTTTCGGAAGCTAATTCAATCATATGTGGGAGATAGCTTTTTAATTCGAGTTTAAATATTAAATTTTCGATTTTAATTTCAACGCGTTTCTCACCCGTACGAAAAAACGGTAACTCCAAATGCTACGAAATTTAAAATCCGATAATAATTGACTATTACGGATCCAATGGAACTAGTTTCATCGAATTCCGAGACTGTGCCTGAAGGGCTATTTTAACTCGTTGATTAAATAGCGCGATTTCTAAAATCATTGATATCATTTAAAATTTCACTTTTAAAACTTTACTAACAAAATTATAATTCGTATAGAATTTATATTCATATTGGTAATCATTCTGATTTATTTTAAATCAAAATCTGGTTATTTACATTATTGCTATATATTAATTTCCACTATTAAATTAATGTAAAAATTCCAAATATAACTTATCGACTTTGGATTCCATCCAAAGGTCCAATATTAAAATTCAAATCCAACTATATTTTAAATAAATTTTAGAAACCATTTCCATATCTATATACACCCAGATTCACAAATTATCCCAATTTCAAATATTAAATTATTATTATTCAAATCCAATTAAATTGCCATATTTGAAATTATAACAAATTTTATGGATTCGACCAAAATCTTTGTATTTCAAAATCAATTTAAAATCCACATTCAACATTTAAATGAATTAAATATTCAAAATCTAACGACCAAAATTCCAGGTCGTTACAGGTTGAAATTCCTTGAAATTTCTGGTTCAAATAGGTTAGATTGTATATAAATAATAATACTTGGTTTGGTTTGGATTTGATTTGTTTTGATTTATGTTGATTTGTTTGAATGTTATGTGACATAAAATTTGTTTAATTGGTTGATTGTTTGGATTAATTATTTCATTTTACGTATCACTTATTGTTTGTATATAATCTTTCTCATAATCATTATTTATACTTCGTGCACAGATTTATTAGTACTTTATTTAGGAAATTTAGAGTTAGGATTATAGTAACAGTTAGTGTTATAGTTATAATTTTACTGAGTTATTTTGTTAATGACAAAGACGGAGAAATATATAAAATCTAGGCATAGATTGCAGGGGAGTTCTATGACTCAAGGGTAGTTATAATATATTTTATATAGAGAGTTGTCATTGTCAGAAGGGGGAAATTGTTCGTACCTTAGGCATTGGTTTTGATGATAACCACTATTGGACATTATAAAAATATAGATACTAATATTTTATCAAGATATATAAAGTACATAGTGTGGAAAATTATACAAGTATTGATTAAGAAGACTACACTGTATCAAGATGTTGATATCAAGAGTAGATTCAGGATGCTGATATAAAGTTTCAAGAGTTCAAGAATTAAGACTCATGAGTACTGACGAGTTCAAGATTTCAAGACATTCTAGATAAGTTATAGAGTCATATAATTTATGTTAAAACCTTGATAGCACTTTCCTGATCTCTCTCGTCTTCTCTAATTTTGTTTTAAATTTGTTTCTCAAATATTCTATTTTAAAATAAGCTTTTCAAAATATTCCCTAAAATGAGTTTCAAATCTCTTATACTTATAAAGATATTATTTTAGTGTTTTTAAGTTTATATCTATATATATACACACATATATATATTGAATTTTTGTTTATACTTTAGTAATAGATAACTATATTGATTTTATATATATTATTTACATTATATTAATTATTCCTATTGAAATCTTTCAAGATTATTTTATAAAGTTTTATTAAGTCATATTTTGATTTAAATTTTTATAAACTATTTTAAATGATTCTACAAAGTATCAAATTATTTTACGAAGCAAAGGATTTTCAAAATAATTTTTGATAAAGTATTTTTCAATTTTGCAAAGGATATGTCAACATATCCAAATCCCATATGTTGACAAACTAGCTGTAAATTTCAAAATTCAAATTTTGAATAGAAGTGTCTTTTTGTCGTTTCTCTTCGTGAATGGACATGACCGTTGTTTTCCTATATACACTAGATTTTGAAACGAATTTATATTAACTACTTTCTTATTTTTTTCCTGCGCTTTTCATTCTCTTGAATTCTAAAACTATTTCTATCGAAACTCAACCATAACCAAATTCAATCACTACTAGTTTGATTCACTTTCATACACTCTCAGATTTCTCTCGTCTCTCTGAAGATCAAATGTTATTCAAGAGTTTTATGATCAACTGTAACCAAGATCGAAGATCTGAGCCTATAAACTCTATTAAATCATACTTTCATACTTTGTGATGTGCTAGGTATCCCTAAAATCCAAGTAGATGTGGTTGTAGTCTGTTTAAACCAATTGGGTATGCTTTTGTAACGATCCCGGATTTTAATTGAGTTTAAATTGATACATAATTTAATTTTTGAATAATTGATAATTAATTTAATTTTTGAATAAAATTGAAAATTTATTGGTAAAAAGATTCGAGTTTATCCGAATTCAAATAAAAAAATGTGTGTGTTTATTTTATTGCAAATGTAAAATAAGAAATAATAAGTATAAGGCATACAAGACAATTAAATATTTAAATTAGAAATAGAAATGAAAGAAAATATTATATATATATATATAAGATTAATTGTAAAATATAAAGTCAAATAACATATTAATAAAATTATGTAAAATATAAAGTAAATATATTAGATAAATTATAATATCATGTTAACTATGGAAATTTATTTATATTATTAAGCAATGAGACAAAGTAAAAGAAAAGAAAGGAAAATATAATACATTCAAATATAAGTATGAACACTAACCCAAATACATAAGGTGTAGAACAAGACAACAATACCTTGGTACATTTAAATTTGAAACAAAACAAGTAAATATATAGAAGAAACAAAACTGCACATACAATTAAAATAGCATGAACTTGTCAACAAAGCATAAAACAAGAAGATAATAAAATGCATCAACCTGGAAAAGCAAACAAGACAAAAGAAACAAATATATCAAGTATAATAAATGCCAACACAAATTATATCATCTCATAACAATTAAAGTAATACACTCAAATATGAACACATAATATAAGTATGTAAGCTTTGGAAAATAAAGATAATAACACTCAATATAAAAATTCTTAGCGCACAAAATATTAGCTATCAGCCCACTAAAGCTAGGCTAAAGAAGACTTTGACCCAAGTATTGTAAAACAAAAATTAGAGTATCTATGTATAAATAAATATATGTGTAAACAAGAAAGGACTTAAGCATTTAATGCAAGTATCTCTAGCCCATGACTAAAATATCTCAAGCCACCAAAGCAAGATTTCGGCCATCAAAGAAAAATCTGCATAGTTAATGAATAAAGAGAAGAAAATCTTTGAACTTGTTGTACAAACAAATAAATATACATCACCTGTGTACAAAATAATATCCCCTGTACAATCTCATTTCTTATATATCAATCTTCATCAGTTTGTTCCTTCAAAGCTCAGAAAACTGTAGCGAATATCAACTAAAATTTAAACAAAGTTCAAACTTGAACAATAATTTTCTGAAATCAAAGCCTGGGAAAACAAGAATAAAAGCCTATTCAAATAAAGCAGTTATGTTCTTTGTAACGACTCGGATTTTGCCCGCTCGAAAATCGACATCCATACCTCATATCGTATTCGAATGCCATAGATTCGACCGTTCAAATCCGATTCGCCGGAGCTTATAACAATCATTAAGTAAACAACACAGCGGAATAAAAGAATAATACATTGATATACAGCTTTGATACAATATCTAATACAACAGATGATCCAATAGATATCAATATACATCAGAGATATGATACAATTAAATAGCAGCGGAAAAGAAAAATAGGTAACATCTAGCAGTGGAACAGATAACTCTAAAATAGTCTTCAACGAAGAACTCCAAATCGGAACTGTAACTCCATTTCCAAGAATCAATCAGCAGAAGCACGAACTCCCAATAACGATGCACCTAGATAACCAAGACTGGTGCGATCCAAAGACTGAACTAACTCCAGATAATCTACTAAACCTGACTATCTGAAAAACCCAACTCTAGACTGCTCGTGTAGAAATATAATGAGCACCCAGAGTTTAGGAAAGAAACAATAAACTCCGGATCAGTCGTGGGACTGGTGTGAGCAACAAAAAAAGTCTATCTTTTAAAACATTCAACAAAAGAATTTTAAAGTCAATTCGCAATGTTTTTTTTTAAATGAGACTACCATAAGGCCTCCCGCACACACACACAATGCAAACGCAGAATCGGAGGAGATTTCTCCTTATGATAGTCAAAGATGCTTGATACGCATTAAAAAGAACATTTAATATTATTACTAGTGCATAGTGTAGAGAAAAATTTATTTCGAAAATAAAGATATAAATCTTAGCCGACATAGACATTTCGAACTATGTCTACTATAGCTACCATGTTCAATAGCGGGTTACCGCCATATTCCATGACAGGTTATACAACTAAAACCATACAAGGCTCGTATTTGAAGAATGGATTTTCCAACAAATGGTCAGGCCAAGGAACTTCCCATTGCCACATGGAAACGCCTCTGGAAGGACGCCCCGAGAACCAAACTGTTCTCTGCCAAACAAAGCCGGGAATCCCTTTTCCCAAGGGATATTACAAACCCTCAGATATACCACTCCCGGTCCTTTGGGACCTTTAAACGAGAGCTCTCTAACCAACATCACACCATAATAATAAGTGTTTCAACATGAGTAAGTATCTGGGCTCCATACCATGATACTACCCTTTTCCAGAAGGAATGGTCATACCCTAGGGAAGCAATCCCAGGAAACCTTGCCGCACAATTCCTGTTTCGACCATTACCGGTTTGTGAGGCTCGACGAAGTCTCGTCCACAAAAACACACTTTATACAAAAGCCATGCTTTGGGTCAACAAATGATCATAGAAATGATCACCAGGATAGACGATCAAACAAATGATCCTATCACAAATAATCAACACAATGATCATTTACAGCAACACTCTGTATGTCACATTACCAAATTGGGAATATATCGCTGATAACCTTCAACTACATAACCTCTGAGCTCATACGTCTCAGAGAAGGGTGTTAAGCTAAGAGAATAAATTCTCCGCCACCAACAGAAATATATTTGAAAGAAATCAGCTTTATATCTCAATTGTAATGTCATACATACAATCCATACAAGTCTGTTCCAGGCTCGAACAGAACCGAAGGCACTTCCAAAGAAGTCCTTGCAATCCGGATATTCACTAATCACGTTCGGACTCCCCATCACATACGGAGTCTCTATACCGGGGACCATTCGATGCAAAGACATTCGACGAGTTGTCCTTACGTTTTCGAAAATATCCGGTCTTCACCACCGGTCTTCAAATGTTATCCATAACGACATATCACATATTCGAAATGGGATATATGACACAAAGGTCCTCTCCCGGCTAAACCGAATAGTGAGCGCGGTATTTAAAACATATATGGACATTGGGATTTCAATTAAGTCACAACTTAAACCCAAAAGTTTTCTTCAAATTGTTTAAACCAATTACCATTTCAAATCTTTATATTACAAAAAGATTTATTTCACAAAGATCAATTCATAGATTTCAAAGCAATTTCCATTCCAATTGGATTAACTCATTAAATCTTTAAATCAAAGATTTAACTCATAGCTTTCAAAATTCGATTAACTTGTTGAATCTTTAAATCAAGATTCAACTTATAGCTTTCAAATCGTTTTCTTAACTTGGAAATTATCTTCATTTTCAAACTTGAAATTCTTTTTAACACAAATTGGACGTTCATTTCTTATGTGAAAGCTTTTACTATTTGAAAACAAACAGTTTTCGTTTCAGAAAAATCCAATTATATTTACATGAGTTAAAGCCCTTGAATTCTATTCACATTCCCAAATCAATACTTTTAAAATAGTTTAACCCATATATAAATGGTATAACATTTTTAATCCTTAGTTTTAAATCATAGAATTCAGTTTTAAATTTTGAATTTAAATTTAAATCAAATTATTTAAATTCCAAAATTTAAATCAAGTTATTCCAAATAAATTTCATCTTTGAAATTCCATTTCAAAAGCTCTTCACTTTAAACCCAATCCTTTTCCAAAACATTTGGATTCAAGTATTCAATTTTATAAACTATTTCAAAATCTGTGACTTAATCGATTTCCCCGTGAAATCCATATTTGTGTGTGTATAAGTGTGGTCCAGGGGTTTAACACAATAGTGCAACATCATTCAATCATCATAGATCAAAGCACAGAATATAGTTGATAAGCGATATAAACTATAACGCTTATCGTCATTCAAAGATTCACATATAATATACAGATGTATCTTCAATAAATGAATAAATTATACATACCACAATTTACAGAATAACATATCACAGATCAGATAGGACAATCAATTCAAGGCATCTCATACAATACAATCATTCATAAGTAAGGTCAAGTATTCAACATTCATTTATAAGTAGGATTAATTAATTGTTTAATCCTAATTAATTTAGTTAATTTCCAATTAAATTAACTACTTATGAATTAATTATCCAATCCTGATTTATTAATTACAAATCGTTTGATATTAATAAATTAATCAATTGCCTTAATTAATGAAATTATTCTTAATTAATCATATTAATTAAATCAACCTTTAAACCAATTTACATAATTAATTAATGATTTTAAGAAATTATCTTGGATTAAATCATTATTAATCATTCCTAATTAATCTAATTTATTAATTTATAAATTAAATAAATCATTTTTTTTATTACCTTATTAATTAAATCATTTTATTACCTTAATTATCCCTAAGATAATTAATTTCTTTATTAATGATTTCATTTATCATTTAAGTGTATTTTAAACATTACACTTTAAATTTAAATCCAAATTAATTTAAAAATACACTTAATCATTCAAATTATTTAGAACAATTTAAATTCAAAAACTTCTTTTATTCCAAAACTAAGATTCAAATTTAGATTTAATTCCAGATTTCAAAATTTGACTCAACTTGTCAAAGTTCTTTCTTTACAAATCAAAATCCCTTTTTAATTCAAATTCCTTTAAAATACTTTAAAAGTTTGAACAAGTTAAGAATTTATTTACTCACAAACTAAGTTTCAACTAAAATGGAATTTATAGTTAACTTTTGTTTTAACTCAATTTGATTAATTTAAACTTGGCTTTAAAAATTTTAAAAATTAATTTTTTTTTTTTTTACTTTAAATAGGTACAGGTTTTGAATCCTGTACAAACATTTCTACCCTAGCCTCCCCTGTTTCTGCTTCGAGACAAACACCTATCGCCTCCGAGTTCAGACCCGAGCTCTTTCCCATTTTCCCCAAGTCTCTCCCCTGTTATTCACGCAACCTTCTTCCCCTTTTCTTTTTTTTTTCTACTAATTATAAACTGTCTACCCAAGTACAAACCCAGGTGACCACCGAAGCAACTCCTTCTTTTACTCGAATATACACTCGAGGACTTAATCACCCAGAACACCAAGTTGTGCACGAGATCACCGTGCACTTGTACACGTCGCCGGCGTACCCCCGACATCGGAGACAATCCTCCATAAGTCGATCATCGACCGATCTATCGATCGAACACCATAAATCCCTGGAGGAACTCACGAATAAGAATTCGACAATTTTAAGCTTCCAGCCCTTAAAACACAGACCATCCACCGCCTCGTTCAGGTGATGTCAACGTCCAGATGCCTCCAGCCTCTGCCTGAAGCATCACCGACACCTTAGCCTTCGATTCCTCCACAACCGGTCCTTTCCGGTGGCTCCACGGTGGCACGATCACCAATTTCCCGACCTCGACGAAAATAGCATGCTAAACCCTAAACCAACCTATTCCCATCGCCATGTCGAACTAGAACGCGACCAACCATTTTTCCCCGAATCCCTGATCACTCATCTAACCTCAGTCCCAAACTTCGATCCATTCCACCCTGCCAATCAACGGCGATTGTCCAATGTTCCAAAATCGAGTAACTCAAAGGAACACAACAATTCCCAATCTAAAAATCACCATTTTTATACCTAAATTCATCTTTTTACATCACGATTCTATTCATATAACTAAATCACGGTTTCCAGATTTTCAAATTTGGACCAAATTTTGTTTTCTCTGTACATTTAAAAGCTTTGAGACAACTTCTTAATAAAATCTCCTGAAACTATTTTTAAACCTTCATATAGGTGGAAACAAACCTTTTTCATGTTAAACTCAAAGCAAAAAAAAATAAAAAATTATAATAACCTGATGAAGAAAATTCTAAATTAATTGGCTAGCTCAAGCCTGTTTTCAAAGAAACAGAGAGGAGAAAGGAAAGCATGTTCATCACTTATATGCAGAGTTGAAACTGAAGAGAAAAAAAAAACCAAGCATACACATCATAATCATGAGCTAAAACACAGAACAAATACAACCTAATACTTGGTAAAAATTTGTGTTTACTCACCTGTGTTTCAGAAGGAAGAACAGAGTTCCTTCTCTACATTGAAAACTGCAGGTTTGTTTTTCTTTGTTGAATAAATTGAACATGTTTAAGTTTATTAGATATAGTGATGTTTATCTCCCTGTTATTCAATCTTGTTGAATGAAATGGAATAAGGAAGTTGATATCAAATATAGGTTTACAGGGATGTTCATATGTTTGTACAGTAGGGTATACACTATTTTGTACAATTTGTTTACTTCAGCCATACTTATCTTGCTTTTAGTTGATTGTGCTAAGATGATTTTGTATTACTTTTCTTTGTACTTTGCTTTAGTTAAATATATGTTTATTGTCTTCATGCTTTCGTTTTTCTTCCAGGTCTTTGCTTTATTTTATAAGCTAGTACACATCTTTCTTTTCTCATGTTCAACCTGTTCTTTGTTTTATATCTCTTTGTTTCTTTTACTTGCCTTATAAGCTACAGCCTACATACTTTTGTTTTATATTTGTTTTATACACTTTCATATTAATTCTTTTTGCTTTTTCTTATTTATATTTTAATTTGTTTGTTCGCACTTTATCTTTGACAAAGCTTCTTTGTGGTGGCTGCACCTATGTTTTGGGTATTCTTTGCATAAATATTTATAAATTAAAGTTTGTTTTGTTTGTATTTGTATGTTTATATGATGGTGGCCAAGATGAAAACATTTAGTGTTGATGTACTTTGTTTCTACACACTCAACTTATTATCTTTGTACATGAATATACATATATTTTTATAATTCATCATATATGTATTCTTACTTCTATTTCTAAATTAATTGTTTATTTTTAATTTTCAAAGCAAAATTTCCTTTACATTATCTATAGATCCCAATTCAAATTTAATTCAAATATATTTCTCATATTGAAAATCTGTTTCATCTATACGAGTTAAAGTTCTTTGGTTAAATCCAACTTCTCAAAATTATACTTTTAAAATGGTTTGATTCATATATACCCAAATATACATATATATATATATATATACATTCACATATATACATATACATACAATAATTAAAAATTTAAATGATTTATATAGAAGATATTTGAACTCGGGGAAACTCACATCACTAAATCGATTAATTTCACCGTTTTCTTCAAAAATAGATTTTAATTATCATTTTAAATTTATATAAAAATCTGGGGTCGTTACAGACTTCCCCCCTTAAAAGAATTTCGTCCTCGAAATTCGCAGGCACGAAAACAACACAGAGATAGACTCAATCTTTACAATTTCTCAAATACAAGATATGGATTCCAAATTCAAGTCGGAATATCTCAGAATACATACCAATTTTTCCCTCTTCGGACTTCGACCAACCCAAGAAATTATAACAGAATTTCAAAAGTTGATTTTAAACGAAATTGTTTTATCGATACAATTCAAATTATCTTTCATATTCTATTAATCAATTTTAACTCAATTAAAATTTCCAATTTATTTAAAATTTCCAATTTCAAATTCATTAAAGTTTAAATCCAAAAACTGAAAAGAAACTGATGAAATATGAAGAAAGAATTTCTACAACGATTCGTAGAGCATCAACGCACCGAACTACTTCTGGAGCTGTCACGAAGTAATCAAGAGAATTTAGAACGAATCAAAGGAAATTGATAAGAAAGTTGTTTCCACAGTCACAGGGTATTGACCATTTATAGTCGTATTTACCTGTCCCCTATCTCGTTCTCTTCTTGCACTCGTCCTTACTATCAGTGGATAGCAAAAGAATTTACTGAGGCATTCAAACGGATATCTTAAGGATTACTCATTCTAGGATATACTTCACCCTATCTCTAATGAGCTACTTAATGTGTTATACTCCTGAGCTAAAGTTCAACCTTAGCTCTGATACCAAATGTAACGACTCGGATTTTGCCCGCTCGAAAATGGACATCCATACCTCATATCGTATTCGAATGCCATAGATTCGACCGTTCAAATCCGATTCGCCGGAGCTTATAACAATCATTAAGTAAACAACACAGCGGAATAAAAGAATAATACATTGATATACAGCTTTGATACAATATCTGATACAACAGATGATCCAATAGATATCAATATACATCAGAGATATGACACAATTAAATAGCAGCGGAAAAGAAAAATAGATAACATCTAGCAGTGGAACAGATAACTCTAAAATAGTCTTCAACGAAGAACTCCAAATCGGAACTGTAACTCCATTTCCAAGAATCAATCAGCAGAAGCTCGAACTCCCAATAACGATGCACCTAGATAACCAAGACTGGTGCGATCCAAAGACTGAACTAACTCCAGATAATCTACTAAACCTGACTATCTGAAAAACCCAACTCTAGACTGCTCGTGTAGAAATATAATGAGCACCCAGAGTTTAGGAAAGAAACAATAAACTCCGGATCAGTCGTGGGACTGGTGTGAGCAACAAAAACAGTCTATCTTTTAAAACATTCAACAAAAGAATTTTAAAGTCAATTCGCAATGTTTTTTTTTTAAATGAGACTACCATAAGGCCTCCCGCACACACACACAATGCAAACGCAGAATCGGAGGAGATTTCTCCTTATGATAGTCAAAGATGCTTGATACGCATTAAAAAGAACATTTAATATTATTACTAGTGCATAGTGTAGAGAAAAATTTATTTCGAAAATAAAGATATAAATCTTAGCCGACATAGACATTTCGAACTATGTCTACTATAGCTACCATGTTCAATAGCGGGTTACCACCATATTCCATGACAGGTTATACAACTAAAACCATACAAGGCTCGTATTTGAAGAATGGATTTTCCAACAAATGGTCAGGCCAAGGAACTTCCCATTGCCACATGGAAACGCCTCTGGAAGGACGCCCCGAGAACCAAACTGTTCTCTGCCAAACAAAGCCGGGAATCCCTTTTCCCAAGGGATATTACAAACCCTCAGATATACCACTCCCGGTCCTTTGGGACCTTTAAACGAGAGCTCTCTAACCAACATCACACCATAATAATAAGTGTTTCAACATGAGTAAGTATCTGGGCTCCATACCATGATACTACCCTTTTCCAGAAGGAATGGTCATACCCAAGGGAAGCGATCCCTGGAAACCTTGCCGCACAATTCCTGTTTCGACCATTACCGGTTTGTGAGGCTCGACGAAGTCTCGTCCACAAAAACACACTTTATACAAAAGCCATGCTTTGGGTCAACAAATGATCATAGAAATGATCACCAGGATAGACGATCAAACAAATGATCCTATCACAAATAATCAACACAATGATCATTTACAGCAACACTCTGTATGTCACATTACCAAATTGGGAATATATCGCTGATAACCTTCAACTACATAACCTCTGAGCTCATACGTCTCAGAGAAGGGTGTTAAGCTAAGAGAATAAATTCTCCGCCACCAAAAGAAATATATTTGAAAGAAATCAGCTTTATATCTCAATTGTAATGTCAGACATACAATCCATACAAGTCTGTTCCGGGCTCGAACAGAACCGAAGGCACTTCCAAAGAAGTCCTTGCAATCCGGATACACTAATCACGTTCGGACTCCCCATCACATACGGAGTCTCTATACCGGGGACCATTCGATGCAAAGACATTCGACGAGTTGTCCTTACGTTTTCGAAAATATCCGGTCTTCACCACCGGTCTTCAAATGTTATCCATAACGACATATCACATATTCGGAATGGGATATATGACACAAAGGTCCTCTCCCGGCTAAACCGAATAGTGAGCGCGGTATTTAAAACATATATGGACATTGGGATTTCAATTAAGTCACAACTTAAACCCAAAAGTTTTCTTCAAATTGTTTAAACCAATTACCATTTCAAACCTTTATATTACAAAAAGATTTATTTCACAAAGATCAATTCATAGATTTCAAAGCAATTTCCATTCCAATTGGATTAACTCATTAAATCTTTAAATCAAAGATTTAACTCATAGCTTTCAAAATTCGATTAACTTGTTGAATCTTTAAATCAAGATTCAACTTATAGCTTTCAAATCGTTTTCTTAACTTGGAAATTATCTTCATTTTCAAACTTGAAATTCTTTTTAACACAAATTGGACGTTCATTTCTTATGTGAAAGCTTTTACTATTTGAAAACAAACAGTTTTCGTTTCAGAAAAATCCAATTATATTTACATGAGTTAAAGCCCTTGAATTCTATTCACATTCCCAAATCAATACTTTTAAAATAGTTTAACCCATATATAAATGGTATAACATTTTTAATCCTTAGTTTTAAATCATAGAATTCAGTTTTAAATTTTGAATTTAAATTTAAATCAAATTATTTAAATTCCAAAATTTAAATCAAGTTATTCCAAATAAATTTCATCTTTGAAATTCCATTTCAAAAGCTCTTCACTTTAAACCCAATCCTTTTCCAAAACATTTGGATTCAAGTATTCAATTTTATAAACTATTTCAAAATCTGTGACTTAATCGATTTCCCCGTGAAATCCATATTTGTGTGTGTATAAGTGTGGTCCAGGGGTTTAACACAATAGTGCAACATCATTCAATCATCATAGATCAAAGCACAGAATATAGTTGATAAGCGATATAAACTATAACGCTTATCGTCATTCAAAGATTCACATATAATATACAGATGTATCTTCAATAAATGAATAAATTATACATACCACAATTTACAGAATAACATATCACAGATCAGATAGGACAATCAATTCAAGGCATCTCATACAATACAATCATTCATAAGTAAGGTCAAGTATTCAACATTCATTTATAAGTAGGATTAATTAATTGTTTAATCCTAATTAATTTAGTTAATTTCCAATTAAATTAACTACTTATGAATTAATTATCCAATCCTGATTTATTAATTACAAATCGTTTGATATTAATAAATTAATCAATTGCCTTAATTAATGAAATTATTCTTAATTAATCATATTAATTAAATCAACCTTTAAACCAATTTACATAATTAATTA